>CM065590.1:532744848-534017859 GCA_033119425.1 Bufotes viridis | reverse complement strand
AAAATAAGTTCTATAATGCCCCCCACTCCATATGCCCGGGCCGCTCACAGAGGTTGTACTTACCTCACTCCCTGGAACCTGCGTCGCTTCTTCTTCGCCACTGCATCTCCCTGTCGTGCGAGTGAAAACATCTGGGGTCGCGGGAGAGCACCGCCAATAGCAGGCCGCGATGGGAAAGAGCCTCCCTAGCATCGCGGGAAACACTAGGGAGGCTTGGGGAGGGGCAGCCAATAGCAGGCTGTGACGGCAACAAGCCTCTCTAGCATCACCTACAAAGCTATGGAGGCTCTTTCCCGTCATGGCCTGATATTGACTGCGCTCAGCATCCCCTATCCCCCCTCCCCCCGCCGGGCGCCGGATGTTTTCGTCCGCGCGACGGGGAGATACAGTGGCGGCTGTGCTGGTACGAGAAGCGACGATCTGTGAGTGGCCCGGGCATATGGGAGGGCATTATAGAACTTAGATAACCGCTTTAATTTATTAAGTGGAATAGTCTATTAGGTTGTTTTTTATTGATATTGATGTATTTGTATGAATATTATTATTTTATATTAAAATACATTTTATAAATATATGTTTAGAGCATCAGCCTATTATTAACTATCATGGCACATTGTGGTCGCATAGCGGTGCCATATTAGACCACGTCCCATTCCTGTGAAGCCTCACTCCTTTCCAAAATGCCCGCCACTTTCAAGCAAGCCAGAAAAAAGTATAAAAACACTAGTTGTGCCAAATTGCGCCAAAATTGTGCCAGTTTTTAGACTCATTACTAAATCTAGTTTTTCACCATGTCTGAATATGATATAATTTATTTGGGTAATGCAAAAAATGCAAACATTATAACAGAGTATAACAAGTACGAAACATACAAAACTAACTAGCAGAGGAGCAGATAGTTTTGATTCGTCAAGAATATTCTTAGTTGTCAAAGCCCCTCCCATACAAAGTTTTTGTCTAACGAGAAGCTCACTGTGAATCCATGTCTAAAACCCCAAGAAAATGTCCAATTAATCAGGAACATTTATATTTTGGATGAACTTTATAAAAGAATGTTTGGGATTTTTTAACATGATTTATTGGGTATTTTTATTACATGTTCAAGCAGCACAATGAGCGCAAAATATCAAATGAACTTTATTATTTTCCAAGGTGACATTGTTAAAAAATGATGATAATAATAAGGCAGATGCGAATAAAAGCAAATAAAAATATCCGAGAGGGCAATTAGAGTGATTATATTCAGTTCAAAGAAGCGCAGTTAATGGTTAAGCATGGGTCATGGAGGCTCCATGTGGACAAAGTGTCTGTCTGCCCTATCACTGTATCCCATACATCACAGATCAAGGGCAGGCTCGGCAGGACACCTAGAGCCAGGGCCTGGCAGGAGGTTGGACTAATGAGTGAAGTGAGAGCATTCCTGCAAGCTGCCCATCAATGCTGGACGGGGCTCAGGAGACGCTAGGAACAAGATGAGAATAGATCCCATCAGTGACCAACTCAGAATCTAGAAACGCAACTTTTGATGCTTAATTTGCTTGTTCTCTTTATCCCATTTTTGAGCATAAAGTATATTTAGAAATCTATCTTCAAGTGAACTTGCAGTTTTATAGAGGCTATGGAGGGTCATTTATCAAACTGGTGTAAAGTAAAACTGGCTTAGTTGCCCATAGCAACCAATCAGATTCCACCTTTCATTTTGGACAGCTTCTTTGGATTGGTTGTTTTGGGCAACTAAGCCATCAGTTTAATAAATGACCCCCTATGGGTCACAGATCATGTGTATCCAAGTGGACAGCGAGCACAATTATACCCAAGTACAGTAAGAAATATTGGCGCTGTCTGGTTGAAGAGGTCCAGATACTGTGCTCATAGTGCGGACGTTACATCCCATAAGAATACATGAAATGCAGGATAGCGATGGCTAATTTACTATAGTCAGGTTCTCATAAAAAAAAGAAAACTGGCTGTGTTGCCCATAGCAACCAATCATAATGCATCTTTCACATCGGCTGTAGAGAAATGAAAGCTGCACTGTGATTGGCTGCTATGGGCAACAAGGTGGGTTTAACTATTAGTCTACAATGGTGAAAAAGAAAAAGTTGTGTCCTGCGACTAATTGTACATGAGAGGCACAAGATAGCTGTTTCTCTGTCACTTTTTATTTAATGTGTATGCCCATGTTATATTATACATTTAGGGTCCATTCACACGTCCGTTGTGTATTGTGGATCCGCAATACACCGGGCCGACACCCCTATAGAAATGCCTATTCTTGTCCGCTATTGGGGACAAGAATAGGACATTTTCTATTTTTTTCGGGAGCCGCGGACCGCAGTTCATCGGTGCGATGAACTGCGGTCCGCGGCTCCCGAAAAAAATAGTTGGGGCAGTGTGTCGCTCCATAGCACAGGCAGGAGTGAAGTGCTCACCATTGGGCCTCCATACTCCAACCCAACTGTTGTGGGATCCCAAACAGGACCTGGATTCATTGCTAAAGATGATACGGGTCCAGTCCATAGCAGTGCAGGTTTCTCATTCACAACACCTCTGCAACCGAAGTCGACGATGGCTGGCTGTCAATGGCAGGACACATAATGAGCGCCGTGACAACAAATTTTCTTCTGCTAAGCACTTGGAAATGGTCCAGGCAGGGACTGGCAGGGTGTGTAATTAAGGTGCCACTTGTGTCTGGATAGTGGACAACCAAACAGTGGGAGCTACTCGTGCTTGTCAGGGGGTCAAATAATCATTTCTCCTGGTGGTCTGTCTGGGCTGTCCAGAGCTTTTTTTTCTGTGTGTCCCCTCACGTAACCATTGATTCCAGCACCTCCTAACAACTAGGTCAGAAGGTCCTAGATCAGTGGTGGCGAACCTATGGCACGGGTGCCAGAGACGGGACTCAGAGCCCTCTCTGTGGGCACCCACACACTGGAAAAAGTCTAAGGCGTACGCAATACATTCATCAGCCTAGGGCGCACTGTCCTAGATGATGGGCAGGTAATGAAAATGACTGTCCTGTTTATCACAAAGTCTGTCAACTAGGCAAAACGCCTTCTAGAGCATCGTAGAGGCATGTCTGGCAGTCTTTCTAAAACATCACAGATTTAGACACATTTAACAATCCAGATCAGAAATTTGGTTGAAGCTAAACATGGCGCAGGCATACATCAGATAAAATACGGCTATAAGTTCACAATGAATTTCAGCTTCCATCCTCAAAAGATGTATTATAAATCGGATCTCTTTTTTCTTCCACTCACACAGCATGGTCACCTACTGGCTGTATCAACAACACATAGCCGGAGCGTTAACTGTCTCTGAAATCTAGAAAAATATCACACTATGTGATATTATCAGTATATCCAGCTATATGCAACACATCCACAGCAGTAATCCACGTAGCCATTCTTTATGACAGCTCCTTGAGATAAATATAAGATTGATGATAGATAGATAGATAGATAGATAGATAGATAGATAGATAGATAGATAGATAGATAGCTAATCTAGTAAAACACAGACATCCATCCACGGGAGTGCTCTACATAACGATTCTTTATGACAGCTCCTTGAGATAAATGATAGATAGATAGATAGATAGATAGATAGATAGATAGATAGATACATAATCTAGGAAAATATCAGACATCCACGGGAGTGATCTACATAACGATTCTTTATGACAGCTCCTTGAGATAAATGATAGATAGATAGATAGATAGATAGATAGATAGATAGATAGATAGATAGATAGATGCAACGTCTTCTTACAGCGGCTGTGTTTTCTGGTGAATAAAGGACAAGACATTTGAATTATTAGGAGAGGGCTGCAGAATTTCCTCATTTTCTTGCTCTGGATTAGGGCCCATTCACACGACCGCATGAATGAGTCAGAATCCGTTCCACAATTTTGCAGAAGGGGTGTGGACCCATTAATTTCAATGGGGCCGCAAAAGATGTGGACAGCACACCGTGTGCTGTCTACATCTGTTGTTCCGTTCCACGGCCCCGCAAAAAAGATAGGGCATGTCCTATTCTGATAGGCAATTGTATCATAGTGCCGGCCATGTGCGGTCCGCTAAATGCGGAACACACATGGCTGGTATCCGTGTTATGTGGATCAGCAATTTGCAGACGGCAAATCACTATGGCCAGCTGAATAAGCCTTTACAGTTAGATCCACAGCTGCTTGCACATCATTTTTTTATATTTTTGTGCTTCTTGAATTTTGACACAGATAGATAGATAGATAGATAGATAGATAGATAGATAGATAATCTAGAAAAAATATCCACAGTAGTAATCTACACAACCATTCTTGAGATAAATATAACATAGATAGAAAGATGATAGATAGATAGATAGATAGATAGATAGATAGATAGATAGATAGATAGATAGGATGTTACAAAGATATATATTAGTACATTCCTCTGTCATCCCTGATACAGAGTGTCACTTTTTGAGAATCATGGACTTAATTGACAGAAGTTTCTGACACTCCTCTGTCGTTTGTAAGGATTATCCGCACACTGGTGGCTTTGTAGTCACCTCCCCCACTTCCAGGTATCCGCACACAGCAGATGGTCAAGTAGTAAGCTCAACTCTGTAATATGTGACGCTTCACTTGCTGCAAATGAGGGGCTCAGGGTTTTACCTCCATATCTTTGCAATTAACAATTTAACAAATGAAGTTGATCTATAACAATTTGCAAATGTGCTAGGTCCCTCATCCACCATGTTAGCAGGTAATCCTCCGGCAGGTGGGCAGGTATCGTATGACGTGACAATCCCTTCTAAGCACACCAAATTATACCACTATTGTCTTTAAAAGAAAAGTGTAACTACAACTTAAGTTGATGCTATACGAAAGAGCAATTTGCAGCTTCCAAGCCACTGTATATAGTGGAGCCCTCAATACGCTCTCTCTACTACTTTAAACTGAATCTCTACCTTTGAACACAATGTGATTTGTATATTTAAAATTCTATCCTGATTAACCTCTTAATACATCTTTATAGCAGTCACAATTTAGGTTTCCTGATACAGAGCTACAAATCCCCTGTGTAGACATAGAGTTTTACTATAAACACCTGGCTACCTGTGCAGTGGCCTCCAATGCAATGCCATGTCCCTCTGACACCATTGAGGTGCCGCCACGTGTTTTTTTTTTGTTGCAAAAAATATTTTTATTTAAGAAAATATCTTCAGATACAATTTCACTCACCAGAACAGAAAACAACAACCCATTCTGGTGCCAGTATACATCTCAGACCAATTCAATAAGAAAAGCACATCCATTAATTTTAATCCCCACCCCTTCCCGCCCCAACAAGGTGACGTCGATGCATTCTCCGCAACCCCCCCATCAGTAAGGCCTACCCCAGCTCCTTACTAGCACATCCTTATTCTATATTGAAACCTTATACCTTATACCCCTTAATTATTTGGTCTCAGTCTTTCATATATGCAGATACGGTACATCAATTGTTCCCATTCTTCCAGCGATGGCGCAGCCGCTACTCCCCAGTACCTAACTAATAATACTTTAGCCACCATACAGCCTCTTAACCAATCCTGCTTAATTTTCCCCTTTATATCCCTGTCTGTGCCAAGGCCCAGAATCGCAAAAGTTCCATCTGGTCTCCAACTGGTGCCAATAGACTCAGAGAGGGATTCCAGTACTTGTCCCCAAAATTTCTGTATCACCACACACTGCCATACTAAGTGAAATAGATCAGCTTCTTTATCTCCGCATTTCCAACATTCCTGCACAGAGCTATCATTGCCCTTAAACTTATTTATCATTTTGGGTGTATAGTATAGCCCATGTATTATTTTGAACTGAATTAATCTGTGACTTATTGAGGGTGTTGCCCTCCTTCTGTTCTTATATACCTCTGGCCAGCACCCCTCTGAGATTCCCAATACACGGTTCCAATTACTCTTACTTCTAAACGTAGTTACTTCAGCCAAAGCTTCCCTTAATTTATTATAAATATAGGAAATCTTATGTTTATCCTCTCTCCCGCTTACAGCACAATATTCCAAAAAACCATTTCTTTGTATCTTCAAATAACCCTTATCAACCGTGCAATCATATGCGTGTTTCAATTGCATATATCTATATATGTCTAAAAAGGTGCCCCGCGTCCCAATTAATTCCTTATAGGTCTTAACCCCCTCCAAACCTACAATATCGCCCACTTTCGTGATATCTTTCTTAATCCAATACTCCGTATCCTTTATTTTAAAAAATTCCACTAAGTTTGTGTTATTCCATAATACCGAAAAAGGTAGTGCATGTGAGATCTGCAACAACTTTTTCAACCTGGTGGTTCCTTTTTACCCAATTGTCCTGATTCGAACTCTAAGAAAACGTTCTCTATATATCCTCCATTTTTTTGTGACAAAAATTCCCTTAATCTATTATTACCCGTCGCCAAACATCTTTGCAATTGTGCACTAAAAAAATAGCCCTGGAACCATGGGATCGCAAGTCCTCCATCCCTCTCAGCAAGCCAGAGATATCTTTGCTTCATCCGAACTCTCTTCCTTCCCCAGATTAGGTCGTTCAACAATCTTTGTAGATGGTAAAAAAACCTATCCTCTATCCAATAGGTGCCGCCACGTGTTGGTTCTCTCTGGAAGGGATGGGAAGGTGGGGTTCACCCTGAAAGGCAGGCTTCTCTAGTCTCCTCCCAGGCAGAAGAAGGTTCTGCCCTGAGGAAAAGGCTGAACTAGCTGTCCATCTCTTTCTTAAAAGGGTGGCATCCTGGCCAAAGGGTTGGTAGGCTAGGGTCTATGGCCCAGTTGGCCAGCTGGCTATATGATCAAAGGGCAGGTGACCCAGGGTCTGTGGCAGAGTATCCCAGTCTCATCATCTTCTTCTATTCTCTTTAGCAGTCTGGCAGGGTCTCTCTTACTAAACACTGGTTCCTATCTTCAGACAACTAGGAACTCTGACTGCTGTACTGCTATACAGTTTGTAACTGACCCAGGACCTTCTAGTGGGAGTGGAGAAGCTGGAGAATCACAACCTTAGGCTACATGCACACGACCGTTGCCTGCCTCCGTGTCCGCTCTTCCTGCAAATTTTGCGTCCGTCAAAAAAAACGGATGACGGACCGTTTTTTTTGACGGATCCGATTTTTATGGCAGATCCATTGTAAAAATGCCTATCCTTGTCCGCAAACGTGAAAAAAATAGGACATTATAGGCACTATTTTTTTGACGGAATGAAAACACGGACCACGGATGTGGAACAAAAACGGTTGACCATCCGCATTTTTTGACGGACCCATTGAAATGAATGGGGAAGCATCCTATCCGTGAAAAGAAACGGAACGGACGCGGAAACAAACAACGGTCATGTGCATGAGGCCTTACAGAAACAATGTTGCAGTTCAAGGCTGCCATAGACTTCTATTGGGTCTCAATACCAGTCAATGGAAATGACTAAGCAGTTCTCAGTTGTAAATAACCGTCTAAACCATACGGTCAAATGTTCACTGAGTCCTCTCCAATATGTTAGCACTGTACAGCAGTCTAGACTGTGTATTGAGAGCTGACAGAGGAAGAAAGGGGAGCAGTAGGAAAATAAAAAAATGTGATCTGGACTCCTTATGTATAGTAGTACTGGTGTATTACTGAAGAGAATAGTCTAAGGTCGTGGTGACAGATTCCCTTTAACTTTTGTTTCTGTTTCTATGGTGGTAAATAAGCAAAAAACAGCAATACTGGCATTTTTTCCCCCCATGCCACTTACCGTACAGGGTAAATTACATGATAATAGTGCATGTCGTCACAGATGCCTTGATACCATGTGGAGGGAAATTATTTTTGCAATTTTTTCCACTGAAAAGCTTTTTTCAACGGCCTATAAGACGCACCTGGGTTTTTGAGGAGAAAAATAAGAAAAAAAATATTTTTAACCAAAAGGTGTGCTTTTGAAGTAATGGTGGTCTGTGCATGACAGTATTATGGGGGGGATCTGTGGATGGCACTGTTATGTGGGGGAGATGTGGATGGCACTGTTATGGGGGATCTGTGGATAGCACTGTGATGGGGGATCTGTGGATAGCACTGTGATGGGGGATCTGTGAATAGCACTGTGATGGGGGCATTTATGAATGACACTGTAATGGATTGGATCTGTGGATGACACATATATAGCATCTTATGCTATATGTGTCATCCACAGATCACTCAATTACAGTGTCATCCAAAGATGCCCCTTTTCTAAAACATCTGGCCCATAGTGACTGCTTAGGGCGGAGCCTGGCAACGCGACGGGCGGCCCGCCGCTAACAGCGTTACTGCTTTCATAACATTTATAATCTTTAATCATGTCCCTTATTCCTATAAGCCCAGTACAGTAGCGCTCTGCTAACCTGCTATACCGATCCTCTAGCAGGCAGAGCGGTGCGGCGCAGGCTACTGTGTAACGTCCTCACTGGCGTCATCTGCCTGCTCCTCCTGCTTCATTCATAAAGTGAAAGGAGCAGGCAGATGACGTCAGTGAGGACGTTACACAGTAGCCTGCCGCCGCACCGCTCTGCCTGCTAGAGGATCGGTATAGCAGGTTAGCAGAGCGCTACTGTACTGGGCTTATAGGGAATAAGGGGACATGATTAAAGATTATAAATGTTATGAAAGCAGTCACGCTGTGAGCGGCGGGCCGCCCGCTATGTGTTTCCAGGCTCCGCCCCCTCCTCCTTCCATGCTGATACATCGCAGGCTGTGCGATGTATCGGCTTTAACTATAGGAAAATGGTAGCATTCGCCATATAAGACGCACTGCCATTTTCCCCCCACTTTTGGGGGGAAAAAGTGCGTCTTGTATGGTGAAAAATACGGTATATTTTTTTTTAACTTGGAGATATTTTATTTAATAAAACTTTAACTTTTTTTTAACATTTACTAGTCTCACGTTTAACAGTGTAATATACTGTTAATGCTATACTGACAGGCACCATCAGCGAGAGAAGTGCAGCCTGATGGGCATATACTGCAGGCAGGCTTGGGGCCTTCATTAGGCCCATGCAGCCATGTGAAGACCTCGGCACCCCACAATCTCGTTTGCTGGGTGCCAATAGAGACCCCTCTTTCTAAAAGTTCCTACTTTTAGCCTTTAGGTGGTGCTGTGACTATGCATGAATCCTTTTTTTTCTGGGAAGGATCTGCTGATTACACTAATTAGCCAGTCAGTGTTTTACAAATCTAGTCGTCAAGAAAATCCAACAGGTCATGTGTTCAGGATATCGTTAGTACTGATCCAATGAGCTCCATTAGTACATTGAATGGAGGAGGGGTCTATAAGAAACACAGAAAACATGACATGTTGGGGTTCATGACATGTTGGGGTTCCTTGAGGACTGGATTTCATAAACCCTGAATACCGGGTGTTGCTTGAAAGTTTGTGAACCCTTCAGATTTTTTAATATTTCTTCAGAAATTTGACCTAAAACTACAATAAATTTTCACACAGTTCCTAAATATAGATAAAAATAACCAAATCAAACATTAATAACTATAACTATAATTAATAATTATTGAGAAAAATGATCCAATATCACGTCTGTGAGTGCCATTCTAAAACTTTAACTTTATCCTTCTTTAATACTTTCAAGACCAAACAATTTTTCACCTTTGTGACCAGGCTTAATTTTGCAAATGTGACCTGTGTCACTTAATGTGCTAATAACTTTCGAATACTTTTATTTATCCAAGCCATTCTGAGAATGTTTTCTCGGGACATCTCATACTTAACGTTAGGGGTAAATTTGGGTCAATAAGTTTTACCTTTATGTTATAAAAATTTACTGAAAATTTTGAAAATTTGATTTTCAAAATTTGAATTTCTACGCATTAAAGTCAGATAGTGATACCTCATTAGGTAGTTTTCACTTAAGATTCTCTATATGTCTACTTTATTTTGGCATCATTATGAAAATCACATTACATTTTTTTAGGACATTAGAAGGATTAGAATTTAAGAAGCAATTTTTTAACTTTTCTATAAAATTCTCAAAACTGACTTTTTTAAGGACCAATTCAGTTCGGAAGTCACTTTGAGGTCCTTATTATTATTATTATTTATTTTTAGAGCGCCATTCATTCCATAGCGCTGTACATATCATAAGCGGTGCACATAGATAATACAGGCAATTGCCTTAAGCATGAACGAGACAAGTTACAGACCGGTACAGAAGGATAGAGGGCCCTGCCCGTGAGGGCTTACAATCTACATGTTATGGGGGAAGGAGACAGTAGGCGAGGGTGAAGCTGGTCATGGCGGTATAGAGGCAGCAGGGTCACTGGTTGTAGGTTTGTCTGAAGAGGTGGGATTTCAGGCTTCTTTTGAAGGATTCCACTGTAGGTGAGAGTCTGATATGTTGGGGTAGTGAGTTCCAGAGTATAGGGGATGCACGGGAGAAATCCTGGAGGCGAGTGTGGGAAGAGGTGATAAGAGGAGAGGAGAGAAGGAGGTCCTGTGAGGATCGAAGATTGCGTGTGGGGATGTATCGGGAAAGTAGCTTAGAGATGTAAGGAGGGGATCGGTTGTGGACGGCCTTGTATGTGTTGGTTAGTATTTTAAACTGAATTTGCTGGGCAATGGGGAGCCAGTGCAGGGACTGGCAGAGGGGAGAGGCAGAGGAGTAACGGGGGGAGAGGTGGATTAGTCGGGCAGCAGAGTTGAGGATAGATTGTAGGGGTGCGAGATGGAAGGCCACAGAGGAGAATGTTGCAGTAGTCTAGGCGGGAGATGATGAGGGAATGTACAAGCATTTTTGCCGATTCAAAGTTGAGGAAAGGGCGGATGCGGGAGATGTTTTTGAGTTGGAAGCAGCAGGTGGTGGAAAGGGCTTGGATGTGTGGTCGGAAGGAGAGGGCAGAATCCAAGGTCACTCCAAGGCAGCGGACTTTGAGGCATATGGAAGAAGGGATATGGGGCGATAACTGGACAAAGAAGATGGATCAAGTGAAGGCTTTTTGAGGATGGGTTTAATGGTAGCATGTTTAAAAGCAGAGGGGAAGAGACCAGAGGTTAATGATAGGTTGAAGAGATGAGTTAGGGCTGGGATAAACACTGTGGTGAGGTTAGGGATGAGGTGGGATGGAAACCACCCATAAATTACTTAAAACTGGTTTTACAAACTATGTTAACCCTTTAGCTGTCCCACAAGATTTAAAGGAAAATGAAGGTGAAATTTACTTATTTTCAGTTTTTGTGCAGATTTTTAATTTTTTTAAATCACGAAATATTTTTACATTTTTGCAAAGAAAAAGTTACAATTCCACAAATAGGCAGAACACTTCATTCATGTGAATACCTATGAGTACAGATAATTAATACAGAGTCAGACAGATTATATTGTATCATAAGCCAAAAAAAAAAACAATGAGCAGATCTATTACACCCTATAGGAGGATCTCAACCTAGACAAAGGTCAATGATAAAGAGTACAAAGAAAAACCAACATAAAAAAAAATACCAACCAAAAAAAAAAAAACAGACAAAATGTAAGGTTGTCGGGCACTTTCTTAGGCGGGAGCATGCTGCTAGACAAATATTTCCTTCGGGGGAGAGTGAACTGACATTAGCCTACTGAGAGCCATCATTGGACGTATGTCAACACACAAACCATGGACTTGACATCCATATCGTCCATGCAACTTGAAATTTTTAAACAGACATAATGCTATTGTGAAACATTTGTTCATACATACAAGTGGTGTTAACCAGGGCAATCACTTCCTGCAGAGGGGGTGTGCTGGGGTCCTTCCAATGCCTGGTTATAATCAATTTGGTTGCCATAAGTATATGGGCTACTATACTTCTGTATTTGCTGTCTAGAGCCTCTGTACCTATAAACAATAGGGCCCAGATTTTTAATTTTAATCCAATTTTTTCTATAACACAATAATGGTTAACAGCAAAACGAACCTAAATGTTTATTACCCTGATTCTGCAGTTTACAGAAAAACCTCATTAATGTCCGTAAACAGCTGTATGGGCGCAAGGCAGGGCTCAGAAGGAAAGGAGCAACATATGGTCTTTGAAGAGCAGATTTGCTGGAATGGCTTTGGAGTGTCGTGTCATATTTGAAGGCATACTAAGGCACCCCTAAAGTAGAACCCTCTACTTTAGTAGAACCCTCCAAAAGTGACTCCATTTTGGAAACTACACTCCTCAAATAACTCATTGAGGGGTTTACTTTTACCTCAGAGATATTTCATAATAATTAGAAACACATGGATGTGAAAATGAGCAATTATATTTTTTTTTACAAGAAAAAGTCGCCAAAAAGCCAAAATTTTTCACTTTAAAAAGGGATAACAGGAGAAAATGCACCCCACTTAATATTTAACCTATATTCTCCTGAATACGGCAACACCCCATATGTGGTTGTAAACTGCTGTATGAGCAGACGGCAGAATTCAAAAGGAAAGAAGCGGCATCTGCATTTTCTAACATGGAATTTGCTGAAATAGATTTTAAGGGCCATAACTTTTTTTTTATTGTTGACTGAGCTGTGTGGGGGCTCATCTTTTGTGGGGTGAGCTTTAGTTTTTAATGGTACCATTTTTGGGTACCATATGACTTTTTGATCGCTATTTATTTCATTTTTTTATGAGGGATGAGGTGAAGTAGCTAATATTGCAATTCTGCCAGTGTTTTTTTTTATTTTTATTGGGTTCTCCATGTGGTATACCTGATAAGATGGTTGTATTCTGTGGGTTGATACGGTTCTAGAGATACCAAATTTATATTGTTTTATTCATGTTCTACCACTTTTATATCATAAAATCACTTTCTATTAAACTTTTTTTTTTTTTTGCATCACCATAGTGAAGACCCATAACTTTTTGATTTTTCCATCAATGTAGCTGCGTGAGAGCTTGTTTTTTTGCAGGACAGGCTGTAATTTTTATTGGTGCAATTTTAGGGTCTGTATGGCTTTTTGAGTGCTTTTTATAAAAAAATTTTAGGAGGTGAAGCGGGCAAAAATTGCATTTCTGTCAGTGTTTTTTATTTTTATTTATTATGGGGTTCTCCATGTGGTATATTTGATATAATAATTTTATTCTGTGGAATGATATGGTTATGGCGACATGAAAATTGTATAGTTTTTTTCATTTTCTACCACATTGTAAAATCATAAAATCACTTTTTATTAAACTTATTTATTTTTTGTGTCACCCAAAATCTAAGACCCATAACTTTTTGGTTTTCCGTCAACATACCGTCAACATAGTTGTATGAGGGCTTATTTTTAGCAGGATGGGCTGAAGTTTTATTGGTATCATTTTTGAGATGCACATGACTTTTTGATTGTTTATTTTTATTTTTTACAGCTTTCACCACGCAGGATTGGTACCATAATCATTTTATAGATCAGGTCATTACGGACGCGGCGATACTAATTATGTGTAGTTTAAAATTTTTAGTCTCTTATAAATATATTTTTTCAAAGTCCCACTTTGAAATGCTATCAGTTTTACACTGATAGATGGCAACACTGGACACCTTTGGCAACCATCGGGCCGCTGCCATCGCAGCGCGGCAGCCCAATGGTTAAGAGAGGGAGCACCCTCATTCTTTTAACCCCATGGATGCCACTGACCATGGCATCTAAGGGGTTACAGCAGAGTGTCAGCATGCAGCTGACACTCGCTTCTGATGACGGTGGCTCAGAGCTGCCACCATCAGATACAGTAGGGGGACCGCACAAGGGGGCAAAGATGAGGGCTTGGGACAGGGGACACTGATGAGGTCAAGTGACATGAATGAGGACAGGGGACATAGATGGGGGCAGGCGGGCACAGTTGCTGGCACATACATAGTGCACGGCCGGCAAAGCTAGAGGCAGGGCGCACAGAAGGGGGCACAGATCAGGGCAGGGGGCTAACATATTGGGGGCACAGATTGGGGGGACGGGGCATATAGTACCTGATTTCAGGCTCTGATCTGCAGATCAGAGCTTGAAACCGGCACTTTTACACTCCCGCAATCCGATTAGTCTGCACAGACTAACCAATCGAAGCGATCTCCGGCAAGGGACCACTCTAATTGGTCCCTTGCTGGCATTACTGGACTCTACACTGTCCGTGACAGCGACAGCCCAGGGGCAGAAGCTTTAATTCAAGCGCTTTGCAGCTCTTGGATTAAAGAGGTGCCATAACAT
Organism: Bufotes viridis; assembly: GCA_033119425.1. Lineage (NCBI taxonomy): Eukaryota > Metazoa > Chordata > Amphibia > Anura > Bufonidae > Bufotes > Bufotes viridis. Next base: position 534,003,664 of record CM065590.1, on the reverse strand, counting down.
TTATATACGTGCTATCTGCACGGGGTATGTGCAGATAGCACATATATAGCCATATGGCAGTCAGGAAGTGGTTAACCATCTTTGGTAGAATGACTTCACCCATATTCTCTTGAGATTCAGCTCACGGACAGATATTCTGATATTTTCCTTTATAATTTGCTGGTATAATTCAGAATCCATTCTTCCACTAATGATGGCAAGCCATTCTGGCCCACATGCAGCAAAACAGGCCCAAACCATGATACTACCATCACGTGTTTTCCTTTCACCAAACATAATGCTTCTCATTTTAAGCAAAAATTCCACAAAACCTTATTCCAGTAGCCTTATTCCATGTGATCTTTAGAAAACTGCAGACAGGCAGCAACGTTCTTTTTGCATAGCAGAAGCTTTCTCTTTGCAATTCTGCCATGCACATCATTGTTGTTCGGTGTCCTCCTGATGGTGGACTCATGATGAACATTAACATTTGCTAATGTGAGAAAGGGCTTTAGTTGCTTAGAGGTTGCTGTGAGTTCCTTTGTGATCTTGCAGACTATTGCACACTTTTCTCTAGGCGTGATCTTCGTTAGTCGACTACTCCTGGGGAGGGTTATAATGGTCTTGAATTTTTTATCTAAATGTACACAATCTGTCTTGACTGTGGATTGGTAGTATCCAAATTCTATAGAGATTTCTCAGCCTGATCCTGTTGAGCATCTCCTCAGAAGTCTCCTTTGTTCTTTCCATGATACACTTACTGTTCTACCCAGCAGGGTTAGGGAATGATTACAGATCACGTCTGCCTCAGTCTTGGTATTTCTGAAGTGTTCAGTGTGGTTATAGCACCATCTAGCAGTGTTAAGTTGTATTACACTTTGTTTTTCCTGTTACAATACTACTGCATTGGGGGTGGTGCACTGCATTGTGGGAGTGCAAAGTATTCTGGGAAAGAGAAGTCTCCAGTCTCCAGGACACAGTTCAGAGCTGTCATATGCATGTCTCCTTCTTAAACTCCACCATCCTTGTAAAATCATATCTGGTGAGAGATCTACCTCTGTTTCAGGGACATGATGTTATGCAGAGCTGTCCAGCTAGTTGTAATTGTTACTTAGGGAGTTATAACTGTTATATGTTAGACATGTAATCCTATGCATAGGCAGCCATTTTACCATGTGCTTTCACTGTCAATGCAAATGTTATAGTACATGCCATCCATGCATAATACTTATACATGTTATTTGCATTCTTGTAGTTTTACCAAACAATCCTGTTTTACCAATCAATCAATCAATCAATCACATATGTACAATCTGTTGACCAATATACAAGTTAGACTACAAAGAACAGTCCTCTTATTTGGAAGATCGGAATTCACTGTGTGAACGTGTAAGAAGTCAGAACAGTAAAACAGATGCTAGTCACTAGCGATAGTCGATCTGACTATACGGAGCCTCCATTACACACGCAGTCCTGCGTACAGTGGCTGCCATACAGTCATAAAAAGTGAGATTGCACCCCCCAGCAAGTGCAGCATGATCCAGACCACGCTGGAGTCCGTTACTACCTAGACTGAGTCTGCACAGAGACATTAAGCAGCCAGCAAACAGGCACACAATGTCCACTAGCCAGGCATCATCATTCAGGACTAGGTCACAAGCAAGCCGCTCTAGCAAGTCCTCAATAAAAGAAAAAGCTGCTCTCACTCGTGCAGAACCTGAGGCTGCAAAAGTAAGGTCTTCCTTTGCTGCACAAGAGATGCAACTTAAGAAAGAGAGAACATGCCTGCATACATCAATGGAAAAAGAGAGAGCATGCTTACAAGTGTCATTGGAAGAAGAGAGAGCATGCCTGCAAGCGTCACTGGAAAAACTCGCTGCAGAGAAAGAAGCAGCAGCCGCAATAGCCAAAGCAGAGTTCCTAGAAGCCATGGAGTTCTCTGAATCTGAGAAACACAGCGAAGTACTTGGGCCAGTCCTTGATCAACAAGATCCAGCACATCTCAGAATATGTCCATCAGCATCCCAAGACAGATGACAACTACGATAAAGTATATCAATCAGCTTATACAGAGTGTCACAGATTCTACCTTGAACCGCAGTACCTCGAGCAGGATGGTATGCGACAAATCGATGCTAGCCACAACTACTGCCCTACAGAACAAAAGCTACAACCTTCGCTTCGACTTAGAGGGAAACCCTTCACGTCAGAACGGTATTATACAGACTTCCCTAAGCCATAAACCCCTAAAAGGTATGGTGATACATGACATACGCAACATAACAACAGCACACCAGGTAGTATCGGCACTAACCAGGCTGCCGTGGACTTCGCTAAGTTCTTTGTCAAACGGGAGCTGGTTACCAAAGGACTTATAAAGTTCACCGATCAGGCCGAGAACTACAGGGAGGGCGAGCCTCCTTCCAGAACGCCATAAGGGACTTAGATCTTTCCTGTAGTGAGGAGCTAGATCTCTTGCTAAAGTTGCTTGGAAGCGAGTCTGCTGAACACGCCAAAAGAATCAGAGGCATGAACATAAACTATCCGGGCAAAAGCCTAAAGATGGTGTGGGAAAGTGTTATAGGTCAATAGAAGATATAGAAAATGCTTTATACAAGAGAATTTATAATTTTCCCAGAATAGTGGGTAGGGGTTACCAGAAGCTCAGGGAACTCAGTGACTTGTTGATAGAGGTACAGGTTGTTCATGCAGAAGGTCTGCCGGGGCTAGCATTCCTGGACACCGCCAGAGGTGTCAATCTGATTGTCCAAAAACTCCCTTATAATCTACAAGAGAAGTGGATCACGCATGGTTCCCGTTATAAACAGGTTCATAATGTACCATTCCCCACCTTTGTGGTGTTTGTAGACTGTTGCTGAACAGGCAAGGATCAGAAATGATCCCAGTTTTGACTTTACATTGTCATGTCCCACTACCCGTGGTGTCAAACCTCATAAAACACCAGTGGCAGTCCACAAAACTAACGTTGCCTCCACCGGTTTTGCTTAGAGACCGTTTAAGTCTTCTCAAGAAGAGAACATACCCAAAGATCTTACCAAACAATGCCCCCTGCACAAGAAACCCCATCCTCTACTAAAATGCAGAGCCTTCAGAGAGAAGTCTTTAGAGGACCGCAAAGATTTCCACAAAGAAAACAACATCTGCTTCAGGTGCTGCACTACAACATCGCACTTCACCAGGAACTGTAAGGTCAGTGTGACATGCACAGAATGCGGTAGCACAAAACACAACGCCGCTTTACAACCAGGACCACCCTCTCAGGTATCATCCCAAGCAGAGGAGCATGATGGAAAGCAGATAGACACTGACATAGACACCCCAGTAGTCACTTCTCAGTGTACAGAGATCTGTAAAGGACTCGCAGGAGGGAAGTCCTGCTCAAAAAGCTGCCTTGTCAGAGTTTATCCGGTCAGCAATCGAGATAAGGTGATCAAGGTATATGCGATCTTAGATGATCAAAGCAACCGGTCTTTATCTAAATCCACCTTCTTCGACACCTTCAACATCATGGGGCCCGGTTCTCCTTACTCCTTTTAGCCACATTTATTTTAACAAATTTCTGTCCTTAAGAAGAGCTGAAAGCGGCAACTGCGGTCCTCTTGGGTTTAGGTGTCGTGCCTTCACAGAAACCATTTTTGAATCTGCGGTAGACAACCTTCAAGTGCTGCATGCGGCCGGTGCCGGTGGTGTTGCGTCTCTTGGCTTTAGCGCTCCAGTAGTACTTTCTCTTGGCTGGGTAGCCGCACTTTCCGCAGGTAGACTTCTGCAGATGGTAGGCCTTGGACCCGCAGCGACGGCACAGAGTGTGTGTCTTATTGCGGCGCTTTCCAAATGACGAGGTTCCCCTTCGTGCACAGTCTTTCACAGGACAAGAGAAGACAACAGGGTCGCAATGTCCATAGAAGACAGGCTGTTCTTGGATATCGTGGATGAAGGAATAGTAAAGACAGGTCAAAAAGCTGGGTAGCACCGTTACTGTTTAAACCCCAGAGACAACGCTTACCTAACAACAAAGAACTTGTCTAAAGTCAATACATCTCCTTCAAGCTCAATATTCCAAAACAACCATGCAGAAATGGCACCCACGCTCCAAGTGTTGGTACTTACCCATATTTGGCATGTATCATCCTAAAAAACCATGGCAGATAAGAGTAGTATTCGACTCGAGCGCCAGGTGCGAAGGCGTCTCGCTAAACGATGTCTTACTGTCTGTTCCAGACCTCCACAACAGACATCTAGAGATACTTCTCCACTTCCGCAGAAATTTCGTAGCATTTATGGCTGACATACAATAGATGTTCCACTGCCTCCTCGTCAAGTAAGAACACAGAAACTACTTGAGGTTCTTCTGGTACCACAACAACAACCCCAATGAAGACATTGTAGAGTACCGAATGAGAGTGCACATCTTTGGAAACAGTCCTTCCCCTGCAGTCACTATCTACGGTCTCAGACATTCAGCCCGGGAGGGTGAAGCAAAGTATGGGTCGCTGTCAGGTCCTTTGTGGAAAAGGATTTCTATGTGGGCGACTGCTTGAAATCCATACCCACAAACGAGACTGCAATCAGTCTCTTGAAAAGGGCCCAGGAATTGCTTGCTCTATCTAATTTGAGGTTGCACAAAATTGCCTCCAACAGCCATGAGTTAATGGAGGCCTTCTCACCCCAAGACCATTCAAGTGATCTAAAGGACTTGGATCTTAGCACCGACTCCCTTTCCATGCAGCAGAGCCTCGGTTTGCTCTGGGATTTAAAGGCAGACACATTCACCTTCTAAATCTGCAAGCCGGGTGCCGGCTGTCAGGGAGTGCCAGGAGAGGGACTGACAGGGGGGAACGGGGAAGCGCTCAGCGCTCCCTCCTGTCATTCCCTTGTAGTGTGACCGAGCTCTGTCAGGTCCGGGTACAGAGAGCATCTGTCTCCTGTACCCGGCCGGACTGATAGAAAGTGCGCACACAGCTTGCGCCTCCAGTGAGTCAGCCTGGGTACCGGAGACAAAAGCTCCTGTACCTGCCGCAATGCTCGGCCACGCTACAGCAAAGGTAGGGAGGGGAGGGGAGCGCAGGGGAGGGGGAATCAGAAAGAACATGACAAGAGGGGGGTCAGAAAGAACATGACAAGATTGGGGGGTGATCAAAATGGGGGATCAGAAAAACATGACAAGATGGGGGGAATCAGAAAAAGCATGACAAGATGGGGGAGTATGACAAATTACTATGTGGGGGCACTACTGTGTGGTTGGGGGTGTGGGGACACTACTGTGTGGGGGCAATGTGGCGGACACTACTGTGGGGGCAGTATGGGGGACACTACTGTGTGGGGACACTACTGTGTGGGGACAGTGTGGCGGACAATACTGTGTGGGGACAGTGTGGCAGACACTACTGTGTGTGGGGACAGTGTGGCGGACACTACTGTGTGGGGGCAGTGTGGGGACACTACTGTGTGTGGGGACAGTGTGGCGGACACTACTGTGTGGGGGACAGTGTGGTGGATACTACTGTGTGGGGGGCAGTGTGGCGGACACTACTGTGTGGGGGGCAGTGTGGGGGACACTACTGTGTGGGGGGCAGTGTGGGGGACACTACTGTGTGTGGGGGGCAGTGTGGCGGACACTACTGTGTGGGGGCAGTGTGGGGGACACTACTGTGTGAGGGACAGTGTGGCGGACACTACTGTGTGGGGGACACTACTGTGTAAGGGGCAGTGTGGGGAACACTACTGTGTGGGGGCAGTGTGGTGGACACTACTGTGTAAGGGGCAGTGTGGGGGACACTACTGTGTGGGGGACAGTGTGGTGGACACTACTGTGTGGGGGCAGTGTGGGGGACACTACTGTGTGGGGGGCAGTGTGGGGACACTACTGTGTGGGGGCAGTGTGGGGGACACTACTGTGTGGGGGCAGTGTGGGGACACTACTGTGTGGGGGGCAGTGTGGCGGACACTACTGTGTGGGGGCAGTGTGGCCGACACTACTGTGTAGGGGGCAGTGTGGGGGACACTATTGTGTGGGGGCAGTGTGGGGGACACTACTGTGTGAGGAACAGTGTGGCGGACACTGCTGTGTGGGGGCACTACTGTGTTGGGGACACTAGTGTGTGGGGGAAATTACTATATGGGGGCAGCGTGAGAGGCATTGCTATTCGGGAGGCATTGTAGGGGCAATTCTATTATTTCTGGGGATAATAATAGGGTATTATTACTGGGGGCAATCTAGGAGACATTATAACCTCTGTAGACACTATAGGGACATTTGGGGTCATTTATCAACCTGGTGTACAGTAGAACTGGCTTAGTTGCCCATAGCAACCAATCAGATTCCACCTTTCATATTTGACAGCTCTTTAGGAAATCCAGTTCTACTTTACACCAATTTGATAAATGACCCCAATTATGTCTATTAGGAGGTTGATGGAAAAACTGAGAAATCTAACGTGTCTGTGTTACTAACTCTGCAGAGATAAAATGCGACTGAAATAATGTGTCTTGGCGGTCTGGGTCTAACGAAGGAGAAGAGGAAAGAGAAGGTCTACATGACAGGAGATGTCCCTGATGTAAAAGGTATGTGCCCAAGTAATGGGGGGGGGGGTGCCAGAGAAAGGACCCGCCCCGGGTGCCAAAAACCCTGGGCACGCCACTGGTCCTATGCATGTCTCCTTCTCAAACTCCACCATCTTTGTAAAAGCATATCTGGTGAGAGATCTACCTTTGTTTCAGGGACATGATGTTATGCAGAGCTGTTTAGCTAGTTGTAATTGTTACTTAGGGAGTTATAACTGTTAGATGTTAGACATGTAATCCTATGCATAGGCAGCCATTTTACCATGTGCTTTCACTGTCAATGCAAATGTTATAGTACATGCCATCCATGCATAATACTTATACATGTTATTTGCATTCTTGTAGTTTTACCAAACAATCCTGTTTTACCAATCAATCAATCAATCAATCAATCAATCACATATGTACAATCTGTTGACCAATATACAAGTTAGACTACAAAGAACAGTCCTCTTATTTGGAAGATCGGAATTCACTGTGTGAACGTGTAAGAAGTCAGAACAGTAAAACAGATGCTAGTCACTAGCGATAGTCGATCTGACTATACGGAGCCTCCATTACACACGCAGTCCTGCGTACAGTGGCTGCCATACAGTCATAAAAAGTGAGATTGCACCCCCCAGCAAGTGCAGCATGATCCAGACCATGCTGGAGTCCGTTACTACCTAGACTGAGTCTGCACAGAGACATTAAGCAGCCAGCAAACAGGCACACAATGTCCACTAGCCAGGCATCATCATTCAGGACTAGGTCACAAGCAAGCCGCTCTAGCAAGTCCTCAATAAAAGAAAAAGCTGCTCTCACTCGTGCAGAACCTGAGGCTGCAAAAGTAAGGTCTTCCTTTGCTGCACAAGAGATGCAACTTAAGAAAGAGAGAACATGCCTGCATACATCAATGGAAAAAGAGAGAGCATGCTTACAAGTGTCATTGGAAGAAGAGAGCATGCCTGCAAGCGTCACTGGAAAAACTCGCTGCAGAGAAAGAAGCAGCAGCCGCAATAGCCAAAGCAGAGTTCCTAGAAGCCATGGAGTTCTCTGAATCTGAGAAACACAGCGAAGTACTTGGGCCAGTCCTTGATCAACAAGATCCAGCACATCTCAGAATATGTCCATCAGCATCCCAAGACAGATGACAACTACGATAAAGTATATCAACCAGCTTATACAGAGTGTCACAGATTCTACCTTGAACCGCAGTACCTCGAGCAGGATGGTATGCGACAAATCGATGCTAGCCACAACTACTGCCCTACAGAACAAAAGCTACAACCTTCGCTTTGACTTAGAGGGAAACCCTTTACGTCAGAACGGTATTATACAGACTTCCCTAAGCCATAAACCCCTAAAAGGTATGGTGATACATGACATACGCAACATAACAACAGCACACCAGGTAGTATCGGCACTAACCAGGCTGCCGTGGACTTCGCTAAGTTCTTTGTCAAACGGGAGCTGGTTACCAAAGGACTTATAAAGTTCACCGATCAGGCCGAGAACTACAGGGAGGGCGAGCCTCCTTCCAGAACGCCATAAGGGACTTAGATCTTTCCTGTAGTGAGGAGCTAGATCTCTTGCTAAAGTTGCTTGGAAGCGAGTCTGCTGAACACGCCAAAAGAATCAGAGGCATGAACATAAACTATCCGGGCAAAAGCCTAAAGATGGTGTGGGAAAGTGTTATAGGTCAATAGAAGATATAGAAAATGCTTTATACAAGAGAATTTATAATTTTCCCAGAATAGTGGGTAGGGGTTACCAGAAGCTCAGGGAACTCAGTGACTTGTTGATAGAGGTACAGGTTGTTCATGCAGAAGGTCTGCCGGGGCTAGCATTCCTGGACACCGCCAGAGGTGTCAATCTGATTGTCCAAAAACTCCCTTATAATCTACAAGAGAAGTGGATCACGCATGGTTCCCGTTATAAACAGGTTCATAATGTACCATTCCCCACCTTTGTGGTGTTTGTAGACTGTTGCTGAACAGGCAAGGATCAGAAATGATCCCAGTTTTGACTTTACATTGTCATGTCCCACTACCCGTGGTGTCAAACCTCATAAAACACCAGTGGCAGTCCACAAAACTAACGTTGCCTCCACCGGTTTTGCTTAGAGACCGTTTAAGTCTTCTCAAGAAGAGAACATACCCAAAGATCTTACCAAACAATGCCCCCTGCACAAGAAACCCCATCCTCTACTAAAATGCAGAGCCTTCAGAGAGAAGTCTTTAGAGGACCGCAAAGATTTCCACAAAGAAAACAACATCTGCTTCAGGTGCTGCACTACAACATCGCACTTCACCAGGAACTGTAAGGTCAGTGTGACATGCACAGAATGCGGTAGCACAAAACACAACGCCGCTTTACAACCAGGACCACCCTCTCAGGTATCATCCCAAGCAGAGGAGCATGATGGAAAGCAGATAGACACTGACATAGACACCCCAGTAGTCACTTCTCAGTGTACAGAGATCTGTAAAGGACTCGCAGGAGGGAAGTCCTGCTCAAAAAGCTGCCTTGTCAGAGTTTATCCGGTCAGCAATCGAGATAAGGTGATCAAGGTATATGCGATCTTAGATGATCAAAGCAACCGGTCTTTATCTAAATCCACCTTCTTCGACACCTTCAACATCATGGGGCCCGGTTCTCCTTACTCCTTTTAGCCACATTTATTTTAACAAATTTCTGTCCTTAAGAAGAGCTGAAAGCGGCAACTGCGGTCCTCTTGGGTTTAGGTGTCGTGCCTTCACAGAAACCATTTTTGAATCTGCGGTAGACAACCTTCAAGTGCTGCATGCGGCCGGTGCCGGTGGTGTTGCGTCTCTTGGCTTTAGCGCTCCAGTAGTACTTTCTCTTGGCTGGGTAGCCGCACTTTCCGCAGGTAGACTTCTGCAGATGGTAGGCCTTGGACCCGCAGCGACGGCACAGAGTGTGTGTCTTATTGCGGCGCTTTCCAAATGACGAGGTTCCCCTTCGTGCACAGTCTTTCACAGGACAAGAGAAGACAACAGGGTCGCAATGTCCATAGAAGACAGGCTGTTCTTGGATATCGTGGATGAAGGAATAGTAAAAGACAGGTCAAAAAGCTGGGTAGCACCGTTACTGTTTAAACCCCAGAGACAACGCTTACCTAACAACAAAGAACTTGTCTAAAGTCAATACATCTCCTTCAAGCTCAATATTCCAAAACAACCATGCAGAAATGGCACCCACGCTCCAAGTGTTGGTACTTACCCATATTTGGCATGTATCATCCTAAAAAACCATGGCAGATAAGAGTAGTATTCGACTCGAGCGCCAGGTGCGAAGGCGTCTCGCTAAACGAAGTCTTACTGTCTGTTCCAGACCTCAACAACAGACATCTAGAGATACTTCTCCACTTCCGCAGAGATTTCGTAGCATTTATGGCTGACATACAATAGATGTTCCACTGCCTCCTCGTCAAGTAAGAACACAGAAACTACTTGAGGTTCTTCTGGTACCACAACAACAACCCCAATGAAGACATTGTAGAGTACCGAATGAGAGTGCACATCTTTGGAAACAGTCCTTCCCCTGCAGTCACTATCTACGGTCTCAGACATTCAGCCCGGGAGGGTGAAGCAAAGTATGGGTCGCTGTCAGGTCCTTTGTGGAAAAGGATTTCTATGTGGGCGACTGCTTGAAATCCATACCCACAAACGAGACTGCAATCAGTCTCTTGAAAAGGGCCCAGGAATTGCTTGCTCTATCTAATTTGAGGTTGCACAAAATTGCCTCCAACAGCCATGAGTTAATGGAGGCCTTCTCACCCCAAGACCATTCAAGTGATCTAAAGGACTTGGATCTTAGCACCGACTCCCTTTCCATGCAGCAGAGCCTCGGTTTGCTCTGGGATTTAAAGGCAGACACATTCACCTTCTAAATCTGCAAGCCGGGTGCCGGCTGTCAGGGGGGTGCCAGGGAGAGGGACTGACAGGGGGGAACGGGGAAGCGCTCAGCACTCCCTCCTGTCATTCCCTTGTAGTGTGACCGAGCTCTGTCAGGTCCGGGTACAGAGAGCATCTGTCTCCTGTACCCGGCCGGACTGATAGAAAGTGCGCACACAGCTTGCGCCTCCAGTGAGTCAGCCCGGGTACCGGAGACAAAAGCTCCTGTACCTGCCGCAATGCTCGGCCACGCTACAGCAAAGGTAGGGAGGGGAGGGGAGCGCAGGGAGGGGGATCAGAAAGAACATGACAAGAGGGGGTCAGAAAGAACATGACAAGATTGGGGGTGATCAAAATGGGGGATCAGAAAAACATGACAAGATGGGGGGAATCAGAAAAAGCATGACAAGATGGGGGAGTATGACAAATTACTATGTGGGGGCACTACTGTGTGGTTGGGGGTGTGGGGACACTACTGTGTGGGGGCAATGTGGCGGACACTACTGTGGGGGCAGTATGGGGACACTACTGTGTGGGGACACTACTGTGTGGGGACAGTGTGGCGGACAATACTGTGTGGGGACAGTGTGGCAGACACTACTGTGTGTGGGGGACAGTGTGGCGGACACTACTGTGTGGGGGCAGTGTGGGGGACACTACTGTGTGTGGGGGACAGTGTGGCGGACACTACTGTGTGGGGGACAGTGTGGTGGATACTACTGTGTGGGGGGCAGTGTGGCGGACACTACTGTGTGGGGGCAGTGTGGGGGACACTACTGTGTGGGGGCAGTGTGGGGACACTACTGTGTGTGGGGGCAGTGTGGCGGACACTACTGTGTGGGGGCAGTGTGGGGACACTACTGTGTGAGGGACAGTGTGGCGGACACTACTGTGTGGGGGACACTACTGTGTAAGGGGCAGTGTGGGGAACACTACTGTGTGGGGGCAGTGTGGTGGACACTACTGTGTAAGGGGCAGTGTGGGGACACTACTGTGTGGGGGACAGTGTGGTGGACACTACTGTGTGGGGGCAGTGTGGGGACACTACTGTGTGGGGGCAGTGTGGGGACACTACTGTGTGGGGGCAGTGTGGGGACACTACTGTGTGGGGGCAGTGTGGGGACACTACTGTGTGGGGGCAGTGTGGGCGACACTACTGTGTGGGGGCAGTGTGGCCGACACTACTGTGTGGGGGCAGTGTGGGGGACACTATTGTGTGGGGGCAGTGTGGGGACACTACTGTGTGAGGAACAGTGTGGCGGACACTGCTGTGTGGGAGCACTACTGTGTTGGGGACACTAGTGTGTGGGGAAATTACTATATGGGGCAGCGTGAGAGGCATTGCTATTGGGGAGGCATTGTAGGGGCAATTCTATTATTTCTGGGGATAATAATAGGGTATTATTACTGGGGCAATCTAGGAGACATTATAACCTCTGTAGACACTATAGGGACATTTGGGGTCATTTATCAACCTGGTGTACAGTAGAACTGGCTTAGTTGCCCATAGCAACCAATCAGATTCCACCTTTCATATTTGACAGCTCTTTAGGAAATCCAGTTCTACTTTACACCAATTTGATAAATGACCCCAATTATGTCTATTAGGAGGTTGATGGAAAAACTGAGAAATCTAACGTGTCTGTGTTACTAACTCTGCAGAGATGAAATGCGACTGAAATAATGTGTCTTGGCGGTCTGGGTCTAACGAAGGAGAAGAGGAAAGAGAAGGTCTACATGACAGGAGATGTCTCTGATGTAAGAGGTATGTGCCCAAGTAATGGGGGGGGGGGGGGGGTGCCAGAGAAAGGACCCCCCCCGGGTGCCAAAAACCCTGGGCACGCCACTGGTCCTATGCATGTCTCCTTCTCAAACTCCACCATCTTTGTAAAAGCATATCTGGTGAGAGATCTACCTTTGTTTCAGGGACATGATGTTATGCAGAGCTGTTTAGCTAGTTGTAATTGTTACTTAGGGAGTTATAACTGTTAGATGTTAGACATGTAATCCTATGTATAGGCAGCCATTTTACCATGTGCTTTCACTGTCAATGCAAATGTTATAGTACATGCTATCCATGCTTAATACTTATACATGCTATTTGTATTCTTGTAGTTTTACAAAATAATTCTGTTTTACCAATCAATCAATCGTATATAATCAATCAATAAATCACAAATTTACGACCTGTTGACCATTAAACAAGTTAAACTACAAAGAACAGTCCTCTTATTTGGAAGAGAGGAATGGTTTATGCTGAATGTCAGACTGCACACTGTGTGAACGTGTAAGAAGACAGAACACTTACACAAACATTTATTGTGAAGATCAGACTTTGATAGAGCCTTATTCTATAAAACAGGTCATCCACTCACACCTGATTGTCATCCCATTCATTGAAAACACTGCAAATTATCGGCAAATCCTAAAAGTTCACATACTTTTGCCACTTACAGATGGGATATTGGATAATTTTGGTCAAGGCTAATATTTCTGACTCATTTGATTAATTTGGTTATCTTTATCCACTTTTAGGATGTGTGTGAAGATTTGAAGTAGTTTTAGGTCACATTTCTGCAGAAATACATAAAATTCTGAAGGGTTCACAAACTTTCAAACACCACTGTATGAACTGAAGGTTTTCTCTTACATATTAATACCACTGCTTAGTTATTATAGGTTATATTTGCTTTGTAAAAAATTTAGAACTGTTTGTGGTAAAACCAAGTGCCTGGCCAAGATGTATTGTTGGTATTTTTAAGCGTGTAAACACATTTTACACAATCAAAAACGTAATGGGGTTGTATACTTCGCCATACTTCTGCTCTTGTGTCCAAAGTAAACAGCTAAACTAAATTAAACTAAAAGTTTACAGGTTACTTCATATTGTTTACATATAGCCCTCTACTCCGGCAGCTTTGTTCTATTTAAAGTGACTGTTCCGTTAAGACAATTTATCCACTATCCACAGCATAGGGCATAAATGTCTGATTGGTGGAGGTCCAATCATGTTTCCATCAGATTATACACTGCTTGTTTCCAGGAGTTAGGACCACTCTGCAATCCAGCAGTGGTAGTCGTGCTTGCACACTAAAGGGAAAAGACACCGGCCTCTCTAGGGGCCGGGACCACGGGAGTGTGCATAGGCTGACACTTTTTCCAATATTGAGTATGCAAGGCCACCGCTGCTGGATTGCGGGCTGGTCATAACCCCTGGAAACGAGCAGTGTATAATGAGATGGAAAAATTAATCAAACCAGTAAAGGAAGCAATATGGACAATCATAATACATTAGTAAGTGGTTGTATTAACTTTGTCTACATGATAAATGCCATTTGCTGAAGTGCAGACAACCCCTTTAATGGGACAACCACTTTAAGTAAACAGGGCGAAGCTGCAATCCCTTGCAGCACTGTCACTAAGTAGACGTGTGCAGGTAGATGGCTGTATGTAAACGATAAAGAGGCTGGAGCACTAACACAAGTTACACGAAACGTCCAATCAGTGGGGGTGCCAAGAGTTGAACCCCCATGATCTGATATTCAAGGTCATTCCAGAAGATACACCATTAATGTGTGCAAACCAGAAAACCCCGTTAAAGCCCAGTATACTCTTCAAATAACTAGCAGAAGGTAATAAACAGGGTCCCCACTAAGGACCATCATTAATAAGCCAGTGCAGAGTGCAGCTAAAAAAGGCTCCTATTACTCTGGAGGATCCAACATGTGTATGTATTATGGCAGTCTGTTCCCCCACATATTACAGCTGTTTGCTATAGGCAAACTATCGAGAGTACAGTCCTACATAGCTAACAATGTTGATTGCTGTTGTCCTACCACCATTATTATTCATCAACCATATATCAGTCAGTCTTAACAATCCACTTGCATGACTGTGCCGTTATGTAAGGTATGTTGTGGGACTGTAGCCTAAAAATACAGCTAAAGTAGATGATTAGATATTAGAACTCATTTTCAGCAGAGTCATTTCCTTGTTCCGTATGTGAATACTTGCAGAATAAAGTGCTGGTATGTAGAACCAATGTCATTGAAGCTCCAGTATGAAGCCAGGTTTTGTATGTTTTAATGGTTTCTCAGCATTTACCTGGCCGTGCTTCCCTCTTGTCTTACTGTCTAAGCAATCAGATGGCCTTAAGAAGGTGATAGCGAAGTGATTTTATTCTTCTGCCAGATTTGTGTAGATGTGTGTCTTATTATTGAAACTATTATTGCCCTCTGTTAGAAACATAGCCTGAGCGATCTAACTACTTCCAGGCCAGGCCTAATTTTGCAAATATGACATGCGTCACTTTATTTGGCAATAAATTGGCAATGTTTTATAGATATGTTTTACCTTTATTTATAAGACAGATAAAAATTAAAACATTCAAACATTTACCGTATATCAGGTACCTCCTGACGAAGCGGAGTGCGAAACGTGCGTCGAGGTGAGTTTGTCTCACTGGCGCTGGTCCCCCTTTCATTATGGCTAACGGTATGTTACTTGTAGTATAATATGTTTTACTTAATTACATATTTTGTGCTATGTGGTTATATTGGGATTAACCGTGATCTCTAGCCTGACTGTTAGTGTACTACTATGTCAATATTCTGTTACATCTGAATATGGGCTGGCTTTCTAGCGCCAGTGGGTGGTATCTGGGTTCTGTCTTTGCTGTCCTTAATTGCACAAGATTTGTGTATGTAATTATGCCTGATTCTTTATTTATTTGTCAATATCTTTTTTTCCATGTTTCTCCTTTTCTCTCAAAGGAAGTGCTGCCATGCCGAGCTATGCTGCTAAGAAGAAGTACAGAGGGTGGAGTCATTCAGCAGGGAGAGCTGGTGTGCAGTAACCGGGTCCCACCAGGAGATGGAGACCCCTTCCTACAACATAGACACCAGGAGCTTTCAAGGGGGGGGGGGGGGGGGGGACAGGAAAGGACATCATTGAATCGCATGACCCAACAGACCAGATGAAAACAAGAAATTTATGCAAAGAAATAATATGTATTGGCCCAATAGGTGCACGATGAATGGAAAACAGTATCAGAGTGCTGCTACTTCAAAGGTAGACATCGGAGCATGTTTAGCAGTGGGTCATATGTACCTTTGTGTCCTCTGTACAAAGCATTTACTTCTTAATTAAGGATTATCTTCCTAATCCTCCAGTGACTAACATCACTATATCATACACATTTTACCTTTTAAACTATTACCTTTTAAACTTGTGCAGCATATAATAGCTTACACAACTCTTTGAACTGATTAAATATTCACACTGCTTTCTCCATATTAAGTCATACACCAGAGAAAGCCAGAAATGCGAAATAGTTTGGCTAAGCATTTGGGGGCTTTTTGCAAATTGAAGAGTTTTTCAGGAGTTAAATATTGATGACCTATTTTCAGGATAAATCAACAATATCTGTCAGCTGTTTGAAGAGGCTGTGGTGCTCAGACATGTGCTGTGCCCTCTTCATACTATACCAAGCACATCTCCATACATTGCATTGGTGCTGCTCTTGGTATTGCAGCTCAATCCCATTCATTTGAGTTTCTGAAAGGCTATGTGACCAATGGACATGGCTTCACTGGCTGAGAGAGAGATCACAGGAACTACACATTCTTACAATAATAGGAAGGTGGTGGGGCCCTGAGTCAAAACCCAATCTATCAGATATTGATGGCCTATCCTGACCATAGGACATCAACATTAAACTCTCGGAAAAACCCCTTAAGGTTAAAAGATATTGATTAAAAAAAATCCTTCATTACTATCTTCTCCAACTCTCTTTTGAATGATCCATGTATGATTAAGGCTGGGGCAACATTACGATCTGTGGTCATGCACCATATGATAGCACCTACACAGCAACTAATGACAACAAATTTAGTCATGATGCAAGTTACGGCGAATGTGACATGAAAATCTGCAGAAGTGCAAACATATTGGATTGTCATTAGTTGTGATTTGAGCGTTGCAAAGTTATGTTGCGGCCTCAATCTGCTGTGCAGTCGTAGCCTTAACACAGGTACTACAGTTCTTATACACGGTGACCCAGATTTACTAATGCTATAGACGGTGTAGGCTTAGACCAGATGTATCACAGTGCCTCAGGCAGGACTCTATAGCAAATATTGGTTGACTTAGTTTGAGACAGATTTTTATGCCAGAATTACACAAAAAATGTTGGCACAAAATAGGGCATTTTAGGCCTGCCCCTTTCTCTAGAAGCTCTGCCCACTTTCTTCTAAGCCCTATCCCCGTGTAAACCATAGATGCACCAATTTGTTAAATTTTGCAGCACTTTTTTAGACAGATTTTTGGGTCAATGTTTTTTGCTCTCAATCATTACTTGCACATGAGCTCCTTGATCAATCCTAGCACCAACCTAAGATGAAGCCCCATTTTACCAATGGAGGCTGCAAGGGCTGCCACCTTGTATCTTCCTCCTTGTTTCTGCTCATCGTTTTTGTATATATTTGTAATCGTTATTTGTAATAACGTAAATCTACTGCACTATAAGTGTTCATTTAAAATAGAGAGTATTCACAGGTCCTAATTATAGGAATACGACCTGTGCTATATGCTCTCCAGACATCCTATGGTGGCCTTAGAAATTTTACTACCACTGTGCAGTAGCAACTGTCCAAACCTAACATCACGCTGGGTGAGATATCGTAATTGGAGGGGCACTATAAATGTTCCTGATGTTCCTCAAAGCAGAAAAATACTGATATTTACCGTTTACCTGTTTTTTTCTATCCAAATCTTCGAGAATCTATATAAGCCCATCATTGTGAGTCAAAGACAAAGTTTGTGTGCTGTTTTTTGCCATACAGTTCTAAATAAAAAAATATCCAAATCATGGCAACAAACATAGCTCTGACACCTCAGGATCACATAGGAAAGCTGCAGGCACTTATCATTTGTCACTCACATCCCAGCAAGGGCCGCACCTGTTATTCAGCTGAGGTAGACAGGTTGTGACTCTGGTAGTAGCATTGCCTGGGGCCACAAAGAAGCTGCATTCTTTGGGATACAGGATGCTGAGGCCTATTCAATGATGCTTATCTCATCCCTGTCTTCTCTGTCTTCTCTGAACAGTTAGGTTGGGTAGCTGCACTAATGTATAGAAATGGTGTGTGACATTCTCAATAGTTTATACATTATTTTAGAGAAAATATGCTTAAACATTGCTTAATACAATATCCCATCTATCCCTGTTTAGGTGAAAATCTTGAAAATCTAAGGAAGGTATGACACAATTTACTATATTGATCATCTGCATGCTTAATTCTAGGTGCTGCACATATCTCCAGTTCATATTGTCCCAAACAAGACTCCTAGATTCCTAGAGAAGTTGGTCAAGGAGTGAGGAGCTCCTCCTAAACGTATAGTGTTTTAAGTGTTAAGTTGCTTATCAGAACTTGCTCTAGAGACACATGGGTAGTCACTCATATACCTGTATATTGTTTACTTGCCCTTGTACTTTCTAAGCATTTCAGGAAAGCCACTCAGAAAGTTAATTATATTCTCTTATAAGGCCTACCAGCTTGTAGGCAACAAACTATGGCTCTTTATATAAACAGCAATGGACCATAGAGGAGAAGCTGGCACAAGCAGATAGCATGCCATGACGACATGCTTGAAAAAGTTAGATGATTAAATGCCACAGTTGGAGTAAAATAAACCTAAAAAAAGTGTATAAAATGTATCATGTAGCACTTTCTACAGCAATTGTAGGTTGTTTTAAGCCTGATTATCTAGCAGTGACAGGTGTATCTGATAGACGTTGAGAACATTTACATGGGTGAGATAGGGAAGAAAGACGTCCCTAGTGCTAGAAGGCGAGGAGGGGTCTTCTGAGGGCCTTTTAAAAAGAAATATAAACAAACAGGCCAAGGGAAAGATAAAATGTCCCATTCTTCTAACATTGGAACCCCCTCAGATCAAACAAGTTGACCAGACAGGTGTAAACACGTCCCAGCTTGAGTCAACCAAGCACCGTCACCAAGGCCATGGAGTAAATAACTATCAACACAAGGTTATACAATTCAAATGAGACGAGCGGTGGCCTCTGTCATTTCAATAAACAGTTTTGGGCCAGGTTAAATTACTCTTTTTGTCATTCGTTCTTGAAGATGAGAGGGTGCTGCGATGGCGTATGCACTAACGTCCCTTAATTGCTCAGCCTCCCGTGGCCTCAAGTCCTCTACATTTGGTACACAAAACACAACTGTAATACACATCTATCAGCATAAATGCTATATTGTTTATTAGGAAACAAAGTGGTGTCATGTGCACAATTTAGTTTAGCTCCTGGCATGATCCCATACATCATCTTAGCTTGGTTATGTTATGGGGCCTGTCACTCCTCAGTTTATGCTGTTTACATTCTGAGACGCTTTACACGGTTAGACGTAGCTGATGCCTATCAAAAAGCACAGAATTATTCCAGAAAGTCTGCAATATAACTCTCCACATATAAATTACATAGCCTGAAAGTCTAAAACTGATACAGTTAAAAGATATGGCTTAGGCTTCAGGCCCCACAATACTTTACAAAAACTTTTAAGGACCAAAGAAGACGTTTTGTTGTACTAGAAACATAGACTGCAGGTTTGGAATTGATGAAATGAGATTAGCCCAACTTTACTCATCATGTCCATGTGCGTTTTAGGGACGTATAAAGCAGTAAATATCCATAACTCATTCTACATTTTGTAAGTAAGCAAGACATTTGGCAAAAAGGTCTAACATATTTAACCTAAAGTAGGGCCCAATTAAGGGTAGGTTCTCATGATATAAAATATTCTTTTCCTAGAAGTATTGTGTAAACTACTTGCATGGACCATGATCATGAGTTCTTCATTCTCAATATTTATAGCCAAATACATTAGGTAATGGTAGAACAAGGCCATGATCTTTTACTTAAGTATTTCCTATTGACTGGTTCATGCCAGGAATGGACACAGACAGTAGAGGGCCCCTGTCCACGAACAGAGCTCCTTAATCCTTTCTATTACTCCTTAGTCAAAACCTAATCCGATAAATCAGAGTCTATCAGTAGTTTTAAACCAAGGGAACCATGATGCCCTTTTTTCAACTATGAGTACTCTTGCCTATAGGGCCCCTGTGCAGCCTCACAAGGCGCACCAACAATATGTCCGCCCCTGTGTCATTTCCAAGTGTTTTAATTAAGAAAGGTATCTTGGCATAACTTTAACTTATGGATGTGGATTGCTTCTCACTAGATCTGTAGACTATCCACAAGGTCTTACACATGAGAAACCTTCTTGGCCAACTGGTCAATTCTTGGGTTCTCTGACTTTTTATTGATAGATATGGAAGGACATTCCCTGGTGTTATTAGTATTGACATGTTCTATGTAGATTTGATTATTATTGTTCTAAGCCAAGTTGTGTGGGAATGATTATGGCTCTAGATATTACATATAGTGATTAGGAAACTGTTTAGGTAGACCTCTCTATATGAGGGATATTAGATATGGAACTCTGTAATCAAAAAATAAAATTGTATTCTAGTATGATTATTTTCTAAGCATGTATAAAAGTCTTGTGCCTCTTCAGATAAGAACATTAACAGTTTCATGATAGAAAAGAGGGGATCTAAAGTTTACAACCCTCATCAATTAGAATGGAGAATGTCTCTTGCAGTGGAGGATCCAGAAAGTCCACGTGTAAGGTGGACAGCCAATTGATTTTGATGGGGACTGTGTAACTATTCATTTTCTTTTTGGTGGTGCTGCAGAAGAATTGAACACTTGGTGCCAAGATCTCCCACAGATGAAGGGTTTCAGCATTAGACCCCAAGCTTATCTTAGGTCACCCTTTAAACTAAAAATTATTAACCAAGGCAGGCAACCCTTTAATTTGCTTCGCATGTACATTTCGAGGATGATATAGTTATATATTTTCTTCTATTAGGCCATATTCTTGCAATGATGAAGACTAGCTTACTTAAAATGGCAGTATACAGCTAGAAGTTATAGGTTATTTTTGCTTTTTCTTTTATAATTAATTATTCACCTAACCAATGAACTTTATGTCTCAGCGAATTTCCTCTCGCTTCGTGGCAACGAATCGCAATTTTCCTAAAATGGCGGCTACACCTGTTAGGACTGAGGACATGGGGCAAGTAACTCTGAGAAAGCGGGATCACCCAGATTGACATGCCTGCATGCAGCCAATCAGCAGCCAGCCAGCCCTGTGATGTCACAGCCTTATAAACACGGTGGCCATCTGACAGTCAGACATTTTCCAGCGTTCAGAGTGCAGGGACAGACGTGTGAAGGCACTAGGAACAGCAAGTGGAAAAACAATTGTGGGAAAAAAAAAGACAGAAAAAGTGATTTATAAGTGCAGGGAAAGAATAGGGAGGAATCATTTGATAGCATCTTAGTGCAGGGAGAGACATCAGAAGGCGCTAGGGACATTGATAGGAAAGTGATTTACAAGTGCAGGGAAATATTATTTGGGGATCCAAATAGTCATTAGAAGGCTCTGTCATTCCAGCTTTTTGTTATTGGGTTGCAAGTGTTATGTTGAAAAGCCTTTAGAGGCTTATATCTTACTATCTTACTCAGTACTACAAGAAAAAGATATACTCATTTCACTTCTGCAGTTATTTCTGTTAAAAGCGTATAGGGGCGTATTTTAGTAAAAAAGAGAAATATATACGCACTGGACTGTTGCAGTTATTTCTGGTGAAAGCGTATAGGAGCGTATTTCAGTCCAACAAGAAATATATATTATCAGCTCACTTCTGCAGTTATTTCTGGTGAAAGCGTATAGAGGCGTATTTCAGTAAAAAAAGAAAAATATATACGCACTGCACTGTTGCAGATTTTTCAGATGAAAGTGTATACCACTGAGGAAGGGGTGGAGAACATCCCCAAACGCGTCTGGTAACGAGAAGTGGCCATCAATGATTAAAGACCTCCACTATTGACACTATGCATGGCCATGCTTTGATCCATCAAGTCTAACAATTCTCAAGCAAGCTCCAGGATTATCATAATTATTTAAGTTTAAGGAACGCGCATCTCGAATCAATAAGGTAAAACCTGACCGCGAAGTCTCGCGATATTGTGATGCCGCTGGTCTGAGGTGTGCGACGCGAGACGCCGGAGTGTACTCCCGCGCCGCTCGCCCCTCGCTGAACAAGACTACGGGCATCCTATGAAAAGTCAGGTAAGATTACCACATAAATCATTACAGTGGGCTTTCAATTAATCGGCTGTTGGTTCAGTGGCACATAGTCACTTCTAAAGGAGGACGTTGAGGAGCAAGTGATTAATATATTTACATGACACTTGACCATTGGTGAAATATAAGGAGAAAGACTGTAAACAACATTGCCGATTTTCAGCAATAACATTATCGGATACCTCTCAAGTACTATACTGGATATGAAGTAATCTGCAAACTATAATTGATGTTACAATCTTTTATATAAAACGTGGTGTACTGTGACACTATTGATTCAACATTGTGGACTCCGACTTGAATGCAGAGTGATTGGATTAAAATACATAAGAATTGAGGATACATTGCTTTTATAAGTAATAATGAAAACATGCCGTATATAGATGGACTTTTAATGGGACATGTCTATTAGTATTGACTATACATTTATTATTGATCGCATATACCCTTGGAATATTGATTACATATAACCTGGGAATATTTTTTGTTTTATTGTTTCTAATTTTAATCTTTATTTCATATTTCCATCTCAATAAATATAGGACAATACAGTGCTGGTGTTGAGAGTGCTCGCTCACCTTGAAATAATAGATACGTTTTCCTTTTTTGGGGAAGGGAACCCCTTTGGAGAGCTGATAGCACCCTACATAGTCACTAGGCAGTGAGCCAACCACTCCGCTACTTTTTCGAAAGTGTATAGTGGCCTATTTCAGTCCAACAAGAAATGTGTATATACGCAGGTCACTTCTGCAGTTATTTCTGGTGAAAGCAACAGAGGCATATTTCAGTAAAAAAAAAAAAAATGTATACGCACTGCACTGTTGCAGTTATTTCTGGTGAAAGCGTATAGTGGCCTATTTCAGTCCAACAAGAAATATATATTCTCAGGTCACTTCTGCAGTTATTTCTGGTGAAAGCGTATAGAGGCGTATTTCAGTAAAAAAGGAAAAATATATATGCACTGCAGTGTTGCAGTTATTTCTGGTGAAAGCGTATAGTGGCCTATTTCAGTCCAACAAGAAATATATATTCTCAGGTCACTTCTGCAGTTATTTCTGGTGAAAGCGCTTAGAGGCGTATTTCAGTCAAAAAAGAAAAATATATACACACTGCGCTGTTGAAGTTAATTCTGGTGAAAGCGTATAGTGGCCTTTTTCAGTCCAACAAGAAATATATATTCTGCAGTTATTTCTGGTGAAACCGTATAGAGGCGTATTTCAGTAAAAAAAATTAAAATATGCACTGCACTGATAGGGGTGTATTTTATAACAACAAGAAAAATATATTCTCAGTGCATTTCCAGTTATTTGTGGTGAAAGCGTTTAGTGGCCTATTTCAGTCCAAAAAGAAAAATATATTTGTCGCTTTTAGGGGTGTTTTAATTTGTATGTCAGACAGAGAAGTGCCAGGCCATGCACAGAGGAGTGGCAGAGGCCTGAATGTTTCTGGCGCAAGCAGAGGTCGCAGCAGAGTAAGGGGTCGTGGCAGCAGTAGTCGCAGTGAGAGGCCTGAGCTCCCGATGTCATCTAGCGGTCTTGCCTTGACCAGCAACCCAGCGGTTCTTGATTGGTTAACTCGGTCATCCGAAGTGACATCAGAAACCCCCAGCCAACAGTCGGTGGGTTCGTCAGACACAACCCTTAGTTGTCATGGCCCGGGAGCAGGCGCTGTGCCCTCACCTGTCCTTAACCTGCCTGTGGCCTTTTCTGTTCCCTCACCGCGAAAAGTACTAAATGCAGTGGGCTCAGTTTCACTTTTCAGCAAGGAAGAGCTACTAGAGGACAGTCAGCAGCTACTGCCCAGCCAAGATGTGGAGGAGACAACCGCTGCCTCCTCCTCTAGGTGGGCAAGTAGTGATGAGGAGAGTGGCACGGGAGCTTGTGTTGCAAGTGGTCAGGCTCCTGACCCAGAGGCTGTTGAAGAGGACATCAGTGATGTGCAGACACTACTTGATGATGATGAAGCCGATCGCACTTGGGAGCCGGGTGAAGAAGGGGCTTCGTCATCATCAGGAGAAGAGGGTGGCAGCTTGCCGTTAGGCAGCGGCTGAGCCAGCAAGTCGCTAGCGTGGCCGGGAGTCAGCAGGGTGGCAGCAGTGGGAGGTCAGGAGCCAAACAGGCACGGGGT
This sequence comes from Bufotes viridis, assembly GCA_033119425.1. Classification (NCBI taxonomy): domain Eukaryota; kingdom Metazoa; phylum Chordata; class Amphibia; order Anura; family Bufonidae; genus Bufotes; species Bufotes viridis. The sequence continues at coordinate 533,979,846 of CM065590.1, read as the reverse complement.
AGACCATCCGCTTTGCAGCAGCCTACCTGCCTGGAAAGGAGTATTACACGGGTTCACGGAAGCAGTTATGGTACCAGTCAGCCAGTGAGTAGTGTTGGGGGGAAAATCAGGTACTTGGCGGTGTGGCAGTTTTTTGTAAAGCCGCCGGAGGAGATCAACATGGCCATATGTAGAATATGTGGGCAGAAGGTGAAGGGTGGCCAGGGTGCCAATGTTGGCACCACAGCCCTGCATCAACATATGCAGCGTCACCATAAAGTGGCCTGGGAGAACCGTATCTCCCATGTGGCAGTCCAGCCTGCCGCAGCTACCGCTACATCACCCAGTGGCAAACACCCAGTTTCAGCCAGTCAAGGCTCTACCACCCCAGCCAAAGTGAGCTGTCTGTCAATCCCATCTTCTGCTGGTCCAGATGCTCCTGCTCCTACTCCTCGTCAATCATTCCTTCAGCAATCGATCATTGAAGCGATTGCCAAGAGACAACAGTATGTGTGCACGCATCCAACAGCGCAGAAGCTGAACGTGCAGCAGTTCCAAGTGGTGGACTCTGCACCTTTTAGAGAACTGATGGCTTGTGCCGAACCAAGGTGGAGAGTTCCAAGCCGCGAAGAAGGCAGTACCAGCCATGCACACACATGTAGAAAGGTGGGCCTGTCCTTGAGCCTGTCGGTGTCTGCCAAAGTGCATGGCACTGTAACTACGGTCAGGGACAATACATGTCCTTTATGGCCCACTGGTTGAATGTGGTTCCTGCACAGCCACACCAGCAACTTGGACAGGTCACGCCGCTTCCGCCTCCACATTGTCACGCTGTTGGTCCTGCGACAATGTCCACCTCTGCCTCCTCATCCTCCACCATGTCCTCAGTCTCCACTGCAGGGAGAATTCACAGTGCCCCTCCAGCATACCACATATGCAGGGCTCGGCGGTGTCACGCTGTTCTGCAACTGGTTTGCCTTGGCGAACGAAGTCACACAGTGGAGGAACTGCTCCGTGTGATGCATCAAGAAATCAAATCCTGGATTTCTCCACGACAACTGTAAATCAGAACCATGCTGACCGACAACGGAAAGAACATGGTGTCTGCGCTGCTTCAAGGAAGGCTGATCCATGCACCCTGCATGGTACACATGTTCAATCTGGTTGTCAAGCGGTTCCTGAATTCTTCCACCTATCTGCAAGACATCCTAAAAATGGCCGGGAAACTTTGTATGCACTTCAGCCACTCGTACACCGCAAAGCACACCCTCCAGACTCTGTCATTGTGCCGCTCTGTCGTCTCCTCATGCTGCCGCGTCCTCCAGACTCTGTCATTGGGCCGCTCTGTGGCCTACTCAGGCTGCCGCCACCTGCAGACTCGGTCATTGTGCCACTCGTTGGCCTCCTCATACTGCCGCCACCTCCAGACTCTGTCATTGTGCCACACGGTCGCCTCCTCATACTGCTTCCACCTCCAGACCCTGTCATTGGGCCACTCTGTGGACTTCTCATGCTGTTCCCACCCTCCCCAATTCATGACTGGTCTACTTTTTTGGCTTTCGGCCTGGCTGGCATCATCATTTATTTGACACTTCTTCTGATCTGTCAGAAGGAAGGAAAAATGAGACGCACAACGGATCCTGTCTGTGTAGCAGCTATAAGGCCTGTATGGTCCCATTAGAATTGGCTTATGATTTGGTAGCCAAAAGCAGGAGTGGGTACAAAACAAAGAAGACATGCAAATATTCCATTCACATGTCATCTCTGTTTTAGATCCACTCCTGTTTTTTTTGGGCATTAGCAATATTGATGGATTATTGAGCAAATGCTGACCGAGTGAAGGCGTATGCTCCACAGACAGGATCCGTTTTTTGTGGGTTATTGTTCTGACGGTTTAGAGCAGGCATCCTCAAACTGCGGCCCTCCAGCTGTTGTAAAACTACAACTCCCACAATGCCCTGCTGTAGGCTGATACCTGTAGGCTGTTCAGGCATGCTGGGAGTTGTAGTTTTGTAACAGCTGGAGGGCCGCAGTTTGAGGATGCCTGGTTTAGAGGAAGGGCAAAATAATCAGTGACGTCAAAACTTACTGATGACACCCTCTCCACTCTGTCAGGGGCACTCTACTTGTATAAGCGTTTAATAAAACAGGTTCTGTAGACATCTATGTGGAATCAGCTGACGAGGGTGTAAAAGGAGTGCGCTTCTTCTTGACGATAACATCTACCTGTAAGGCTGAGTTGATACTTGAGTTATTTGGTCAGTTTTGACCCCGTGACCGCCCAAATAAGTGAAGTATGTAGTCATTCTAAGAGCGACGCCTGTCATCTGCATGTCATACAACAACACACTACAGGGGCAGAGTTTATTACATAGTACTTAATATACATTATATCTAGTAGGGCAGGCATTCTCAACCTGCGGCCCTCCAGCTGTTGGAAAACTACAACTCCCATCATTCCCGGACAGCCCAAAGCTATGAGCCTACAGAAGGGCATGGTGGGAGTTGTAGTTTTACAACAGCTGGAGGGCCGCAGGTTGAGCATCCCTGTAGTAGGGCATGCTTGCGTGAAACACTGATCTTCTCATTATGCAGTGTGTGCATCCACTGATTTAATTATCCTTCATCCATTTTTATTTCCGCAGCCTATAAGTGATCGATGCGTCTATTCAGAAATACAATTCCTCTGTACAATGCAAGAGTCATCCATTGAGGAGCTTTTTGTCAGTCTCCTGCCTTCTGTTTTGCATCGGCTATTGTAGTTGCTCTGAGCACCCCTGGGGTAAGCTGGGTGCTTTTGGGGAAAAAATCATACAATGTCTTGCTTGTGGAAATAAAAGACCTTAAATAAAGGGTCAATCCTTTATAGAAAAAAAAGAGAAAATATTTACTATTTAGGAGAGAGCATGGGGTTAAGGGTCAGTGCTCAGGGAATACAGAGTCAAGGCCTGAATGGGCTAGTATAAACAATGATATTGGCTTCAGGGCACCTGGCATGAAACTGTACACTTAGTTTATAGACTTCCATCAAGTTTTACCATGCAGTGTTGTAGGATTAGTGTATTATTTTACTGCTTTATATTTTGCTATATAAATGTCAAATGTACGCTTTTTTCATTTTCTTTTAGCATGATTCATTGCATAAAATGCAATTCTTTCTACTACATATTATATAATGTATTATTACTACTAGTACACTAGTATTTCCTATCTCTTCTACCACAGGTGCATTTAGTTTTCTGCTTTTAATCCTTAAATGCTTAAAGGGGTGTTCCCATCTGAGACAATGGGGGCATATCGCTAGGATATGTCCCCATTGTCTGATTGATGCGGGTCCCACCTATGGGACCCGCACCTATATCGAGAATAGAGCAGGAAAAGTGGTGGCTGGAAGACCCCTGGTTTCTTTGGGTCTGGCTACCAGCAAGTTCTTTCCTCATTGAAGTAAATTGGAGCGCACCACGCTTGCCCAGCCAGCGTGCCAATTAATTTCTATGGGGCCAACAGAAATAGCCGAGCAAGTGCGCAGCTACTTTCAACGACCCCCTAGAAATGAATGGAGGCTAGCCGTGCTGCCTTTACAAAGGCGGTGCCTTTACAAGATAGGTGAGGGTCCCAGCGTTGGACCCGCACCTATCAGACAATTGGGGCATATGCTAGCGATATAGCCCCATTGTCTGAGATGGGAATACCTCCTTAACCACCTCAGTCCCCCTAGCTTAAACACCCTTAATGACCAGACCACTTTTTACAATTCTGCACTACACTACTTTCACTGTTTATTGCTCCGTCATACAACTTACCATCAAAATGAATTTTACCTCCTTTTCTTCTCACTAATAGAGCTTTCATTTGGTGGTATTTCATTGTTGCTGACATTTTAACTTTTTTTGATATTAATAAAAAATGACCGAAATTTTTGGAAAAAAATTACACTATTCAATTTTTGTTGTAAATTATTTTTTTTAAAAACTATTTCTATATATAACATTTTTCTCTAAATTTATTGTTCTACATGTCTTTGATAAAAAAAAAATGCAATAAGTGTATATTTATTGATTTGGGTAAAAGTTATAGCATTTACAAACTATGGTGCAAAAAAGTGAATTTCCGCATTTTGAAGCAGCTCTGACTTTCTGAGCACCTGTCATGTTTCTTCAGGTGCTAGAATGCCAGGATAGTATAAATACCCCCCAAATGACACCATTTTAGAAATAAGACACCCCAAAGTATTCACGGAGGGGCATGGTGAGTTCATGTATCATTTCATATTTTTTCACAAGTTAGCGGAAAATGACACTTTCTGAGAAAAAAAATAATAATAAATTTTCCATTTCTGCTAACTTCTGGCAAAAAAAATAAAATCTCCCACGGACTCACTATGCCCCTCAGTGAATACCTTGGGGTGTCTACTTTCCGAAATGGGGTCATTTGTGGGGTGTGTTTACTGTGGCATTTTGGGCGGGGCTAAATTGTGAGTAACCCTGTAAAATCTAAAGGTACTCGTTGGACTTTACGCCCTTTACGCACCTAGGCTGCAAAAAAGTGGCACACATGTGGTATCGCCGTACTCAGAAGAAGTAGGGCAATGTGTTTGGGGTGTATTCTGTAAATTGTCAACTTTGTATAAAAAAAATTAAAAAGTTGTCATTTACAGAGATATTTCTCTCACCCAGCATGGGTATATGTGAAAATACACCCCAAAACACATTGCCCTACTTCTCCTGAGTACGGCGATACCACATGAGTGACACTTTTTTGCGGCCTGGGAGCGCAAAGGGGCCCAAATTCCAATGAGTACCTTTAGGATTTCACAGGGCATTTTTACGCATTTGGATTCCAGACTTCTTCTCACGCATTGGGGCCCCTAAAATGGCCCCATTTTAGAAAGAAGACACCCCTAGGTATTCCATGAGGGGTATGGTGAGTTCATGTAAAATTTTTATTTTGTCACAAGTGTGTGGAATATGAGACTTTCTAATAAAAAAAATAAAAAAAAACAATTTCCGCTAACTTGTGCCAAAAAAAAAAAAAAAAAAAAAATCTTCTATGAACTCGCCATGCCCCTCACGGAATACCTTGGGGTGTCTTCTTTCCAAATTGGGGTCACTTGTGGGGTATTTATACTGCCCTGGCATTTTAGGGGCCCTAAAGCGTGAGAAGAAGTCTGGAATCCAAATGCGTAAAAATGCCCTCCTAAAAGGTACTCATTGGAATTTGGGCCCCTTTGCGCACCCAGGCTACAAAAAAGTGTCACACATGTGGTATCGCCGTACTCAGGAGAAGTAGGGCAATGTGTTTTGGGGTGTATTTTTACATATACCCATGCTATATGTGAGAAATATCTCTGTAAATGACAACTTTAAAAAAAAAATGTATACAAAGTTGTCAATTTACAGAGATATTTCTCTCACCCAGCATGGGTATATGTAAAAATTGACATTATTTTTTTTTTTCTTACAAAGTCTCATATTCCACTAACTTGTGATAAAAAAAAAATTTTACATGAACTCACCATACACCTCACGGAATACCTTGGGGTGTATTCTTTCTAAAATGGGGTCACATGTAAGGTGTTTGTACTGCCCTGGCATTTGAGGGTCTCCGCAATCATTACATGTATGGCCAGCATTAGGAGTTTCTGCTATTCTCCTTATATTGAGCATACAGGTAATGAGATTTTTTTTTCCCGTTCAGCCTCTGGGCTGAAAAAAAAAATGAACGGCACAGATTTCTTCATTCGCATCAATCAATGTAGATGAAAAAATCTCTGCCAAAAAATGTGCAAAAAAAAAAAAAAGAGAGGGGAAAGGACATAGGAGTGCTTGCTAAGTAAGGCCCCATTCACACATCCGCAAAAATGTCCGCATCTATTCTGCAATTCTGCGGAATAGATGCGGACCCATTCAGTGTGAATGGGGCTGGCGGTGATGACTATGTGCTCTCCGCATCAGCATTTGCGGAGCTGCGGCCGCGAACTTCCGGGTTTCGGCCCCGAAACATAAGGCCACAGCTCCGCAAAAGATAGAGTATGTCCTATTCTTGTCCGCAATTGCGGACAAGAAAGGGCATTTTCTATATAGTTCTGGCAATGTGCGGATCCGCAAAATGCGGAAAGAATATTGCTGGTGTCCGTGTTTTGCGGATCCGTGGATCCGCAAAACACATACGGACGTCTGAATGAGCCTTACAGGGGGGTGATTAGTGACAGGGGGTGATCAGGGGTTAATCAGTGACATGGGGTGTTCAGGGGTGATGGGGTGTTCAGGGGGTGATCAGGGGGTGATGGGGTGTTCAGGGGTTAATCAGGGGTTAATCAGTGACATGGGGTGGGGGGGTGGTGGTTGGTGCACTTACTTTAGCTGCCTGTGTCCTCTGATGGTCCCAAGCAAAGGGAACCACTAGATGAGCAGGCAGCAGGCATATCAGACGCTGTTTACAAAACAGCGTCTGATATGCGATTTAGATGGCTTTTTTCTGACATCTACAGCCTGCCAGCGCATGATCAGCGCTGGCAGGCTGTAGTAAAACTTCCTCCCGACGCGATCCTGTGAACGCACGCAAGCGTTTACAGGAAATCTCGCCTCTCGCGAGATGACGCACCAGGGCGTCAAGGAGGAATAACCTGGCCGCCCGCAGGATGCATCCCTGCGTTAGGCAGTCGGGTAGTGGTTAAAGGGGTTGTCCAACCCTTTTCATGTGATGGCCCATCACTATAACAACCTGCACCTCGACCAATCAGCTGTCCAAAGTGAATGAGAGCAGTGCTGCAGTAACCATCTATATCCACTGCACAACGGACGGAGCTGTGTAGTTCCATTGCTGGAGCTACTGAAGAACAGTGGATCAGAGAGTGTGTGGGGCTGTCAGACGCGTGCCAGTCAGATAGTAATGGTCTATCCTGAGGCTATCACTTGGAAACCCCTTCAAGGGTGTTGATCACCCTGGGGACCCTTTTGGGCAGGCCCCTCAGCATGGCCAGACCTACGGAGGAATCATACTTACCTAATCCTCACGGCTGGGTTCTGCCTCCTTTGTTCCCATAGCGATCCTTCAGATCTCCGGTCTCCCCGGTTTGATGTGGGGTGGTTGCTGCAACCAATGACTGACAGCAACAGTGATGTGTCCACCATGCATCAAATGACCCAATAAAAACTGCATCCCATGCATTTGAATGTGCTTTCTGTACCACCATTCACATGCTTAGAATTTTTTCATGTGTATTTTTGGTGAAAAAAAATCTGCTGCAGAGCTAAGTGACCTGTAATTTCTTTTGGGCAGAAAACCAAGGATTAGCCCCATTTATTGACAATTGGGCTAATTCTCATGCAGGTCTGCGCAAGCCTCAGACTTCTGGCACATAAAAGTACTTTTGATTTTTTCAAATTCACCATGAGAAGACACCCGAGCTCCTCATTATAGTGAATGTTATACTCTACACAGAAACAGTTGAGTAGGCTCCCTCCAGTCACAATATAAAGGCATGGCCACAGGTTTCCTGATGCAGTTTATGAAACCAAAACCAATTAAAAAATTTGGAGACATCCTATCTGTCCTTAAAAGTCCTCTCCTGTTATGATCCATTATGAATTTTGGCTTCCAAAACTGCATCAAGAAACCTGGCCATGTAGTTCTACTTTCATAGATAATGTGCCATCTCTCAATCTGACATGGGATTGCATTCATACTTAATTTTAGGATTGTGGGGGTTCCAGCAGTTGGATCCCCCCTAATTGAGTATTTCTGTGCTATCCAATCAATATGTTATAGGCAGATATTAGTAATATTAATTATAGAGTTCAACTGAAATGACCTGACTACATGGCTTATTCATGAGTGAACAGTTTTGTGCAATTTTGGGATATTTTGCGATCCTAAATCATGAGCAGACAAAACAGATGTAACCCACAGAATCCTATTGCTGGTGAATTTACACTGCTTTCTGCTGTGATAGATATGACAAATGTTGTGTCTAAGGGCTCATGCACATGGTCGTTGCCTGGCAGTGGCCGCATTGTGTCCCGCAAACAGCGGGTCCAAAATACACGGGTACCGGCCATGTGCACCCCATATCACGGATGCGGACATATTCAAGCAATCCAGGAGATGAGGTGCCTCCGCGCCGCAAAAAATATGTATTTACTAATTTTTGCGGTGTGGACAGAATACGCAGCACGGGCACAGCCGGCACACGTTCATGTGTATGAGACCTAATACTGCTATGGATTCCTGGCCTTAAAATAAAGTACAAACATAATCGTAATCAGGGGCTGTTCACATCCAATTTTTCCTCTACCTTTAATATATACATTGGAAAAAAAGGATGCAAAAATGTAATACACCATGCTTTCCCATCCGGCAGATTCCAACCAAGAAAAATGTTAATGGATTTTTTTTTTTTTTACAATAATGGATGCCTCCCTATGCATTAAACATAGGACAAAAATGTGACGTGAACACAGCCTAAGACAGAAGTCCGACAAACCAAATAACAACTCAGTGGGGATCATCGAAATATGGTCCAATCCTAGCTGTCATGGCTCTGTTATAAATGGTAGCCATGATGTTAATGTAAACAGAGCCGGAAAGAATATGGACCCTTAAAACTTATTTATACATTTTGGATATCTATAAGCTTTGTAAAAGGTTTACAGAATATAAAAGTGTTGAAAATTATTAATTTTGCTCACATGAATAGTAATCTGCTGAACATGGTATAAACAGAACATTTGCAGGTCATTGAACTAAACAAATAGACAAGAAACAGGATGAAACCAAATTTTCTATATACATTTTATTACAAGCGGGCATGAATGGGTATAAGTAAACACACACAGTCGAATTGGCACCGAGAGAAAGACTTCTTTCTCTTTAAACACCTACTTTCCAGTTGTAGGAGACATCAGAGAGAAGAGCTTATTTCATTACGGTTGTAAACAACATTCACTTTGAAGAATATTTATCTTTCCAACTAAATTAAATGTTCCAGCTATTCGGAAGCTCAATTCTGTTTCTGTGAACCTTCCAAAAAGGAGCCAATGCGTCAGTGCACAGCATTAAAGCGCCTTCTCTCTGAAGTATTTTGGCTTAGTGACCCATTCTAAGTCCCCTCCATCATCTGGAAGTGTGGGACTCTCAATGGCCTCATTTCATGTGACTTACAATAGATTTGAGCTATGCTGAAAAACTTACAAAAAGTTTGCAGGGCAGACTGAATCCCTCTGTTTTTTTTTTTTTTTGAAGCAGAGAATAAACTGGAACTGCAGTGTCTGGGTTGAGTTAATCTGATTAGGACAACCTCATCAACCGGCCAAAGAAAAGGAAGAAAAAGCCATGAATTGGTCAAAAAGGGACCTTTTCACTAATGAAGTCAGTCGAGAAGGACACAAAACATATTGTTGTAAGGCATGCTTGCCTACAGATGGCAAAATGACAATTCTTTTGAAAGGCAAATCAAATATAATGGATGCATTTTTTTGTAATTCTTCTGCAGGTATGAGAAGAGATACTTAATGGGATTATGTGGGCAGTGGAATGAAAGAGGGGAGCCATGACGCAGCACAAATACAGACAATGTTTACCCAAAGTAAGTCTAGAAGTCTCTGTTCTCTGAAAAGGGACCCAAAAGATCAAAAATGTAATAATGAAATTAGAGATACTTGTTTTAACAAACATGTGCATTGATAAATTTGCTGAGGATGTTGTCTTTGTATAGAACAACCCTGTCTTCAATAGCGTACTGCATGCTACTTACACAGAAATTTACTTTAAATTTAATTTTACTACCATTTTACCAAATAAAAATAAAATAAAAGCATACATCCCTGAGTTTTCTTCTTTGATCAGGTGAATTCTATTGAGATGTTTTTTACTTTTATGTTTGTGAGAACGCTGGGTGACGACTCCATATATTTGGCAAAGACAACCTCTGTGTAATCAATAAGACCACCACCACCCATACACATTAGATAGGTGTCAGCTGAACTTTCACTATTCATTCCAAATAGGGTACCAATCCACGTAGCAGTCATTGCGGGCCCAAAGAGCGGGTCAAGATGAGGCCAGGATGTGGCAGAAAACCATGTAAACGTCCAAGTCTGTGTGGTTTTCAAATTTATCGTCGGATGGTTGTTGATTGACAATGACTACTTGGTTTTATAGGATTTCCCTAAGTGGGATTGCACCCCCAGGCCGTAGGATAAGCGGTTGCCAGATATTTCTGGCACTTGTACGCCAAAGGATACAAGGGATTGGGCACGCAAACTTTTTTCCCTTGCTGGGGAACTGTCAGGCAGTCCCATCTACAATTTGAGGTTTCAAGCAACTTTAACCAATGTGCACTGTCACTTCTCCATCCCCCACTCTGGAGATAGGAAAGGGATCCTGTGGATATGCCATACATGTTCCAGATGTGAATACCCTTTTAAAGGAATTGTGCCAAGTTTTAAAGTTATCCCCTACCCACAGAATAAGGGATAACAAATTTTGGGAGGTCCGACCACTGGGACATCCACTGATCCGAGAAGGGGGCTCCTGTTTCCCTGTCCTGATGGAGTGGCAGGTTGCATTCTCCTTGGAAGTTCCAGAAATAGCCAAAAGCTGTACTTAGGGATCTCCTGAAGTCCAATATGGTAGTGCTTAGAGTGTCTATACACCAGTGTTTTCCAACCAGTGTGCCTCCAGCTGTTGCAAACCTACAACTCCCAGCATGCCTGGACAGCTTTTTGCTGTGCGGGCATGCTGGGAGTTGTAGTTTTGCAACAGCTGGAGGCACACTGGTTGGGAAACACTGCGATACACTATATGTGATGCTTTACAGGAGGATATGCCTTTAGTTATATATAAAAAGTTGTCCATATGCATAAGACAGATGTCAGTAAATAAGATGTGTATGGCCAGGAGAAGTTGTTTAGTTCTGACGCAACAGCAAAAGTTCTGTGCAGAAATCTTTGCTGTAAGTTAGCCAGCATATCCTGTAAAATGGAAAATGTGCAGGTGAGCATAATCACGGCTGAAAATACAAAACAGAACACAATGCAACACCACTCTGCAAACATTAAATATATGTACTAAAGCTATATGCACCATATACATGAATATGAGGCACTTAGCAAATATATTTTGATCAAAATAATTTGTGCCCATCCACCACGGCAAGGTGACCACTTTTAGATGGACTCTAATCTAAGTAGCAGAGCGTGCGCAGAGAATCTCTTCTGCTTCCAGAGCGACTGTACATGCAGTGCTTCACAGAAGTGTAGTAGTGCATGTGTAGTTACTTCACCAGCAGTGGAGGCAAAGCCTCTGCACTTGAGCCGCTACTTGAACCCGTGGCAGAGCCCGTTGCAAGATCATCAGGGCTGGTTAAAATGTCCAGCTCTGTCAATCAAAAGGTAGGTAGCCCATCACAGGAGAAGAACTCTTGCTAATGAGATAAATTGATTCACTCATTTCTACTCCTAACAAATTTACTGGCAATAAGCTTTACTGACACATTGCTAAGTTATTTATAATGAACAGAATTAAGGAACTATTAGTTTATCAAAGTTTTTCTTTAGATTTTTAGAAGTAAGGGTGTAGCATTATCAAAGTCGTAAGTAAATTTTCTGACTGGCCTCCAAGATGAAATTGATTGTTTCTAAAGTCAAACTATTTGAGCTAACATGCATAAACAACAGAAGCCGTGTCAGCACATTTCCGCCTTCTTAGGACGTGCTTCTGTGTTGTCCTAGTGATTCGCACTTGTGTTTTTCTTAAACCAGAGACCTAACCACTCAACAAACATAATTAGTGCTGCTCCAGAATACCCGTAAGGAGATTCTCTCCCCAATGGCCGCTAATGCAGACGTAATTGACTCTATTTTCTGCTATATGCACATAGATTGGAGTAAGTCTGGTCTATTATCCATCAACAAATTAACAGAATCCGGTCAAAGGGACCTCTTCTGCCGAGATGAGCCTCAGAGAATGGGGCACTGGGCTGTATTAAATCTCGACACAAAACTGCCTCAGTTGCTTTCTTTTTATGTCTGCCGCCCCTTTCAAGATGCTTGGAGTTTGTGTTAAGTCTGTGAGCAGCACATTATTGATACTTAAGGAGAAGGACATCTGTCTTGGACAGAAATTGTTTCGGGCTTCAAAGGCAATGGAAAGAAAAGTGACAAAAAGGCTGGATTGCTAAGGAGCTCACTATGCAATTATTTTTAGATCTGGTCTTTACTAGTAACCACTGAACCGACTGAGGGCAAATAAGCTGCGGAGATGAAATTTACTTTATATACTGTTGTTGGAGAAGAAGTGGCACAAAAAAGGAAACATCGGGGGTTTTAAAAAAAAGCCACTTGGTATCACCCATAACAACATCCTATGAGAATTACATTAGGTCATAGGGCTAGCAATAGGGGCTACAAATAAAGGCCCTAGTGCCATGTACATCTGTGTATATATATATATATATATATATAAATATACGTATAGAGAAAATGGCGGCACCGTAGGGACCAGCCAGTCCCAAATATAGAACAGGAAAATAAGGCAGCACTCCATGCGTAAAAATAATATCTTTCCTTTTTTCACCCATGTGGGCAGTGCGAAGTTTCGGCTCCAAACAACTGAGCTTGAGAAAGGCTCAGTTGTTTGGAGACGAAATGTCGTACTGCCCACATGGGTGAATAAAGGAAAGATATTATTTTTACGCATGGAGTGCTGCCTTATTTTCCTGTTCTATATATATATATGTATATTTATATTTCTATATATGTAAATACGCATAGGCTACAGACAGTGTTATACTAGGCCAGGCTTAGCCTATGTATATCTTTTTCATAAAAGGACTCAAAAGTTTACAACTGTATAGTATTTTGCAATAGACCTGTCCATTGGCATGCTTGTAGAGGTAACACTCTTTCAATGCGTTTTGGAGACCTTTCACACATTTGAAACACTATAATTAGTTATATAATCCTAGAAGAAATGGGGCCACATTTCTATAATTTACTTATACTATATTTATATACCATCCAATTTAACTGGTCAGGTTTTGTTGATCCAGAAAAAATCCTAGAAAAAACCCACAGTAAAAATCAAACAATGTTAAAGATCTCCCACAAACAAAAATCTCTGACCTATTAGAAAGGTGCATGATGTAATCTGTAGTAAAGGTAATTGTCTTACCAGTGTCTACTTGTGAGTTATACCCTCCCTTCTGACTTCCTGTCCTGTGTCAGTTAGAGTGCTGGTCACATGACACAGCTGAGGATCAGAAGGGAGGTTATAACTCACAAATATAATCACTGGTAAGAAGATTGCCTTCACTACAGTTTACACCATGCATCTAACAGGTCAGAGAATAACATTTTTGTGGAAATTCTACTTTAAGTAACTTTACTAAAAAAAACTTCTCTTATATTGCTCTATTTTTCACCTATATGGTATTTTCTTCCTTGTTCACACCCATCAATGTCACCTAAGCTCCCACAATGCACTGCTCTCAGGTAACAGGAAACCAGCACAATTTTAAAATTGTCTTTCTGTCTAAGCAGAGAATAAAATATCTTACAAATGAAAAGCAGCATATGTTGTCAATATTTCAATTTATCTAAATAACTACATGATATGTATCAATATTAACAATATATTAGTGACAACCAAATGAGACATCTTTTTGCAAACTTTTATTTTTTTTACTCTGGCAATCGAATTCAATGTTCCAGTTATTTGAGGACTTGGCAATGTGTCAGCGAGCAGCTTTGATGAATGTTCTCTGCCTATTTCTGTCTAATGAGCCATATATGGCCTCCATGACATGCTAGTGCATCCAGGCATTGGTTAAAGAGAGGCACTTCAGACCTAACATATCAAAACTGTCTAAGCATATAACTAGCCTTATTGTCCATAGCAACATCACCATCATTTATGGAGACATTGTAAGGGAAGGATTTGCCCATTGTAAAGGAAGGAATTTATGCATTAGGTTCAGTTATCTGGATTATGGTGGCCACACACATAGATAGCTGTTGGCACATTGGTAATTTAGTTAACTCTCCAAAAATATAAACGCTCAGCTCAAGGATGCATGTTTATTTCAATTGGGAATATCTTCATTGGGAAGAAAAAAACAAGCATTCCCTATCCCTTTTCCTCCAATGGCCGCCCCTTTGAGATCAGTTGGTTCAGCCAAGTTTTAGCTTATGTGTTTGGCCAGCTTTATACCTAAAGACTGTGGATAACCTAAATAACTACAATCTGTAGTGTTCTATGAAAAAATGGAAGCTGAAAGGTTGGTGCAAGAAAATGCTCCTTTACACATCTTACCTATCAACATTGAAATCGCAACACCAAGATGGACAAGCTGAAAGGTTATGCAAATCAAGTAAGTAGTAGGTGCCCTCTAAGGGTCCTTTCACACTGGCATTTTTGTTTTCCGGCATAGAGATCCGTCGTCAGGTCTCTATGCCGGAAAAATCCTGATCAGGATCATCCCCATGCATTCTGAATGGAGAGAAATCCGTTCAGGATGCATCAGGATGTCTTCAGTTCAGGACCGGAACGTTGTTTGGCCGGAGAAAATACTGCAGCATGCTGTGCTTTTTGTTCCGTCCAAAAATCCAGAACACTTGCCGCAAGGCCGGATCCGGAATTAATGCCCATTGAAAGGCATTAATCCGGATCCGGCCTTAAGCTAAACGTCGTTTCGGCGCATTGCCGGATCCGATGTTTAGCTTTTTCTCAATGGTTACCATGGCAGCCAGGACGCTAAAGTCCTGGTTGCCATGGGAAAATGTAGTGGGGAGCGGGGGAGCAGTATACTTACCATCCGTGCGGCTCCCGGGGCTCTCCAGAGTGACGTCAGGGCGCCCTACACGCATGGATCACGTGATCGCATGGATCACATGATCCATGCGCATGGGGCGCTCTGACGTCATTCTGGAGCGCCCCGGGAGCGGCACGGACTGTAAGTATACCGCTCCTCCGCTCCCCACTACTACTATGGCAACCAGGACTTTAATAGCGTCCTGGCTGCCATAGTAACCTCCAAGCATTTCGAAGACTGATCAGGATCCTGATCAGTCTTCTAATGCTTCAGGCGACTTCCGTTCTGACGGATCCGGTGGGACGGAAGTGCCTGCCGGATCCTCGGAACGCAAGTGTGAAAGGACCCTAAGATCTGCAGATGAAATTTCCAAGCACCTAGCTCCAATCTGTGGCATGTGGAGGCCAGATTGAAAGCAAAGCTTTTTAGCCACATGAAAAATCAGGGATAGTTGTGCGATGCCTCCTGTTTGTTTATGCGCCAGTTTTTGACATGTCGCAAACTGAGACAGACAGAATCCTTGAACAGAGAGACTTATGACACAGGCAGATCACTACACTCCAAGATTCCAAGATGTCAGTACTATTCAATGTTACATGTCCCGGTGGTTGGAGGAACAATGACGAACTGGAATGACAGCAAGAGGTGCACAGAGGAGAACCTCTGCACGGATGGATTGTCTGATTAGAAGAATGGCACGCTCTAATCCATTCTGTACTGCAAGTGAAATTGGACGTCACATCCCAAGTCTAGAGCGTCAAACAGTGTCTACAAAAAACATCAGGTGTCTGCATGACATGGGCTACGAGCCAGATGTCCAGCTACAAGTGTTCCACTGACCTCAAGCCACCACTCTCCAAGGCTTTTATAATGCACAGCAAGAGTGCAATTATGGCTGGAATGGAAGTCTATCCCCTTCAGTGATGAGTACTACTGTGGTCTGGGACACAATGATAGTTGGAGATTGGTCTGGAGACCATGTGGGCCAAGGTTATGCAGAGGCTTTCACAAGGGAAGGTCTCTGCGGTCTTACTCCTTGGATTACGGTGTGGAGTGGCATAATATACAGTAGCCTTATCCCTCTAGTCTTCATTTCAAGTACACAGCTTGACGTTACATAGATTTGGTCTTGGAACCAGAGATACAGCCAATTCTCCAAAGTGTCACAGGAGCTGTTTTTCAACAGGAAATCAGGACGCATGTTTCATGTGCTGTGAGTTATTTGAGCTTCGGCACATTATTTCTGCTCCTCGGAGCAGCAGAGCAGGGTCCAGATTGTCAGGGCCAGGTAAGATGTCCGGCCCCGTCAATCAACAGGCAGGTGGGCACTTCTTCACATGTGGGGACAGCCCCTCACAGGTCTTTTTAATGAGACAAATTGATTCATTAAAATTGATTTGCTTATCCCTAAACTGAATATATATAATTGTATCCCTGATGTATCCTGACACAATGTAACATTCTGGGTCCTGGGAGACGCCGATGAGACAATAGATCTATTGCTTTTGAGTTCCATTACACTATTAACAACAGCAACGATCTCTATTGTACAAAGCCACCAGACTAACATCAGTCTTTCAGTGTAACCTGACAGAGATCTGATTAATGGAGGAGGAACAAGAGCTATCGGATGAAGTCCTCCGCTGCTTAGATGGCATTGAGCAGCATCTGTAACAGTCTCCTCCTATCCTCAATCATCCCTGTCTTTAGTAAAGACAAGGATACATACGAAACTGTCTAAAAGAAAAATGGTCTTTTTGGCTCATATCTACCAGTCACATTGCAGTTTTAATGTCTTAGGGTATGTTCACACTGCAAAATACATGTTGTACAAATCCAAAGTTTATTTCTGGCAGAATAGGTGCCATAAATCCAAAGCTGACCGATCACTGGGCAGCTTTAATTTCTTAAAGTACGTTCACACAACATGTCGGCAAATTCCGACATTTATATTTCACAACATTTTGCATGCATGCTATCATTTAGAAAGTAAAACTTGGGACATTAACCCCCCCTTCCCCTGGACTATCTACCTTAATTGTCCTGGACAGCCCACAAAACACCCACTTTGTAATGGGACTTGCATAGGCCCCACCTCTTTGGTGGGCTGATTTGCTGAATTTTTGTGGCAAAAATAAAGACTGTTGGCAACTGTGGATTTCCACAATTGGATTTAGCGCCATTAAATCAATCGACCTTCCCCTTCTTGACGTGGTTTGCAAATGGAAATTTCCAAATGGAAACAATCATTGGTTATATGACCAGCAGCACAGATTCCTATTGAAATTAATGGGAAGAAGATTCTGTGCAGTTACCTATTGGAGTCTGGCACAAAATCCATATGGAAATCTGCGTCCAATATGCGCTGAGTGAACAAGCCCATATTGTGCTGGGCTGAGATTGGTTGCTGTGGGCAACAAAGACAGATTAGACCGCTTCATAAACCTGCCCCAAAAAGTGCAAAGAGGTAAAAGACATTTTTTGCAATATTGATATAAAGCCAAAACCATGTTTTATATAGACTTATCAGAATCATATAAGTAGAATATAACCCTCTAAACGAATATTGCCTTCTTCTTTTTAAAGAGTAGCTAAACTTTTATTCAACTTTTTTTAAATGTCCCAAATCCCCTAAAAATGATTTTTTTCTAATATACCGTACTTTATTAACAGATTTTGCCTTTTTACTAAAGGAATTTGCACCTAAAGTCCTGATTTCAATTGCGCTTTAAATTCATTACATTCGTGCCTCGCTCCTCCTGCCTGTGCCCCCTCACCTTGGCTAAAGCTGGCATAGCACATGGGTATCATGTAACAACAGTAAAAAAAGCAAAATCTATATTAGAAACATGATTTTTAGGGAATTTGGGATATTTAAAAAAAAAGTTGAATAAAAGTTTCTTTATCTGCCGCTTATTTGTTACATACTTGTCTTCATGTCAGGGAGCAAACACAATGTTTGTTGTCTGGATAAAAGGAGCCGACGATCCCTTTACAAAGCCAGATCCTCCTTCTACCCCAGTGTTTCATCATGTAACCAGTCCTGGTCACCGTTCTGCCCGATGGGAAGGAGACAAATGTCCAGAAAGGATTAGTGTAGCTTCAGAAATCTTCCTGTAAACATGGGTTTTTTGCAGACCCACACACAGCTGCCTGCCTTGTATTTCCTGCGCAAACAGCCACCCATCAAGATGATGTGTAGGTGCAGGAAGTCAAGAGAAGGCAATGGAGGAATGTGTGTTCAGGATTACGGGTCCTGAAATGCCCAGGAAATGCGCTTGTCAATCATACAACCCAATAGTGTAAAGTATCGAAATCACTTGTGCAACAAGGCACAAGGACGTGTCCACACGTGCCGTGAATTTCCACTTTTCTGTTCTGCTATATGAACAGAGAAACGAAAAAATCAGATCAGCCAGATCAGCATATGCCAGACACCCACAGCATCCCACCGACCCCACTGCCTTTAATGTGGTCTATTGGGCTTCCATCATGGTTTCTGCCACTCTATCGGACAAAATACCGCTGCAGTGATTGGTATTTCGTCCATTTTTATTTTTTTGTTCCAGAATCTATGCCTCTTGGAACCTCCACTGCAAATGTGAACCTAACCTAATAGTTCTACAAACATTAGACCTTAATGAGAACTGACAGTGTTCGAAAATAGGAATAACCAGGTATTTGGTGTATGTGTCCTTTTAATGTGGGGAACTGGAAACTTACAGTGGCCCTGGAGAAGTGGCCCCATGTTGTAGACAGGCCAAGTGTGGTAGAAGGCTGGGGAAACAGAAGTAGGCGTGACCAACAGAACTGGGCGGGGCCTGTAATACTGTGGTGCAGCACAAATTACCGCCCCAGAAGAACCAGATGCCACAGTGCAGCAGAAAATCCTGCCTCTACAAAACCAAATACCACAGTGAAGCAAAAAATACTGCCTGCATCACAGTATGAAACTGTATCATTGTCCTGAGGACAGCAATTCAGTTGAATTCAGGAGGGCACCAGAGACTGTGGCTCAGTTCACTTGAATGGGGTTGAGCTGCTCCTAGGCCACGTGACGCATGAAAGTGTCGTTACTGGCCTAGGGAAAGTTGTGAGAAGGCAGCGGCGCTATTGCTGATCGTCAGGATAGGTCATCAGCAAAAAAATTTGGGAAAACCCCTTTAATTAATGCTGTACCTAGCTGCCAGCCATGAGGAGGCCTTGGGTGGCCCCTGGGAAATTTCCCTGTAGGGTCTATGGCCAATTCACCCCCGGAACAGGATGGGAGTCTGGGTTTGAATCTGACCAAGAACAGCATCTGCATGGAGTTTGTATGTCTACAAGTGTTTTCTTCCGGGTACTTCAGTTTTCTCCCACACTCCAAATACATACTGATCGGGAACTTAGATTGTAAGCTCCACTAGGGACAGTGTGATGCTGTAAAGCGCTGCAGAATATAGTAGCGCTATATAAGTCAGTAGAATAAATAATGATGGTTATTAACCATATTAACCATAATTCATGACAGATTAGCTTTGGTAAATTCTATAGGTAAAGTAAGTCTGTGACAAGAACATGCAATTGCCATCTTGGCTGCCAGGTCAATGTTGAATAGTGAATCAGTTTCCTTGTGTGCTTAAATATGTATGATATAGGCCAGCTGAAGGAGTTCTCCAGATTTTAACATCTGAGGTCCTATTTGTAGAATAAGCCAACAATACCACATCGGGAGGGGTCTGACACCCCAAACCCCTGACATCAGCTGTTCAGGAGAGGCTCCAGCAATAATCACCAGAACTGCACCGTTGTGTAGTGGACGGAGCTGGTTACTGTTCACTTGAATGAGCGCAGTGCTGTGTTAACCAGCTTTGTCTACTACACACGATGGATGGACCAACGTCGATGCTACTCTCAAACAGCTGACTGGCGGAGGCGGGTGTGGGGAGTCAGATTCCTGCAGATGTCATAATGATGACCTATCCTAAGTAGAAAGTATTTAAGAAGGGCCATTGGTGGGTTCAAGGCAAGAGAAATATATGTGACAGGATGGATAAGGCTTTACATTTTTGACCATATTGTGTTAACAGTGGGACATTTCCACCATACGTAGTATAGAGTTTCCCTCTCTGCTGCACTGTCAGAAGCATTGTGGTTAGCTGATGGATATAGACTACATACATTGTAGGGGTACTATATACCTTGCCTCAATAAGGGAAGTGTTATTGGAAATTTTAGACATCGAGACCAAATTTAGGTATTCTAGACACAATTTCATTCTACTTTTAAGTGTGTTGTAAAGAAGGCACAGCTAAAAGGAGAACTAAAATGCACCTGTCCTTTGCAGATTCTTGCTGTAGAGGTCCCCTACTAGGTAGTATAAGGAACAGAACGGCAACTAACACGCCTTATGAGAGGATAGATGGAGCATGCGGGAAACCCCGTTAAATTGCTTACATGGATACTAGTAACATAAAACATGCACTAAGCACTCAGTTTATTTGACTTTGATGCTTTAATTATAGTATAGTCTGATTGTGGTCAGGGTAGGACACTGTTCTTCAGCACTACACAGCAAAGCCAGGTAATGCCATAGTCCCTGTGTATCACTGTGCGCTCCCTGTCCATGGTCCTGACAAGCTGGTGTACCGCACAATGTCATGCATCATTTTCCTGCTGCATAAACTAAACGTAAATGGCCGAGCAAGAAAGTCAGATTCCTATGGGAATCCACAGATTGCATGTATTCTCATGTATTAGTCCAATTGTCCTTATGAAGAACATGAGGATTTCACATTTCGGAGGTTCATTTTTTTCAGTCATGTATTTATTGTTTTATGACAGATTTCACAGATAAAATGAATATATATTACAAACCCAAGTACAATAACACAATAATCAGCACTAGAAGTCATGCACGTGACTGCAGTATAAGTCCAAGCTGAGTGCCACTTATGAGCTCTGTTTACTGCTGAATTTTTATAGCTGAATATGGTGCACCATTTTAGCACTTTATGGAGAAACTCTTAACGCCTGAAGGTCTGTAAGACACTGTAGATCCTTAGGGACTTTATATGCTGCCCTACCAGGTCAGTTTACACGGCTTTGCAGTGTGAATGAGACGACATTGATAATTAATCTATGGTGTTCAGTGGTTGAGGTAGGTAGGTACACTACTCTGGAAGAGCACCAAGAGAAGTCAACGCACAAGGCACCATTCAACACAAGGCCAGTTCTTGACAAAAGTGCTGTTCTTCAATGAGATTATTGACCACAAAAATATGTGTCCCCTTGAATACTACTATATCTGATATATGTCCAGTCATGGGAACCTCCAGAAACCTTTACATATGTATTGGTGTAGTCTATATTTCAAACATGACTAGTGGATAGTCATACAAGATGTTCTGAATGGAACAAGTGAGCCGTAAGGACAGTAAGTGGTTCCAGATAATTTTTGCTCCCACATGATAGAAACTTATAATTGTGACCATTACCGACTTTTTAGTAACCAGATGAAATGATAATTCTGTGTCTCTATCTTCATAGCTTGTGATAGGAATTTGTCTTGAGGTCAAAGAAGGACAGTGTTTGCTGTCATTGTGTCAGGTCCAAGGAGATCACAATGACAATGATCTTGGTAGAGTTTCAGGACAAAGTCAGAATCTCACCGCCAGTAGATGTCTCATTGTCGTCAGCTGTCAGGACTTTCCATCTTGGAGAACTTGGAGACACTGAGTCTTTAATGACTTCAGCAACTTCTTCACAGAACAACTTGATGTAAATTTATTAGGTTTTTCATTTTTGGAAGTGTGACAGATTTAATGAAATCATGAATGACTGTATAATGTATCCTTTCAACATTAGTTTTGTCACCATTTAAGCTAAAATGTCCAAAAAATATTCAGGTTCACATAGCATTTGCTCTGGTTGACCAGCTCAAAATCCAGTAGACAGCATAGAATTGATAGAAAGCCAAAAAACCTCAAGTCTTAAAATGTGCCTAAAGCAGAATTTAAGAGAGCCCAGCAGATACAGGATTATATATTATTGAGCATTGAAAATTATGTTAAAGTGTCAAAAATACAATTCTAACAATAGAAAAGACAGCGGCCACTTTATTGTTTAATCAGAATAGTCTCGTTATTGGTTTTCTACTAAACTCTTCAGTATCTTCAGGTTTTTTTGTCATCCCAAGTAAATTTGTGTTGCTTGCTGAAAAGTCAGTTTGTCTGAACTCCTGAAAGCCTAATTAAATGACTATTAAAGGGGTTTTTCAAGATTTTGATATCCTCAGGATAAGTCATCAATAATTGATCGGCGTGGGTACCCCACTGAACAGCTGTTTGAGGAGGCAACAACTGTGGGCTCATCGCAGCTTACCAAGTACAGCGCCATCCACTGGGTAGTGGTCGTGTTTGGTATTACAGCTCAACCCCATTCATTTTAATAAGACTGAGCTGCACCTAGGCCATGTGATCAATGACGACACAAGGCCTAAGAAGAGCCCGTGGCAATAACTGAAGAATTGAGACCTTTTTAAACAGCTTGGCTGAGGTGCCGGAGTTGGACCCTCCACCAATCTGATGTTGATGACCTAGCCAAAAGATAGGCCATCAACATCAGAATCTTAAAAAACCTCTTTAAGGGGCCTATAAATGTGAGAGCAAAGCCATGGGTATGAGGCTATGGGGAAGAATGATCAACCATTGAATTTCAATGTGCCCGATCCTTCATTCTTCCTTGCCAGAGGTCATATATGTGTATGGGAGACTTGGGAGGAATAGTTATTGAAGGTGTATAGGCACCTTTACTGTATACCCTTAAATCCATATCATGGGAAGTCATTGTACAGAATAAAGAAGTACTGTATATTATTTATATTCAGGGAAAGCTTTGCTTTGCGTCTCTGCTCTGTTTAATAGAGATGGAGCCTGCACATCCTTCCATTACACCATTATGGCTTGAGATATGAAAAGAAGTGGTCTAAAGCAAGCAACTCTTTTAGAAAAGATGAAAAACTAATGTATGTTCCATGGAAGCAGCTAGAGGAATATTTTGGGAATTCTTTAGGAAAGAAAGACTAGTGCGAGTCACTTTACCAATGTGCTGAGTAGTGGTTTTGTACTCTGCTGCTCCACTCATTGAACATCTGAACTAGGGATGAGCGAATCGACTTTGGATGAAACATTCAAAGTTGATTCGCATAAAACTTTGTTTCAATACTGTACGGAGCGAGCGCTGCATACAGTATTAGAATGTATTGGCTACAATGAGCCAAAGTTTTTACTTCGCGAAGTCTCGTGAGACTTTACATAATAACTTCAGAAATTGATTTATACTGTAAAAAAACACTTTTGCCGCACTCGGGTTCGGTTCCAAGGTACTAATACATTCTAATACTGTACGGAGCGCTCGCTCCGTACAGTATTGAAACAAAGTTTTATGCAAATCCACTTCGGATGTTTCATCCGAAGTCGATTCACTCATCCTTAAGCTGAACTCAACCTCAGAGGGCATGTATCACCACAAATAGATATAGTGAAACTTTCTCTTTTTTCTAATCTGTTTTATTTCCTATTGTATTTTTATATATATTTTTTTGTTTAAAGGAATTGTCCCACAAAAAAAATAGTCTACATTTTTCCAGCCCGCAAGTTGAGTTTTTCAATAAAGTTATCTATATAGCGCCACCTGATATTTGTACTTTTCCTTATGTCGCTGTCCACCTCAGTAGCTGAGGTGGTTGCACATGCTCAGTTCCATTCAGCTGGTTCTAACGAAATTGGCTGATTCGGTTGATACATATCTAATGTGTATGTTTAGCTTTAATTTGCTGGAACATGAAAAATTTGCGATCTTTACATGAAAGAACATTCTCAGAATTTCTCTGGGAACATTGCTTGTCTGTCACCCGGTGTCATTGAACTTGTCTGCCCAGTTTGACTAAGAATACATTCACACTAACGTAAGCTGTCTGTGCTGTAGACCGCAAATGCACAGGCACACACAGGCGGTCCGCAATGCACAGGCACCAACCGTGTGAATCCCGTATTGCAGCAGGGACCCATTGACTTGAATGCGTCCACGATCCGCAATATACGGCAAAAGATAGGACATGTCCTATCTTTTGCGGTGCGGAGGCACGGACCAAAAAGCTCACGGAAGCGCTTCTGAGTGTTTACATAGGCTTCTGATCTGTGCCTCCTTTCCGCAACTCTGTATCTGGAGGATTGCGGACCCATTCAAGTCAATGGTTGCGGTCCGCAATAGGGGCTTGGACCGCCTATGGTCGTGTGAACGCACCCTAAGTATAATGACCAATGCAGACTATAATATGTATGGTTGCATTGGAATTACAATCGTTCACCAGAAGATCATCTGTTCAGCGGTTGTTCAACCATCAACCGTCTAATGCAGGGATGCTCAACTTGTGGCCCTCCAGCCTTTGCAAAACTAAAACTCCCAGCATGCCCTAATAGCTGTAGGTTGTCCAGGCATGCTGGGAATTATAGTTTGGTAACAGCTGGATGGCTGCAGGTTGGGCATCCCTGGTCTAATGCATATGGCCACCTTTACATGCACAGACCAATTATTTCAATGAGAATTGTATCAATCATGCTTCATATCCCCTGTGATGACACTGTAGTGGAATTTAGCACTTGCTGCCGGGTTCCCACAAATAATACATCTAATTGCCAGGGGACTCTGGCAGAAGGACTCTGTGATCAGCTCATCATTTCAGGACCCTTGGGACAAAATGACAATGTCCGAAGCAGACGGCTCCTTTAACTCAATGCTGATGTTGCCCTTATTGAAAGACTATGACCCCGGTGTTACGGGGTCATATAGTGTTACTTGTGGTTTTTGGTTTGGTTTCATGCAGATTTTCTACAGATTGAAAAGGGTGAAATATGCACACAAAATATCGCACAAAGATCTGACATGCTTGGAATAAATCAGCACTATTTATTTGTGCGTTTTCTGATGCCATTTAAGGCCACTTTGCACACATTGCAGAATACATGCGGTTTTTCCACGCGGATTCCCCTGCAGAAACAACGTACAGTATTACAGTACCAGCAAAGTGTATGAGATTACACAAATCTAATGTAAACTTTGCAGATTCTTTCTGTGCGGAAATCGACCTGCTGTGCGGATTTCAAATTAAATAGCATGTCAATTATGTTTGCGGTTTTAGAGGCGGATTTCAACCTTTTCAATAGAAGGGTGAGATCTGCCGCAAAAGTGCATCAAATCCACACCCACAATTAGACATTGCAGAGGTTGGTGCGGATATGCTGCAGAAACGCACATAAATCGCACAGAATTTTGCATCCACCCGCCTAAAAGGATGAAGCCCGCACAAGAAAAATGTAACAACAATCGCCATGCTGCATTTTTCAAAATCTGCACAGCAGGTCATTTTCCGCACAGAAAAAATGTGTGCAGGTACCATTAGGGCTCATGCACACAAATGTATTTTTTGTCCGTGTCTGTTGCGTTTTTCTTTTTTGTGCCCCGTATGAAGAACCAGTTATATCAATGGGGCTGCAAAAAAACGGAAATGACCGTGTCCGTATGTACGTTCTGCAAAAGATTTGATCCAGAGCTGAGCCACACCCCCTGCACTGATCACATGACGGTGACGTCACCCCAGGTCCTTCGGCTTTTCCAAAGTTCAGGTTCGTGGAAGCCGCCCCTTATGGATTCCATATGCCGGGATAGTCCGCGGTAGTGGAATCCATAACGGGATGCGGCAATTACCCCAACCCGAACGCCAAACTAATTTTTGAAGTTCGCTCATCTCTACTTGTGACATCACAGCACTATGTCTGTAGCATGTATGTATGGACAGTATCACACTACCTAACACCCTGCCCTGGAACCTATCAGCTACACTATATCACCATCTAACCTACACTGACTATCTCCCACTAACTATCTGTATTATATATATAAGCTAACTAATTAATAACTAACTATCTAATGCAGGCATCCTCAAACTGCGGCCCTCCAGCTGTTGCAAAACTACAACTCCCAGCATGCCCGAACAGCCTACAGGTATCATCTACAGCAGGGCATTGTGGGAGTTGTAGTTTTACAACAGCTGGAGGGCCTCAGTTTGAGGATGCCTGATCTAATGTAATGTGACACAGCAAAGCACAGAGCACAGCTATGACACTGCTGTCTCTCTCAGAAATGCAAAAAACTGCAGAAAATGGCTGCTGGGGAGGTTCTTACATAGTAAGGGGTAGGCAACTTTCCTATTGGTTGCTAGGGATGTTGCTAAGCTCAAACAAAGACATTGCAGCCTTCTTATTGGCCCACAAGCAAGAAGCAGGGAGGGATCTTGTGTACTGGCTAAAAAAAAAAAATTCATATTCGCGATTATGAATATATAGCACTATATTCTAAATCTTCACGAACTCTCGAATAGGCAATATTCGCAATTAATATTCGCAATTCGAATATTCATGCCCAACACTAGTGGTGACATCATATGTCACCATGCATGGGATTTCGGCTGAGATCTTCAATCAAGATGGAGGCTGGCGCCCATCGCGAGCAAATGGAGGAGGTAAGTATGAATTTTTAGTTTTTTACACTATTTCAGGTGAAATCGAATTTATCCTGAAATTCAGATCAAATTCAGCTTTGTGGGATTCGATTCGCTCATCTCTAGTGTGCATGAGCCCTTAGTCTGCATCCTGCTGATCCCCGATGAACAGCAGGCGGCAGTCTAGAATAACTATATACGGTACTTATGCTCATATTGACATCAGAGTTTCCCGTTTTTTGACATTACACCTTTCATTTGCAGTGGGCGACTGGTGATCTCTGTAAATAATGGCTGCGTACGTGGATTAGGACTTGACAAGTGCCACTTGAGGCATGAATAATAAGAAGTTTATAGGCAATGGCCTGATGGCAATCCTCTATAAAGGTTAATCCTCTATAAGAATGTGACTGTAGAAAACACTTTTTAAACATAAGGTTGAAGCTTGTGTTATATCAGCAGCCACACAATGGGCTCCAGATTCCACAGGTGTCAGAGCTTAGCAGTGTCACAGGCCACCGGCTAATGTTACTGCCTCAGAGCCCCGGGACCATTAACACTTTTGACTGGTGCTTTTAAAGGCAACATGACTTTGTCTTTTGTGTTGCTGTAATCGTCATGCAAAACGAACGTTGTGATTACAACCAGAAATGTTCATTACAGGCAGTATTAGGAAAATGGTGAATGCAAATATTTTATGTTTTACTACGAGATAATTAGCATGTCGTATCACCGTGCAGTAGATGATTACATACATTTAATGGCGTTTCTCATAGCTCTTGTATTTTTAATAGCTGTATTCTTTAGGGCTCATGCACACAAACGTATTCTCTTTCTGTGTCTGTTCCATTTTTTTTGCGGACCGTATGCGGAACCGTTCATTTCAATGGGTCCACAAAAAAAACGGAAGTTACTCTGTGTGTATTCCGTGTTTGTATGTCCGTATGTCCATTCCGCAAAAAAATATTAAATGTATACTTGCTTGTATTATAACTAACAGTTTGCCTGACAAAATGGCCCCTGAAGCAGCAGCCAACTCCCTTACTAATCATCTTATGATAATGGTGACTTCAGCTATTCTAACATCGGCTGATGTGATACATGTCCATTGGACTTTTGTAATGTGACAATGAGATAAAGCAGTTGAGTCATTAAGTTCCCCTTTTATCTGCTATATAAACTCATGTATGACGCGCAATAAATCGGACATCTAGCATTGACTTCTCTGTGACCGTCTGTGTGTGATTTCTCTCGGCGTACGTATGCCTATTATCTAATACTAATCCGGAGCAGTACATCAACTCAGCGTGACTATTGGGTCAGAACCAGAACAACATGTCCTATTTTTGTCCGCATTACGGACAAGGATAGTTCTGTTCTATTAGGGGCCAGCTGTTCCATTCCGAAAAATACGGAATGCACACGGACGTCATCAGTACTTTTTGCACACATCACACATGCAGATTTTAGTGCAGTTTCTTGAGCCAAAGCCCAGAATGGATTTAACCTGTTAAGGACACAACCTATTTTGGACTTTGGGAGGCACAGTTTTGACTTATTTTTTCATGTCCACATTTCAAAATCCATATATTTTTTCATTGTCCATCAAAATAGCTTGTTTTTTTGCGGGACGATGTGTATTTTTCAATGGCACCATTTTGGAATACATCTACTCTGTTATATAAATCCCTAAGTCCACCATTGTTTTAGGGGTTTGCTTTTATGGTGTTCACGCTGCAGTACAAGTAACATGATACGTTTATTCTGAGGGTTAATACAATTAAGGTAATACCAAATGTATAGTTTTTGTATGTTATTTTCTATTTGTTTATTCATATAAAGGCATTTGTAAGTAAAAAAAGGTGACTTCTCCTCAGTTAAAGACACATGAAGGCACACTTGGAGTTTGCAAAAAAGCACCTAAAGGACTCACAGACTGTGGGAAACAAAATTCTCTCGTCTGATGAAACTAAGATTGAACTTTTTTGCCTCAACTCAATGTGTCATGTCTTGAGGAAACTAGGCAATGCTCATCACCTGCCCAATACCATCCCTACTTTGAAGCATGGTGGTGGCAGCATTATGTTGTGGGGGTGTTTTTCAGCAGCTGGGACAGGGAGACTGGTCAGAGTTGAGGAAAAGCTGACTGGAGCAAAGTGCAGAGAAATTCTCAATGAAAACCTGATACAGAGTGCTCTGGACCTCTGACTGGGCCGAAGGTTAACCATCTAATAAGACAACGACTCTAAGTACACAGCCTGGAAAACTCAGGAGTGGCTTATGGACAACTCTGTGAATCTCCTTGGGTGGTTCAGCCAGAGTCCTAACTTGAACCCAATCCAACATCTCTGGAGAAATTTGAAAACGACTGTCTACTGACCGTCCCCATCCAACCCGACAGAGCTTCAGAGGATCTGCAGAGAAGAATGGAAGAAGATCCCCAAAATCCAGGTGTGCAAACCATGTGGCATCATAGCAAAGACTGGAGGCTGTAATCACTGCCAAAGGGGCTTCAACTAAGTCCTGAGTAAAGGGTCTGAATACTTATGTCAATGCAGGATTTTAGTTTTTCCTTTTCAATAAATTATCAAAGATTTCTAACAATCTGTTTTAATTTTGTCATTGTAATCCTTGAATGAAACCAATATAAATTGCATAAATGTTGAGTCGTGTAAGGCTACTTTCACATCTGCGTTTTCCTTTCCGGGTTTGAGATCTGGCATCAAGACGGATCCGGCATGAAACACAATGTAAGTCAATGGTGCCGGATCCCTTTTTTGGGCGCCTATTGACTTACAATGGTTTTAGTGCCGGATCTGTCTTGTTCATTTTAGAGATACAACCGGATCAGTTCTGAATAGATGTGTATATGCTGATCTGCTGGATCCAGCAAAAAATGCAGATGTGAAAGTAGCCAAGACGTGAGTGAATAAAACCTTCGTTTTCTGATTGGATTTTCTTGCACAGTATAGAATGTTAATAGGCCATTGTAGAAGCCACATCCAATATATACTCCTCTGTGTCTTCTCATAAAGGAGTCTGAAACTCTTTAGTCCTGAAGCTTCAGTCTTCACAAAATCCTTTTGTTCTAATGAAGAAAAAGAAAAAAAAGGTCCACACTTTCCTGCCCTGGAGTGCAGTTCTAATTACAATATGCTTGCCCTCCTCCATAGTCTTCTCTCTGTTTGTAACTCAATAGACAGACTCAGAATTAGCCATGTTCTGTGCTTTATCCAGTCGTAAAAACAAGTTCTCCCATCTCTCCAGGTGAAGCTCAATGTATAGATTTATACATGAACACATAGGGAATTCCAGTAATCCAGACTGGGTTGAAATTCTAATAGTCCGACGTATTTCCAGCACAGGGATAGCAGTATATTTGATGTCAGTGCCTTCCGGAATTTATCCATCCTTACTTGTAAAGTTTATACACTTTTATATCCTTGTGTAAAACTCCAGCATAGTCGATAATTCAAGACCCGTAGTGTCCTATATAGTTTCTGCAGCACTTCTAGAAAGTATAGATTGTGTGTTCTAAAACATGAGCACCCGCATTCACTGAAACAGAGTCTCTGGGTGCCGAACGGAAGCCATGTAGGGGTTAGTTCACTGCGGTTTTTGCTGTTTTCTCCATTCAGCATTTTTAGCAGCATGTTTTTTTTTTTGCAGCTTTCTTTTGCTAGTTTATGTATGTACTGTAGATGTTACTTTAAAGGCTACAATTAATTTAGAAATTTACTACAAAGTGTTTATTTTCATTGCATTTTTTGCATTGTGTATTTTTTGTATTGCGTTTGTGTATTTGTAGCATTTTTAACCCTTTTTGACAAAATGTTCCATGCTCCAGGTATGGCATTTTTCAGGAATTTTAACCTTTGGCATCCCTGTGGAAGGTGAACAAAAAAATCTATTTAAAGTATATCATAAAAATAGCACTTTAAAAAGCCATGAAAAAAAAGTTTGCACTTTTTCCCACCAAAAAACAAACAAAAAACAAAAAATATATGTGTAAAAGCATCCCTTTGGACCTTTCACGCATGATTTTGGTCTGGCTAAAAAAAAAGCTGTAAAAACCGCTTGCTGTTTTTTCATGTGCATTTTTAATGCTCCTTTTTGCGGCTTTTTTTGCATGGTGTTTTTTTCTCTGTATTGAAGGAGATGAAAGAACACATAAAAAATGCCATTGCTTCAACATTCTGTGTTTATAAAAAAAGATGCCAGACACAAAAAAATGCTACCAAATTGAAAAAACATTTCATATTTGTCATATCCTAAGGCCTAGTTCTCATTTATGTGTCAGTATTACATACGTGAAAAAAGCATCCTTATTTAATCCGTAAAGATGTCCGTGCAGGATCCGTGGATGGTCCATGTGTCTGTTTTACCCTCCGTGTGTCATTCATAATCCACGGACGTTGCTCAGCTAAAAAATAATTCCGAGGGCATCTGTCTGCTGTGAAAAACTGATGCACCACGGATGCCTCTGTGATTTTTTTTACTGACTCGAGGTCAGTAAAAAAAATACTGATGTGTGAACAGACACATTTAAATCAATGGGTGCTTGTGCTGTCCATGGAAAATGCGGACCGCACACGTCCGTGAAAAACTAGGCTAATTTGGAGGACTGGAATTTTTCTGCAGTAAATATTGCAAAAATTCACAAAAAACCTCATGTGCCTGGGCAGTAAGGGAAAATCACTGGTACAAAAAACACCACACACTTTTTAAGCAGGGCCTTCTTTTTTCAAGCAGGGTAAAATAAATATGGATATCTATGGGACAAATATGCCAGACCCAGAGCATGCTGCAATTTCTAAATATGCCACTGAACAAAAAAAACGCACCTCAAGGTTGAAAAAAACGCCATAAAAAATGCCTGTTTGTGATGTATACACGTGATACATGTGATGTATTTAATACATAAGCAGCTGTACGGAGCCTCTGTCAGCACTGCATTTAAAAAAGAACAGCTCCATAATATGGCTTACATAGGAGCAGGGGAGGACTGGCCATACACCCTACAGGGAAATGTCCGGTAGGCCGATGCCCCAGGGAACCACCCAAGTCCTGCTCTCTGCCGCTGACCGGGTCCATAATGAGTTCTCAACAGAAATTAACGCTGTAAGAATCAGGTACTCATGTACCCGGCCAGTGACCGCACATGTTCCAACTCGAGGAGGACAGAAGATGGTAGCTATTGATGGCTACCACAGAGGGACAGCTTTTGGAACAGTATATTGTGATGCTCTGTGTTGCTGGGATGGTATTTTGCACTACGGTATTGTTAACCCCGCCTACTTGTGTTGCCCCGCCTTCAAAATGGGGGCACCTTTTTTTTTTCAGGGCCACTTTAAGTTCCCAGTCCGCCACTGAATAGGATCATGGGTAAATCATGGGTCCAAGGCATATTAGCTTCATATTATGGGTCCAGACCTGCAATAAGGCTATATGTATAAGTTATTAAAGGGATCACCTTTTGGGGGAAGGGTGGGTTGGCAGACCCCCATCCTGGCCTGCAAAGAGAAGTATATTTACCTGCTTTCTGCCCTCCTTTACTCTCTGGCCTCAGCTGCATCACTCAGTTTCCCCGCTGTCAACATCCGTTTTGGAGCCGCTGCAGCCAATCACTGGCTGCAGAGGTAACCTGCATCCCTTGTGTCATGTGAGTTGATCAGTTTACTCACCGCCCTATGGAAATTCTGCTCTGTATATACTGCATTACCTAAAGATTAGAGAGATGTATGTCCTGTATGTATGTACTGTGTTATCTATAGATTTGAGAGATGTATGTAGGGAAAAAGGGTATATCCCATAATGATACAAGTAATCCAGGCTGGGATCTGACGGTGAGCACATATTACCAAGTTAGATCTTGATTTGTTTAACTTTACTAAACAGTGGAAACTTTTTTTCGGTGAAGTTTTCAAAAAACAAAACTGATGGATCAGTCAGCCTGGTCCTTAGCTTTTCATGGCTGAAGAGTCGGCGCCACCTTGTGGCCAGATTCATGTATTTTTTTAACACGCTTGCACGGTGCTTCCCAAGCTTTTTCAAAATTTCGTCTCAATGACTTTGGAAAGTTTTGTTTTTTTCCATTTTATATGAGAAGATTCAATCTCTGTACAGTTCATGCATGAAGTTCTTAAAAGTTAAACTGCCTAGAAGTTGAAAGGATTTGCTGGTACTGGTGGGATTCAAATATACAATTATAATGAAAATCCCTCATTGTATTCATTAATGCACTTTAGTCTAACGGAACAGTGGGCTTGTCTAAGATTTTTAATTATCTTGGACAACCCCTACCTTACACATGTTCCAGAGGTGTCCTTAAAAATAGTTGTACCAGCAGCAGCCACAAGGGGGCAGCCATGCACTTCTTTTCCTCTGGTTGTAAGCATAACTATAGAACATTGAGAGTATAACCTAGGATATGCACTATAGGTCAGGTTTTATGCAGGTCCATGATGTATCAGGTGGGATAATGCTCTTCTTGCCATATTACACGAGCATATTATTCAGTAAACGCTTTTTTAAATTTGGCCTTGTTTTAAGTTGCTTATGTTTTATCATACGCACATATATAGGAAAATAAGATGCAGGTGAGCGCCTTTTTCATGAGCCTTCCACCCTCTATAATCATAGCATGACTTCTGCAAAAGTCCAAGAGCTTTTTTTCGGAAATATACCTCCGCACTTTGCGCAATAGAGGTCTCCAGACAGAAAAATAAGACTTTAAAAGGATAGCTTTGCTTTTCTTCGCAGAGAGTGAGGATCACCATTGATTCACTGAAATGGGATCAGTTCAGGTCCTTCTTCTAGGGGGCAGCATCCTCTACAACTACAACTCCCAGCATGCCTACTTACTCTGTGAAGTCTCGTAGAAGGAAACGGCGCATGCTGGGAGTTTCACAACAGCTGGAGTGCCGGAGGTTGGCGGCTCTTTATATAGGCAATACACAGATTACAATAGATGCAACTCATGCCAATCTGTCAGTATAGGTGACAAAAAATGACACTCCTGTAACCCCAACCTGTGTCCTTGTACTTCCTGCAGCCTCAGCAACTCATATTATAGGGGGTTAATTGCAAAGTGTTCAGTTCCTGAAGAATCTATTTAGTTCTAAGACCTTAGATTTGAGACCTATAGAATTGTATAGGTCCATACCATACCTTTATGTACCTCCGATCTTACTAGACTAAGGATTTCTTCCCTAGAAACATTACTTCTAAGATGGAGCCTCACTGGGGCACGAACACCTGTAACAGACACATTACAACTCCAGGTGGCGCCATACTGTGCACACGCCATGGCCACAGGCTCTTTGTATGATGCTTTTTATGTTTTTCCTACGGAAGCGTCTTTCTCCTGCACATTTCCAGGTATCCACCGTTCTTCCAGTAACAATATTTGCTCTCGTTACCTCTGAGCGTTTTCCCATGACTCTCTTCATGAATATTTACAGTTTTGTTACTCCTATTACAGTGTTTGTGGTGATCAGGACGTGTTTTTATGTTTAGATTTACGCTGTTGGATAAATATCTCTGGTATCGCTCCAGAGCAATAGAAATGTGTCCGTCTCACGTTTATAGGAGCTCATTGTAAAAAGTGACCTGTTTTGTATAAAGCAGCCGGGGAGACATTAGTGGAATCGAACGATTACCTTTGTTGACATCCAAAATAATTGCCAGGTCATATTTATACTCATAAAAGAACTGTAAAACGTAGACAGGAGCGAAGCCAACAGCACAGAGCTGACAACCTAGACGGCAAGGCGGCAGATTACAACTGCGGGGTGGAGGTGCCTTACGTGAGCAGCTGCAGAAACTCTTGGGTGTTGTTAATCTGGGCTCCAAAAGGGCATCTTTGTGATATTTTGACTTTGTGGTTTTTCACTCTAAACCCTGTTATGCTATTTGGGCTAATGCATATCACAGAGGGCGATGCCCAGTTGGTAACTTCCAGCGAGCCAGAGTGGAGAACTGCTGCAAACAGCACCGTAGAGGATCTACTGCAACCATGTCTTCAGGAACGTCCACAAGGCTTAGACATGGCCTTGGGGTAGGTGACCTGGACGGCCGTCAAGCTGTAGCGGTATTCAACTAGCTCTACAGCTTGCACGCCCCACACTCATAGGTGAGTCCAGCCACATGGTTGAACATGCATCAGCAGGAAATCAAGTCTGTTACTGGTTTGTAGTTGGAAAAAGGGTAAACCTAATAGGATGAGCCCATTAAAGGGTTTTTTGGGGGGTTCAATATTGATGCGCTTTCCTCAGGATAGATCATCAATATCTGTTCTGTGAGGGTCTGCCTTAGTGCTCCGATGCATGCTGAGGCCTCCTCACAGTTTACCAAGCACAGCGCAGAGCCTTGTATAGTGGTTGTGCTTGGTATTGCAGCCCAGTCCCACTCACTCGAATGGAACGGAGCTGCACATAGACCATGTGACTGATCAATGTGACGTCACTGGCCTAGGAAGCGGCAGCGCAACCTTCTCAGTGTATCGCCAGGAGTTCCGGGAGTCGGACCCCCACTGATCAGATATCCTGAGGATAGGCCATTAATATTAAATTCCCAGAAAGCCCTTTTAACTTCCCCTGTTGCGTTGGAAGAGCGCTCACATCGGGAGGGGCAGCCTCCTACAATCTATTAGAGTACATGAATGTCCTGTGGGGAGACCTCCCTTTTGACACCCCCTTCTAAGGGCTGACGCACACAACCGTATGGATTTTGCGGTCCGCAAAAAAAAAAATCGATCACGTCCGTGTTGCATCCGTTTTTTCTTTGCGGATCCATTGTGACAATTCCTGCCCTTGTCCGCAAAACGGACAAGAATAGGACATGTTCTATTTTTTTGGCGGAACAGACATGGAATGCACGCGGAGTCATTCGCATTTTTTTGAGGTCCCATGAAAATGAATCGGTCCACAACCGCTCTCCAAAATTATGGAACGGATGAGGACG
This sequence comes from Bufotes viridis, assembly GCA_033119425.1. NCBI lineage: Eukaryota > Metazoa > Chordata > Amphibia > Anura > Bufonidae > Bufotes > Bufotes viridis. The sequence continues at coordinate 533,944,552 of CM065590.1, read as the reverse complement.
TGTTCATTTCAATAGATGCGGACAGATGCTGTCTACATCCGCAGTTCCGTTCTGCGGCCCCGCAAAAAAGATAGAGCATGTCCTATTCTTGACCGCAATCAGGGACAAGAATAGGCATTTCTATCATAGGGCTGGCAAAATGCGGAACGCACATGGCCAGCAATTTGCGGACCGCAAAACACTTATGGACGTCTATATGGACCGTAAAGGGGGGTCTTCTGAGAATAACCTACGTGGGACAACGCTCAAGCAAAATCGTCCAACGGCGGCGAACTCTCCGCGTACGCCGTTTAAAAAATAAAAGCGTCGTTCATCCATAAGGGTGTAAATCTCGGCGTCGTGAAACTCGCTCCTCGACATGTTATTCGCGTGGCTGCGCCGTGTGTATTTTCACAACGCTTCCTAGTTGCAAAAGGTTAGCGAGTAACACCCTAGGGCGCAAGTCTGAACGAAAAATACATACTTGATGCATGCATAAAAAAAAAGTAAAAAAAAAAGTGTCTGTATTGACTTTCATGGGACAGAGGAGCTTGTGTTTACCCTGTGAGGTGATGTGTGCGCCGCGAGCTGCAGGGGGAGGAGTTTTCCCATGCTTTTTTATTATTATTTCCCCCCCATCCCCCTCCTTCTCCTCTCCCGCCCTTTGTGGTTCGTCTTTCCAGGCTGGGCTGGGAGCCGGCTGCCTGTGCACTCTGCAGAAAGCCAGCAGCACTTTGGCACGTGCTCCCGGGTGATACAGAGTACAGACAGGGGCAGGGGAGGGGGGAGCTGAGGCGGCCGGGCGGGCTGCTGACGGCTGAGGGGGAGGAGGAGGAGGGGGCTGCTGCAGTCCAGGAGCGCTCCCAGCTGCTGGAACGTTACCCCGGCTGAGTTTGATTGACAGGTCACCTCGACTCCAGCCAATCAGCGGCAGGCGTGAAGCCAGGCGGCAGGTGATTGGCTGCCGGAATGCCAGCCGTAGCCTGTGCGCGTGGCTGTCGGCTGCCTTCTCCCTCGGCACACAGCTGGCTCCACACACGCTCCGTGCCCGGCCGCTGCAGGCTGTGAGGAGCCGCTGTGTGCTGTGCCCTGCCGCCCGGGCGTGCTGTGTGCCCATAGAGCAGTGCCCTTTAACGTGGTCGTGGAGGGATGCTTGGACGTGTAGCCCCATAGCATATGCTATGAAGTCTGTGACGTATGACAGTTATAATAGATGAGATCGGCTTGTAATAGGTTATATTGATGGCTGTGGTGTCATGGTGACCTACGTGTGACCAGCACCATGAGGCTCGCTGACCGTGGATGATGAGGGGGTGAAAAGTGGATAATCGCAGCTGAGGTGACACAGATGACATTACCGCCAAGATATGTAAATGTTCTTGATGCCGCTGAAGGTGTCGCTCCGCTAATGAGATGTAAATGGCGGATATCTGAATCAACGTCTGCTGAAATCTGTTCTGCCTCCCAGCAGGTTACGCCGGGTGCAGGCTACACGTCAGCCTGTCAGCATGCTTAATGTGGAGGTAGGCAGCAAGCAGGGCTTGTTCAACTGGCCGCAATGCTGACTGACAGCTGTACGCCGCCAGAGCTGCCGCAATACTGACTGACAGCTGTGCACCACAACTGCCGCAATACTGACTGACAGCTGCACCCCACCACAACTGCCGCAATACTGACTGACAGCTGCACCCCACCACAACTGCCGCAATACTGACTGACAGCTGTACGCCGCCAGAGCTGCCGCAATACTGACTGACAGCTGCACCCCACCACAACTGCCGCAATACTGACTGACAGCTGCACCCCACCACAACTGCCGCAATACTGACTGACAGCTGCACCCCACCACAACTGCCGCAATACTGACTGACAGCTGCACCCCACCACAACTGCCGCAATACTGACTGACAGCTGCACCCCACCACAACTGCCGCAATACTGACTGACAGCTGTACGCTGCCAGAGCTGCCATAGTACTGACTAATTTTCATATAAAGCAGGTCATGCACATTGGAAGTGTGTTAGCTCAACCCATTGGATTTGGTGGTAGCGGCCATGCTTAGCGTGCGTGTGTATAAGGGGATCAGGAGGCGCAGCTTTCGGCCCAACCAGCATCTCGCCGTCGGGTGTCTCATTTTACATGATCGAATCCGATCGCTCCGATGCCACAGATCGCCTCGAGGGCTCATTATTGATCAGATACGGCTTCAAACGGATTTCATGCCCAGTGACTCATGCTAGGGTTGGATTCATGTCACAGCAACGCACATAATGTTGCAAATACATGCTTTACAAGTAGCAGCAGAGGGTGTTTTGAACACAAGGGCGCATTTTGGCGTAATGACATCCATTTAGTAAACTTTTTCAGCGTGGGAATGTTTCACCTAACATCAGACCCAGGACAAGGCGGCAACAGTCCCTATAAAAACAAAAGGCTAGAAATGGTTTTTGTCTCGAGCACTAATAAACAGAAGGCTCTCACGTTACCGCCGAGGTGAACGATGAGAAGATTTCAAGTGGAAATATTTACTTTCTGTAATGTTATTGGCTTTTTTCAAAATGGTATTGTATTGAAGCGCGAGCGAGGAACGGCTCCCTGTTTACAGTAAGCAGCTCGGTAAGATTCAGCTCTGACATCAATAGCAGGATCCAGTTCTCACTCAACTCAAATGTCTCCCCAATTTAAAAAACATCGACGCGAGCCAAACCTAACACAGCGCAATCCAACGGCCGCCCGGCCTCCTATCTGCCGAGAATTCACTGCATGGCGATATGGTTTTTCTGAATGATTCATTCAGCACGCCAAAAAAAAAAACCTGCACAGGACCACCCGGGCATTGAGCTCCCCGGTTTACCGGATATTAAAAAATTAGAAATTCTGTAAAGTGTGCAAAGGAATCTATATCACGGTAATGCCGGATAAAGCTACTTTTATGTGGCTAAGGGTAGGTTCACACAGAGGTTTTTTTGGGAGGTTTCGAGGCAGATTTTCCTGCAGGTGGGTTCAAGATAAATTGGAAATGTACTTGAAGGACGTCTACTTCTCTTTCCTGCTGGATCCCCATCTGGCTTTGGCTGAAAAACCTGCATCAAAACCGCTACCAAGCCTGAAAGGACCCGATCATTGCCCCATGTAAAACGCGGTTCGGAAGACAAGCAGACGCTCATTTAACGGCTGATCGGATCTCATATGTCAGCATAAATATGATCTTTTGTTGGCGGCACATCTCCTCGAATAAACGTGGTCACAACTGATCCGACCGTTCGTTCAGGCAGTTCTCTGCATGTGTAAAGGTCCTTAAAGGGGGTTCAATAAAACAGACAGCCCTTGTAAATGAATACGCACGCGCAGCATTCCGGTCCTTACGACTGCTGACATAATATTCCTGGCGGCAGCAGTAACGTCCTGGACACACAGGTCACTATGAGGCCGGTCACTGGACGTCACTGCTGCAGCCAGGAAAACAAAGAGCAGCTGGGCGGACCGCAGCACAGTGCAGGGAAGAAAAGGGGTGAATATCAAATCTGCGGTTATTTTAGACCACTTACAGCAGCTGCCCGAGTTTCCATTAACTTGGACAACCCCTTTAAGCAAGCCCCGATTGATATACCACAGCTAGGACTGGGCAAAAATCTGCCTGTGTGAAGGCTCTGTTCACATGAAGATGGTGCATGCGCCAAGATGAATTCTTTCATGTCTGTAGAACGTTAATACTGCGGCGCAATGTTAATAAAGTTTTGGGAATTTTATGATTATATTAGTTTTGCTGCTTTCCCTAGACACTTGTCAAGGGAATCATAAAAGTAAAAAAAAAAAAAAAAAGTTTGTGTGGGGAAGCATTCGTTTTAATGGAGCTTGAAAAAAAACGGAAATGACTGTGTGCATGCCGTGTCGGTTCCGCAATAAATTAGAACCTGTCCTATTCTTGTCGGTTTTGCGGACAAGGACAATCATTGTTAAATGGATCCACAAAAAAAACGGATGTCATCTGTTTTTTTGCAGACCGCAAATTACATACGGTCGTGTGCATGAGCCCATGAGAAATTGTATGCGCACCTAGCAATATTTGCAGCATTCACAAGGAATATAATTTTTAGGACTGAGCGGCCATTGGGGCGATCAGGGGCAAATATTCAGATTTATGATCAATCACTACGTATTTTCTTTCTTTGTCCGTTACATTTTTTTTTTTTTTTGTGGACTGTATGCGGAACCATTTATTTCAATGGGTCCTCAAAAAAAACGGAAGTTACTCCGTGTGCATTCTGTTTCTGTATTTCCGTTCCACAAAAAAAGAACATGTCCTACTACTGTCCGCATTACGGACAAGGATAGGACTGTTCCAGCTGTTCTGTAAAATACGGAATGCACACGGACGTCATCCGTATTTTTTGCGGACAGCAAAATACGTACGGTCGTGTGCACGAGGCGTTAAACATAGTATTGTTATAGATAAAACATCTACAATCCATTTTCATATCAGACAATAGGTACAATGATCAGGATGAGGGCTCCCATGGCCATTTCATGCCAGAATGAAGGATATTGGGTTGTGAAGTGACATCCCCCGTAACAATAATATTTAATGTGATGGATCCAGGTTGCCAAGAGGTTCTGCAGCAGTTCTGGGCGCACGCACTTTCCCCTGCCCGGAGCTCGGGCTCCTGTGACCTGTGCTTTGCTCCATTGCCAGCCCTGATCCCTGGTATGAGCCAAACGCGTGACTAGCAGCCTGCGGGTGCGGGGAGGAGGAGGGGGGGGAAAGTCCAAGGAGAGGGGCAGGGAGGAGGGTGCGTCCTGGCCAATGGCGACGCAGTGTGGGCGAGACTCGGGCGCTGATTGGCTGAGGCGAGTGTGGGAAAGAATGCAGAGAAGGTTTCACACGAATGGGGAGCAGCCGGGCGGGGTATATATAGAGGCGCAGCCCGGCGCCCGGCAGACTCAGTCAGGAAACAGTCAGCAGGCAGCGTTCACAGAGCTGCCGCACGGATAATCGGATATTACCACCCCCTCTGTTGGAAGGATCATGCCTGCTGATAGCATGGAGAAACCCACTGCCTCCCCTATTGCAGGGGCACCGGCCAGCTCTGCCCAGACCCCCGATAAACCTAAGAGTGCCAGCGAGCACAGAAAGGTAACCACGGATGCTATGCCCATCATGTGCCCATCGATGCCCCCCATCTAGAAAAGCTTGGGACCCCCGTGCAGCTGACTTACTGACCAGTTCTCTTTATTTTTACAGTCCTCCAAGCCCATCATGGAGAAGCGCAGGAGAGCTCGCATCAATGAGAGCCTGGGCCAGCTCAAGACCCTCATCCTGGATGCTCTGAAGAAAGATGTAAGTCACAGCTGTGGGCTTATAGCTCAGCATCTTCTCCTGCCCTGCTTTATTCCTCTGTGCTGCTCTTTCTGAGCCTGATTCTCATGCAATTCCTCTTTGCCTCCCTGCAGAGCTCTAGACACTCCAAGTTGGAAAAGGCTGATATTTTGGAGATGACAGTCAAACATCTGAGGAACCTGCAGCGAGTCCAGATGACAGGTACTTACCTTCCAGACTTGTGTTATAATATGGGACTCATCTAGAGCTGGTGGTGGGAATGCTGGGGCTTGTGGTTCTTATGGGCCTCTGAGGCTATGGGATCACTGTAGTGAGGTGGGGGTACCTGCCTGTACATATGTAATGGGGATGCAGAGGACTAATCTTCCCGTCTTGTTTCCCTCCATAGCTGCTCTGACCGCAGATCCCTCAGTCCTTGGAAAGTACAGGGCAGGATTCAATGAGTGCATGAATGAAGTCACCCGGTTCCTCTCCACCTGCGAGGGGGTGAACACCGAGGTCAGGACACGTCTTCTTGGTCATCTCTCCAGCTGCTTGGGCCAGATTGTGGCCATGAATTACCAACAACCTCCTCCATCCAGCCAACCCATGCACGTCCAGCTGCCCTCAGCGCCTGTCTCCTCCGCTCCGGTACCCATGCCCTGCAAGATGACCACCGCCGAGGCCGTATCTCCTAAGGTCTTCCAGGGAGGTTTCCAGCTGGTTCCAGCCACTGATGGACAATTTGCATTCCTTATCCCTAACCCAGCTTACGCCTCCAGCCCTGGACCTGTTATCCCTCTCTACGCCAATGGAAATGTCACGTCCAGCGGTGGAGCTCAAGCCCCATCTCCAGTGCAAGGACTCACCACCTTCAGCCACAAGATGCCCCACTTGTCTCAGTCCGTAAGCCCTCTGGGGGTCAGCACTGGGCCCGACACCGAGTCTGTCTGGAGACCGTGGTAAACCCATCCATAAGACTGTATTAATTGGTTCCGTTGTATGGGACCTTGCCCTAGAGACAATCTAACCTATTTATTTCCACATAGGAGGAACTTTTTATGATGAAAATCTTGTATAAATGACCCATTTTGTAATAAGACAGAATTTTTTTTTATTTTAGTTTTGTACGATTGGTACAAATGTGTAATGCCAAAGTTCTTGTGGTGTTTTTGTGTCAAAAACTTCCCAAACTTGCAGGAGTTTTATAAAATAAACTCTTTAAAATGTATCCTGGTGTTTGATTTGGGGTCTTGGCTTCATCTGGTTGGGGTACTCGTGCACGTCCATATCATGAAGCTATACTTGCATGTTGGGGGGGGGGGGTTCATTGTCCTATCAGATTAGTAGGACGTGCCATCAGTATCGCCCAGCTATCTCTCTGTGCCATCTCCACTGGGCAGTGCTCACCCTGAAGAGACCTGTCATTCAGGAATTGCAGGGATCAGGCTAATTCCCTCCAAAAAAGAACAATGGCCAGAAGTGTAAAAGTCAGTCCTTTGTGGTCTCAGATAATTACAAGGTATAATGGGTCTCATCTATTATGCGGGGGGGGGGCTGTTGCCCTCCCACTCCAGAGACTCATGTGCTGTAAATGCAATGTCCCGCCTCATAAAGGAGAAGAATTCACCATGGGGGAGACCATTCGGGAGCACACATTCTGCCACACAGCATTAGGAGTCATTGGGTGCACTTGATGCTGTGCCAAGATTGCTCTGTATGCCGTGTAGGTGGGGGGCTTCGGAGAGGTCTCGTCCCCTCCTCCACCACCTACACTGATTATCTGTATATGCCCAGTGCAGTCCAAGAGCACAGCAGGGTGATGGGCATAGAGTATGGTGGTCTTCACATGCCCCCACTATGGGTGATCAGCAGCGGGTAAAGGGTCCGTAATATTCCTGAGAGGCACACAGCTTGGTAATGGACAGACGGCTGCTAATGTTTATAAATCGGGGGAAAAATCCATATTTCACAGCTTTCTGCTTCACTATCTATGTCTCTCATACCTAGGTCTGTATTCCATATCTATCATCTCTATCCTCTCATATCTAGGTCTGTATTATCTATCATCTCTATTTCATACCTAGGTCTATATTCCATATCTATCATCTCTATCCTCTCATACCTAGGTCTGTATTCCATATCCATCATCCCTATCCTCTCATCTCTAGGTCTGTATTCCATATCTATCATCTCTATCCTCTCATACCTACGTCTGTATTATCTATCATCTCTATTTCATACCTAGGTCTTTATTCCATATCTATCATCTTTATCCTCTCATACCTAGGTCTTTATTCCATATCTATCATCTTTATCCTCTCATACCTAGGTCTGTGTTCCATATCTATCATCTCTATCCTCTCATATCTAGGTCTGTATTCCATATCCATCATCCCTATCCTCTCATACCTAGGTCTGTATTCCATATCCATCATCCCTATCCTCTCATATCTAGGTCTGTATTCCATATCTATCATGTCTATCCTCTCATATCTAGGCCTGTATTATCTATGTCTATTTCATACCTAGGTCTGTATTCCATATCTAATTACAGTATCTCTCTTTTCTATGTATGTCTGTCTATTTTCTATTTATCTAGAAAAAGCTAAGTTGGGCAGCACAGCAGTTTTTCTGCGTAAATGTGGAGTGCCTGAGGCTGAGGGGGCGATCCACCTCCAAACAATATCTATGGCCCTATTCACACGTCCGCATGTATTCCGCAATTCTGCTGAATACTTGCGGACCCATTGACTGTGCATGGGGCACGGAACGAGGCGGAGAGCACACAATGTGCTCTCCGCATCAGTTTTTGCGGAGCGCGCCGCTGATCTTACGGCCGCAGCTCCGCAAAAAAGTAGAGCATGTCCTATTCTTGTCCGCAATTGCGGACAAGAATAGACATTTCTATGGGGCTGCCGGCCGGGTGTGTTTATGGATCCGCAATTTGCGGATCCATAAACACAACGGACGTGTGAATAAGGCCTAAGTGAAGGAATTCCACGGCACATCCAGAGAGTAAAATCAAAATGGTCTATTCACCAGACTGTGACGTTTCGATCCGCTTGCTGGGACTGTGACTGCTTGAGAAAGGTCCCAGCAAGCGGATTGAAAACGTCGCGGTCTGGTGAATAGACCATTTTGATTTTACTCTCTGGATGTGCCGTGGAATTCCTTCACTTAGATAGATTAGATAGATATCTATCGTTATTAAACCTCTTGGATAATTCCCTGACGTTTTTCTGTCTTCATACAGCATGGTGCACATAGCACCTTTCCCAATACTATTCTGACACTGTAATATGAAGGATTTATTAGATGCAGCAGGCCAGTTACTAGTGCTGTGTGCTTACAACCCATGGTAGACATGATCACAGCAGGTGGCTGGCATGAAGGGAAGGACCTGTCATTACCTATCCCCTCCTCTAGAGGGAGCCTAGTCGTCTGTAGAGAATTAACCAGATAATTGACAGCTCGGTTGACAGGATGGCACTCCTGATTATTAGTGTACATCACTTGTAAGGGTATTTTCACACTTGCGCTGCTGGATTCTGGCAGGCAGTTCTGTCGCCGGAACTGCCTGCCGGATCCGGTAATCTGTATGCAAACGAACAGCATTTGTAGACAGTGTCGGATGCGGATCCGTCTCACAAATGCATTGCAATACTGGGTCCGTATCTCCGGTTCTCATCCGGAAAAACAGATCCGGTATTTATTTTTTACACATTTTTAAAGGTCTGCAGATGCGCAGGATCCGTGAATGCGGTAATTTTAATGCCGGATCAGGCACTAATACATTTCAGTGGAAATTAATGCAGGATCCGGCATGTGTTCCGGAATTTTGGACGGAGACAAAACTGCAGCATGCCGCGGTATTTCCTCCGTCCAAAAACCGAACAGTGACTGAACTGAAGACAGCCTGATGCATCCTGAACGGATTTCTCTCCATTCAGAATGCATTAGGATAAAACTGATCAGTTTTTTCTGGTATTGAGCCCCTAGGACGGAACTTAATGCCGGAAAAGAATAACGCTAGTGTGAAAGTGCCCTAAGACGTCTTGTGTGACTAAAGCAAATTCATTTTATAATGAAAACTTCTGCAACTTTCTAACACATTTTTCAGTATTTGTCACCTTTTCCAAGATCGCTGTAGTCATTGAATGGGGCCATTTCTCTCTTCTGTTTAGCTCTGAAAATAGATTTATTTATTTCATGCACTTATATAGCGCTACTATATTCCGCAGCGCTTTGCAGACATTAGATTGGAGACAACTGTAGCAATCTCTCAGCTGTGAGAAGCATGGGTTTCAGCCTCTGAATGTGAGCAAGAACGTTTCCGTTCATTGGCAGTAGAGATCAGCTTTGGATATTACATCTGAAGTCGTCTTCATTCAAAACTTCGGATTTACCCTGGGTTCAGACCTGAGCGTTCTTGAAACGCGCGTTGGTGTCGCGCGTATTATAGCGCGTTTTTGCAAATAGGAAACGCGCGTCGTACGCGCGTTCTTGTGATTGACTACTGTGGTGTCAATCACAATACGCGCGACAAACGCTCCAAAAAAAGCTCAAGTACTTGTTTATGCGTAGGGCGTTTTACAGCGCGTTCGAACGAGCTGTAAAACGCGAAAATGTGAACCAGTCCCATAGAGAAGCATTGGTTTGCATGTGTTGAGCGTTTAATACTGCACGGAGATCCGCCTCCATAGTGTGTTAAAACGTATGGGCTTCGATAAGCCGAAGTTAGTTATTAGCAAAGTTGCACGTGACTTTTTTGAATAACTTCAGTAATTGATTTAAAGTGGAAAACTACTTTAAAACCTGAAACTGAACTTGTAATTTATACATTTAAAAACCTGCTCATTCTGGGCTTTGGAGTCCAGGAGGCGGTCCTATCAGGGATTGACAGCTATCTCTGTATACACAGTCATATGGGGAAGACTGTCAATCACTGATAGGACCGCCTCCTAGACTCCGAAGCCCAGAATGAGCAGTGATTGTTTTACTGAATCTGTTCCCAAAAAACTTGTATCCATCTGCTCAGCTCCTCCTGCTCTATAACATGCTGCCTGCAGCTCAGACGCCATGTTCAATGTTACAGGTTCCCTTTAATAAGTCATACATGGCAGACGACTCGCCTGCGACTTGGCTGTGTTTTCAGAGCCAAATCTCCGTTCTAAAATAGTCAGGAAGCTGGAAGCTGCAGACAAGGCGCACATATTTTTGTGTCATGCTGCTTTTCTGTGTCTTTCACATGTCGCCGTGTAACTAAACCCTTAAAGCCTCATTCACACGTCAGTTCTCCGCGGGCGTGTGCTGTACGTGTTCTCCGCGGACAGCACACGTACCCATTCATTTGAATGTGTGTATTCACACATCGTTGTTTTACCACGGTCTGTGGGTCCGTGTTTTTAACAAGGAAGAATGCTCTATTTTGTCCGTGTTTACGGATCTATAACGTCCATTTCATGGTCCATGAAAACCACAGATCCCATCTGTGTTACATCCGTGTTTCGCGGATCATTAGGAAGAGATGCTCTGAAAATTATTTTTCAGCTGTGCAGTGAAACACGGATGCAACATGTAAAGCAAAAAACGGACACACGGATCCTTCACGGAGAGCTTCACGGATGCATCACTGACCATCTTCTCATGGATTTGAGCATGGATACTGATGTGTGAATGAGGCTTAAGGCATGCAGAAGTAACAGTTGTACCTTGGCTCGGTTGTCTGCCAGTAGTGTACATGGCACTTTGTAGGTAGAGGTCCCCCTTCAAGATTTGCATTTGAGGGGTTTAAAGGGAATGTGTCAACAGACTATGACCTATTCGTTTACATCACATTTTTATGTTTAACATATTTTTGGAGATGCCCATTGAAGTGTATGGGTCCGTGAAAATCACATCCGTGATGGCATCCATAGTGCGTTTGTTTTTCACTGAAGACTAATAGAAGATGCTCTGGTAATTAATTTTCAACTGAGCAACGTCTGTGGATTACGGATGACACACGAGGCTAAAAATGGACCAAACACTGCTCCTTCACGTATCTGTACAGATCACTTTACTGCAGTTATCTGCTTATCTGTTATTCTATCCCTGCCTGTAATGATATCACCTCTCTGTATAGATAAGACGGGATCCACCATTCACAATAGGTGATTGTCACATCTCATCTCTTCTTTTCTTGTACAATGACCTCTGCACAGGTCCCAAAAAACTCTCCCTAGAAGTCACTGAGGCCCCCTCCTGACCGCTGTGTCTATGGCCCATGGGGCTGCCGTAAAGCCATTTTCTTAATGCTTTCTATATGCTGTTAAGAACGGCTCAGGCAAGATGGCCGCCCCCATAATCATGTTCTGGTAATAGAATAAAAAGATTAGAAAAAAGGATAAGTGCCGCTACACGGTTTTAAATAGCAGAAACATTTTTTGGTGACACAGTGCACACAAACGTATTTTTTTCCGTACTTTTTGCGGCCCACATAGGGGACCATTCCCTTTAATGGGGCCGTTAAAAATAGAAATAACTCAGTGTCTGTATGTTTGTATTACCGTCCTATCATTATGAGCATTACGGACAAGGAAAGGACTGCTTTATTACCGACCGGCCGCTCTGTTCTGCAAAATGCGAAATGCACAAGGCTGGTATCCGTGTTTTGCAGATCCGCAATTTGCGGACCGCTAAACAGCCAACGGTCGTGTGCATGCGACTTTAGAGGTATATTGACACAGGCAAAACTGTGTCCCACTATTTTCAATGGGGATCCGGGTTACCGCTCATATGGCCCTTATATATATAGCTGTAAGGTGATGGAAACGATTTTTTATTACAATATGTCACAATTTAACACAAGCCCTGAGGCCTCCGGGTCCAATCTGTCCCCATCCCCAGAGAAATGCCACCCTCCACCCGCTAATGAGATCCACACCTGAATATGCAGCTCCCTTCCCTCAAGGTTAATGGGTTGCATATTTGGGATCTTCCAGTAACACTACCCCTTCTTCCTCCCGGATCGGCCTTTCCCATCTATGTGCTGTGAGATTCTGAAGGAAAGCACAGTCAGCCTTTGAAAGGCTATACATCCCGTGCTTGTAACCAGAGACCTCCCCAGACATGAGGTCCTCTCCTGTGGGAGCAGCAGCTGGTGTCTGCCTAATAAAACACACACTCTCACATAATTCATGGCTGACCTCCTCCACCACAGGCCTATCTACAGCGCACACAGGCGCACACCTCCTCCTACCGCTCCGGGATTTCACAGAATTTTACTGTGTGCAAGACCTTTCTTTTAAAAAAAAATCAGCCAAGACACATAAATACGCAATTAAAGGAACGAGGTAAATGGTCATTCAGGAAAACTGAAAATTTATTACCATCAGGCCTCATGCACACGACTGTATGTGTTTTGAGGTCTGGAAACCGCGGTTCTGCAAAACACGGAAGCTGCTCCGTGGCCCATTGTAGAAATGCCTATTCTTGTCTGCAAAACGGACAAGAATAGGACATGCTCTATTTTTTTGCGGGGCCACGGAACGGAGTAACGGATGCGGACAGCACACGGAGTGCTGTCCACATCTTTTGCGGTCCCATTGAAGTGAATGGGTCTGCGCCCGAGCCGCAAAATATGCGCGGCCGTGTGCCTGAGGCCTTAGGGTCCATTCACACGTCCGCAATTCCGTTCCGCATATGGGGACACACGATGTCCTGCCCGCATCCGCAATTGCGGATCTGCACTTCTATTCCCGAAAAAAATAGAACATGTCCTAGTCTACAACTGCAGACAAGAAAAGGCATTTTCTACCAAAATGCCAGCGATGTGCGGTCCGCAAAATGCGGAACGCACATTGCCGGTGTCTGTGCTTTGAGAATCCGCGGATCCGCAAAATACAAACGGACGTGTAAATGGACCCTAAGGGCTCATTCAGCCTGCCGTATGCTGTCCGCAAAAATGCAGATCCATTTTTTTGCGGACAGTTCAGCATGTCAGCAAAAAAACGGATTGCATTCCATTTTTTTGCTGATCCATAGACTTCAATAGGGCCATGTCCTGATTTTGCACAGGCACTATCCGGCAGCTGCACGGACAGTGACCGTGCATTGGGGACTGCAAATTGTGGTCCCCAATGCACGTAACGGCCGTGTGCATGAGGCCTAATAAGTATCATAGTCCTGGGCCCCATTTGTCAGATGTGTAAGTGTGTGTGGGTAGAGGGGTAGGTAGTCTATGAAGAACCTGACATGGCATCTCTCCTTGGCACATATGCAGGCTGAGGGTACGGCCGCACCGTCAGGTTTCCTGATGCAGTCTTGGAAGCCAAAATCAGGGGTGGATCATAAGAGAGAAGTCGTATCTCTCCTTTATACTTTCCCTCCTTTTATGATGCACTCTATATTTAGGCTTCAAAAACTGCATCAGGAAACCTGACCGTGTGGTCGTACCCACAGGCCTCCTGTACACGACGAAATCTATTTTGCGGTCTGCAAAATATGGATGCGGTCCGTGTGCTTCCTGCAATTCTCACGGGCCCCATTGTAGAAACGCCTATTCTTGTCCACAATAGCCATGTTCTATAATTGGTGGCGCAGACAGCACACAGATGACATCCATGTGAAGCCCCGTGGAAGTGAATGGATCTCCAAAAAATGCAAACCAGATGCGGACCGAAAATACGATCATGGGCAGTCAGGCCATAGACCTCACAGGGAAATTTCCCAGTGGACTGATCCCCAGGGGGACACCCAAGCCCTCCTCACGGTTACCATCTAGGAGCATAAAGATCTGATGCTCTCAGTATTAATTACGGTAATGCTAGGAGCACCAGATACTTATGCCCCTGGCCAGCAGCCGCGGGTGTCCTCCTGAATTCAACTGTACCATGTCTTCAGGACAGTGAAAAGGTTGAATACTGCTGCAGAGGTGGCAGTATTTTTTTGCTGGACATCGATATTTGGTTCTGCTGGGGCGGTATTTTGTTCTGCACTACAATAATGCTGGCCCCGCCTATTTGTGTTGCCCCACCTTCTGCCAATTTGGACCTGTCTACAACATGAGGCCACTTTTAGGTTCTTTTCCAGGGCGACTTTCCCAGCTCACCACCAAGTGTACATAAGGCTTAAATACTGGTCCTGCCATGGGCTGCACCTGGACTCTTATCTAGCACTGTTATAAAAAGACAAAGGAGAAATTTATCAAAACTGGTAGTTCAACTGGCTTAGTTGCCCATAGCAACCAATCAGATTCCACTTTTCATTTTTCAGAGCTCTTTTGGAAAGTGAAAAGTAGAATCTGGTTGCTATTCATTGTTAATGGGGACAAAACATAACTAAACAGAACGGAATGCCTTTTGGAGCGTTTGGTTGCGTTCCGCAAGCTGCGGTTTACTTTCCATTATGCGATGCAGAGCAAGACGGATCCATCATGACCCAAAATGCAAGTCAAAGGGGACGAATCCGTTTAACTCTGACACAATACAGGGTGGGCCATTTATATGGATATACCTTAATAAAATGGGAATGGTTGGTGATATTAACTTCCTGTTTGTGGCACATTAGTATATATGAGGGGGGAAACTTTTCAAGATGGCTGGTGACCATGGCGGCCATTTTGAAGTCAGCCATTTTGAATCCAACTTTAGTTTTTTTCAATAGGAAGAGGGTCATGTGACACATCAAACTTATTGGGAATTTCACAAGAAAAACAATGGTGTGCTTGGTTTTAACGTAACTTTATTCTTTCATGAGTTATTTACAAGTTTCTGACCACTTATAAAATGTGTTCAATGTGCTTCCCATTGTGTTGGATTGTCAATGCAACCCTCTTCTCCCACTCTTCACACACTAGATAGCAACACCACAGGAGAAATGCTAGCACAGGCTTCCAGTATCCGTAGTTTCAGGTGCTGCACATCTCGTATCTTCACAGCCTTGTCAGATACGAGATGTGCAGCACCTGAAACTACGGATACTGGAAGCCTGTGCTAGCATTTCTCCTGCGGTGTTGCTATCAGTGTGTGAAGAGTGGGAGAAGAGGGTTGCATTGACAATCCAACACAATGGGCAGCGCATTGAACACATTTTATAAGTGACCCTCTTCCTATTGAAAAAACAAAAGTTGGATTCAAAATGGCCGACTTCAAAATGGCCGCCATGGTCACCACCCATCTTGAAAAGTTTCCCCCCCTTAGTTAATATCACCAACCATTCCCATTTTATTAAGGTGTATCCATATAAATGGCCCACCCTGTAGAAAAAGGATCTGTCCCTCATGGACTTTCAATAGAGTTCATGACGGATCCGTCTTGGCAATGTTACAGATAATACAACCGGATCTGTTCATGCAGATGGTTGTATTATCAGTAACGGAAGGGTTTTTGCTGAACCCTGCGGATCCAGTAAAAGCGATAGTGTGAAAGTAGCCTAAGCCAGTATAACTTTATACCAGTTTTGATAAATCTCCCCCCCAAACTCCTGTGCTGACCAGTTCATGACCACAATAGATGGATATATCTGTATAAGCATTGTGCGAATTGATTCACCTGATCAGCCACAGTTCTACAGCTTCGAGACGCCCCAGTGACACTTCACCGATCTCATGCCTGCGCCGCTGCTCTACACTTCTGGGTAATGCCACATGAACAGTCGCTGCTCCAGCTGCAGAACCGGAGCCACTGCACCTTCGCTTCCACTCAGATCAATATTGTCAGGGCCGCCAGACGTCCACTACTGTCAATCAAGCATCAGGGCGGCCTCTTCACCTGTAGAGCTCTGGCTGATTTGTATGAATCTGTATATGTCATATTTTCATGAACAGTCACTGCGTTCCTTGTGAAGCAGGCCTGGAAATAGAGCTCTATTGATTACTGCTACTAAAGCTGCCCCTATAGTCCGACTAGCGATGAGCAAACCTGAACTTTACAGGTTCGTGGTTCGGGTAGTGGAGGAATTCTGTTATTGGATTCTGTTATAACGAAATTCTATGACGGAATGCAAAACGGAGTTCCTCCACTACTCTACTCGAACTTTACAGGTTCGGGTTCGCTCATCCCTACTCCTGACCACACATCCACCATCTAAACTGCCGATCCAGTGCTCCCCGCCAGTCTTTATTTGCTGCTGCGATGATGTTCCTGTCTACCCACATGAATACTGCAGCCAATCACTGGTCTCAGAGTGTACAGCATGAGACCGCTGAGGCCAGTGATTGGCTGCAGCAGTCACCTAGGTAGACTAAAGCCAATTGAAGGGCATCTGTCAGCAGATCTGTACCTATGACATTGGCTGACCTGTTACATGTGCGCTTGGCAGCTGAAGGCATCTGTGTTGGTCCCATGTTCATATGTGCCCTTATTGCTGAGAAAAATTATGTTTTAATATATGCAAATGAGCCTCTAGGAGCAACGGGGGCGTTGCCATTATACCTAGAGGCTCTGCTGTCTCTGAAACTGCTGTGCCCTCTGCACTTTGATTGACAGCACCAGGCAGTGAAAACACCCTTACACCAGGCCCTGTCAATCAATGTCCAGAGGGCAGCAGTTGCAGAGAGAGCAAAGTCTCTAGGTGTAATGGCAACGCCCCTGTTGCTCCTAGAGCAGGGGTCAGCAACCTTCGGCACTCCAGGTGTGGTAAAAACTGCAACTCCCAGCATGCCCACTTGCTTGGCTGTTCTCAGAACTCCCATAGAAGTTAATGGAGCATGCTGGGAGTTGTAGTTTCACAACAGCTGGAGTGCCGGAGGTTGCTGATCCCTGATATATATCAGTGGTAGCGGAATCTATAACGGAATTCTTAGATAACCTGAACCCGAAACCTGAAAATACAAGTTCACTCAATACTAGTTATGACTGTAACTCTTAAAGGGGTTGTCATATCCCCTTCTTCCCCCACTCAGCCCCTCTGACATTTCATGCTCCAATGCTCTCCCTTGCCCTGCGCTGAATTGTGCAGGGCAAGGGCTTTTTCTACAGATCCGGTGACGTCACCGAATCTCCAAAAAAATTCTCCAGATTCAGCGTAGGGCAAGGGAAATGCTCCGATGCTCATGTCACAGGGGCTGAGTGGGGGAAGAAGGGGATATGTCCAGGTTCAGCTCTGAACCCGGCCAAAATAAAGCCATCTGATCGCTGCACTTTGATGCTGTATTAGTCTGGTGATCGGCATCTGGTAGAGCAGGGATCAGCAACCTTCGGCACTCCAGGTGTGGTGAAACTGCAACTCCCAGCATGCACACTTGTTTGGCTGTTCTCAGAACTTCCATAGAAGTGAATGAAGCATGCTGGGAGTTGTAGTTTCACAACTACAGGAGTGCCGGAGGTTGCTGATCCCTGTCCTAGAGGCTCAGTTGCATATATTAAAACATCAGCAATGCGAGCACATATGAACATGGGACCAACACAGATTCCTTCAGCTGCCAAGCGCACATGTAACAGGTCAGCCAGTGTCATAGGGACAAATCTGCTGACAGATGCCCTTTAATCAGCTGCAGTGATTAAATGCCAGTCTACCTGTGCGACGGCTGCAGCCAATCACTGACCTCAGCGGTCTTATGCTGTACACTCTGAGACCAGTGATTGGCTGCAGTGGTCATGTGGGTAGACAGACACATCATTGCAGCAGCAACTAAAGAATGGCGGGGAGCACTGGATCAGCAGGGGATTGATGCGTCACTATGCTATTTCCCATGTTAATAAAACAACAAAACTAATTCCTATGAGTATATGTTAGACCCATATGTCATCAAATACCCAACCCCTATAAAGAATATGGATCTTCACTGTATCATCAAAGAATTAATACAATCACAAGGTATAATCAGTCAGTACATCATTTTATTAGAGACAACATAGTAAACATGAATGGCACAACACAATATATAAAAACACAATTAAAAACAATGGGGCTGGTGGTGCATGATTGGTGGACACGGGATAAATAAAGTGCAAAAATGCGGTCAGCAGTAGGAGTAAGTGCTATACCACGCAACCAACAGTTACAGGCATGGTAAGCAACAATACAGATGTGAGTCTATACCAAACAAAAAGGTTTATTTGACACCTTAAGGCTAGGTTCACACGACGACATTTGTCGCGCGACAAAAAGTCGCACCATTGTCGCGCTAGAATTTTTATAATGGGAGTCTATGGTGTCGCATTGCGACATGCAACATGCTGCGACTGCGACGCGACAGTCGCAAAAAATCCAAGAATCCAAGATTCAAGATGGGTTTTTCTGCGACTGTCGCGTCGCAGCATGTCGCATGTCGCAATGCGACACCATAGACTCCCATTATAAAAATTCTCGCGCGACAATAGTGCGACTTTTTGTCGTGCGACAAATGTTGCAGTGAAGTTGTGCCCTATTTGTTGCGCGACAAATGTCGTCGTGTGAACCTAGCCTTAATGTGGCACGCTGGGAGCATTAAACACAGTCGTCAAATCATCTGGATAATATCAAAGAGCAAAAAGCCCAGTAGAAAGAGATATACATAACAGTTTTAAGGGTTGCCAGCAAGCCAGACAGTGCTAATGTACTTAGAGGTTTATACTAATACTGACCGCAAATAAGTCCACAACAGAACACAAGCACCACCAGTCCACTCCCCGACGCGAGTTTCGCGTGCTGCTTTTTCAAGAGGTAATGACTGAACCAATGCTAGTGCTGAGTATATATAGGGCATGATATGTAAAGCGGATAACGGAAAGAGTCCTGTTATTGGTCCAGAAATTTGAACCTGGACACAAAATGTTCATGATAGGTGGAAGGCCCAGTTGGCTGCCCGTATCTCATCTGTGTAATAGGCCTCATGCACACAACCGTTGGTGTTTTGCGGTCCGCAAACCGCGGATCCGCAAAACACGGAAGCTGCTCCGCGTCCTGTTCCGCAATTTGCAGAATGGAACGCGGCCCATTGTAGAAATGCCTATTCTTGTCCGCAAAACAGACAAGAATAGGACATGCTCTATTTTTTTTGTGGGGACACGGAACAGAGCAACGGATGCGGACAGCACACGGAGGGCTGTCCGCATCTTTTGCGGCCCCGTTGAAGTGAATAGGTCCGTGACTGAGCCGCAAAATATGCGGCTCGGACGCGGACCACAACAACGGTCGTGTGCATGAGGCCATATAGATAGATAATGAGCGCCGCTCGCTACATGGCGCCTGAGTCGCTGCTACAACCGCCGGCGGGTGCCCGTGCATTTCCCATGTTAGACAACTTTTTATGACCTTAGAAACCCCTTTAAGTCCCAGGTATTGGAGCCATCAGCAGAGGCTAGGCAGTTATCACAGCAGCCTGTATTCTGTCAATGCAATGCTGTATTCTGTACAGGATACAAGCTGGGGTGGCTCCTAATTACTATCGGGGGCTTCCATTTTGGGGATATTAATGATATTAGGGACCTGCTATTTATGTCAGGTCACATCCATTGCATATCACGGCTGCCATTGTCTCCATTATGCCCCAAGGTTGTGATACATGTCACACGGCAGCGCTTATTACATGGTGAGATATCCCAGGTTCCGCAAGGTTTTATGGCTTTAATACGCCTCTTGAGACCAAACAATTAGTCAGGACGAGCATGTTCTAGAATAGGAGGGGGCTGCCGAATCCAGGAACACCCACTTGTCACTGAATAGGTCAACAATGTGTGCGCCGGGTGTTATACGGAGCAAGGTGCCTTTATGTGATTAGGCTGGCTGCCACTTCATATGCAAGTGAATTGTTCCCACCTCTTAATGTGACCCCTGCTGGGTGCTTGTTTCTCAGTTTCAGTCCAGGATCCACAATACAAAGCCTAGTTTCGCTCCAGCCTCATCTCCTTTTCTATCAATAACGGCCCCAACAGCAGCATTGCCACCCGGCTGCCGCCCCATAGAAAACACCCTCATTGATACCGGATCTAGACACGTAGAAAGCCATCAACGCGTCACTAATGAGGCTTTTACCTCTTCTTCGTGCTGTTACTTCTGTAATGATTAGGCTACAATAGCTTGGGAAGGTGCTGCCTGCATTGCTTGCATAGATAACCATAGGCACAGGCCACATTCAGAATAAGGCCTCATGCACACGACCGTTGTTCTGGTCCGCATCCGAGCCGCAGTTTTCACTTCCGTTCCGTAGCCCCGCAAAAAAAATATAACATGTCCTATTCTTGTCCGTTTTGCGGACAAGAATAGGCATCTCTATAATTGGCCGCCCGGTCTGTTCTGCGAATTGCAGAATGCACACGGACGCCATCCGTGTTTTGCAGAACCACAATTTGCGGACCGAAAAACACACAAGGGTCATGTGCATGTAGCCTAAAATACATACACAGAAGCAGGGGCGGATTTAGGCTACTTTCACGCTAGCGTTTTTGCTGGATCCGGTTGTATGAGGCTACTTTCAGACTGGCGTTTTGGTTCTCGTTTGTGAGATACGTTCAGGGATCCTGCAAGCAGTCCAAAACGGATCAGTTTTGCCCTTAATGCATTCTGAATGGATAAGGATCCGCTCAGAAGACATCAGTTTGGCTCCGTTCCGCTTCCATTCCACTTTGGAGGCGGACACCAAAACGCTGAGCAAACTGAGCCAAACTGATCCAATAGAAAACTGATCCGTCCCCATTGACTTTCAATGGTGTTCAAGACGGATCCGTTTTGGCTATGTGAAAGATAATACAAACGGATCCGTTCTGAATGGATGCAGATGGTTGTATTACCTGAACAGATGCGTTTGTGGAACGTCCCAATTGACTTGCATTGTGGGTCATGTCGGATCCGTCTTGCTCCGCATCCCAGGACGGAAAGCATGCTGCGGTTTGCTCTCCGGTATGAGAACAAATGCATTCTGGTTCATTCCGTTTCGTTCAGTTACGTTTAGTCCCCATTGACAATGAATGGGGACAAAACGGAAGCGTTTTTTTCTAGTATTGAGACCCTATGATGGATCTCAATATCGTAAAATAGAAACGCTAGTGTGAAAGTAGCCTAAGTGGCCCAAAGGCGTTTCTTAAAGTAAAAAAAAAAACAGTATACTGTACAGTATACCCAACAACCCAGCCCCCCCCTCCCCCTCCTCCACCATAGTGCCATAGAGATATTTAGGTGGAAATTAAATTCCACATATACAGGATAATACAGCGCAGGTAGATATACAGCGTCTGATGTAGACATTCTTTTCCCTCATCTTCTCCACTGAGCGCAGACCGCCAGGATGACATACGCCAGCCACGACTCCTCTCTGCTGAGTTTACCACGCCGACATCTTACTTTCCTCAATTTTCCATCATCCTTCCCCTCTTGTTACCACAAGTGTCATCTTACTGCTATCCCCAAATACTGTACTGAAGCCCCACACAAATAGTGCTCCCATAAGTCACCTCTCCTGACATGTATGTTTCAGTAGCTACTCACATGCCCCATGTAATAACAATTATGGAGCATGTATTCTTATGGCTCTATGTTGAGCCATTCCTTTATTATTCCCGTTAATAGTTATGAATGAATTGCTAGCAGTTTGCAGCGAAGGTCCAGATGGGTGTGACCAGTTGGGGTGCGTGTCCTTGCACAGTCTGACACTGCCAGCAGTGATTGGATAGTGTCAGATTGTGCAGGGACACACCCCAACTGATAACGCCCAGCTGAACCTAATTCAGCCATAACTTCTAGCAGGAATAATAAAGGAATGGCACATCATAGAGTCATAAGAATTGTTTCTCCAGAATTGTTATCACATAGAGGGTGCAAGTAATTGCTAAAACAGACATGTCAGGGAAGGGACAGGTCTTCCTTAATGTTTATTGTTTTAAAGAATGGCAACCTACCTGCACGGGGCGGACTGGAAACTTAAAGCGGCCCTGGAAAAAAAACTACAAGTGGAGGCACAACATAATACCACAGTGCAGAACAAAATACTGCCGCCCCGCCTAGGGTGGCCAGACTTCCGGTTTTCAGGCTCGGTCCGGCGCAGGGCCTGGACGGACACAGGGATGTCCTCCCTTTCAGTAGCTCACGCTCAGACAGCAGCATTGCGCTGATGGAGGCTTCTCTCACCGCCAGTCAGTCACTAGAGCCGCAGACATGGCTGACTGAGGGGAGAGAAGCACCCCGGCTGCGGAAAGTTCTTCCCTCTGCTGGTGATGGGGGCGTGGCTTCACAGATGCGGGGGCGCAGCTTTGCGGTGGCTGGGGCGTGGTTTTACTAAGGTGGGGGCGTGACCCATGATACAGTTGAATGCAGCCGCTAGCAGGTGCATAGGAACCTGAGGCTCCCACATTAATTACTACTGCGAGCATCAGATCATTATGTACCCAGCCAGCGGAGGGCTTGGGTGCCCCTCTGAGCATCAGTCCACTATGGGAGATTTCCCTGTAGGGTCTATGGCCAGTCCGCCCATGTACCTGCATGACAGGACCAGTAATTCAGTCATAACTTCTAGCAGGAATAATAGAGGAATGGCACATTATTGAGTCATACGAATAGATGCTCCAGAACTGTTATCACATGGGGAATACAAGTAGTTACTAAAACAGACAAGTCAGGATTGGGGGCAGGTCCTCTTCAAAAGTAAAGCAGGACAGTGATACGTGAAAGGCCTTATAGGCACTTCTGGCATCTCAGTGGTTTCTGCTCCGCTTCTCCTTCGTCTTGTGTCACAAGGAGATCACATCACGTCTTCTCATCCTCCCCTGAGCAGGATTCCCATAATACGGCCAAGCTTCTTGTGTCACACAGTAATAAGTGTCCAGTCAAGTCAATTAATTTCATGATACTGATGTCTATGGGCATTCACAGAATCCTTTTTTCTGGCGGCGCTACAGATGAGAGCTGGAAGCTGAAAGGGAGCGTTCCCCTGGGACGTCTGGGAGTGAAGTCAGGAGCATCATGCTTGTACACAGGCGGCTGTATTAACATATTTGGCGGGATGAAATCCGACGTCTTTCCTGGGTATCCAAGGGATGCATCTGGCAGGGAACAATGCGGTTATTAACCCTTTTACAGTCAGAGCTGACAACTCCGGTGTCTGACAGCAGGGCCTCCATTGCAGCCTTCTCTGGCCTCATCACTGGTTTACAAGTATACTTTAACCCCTGCGCCCTGTGAGAATCCTATTTGCACAGGAGATCTGATACTCGGGAGATGTCACATATGGCGGAGGCTGACAGGCAGAGGCCCCATTGGGAACATTATCACCCTGATCAGCACTATAATAAACTCACCGCAGCTATTATCCCAACTGCGTTTGACCCTGCACTCAAGGGACCCTGTAATGAATGGGTTACATGCAGTCATTCATGGCGGTACGTGGCACGCTAGCATCAGTCTTCCTGTGGCTCACGTCCTTGGAGCTTTCTTTTACTGATGTATCTGTTCGGAGAAGCCATGAATAGGAAGAAGTGAACGCATTGATAGGATCACTATATATGACAGCCGCCTTTGTGCGCACGTTTTTCTTTTTTTGTGGCAAGGTCCCTGCTAAATGGATTGGACAGCTGATGCCAAATGTAGGCTTTGTGCACATCTGCATCAGAACAAAATAGCCAAATTCTCCGAGCTCCTGTTAGAAACCTGACAGACCCCATTTCAGTTATCGTCAGTGACCACTGGTTTCCATTAGATGATGGATACAACGCGGCAGAGCAGAAAAGGGAAAAACCGAAATGACGCAGATGTGAACATAGCCTAACATGTTATCTGTCTGTGTAATCCATCTATCTGTCTGATCGAGCTATCTCATATCTATCTATCTATCTATCCTCTATCTATCCATCCAATTTATATCTATCTATCTATCTATCTAATATCTATCCATCTATCTCATATCTATCTATCTATCTATCTATCTATCTATCTATCCTCTATCTGTCCATCCAATTTATATCTATCTATCTCATATCTATCTATCTGATCTATCTATCTATCTATCTATCTATCTGTCTGTCTGTCTATCTATCTAATCTATCTGATCTGTCTATATCTATCTATCTATCTAATATCTGACTATGTGTCTATCTCATATCTATTATCTATTTATCTTTCTATATATCTAATATCTATCTATTTATTTATCTATCTATCCCATATCTATCTATCTATCTATCTATCTATCCCATATCTATCTGTCTGATCTATATCTATCTATCTATCTATCTATCTATCTATCTATCTATCTATCTACCTATCTATCTCTATATGTCTTATCTATCTATTATCTATTTATCTTTCTATATATCTATTATCTATCTATCTATCTATCTATCTATCTATCTATCTATCTATCTATCTATCCATCCACCTATCTCATATCTATTTCATATCTAGCCATGCATCTATCTAATATCTAATCTATCTATCCATCTTTCTATCATGTCTCTTATATCTACCTACCTGTCTGTCTATCTACCTCATTTTTACCTGTCTGTGTATCTATCTAAGCATCTAATATCTCTCATATCTAATAAATATCTATGTAATATCTCTCTATCCCAGCTAATCACTGCCTTTTACTAGCAACATTTTACTCTTCACTGTTGTGCAGATCATGAAATAATGTATCCCCTAAATGATCCTTTGTTGCCTCCTAAGTGGTTGGTGGAGATTATTGCATTCCTTCTAGTGTAGGATACAGGGAAGCACATCAGCATCACTGCTCTGTCCTCTGTGCAATAACTTCAGTCAACGCTTCATAGGGCGAATTCTCCAATGGCCAAGAGCCCCTTTAGGCCCACGTGTCCCAGTAAGGCGTAAGAGATTAGACAAATCTCATCTATACTTCATTCCATGTGGAGATTGACCTGCCATTCGGATTTTGAAATCCGCAGCAGGTCAATTCTTTGTGTGGTTCTTCTGTGCAGGTTTCACCCTTTTCAATGCAAAACCGCATCAAGTAACACACGCGGTTTTTGATGTGGATTTTCTGCAGAAATGCAGAGAAATCTGCATGGAAATTCGTGCACAATTTTTGCAAGAAAGCCCTCACCTGTATGTAGGTAGCCTTAAAGGTTTTGTGTCACTAGGATCAATAGGATATGCCATCAAAGTGAGATAGGTGCAGGTCCCACCTCTGAGACCCGAACCGATCTCCAGAACGGGCTCCTGAAAGTGAAGGAAAGCGCACTGCGCATGCGCAGCGTGCCTTCCATTCATTTCTATAGCAGTTCTGAAAATAGTCATGCAAAAGCACTCAGATTTTCAGCAGTCCCACAGAAATGAACAGAGCGCTGACAAGCAGCTCTCTCTGACTTTAGGGGTCCCGTTCTGGAGCCCAGAGGTGGGACTTGTACCCATATGACATTGGTGGCATATCCTAGCGCAGGGATCAGCAACCTTCTGCACTCCACCTGCTGTGAAACTACAACTCCCAGCATACAAACTTGGGCTACATGCACACAAACGTTGTTTGTTTCCGTGTCCGTTCCGTTTTTTTTTTTTTGCGGATAGGATGAGGACCCATTCATTTCAGTGGGTCCGCAAAAAAATGCGGACAGCACACCGTGTGCTTTCCGCATCAGTATGTCCGTTCCGTAGCCCTGCAAAAAAAAATAGAACATGTCCTATTCTTGTCCGTTCTAGGCATTGTTACAATGGATCCGCAAAAAAAACGGATGTCATCCGTTTTTTTTTGCGGATCCGCAAAACACATACGGTCGTGTGCATGTAGCCTTACTTGGCTGTACTTGTAACTCCCACAGAAGTAAAAGGAGGATTCTGTTAGTCGTAGTTTCAGAACAGCTGGAGTGCTGATCCCTGTCCAGGCGATATGCCACCAATGTCTAAGATGACAATACCCCTTTAAAGGGATTTTCTGGTTTAATGTACATATTAACTCAGCAACTTTCTAATTTACTTTGGTTTTCATTCCCTCACTATTTCTATATGTTTTATTTCTATATTTTTTGCTGTCAATCCTTTGACACAGTTGTATCCAGTCCAGTTTTCTATAATGTATCAGTGTAGGTTGTGTATCGGCCTCAGATCCAGCCTGTTTAGAGGATTGTCTGTGGAGGGTTACATTATATCAATCCCTAGTTGTGGAAAAATATTGGCTGTTTTCATGTCTTCCTTTTTTATATTTGTTTAAGGGTTGGCCACTTTGTATAAACCATACCTAAACGGCCGTAAAGATTGGCACATACATTACCAAATGATCATATACTTTAAAGGGTTGTGCAAGAATGGGGTGAGAGGGGCAAACCCTCCCCACTTGGCGGGACCTGGGCTCCCTCGCTGAAAACATTTGCTTTGACATCAACTGCAGCCAATCACTGGCTGCAGCAGTGACCGGATCCCCTTGTGTCATGTGAATCCCAAGCGGTGTATCTGAGCTAAAAGTAGAAAATAAAAAACACCTGAGGCGTACGCAAACATCGGCGTGCTGTTCTTCTTCTTGTATAGAAGTCACGCCGCTGTAGACAGCTGTTTTGGGGTCCTTGCTCCTCATCAGCACAGAGAATAGTAGATCTCATCTCCCCCCAGGTGTATTACAGGTGGCTCAGTGGTTAGCACTGGTGCTTTACAGCACTGGAGTCCAAGATTCAAATCTGACCAATGAAACCATCTGCTTGGAGTTTGTATGTTCTTCCTGTGTTTGTGTGGGTTTCCCTAGGTACTCCACTTTCCTCCCACACTCCAAAGACATAGGCCTCATGCATGCGGCAGTTCCGTGCATTGGGGACCGCAAATGCACGGGCAACGTCTGTGTGGTGGCCGGGATGGATCGAGACCCATTCAACTTGAATGGGTCTGTGATCCGTCCACACCGCAAAAAAATAGTGGTGCTTCCGTTCCGCACCGCAGCTCCAGATTGCGGACCCATGTTTGCAGACCGCAATACAGAAACGGCCGTGTGCATAAGGCCATACTGATAGGGAACTTAGATTGTGAGCTCCACTGGAGACAGCGAATGATGATAATGTCTGGCAAGCGCTGTGGAATATGTTGCCGCTATAAATCTCATTCAGCCGAGCAGTACTCTTCTCTGTGCTGATGAGGGGCACGAGTCCCAATACAGCTGTCTACAGATGAGAGTCTCTGTCTTTTGGAGATCTGTGGTTTGGCTGACATGATGTTTCTTCCTTCCATTAGACATAATTTAGAGCGGAGATTACAACTTAGGCCTCGTTCACATTTTTCATTTCCGTTAAAGGAGCAGAATTAAAATAACGGAGGTGCCAGATTTGGCACATAACTTATCCAGACCGGAGCCGAACAGGCCCCCTTGACTATCATGGGATCGACTCGGTTTTCGTGTGAGAGAGCGATTTTGTAGTGGAGAAAAAAAGTCCTGCATGTAGGACTTTTTTCTTTGCTATTTATAACAAATTCTGTGACGGAGCCTCCAACGCAGATGTGAACGTATCCTTAAAGTGTACCTAAACTTTTATATAACGTTATTTGAAACCATTCTAAACGCCCCTAATAATCATTTTCATAATGTCCTTCATGTATTGGTTTTACAGCCCAAATAGGCACCTGAAGTTCAGTGGCGATAGCGCTGTGTGCTGACCTGTACGTGGTGTGGAGTCCACAGTTCTGCAGGAATAGGGGCCACAGCGATGTGCTATGCAGAGCTCCTGCCTGTGCCCGCTCTGCTAAAAGCTCTGCATAGCACATTGGTGCAGAAAACCCTGTACCTATGTGCTATGCCAGGCTTTAGCTGAGTGGAGCGGGCACACGCAGGAGGAGTGATACTCCTGCCAGTAGTGATTTGGCTGCAGCCCTTATTCCTGCAGAACTGTGGAATCTGTACACTGCATATAGTGTTGGGCGAAGCGAAGCATCCAAAACGGAAATCGGTCTGAAGTTTAGGAAAACTTAGATTCTAAACTAATCCTAATTTGTTTGCGCTTCTTGGTAACGAATCAATTTTTCTAAAATGGAGGCTGCACGTGTTAAAAATTTAAGTGTAGAGGACCCCGGAACGCTGCTGTGCAGCCATCCAATGCGCAGATAGCCATCTCCTGTGATCAGGGCTGGACTGGGAACTAAAAGTGGCCCTGGAAAAAACTTAAAAGTGGCCCCATGTTGCAGACTTGTCCATATTGAAAGAAGGCAACATAATTAGGAAGTGACAACAGAAGTAGGCAGGGCCAGCAATACCACAGGGCAGGGCAATATACCTCCCCAGCTGAACCAAATACCACAGTGCAGCACAAAATACTGCCATCTGTGCCGCAGTGCCCACCAGTATAGCCGTCCTGAGGATTCAGGAGGGCTACTGGCCAGGTGAGCAGGAGAGAATCTGATCATTATGTACCCATCTTGTGGCTGTGAGAAGGGATTTGGTAGCCCTCCTAGGCATCAGCCCACCGGGAAATTTCCCTGTAGGGTCTATGGCCAATACGCCCCTGCCTGTGATGTCACAGCCCTATAAAACCCTCATCCTGCACAGGCACCACCATTTTCCTGGGAGCTGAGCATAGGCAGATATGTGACAAGACGCTCATGCTCTAGGGACAGTGCTGCCGAGAGTGTAGGACAATATTGGAGAGGGAGAGTGCAGAGAAAGTGTAGGAGGCTGCTGAACTACAGAGTCATAGCTAATCCATTCTGTTAGCTGTAGAATTACTGTGCCATCAGTATTACAGGCAGGTCTAATTTATCGCCGTGTACACAAGTGTGCAGTGCACCAATATCCATAGTAAAAGGGGTTATCCAAGACCTATAATACCCCTCAAAATGTCCGGGTCTCTCATACTGGTTATAGATACCGCACTCCCTGGCACCCGTGTCGCTTTTGATGCCCGCACGGCTGCCGCTGTATCTTCCCGTCACCCGGATCAAAATAGACGGGGATCACTCAATAGCAGGCAATGGGAACAAGCCTCCCTAGCCGTCACCTGTGAAGCTAGGGAGGCTTGTTCACGTCGTGGCCTGCTATTGACTGCCCCCCTATATTTTGATCTGACTGACAAGGGGGATGCAGTGGTGGCTGTTCGGCATCAGAAACTATGCAAGTGTCCGGGAATCGGGTAAGTAAAACCTGTAAGAGGCATTTTAGGTCTTGGATAACCCCTTTAATGTGTTGTTAGCTGTAGAGTTACTGTGCGTCAGTATTATAGCCACTGTTACTTTTAGGCAGATAGGCCCTGGTATACCTGATTTATAGCGATTCGTGACAAATTAATTAATTTCTTGTTGAACTTTGGCAAAGCTGTCGAATCGGATTTTTCAAAACTTTGCTCATCTCTAACCACATACACGTCAGCAGCGTACGGATTCCAAAAAGTGATAAATGCTATAAACACCCTGAACCTTGGGTGCCTAAAGTGAATAAGTAAAGTACATTACTAAAATGAATTAGGGCATTTAGAATAGTTTTGGATAACGTTACATAAATAGGTGGTTACACTTTAACATGAAATTATCTTTCCATAATGTGTAATAATCACAAGGAGACATTTATGTTGACCCTGTAAAATGCTTGCAGGTGCACACAGAACTACCTCATAAACAAACCCTCGTTCATCCGCAGTCATTTCTGAAATATTCGGCATTGTTTACTGGGTACAAGGTTACTGGAAACATCGGATTATGAAACATGAAGAGCAGCAATAAAGCAGCTGCAAGAAGAATGACAACCTTTTCAGTTTTATTTACAAAGCAGCAAGCGCAGGTTTCAAGGCCCGGAGTTCAGCAAAGCGTCGCTCCTGTTCGGTAAAATGTTTGACATGTGATAGAGACAGTAAAGAAAAGGATGCAAATGAGCTCTTGGCTCGTTAAGAACTCATTTGCATACCTTTCTTCCCAGAATTCCAAAGGAGCATGTATGGGCTATAAGTCTCCTAATTAAGGCGCTCTCCCCAAGGAGAGATAGAACCCCCCCAAAAATAGTAGTGACATTGATTGGTTAGTTGGGGGCTTATGATATTTTGAGTGCTATGACCCCTTAGAGGGGTTGTCCAGTCTTTAGTAAATGTTGGCTCCCGCCAATCAGCTGTTCTGTTTGGCTCTGTTGCTGGAGGTCTGCGCGTTTAGGGGGCATGCTGCTACTGTGATAAAACTATTCAGAACAGGTGATCGGCGGGGGTGTCAGACCAGCTAGGATAGGCCAACATTTACTAATGGATGGACAACCCCTTTATAGAGTTTAGGTCTCCAGGGAAAGCAAGTACATGCAAACCCCAGTAGCACATCTACAATAATAATCATTTTAAGAAGAACCGGTTGTCCAAATTTAACAATCCCTTTAAAGAGGTGTCCCACCTTGGACAACCCCACAATTATTAGAAGGGCAATAAGCAGATCACTAAGTGTCTTTCAGCGGGGAACCCTCAGTGATCAGCTGTAACCTGATGGGAACCTGGGAGTGTTTCCCTGCAGCACCACAAAATGACTAGGCTGTCAGTATAAGGGCTCATGCACACGAACGTATTTCCTTTCAGTGTCCGTTCTGGTTATTTGCGGACCATATGCGGAACCATTAATTTCAATGGGTCTGCAAAAAAACAGAAGTTACTCCGTGTACATTCCGTTTCCGTATGTCCGTTCCACAAGGAGTAGAAGATGTCCTATTATTGTCCGCATTACGGACAAGGATAGGACTGTTCTATTAGTGGCCAGCTGTTCCGTTCCGCAATATACAGAATACACATGGACGTCATCTGTATTTTTTCCGGATCTGTTTTGCGGACTGCAAAATACATACGGTTGTGTGCATGAGCCCTAAGGGTTAGTTCACAGTTTTTTTGGCACTGATTTTGGAGCATTTTTCTATTCTCCAAAAACGCCTCAAAACAGACTCCCATTCATTTCAATGGGAAGCAGCATGTCCTCTCGGGGCAGAATCAGCGCCGAATCTCCCATTGAAATGAATAGGAAGCAGAAAAAAAACAACTCCGTGAAAGTCTATGCTGTTTTTTTGTTTGTTTTCCGATGCAGATCTTCAAAAACCTCAAGCTGAAAATTCAGCTTTGTATTGAAGTGAATGTTTTATTTGTGCTGAAAAAAACACATGTATTCCGTGCTGTTATTTTAAGCGTGCATTTCAAAATCGTGCATCCATTTTTTTGCAGAACGAATTTCAATGGATTCATGGTTCGCATTTGCAGCCAAGAGTAGGACATGTTCTATCTTTTGCATAACGGATATACGGATGTGGAAAGCACACATGAGCTTTCCGCATGTCCGTTCTGAAAAAGATAGAACGTCCTATTCTTGGCCGCAAGTGCGGACGATGGACCCATTAAAATCAATGCAAAAAGTCTGCAGAAAAAAAAAAAAAAACGGATGCAACACAGACGTCACCCATATTTTAAGGATCTGTGTTTTACAGACTGCAAAATACATACAGTCGTGTGAAGGCACCCTGGTCCTGACATTTGTGCGCGGTTTTCCCACAGATTTCATCCTTCGATTGATAAAGGTAAAATCCGTACAAGACAAACACGCGACATGCTGTGTATTTCAAAATCCGCACAGCAGTTCAATATTCCACAACTAAGAAAAAAGCAAAGTGAGATTTGTGATTTGTCTGATCACATACACTTTCCTGCGTGAGAAAGCCCTGCAACGTGTGCAGGCACCCTTAGGCCCCTTTCACACGGGCGAGTTTTCCGCGCGGGTGCAATGCGTGATGTGAACGCATTGCACCTGCACTGAATCCTGACCCATTCATTTCAATGGGTCTGTGTACATGAGCGTTTTTTTTCACGCATCACTTGTGCGTTGCGTGAAAATCGCAGCATGTTCTATATTCTGCGTTTTTCACGCTCTGGCCCCATAGAAGTGAATGGGGCTGCGTGAAAAACGCATTGCATCCGCAAGCAAGTGCAGGTGCGTTGCGTTTTTCACTGATGGCTGCTAGGAGATGTTGTTTGTAAACCTTCAGTTTTTTATCACGCGCGTGAAAAACGCATCAAAACGCATTGCACCCGCGCGGAAAAAACTGAACGCAATCGCAGGCAAAACTGAATGGCTTTGCCTGTGAAATCGCACAGTTTTCACTGAGCGCATCCGCAACGCATCCGGACACGCTCGTGTGAAAGGGGCCTTAGGCCAAACACAGAGAGCTGGAGACAGCCTAGCGCAAGCGCTCAACTATCTCCGGCAGTCCCACAGAGCTGAATGCAGTGACTGCCGCTCCATTCAAACACATTCTTGCCATCAGCTCGGGCCCCAGTGGTCGGATCCCCACCTATCAGACGCTAATCTCCTATTCTGTGGACAGGGAACGTCTTTGCAGTGGGACAACCCCTTTAAACATACCTCCAGTCGGGCCTTTGTTTTTTTGGTAACATCAAAGGCTTCTTGTCATAGTTCTGTCTTCTGCATATTGTCCTACACAAGGCTGGCGCACACCGCAGGTGGTTTTTAAGTAATTTATGACATTTTAAGCAATAAATTCTGAGAAAAGAAGCTACCAAAACATAAAGACATACCTTGGCAGGTCCACATCTCCCTACATAGCACTGTCAGTATAAGGCCTCTTGAACAGGAACGTGTGCACCCCGTGGCCGTGCTGCGGGCCGCAATGCACGAACACCGACCGTGGGGCAGCCGCAGTGGATCGCGGACCCACTCACTTGAATGGGCCCCGATCCGCAAAAAGATAGGACATGTTCTATCTTTTTGCGGAACTGAAGTACGGGATGAAACCCCACGGAAGCACTCTGTAGTGTTCTGTTCTGTGAGCCCGTTCCGCATCTCCAGATTTGCAGACCCATTGAAGTTAATGGGTCCGCATCCGTGATGCAGAATGTATATGGAACAGTGCCCGTGTATTGCGAATCCGCATATGCGTTACAGGCTCTATTGCAGATTCTGCTTTAAATAAAAAAAAAAGTATCATTTTGACCGATAATGGGACCCCCCATTACACAGCGTATTTCCTCATGCACACGTCAGTGTCAGTTTTGGATCAGTGGTAACACGGACAGTGTTCAATCCGTGATTCCTCTAGTGACAGATCCGTGTTGGGTCCGTTTTTTGCTGACCGTGGGCCTCCTTTTTCCACTGAGCTGCTGGAAAACAATTTTTTCAAACAATTTCTTTTTAACGATCCATGAAACACGGATGCAACACGGATAGCATCCATGGTTTTCACTGACTCATTGACTATAATGGGCGTGAGGGATCCGGGAACACGGAAAAGATAAGACATGCATCCTTGCTGAAAACACGGACCCACGGACCGTGCTAAAACACTGAATACACGATGAGTACTGTACTTTCGTCTCCGCTCAAAAATCATGTTCAGTTAGGTGTCAGTTATCTCCAGAACCCGTCCTTTCCATTCTCCTGCTCCTTAACGGAGCCGGAGAACGGAAAGGAGAAACGCTGATGTGAACGAACCCTAACACGAGCAGTTTTTGGTGCAGAAACATAACAATAATCACATGAAAATCTACATAAACTACACGGCTGTGTGCATGTACTGTAAGGCCTCATACGACAGTGTCCATTTTGCGGTCGGCAAACCGCAAAACACAAATGCCATCTGTGCGCATTTTTTTTTTTTGCAGACCCGTTAACTTCAATGGGTCCGTGGTCGTCCACATTTTGTTGAAATCTTCTTGCAGAAAAGGACATTTTTTTTTGCGGAATGGACATATGGATGTGGAAAGCGCATGGATGATTGACGTGCTTTCTGCATCCATATGTCTGTTCCGCGAACATGTCCGATACTTGCACAATGCGTACCATGGACCCATTGAAGTCAACAGGTCCGCAAAAAAGACAGTATCCATATTTTGCAGATCTGCAAATTGCAGACTGCAAAATACATACGGTCGTATGAATGAGGCCTCAGGGTAAGGCCACATGGGCTGGATATGCTGCAGCGGAACTGGGTGCGGGTGGTTAATGCTGCTGGAAGTTTGGTGTGGACTCTGCACCAATCCAGCAGCGGCTCCGTGGGCCCACTTCCCACTGCTTACCATGGAAGGCAGTGCTGCAGTCCACGTGGCCAGCGGTTGAAAGCTGTATGCGGTGTCTGGAGAGATGCTGCCCGAAGCCACGGCAGGTGTCTGTTTGCAGTTTCGCTCCATTGAATGGGGCTAAACCGTGAGCGGGTTCACAGCCTCCAGATTGAAGAACCGCGGCGCCTTCGGTGGATTTTGACTGCATTAAATCCGCCATATGAACATACACTTATGCAGAAAAGTCGGTGAGATTTTTAAAATTCTCTTTCACCCACAATGCAACAAGACCCGCATTTTAAGTCGGCAGCACAACAATTTATGTAGCGGGTTTTCACTTCGTATATGCGGGGGCATTTTTCCATAGAAGCACTGGTTCTGAGGACATGGCAGCATATGAAGGCTCTGCGCTGGGGAGCTGCACAGTCTCTGATCACATGCCTCTGCCTGCACCTATACATAGTGAGCCCCTATTGTAACCTGCGGATCCATGGGGGTCCTGGGAAGCACTGTACCTTGGCCCAGCGACAGGTGAGGGACGTCAGGAGCGGGTCCGGGCGCCTCCTGCGTGTCCGCACATAACCTCCCACGTCTAATCCTTTGTCTATAACCTGTGATTGTGAGATCTGATTTACCAAATAACCTCAGTGCACGAAACTCGTCTTCAGTTTCAGTTGAAAACCACAGACATGTGTGTACAAGATCGTATCCTCAACCACTTGACCTTAACGCTTCCTGTAGGTTGTGATCAAACACAAAACCTAATACCGTCCCCAGAGCTGAACTCGAGTTGTTATACACAAGACACCATGGAAGGGGGGGGCAGATCTTCAGACGGAGCGGCCGGATCCTTAGGTGGAAACATCTCCCATTCAGCACATCGTAAAGTGATGGCAGATCCCTAGGACGTCTTCATGTGGGGTCTGGCGCTGCGACCCTCACTGATGCACAGGAGGAAGGGGTTGTAGCCCCCATCCGCTCTATTCAAATCGATGGGGCTAGCTGCAGTTCCCTGCACAGCCAGGTGGAGGTGCTGCAGAGCCGAACCAGTGGACCCTTTAATCTCAAGATTGTAGGGACCCCAACCGATATACCATGAGAAGGGAATACAAGTTTCCTCAGGTCAATAGTAAAAAGCAGACAACCCCTTTAAGGGAAACCTTTAAAGGGGTTTTATGAGACTATTATCGCTAACGGTCTATTCTTAAGCCCCTTTCACACGAGCAGCGTTGTTTTTCACGCATTATTTCTGAGTTTCGTGAGAATCGAAGCATGTTCTATATTCTGCGTTTTTCCGCAGCCCTGGCCCCATAGAAGTGAATGGGGCTTCAGTGAAAAACGTATTGTATCCGGATGCGATGCGTTTTTCACTGATGGCTGCATGTGAAAAACGCATCAAAACTGATTGCACCCACGTGGAAAAAACTGAAACACTGAACGCAATCGCAGACAAAACTGACTGAACTAGTTTGCAAAATGGTGCGAGTTTCACTGAAGGCACCGAGTCAGGCCTCTTGCAGCCCGCAATGCACAGGCACCGGCCGTGGGGCAGCTGCAGTGGATCGGGGCGCACACGTTCGTGTGCAATAGGCCTTAATCTGTAGGCTTTATGCTTATTGAGGGGTGGTCTAACCTCCGGGATATCCAGTGATCATCATAATGATGGAGGAGGGCCTCTTCAATGTAATGATCAGCGGCGCTTCCATCATAAGCGTGGCTCTGTCTGGTATTGCAGCTCTTCCCATGGGACAAGCTGAGGTGCTTATGAAAGCAATGAAGGCGGCCATGGCACCGCTGATCAGAATGAAGGGTATGGAACTGCTGATCACAAGGAAGGAGGGCATGACGCTGCTGATCATAACGGAGAGCATAGCGCTGATGATCGCAATGAAGGAGAGCATGGCCACACTGATCACAAGGAAGGAGGGCATGGCGCCGCTGATCACCAAGGAAGGAGGGCATGGCGCGGCTGATTACAAGTAAGGAGGGCATGGCGCGGCTGATCATAACGGAGCATATCGCTGATGATCGCAATGAAGGAGAGCATGGTGCCGCTGATCACAACGAGGAAGAGCATGGCGCCACTGATCACAACGAGGGAGGGCATGGCGCCGCTGATCACAACGAGGGAGGGCATGGCGCCGCTGATCACAACGAGGGAGGGCATGGCGCCGCTGATCACAAAGAGGGAGGGCATGGCGCCGCTGATCACAACGAGGGAGGGCATGGCACCGCTGATCACAACGAGGGAGGGCATGGCGCCGCTGATCACAACGAGGGGGGGCATGGCGCCACTGATCACAAAGAGTTAGGGCATGGCGCCGCTGATCACAAAGAGGGAGGGCATGGCGCCGCTGATCACAAGGAAGGAAAGCAGGTAGATCACATAGAAGCATGTGGTATCTAGATCTACAGGCAGTTCGCTCAGACAGCGGGTCCCCTCTGACACATCCTGCCACCATTACAGTAGATCACATAAATATGTCATCAGTGTCTCCTGGCTTTCTCCCAGCTGGGCACATTCACCGTCATGCGTCATCCAGAGAGAAGTGTCGCACACAGCTGGCGCAGGGACAGGATGTTTACAGCGCGGTGCATCCCCCGGATCCGGCCCGTGGGAAAGTCTCCGGCACACGTGTTGTGTGAGAGTGTGTGCAGGACACGTGTGGAGCCGCGGCCGGGCCTCCCGCACTGCTCTCCTCCCCGGGGCCGCCTGTGAGCAGAGGTCGTGAGAACACACCGAACCCTGCTGCCTGCGGCCGGGCTCGGCGCCAGCGGATAATCCCTTCTTGGCAGGGCTGCGCCTCGTCTCACTCAGCGGGGGCGCGCAGCACACCGCAGAGGGGCGGGGGCGCGCAACAGTCAGCAGAGGGGCGGGGGCGCGCAACAGTCAGCAGAGGGACGGGGGCGTGCAGCACACAGCAGAGCGGCGGTTGCGCGCAGCACACAGCAGAGGGATGGGGACGTGCAGCAGAGAGACGGGGGCGCGCAGCACTGCTCCGGACGCGGGGGCGCGAAGTTGTGCTTTGCCTGTGGCGGCGGGCTGTGAGATGTGCAGGATCCTGATATGTTGCTCTCATTAGGACTGTGTGCACACTGACGTTTATTATTATTTTAGAGCGTCTATATTGTGACCGTGCTACTGAACCGAACCTACATCCCAATGGAGGCATCAAGTAGTATCTGGGAAGTAGTAGTACTACAGACAGTAAGGCTACAGTATGTCCAGATGGAGTCTTTTAGCTCTGGTTCAGTGCGGATTCGGTGCCGCAAACTGGGCAGAATCCTCTCTGAAACCACCTCCCATTGGCGACCGCACCACGGTTCATGCGGCCGAGGATTTTTGCGGCACGGTTTTGCAGATCACAGGTTTTCCAGATTACCGCGCAGACCCCTCGCAAACACACAGCGGGAGCCTGCTCGCTGTTTAGCGCCATTCAATGGACAAAAAAAAACCCAGAGAAGTTTCTGCCGTGAGATATGCGATAGATTATGTTGCGGACAAAATCCCTTGTGTGAAGCTCTCCTAGCAGTACAGCCGCACGGAGCAGTTATTCCTCAGCAGAATTTCCGTTGCAAATGTTGCTGCAGTCCCTCCGTCTTTAGATAAGATTTTGTAAAATGTCGGGTATTTTGTTGTCGCTGTAATGTGCTGCGGATAGTGTTGCGCAAACTTGTTTTTTAAGTTCTGCGTCCAAAGTTCAGATTATCGAAGACTCCCGTTATGGTCCGTGGAAGCTGAATCCATAACGGGATTCTTCAATAACCCAAACTTTGGACGCAGAACTTAAAAAACAAGTTCGCTCAACACTAGCTGCCGTTTTTTTGGCCTTCAGTCATGTGGTGCAAAATCCACAGCATATGTACCACAGTGCCGCATGTGAACAAAGTCCTTCCTTTATAGTTCCCATTCCTCTTGAATCCAGCCCTGGCGTTGGCTTAAAAAGAACAAAAAAATAGAATAACACCTCCATGTATGATTCCAGCCTCCGGAAGTTTTTTGAGCTTTTTTAGTTAAAAAAAAAAAAAAAAAAAAAAGCCAGCTCCAGATGTTAACTGAAAGTCTATTGGAAATGGGAAATACAGGACACACAAGTGGTTTTTGTTCATTAAGTAAGGGGCTATCTGGCGTTTATATAAAAACTAGCAGAAGGTCCCGGCTTTGCCTGGGTATATTTAATCTATTTCATTTAATGTTTGTGTGTGTTATTAAAAGAAATCGACAGTATCCACTATAACAGTGACATCTACAGTATCTTGCCCCCTTAACAGTAACATCCACTGCACCCTACCCTTTAACAGTGACCTCCACAGCGGCCGCCCCTTTATTATTGACTTCCATAGTACCCCATCTCGTTAACAGTGATTTCCACAATAACCCGCCCCCTTGACAGTGGCCTCTACAGCAATCTGCCCCTTAACACTGACCTCCATAGCGGACATTCCCTTTAACTGTGGCCTCCACAAAGCTCTGTTCCCTTAAAATGTGACCTCTATAACAACCTAGCCCCTTAACAGTGACCTTTACAGCACCCTGCCCCTTAACACTGACCTCCACAGCATCCCGCCCCCTTAACAGTGAACTCCACAGCGGCCGCCCCTTTAACAGTGAACTCCACAGTACTCCATCTCCTTAAGCCTACATGCACACGGCAGTGATTTTTTTGCGGCCTCCGTTCCGTTTTTTGCGCCTGGGTATTTGTCAGCCCGTTCTCTCAGGTGCCCGGGCGCAGGGCCGGCGCGGACTAGGAGCGCCGGCCACCTTCATGCTGCAGCCGCCCGAGCGCTCTATAGAGAGCCTCAGGCGGCTGCAGCACTGCCCGGGCTGGCGTGTCCATGAGGGCGCACCGCCCAGGCTCAGCATGAAGAGAGGGACTGACAGGAGGGAAACGCTCAGCGCTCCCTCCTGTCAGTCCCTCATTGTAGCGTGGCCGAGCCCTGTATGGTCCGCGGTGGGGGGGGAGAGAAAGTGAATGACAAGAGGGGGGGGAGTGAATGACAAGGGGGGGAAGTGAATGACAAGGGGGGGGTGAGAGAAAGTGAATGACAAGGGGGGGGGTGAGAGAAAGTGAATGACAAGGGGGGGGGGTGAGAGAAAGTAAATGACAAGGGGGGAAAGAGATTGACAAGACGAGGGGGAAAGAGCTGGGCGTTGTAGTGATGCGGGGACTGAGCGCCAGCTGGGGGTTGTAGTGCTCTGCAAAATGTCATGGTGCCCGCTGTGTTTGTGCCCTCCGGACCCCTCTGCCCTTCCCTCCGGACCCCTCTGCCCTCTCCTCCGGACCCCTCTGCCCTTCCCTCCGGACCCCTCTGCCCTCTCCTCCGGACCCCTCTGCCCTCCCCTCCGGACCCCTGTGCCCTCCCCTCCGGACCCCTGTGCCCTCCCCTCCGGACCCCTGTGCCCTCCCCTCCGGACCCCTGTGCCCTCCCTCCGGACCCCTGTGCCCTCCCTCCGGACCCCTGCCTCCCTCCGGACCCCTCTGCCCTCCCTCCGGACCCTCTCTGCCCTCCCCTCCGGGACCCCTCTGCCCTCTCCTCCAGACCCCTCTGCCCTCCCCTCCGGACCCTGTAATCCTTGTAAGGGTTTCCACATGTCATGGCGGCCGCAAGTGGCGATCACTTAGACGCTGGCAGCATCTGACGTGTCATATAACCTATTGAAGAGGGGAAGCATTATGGGGGGCCCTATATACTCGCACATTATGGGGGCACTATGGAGAACAGGGGAAGGAACACTATGGGGGCATCTACTGGGGGCCCTATGTACTGGCATGCATTATTGGGGGGCTCTATAGAGAAGGGGGGGGAGGGAGCTTTATGACGCGGCTCCGCCTGGCTCCTAACTTTTTTAGCTGGCTCCTAGATTCAAAGGAAATTTGTTAAGCCCTGTGCTAGAGAACTGAGACCCGGTCTAAAACCTCCCTGGACACTTGATGTACCTGTATGCCAAATTGCGTGATTGTAAATGCGATGGTGCGGATTCCTTTAGTGGACATACACACATACATATACTCAGCTTTATATATTAGATTCTGCATATCGAAGCTGTACAGAAACACAAGAGGGGGGGGTGTCAGTCAGCACGTCCCTGTATGCAGGTGCTTGCAGCTATGGCAAATATACATACAAACAAAGAAATGCAACAGCACTCTGCAACCAACACTCTGCCCTGCCTCTATGCTAGAAGCTATTAGAGGTCGTTAGTGTACATTTTGATCAAAAAGTAATAAGCCACTCGCCACGCCAAGGCCGCATCTATGAGTGGTCCTAACGCTAAGTGATGGGCTATGACAGCCACATAAAATCCATGGAGTGCAGGCCCAGCATGCATGCTGGATCCTTCTGCTTATTAAGCCATTTTTGGGGCCATAACAGCCACTCAGAGGCGGCCTTGGCGTGGCGAGTGGCTTATTACTTTTTGATCAAAATGTACACTAATGACACCTGATAGCTTGTAGCATAGAGGCAGGGCAGAGTGCAAGAATTAAAAGACTCTTGGCTGGCTACAAGAGGTGCTAGGTACTAACCATGCAGGGTGCCCAAAGTTTTTCTTCAAGCCCTTTTTCTTTTTTATTATTTTGAAAATGTTAAAAAAAATGTTTTGCTTAAAATACAAAGGGAATGAGTCATCTTTAACTTTATGCCTTTTGGAGATTATTTTATCTTCAAGTTACATAACCGTTCACAGTAACAGCCAGGGGTGCCCAAACCTTTGCATGCCACTGTATCTGTGATTTTTTTCTCGTAGGGGGACAGTTCACACCTGATTTACTAATACATTACTTTTTCTTTTATACACAGAAGTGATGACAGTAGAAACCTGAACACCTACAAGGTATTCAAAAGGTAAGGAATTTTTAGGTCCTCCATTGGAAAAGCCCTTAAAGGGGTATTTCCACCTCGGACATTGATAGTGAATCGCTAGGATGTCTCATATGTGGGACCCACACCTATCTTGAGAACAGGGCACCAAAGTGAAGGAGAACACACTGCGCAAGGGTGGTCACCCTCGGTTCACCGATACGGGAGTTACAAAAATAACTATGCCATTTCTGGCTGTCCCATAGCAGTTAATGGAGAGGTGGCCGTGCGTACGTGAGGTGCTCTTCTTCACTTCCGGGACCCCATTCTGCAAATAGTTGTGACTAGGGATGAGCGAACTTGTGTGTTCAAGTTTGGCATACAAGGTTGGGGTTATCTAAGAATTCCGTTATGGATTCTGCTACTACAGACCATACGTTATAGTCCATGGTAGCGTAATCCATAACGGGATTCTTTGATAACCTGAACCTTGTACTCCGAACTTGAAAACACAAGTTCGCTCAACACTAGTTGGGACTAGAGATGAGCAAACTTCTATTTTTAGTTCGGTGTCCAAAGTTCGGGTTATCGTAGCATTCCGTTATGGATTCCATAACGGCATTTGGAATCCATAAGGGGCTGCTTCGTTGAACCCGAACCTTGGACAACCCTAAGGACCTGGGGTGACGTCACCGTCATGTGATCAGTGCAGGGGGCGTGGTTCAGCACTGGATTGGATAAGAGGTGATCCAGTGATGAGCCACGCCTCCTGCACTGATCACATGACGGTGACGTCACCCCAGGTCCTTAGGGTTGTCCAAGGTTCGGGTTCAATGAAGCAGCCCCTTATGGATTCCAAATGCCGTTATGGAATCCATAACGGGATGCTACGATAACCCGAACCCGAATTTCGCTCATCTCTAGTTGGGACCTGTCCTAGCAATATGCTATCAATGTCTGAGATGCGCCAACCCCTTTAAGAGCCAATCGTTATGCAACGCTTCTTACTCTCCTCCGCACCTAGGATTTCTGTGGTAACACCGATCCCACCCATCATTCTAGATCCAAATATAGGTGGTCTCATGTCCACATGCAGCTGCCGGCCGAGGTAAGACGCACTTGATCTATTCTTGCAGGGAGGTGGCACCTTCTACAAGAGATTTCCCTGCAACTGAAGAATTAATTAATTGGGGGAGGGGGGGTCACCGTTCTCTCATTTATAGCACATGGCAGGATTATAGTGTGAACCTGCCATTGCTTCCAGCAGTCATCGCTGGAGATAGTGAAATAATTAGCTGCCAGATTCAAGTCTTTCCATCCTTCAGCTTGTCTTCCCCCACTTCAAAGCTTCTTGTACTTTCATCAGTAGTGTAATTGATCCCGATGCTGTGCATTCTTATATTGCTTTGCTTTAGTATCTTTAAAGCCCATTGTCAGAAGACGTGTAATGTGTGTATCCATTTACCAGCGGTGTAGCATGCGGCCTTCCTTCATAAGATACAGTTTCATGTAGCCAACCTACTGTACGTGGCCAGTGACGGATGTCTTTGACCAGTGCTACAAGGTGACATGACCGTATCTTCGATCTATCTGCCGTGCCTACACAGTATACAATCCCCTAAAAAGTCAATAGATCCGTTTGAATTACAGATTGTCAAAGTCACAATTCATTTTTTGCAGATTTTTTAAAATAAAACCATTAGCTGAAAAAATGGGGCATGCATAAGTATTCAACCCTTTCAGGATAACACCTAGTAGAACCACTTTTCACTGACGTGGCAGATTTTGTTTGCCGAAAACTTCGGGAAGGTTCCTATTTACCTGAATAGGGTTTTGACAGGAAGCACATGGATTTCGTCACGCGCCATTCAGGTGAAAGGAACTGTTTTTCAGTTGCAGAAATTTTCTGCAACAAAATCTGCTGCGTGTGAAGGCACCCTCAGGAATTTTTTAGATTATTTAAAAAAAAAAAGAAGTTAAAAACAGCTGTAAATATTACATAAGATAAAATGGAACTGTATTCATCTTTTCTTTACCACCAGAGTACAGCGCTCGTGACTTCTCCACCTACTGATCCTTGCAGCGATCACTTGCTAACAGCTTGTAGACAAAGACTAGGTTGACCGCCAGTGCTCCAGTGCAGGATCAGAGGGGAATAAGAAACAAGTTCTGTACCTTTTTTGTTTACAGTATTTCTTGCTGTTTTTATCTTTTTTTGAAGTTTGATAACCCATTTAAAGGGGTTCTCCGAGATCAGGAAGCCCTTTTATAAATGTCTAAGCCTGGTGGAAGGGTTAAGAAAACAAAAAAAGACTCACCTGTGATTGGTTCCAGCACCGGGCTCCCTCCTTCTCTGCTTCCAATTCCAGCTGGGCTGGAAGTACGATGGGCCATCCACAAGTGAGCCACCACTGCCAGCGAATCTGTGGCCTCAGTGGGGGCGGTGATCATGTGCGGTGCCTGCACAAGTAACCACTGAGACCATTGGGAGGCTGGAATCGGTGGAGAAGGAAGCGCCCATGATGGGTGAGTCTTTTTTTTTTTTTTTTGCACCCAGGTTGCTCATATCTAAAGGGGTTCCTGTCTCGGAAAACCTCTTTCATTGGGTAGAGGTAAGTTTCTACCAGACGTTTTGGAGTGATTTTCCTGGGGGATTTACTCCATGTTTTTTAGGTTACTTTACAGGTTCTTTTAATGCAGCGTTGCTCCTGTAGCTTAGTGAGTTATTGAATGAGGTCATAGTGAATGTTCACCTGGTCCACTCCTGCTTTTTTCACTTATCATTCACATATTAGGCCGGAATCACAAGGTCTCAATTGACTGCATGCATAGCCATTGTGTCCTACAGTATGTTGTCCATGATTGCGGATCCCTCATGCACATTATAGCCTATGGGTCCAGGAAAATCACAGACACAACAGGGATACCATCTGTGTTTAGTCCTTGGTTTTTGTGGACCATTGGTAGGAGATGCTGTGGAAGCGAATTTTCAGCCTAGTGCAATCCATGGAATACAGGTCAAAAAACTGTTTTTCACTGACCACCTTGACATGGTTGTCATCACGGACCTGGGAATGAAGACCTAGTAGACCTTGAATGTATCTCCAATGTGTGGCCCGAGAAGCCTTTGTTGTATTTGCTGACGTTTATTTGGTCATTTTATTCTTTAACTTCCTATGACACCTTGTTAAGAACAAAGTTTCTGGACCGTGAACTCTTGGTTGTTCCTACTGAGACAATCGCAGGCAGTCCTTGACACACAGGATGGGCTGTTTAGTAAATTGTGACAATGATAACTGTTTTGCAAACATGGGAGAAACACATTTTAACGACAGTCAACAAACCAG
Organism: Bufotes viridis; assembly: GCA_033119425.1. Lineage (NCBI taxonomy): Eukaryota > Metazoa > Chordata > Amphibia > Anura > Bufonidae > Bufotes > Bufotes viridis. The sequence goes on along the minus strand of CM065590.1, from coordinate 533,900,275 downwards.
GGTTAATGACTATAAACAGTCCTGCTCAGATAGCGCTGAATTATGACAACCCGAGGTGGAAATGTCTTCCTTTATTCTACTGGATTCCTGTTTGTTTTGCATACTACAAATGTTGTAAAGAACTATATAGATAGGTTTCCGAGCGCCCGCCATTACACTGGCCCACACATTCTGCCTAGGCTTTGTCGTAAAATGCTGTGAAATGCCCCATCACACCAGGTATAGAGGGAATTATTTTGAGTAAGGAAATCTTTTTCATGATCCTTCAGAAGAATATATTGAATCATATACAACTACAATACTATAGGCGCAGGTGAACAAAAACCTGTTATAGTGGCCCGGTATATCGGGGCACATAAAATATAAGTGAAAAATTAACTTTTTGTTAAATTTTAACATCAGCTGGAATAAAGCACAATGGGAAATTCACAAGATTTTACCACCTTACCAAGGGCGTAACTATAGTCATAGAACTTGCTATGGGGCCCAAAGGTGCAAGAACATTGTACCTTTTTGTAGGGAATAATGGGGCTATTACACAGACTTTTAATTATTGCTACTTATGCGGCTGTTTTAATTTTCATTTGCTATGGGGTCCTAAGAATTCTAGTTACGCCCTGCACTATTTCGGGTCACCAAATTAGCATTTTTTTGTGTGGACAGAACAGAGGGTAAATGGGTTTGTCTCATCGACAAAAATGGTTTTGAAAAGGCTGAGAATGCTCACCTCACCGATTCCCTCTTCCCTTCCTGGTTGGCTGCCAGTCTCTGTTTTCCAGTGTCTCTGGACACATATCGGTGACCCGGTGATTGGTCATTTGCAGTTTATCCAGAGGCACCAAGAAGTAGAGACCTCTGGGAAACCAGGAAGTGTCAGAACTGGAGCTTCCTCTTTAAAGGGGTTCTCCAAGACTTTTGTAAAAGGTCTTGCCTCTCTGACACTGTCGCTCCAATCCTTGCTTGGCCTGTACTGATGATGTCTTGTTCATAGCTCACATGACCACTCCAGCCAATGACTGGCCTTAGCGGTCACGTGTTCTTGAAGAACATGTCACCTCTGAGGCCACTTTCCTTTTCCAGTGTCTCTCGAGAGATGTAGCTATATATTTTCATGAATTTAGAAGTAGGGATGGAAGGAAGGCTTCACCATGAGATCACTACTGAGGGAGCAGAAAAGCTACTGTCCACCAGTGAATGCAGGAGAAGGTGGACAAAAAGGATAAAGCCAGGGGACGCTACCAGAGAGAAAAATGTACATCAAAGACTAACCGTAGTTCACACTTCAGTTATTTGGTCAGTTATTGTGAGCCAAAAACAGGTGCGGGTGAAAAACACAAAACAGGTGCAGATCTTTCCATTATACCTGACCTCTGAGTAGGCTTTACTACTGGCTTTGATGGAAATAAGTGACCAAATAGCTGAAGTGTGAACTTGGCCTAACTTGAATGAACAAACTAAATATTTGTTGGCTTTATAGTCATAAGATCCTGCAGCATTTTTTCCATGAAATATGAACATGAAAATCAGCATTACTCTGAGGATTTTGTTTAGACTAATTCTGAAGAATGTGTTAAAGAAAAATACCCTTCGTTCTTTCGTCAGGGCTTGATGATTGGGCCAATTATTGGGAGTGAATGTTCATTTGCCCATTGAATTGTGCCAGCAAATGATCGTTTATGTGGTGGAAAAAGAGATCATCGTTTCTCGCCAACAAATCACCATGTGTAAACAGAGATTGCTACCGACAGACAATGATTCTGTATTTGGCAATAATCGGCAATGAACATACGTTACCGATCATTGCTCAGTGTATTATTCTGTGCACATGGGCCTTAAAGAGGTTGCCTGAGTGTTTTATACTAATGGCCTATCCTCTGCATAGGTCATCCGTATCTGGTCGGTGGGGGTCCAACTCCCGGCACCGCCTCCAATCATCTGTTTGAAGAGGCTGGGTGGGAGCTGTAGCCTCTTCTGAGGCCAGTGACATCACGTTCATCGTCACATGGCCTAGGCGCAGCTCAGTACCATTCAAGTGAATAGGGCTGAGGTGTGATACCAAGCTCAGCTGCTGTCTAATGGACGGCACCTTGTTTGGTAAGCTGCAAGGAGGTCACAGCGGTCACCGGGGTGAAGTGGCCTCTTTAAACAGCCGATCTTTGGGGCTCCCTGTGTCAGACCCCAACCAATCAGATATTTCTGAGAGTGTAAAACACTCAGAAAACCACTTTAATAGCACAGGAAAGACTATTTGCAAAGACACAGGAGTGCCTGGCGGAAATCCACGCAAACACGGGGAGAACATACAAATTCCATACAGATGTCATCCATGGTCAGATTCGAACCCAGGACCCCAGCACGGAGCTGCATTGTTTATACATATGCTGAATCTGGGCAATGTTACCTCATCCACCGTCTACAGGCAGCTGTTTATGGCAGCCTGCTGTCCATTAATGGTCGAGGTGGAATGAGAGTGATTTGAGCCTATGGTCAGAGTGATCAATCACCGCAGTTAGGCCTCATGCCCACGACAGTGAATAATGGCCGTGTGACGGCCGTCTAAGTAGCGGCCATTTTTAGCACCAATGAAAGTCTATGAGGCTATTCACATGGTCGTTCTTTTAACAGCCAATGAATAGCGTCCATCCAAAAATAGGACATGTCCTATTTTTGGCCGTTTTCACAGTCAGACAGACCCATTGAAATCAATGGGACCGTTCTTAACGGCCGATTGACAGGAGTGCACCCGTCTAATGGCTGTTAAAAACGGGTACACAGGCCATTTAGGGGTTAAAAAAAACAACTCTCTCCAGTGCGGCAGTCTCTTCTCTCTTTTCTGAGCAGGACCTGCCAAAGGATCTGCAATATGCGTGGTGACGTAACCACGTGGGAGAGCGTAGTGACGTCATCGCGTACCCTTGGCAGGTCCCATTCTATGAAGAGAGAAGAGGCTGCTGCAGTGCAGCAGCCTTTTGTTTTTGGCTGTGGGACACTATGGGGGCATTATAAAGCTGGGGGCGTTAAGAAAAAAATAAAATCACACCCTATCTAAGATGGGGGCTGTGACGAGACCAATCTCGCCACATTGCATTGGAGAAACCTGGTTGCTCGCCTGCTGCCTTTGGACTATGGCCCCCTGTTAAAAGACATCTTTTTTACCTGCAGAAAAGCTTAATTCGTGCTTTTCTGCCTGGGGTTCGGTAGTTTTGGTTGAATGTGTTATACCCCAGATAGGAATCCCATGGAGCCCATTCATATGAAACTGACTGTAAAGACTTTGGCTCCATGGCGATTAAACTGTATTCGTGTGGTCTGAGCGCCATTCACTTAATAATGTGCGCTCAGACCTGAGCTATCTGGGGATATGTTAAATGTATAGTTTTAATGTAATGTGTCTTACCTGGTGTATTTTAACAGTAATGCTTGTTCTGTGTCCCCATGTGCATAATGGAGTCTTGTCTCTGAAATGTCTGTGTGTATTGTAAAGGGTGGGACATTGTGTATTGAATAGTGATGTCTGTCCTATTGTCCCCACATGTGTATTGGCGATTTCCTTTGTCCTGAGAGATAATTGAATGACTCCTCAATTGTCTCCAGGACAGAAGACATTGTGTATTCTGTCTGCCTGTGATGATTGCATTACCTATGTAGGGTGATGGTATCACAGGCAGAGGGGAGGGATATGCTGGGGGTGTCTGTATTGTCCCAATGTGTGTGATTGGCTGCTGTATCCCGTGTCGCAGTCTTCCTTCTGGTCCTCTAGGGAGTGTCCACCAGGTGGGAGACCTGATAAATACCAGGCAGGTAGCCGTTAATAAATGTTAGAATTCCTGTTTACCATCAATACGGAGCCTCGTCTCGCTCTTGGGGGATTCACTGTATGCTGTTAGAGACTGATTGCCAGGAGTGTAAGCTGATTGTCTGCTTTTCCTGTTCGTCTGCTAGCAGCTATTTGGGAGGTTCCAGTACGGGAGTTGGAGTGCTATTTTGTATCCAGTTCGGGAGTTTGGTGTCTCTGCAGTAGCTGTGCCTATATCTCTGTAAAGGGGGCCGATCGCCTAAACGGTTTTTACCCCTTGTCTGCAGAAACGGTCCGTTACAATTGGTGGCGAGCAGCGGGATCGTTCCTACAGCCAGAAGGACAGCTACAGGAGACACCATTTCCTTGATTTACAAGTGGGGGCAACGCATGTCCCAGTACAGCGACCCTAAAAGCACCAGAATGGAACCAGCAGTGTCATACGAGGAGGAGGACCTGGATGGCCGGGATGCATTAAGGAAAGGCATCTGGTACCAGGCCCTGACAATGTACAATACCAGCGGGGTGAGAGTCTCCCCAGTGAAGAGCAGCGGTGGCAGAAGCAAGTGGCCCTGCGGATGCCCTTTCTGGGAGAGCAGCCCCTGGATGAATGGGTGAAGGAACTAGAGCACCGGGTATGGCAGGAGCTATGGCTGGAGGATGCCTACCAGGCGCTCTGGTGGTATATGGCACAGTATATACCCTGGACAGCCGAGCATGACAAGCCAGAGGGAGAGGAGTTTGATGGTTCTGGCTTGTTATGGGAGTCCTTTGCAGAGCCTGACTTCGGGAGTCCTGCGCAGAACAGACTTCAGGACATTTTCTACGAGAGGGAGGCTAGGCATGACGGGGATGACCCCCATGAGGTAGAGCAAGACCTGGCTCACCTAGCAACCCTGGAGTGGGAACTGGAGCAGGACTACCGAGATCTCTTCCACTCCATTGGGAAGGCTCAGCAGGACAGCAAGGTGACAGATCCAGTTCCAGACCCATTCCGCTGGGAAGATATTATTGAAATTTACTGGGAGGAACCCTCAGGCGGCAGGTGGAGATGGGACCGAGGTCTCTCCACCGGTATTGCAGGGAATTGGGAGCCTGAGCTCCATTCCCCAGCGGGAGATATTGCAGGGAATTGGGAGCCTGAGCTCCATTCCCCAGCGGGAGATATTACAGGGAATTGGGAGCCTGAGCTCCATTCCCCAGCGGCAGGCTGAGCTACAGGGGGCAGAGGTAGTTGTTCCTGCCCCACAGCAGCAGCGTGATTTTTCGGGAATTGGGAGCCCGGTCTCCATTCCCCAGCGGCAGTATTATTTGTTGGGAATTGGGAGCCCGGTCTCCAGTCCCCAGCGGCAGAGTAACCAGCAGGGAATAGAGAGCCCAGTCTCCTTTCTCCAGCAGCAGGACTCTGTATTGGGAGGAGAGACAGTCGGTCTCCCTCCACTGAGGAGGAAGGTATGTATGGGAGAGGAGCTTACTACCACCTCTCCCCAGCGGCGGATCATTAATGGGCAGGGAATAGAGAGCTCAGTCTCCTTTCCCCAGCAGCAGAGCTGTGTAACCAAAGGGGAGACAGTCGGTCTCCAGCAGCAGAGCTGTGTAACCAAAGGGGAGACAGTCGGTCTCCAGCAGCAGGACTGTATATCTAAAGGGGAGACAGTCGGTCTCCCTCCAACAACCAGGCTTCAACCAGGCTACCCTCCCAGTAGCGCTGGCAACAGGGCAGAGTGACGCGGGTCTCTGCCCATGCAGCACCCCACCAAGTCAGCGCACTCGCACTCCAGCACAGCCGTGGTGAGGCACCTGGACATGGACAAGCTTCTCCTCTACCCAGTTGCAGTAACTATTTATTGTGGGTGGGCTGTGCTGTTGATTGTGTTTTGTGGGTGGCTGCTGGACTAACAAGGGCACTGACCGGCAGGAGGTCAGATACCCTGTTAGTCTGTTTGGAAAAGGGGAGAGATGTGACGAGACCAATCTCGCCACATTGCATTGGAGAAACCTGGTTGCTCGCCTGCTGCCTTTGGACTATGGCCCCCTGTTAAAAGACATCTTTTACCTGCAGAAAAGCTTAATTCGTGCTTTTCTGCCTGGGGTTCGGTAGTTTTGGTTGAATGTGTTATACCCCAGATAGGAATCCCATGGAGCCCATTCGTATGAAACTGACTGTAAAGACTTTGGCTCCATGGCGATTAAACTGTAGTTCGTGTGGTCTGAGCGCCATTCACTTAATAATGTGCGCTCAGACCTGAGCTATCTGGGGATATGTTAAATGTATAGTTTTAATGTAATGTGTCTTACCTGGTGTATTTTAACAGTAATGCTTGTTCTGTGTCCCCATGTGCATAATGGAGTCTTGTCTGTGAAATGTCTGTGTGTATTGTAAAGGGTGGGACATTGTGTATTGAATAGTGATGTCTGTCCTATTGTCCCCACATGTGTATTGGCGATTTCCTTTGTCCTGAGAGATAATTGAATGACTCCTCAATTGTCTCCAGGACAGAAGACATTGTGTATTCTGTCTGCCTGTGATGATTGCATTACCCATGTAGGGTGATGGTATCACAGGCAGAGGGGAGGGATATGCTGGGGGTGTCTGTATTGTCCCAATGTGTGTGATTGGCTGCTGTATCCCGTGTCGCAGTCTTCCTTCTGGTCCTCTAGGGAGTGTCCACCAGGTGGGAGACCTGGATAAATACCAGGCAGGTAGCCGTTAATAAATGTTAGAATTCCTGTTTACCATCAATACGGAGCCTCGTCTCGTTCTTGGGGGGATTCACTGTATGCTGTTAGAGACTGATTGCCAGGAGTGTAAGCTGATTGTCTGCTTTTCCTGTTCGTCTGCTAGCAGCTATTTGGGAGGTTCCAGTACGGGAGTTGGAGTGCTATTTTGTATCCAGTTCGGGAGTTTGGTGTTCTGCAGTAGCTGTGCCTATATCTCTGTAAAGGGGGCCGATCACCTAAACGGTTTTTACCCCTTGTCTGCGGAAACGGTCCGTTACAGGGGCAGTAAAAACAAACACTATGGGGGACATTATTTTACCAGGGAGCCTACATGGGGGACATTATTAAAACGGGGCAGCAAAAAAAGAAAAAATTCCTACACTTTGGGGCACATTATTTTATTCATGTCCGTTTTCAAAATGGCCATGCAAAAACCGACAGTGTGTCCGTTTTTAATGAACGCTTTTTTTAAACTATCGTGAAGACAACCCTTTTTTTAACGAAAGCCATGGCTCTCTATACATTTCTATTGCAGAGACCTATTCAGGGAAAATTGGAAAAGGTTTGCCTCATGAAGACAATCCCTTTCTACCGTAATTGTAGAATTTTCCACAACCACTGTAAAGACGGGACCACAGGTTGGCCCTGGGCAGAACCGTAGCTTGTAAACCCAGCCTAATCATCTAGCACAGATGCCCATCCTTGTTTACTTGGCAAAAGCTGCAGGTAAATTATACACTATTCTAGGGCGCAGTCTACTTATGGAATAAAGAAAGCAGAGCCATGAAAGTGTCATCAAATGGAATAAAAAAAAATTCCATAAATGATGTGGTGGCCACGTTTTATATGTAATGAGGACAAATTACATTTCACTTTTATTATAGGCTCAATATCACTTCTCTTTAAACCATATTCTTGTCTCTGTGGTGTATATTATTACAGTGATTACTGGTGGAGCAGACATATACAGTGGCCCAGGAGGAGTGAGTGGAGGATGGGTGCGATAGTAGTGACTCTGAGGGTAGTGGTAATACCCACAGATCATGGTGAAGATCCTCACCAGAACTGACAAACAAATCCGACTTAAAGTATGGTAGGATGTTTTACCTATGTTCCCTTCCACAGCAGCAAAGCCTTTCTGCCTTAAACGAGCACAATACCCTTGCTGTCTAAATCCAATTGCATGGCCTTGTGAGTTCGAGACCTTCTCAGATGTCTGGTCTCTCCTTCTCTCTGGAGTAGTTCAGTAGTAGAGTTTCTTCAAAAGCAATTGTAGGTTCAGGGATTAGGGTTCTTTGAACTTGGGCCTAGCTGTGCAGGAGCAGTGACACGCATGTCTTCTCCCTTACACTGTTCAGACTTGACTCCCTCAACACTAACTAGTCAGGGGGCGGACCTGGTCCATCCTCTGACACCCTAGCAAAATTTGCCAAGTTGTTAACCATATGTAGTCTATATAGTGCTATTAAGTGCTTGTACATAACAAATTGCAACATTTAACTCAATAAACATTGCATTAATTGCATAGTTATTAACACTTTGCAGTAGTCCTTCTGGGGTACTGCACATATTCACCTTATTTTATCAAATGAATGACTGAATCACTGGGCTACTCATGAAGGGCACCAGAACTGCTATAGGGGGTCTTTTAGGACAGGGAATGGTCCCTATTGTCATCTTTAAAATTAAAATTTCATCAGATAGGTCTTCTTTAAGGCATAAAGGAGACCTATGAGACTCATTTGGGTTTGGGCCTGTAACCACCTAGTTATCATGTCTCAGCACAGAAAAAAATATGTATAAGGAGTTCAATATTGATGAGCTAGCCTCAGGATAGGTCATCAGTATCTGATCAGTGGGGGTCCAATGCCCGGCTCCCCTGCCAATCAGCTATTTGAAGAGGCCATGGCACTGAGCCTTCCTCACATCATACCGTGCAGAGCGCCGTACATTGTATAGTGGTTGTGCTTGGTATTGCATCCCAGGTCTATTCACTTGAATGGGACCATACTGCGCTAAGGCCATGTGACTGGCCTAGGAAGAAGGTGCAGCACTCACTGGAGCACCGTGGCCTCTTCAAACAGCTGATTGGGAAGGGGAGGTGCCAGGGACATTGTACTTGGTGATGCATGCAATGTTGCACCTGACAGATGAGAGTGGCAAATATTGTCAGCAGCCTTTCTCTTTTTCAGGCTTTCGGCCTTTTCACATGGTTATGTACAATCATCAATCTGTTCCATATATATTAATGGGGTTGCTTCTGCAGAATGTATTTGGGATTAGGCTACTTTCACACTAGCGGCAGGACGGATCCGACAGGCTGTTCACCCGATGGAACAGCCTGTCGGATTCGGATCTGTCCTGCCACTAGTGAACGTGTGCCCCTGCACTCCCGCTCTGGCCCCATTGACTATGATGGGGGCGGGATGGAGTTCTGAGGCACGGCAGAGCATAGCAAGAGACTGTCGGAATAAATGTCGGACATGTCGTAGTTTTATTCCGGCAGCCTCTCGCTGTGCGCTGCCGTGCCTCCACTGGAACTCCACCCCGCCCCCATTATAGTCAATGGGGCCGGAGCGGTAGTCTGGGGGCACACATGCACTAGCGGCAGGACGGTTCCGACAGGCTGTTCCGTCGGGTGAACAGCCTGTCGGATCCGTCCTGTCGCTAGTGGGAAACTAGCCTGACACTTGTAAACCCCAGTCCGATGTGTGTCATTTCTACAGCAGAAATCTGCCATGTGTGAGAGTACTCGAATTGTTCACTTTAAAGGGGCTGTCCAGCCTTTTTTAAGCAATGGCCTCTCCGACCCTCCCAATCATCTAGTGATGGCCTATCCTGGAGACTTGAAAAAAAATAAAAGCACTAATACTAGGATTTCCACGGAATATGGGCTCATGCGCGCAAACGAATTTTGTTTCCGTTCCATTTTTTTTTGCGGCCCATATGCAGAACCATTCACTTCAATATTCAATATTTTTTCCGTATGTCTGTTCCACAAAAAATAGAACATGTCCTATTATTGTCCACATTACGGACAAGAATAGGACTGTTCTATTAGGACCAGCTGTTCGGTTCTGCAAATTAAGGAATGCACACGGACATCGGATCTGTATTTTTTGCGGATCCGTGTTTTGCGGACGTCAAGATACATACAGTCGTGTGCATGAGCCCTAAGTCACATCGTAGGCCTGCACCGCAGCCTGACTCATGTAAGCCGGTGAAGACGCTGATTGAATACAGGCATGGTTCCTGCACTAACCAGAGAGAGCTATTTTGGGTTAGAGGATAGATTCCAGACAGGTCTGCTAAGGGAGGGACATTAGGGCAGCGAGGAAGAAGGTCAACTGACAGCTTCTTAACAAGCAAAGACCTGCACAGTTCTGGGAAAGTATCATCATGAGATCAGGCCTTGGGGGTTCTGTAACGTCATTCCCCGGCTCTGTTATTTCAGTCACAGGAAGGTATCCTGTTAGGGCTGTCAGACAGGGTGTGCCGCAACGTCTCTGTAACACAGGCCACAAGTCAGTCGTGGGAAGTGACACAGCTGCGGCTTCTGGTGTGAAGCGTGCGCTGTGACATCTGCGAGCAGAGGCCTCCTCCCAGTGGAAACCTGATGCTGGCTGCGTGTCACAGGATTCATTACAAGGAAACGGGGAGGGAGGCACAATGACACCTAACCTCTGACACCGCAGAACTCCCATACTGTGAAAATGTCAACCCAGCTACACGCTTCCCTGATGCACCCCTCAGCCCCTACCTGGCCAAAAGCTATTTTCTTTTTTCTCTTTCTTTGGGTGTTACTTATATGTTGACACCCACCATCGGCGCTGGGTTACATTGTGTATGTAATGATATATCCGTGTCACAATGTAGCAGAGGACGTCCACTTATAGGGCAGGCAGTGCTTTTCTTTTTGTATCAATCTGTGATGAGACTTTCAAAATGCAAGGTTCAGAAACTGACCTGTATTTTTAAATCTTCAGCATTGCTTTTTTTTTTGTGAAAGTTTTTAGTGTAGATTTCTCCCTTTGTAGTGCAAGGGCTAAAATCTGAGGACATGCAGATTTTGGTGTACAAAAGCAGAGAAAAATGTATGAAAATCAGCACAGACAATCTGCATACACTGCCAAGTCCATATATCCTAGGACTCTGTTCTCATGATATTTACTTGTTCTATTGTTTAGAGCCGGAACATCTATACGTTAAATGGATCTCTTTGACAGATGCCATACAGTGACGTCCATCACCCCTAGAGTCCCATTGTAAGAAAAGGGCATTCCACGCTGTATACTGTCTTTACTGGATACCGTTGTATGGAGTAATGTAGTATACTGTGCTATTTTACACCTTTTTTTTTTTTTTTTAAAGGTAAAAGTGTATACAAATGTAGTGCCCGGGAGCAACGATACTTTATAATATGGCCATCAACTCCCTACTTTATTGCACTTGTACTGTGATTTATGCTGTTGTGTGGAATTATACTGTTTCATATTGTTGAACTGCATTTATACTGTATGTTTCTTGAAATATATCCTGTTCATTTGCACTGTTATTAGACAATATCTGCAATGCACTGTGGAAAGGGTTAATAGACAGCCAGCTAATACTATGAAACAATATGACTTTTTACCCATGCAAAGTTTAAGGAAAAAAGCACACTCACTGACCTTTTGACTGTCTGGGTTGGTTCTGTTTATTTCTGGAAAAACTGCTTAGTCGTGCCCATAGACTCAATACAAGTCTACAAGTCTATTGCAGACTGGAATTGCAACAAAGTTTCTGTTAGGCTGTGCTTCTCCATGCCACCCCTCCTATTAGGCCATTTTCACACTAGCGTTAATATTTTCCGGTATTGAGATCCGTCATAGGGTCTCAATACCGGAAAAAAAAAAAAAAACTGCTTCCATTTGGCCCTATTCATTGTCAATGGGGACAAACTGTAACTGAACTGAACTGAATGCTCCAAAATGCATTCCGTTCTCATACTGGAGAGCAAACCACAGCATGCTGCAGTTTGCTTTCCTTCCTGGGATGCAGAGCAAGACGGATCCGCCATGAACCACAATGCAAGTCAATGGGGATGGATCAGTTTTCTCTGACACAATAGAAAACGGATTCGTCCCCCATTGACTTTCAGTGGAGTTCATGACGGATCCGTCTTGGCTGTGTTAACCATAATAAAACCGGATCCGTTCGTAACGGATACAGATGGTTGTGTTATCAGTAACAGAGGCATTTTTTGCTGAACGCTGCTGGATCCAGCAAAAACGCTAGTGTGAAAGTAGCCTAAGAAGGTAGTATAAACTACATAAAAGGAGAGCAGTAAGAGCTCCCAATTGTCTGCAAATAGGAACCAGTGTTCACTAGGAAAGACTCTGCCAGACTGCATGAGTGACCAGAAGAAGGCACTGAGACGTGGATACTCTGCCACAGACCCTGGGCCACCAGCCCTTTGTCTAGGGTAACACCCTTCTGAGAAAAAGAGAGGGACAGCTTGCTCAGGCCTTTCCTCATCACAAAACCTTGTTCCGCCTGGGTGGAGACTGGAGGAACCAGCCCCATGCCTCGCCTGTATTGTTTTGTACCTGAATTCCTCCAATGAAGAAGCACACTGGTTTACTGCATACCCCGACTCTCTAAACTTATTTCCCATTGGGGTGCACCACGCCCTTTCTCCCCGAAGAAATAAAAGAAGGGGCTTTTTAAAATCCAAGTGCCCAATCCTTATCTGTTGTCAGGCCCCAAACACATAAGATGGGCAGGTGGTCCCACTGAAATTGGAGGGTTCAGATGATATTTAATGTTTTCAGCCAGCTTTAAATTACCATTTACTAAATCGCAAGGGCTAGCTGGAGTGTAGTAAAATATTCTGCCTGTGGGCTGTGGAGCAGCAAAACCGTTCACAGAAATAATCAATCACACATCATAGTCTGCATTTCATGGATGTCTGTGGGGGCCCAACCCGGGGTGTAAGGTTTGACAGTGAAGGAATAATGGTCTGTAGTTTTAGTTCTATTGAAGAGACCTCTAAAATAGTTTTTTCAAGATTAAAAAAATGCATCTGCTTTTTTCTTCTTAAAACAGAACCACACCTGTCCATTGGCAGTGCCTGGTATTGCAGCTCACCCCCATACGCCAACATTTCTTTTAATTCTCTTGGAATCGCTTCCAGCTTTGTAGAAACAGTTCCTTAAGCACAGTGTTCCCCAACTCCAGTCCCCTCATGATTTGAGAATATCCCACACAGTGAACACCTGTGGTAAGTCCTAAGGCATTGACACCAATTATATCACCTGCTCAATACTAACAAAATCCTGAAAACATGACTGGTAGGTGGGCCCTGGGGACTGGAGTTGAGGAACACTACTTTAGCACACTCAACCTCATTGATCACCTTTGGGCGTCGGTGAGAAGACTTGTGAACGCAGCTACTGAACAGTAGCCATAGCTCTGGTGCGGTGCTTCAGCCTCAAGTCGTGGAGTCATCACCTTGCAGGATGTCCTGTGTAGCCTACTCATCATTTCCCTAATACTCGGTTATTATTGGAATTGCTTCCTTAAGCAGCAGAAGTGTTACGCATGTCGGACTGCTGGGAATGGGCCTGTTGCATTGGTTTAGAACACTTGTAATTGCCTGTGAGGAGAAATCTCAGAGTATGTCAGGTTGTCATCCTGGGCTGTCACACATCTGAGGTCAAAATTTTACATTTAAGTCTTTGATGCTATACACTTTAAGAGGGAAGAAATATAAATGCTGGGCAAATATTCTGTGTCTTTTCCCGGTGTGACCTGCTTGAATGTGCATATTGACAAATTTAGTAAGAAAGATACTGGTGCTAAATTCATTTGGGCCTCCTCCTTTCATGGGTCCCATAGGTGACTGCTGACATAGTCCACCGCACATGCCTCTGTACTTTCATTACCCCATCATTATTGACTTATATGGGATTTTTATGGTACATTTCTTAACAAAGCTGATCTCAGCGACACTATATCAGTACATTCTTGGGTCATACTGAAGACCATATAATTGAATTAGCCACCCAATAGAGGGTTGTCCTCCTTTTAGATATTGATGTCCTTTCCTCAGGATAGGCCACCATTATCAGATCAGTCTGAAACACAACAGTGGATGGAGCCAAAAGCAGCAGTAGCATCCGTCCATTGTGTAGTGGCGTGCTGGTGTTCCGTTATTTTTCCCTACCCGTGAACTTTCCATACCCTTGTAGGAGTCGGCCAATTGTGCATGCGCCACAGCCCAGTGCACACGTGCGGCTAACACTTGCTGGATCTTGTCTATTCTAGTGCCTAGGGTGCACTAGGCACTAGTACGTTTTCACAGCCCAGTAAGTTTTCACTACCTTCGGGCGCATGCGCAATTGGCCGTGAGTTTTCCCTACCCTAGGCGCATTCAGTTAGCCGCGCTCGCCTGCGCCGAGTCCTACTCAGCCACTCAGTAAGCGAGCGGCGTGACACACCTCCTTCCACGCCCGCAAACGTCACTTCCGGTGCGGCTGCGTCAGAACCGGAAATGAGGAGGGTATGGAAAGTTCACAGGTAGGGAAAAATAACGGAACACCGGCGTTCTGCCGCTTACCTCCCATTCACTTGAATGTGATCCGAGACTGATGGCTTAGGCCCCACACAACCATATTTTTTATCCGCGCTCAATCCGCATTTTTTCAGATTGGATGATGACCTACTCATTTCAACAAGGCCGCTGCCTTCTCAAACATCTGATCAGCAGGGGGTCCCGGGTGTGGAACCTCCGCCAATCAGATGCTGATGATCTATCCAAAGTAATAAAAAGGTACAGAACCCTTTTAAATGATCATACGTCACTATAAAGCCCTTGACAGTCTTCTTGAACCATGGGTCACACATCTTAAAGGGTCAGTCTCACTTTAGCACATGGCATTTATCATGTAGAGAAAGTTAATACAAGACACTTACTAATGTATCGTGACTGCCCATATTGCTTCCTTTGCAATCCATCAGCGGTGGACGTGCTTGCACTTAATAAGAAAAGGCTCTGGCCGCTCTGATGTCAGGGACCGCGAAAGTGTGCTTAGGTTGGCTCTTTTCTTTTTAATATTGTGCAAGCACGACCAACGCTGCTGGATTGCAGGGTGGTCGTGCTTGCACAATATTAAAAATAAATAAATAAATGAGCCGACCTAAGCACACTTTTGCGGTCCCTGCCATCAGAGCGGCCAGAGCCTTTTCTTGTAAAGTTCAAGCATGACCGCCACTGATGGATTGCAGGGTGGTCGTAACCATGCAAACGAGTAGTGTATAATGTGATGGAAAAATAAATCCAGCCAGCGAAGGAAGCAAATGGACAATCACAATACATTAGTAAGTTGTATTAACATGATAAATGCCATGTGCTGAATTGAAAAAAAAAAACATTTAACCCTTCTTAGCTGATAAAAATCAGACTGAAGAATATCTTATATACCCACAGCGTCGTCACACTGTATTCACCAAGACACCCAGGACTGATATACCTCTGGCCTGTTTGTGACGAGCAATTAGGGTGCACGCTGCTGTCCTCAATACACAAGTGCTAATGATTGCTCCAGAATTACATTACAGGAAGTGCCCCTCACACTGAGAGCTTGAATTTTCAGCCTTCTGGTATGTATGTGGTGTAGGAACACTGCACCAATAATGGTTGCTTACTGTGATCAAATATCATTTTTCATTAGTAGAATAATGGCCCCCATACCAGCTGTATATTATGTGCTGTATATGTTTGGTCTTACTTATATGGCAAAATCAGATGTCCATAGGTTTTGATGATAATTCACTACCAATGACCATGACATAACTACCATAATCTGTCATCAGTGTGGTCCTTGTCCTGAGCTGCGCGGCAGCTGTCCCCCCTGACTCGCTCAATAACATAAGTGCACTGGAAATTATCAGGGTTGGACTGGGAACTTAAGGTGGCCCAGGGAAAAAAAACAACTAAGAATGGCCTCATGTTGTAGGTGGGTCCAAATTGACAGAAGGCGGAGCAACACAAGTAGGCGAGTCCAACAGAAGTAGGAGGGGCTAGCAATACTATAGTGCAGAACAAATTACCGCCCCAGCAGAACCAAAAATCATAGTGCAGCACAAAATATACTGTGTCTGAAAAACCAAATATCACAGTGCAGCACAAGATACTGCCGCCCATTATAAAACTGTGTCATTATCCTGAGGACGGTGATACAGTTGAAGGGCACCGATGGCCGCTGACTGGGTGCATAAGTGCCTAACGCTCCTACATTGATTTATGCGGAGAGCATCTGATCATTATGTACCAGGCTGGCAGCCATAATGAGGGCTTGGGGGTCTCACTGGGAAATTTCCCTGTAGGGTCTATGACCAGTCCACCCGGGAAAAGATGCATGCGGTTTTGCTGTGGTTCCCGATGTGGTTGAGCTTTTAACTGATGAAAAGTATGCATTTATCATATTTCACCTGTAAAAACTGCCAACGCATCGGAAACCGTGGCAAAACAGCAACTATTTGCAGACCTGCACTTGAACCTCTGAGTGCATGCGAGTTCTGACGGCCACCACAAATACCTATGCATAGATCCTATAGGGTTCAGTGTTGTGGAAACTTCACGCTATCTGCACACAGACATCCTTTTCATCCGTATCTGCTCTATTTCATTTTGTATGGGTGACGGCAGAGCAGGGGAGACAGATATTTACATAGAGAATAACAGATGATTGATCTCGATGAAGTGAAGACAGAGCAGATGTTACATAGGATGAAGAAAGACAGGGGTCCATCAGGTTCTGCCATTCTTGAGCAATTATCCATCAATAATTGTTAATTATAAACTGCAATACCATTTGCTATTTGATAAGCATCTAGGCCTATTTGTTCAAAGCTTCCATAGTATCTTGGGGTAGGACCTTCCATAGTCTGATCGTGCTGTAACTGTGAAGGACAGTTACCCGTGTGAGGGTCGAATTGTCCATTATGTTTGTGGAGTATTTAGTGTTGTCTCTCTGCTGGAGAGGAATATTGATGAAGTAGTAAGAACAATAATTTTCATTTTTTTTTTGACAGTTTTGTGTATGGGGGCGCATGTTTATAGGAGTGAAGAGAATAAAAAAACAGCATATCTAACTTTGACTTTGTTGACATTGGTATTTATTGGTTCCATCTAGTCAGGGGTGCACCTAGCCTTTCTGCTGCCTGAGCGGAAAATTGAAAAAGCGCCCCCACCCCCCCATACCAAATTCTCAACCTAATCCCTTCCCTCCTAACGTTACGTATATCACTACAGAATATACAGCACACATACCTCCTCCATTTAGTGACGTCTCCTTTGATGTGGATGTTCTCTTTCCTCATCTTCTCCTTTCAGACCAGACCACTATTTTTCAGCCATTTCTCTTCTCTGCAGTTTGACAAAAAAAAATCTTAGTTTACTACTTTTCCGTCATCCTCCCATCTTCTGGACAACCACCCCTACCACCCCCAATACTGTGCGCTGCTGTGCTCCCCAATACTATACTGCAGAAACAGATAACCCCCTGATAATACTAGTACTATACCGATAGTGCCCTTCAATAATTATTGGCACGCAGGGTCCTAAAATAACTGCATTAAGCAAATAGTGACACTGACACTAATAGTGTAAACGTAACGTCCCCAAAAAATAATTGTGGTAAGCGGATACTGTTCCAGGGTACCCCCATGGTAATAGTGCTCCCCAAAGTCCCTCCAATAGTAATATTCCTCTGATAGAGCTCACATGGTAGTAATAGTGCTCCTATAGTGCCCCCAACATGTCTCCACTGTGCCCCAGAAGTACTAATGCTCCCATAGTGCCCATACTAGTAATCATGTTCCTCATAGACTCCCAGTAGTAATAAAGCCCACCATAATGCCCCCCAGTAGTAATAATTCTCCTTATAATGTGACAGTATAAAAAAACACCCTTGTGTGCCAGTACAAAAACACCCCCTTTTAATGACCCCAGTTGAGCTAATGTCCCCATAGTGCTCCCATAATGTGCCAGTAGAAAATACCCATATATGGTGCCCCCAGTAAATGCTCTCATAGTGCTCTTCTCCCCCTTCCTCCTAGTGCCCCCCATAATGTACCAGTATAAAATGCCCCTATATAGTGCCACAGTAGATGCCCTCAGTGTCCCCCATAATTTTCAGGTATAAAATACCCCTTCTTAGTGCCCCCCGTAGATGACCCCATAGTACTTCTCTTCCCTCCCTTCCCCATAGTACGCACCATAATATGTCCCAGTATAAAATGCCCCTATACCAAGCCCCCCCATATAAAATACCCCTACTTTGTGGCCTCAGTTGATGCCCCCATGGTTTTCCTCTCCCCCTACCCCCATAGTGCCCCCCATATAAAATACCCTTTCTTTGTGGCCTCAGTAGATGCCCCCATAGTGCCCTTCAATAATGTGCCAGTAAAAAGTGCCCCTATAGTGTCACCCAATAATGTGCCAGTAAAAAGTGCCCCGCCATAATATGCCAGTAAGAAGTGCCCCCATAGATGCTCCCCAATAATGTTCCAGTAAGAAGTACCCACCCATAGATTCCCCCCAATCACGTGCCAGTAACAAGTGCCCCCCCAATCATGTGCCAGTAACAAGTGCCCCCATAGCGCTCCTCTCCTATCCTGTGTCTCGCGCTGTACGGCTCAGGCGGCGCGATGACGTCATCGCGCCGCCTGCATCGGCCTCTGATAGGCTGCAGGCACTAGGTCTGCAGCCCATCAGAGCAGCGGGGAAAAGAGACTCCTCTCCCCTGCCCTGCAGCATCTATCTGTATCGCTGTCCTGTGTCCTTCGGCCCCCCATTTGTCACCAGAGCTGCGTCGCCTGAGGCGATCGCCTCACCTCGCCTAATTAGTGGTGCGGCCCTGCATCTGGGTCTCCATTGGACTTTCTGTTATTGTTTAACAAGTAGTTGTCCACTTGCCTCATAAAACATATTCCACATTATTTAAACCTGCATCTGGATTTGAATAGTTTTATGAAGTGCTGTATAGCTTCACCAGCTGTTTGTTCTCTTGCCCCTTTCTCTGTCCACGTTGCTGAGGTGGTCGCACATGCTCACTTTCATATTTTAGCTGCTGCCAGCTGGTTCTTGTCTTGGAAGATGTGACAGTTACAGGGGGAGAGCTGCAGCAAAAAGGATACTCAGCTTGAGAAAGCACATGTCCCCTAAGAAAGGAAATGCCCCTGAGAAAGGTCACGCCCCCTGAGCTGCCAGTTTGAAAAGAATCCAGAAGAACAATTGGAGCAAAGAGTGAAGTAATCTCTGGTTTCATGTGGTTCTATACTTGTTAGAAGGAGATTGCTATGTACTAAATGAGGTCTCATTTTAATTTTTACATTCACCTTGAAATAATCCCTTTAATGCAAAAATATCACTGTCTGCAACTCTACTGGTGACATTTTGTTGACTCACGGCAGTCAATGGGGTCTGGATTTGCCAATATCCCTTTGAAAAGCCTGCTTAGCTGTCGTGGCCCCTTTATCCGTTTTTTTAAATAAATGATCTTTCTAATAGATAGAACTGTAAATCCTGGAAGTGTCATAAATCCTGATTTTGAGCCCAAGAGACATGAAGCCCTTCTCCCCACCCCAAGCGTTTCCACAAGTCCTGTGGGCATTGTCATGACAGCCATTAGTGGTTACCGCCCGGTATCTAGCATCTACTATGTAAGAGGCCAATGTAATGGAGAAAGCTTATAAACTCAATGAGACCATTGAGGGAATTTCTCTTTTTTTTTACATTATAAAATTTAATAAAAAAAATATATATAATTAATGGCTTGGATTGTCATGATTTAAGCTCTGAGAAAACATATTGGACTTTCATCTATCTCAATGTGCCCTATGGATGTCCATTGTAGAATCTGTCCCAAAGTCAAAAACAAGAGGGATCACGCAGAGAGGGCCTGTTCACATGCAGCAGATTTGTTGCAGAAAGTTCTGCCATGTTTGATTTAATCCTAAAAGGGTCACCTAAACAAGAAGCTCGCCCTCAAACAATATCCATCTCCAAAACATCTTATGCCCTCTCCTACAAGGACACGTCCACACAGCGCGTATATGCTCTGGATTTTCCCCTGTGGAACTGAACACGGCAAATCTGCGACGTTTTTCAGCAGCTTCACAGTGGATGAGATTAAAAGGTGAATTATATCGGTGGGGGTTTTACTGTCGGGATCGCCACTGATAATGTGGAACCCCTTGGGTCCCTCGAAATAAATGGCATGTTGGGCAAATGAACTACCACTCCATTCATCTCCATGGAAGTTCTGGAGACGGCAGGGTACAGCGCTCGGCTATTTCCGGAACTCCCATAGAGATGAATGGAGTGGCAGTGCACACGCTTGACCTGCTGCCCCATTTATTTTAGGAAGTGGGGGTCCTAGCCGTAGGACAACGACTGATCTAATAATTTTCTCCTGTGGATAGTATGATGGATTGTATGGACGCTGTATAAAAAAATCTATGTGAAATCTGCACTAAAATCGACCTGTGGTGTGGATGATAAATCCGTGTCAACTAAGGCCTCATGCACAACACTGTATTTTTGGATCCGGATGTGGACCCGTTGATTCCGATGGGGCCACAAAAATGTGACAGCACATCGCATGCCATTTGCATCCGTATGTCCGCTCCGCTGTCCGGCAAAAAAGATAGAACATGCCCTATTCTTGCCCGTCTTGCGGACAAGAATAGGCATTTTTACAATAGTGGGGGAGGCACATGGGCCGTGTCCGTGCTTTGCAGATCCGCGGTTTGCGGATATAGTCGTGTGCATGACGCCTTATGCT
Source organism: Bufotes viridis (assembly GCA_033119425.1). Lineage (NCBI taxonomy): Eukaryota > Metazoa > Chordata > Amphibia > Anura > Bufonidae > Bufotes > Bufotes viridis. The sequence goes on along the minus strand of CM065590.1, from coordinate 533,879,926 downwards.
GCCCATCTCCACCACTGAGTTCACCCTTATAGGGTGAAATCAGCAAAAAATATGCATTCATTCTAAGCAGATTTTGTTGCAGAGTTTTCCACCACAGTGCGCTGTTGACTCAGGACCCCGTACCACCTCGATGGGTGATTCATTCTGGAATGACGTGCATTTCATGTAGGATTTGCTGAGCCGTCTCCTCCATAAGGTGGTGCCTGTGTGTTCTTTCATGCAGGATGTTATCAGTGGACCGGCTCCAGGACCATCAATTTCTGTCCTCCACCCTCCCAGGCAGCTTTGTGACAATCCCTAAAACCTTACATATGTAAAAATACCCTGAAACTCTACCTGCAGTCTCTGCTATGATAACGGATGACAGCGCAGGCACAAATCACCAGTACTTTGAACACAGGAAGGGTGAGCTCAGGGCAAAAAGCAGATGTCAGGAAAAACTGGTATTACAAATCACAGAGTGACCTGCAGCTCAGGCCAGGGTTTCTTCAATCTGCATTCCTTACATCCTGATAAGTGTGGGAGCAGCTGGAGGGTGCGTGACAGCACCACCCACACATGACTGCAGTCACAGGTGCAGGGCGGCATGGTGGCGCAGGCACAGACCCTACAGTACATCCGCCTGTCATAAACTATTATGGACATCCCATCAATAATAATTGACAGATCTCATATGAGACAATTTGCCGTTTGTCCTTTGCATTTGCTTTAAATGGGAAAAATAATTTCCTTTATGTTCATACATGTGCGGATCTGAATGCAGCAAATCTGCAGCATTTTACAGTACCAGCAAAGTAAAAAATAAATAAATCTGCAGCGTAAATTGACTCGGGGTGCGGATTTTATATCCAAAGCTTTACAGTCTATGCTGTCAGATCATGCAATGCAAAAACCACAACAGATCGCCAGTGGAAACTGCCCCATGTGGCCATACCCTCTAGAGGACACTAGAAACATGAAAGGTCTGCTTTTTGCAAGAAATCCCTGTTACGGGTACCTTCACACATGTCAGATTTTGTTGCAGAAAATATCTGGGGCTTCCCACCAAATCAACCCCATTCAAATGAATGAACTCATGTTAAGTGGCAGAATTTATCTGCAGCAAAATCTGCCGTGTGTAAAGGCACCATAAATGGGGCATGTCTAATATTTCAGACCCACTAGAATGGGCCATAATGGTTACAATGGCAGGTGCAGCCAATGCACAGAAGTGGAGCTGCCTCTGGAAGATAAGGTCCTTATTAGGACTGGCGTTATCACTGACAAACACTCGTCTGCCAGGGGCCTTAGAGGTCTGGAATGTATTGGATAACACGGACATAATGCCGTCAGTGTTATACAATACATTCCAGAACTGTAAGGCCTCATGCACGCGGCCGTTCCGTGCATTGGCGACAGCAATTTGCGGTCCCCAATGCACAGGCAACATCCGTGCGGTAGCCGGGACAGACCGAGACCCATTCAACTTGAATGGGTCCGTGATCCGTCCGCACCGTAAAAAATATAGAACATGTTCTATTTTCTAGCGGTGCGCAGGCACGGACAAACACCACGAAAGCACTCCGCAGTGCTTCCAATCTGTGCTTCCGTTCCTCAAGCACCGCTTCTCCCGGATTGGGGACTCATTCAAGTGATGCGGGCCGGGCAACAACCCACTGTATGCGGGCTGGGAAACGGCCGTGTGCATGAGGCCTAAGGGTTACATAGCATCATAAATCAATATAAGGCTATGCGAGTCCGCAGCGTGACACCCGTTTGTCTGAAAGGGACCTTATAACGGCATATCTACTTGATAGATCCTGTCTCTCCGGACATATTGGTTTAGTAAATATACTGCATTTGTATTCCCCTTGAAATGGCAGTTCTGGGGCATACTTTCTAAGGACTCTGTTCTATGCAATTTGTTATTCCTCCTGTAAATGTATGATTAAGTACATTCCTGTTGCCACTGGGAAATGTTCCTACATGCTCTATCTGATTAGTGTTAACCGCGTCATAGTGTGTATTTAAAGCTTTTGTGGGGTACTAGCTCTCCTGGGGAGACTTGTAGGCCAGGGATGGGCAAACTGCGGCTCTCCAGCTGTTGTAAAACTATAATTACCACCATGCCTTGCTGTAGGCCGATAGCTGTAAGCAGTCTTTGCATGCTCGGAAGTGTAGTTTTGCAGGCCATACATGCTCCTCTGGAATTCTGGGAAGAAAGGGATGCAAATGAGCTCTGCCTCTAATTCCACCAGATGTAAGGCAGCTATCCTACAAGGGCTCATGCACACGCTCATGTATGTATTTTGCAGGTGATGTCCGTGTGCACTCTGTATTTTGCGGAACGGAACAGCTGGCCCCTAATAGAACAGTCCTATCCTTGTCCGTAATGCGGATAATAGGACATGTTCTATTTCTTGTGCAGAACGGAAATACAGAAACGGAATGCACACGGAGTAACAGGTTTTTTTGCGGACCCATTGAAATGAATAAAAAAAATAGAACGTACACTAAAAGAAAATACGCTCGTGTGCATGAGCTCTAAGTCAGTGTTAGACTCTTTAAGGCTTTTGGTACAGGAACTTCAGGGTGGACAACCTCCTGTATATAACAGTTTAGCAGTCACTCTCTACATACACTGTATATTATTATAATTTTTTTTTAAATCTTATCTTTATTAAAGGTTTTAGTGACAATTATTTTTAGACAGTTTGTGTTTGTCCATGCTTTACATACCGACACATGTTTAGATCCATTTTATGCAATGAACAGTAAATGTTATTCCTCTTCAACCCCATAAAGGGTCCTTCCGAGACGTCATGTTATTATGGTGAAGTAAAGCTTTCTACAGCTGTTGCTGGGGGCTGGATGCTGTAGTCCTTGATCTGTGCACCATGGACTCTCATCTTTCAGGATGTATTAAGATGGGCTATTTGTCAGTCTCCTGGAGGCAATCTAAGGCACATTTGCCCCATGTCCGCTGGCTGAGAAGAAAAGGTCTTTCCATGATCCCACCAGGAGTAGCTTGTTTGACAAGTTTTGCTCTTTTTTAATCAGCAGTAAAATGTAAAGTGCAAATAAAAGCTAAAAAGGATCAAGGCGAGAAGATGGAGATGTTTGATATGGTGGTGGACTGTGGATAAACCAGGGAACCAAATAGGCTGCTGTCAGACACCATTGGTTAGATGTTACATGGCTGTTGTGATTAAAGTCAGAGAACCCCAATTGTTTGGGGCTCCTTGGCTTCACAGTCCTGAAAATACCTTAACCCCTTCTACCCCGGACCAGTTTTCGCCCTCCTGCCCAGGCCATTTTTTGCAAATCAGACATGTCAATTTTCGTGGTAATAACTTTGGAACACTTATTTATCCAAGCCATTCTAAGATTGTTTTCTGGTGACACATTGTACTTCATGATAGTCATAAATTTGAGTCAATATATTTTACCTTTATTTATGAAAAAATCCCAAATTTACCAAAAATTCGCAATTGTCAAAATTTCAATTTCTCTACTTTTAAAACAGAAAGCGATACTTCATAAAATATGTATTACTTAACATTCCCCATATGTCTACTTTATGTTGGCATCATTTTCTAAATGTCATTTTTTTTTTTTTTGGGATGTTAGAAGACTTAGAATTTTAGAAGCAATTCTTAAAATGTTTAAGAAAATTTCCAAAACCCACTTTTTAAGGACCAGTTCAGGTCTGAAGTCACTTTGTGGGGCTCACATAGTGGAAACCCCCCCAAGATGGCTACATTTGAGAAACTACACCCCTCAAGTTACTCAAAACGGATTTTACAAACTTTGTTAACCCTTTAGGTGTTCCACAAGAATTAAAGGAAAATGGAGATGCAATTTCTAAATTTAACTTTTTTGGCAGCTTTTCCATTCCATTTTTTTCTTTAACACATCGAGGGTTAACAGCCAAACAAAACTCAATATTTATTACCCTGATTCTGCAGTTTACAGAAACAGACATGTGGTCGTAAACTGATGTAAGGGCACATGGCAGGGCGCAGAAGAAAAGGAACGCCATATGGTTTTTGGAAGGCAGATTTTGCTGGGCTGGTTTTTAGACGCCATGTCCAATTTGAAGCCCCCCTGATGCACCCTTACAGTAGAAACTTCCAAAAAGTGACCCCATTTTGGAAACTACGGGGTAAGGTGACAGTTTTATTGGTACTATTTTGGGGTACATATGATTTTTAATTACTCTATATTACGTTTTTTTGTGAGGCAATGTAACTAAAAAAAAATATTTGCTGTTTTGGCACAGTTTTGATTCTTTACAACATTCACCTGAAAGGGTGGCTCGTGTGCTATTTTTATAGAGCAGGTTGTTACGAACGCAATGATATCAAAAGTGTCTACTTTCTTTGTTTCAGTTTTACACAATAAAGCATTTTTGGGAAAAGAAATTATGTTTTTATGTCTCCATTTTCTGAACACCATTTTTTTTTATTTTTCTGCCGATCGTCTTGTGCAGGGGCTCGTTTTTTAAAGGAAGAGTTGACGTTTTTTTGGTATCATTTTTGGGTACATCTGATTTTTTGATCATTCATTATTACACTTTATGGGGCAAGGTGTTTTGGCATGGTTTTTATTTATTTATTTTTACAGCTTCACCTGAGCGGTTAGGTCATGTGACATTTTTAAAGAGCAGATCGTTACAGACGTGGCAATACCTAATATGTATACTTTTTTTTATTTATTTAAGTTTTACACAATAAGAGCATTTTTGAAACCAAAAAAAAAAAATTATGTTTTAGTGTCTCCATATACATACAAACACAGAAATGCAACAGCACTCTGCAACCAGCACTCTGCCCTGCCTCTATACTAGAGTTTAACAGAGGCGTCAGTGTACATTTTGATCAAAAAGTAATAAGCCACTCGCCGCGCCAAGGCCGCCTCTATGAGTCGTCCGAAATCTAAATCCTACCTGTTATGGGCCAGGACAGCCACAGTGTCTCCATAGTCTGAAAGCCATGGCTTTTTTATTTTTTGACCGATTGTCTTAGGTAGGGTCTCAGTTTTTTCTGGATGAGGTGACAGTTTGGTACTATTTTGGGGGGCATACGCCTTTTTGATTGCTTGGTGTTGCAATTTTTGTGATGTAAGGTGACAAAAAATGTCCTTTTTACTTTATTTTTTACGGTGTTCAGCTGAGGGGTAAGTCTATGTGATATATTGATAGAGCCGGTCGTTACAGATGCGGTGATACCTAATGTGTGTTTTTTTCCTTTTTCAATTTTTTTATTATAAAATCAGGTGAAAGGGGTGTATTTTTATTTTTTTACTTGAAACTTTATTTTTTTTATTAAAAACACTTTTTTGGGCTTTTTTTAAACTTTATATCTGTCCCACTCTGGGACTTCAACTGTTGAGTGTCTGATCCCCTCTGCAATGCTTTACAATACATCTGTATTGTAATGCATTGCCTGTTAGTGTATTACAGTGAGTCATACACTAACAGGTTGCCTAGGAGACGCAGCCTAAGGCCTCATGCACACGACCGTTGTTTGATTCCGTGTTTGTTGTGCTATTTTTCGTGATTTTCTGCGGACCCATCGTTTATCCTCCGCGTCCGTGGTCCGTGATTCCAGTCCGTCAAAAAAATATAACCTGTCCTATTCTTGTCCGTGAAAAACGGTTCACGGACCCATTCAAGTCAATGGGACCGTGAAAAAATGCGGATGGCCATCCGTGTGTCATCCGCGTTCCGCGTCCGTTTTTTTTGCGGATCCCTTGGCAGGCACTTGGCAAAAATTGTCAGCCTGTCTTTTGGTAAAATCTTTTGGGTATTCCGCTAAAAAAAACAGATGACACACGGAAACACAACGGAAGGCAAAAACGGACACGGATCACTGAACAACGGAACCCCTTTTTGCGGACAGCATAAAAAAATGGTCGTGTGCGTGAGGCCTGAGGCTGGATCTCCTCGACCCCCGTAGAAGGCAGGTCCCGATGCCGTGCAAGGCATTGGGCAGCCTGTGCATGGCATTAAGCTGCCTTGTCACCTATCGGGTCCCCGCCACAGCAGCGCGGGGCACCGATGGGCTCCCTCACCCGCCACATGCACCTTCTATGCCGCTGTCATCGCTGGCCGTGGCATAGAATGGGTTAATCCGCCGGCATCGGCTTTTACAGCGATGCCGGGGGACACAGCAGTGGCCCGCCTATCAAAGACTGCAGAGGCCCTGCAGTGATCTGGCACGCACCGTATCGGTGCCCGCCCGATCACCATGACGTAATAGTACGTCAAAATGCGGCAAGTCACTTGTATTATTGCGTCATATGTTGGGGAAGGGGTTAATGGGTTGTGCCCTTATTTTATTTATTGATGACCTCTCCTCTGGAAAGATCATCGATATCAGATCAGTGGGAGACAACTGCTGAGGATAGGTTATCAATATGGGATAAGGAGACAACCCCTGTCTGAAACTTAGAAATGCAAATCTTTCCATTATACCTCTGTATATCTTCTGTGTAGGATCCACTCCTGGTTTTGGCTAAGAATCACTGGTAGAAATCACTCACCAAACATTGACTGTGTGAATAAGGACTAAAGGGTTTTCTGAAATTCACCCCAGTCTTTTAAAACCCCTTTAGTTGCCATCCCTCAGTGAAGTATAAGACTAAAGCCTCATGCTTCATGTATTCGTATTGCGGTTCACAAACCATGCATCCACAAAATATGGATACCTTCAGTGGGCAATCCACATTTTTCTCACTTCCATTACTAGAAATGAGGCAATACAGACAAGATTAGGATATCATTTTCAGAAAGGACATGCGTCCATTCGTGGGCTGTCCCTTTTCTTTGCAGACCCCTAGAAATGAATGAGTCCATGTGCAATCCACAAAAAATGCTGGTCAGACAGATACAACATATGGTCGTGAGCATGAGGCCTGAAGAGCAAAGAGCTGCCGATGATAAAGTAGAATACTAGAATGTACTGTCAAAATGAGAACACGTTTCTGGATCAGACTGATTCCTTCTTCAGGGATCACAATCCAACCCAGAACAGTAACTGACCCAATACTGCTGCTCAGTCCTTGCAACTAAGCATGGTCCTAGATTCTTCATTTTAACCAACATCCAAAAGTCTCAGCACTCTTCCTTTGGTCACTTCGTTTGACAGGAAGAATCCAGGTCCCTATAGAAACCACATATCTGGACACCCCACATAACCTAATAACAGAGCAGGGAGGCTAATCTTCATTGGTATAGAAGAGGAGTGGACAATGCTGGGGTAACGGAACTGTAGACACAAATGTAGCAGAGCTGAACTGCTAGCTGGCCAGGTGACTGGTATAGCACGGTGTGGTAAGGTGCAGGGTGCCGTCCTAGATGGCAGGTACGTGTCACCGAGGTTGCTGGCCTCGGTGAGGTGAGAGCCGGGTTTTTGTCTGCAGCAGCTAGTGCTGTTTGACTCTGTTAAATAGCATGGCTGCAAAGCCGATCCGGGCCGGCTCTTACTGGGAGCAGCTAAAGAGTAGGGTGGGTGGCTGCTCCCCACGGTCCAGTCCGAGTTTTGGGCTGGGTTTATAAACTCAGCCAGCACCACCAGCTGTGAGAGTGATTGTCTTGGAAGCTGCTGCTAGTGGTGTGGAGCTCTCTGGGGTGGAAGGACGTGCCCAGCAAGGAGGCGTGCAGCCGTCCTGGAACCCTGAAGGAGGATTGTCCTGCGGCTGGGCTGACAGCCAGGTGCGAACCCGCACATCAAACCTGCCAGGTGAATGGAACCTGTGTTTGGACATTTTGTTTTCCCCTTCATTTGCTGATGTGTGTGACTTAACACCAATTGACTTTCTGCTGTTATTTTGATACAAGTGTGAATAAAACACTGTTTTCCGCACCTTCTGGACTCCCTGTTGCCTCTATACTGCACCCGCACCGCCGTCTACCAGAGCGACTCCCCACATTTGGTGTCGGATGCGGGCATGCGCAGTGAGGCTGGCGTAAACGCCGAAGTTTTGTTTTTCTAAAGTGTATGGAATATATTAAGCCAGCAAAGCTGCAAGCAGGAGTTTCTGGCAACATGGAGGCTGCTGTGAAGGCTCTCATAGAGGCTAACGTGCAGCAGCGGGAGACCAACCAACTATTGCTACAACATGTGATGGCGTTACAGGCGGCAGGAGCGTCCCACCACGTCCATGATGCCCGGAAAGCGGTCCGTGCGGCGATCCCAAAATGACCCCGCAGACGACGTTGAGACGCACCTGGCGGTTTTTGAGAAGGTCGCCGTGAGGGAAAAGTTACCCCGTGACCAGTGGGCTGAGGTGGTCGCTCCGTTCCTGGCTTCCGGACCCCAGCAGGTGTTTTTCGACTTGTCGGACGACCAAGCCGGCAGATTATGACACCGTGAAAGGAGAGGTCCTAGCCAGACTGGGCGTGAACGTGCTGGTCCGCGCCCAAAGAGTCCACCAGTGGGACTTTAAAACGACTGAACCCGCTAGGCCGCAGTACTACGATCTGCTGCACAGGCTGCAAAAGTGGCTGCAGCCCGATCTACTAAGTCCCACTGCCATGCTGGATCGACTGTTGGCGGACATCTTTTGGAGGGCCCTGCCTTATCCCCTCCAGCACTGGATCGGCCAGGTATCGCCCACCAATGCCCTGGAGATGGTCGACCTGGTGGAGCGCCACGAGGCCACCAGAAACCTGCAGGGGACTCTTGCGGGAAGGGGTCAGTCAAACCCCGGAGGCCTCTGCCCCAGTTCCGACGTCCGCGACAGAGCGGCCTGCACGGAATATACCCCTGCGAGTCCGCCTCCCGTGGTATGCTGGAGGTGTCAGGAGCCAGGCCACATCAGGGCCGACTGTCCGCATCGGGATGAGCCGATGGATATGAACTACGGGGGTCGTCACTCCCTGTATGCACGGAAGCTGTGCGCAACTGGCACCCGTGAGGTGCAGGACCATAACCACCTGTGTCAGGTAGAGGTGGGAGACTCTCTGGCGGTGGCTCTGCTGGACTCCGGGAGTTTAGTCTCCCTGGTAAGGGCTGCCCTTGTACGGCCTGGGCGGAGTATACTGGCCGTAAAGTCGGGGTCCTGTGCATCCACGGAGACCTGAAAGACTACCCCACTGCACTAGTGACTTTGTCCACCGCGGCTGGTAGGTGGACCCACGAGGTGGCTGTCGCTACTAAACTCCCACACGAACTGATACTTGGGAGGGACTTCTCGGTTTTCCGGCGCTGTGGCCGGTAATAAAGGTATCTGAGGGACCCGAGACAGGGGTGACCCTAGTGGAGTGGCCTGATACCACTGGAAGGCCAGAACCCTGGGAGCCCGAGTCTGAAGGGCCGGCGGTAGGGGTGACCACTGCTCCAGCGGTAGAGGGGGAGACAACCCCACTGAGTGTAATGGTGGGAGACACGGAGGACTTGCCACCGGGACCTGAGTTGGCAGACCTCAATGTCTCCGGGAAAATTTTGGGACCGCACAACACCGGGACCAAACCCTAACCAGGGCCTGGGAGAATGTGCTGAAATTGATGGGAAACCCCAGAAACCAGGGGCTGAATTAATGTTCCCACGATTTATTGTTCTGCAGGATATGTTGTATCGGGTGAACCAAATCCGAGGCGAACCTGTTGAACAGTTGGTGGTGCCCACAGCGTATCGCAAGCTTGTCATGGAGCTTGCCCACCAACATGTTCTTGGGGACACCTGGGGTGGCAGAAAACCCAGGACCGCATACTGCAGCGATTTTATTGGCCCAGTGTGTTCAAGGAGGTAGAGAATTATTGTAAGTCCTGTCCGACCTGTCAGATAACTAGCCCCCAGCCACATTTCCGTAGTCCTCTGGTACCTCTGCCAATTATTGAAGTACCGCTTGAGCGAATCGCGATGGATTTAATTGGGCCTGTACCAAAGTTCTGCCAGGGGCCACCAACACATTCTGGTAGTTCTCGACTATGCCACTCGGTATCCGGAGGCGGTGCCTCTGCGACATACCTCAGCTAAGCTCATTGCCAAAGAGTTAATGGAGATGTTTTCCGTGTGGGCCTGCCAAAAGAGGTTCTGACAGACCAAGGGACCCCTTTTATGTCCAAAGTAATGAGGGAACTGTGTAAATTGTTGCGTATAAAGCAGTTACGGACGTCCGTTTACCATCCGCAAACAGACGGTCTTGTGGGAGAGGTTTAACCAAACTCTAAAAAATATGTTAAAGAGGGTGGTGTCTAGAGATGGGAAGGACTGGGATCTGCTTCTGCCCTATCTCATGTTCGCAGTGCGAGAGGTGCCCCAGGCCTCTACTGGGCTCTCGCCCTTCGAACTGCTTTATGGCAGACACCCTCGGGGCCTGTTGGATATCGCCAAGGAAGCATGGGAACAACAGCCTGTCCCCCACAAAAGTGTCATTGAGTATGTCGCCCAAATGCAGGAACGGATGGAAAGGGTGTTGCCCTTGGTCCGGGAGCATATGGAGGCAGCGCAACAAGCCCAGAGTAGGGTGTACAATCGTCAGGCTCGGGTACGGGACTTCAATCCGGGAGATCGGGTTTTGGTTCTGGTACCCACCCTTGACAGCAAATTCCTAGCTAGGTGGCAGGGCCCCTATGAGGTGATCGAGAAGGTAGGGGAAGTAATTACAAAGTACACCAGCCAGGCGGCGCAAGCCGGAGCAGGTGTACCACGTGAATTTACTTAAGCCGTGGAAAGATAGGACGCGGCCGACGACCACAGCCCCGGCCAGGGCTTCTAGGTGAAAAGGGTCCAGCCCCACAGTTCGAGGCCTGTGAAGCCGTAACCACGGTAAAAATTGCAGACAGCCTATCTTCCAAACAAGTTCAGGAAGTCAGGGAGTTCTCAGTCGGAACACGGATGTGTTCTCGACCTCCCTGGCCGCACGTCTCTCATCCGACATGACATCGTCACTGAGCCTCAGGCCAAGGTCCGGTTAAAACCATACCGGGTACCCGAGGCTCGGCGGCGGGCCATCGCGGAGGAAGTGCAGTTAATGTTGAAGCTCGATGTCATTGAGGAGTCGAAAAGTGAGTGGGCCAGTCCCATAGTCCTAATACCTAAGCCGGATGGGACGCTGCGGTTCTGCAACGACTTTCGCAAGTTAAATGAAGTATCCAAGTTTGACGCGTATCCCATGCCCCGAGTAGACGAGCTTGTTGAAAGTTTAGGACAAGCCCGTTATTTTTCTGTGCTGGACCTCACTAAAGGGTACTGGCAGGTACCCTTAACGGAGTCGGCTAAGGAAAAACCGCATTTGTTACCCACGCAGGGCCTGTATCACTACAAGGTGTTACCCTTTGGCCTGCATGGCGCCCCGCCACTTTCCAAAGGTTAATGGACATAGTGCTGCGACCACATCGTCGGTACGCCTCGGCCTACTTAGATGATGTAGTCATCCACAGCACCGACTGGGAAAGCCATTTACCCAAGGTGCAGGCGGTAGTGGATGCCCTGAGGAAAGCCGGACTGACCGCTAACCCAAAGAAGTGCTCCATAGGGTTAGAGGAGACAAAATATCTGGGATATGTAATTGGGCGGGAGTCATCAAGCCTCAGGTAAATAAGGTAGAGGCAATACGGAGTTGGCCCCGACCGGTCACCACCAGGCAGGTAAAGTCGTTCCTGGGGATTGTGGGGTATTACATGAGGTTTGTGCCCCACTTTGCTACTATTGCTTCGCCATTGACAGAGTTGTTAAAGGGGCGTAAGACAGGGATGGTCCGCTGGAATGAGCAGGCGGAAAAGGCTTTCTCCGCCTTGAAATCGGCCCTGTGTGGGTCCCCGGTTTTGGTGACACCCGATTTCAGGAAGGATTTCGTAGTCCAGACCGACGCCTCTGAGGTTGGCCTTGGTGCGGTACTGTCGCAGGAAGTCAACGGGGAGGAGCATCCCGTTGTCTTCCTCAGCCGCAAGCTCACCCCAGCAGAGACTAGGTACAGCATAGTCGAGAGAGAGTGCCTGGCCATCAAGTGGGCACTCGAGGCCCTCCGTTATTACCTGTTGGGCAGAAGCTTTCGCCTGGTGACCGACCACTCCCCACTCAAGTGGATGTCCCAAGCCAAAGAGAGGAATGCCCGGGTCACCAGGTGGTTTCTGTCCCTACAGAATTTTAAATTCACGGTGGAGCACAGAGCGGGCCGGTTATTAAAAATGCAGACGCGCTCTCCCGGGTACACTGTTTGTCCTGTGTCCACCCCTCAGGGCTGAACAAAGGGGGGTATGTGGTAAGGTGCAGGGTGCCGTCCTAGATGGCAGGTACGTGTCACCGAGGTTGCTGGCCTCGGTGAGGTGAGAGCCGGGTTTTTGTCTGCAGCAGCTAGTGCTGTTTGACTCTGTTAAATAGCATGGCTGCAAAGCCGATCCGGGCCGGCTCTTACTGGGAGCAGCTAAAGAGTAGGGTGGGTGGCTGCTCCCCACGGTCCAGTCCGAGTTTTGGGCTGGGTTTATAAACTCAGCCAGCACCACCAGCTGTGAGAGTGATTGTCTTGGAAGCTGCTGCTAGTGGTGTGGAGCTCTCTGGGGTGGAAGGACGTGCCCAGCAAGGAGGCGTGCAGCCGTCCTGGAACCCTGAAGGAGGATTGTCCTGCGGCTGGGCTGACAGCCAGGTGCGAACCCGCACATCAAACCTGCCAGGTGAATGGAACCTGTGTTTGGACATTTTGTTTTCCCCTTCATTTGCTGATGTGTGTGACTTAACACCAATTGACTTTCTGCTGTTATTTTGATACAAGTGTGAATAAAACACTGTTTTCCGCACCTTCTGGACTCCCTGTTGCCTCTATACTGCACCCGCACCGCCGTCTACCAGAGCGACTCCCCACAACGGTTATAGGAGAGATGAGCAGCAAGTGTAATAAGGCTGGAGATTCGATGTAGCCCTATGTAGCAGAGCTAGAGAACAGCTGTAGCAGCGCTGGAGGGCTAAAGTTGCTTATGGAAAGCAGATATAGTAGTGCTGAAGGGCTAGGAAGAAATGCTCGGTGGCTGGTATTGCAGGGACATAGGTGCCATGTATTCCTAAGATGTCCTGCCACTGAAACCTGGTTTAAATAACCCACAGCTTTGGCTGCCGCATTCATCCAACGTGCTGGAGGAGAGGCAGCACATGGAGCTGAATCCAGGACAGGTAACAATTGTGTTATCACCTTGTTAGTTTTAGGTGTCTGTAGCAGTTACTTTCATATGTTGCATTGTTGAATTTTATAGTCTCTTCTGCAAGCATAAAGTGTGAATCCCTATCGTTACTCCACTTGGCTTTCTTTTAAATCTAACTTTAAAGTCTAAATTTAAATCTAAAGCGGCATCTCTCAGCAGATTTGTCCCTATGACACCGGCTGACCTGTTACATGTGCGCTTGGCAGCTGAAGGCATCTGGGTTGGTCCCATGTTCATATGTGTCCGCATCGCTGAGAAACATGATGTTTTACTATATTCAAATGAGCCTCTAGGAGCAATGGAGGCGTGGCTGTTACACCTAGAGGCTCCGCTCTCTCTGCAGCTGCCGCACCCTCTGGACTTTAATTGACACACAGGCGTGATGATGCCAAGCACACATGCAATAGGCCAGCCAGTTTCATCGGTATAAATCTGCTGACAGATGCCCTGTAATCCAGCATTTAAGAATGAAATTGATGTGAGAGTACCTTTAGTCTCTTTATTATAGTTTGTTTTCAGTTGAAGGAGTGAGAAGTAAGGGGAGGACATGGAAAATTCTCTGCTCACTTTCTGGGTCTTAGAAGAGGGAGCGAGTGTCCTAACAAGACTGCACATGGCGGAGACAGCCACACACCACCTGCCCTTGAGATGTCTTCCAGTCATGCCTCATCTTGCATTAGTTTCTTTCCCTATGGGCAAACCCTCATCCATGGCGACGCTGTCAGGGGACATGTTCAAAGGAGATAAAAGGGAAAGGACAGCTTTTCCACGAGAGCTGGTGCGGCTCTTGGAAAAGGACATGTCCACTGCTGAAGGTGATTTATAGATACGGCTGTAACACATATTCACTGCTGGGCAGGATTTTTATGACCAGTAGAGCATCAACGTTATAGAGGACACATAAAAACCAGCGCTCACTATATATATCATAAGGTTTGTAAAAATTATTTCCTTGTGATATGATATATATCCCTAAAACAGGGATAAGGCCTCCTGCACATGACCGTATTTTTTTCCATTTCCGCTCTGTTTTTTTGTGTTCCGTTTGCGGTCTGTATGCGGAACCATTCACTTTATTAGGTCCGCAAAAACAACGGAAGGTACTCTGTATGCATTCCGTTTCCATATTTCCGTTCAAAGATAGAACATGTCCTATTATTGCCTGCAAATCCCGTTCCGTGGCTCTATTCAAGTCAATGGTTCCACAAAAAAAAAAAAAAAAACGGAATGCATCCGTATGTCTTCCGTATCCGTTCCGTTTTTTGCGGAACCATCTATTGAAAATTTTATGCCCAGCCCAATTTTTGAATCTACTTACTGTTTAAACATTATTGTATGCTTCCGTTTCCATTTGCGATCCGCAAAAACGGATTATAAACGGGAAAACGGTCCGAAACCCTACTGAAACTGAAAAACGGGTCAGTTTAAAACGGACCACAAAACCATACGGTTGTGTGCAGGAGGCCTAAGAGTGTTCTAGCTTTTTAGACTAATAACCCTCATTGGTCGCATAATCGAAAGCAAGGTGAAATGAGTAGTCCAGGGCTCAGCAATCTCCAGCACTTCAGCTGTTCTGAAACTACAGCTGGGTGTGTGTGGGGGGCCCAATTTTAATTCAGTCCAGGGCCCATGGTGACTTTAATCCGCCCCTGATCAGTTCTGTTGTACATTTTAGCTTGAAGAATTTGACTGTCATCCAACCCTCGAGCTGTGACCACACAATCCATTTGTGTCACTTTTTAATTCAACCAAATGGTCCTTGGATGTTAAATGAGCTTCTAATTAGAGAAGTGAATTTCCAAAAGAGTTTAATCTTATTTAAAACATATTCTAATGAATCTCATTAATGGTTTGGAGCTGTGAGTACACCTACACAGACTTCTATGGCAACCTGCTTTAGAAACGCCGGTTAAACAATCACCGGGCTCCATTTTGGGACACAATATGATGTTACTCTATTGTCTCATCTCAGTCATGCTAAATCTCTTAGGGCTCGTTCACATCACCGTTTCTCCTTTCCATTCTCCGGCTCCGTTAAGGAGCAGGAGAACGGAAAGGACGGATTCTGCAGAAAACTGACACCTAACTGAGCGTAACGGAACCTAAAGACCCCATAGACTATAATGAGGTCCGTTCCGTGTCCGCTCAGAACATGATTTTTGAGCGGAGACGAAAGTCGTGCATGCAGTACTTTGTTAAAGGGGTGTGTCCCTATATGCTCACAATTAATGCTGATGGCGTCAAACAGAGTAGAAAACACCCTTTGGAATAGGAGAATGTTACCACCCAGTTGGCAATTTATTCCTACATTTCTAAGAAGAATAACAGAGGAACAGCACAACAAAGGGTTATAAGAAAAGATGCTCAAGCAGATGCCAGTCCGCTGGAAAGAAGTAATGAGCATTCCAGATTTGCCATTTAGCATTTTGAGAGCGGTGCTAGATGATTTAGCACACAACATGCCATTTCCTATGCAGAAGGTCTTAAATTCCAGTTGACCTTAGAATCCTCACTAATGAATTAGTGAAATCAGGGCCTAATTTGTCTTATCAGACAACAGACGGAACCTTCACTCATTACCACCATCTTTTTAATTGTTCTAATGAGATGAATGGGTCACTTTCTCCCAGTTTCTTTACTTGTCTGTCATGTCCAAAGCTTGAACTGCCCGTAATCCGAAAACCTTCCCTTGTTGTTTTGCAAGTGACCTTTTTAAAGGGGTTTTCTGAGATTCCGATATTAATGCTCTGTTTTGAGGTCACCAGGGAAGCTGCAGTGCTCTGGTGAGTGCTGTGTCGTCCTCGCTGCTTACCAGTCACAGCGCCGTATATTGGATAGCGGCTGTGCTTGGTATCGCAGCTCAGCTCCTTTCACTTGAATGGGTCTGAACTTCACCTAGACTATGTGACGTCACCGGCCTAGGAAGAAGCTGCAGTGCTCACCAGAGCGCCGAATCCTCTTTAGACAGCTGATCGACGGGGGTGTCGGGAGTCAGACCCCCACCAATCTGCCTGATAGAGGGTGTTGCTTTAGGACGCCCATATGGAAGAGGGTTGACTTCATCATACGGTCCATTCAATCACCTATATGTATAGATCCGTTGTGCTCATATCTGTACACTTGATTAAAGGGGTTGTTCAGCCATTGACACTGATGACCTATGGCCAGGATAGGTCATTAGTGTCTGATCATCAGGGGTCCGACACCCGAGTGCTTGTAATTACACTACACCACTGCTCCATCTCGACACAAGATATAGTGTAATGACGAGGAAGCGGCACTTGCATTGAGCACTGCCTCCTCATCTCACACCTGATTGGCGGGGTGCCAGTTGTCGGACCCCTGCTGATCTGATATTGATGACCTATCCTGATTAAGGGTAGGTCAACCCCTTTAATCAAATGTGCAGATATGAGCACAACGGAACTATACATATAGGTGATTGAATGGGCCATCTGATGAAGTCAACCCTCTTCCATATGCCCTACTAGGCCATATGGAAGGGATAATCCCTTTATTTTAAACTGATTCTGACTTAGAGTCATGATTTGTGATGCTTTCCAAATCTCCTACAGAATTGGACCACACACAATCATTAAATATGGAGCGGGCATAGGGACAGGTGGGCTATTGGTCCCCAAGGCACTTTTACAGATGATGACTGCTAGCTTTGGAGAGTTTTGGAGTCCTTATATTCCAAGGTCAAAGCAACCCCTGTATCCTTCATAAGTGTTTTTTACTGCATTCCTTATATGTGGTATATTGTAGTATCTCAGTTAACAATATGATATTTAATGGACCATTTACATCACTTTTCTAGCTAGGCCTCATCCACGTGACTATTTTTTCCAGATAGTACATAACCCATTCATTTCTGTGCGGCCACCAACCGACCATATTTCTTGATGATCATCCTAGGAATTATAGAAAGTCCTATTCTGGTCCGTACAACAGATGAAAATAGACCTTTCTGTTGGTGGGACAGAGAAAACTATGGAGGAAACACAGATGGTATTCGTAATTTGGGGACCCTTTTTATGTGGACCATCAAAAAGACACGGCCATGTGCATGAAGCCTTATATTCAGTCCCATTGTATAGGAGCTGGTGGTCTTTGTCCACAATAGAATGTGATATGTTGGGATGTCGATGAATACAAAGTTGGGATTGCATTTTTTGATCCTCTGCAAATATCTACTGTATATTGAATTCACGTAAATGATCCTATTAGAAAATTATATTGTCAGCAATTTCACAATTATAAGGGCTCATGCACTCGACTGTGACCGGCCCGGGGATGTGATCTGTGTGTCAGCTGCACATGGATCATGTCTGCCGATCTGATCTCAGTCGTGTTCATAGTGTTTTCAGACTTCCTCACTTTATAAGAGGTCATGTACCAGTAGGCCCAGCAGGGTAGCTGGTATACCCCACCAGCATTAGATCTTGCTGTATGCATCTAGGAGGACGAGCGATTGCAGTAACCGATCTCTCTGGCGGTGATTGCTGTATCTAACTCATGAGCTGGCGATTATCGGAAAGGAATGGTCCCTTCCTGATTATTGTCTTTTCCATCAGGCCGTATAAATCCACCATTATTTGCTTATTATGTGTCTATTTTGCAGTTCTATACAAGGGAATACATGGAAATGGGATGATTGGTATTCCTGCCTGTTTGGCGGGCAGACATGATGTGTAGCAGAAGTGTGCAGCAGCCTACTGAGTGAGGGCTCTGAGAATGCAGGCCAAAGGTTACCGAGATATGTAGGAGCTGACAGCCATGAAGAGACCGGTACTACGCCTGTCATCAGCACTGACTCACTTCATTACTCCCCCTAACTGCGTTGTACTTCAGCATCCAGCGCTGCGCACATCCCAGAGCACACCGTCTGTCAGCAGGCCGCAGTCACATAAGCATGCGCTTTCTGAAGGCAAAGCTAGCTAAATTATTCCAATGGCTACTTGCAGTAAATGACACTGTATAGTGTTTACAGCCCACAAGACAACGTTGTTGCTTTCCATGTAGTAATAAATTATTGCATAAGGCCTGACATACTGCACTCTAGACCATTTCAATTCTGCTCCAAGACTGGAAGACCTGGGCCATGTCAGATACAGTAGTGACTATAGTCCATGTAAATGCTGCTGCAGCTTTTTCCCATCCTAGAGATGCAGCAAAATGTACATAATGTCCACATTTACCATATCACTATTGGGGCTTGTCCGTATGTAATGGATTGACTACAGATTTTCCATCTGAAAATCCTCAGCAGATCATTGTACCAGCCAAATGAATAACATTTAGAAAAATCTCATCTACATGCTGTGTACATTTTTCCATCTAGAAATTGACCTGCTGTGGATATTTCTTACCTCACAGCATGTCAATTTCTGTCGCAGAAATGTTACTGATTGTTTGCGGCTTTTCCCAATTGACTTCTATATTTTTTCAGCATCATTATAATGACAATTACTAAATATATATATATTAGTGGCGATCTGTACTCACAGTAGGGTTGGCAACGACAGATTTTCACGGAGACAGCCGTTTCGAAGTCCAAACTGTGCTTTAGTTGATCACTTCAGCATAACAGAGTAGCATCCAAGTTATAGCGTCACTCAGAGCGGTGAAGTTCTAGCACCAGCGTAACATGACATAAAACAAATCTACCTAATACACAGGCAGTTCCTGACTCACCTATACAGTCCTGTTCACACCAGGGAAGATCAGGCTTCATTCAGCCAGTCACCAAGCTCTTACCACACAGGTCAGCTGTCCAGGTTTCATTCCCCCAGACTGGCATTCTAAGGTCTGCTTTATTTCCCCAGGGATAATCCCTACAGGCCTCACTTGGGATCACCTTGGGCTAAGGATAAAACCTGTAATGGAGGGGTGTGGAGTGGGAAATCCAACTACCAAACCTATCTCCCAGTCCAAAGAAATCTAGCCCATCTAAACTTAAAGGGGTTGTCTGGGTTCAGAGCTGAACCCGGACATACCTCCATTTTCACCCAGGCAGCCCCCCTGACTTGAGCATCGGGGCAGTTCATGCTCCTGTAAAACGGCTAGGGCAGCGCTAAAGCACACCCATCAGAGCCGGTGATGTCACCAAACACACTGTCGGGAGGAAGCTTCCGTCTGGCAGTGTGTTATTGTAAACAAAAGAGCCCTTGCCCTACGCAAGGGAGCGCGTCGGAGCATGAGATGCACCGATGATAAAATCAGAGGTGCTGCCTGGGTGAAATTATGGGTATGTCCGGGTTCAGCTCTGAACCCAGACAACCCCTTTAAAGAAAGAGCTCCAGCAGACTATGCAAAATAAATGTGGAGCCCCAGTATTGGGTCTACAACACAATGAAAGCCAGATATCCCTCAAAGGAAGGAAAACCGGTGCAAAGGGGTGTCTCCATCACATAGATCACCAAATCTGTAATGGAGACACCCCTTTGCACCGGTTTTCCTTCCTTTGAGGGATATCTGGCTTTCATTGTGTTGTAGACCCAATACTGGGGCTCCACATTTATTTAGCATATTACTGTTTCCCAGGGAGCTTTGCACTTCGGATTGCTGTGTTGAGACTCTTAACTGAGGCTCCGCTGTGTTTTTGTGGCTGGTCTCCCTGAGATCAGCTATGGTTTTGTTCCAGCAGACTATGCTCTGCTGAAGCAAATGCATCTTTCTGGATTTCCGCTGTCTCCCTCAGCTAAGGAACCTGAGTGAGATATACACTCCCACCACTTCTTTCCCATACACATTACCACAATATATATATATCTCAAAAAGGCTCAGAAGATACTAAATGTAATGCTAAGGCCTCATGCACACGGCCGTTGTTTTAGTCTGCGTCCGAGCCGTATATTTTGCGGCTCGGGCGCGGACCCATTCACTTCAATGGGACCTCAAAAGATGCGGACAGCACTCCGTGTGCTGTCCGCATCCGTTGCTCCGTTCCGTGGCCCCACAAAAAAAATAGAGCATGTCCTATTCTTGTCCGTTTTGTGGACAAGAATAGGCATTTCTACAACGGGCTGTGTTCCGTTCCGCAAATTACGGAATGCAGACCAGCTTCTGTGTTTTACGGATCCGTGGTTTGCGGACCGCAAAACACATATGGTCGTGTGCATGAGGCCTAAGGGTAATTAAAAGTGGTCTTTCACTTTAGCACAGCCGCACCTGACTTTCCCAGGGTTGCATGAGCACAGCAAATCTCTTCATTTGGGGATCTTCAGTTGCAAAATATACCATCTGAATATATATTGTCTGACTTCTAACATGAGCCCAGAGCCAATAGATACAGGTAGGCTGAGGCCATCGGGCTCTGTGGGGCTCTTTGTGGTTCTCCGGTCTGCCTGCAGTGTAACCTGCAGTGTTTGTCCCAGGATAATGTAACTATTCGATTAAACTCTAAAAATAAATAAATGAATAAAAAGTACTGCATACCACACAGACTAAACAAAAATCACTCCAAAAAAAATCACTAGATCACCAAATCTGTAATGGAGACACCCCTTTGCACCGGTTTTCCTTCCTTTGAGGGATATCTGGCTTTCATTGTGTTGTAGACCCAATACTGGGGCTCCACATTTATTTTGCATATTACTGTTTCCCAGGGAGCTTTGCACTTCGGATTGCTGTGTTGAGACTCTTAACTGAGGCTCCGCTGTGTTTTTGTGGCTGGTCTCCCTGAGATCAGCTATGGTTTTGTTCCAGCAGACTATGCTCTGCTGAAGCAAATGCATCTTTCTGGATTTCCGCTCATGAGGTGCTTATCACAGAATGAAGATGGTGCTGTGAGTGCTACTGTGGCTGCTTGAGGAGCGGGAATGAGATGAGTTCCTTCATGAGTTTTCAAAACCAGATGAGGAAAGAAAATAGACTCCGACTTTTACCTTTCCTAGTGTCTGTTCAGGAATATAAGCCCTAAATAACAGTATTGTATCGTAGAATATTCAGTCTCACGTAGACGCAGTGGCCCCAATGTTCTCATGATAGGTGGAGGATCCAGTGGTGGTATATTCACCTATCAGACATTCAAGACATATACTGTGGATTTGCCAAGAATATGTATGATAGGAATAGACTGTTTTATAGACTGTTTGCTGAGTTTCATTTGCTGGCCATAAACTACTGTAGTCTATAACTTTCTGACCAATACCTAAAGAGGTTCTCCGAGACAGGGAGCGGGCAGGACCCCAACTGATTACTTCTGGCATGTGATAAGATTATTTTATGCTAGAGCTTACTATATTAGCAAATCTGATTACTAGTGCAGGCCAAGATGAAAAATGTAGAGTCTCGTCTGACGTGGATATGAAGGAGCAGAGCTGTGAAGTCCAAGTCGTGGAGTCAAAGCTAGATTCGGGTGGCGTTGGAGTCTGTAGAAATTTGTGCTCCAGTTTAAAAAAAATATTACATGTTAGTACTATTGTGTAATTAATTTATTGACTTTTAGAAATCTTATTCATAAATTCTCACCTCTCCTTTATTCTACCCTGGCCCTTTTACTAGATATGTCATGCTGCTACAAGGCCCTAACCCTGGGTTCAGACCTGAGCGTTCTAGGAAACGCGCGTCGTACGTGCGTTCGTGTGATTGACTACTGTGGTGTCAATCACAATACGCGCGACAAACGCCCCAAAAAAAGCTCAAGTACTTGTTTATGTGTAGGGCGTTTTACAGCGTGTTCGTACGCGCTGTAAAACGCTCAGGTGAGAACCATGCCCATAGGGAAACATGGGTTTTCGCCTGTTGAGCGTTTTACAGCGCGTAGGAACGCGCTGTAAAACGCTCAGGTGTGAACTTAGGGTTAAGGGTACATTCACACGACGACAATGAGTCGTACTATTGTCGCGCGACAATTTTTATAATGGGAGTCTATGGTGTCGCATTGCAACATGCGACATGCTGCGACTGCGACGCGACAGTCACAGGAAAATCCATTCAAGGATTTTTCTGCGACTGTCGCGTCGCTGTCGCAGCTTGCCGCAGTGCGACACCATAGACTCCCATTATAGAAAATGTCACGCAACAAATGTCGTCGCATGAACGTACCCTAAAGGATTTGTCTCACTTCAGTAAATGGCATTTATCATGTAGACAAAGTTAATACAAGGCACTTACTAATGTATTGTGATTGTCCATATTGCCCCCTTTGCTGGCTGGATTAATTTTTCCATCACATTATACACTGCTCGTTTCCATGGTTACGACCACCCTATAATCCAGCAGCGGTGGTTGTGCTTGCACACTATAGGAAAAAGCACCGGCCTCTCTGGTGGCCAGGACTGTGGGAGTGAACATAGGCTGGTGCTTTTTTCCTATACTGTGCAAGCACGACCATCACTGATGGATTACAGGATGGTCATAACCATGAAAATGAGCAGCGTATAATGTGATGGAAATATGGACAATCACAATACATTAAGTGCCTTGTATTAACTTTCTCTACATAATAAATGCCATTTGCTGAAATGAGACAAACCCTTTAAGTCCAACAGTCTAATATGTGTGGGGAGCTCCTGACTCTCTTCCAACATCATCTGTGCATCGGACAAAATGAATATTTTCGCCTGATCCTTTAGTTCTCCCGGGAGATAAGCAGCCGCCAGAGGTCTCTTGCAGCGACTTTCTCCCCAGTAAATACACAAATGCAATCGGCCGAGCTGAACGTGTATTTGTATGAGGGTGTTGGAAAGGAGTTAGGAGAGATAGCTGTCAGCTGATTGATCATTCGGCTGACGGCTATTGAACTTTTGCGGCTGCCTTTAGTTACAAAGCCTGAAACTGTATTGCACATGCTCAGTAGTGAAGTTCCTCCTCTAAAGACCAGCATAGTATATAACTGTCTCTGTATACAGTAAATAGCTTCCCCTGCCTCCCTGCATTCCCTGTAGTGGGCGCTTACCGCTCACACAGGCATCGCTCCTAACAGCGGGTTATCACACAGTGCGCTGGGAGTACAAGGGGAGAGCTCACTGACAGCGCTGACCACGCTGGTCACTACTGAGCAGGAAGCAAGTAAAGATATTTATTTATTAATACATATTTCATCTATCATAACAGTATTGCTCCACTACTATATGAGGGAGAAGTGCGGGCAGACATCCACCAGCTCCTAGCACGTCTCCATATCTTCCTAGTCAGTGCAGCACTGCCCTGTTAGGAAGACGGATGTCTATAAATAAAGGTTTTCCCTTAATAAAAATATATTAGAAAAAATGTTCTGTATCACTGTCCCTACCCATTAGCAAAAAATAAATCAAATAAATGGCATATACCCTTTGTATATGAAGCAAAAACATTTTTTTATTTCATCTTTTGCATTTTCAAAATAACAAGAAAAGGAAAAGGGCCCAAAGCAAAACTTTGGGCACCCTGCATGGTTAGTACCTAGTAGCACCCCCTTTGTCAAGTATCACAGTTTGAGCTGTCTTGCATGCACTGCTCTTTTGAGGTCTATCCACAGATTTTCAATGATGTTCAGATCAGGGGACTGTGAGCGCCATGGTAAAACCTTCAGCTTGCGCCTTTTGAGGTAGTCTATTGTGGATTTTGAGGTGTGTTTAGGATCATTATCCATTTGTAGAAGCCATCCTCTTTTCAATTTCAGCTTTTTTACTGTTGGTGTTATGTTTGCTGGAATTTCATTGAATCCATTCTTCCCTCTACCCGTGAAATGTTCCCCATGCCATTGGCTGCATCACAACCCCAAAGCATAATTGATCTACTCCCATGTTTAATGGTGGAGGGGAGTTCCTTTCATAAAATTCTGTGCCTTTTTTTTTCCAAACATACCTTACCTCATTGTGGCCAAAAAAATTATATTTCAACCTCATCGGTCCATAGGACTTGGATCCAAAGTGCTTGGATCAAGCTTGTTTACATATTCTTTTGGAGACTTGTGTGGATGAATTTTGTGGTGAGGATACAGGAGAGGTTTTCTTCTTGTGACCATTCCATGAAGGCCATATTTGTGCAGGTCTCACTGGAGAGTAGAACAATGTACCACAACTTCAGAGTCTGATAAATCTTCCTGAAGGTCTTTTGCAGTCAAGCAGGGGTTCTGATTTCTCTTTCTAGCAATCCTACGAATATCTCTGAAATTTTTCTTGGTCTTCTAGAGCCTTCTCCTGCTTTTTGGGCCACAACCATTTTCATTTTCAAACTTGGTCAGCTGCTTAGAAGAAGCCATGGCTGCTGTGTTTTGGGACAAGGTTAGAGGAGTCTGGGTATTTATAAAGCTTTAAAATTTGTATCACCTGGTCTTTCCTAATGATGATTGTTAACAAGGCTTAACTCTAACAGGCTACTTAAGGTCTGAGACCTTGGTCAAAGTTATCTGAGCACTCAAATCTCCTTGGGTTCCCATACTTTTACTAGGTACTCCTTTCCTATTTTCACTCTAAAATTGCACGAAACCAAAATAATACACTGATATTGCTTAAAATGTTGAAAATTGTGTTTCATCTTTAACTTTATGCCTTTTGGGATCATTTCATCTTCATCTTTTTTAACTGTTCACAGTAACAGTAATTTCGACCAGAGGTGCCCAGACTTTTGCATTCCACTATATGTAGAAAAAGATTCATCCATGCCCACAGAGAACAAAGCTAGTAGGTTTTGGCACAATTTTTCGCTAACTGCACTAAAAGAATTTGAGCAGTTTGACCGTTCATTAAAACTAACAGTGCAACAAGCTATTCCTTTGTATCCTGAAATGTTACCTTTGTGGTAACTGCTTTGCCACCAACTAAAGGTAATGTAGAGAAGTTGTTCTCTGCTTTCAATTTAATTAGATCAGATTTGAGGACATGCATGAAGAAGGATCTGACTAATACTTTTTCTGAGGACAAAGTCATACATTTAAAGAGGACCTTTCACCGGTCTAAAGTTTGTATGGTAAAGATATGTACATGCAGAGCGGCACCCAGCGATGACCCTGCACTTACTATTATCCCTGGGTGCCGCTCCGTTCGTCCGCTGTAGCCCCCGGTACCGGCGCACGTGCTGCTGCTAATTTTGCTGTGGAAGGAGACATCCTCTTTTGCCCTGGGCGTCTCCTTCTCCCAGATTGGCCTGCGCTCCAGCCTGGGAGAAGGAGACGCCCAGGGCAAAAGAAGATGTCTCCTCCCACAGCAAAATTAGCAGCAGCACGTGCGCCGGTACCAGGGGCTACAGGGGACGAACGGAGCGGCACCCTGGGATAATAGCAAGTGCAGGGACATCCCTGGGTGCTGCTCTGCATGTACATAGCTTTACCATACAAACTTTGGACCGGTGAAAGGTCCTCTTTAAAAGTATTCCGTGTATAATATTGTTTTCTAGTTATTAAATGCATAGTGTATTGTATTTTAAATTATACCAGTTATTTGTTCAGAAATTGTATTTCAATAAATATGCTTTAAGTTCTGTCTAAGTAGCCTGTTTACGTTAAAAAGGTTGTCTCACTTCAGCAAGTAGCATTAATCATATAGAGAAAGTTAATACAAGCCACTTACTAATGTACTATTATTATCCATATTGCCTCCTTTGCTGGCTTGATTCATCTTTCCATCACATTATTCACTGGTTGTTTTCATGGTAACGATCACCCTGCAGTTCATCAGTGGTGGTTTTGCTTGCACACTAGGAAAAGAATCAGCCTCTCTGGTGGCCAGGACCGTGAGAGCTCACATAGGCTGGTGTTTTTTTCTATGGTGTGCAAGCACGGCCACCGCTGCTGGATTTCAGGGTGGTCGTAACCATGGAAACGAGAAGTGTATAATGTGATGGAAAAATGAATTCGGCCAGCAAAGGAAGCAATATGGATAATAACAATACATTAGTAACTGCCTTGAATTAACTTTCTTTACATAATAAATGCTATTTGCTAAAGTGAGACAGCCCCTTTAATGATGGCGAGAAAAAGCCTAATGTTACCATTTTATTACAGGACATGTGATATTCAAGGACATAACTAGAAATAGCTGGGCCCCATAGCAAATTTTTGGCCATTTATGAAGGAGTCAGAGCCAGAGTTGGAGTTTTAGTGTGATAAAATAGAGGAGTCAGAGTTGCAGTGAGAACTTTGGCCTACCGACTTCAAAGCCCTGTGGAGGAGTCGCAGGCTATGCTATAAATGCCTGATAGGTGTGTTCTCTACACATCATATCTATATCTTCTCATATTTGAGAACATGGGTCCCCTGAGATGAGATGCTGACTTAATTATTATCCAAATCATGTCTCAAGGCCTATTTAAAAGGCTGAACATTGACTTTATAGGATCGCTACCTTACATCTGGTGTATACCTTCTTCCCAGAATTCCAGAGGAGCATTACCTGGCCTGTAAGACTCCTCACACCGATTAAGGCTGGAGATATAGTACCCCCAAATCCTGACCTTGGCCTCTTACCTAGTTAAGCAAGTTGAGGGGCAAGCACCCCAAAACAGCTGTCCTCTGATTAGTTAGGGTACTTTCACACTTGCTGCAGGACGGATCCGGCATGATCCGTCCAGCCGCAAGTGCCCGTGCACTGCCGTATAATGACAATTATGGGGGTGGGGGGCGGAGCTACTGCAGCTCACGGCAGAGATCGCCGAACTGAAAAGTCGGACATGCAGGTCTTTTAGTCCAGCGATCTCCGGCCGTGCACTGCCGTGCTGCACTGTAACTCCGCCCCCACCCCCATTATAATCAATAGGGACGGAGCGGCAGCACAGCAGTGCACAGGCATTTGCGGCAGGACGGATCCGGCAGGCTGAATAGCCTGCCGGATCTGTCCTGCCGCAAGTGTGAAAGTAGCCTTACTGGCTTAATTATTATCCAAATCTTGTCTCTGTCATGTCATGTCGGCCTATTGAAAAGGTTAAACGTTGACCTATAGAATAGCTTCCTTACATCTGCTGGCATCAGACGCAGAGCGTGCCAAGAGCTCTTGAAAACCTTCTTCTTCTGTATTAAATATTTTAGGTATTCTCAGTTTTAATGGATTTACTAAATGAAAAGTGCACTGGGACATATGTCATAGATGCAGATCATGCAATTTTATGGCATAAACCTCTAGATTATACACTTTGAGTATCATGCTGACTTTTGTAAGTATGGATCGATAATTGGCACATTTTTAAATATACCTACATATCTTGTATATACTTTATTAGGCCTCTTTCACACAAACGTATTTGTTCCGTGGCTGTACTGCGGGCCGCATACGGTGGTTCCACAATACACAGGGCACCAGCCGTGTGTATTCCGCCTCACGGATGCGGACCCCTTTACTTGAATGGGTCCGCAAATCCGGAGATGCAGTGCAGAACAGAAGCGCGGAATGGAACCCCACGGAAGCACTACAGAGTGCTTCTGTGGGGTTTCCTTGAGTGCTTCTGTGGGGTTTCCTTTCCGTAAAAAAATAGAACTTGTTCTATCTTTTTGCAGAAAGGACGGATCACGGACCCATTTAAGTTGAATGGGTCTGGATCCGTCCCGGCATCGTCCATGCATTGGGACCGCAAATTGCGGTCCCCAATGCACAGAGTAGAACAAATACATTCATGTGAGGCCTCTTGCACATGAACGGATTTTCCCATTACATTTTTGCGGTTTCCATTTGCGATCCGTATGCAGAACCACTCATTTCAATGGTTCCGCAAAAAAACGGAATGCATTCCGTTTCCGTATTTCCGTTGCGGACCATTTTGAGTCTTGTCCTATTACTGTCCGCAAATCACGTTCCGTGAATCCATTCAAGTCAATGGGTCCGCAAAAAATACGGAATGGATACGGAACACACCCGTATGTCATCCGTATTTTGCAGATCCATGCTCACTTTGCCCAAGTGTTTACTGTTTGCAAACATTACAGATTACAAAGTTCCTGTTTCCGTTTGTGATCCTCAAAAAACTGATCACATACGGAAACCATATGAAGATTTTTTGCAGAAATACAGAACGGAAACGGAACAACGGATCCATGAAAAACGGACTGCAATACATACAGTCGTGTGAAACAGGCCTGAAAGAGGCCTTACCCTAATTTAAAAGAGGACCTTTCATCAGGGAAAAAAATATGAACTAAGTATGCTGGCATGGAGAGCGGCGCCCAGGGATCTCCCTGCCCTTACTATTATTCCTGGGCGCCGCTCTGTTCTCCCGGTATTGGCTCTGGTATCTTCGCTCACTTGGTTCTACTAGGCGGAGCCTGCCCTTGTTCTCCTGGGCGTCTTCTTCTCCGAGGCTGTGAGCTCTGCGCTGCAATTGGCCAGCGCTACAGCCTGGGAGAAGGAGATGCCCAGGAGAACAAGGGCAGGCTCCACCTAGTAGAACCAAGTCAGGCAGGCTCCGCCTAGTAGAACCAAGTCAGGCAGGCTTTGCCTAGTAGAACCAGGTCAGGCAGGCTCCGCCTAGTAGAACCAAGTCAGGCAGGCTCCGCCTAGTAGAACCAAGTCAGGCAGGCTCTGCCTTGTAGAACCAGGTCAGGCAGGCTCCGCCTAGTAGAACTAAGTCAGGCAGGCTCCGCCTAGTAGAACCAAATGAGCGAAGATACCGGAGCCAATACATGGAGAACAGAGCGGCGCCCAGGGATAATAGTAAGTGCAGGGAGATCCCTGGGCGCCGCTCTCCATGTCAGCATACTTAGTTCATATTTTTTTCCCTGATGAAAGGTCCCCTTCAAATCTAGGTTGACATTGGGCTACAGGGCCTTCTGGAGGGGTGGTTCTTGCAAGGCAGATAGGATATAAGACATGTGAAAATCAATTGGGTCAAGATTAGGGGTGGTCTTTAGAGAGGTCTCATGGTATGTAATATGTATATATAAAACTTCACAGTGAACGTCTTTGCTGGTTAAGGCACAGAAACGGTTACGGATAAAAATCCGAGAGATATTGCTGTGCTCTGCAAGATTTTATCACACGATGCTCGAATCCTCTGAGCGACCACTCCATGCTAATTAAATTGCCCTTCAGCCATGCTGGTAATGGCCTCGCTCTCTCAGGGCTGTCTTAGCTTCTCATAGACTGGAATTATCCTTGCTCATTATGAGTTAGACTGAAAAGGATGAATAGCTGAGTATGCCTACACTGCCAGGAACCTAAGCGGCCACAAAGGGCTCTGTGAGCCGCCAAGACCAGACAGCTTGGAAGAGACGAGGCCGGAGTAGGAACGAGACGTAGCCGAGCGCGGTTGTCTTGTTTAAGTGCTCTGTTCACATAACTGAGGCTTTTATCCCTGTTTAGAGCAGATGTCTGACAATTCCCAAGTGCTTCATGGACTCACTTGAGAAGGCTAATTCCCATTCTCCATGTTCATTAAGCTAATGGCTTACCCCGAAGTGACATGCCGGCTTTCAGCCTTGCAGAAAATAAGCGCCTATGCCCACAACACATGATCCCCTTATGAGATTCCTCCACTGTTCACTTCACCACTAATACATGTTATTACTGTTCTCCTCAGCAGTTTTCATTTATTTATATATTCACAGTCCATAGCTAACAAAATATTGTCATAAAGGACTAAAGAGCAGAGGGTTTCCGTATGTTATTTCTACCACAATTACATTTGTTAAGGCCATACACTTTTGAAAGGATTCCATCCAACTCCACCCTAAGTATGTATCCTGATCTCAGCAAGACATGGCTGATCTGCAGGTTCTGAGGTAGCACTTACCCCCTTATGTAAAGCTCCGTCTCATTCTGCACAGCAGACCTTTTATCATCCCTGAAGACTACCAGGGATGCTTCCTTTTCTAACCTCTACGGCCCCTTGCAGACAAGCGTGAGCGGATTAGGTCCAGATGCGTTCAGTGAAAATGCGCGAGTTCGCAAGCAAGTACATTCACTTTTGTTTGCCATTGCGTTCAGTTGTTCAGTTTTATCGCGCGGGTGCAATGCGATTTATTGTGTTTTGCATGCGCGTGATAAAAAAACGGAATGTTTACGAACAACATCTCTTCCCAATCACTTCTATGGGGCCAGCGTTGCGTGAAAATCGCAGAATATAGAACATGCTGCGATTTTCACACAACGCACAAGTGATGCGTGAGAAACATCGCTCATGTACACACATTGAAATGAATGGGTCCGGATTCCGTGCGGTCGCAATGCATTCGCATTGCATCCACGCGGAATTCTCGCTCATCTGCAAGGGGCCTACCTCTGCTTCTTAACTGACAGGGCCAGGTTCCTCCATAGTCATCTCTCCTGGTCCTGACAATCAAGGAGAGGGAGAGACTGGGAAATGAGGCAGGAGGAGCAAGGGTTTATTTACTAGCTTAAAGGGGTTTTCCCATCTCAGACAATGGGGCATATCCCTAGGATATTCCCCCATTGTCTCATAGATGCGGGTCCCACCTCTAAAACCCGCAATTACACCGAAAACGGAGCGGGAGGGTAGTGTCCGGAGGACCTCAGGGTCCGGCCACCGCCAAACTCTCTCCCCATAGAAGTGAATGGGATGCACCACGCTTGCGTGGCCACAGCTCCCATTCATTTCTATGGAGTCGACGGAAATAGCTGAGCCAGCGGCCCCATAGATACGAATAGAGGGCGGCTGCGCATGCGCAGTGCGCCCTCCACAACTTTCAGGGATCCGTTCTCGATGTAGGTGTGGGTCCCAGAGGTGGGATCTGCACCTATCAGACAAGAGGGGCATACCCTAGCGAAATGCCCCCATTGTCTGAAAAGGGAATACCCCTTTAAGCTGATCCTCAGTGCACTTAAAGGGGAGTCATCACAGTGAATACACTGTCTAATAAGGACAACATCTGTATGAAGTTTGTTTGCTCTCCCTGTGCTTGTTTGGGTTTCCTCCGGGTTTTCCAGTTTCCTCCCACACTCCAAAGACATACTTTTAGGGAACTTAGATCGTGAGCCCCATTGGGGACAGTGTGATGGCAATGTCTGTAAAGCGCTGCGGAATATGGTAGCGCTATATAAGGGCATTAAATAGATAAATATGCAGGCCGCATGTTATAGTCATGGGAGGAGCTGAGCAGATATTATCAAGATTTGGAACTGTATTTCAGGCACCAAAAAATGCACTCATAATGCTATTGTGTGTAACTGGCTGTTTCTTCGCCTGTTCAGCATCTCTCTGTATTAACTGTGCATGCGAGACTTGTGAACAGCAGTCTGCATGATGGCACGCACTGTTGTATTCTCGCCGTATTCCTATTTACCAGCCAGCTTGATTACTATCCGCCATTTGCAACGTTATGTCCTCCCTTCTAGGCGGATCCAAAATGTTTGGCTGGGAGACTATTTATTTGCAGGAGAAATCCCGGGAAATCACCTTGCATGTGGCAGACTGATCAAGATGGCCGGTAAATAAGAATACGGTGAGAATATAAAAGTGCGGAACACCATTGGCAACTCACATGTGCAGTCAATAGAGCAAGATGCAGGACAAGCAAAGAAGCAGCACACACCAAGGAGATACAGAAATAAACACCATCCTGTAAAAGTCAGAGGAACACCAACACCTCACGGAGGCTTCAGTGTGGTGAGAAGCGCTGCCGCGCAACTGTTTTATCTACCTATTACCCGCTACACCAAGTAGAGATATATATGCATACCTCCCAACTGTCCCAGATTTTAGTGTCTGTCCCTGGTGTTGTGGAAATTTTATTAGGCTGTGGACCAGGGGGAGACTGATGTACTGCAGAGCAGTGTTGTCTTGGGAAATGTATGTGCGCCAGCTAGGGCCCCCGCCCAAAGAGTGGATTTATTGGCTTGGCGTGGATGCATTTATTAAGAGAACAATATACGGAAAGGAACGTGCATTCGTTATTTCCAGTGCGCCTGATCAACCGCTGGAGATGGTGACGCTGTTCCTCTAAGTAGGCCCACATAAGAATCCTGGTGAGCCTTGTTGAGCATTGATCACTGATCGGTGCTGAACAAGATTCTCCCTAGTGGTGATTGAGAGAAATGTTGTGTGTCATCACTTCCTGTATGTTTGTACTGTACATGAAGGGAGTGGTCAGGTGTTGGGCCTGCCCCTTCCTATTGTTATCCCTTTTGTCTATGTAAATAAAGAAGGAGTCTGGGCGAGAGGGCAGTTCTCATCCGGTCTTTCCACCATAAAGCATCTTATCTGATTACTGGAATAGTGTGGCCTTTCCTTACACAAAAGGAGCTTGATACACGTGCTTGTAAGCACGGGGTAAGGAAATTTCTACAACACTGGGTATGTCCCAGAGACAGTTGAACGCAATGGTAAGGTAGGGAGTCAGGACCCGTCAGCTCCCTACTTCACCATTTAACCGTCGGCGCTCCCCAGCAGGCACAAGGTGGTGAGAAATTGCACCTGCCGGGCTATGTAGGAGGAGCACACAGGCCGGGCAATCAGCCTGCCTGTTCCTCCTACAGAGCCCAGCAGGCCCGATGTGTCACCACATGTCACCTCCCAGGGCTAGGTGCATGGTACAGTTTTTTTTTTGTACTTAGTATATAGGTTAGTATATAAAATGAGAATGCTTGGAATGTCTGTATGTGGGTAAGTAACTGGCTGAGTGACAGAAAACAGAGGGTGGTTATTAACGGTAGATACTCAGATTGGGTCACTGTCACTAGTGGGTTACCTCAGGGGTCAGTATTGGGACCTATTCTCTTCAATATATTTATTAATGATCTTGTAGAAGGCTTGCACAATAAAATATCAATTTTTGCAGATGACACTAAACTGTGTAAAGTAATTAACACAGATAAGGACAATATACTGCTACAGAGGGATCTCGATAGATTGGAGGCTTGGGCAGAGAAATGGCAGATGAGGTTTAACACTGACAAATGTAAGGTTATGCACATGGGAAGGAATAATGCAAGTCACCCGTACATACTAAATGGTAAAACACTGGGTAACACTGACATGGAAAAGGACCTAGGAATTTTAGTGAACAGCAAACTAAGCTGCAGAAACCAGTGTCAGGCAGCTGCTGTCAAGGCCAATAAGATAATGGGTTGCATCAAAAGGGGCATAGATGCCCGTGATGAGAACATAGTCCTACCACTTTACAAATCGCTAGTCAGACCACACATGGAGTACTGTGTACAGTTCTGGGCTCCTGTGAACAAGGCAGACATAGCAGAGCTAGAGAGGGTTTAGAGGAGGGCAACTAAAGTAATAACTGGAATGGGTGGACTACAGTACCCAGAAGGATTATCAAAATTCGGGTTAGTCACCATAGAAAAAAGACGACTGAGGGGAGATCTAATAACTATGTATAAATATATCAGGGGTCAGTACAGAGATCTCTCCCATCATTTATTTATCCCGAGGACTGTGACTGTGACAGGGGGACATCCTCTGCGCCTGGAGGAAAGAAGGTTTGTACACAAACATAGAAAAGGATTCTTCACGGTAAGAGCAGTGAGACTATGGAACTCTCTGCCTGAGGAGGTGGTGATCGTGAGTACAATAAAGGAATTCAAGAGGGGCCTGGATGTATTTCTGGAGTGTAATAATATAACAGGCTATAGCTACTAGAGATGGGTCTATAGAAGGAAGGATGATCTGTTTCGCAAAATGTGGAACACACACGGCCAGTATATGTGTTTTGTGAATCCACAACTTGCGGACTGCAAAAACAGCAAAGGCCATGTGCATGAGCCCTTAAAGCGATTGTCTCACTTCAGTAAGTGGCATTTATCATGTAGAGAAAGCTAATACAAGGCACTTACTAATGCACTGTGATTGTCCATATTGTCTCATTTGCTGGCTTGATTAATTTTTCATCATATTATACACTGCTTGTTTCAGGGGTTACGGCCACCTCTGCAGGACAGATACGAAGAAGCCGGGACGCGTTGCGCATGTGTATCTGTGTGTGCTTCCACAGTCCCGGCCACTGGAGAGGCAAGGCCTTTTTCCTATATTATGAAAGCACAGCCACCATGGATTGCAGGGTAACCATGGAAACAAGCAGTGTATAATGTGATGGAAAAATGAATGAAGCCAGCAAAGGAGGCAATATGGACAATCACAATACATTAGTAAGTGCCTTGTATTAACTTTCTCTACATGATAAATACCATTTGCTGAAGTGAATCTGACCCTTTCAAAAGATTTTTAAGTTTTAGCTAAATTATTGAATAATCTAATCTAATATATGCTGAACTTTTTGTGATTGGTTCTCAACATTTCTGCTCAACAATTCTCTCACTGAAAAGTTTTACATTGAAGACTGTGGGGGAGATTTATAACTGGAGTAAAGGAAACTGTCTTAGGTCTGAGATCTGTCATAGGGTCTCAATACCGGGAAAAAAAAAACGCTTCCGCTTTGTCCCCATTCATTGTCAATGGCGACAAAACGTAAAAATAGAAAACGGATCCATCCTCCATTGACTTTCAATAGAGTTCATGACGGATCCGTCTTGGCTATGTTAAAGATAATACAACTAGATCCATTCATAACGGATGCAGATTGTTGTATTATCAGTAACTGAAGGGTTTTTGCTGAACCCTGCCGGATCCAGCAAAAACGCTAAGTAGCCTTAGTTGCCCATAGCAACCAATCAGATTCCACCTTTCATTTCTCAGAGCTCCTTTGGAAAATGGAAGGTGGAATCTGATTGGTTTCTATGGGCAAATAAGCCAGTTTTCCTTTAGATCAGCTTTGATAAATCCCCCCTTTATCTGACCTTTTTTACCTTTTTCTGCACAGTTGCACAATTTTATATTTTTTTGCCAGTGTTCAGAAAAGACAACATAGACGATCTATTTCTCAATAGAAAAAAGCCTAGAAGCGGCCGGTTGCCAGTGACTGATAGAGTCCCTGATGTCTCTTTTACTGAAGAAAATAATCACATTTGGCAATTGCTCCCAAATTCCTGGCCTCCTCTAATAGACTCACATGGCCGACACTCAATCTTTCTTTTTTTTTTTGGAGTCCTTAAGTGGCCAAAAATATATGTAGAAGTAAAGTTTACTTTCCCCCGGGTTGAAAGGGGAGGGATGAATGGCCGGCAGTGTGAGTAACGTGGCCGGCTATTGTGCGCTTCCTCCGAGGGTCAGGTGGAGACCATATGTTACCATTCTTCTGACTCGTCAGTATGTGTCTCCATGACGCCCGGATCAGCATCGTCCTTTGTCCAGCCGGTGGAGAATACTCCATATATTCATGGCTTGGCAGTGGCATGTCTTTAAAGAGGGAAACAAATTGATACATACAAGCTCCCATCCCATTGGCCTCGCAGGGCACATTTAAAGCAGACAATAAAAGGACATTGCAGCCTGTTTAAAATCTTGAGAAAGCCTTGGTTCCCATAGAGATCAGATGGTAGTCCTGATCCGGCCCATTAAACTCTAATCAGATGTAAATGTCTCCACAGGCCTCAGTCCTGAATTCATTACCAGCTTTCAATAAAAGGAATCCCTCAGAAAAGAAGCCTCGTCACAATAACGAGTTTGTTTGTCAAACCCGGTGTCATTTCTGAAAGGCTTTCACTTAGCGCTGTCCCTTTGGTTTAACCCCATCCGTGCTGGAGCCTCCTAAACCATTAGCCGCTCAATGAGGTGTAGATTTATTACTCTGCCATCCCTCCATGCAGCGCAAGGAGGACCTTGTACTTCTCAGCCCGGAGTAAATAACGCATCAAGAGATGTCGGAGAAGGTGTCGATTTTTAGTTGTGATGTATGCAAAGGCATAACTTGAAGCTCTGGGCCCCAATGCAAAATCTAAAAGTGACATTTATAATGTTGGTGTCCTCTTAGGTGGCAGAGAGGCCTTGGGACCCCCTATTGTCCAGGACCCCGATGCAACCTATTTACTCCCTATCGGTATACCTCTTGTTTATATGATATGGTGAGTCTATTCTTTTGCCCTCTAAGAAAAGAGGGCATAAAGTATCAGGAAGTGAATGTGACAGGTATTTACTGTATATCTACTGTATGTGTCCGTGTTCTATCACCTGATGAATAGTTAAAAAACATAAAATGTAAATGGAATTACGGAGTAATAAAATGTGAAATATGACATAGAAATCCACAGCCCATTTTTTTTTATAATATAGTGACAATGGGGATCATGCGGTTGATATATAAAAATTGAAGCACCATATTTAGAGGCTGCAATATGGACGTTTTTGAACCAGAACCAACATTGACCCCTTGAAGAAGGTTTTTTTTTTTTTTTTTTAGTCAAAGGGTTGAATTTAACAAGTCATGCCCTCTGGAATTCTGGCTTTAAGGGGGTATTCCCATCTTAGACAATGGGGGCATATCGCCTCCATTGTCTGACAGGTGTGGGTCCCAACTCTGGGACCAGCACCCACACTGATAGCCGAGCCCTGAAAGTTATGGAGGGCGCACTGCGCATGCGCAGCCGCCCTCCATTCATTTCTATGGGGCCGCCGAAAACAGCCAAGCGGTGGCTCGGCTATTTCTGTCTGCTCCATAGAAAAGAATGGGAGCTGTGGCCGTGCAAGCGCGGTGCGTTCCCATTCACTACTATAGAGAGAGCGTTTGGTGGTGGCTGGTTCTCCGGCCACCACCTTCCTCGGTCCGTTCTCTATCTATCAATGGGGGCATATCCTATCAGACAATGGGGGCATATCCTAGTGCTAAGCCCCCATTGTCTCAAATGGAAATAACTCTTTAATAAGTTACAAAATAAGGTTTTCCTACTATTTGGGCTTAGTTGCACAAAAATCTGACTTTATACATTTTTACACCACTCACTCTAGTTTTGGAAAGTGGGTCTGAAAGTGGGTGTGGTTAGTTATGTTAATTAGTTTCACACCAGATTTATCATTGCATAAGGAGTTTTATGGGGCTAAAAAAAAAAAACTTAGAATAAGCCATTAGTGTTTGATTGTGAAGCTCCAGTCTCTGACCAGGTACCAATGTCACCATTGTCTCGCCAGGTACATCAATGTGTTTATATGTGAGGCAGCGCCTGGCCTCTTTGCTCACTGAAGGCCCCCTGATTCGGTCTGATCAGTGTTTTAGTCCTTGAAAACCACTTTAAAGGGGTTGTCTAGTCAATAACATTTTCTGAAAAAGGCTACAAATGGTTTGAAAAAAGGAAAAAGTCATACCGCACCAATATCCCACTACTCCTGTTTAGGAGCTTCCTACGCCCCCTGCCCATCTCTGCTTTCTGGACCCCTCAACTTTGAAATGTGACGGCTCAGTCAATCACAGGGGACACCAGGGGATCAGTAAAGTATGACCTTTACTAGCTGGATAACCCCTTCATATCTTGTGTCTAGGTATGAGCAAATCGACTTCAAATGAAACATCCAAAGTCGATTTCAATAAAACTTAGTTTGAATACTGTACGGAGGGAGCGCTCCATACAGTATTAGAATGTATTGGCTCCGATGAGCCAACATTATTACCCGCGCGACTTCGGCTAATAACTTCAAAAATTAATTTCTACTGTTAAATCCGTTTCCCAAACTTGGGTTCGGTTCCAAGTGGTACCTTGGAACTGAACCCGAGTTCAGGAAATAGATTTTTACAATAGAAATTAATTTATGGAATTATTATGCGAAGTCTCGCGAGACTTCGCAAAGTAATAACTTTGGCTCTTTAGAGCCAATACATTGTAATACTGTACGGAGCGCTCCCTGTATACAGTATTCAAACGAAGTTTTATGCAAATCGACTTCGGATGTTTCATCCGAAGTCAATTCGCTCATCCCTACTTGTGTGCCATGCAAAGATTTTTTTTATTTAAGTTTTTGAAATGTATGGAAAGCAGCTGACCCTTCGTGACATTTTTCTGTATAGACTGCACGGTTGATGCCATACTGCACCATTTATTCATCATTTCCAACAATATGTTATACAATCTTCATTGTGTTTTATGAGGGAGTCATAGGGAAATCTGGAATAAATTACTCTGTTGAATTAGAAGAAATGATGTCCTTGTTTCTTTGTTTCCATTGTTTCATTGGAGGTTATGACTATAGAAAATTCTATATTTCATTTTTCATTTGAGAACAATGCGCAGACCATTAAAGCGCATCGGTTTATTTGCCGGCAGAGCCTGTCATTGAAGGAGCAGCATTCCGATGCAAGAGCCCTTGGCATTGATTTGGTTAATGCCAAAGATCCTTCTTTATATTCCCTTGTGTCTCTGGGAACATAAGCCCACCAAGCAGGGGGTTAAGAGTGTCACACATTCATGGAAGCGGTGGCCTCTGTCACTTTGTCTAAAGAATAATAACCAAAACATCAAATTAAAGAGGAATAAGATGTCTGTTCGCTCCCATGAGTCCCAGTCAGATGAAAAGAGAAAAAAAAAGGCCAAAACTCATGAGTTTCTTAAGTCTCAATTCGTCCCAGATTATCTTTTCAGAGCCTGATACCCATGATGAATAACCCTCTGTTCACACATTACTGACACCCTGGTGCTTCTCTATGGAGAAGGGAGACACATACAGCCACATAGGTTAATGTGACCGTCCCCACGACCCTTTGGGATGATGCTGCTTGACAGACTTACAACAGATAAACCCTCTGTGCTTCTTCTTTCTACTCCCCCTAACCCCT
Source organism: Bufotes viridis (assembly GCA_033119425.1). Classification (NCBI taxonomy): domain Eukaryota; kingdom Metazoa; phylum Chordata; class Amphibia; order Anura; family Bufonidae; genus Bufotes; species Bufotes viridis. The sequence continues at coordinate 533,841,329 of CM065590.1, read as the reverse complement.
AAAGTTTCCTTCATCATCACCCCTTTTATTTCCATCTCTTACCCTACATTAACTCTTCTTGACAGGCTTTCCCCTTCCAAGGAGGATAGAAACGTAGATTGTGTAGCATGAGGGCAAGTAAATGGAAAATGCTAAATAATTTGTGTCAATTAAGCCAAGGTTCCGAAGAAAATCTATCAGAGGATGGTGAATGCGTACAAGTATATGGCCTCATAAATAACCAGATTATTGGCCATGATTTGTTTACTTAATGAACCTTGACAAAATATTCCTCTTCTCGGCCTTTCATGTCATCTGATACCATGAACTTTTACCCCTGTATCTAAGTTCATCTGCTTTAGCATAGGACGTAAACCCCTGGGGAACCTCAGTTGATATATGCTGCTATGATCAACTGCTGGCCTCAAACAATATAAAGTATCGACCCAGTTATGGCCAACCTGTGCTTCCTGCTAAACAAAGTTTAATCTATTTCTAATATGCTTTTGAGGATTTTTGTTTTTTTTACAAAAATGTTATATCTGCCCTGTCCAATAAAAAGTTTGTTTCCACCTGATGGGTGTTGTAATCATAATCAGAGCCTGGGGCGTAGCTATAGGGGGTGCAGAGGTAGCAGTCGCTACTGGGCCCAGGAGCCTGAGGGGGCCCAAAGAGCCTTGTGCCAGTTAAGAAAACACTGGTATTATAGAAAGTGCATGCAGGTCAAGTTACACCTCTGGCTGGACGGAAGGGGTTAGGTCAAGAATTTGGCATGGGCTGGGGGGTGCCGTTTCAATTTTTGCCTCAGACAGCACAAAGGCTATGTGCTTCCCGGCCCCGGGCAACAAAGGACTGAGGGAACAGGGGCCCAAGCTGAAATCTTGCACCATGAGCCTTTAGCTACACCCCTGATCAGAGCCCCATAGCAATTATTAAAATGTGACCCACTTCTGGTACTGGTTATCACCACTGCCGACCATCTAGGATGGGCCTATTGACTGCTTATTTGGCTCTATCTATGTTTCTCAGTTCTTTCCAGATCCTTGTTGGCTAGTTTTGTAAGGCCAGTGATGGGATACCTGCACTGGTATTTTTATGGGTTTTCCCCACCCATAAAAATAAGGCTTTGTTTATACCTGATAAGTGTTGTAATCATAATCAGAGCCTGGGGCGTAGCTATAGGGGGTGCAGAGGTAGCAGTCGCTACTGGGCCCAGGAGCCTAAGGGGGCCCAAAGACCCTTGTGGCAGTTAAGAAAACACTGGTATTATAGAAAGTGCATGCAGGTCAAGTTACACCTCTGGCTGGACGGAAGGGGTTAGGTCAAGAATTTGGCATGGGCTGGGGGTGCCGTTTCAATTTTTGCCTCAGGCAGCACAAAGGCTATGTGCTTCCCGGCCCCGGGCCACAAAGGACTGAGGGAACGGGGGCCCAAGCTGAAATCTTGCACCATGAGCCTTTAGCTACACCCCTGATCAGAGCCCCATAGCAATTCTTAAAATGTGACCCACTTCTAGTACTCGTTATCACCACTGCTGACCATCTAGGATGGGACTATTGACTGCTTATTTGGCTCCATCTATGTTCCTCAGTTCTCTCCAGATCCTTGTTGGCTAGTTTTGTAAGGCCTGTGATGAGGGATACTTGCACTGGTATTTTTATGGGTTCTCCCCACCCATAAAATAAGGCTTTGTTTATCCGCCTGATGGGTGTTGTAATCATAATCAGAGCCTGGGGCGTAGCTATAGGGGGTGCAGAGGTAGCAGTCGCTACTGGGCCCAGGAGCCTGAGGGGGCCCAAAGAGCCTTGTGCCAGTTAAGAAAACACTGGTATTATAGAAAGTGCATGCAGGTCAAGTTACACCTCTGGCTGGACGGAAGGGGTTAGGTCAAGAATTTGGCATGGGCTGGGGGGTGCCGTTTCAATTTTTGCCTCAGACAGCACAAAGGCTATGTGCTTCCCGGCCCCGGGCAACAAAGGACTGAGGGAACAGGGGCCCAAGCTGAAATCTTGCACCATGAGCCTTTAGCTACACCCCTGATCAGAGCCCCATAGCAATTATTAAAATGTGACCCACTTCTGGTACTGGTTATCACCACTGCCGACCATCTAGGATGGGCCTATTGACTGCTTATTTGGCTCTATCTATGTTTCTCAGTTCTTTCCAGATCCTTGTTGGCTAGTTTTGTAAGGCCAGTGATGGGATACCTGCACTGGTATTTTTATGGGTTTTCCCACCCATAAAAATAAGGCTTTGTTTATACCTGATAAGTGTTGTAATCATAATCAGAGCCTGGGGCGTAGCTATAGGGGGTGCAGAGGTAGCAGTCGCTACTGGGCCCAGGAGCCTAAGGGGCCCAAAGACCCTTGTGGCAGTTAAGAAAACACTGGTATTATAGAAAGTGCATGCAGGTCAAGTTACACCTCTGGCTGGACGGAAGGGGTTAGGTCAAGAATTTGGCATGGGCTGGGGGTGCCGTTTCAATTTTTGCCTCAGGCAGCACAAAGGCTATGTGCTTCCCGGCCCCGGGCCACAAAGGACTGAGGGAACGGGGGCCCAAGCTGAAATCTTGCACCATGAGCCTTTAGCTACACCCCTGATCAGAGCCCCATAGCAATTCTTAAAATGTGACCCACTTCTAGTACTCGTTATCACCACTGCTGACCATCTAGGATGGGACTATTGACTGCTTATTTGGCTCCATCTATGTTCCTCAGTTCTCTCCAGATCCTTGTTGGCTAGTTTTGTAAGGCCTGTGATGAGGGGATACTTGCACTGGTATTTTTATGGGTTCTCCCCACCCATAAAAATAAGGGATGTAGCCATCCTAGGCTGATCCTAGGCCTCACACCACAGTCCTTATAGCTGCTACGTGAGTCACCACAATGGTACATTCAACCTTGGAAATATATCAGAGAAGAGAAGTGAGATTATGGAACTGTCTGCCAGATGTTGTGATGGTTGATTCAATGAACAAGTTCAAGAAGGTCATGGATGCCTCTCCTGTATAATAAGAGCACTAGATTTCTGGAGAGGACACTGATCCAGGGATTTATTCTGATTTCCATATTCAGAGTTGGGAAATAATTTTTCCTTTCATATGGGGAAACTGGTGACCACCTCATAGGGGTTTTTGCCTTTATTTGGATTATTACTGTAGGATTATAGGTTGGAATTGATGGACTGTCTTTTTATCAACCTTATCAACTATGCCGCTAGGTATGTAACTTACTTCTCCTCTTTTGAGGGTTTTTAACTTGTTTTTCCTTAAAAATTAGTTATCAAACAGCATCATGAAAACCAAGGACAGGTCAGGGATAAAGTTGTGGAGCAGTGTAAAGGTTAGGTTGTGTTAGGTTAAAAAAAAATATCCCAAGCTCTGAACATGGAGTACTGGTCAATTGCCCTATAGGAGACCGAGAATTGTTGGCCATCAAAATAGCTCTAGAGAAATGGCATACCTGTTGGAGAGAGCTAGTCACCCGGTAGAGATCTATACAGATCATAAATATTTGATTTATTTGCAGTTAGCACAAAAACTTAATTCTCAGCAGTCCCAATGATCGTTATTCTTTGCCCGATTTGATTTTGTTTCACACTTCTGTTCCGCAGATAGGAATGTTAAAGCTGATGCTCTTTCAAGATCTTTTATTCCCAATGATCAAGAGAAAGAAACGCAGTACATCATTGATCCTGATAAAATTGTAACTGTGACTCCTGTTCTACTGAAGAGAGTTCCTCCTGGAAAAGCATATGTACCTGAGTCTAAAAGAAGACTGGTTTTGTCTTTGGGACATTGTTCCAAGGTAGCTGGGCATCCTGGTCAACTGCAAATGTAATCTCCCTTTATTATTAGTGGCCTTCTATGACTGAGTATATCAAGAATTTTTTTTTCTGCTTGCACCACCTGCTATGGACTATCACAGACTTGCCCTCATCCAATGGATGTACAGTCATCTGGGTAGTTGTTGACCAGTTTTCCAAAATGGCTCATTTTGTCTCTATGGCCTGCTTACCTTCAGCCAGTCACCTGGCTAATAAGTTTATGGATCATATCTTCCAGTTTCATGGTTTTCTGAGACATAAAGTGTCTGGTAGAGGGGTCCAGTTTACTTCACATTTTTGGAAAGCTATTTTCAAACTCATGGATGTATCTCTGTATTTTTCTTCCGCATACCATCCACAGTCGAATGGGCAGGTTGAACGGACCAATGAGATCTTAACTAATTGCCTCTGTCACTTTACCAACTGGGCTGATCTGCTTCCTTGGGCAAAGTTTTCTCATAATCATACTAGTGTGTCCACAGACAAACCCCGTTCTTCTTTGTTTATGGTCATCAACTTATAATTCCCATCTCATCCCCGTCTGAAGTTCCAGCAGCAGTTTCTTCTGTGGAGAATTTTTCTAAAGTATGGCAGGAGACCAAGACCGCACTGGACAGAGCCACAGTCTGGATAAAGAAGTTTGCCAATCGCAAGCGCAGATCTCCTCCACAGTTCGCTCCAGGTGACAGAGCATGGCTTTCTTTTAAGTGAATCAAGTTATAGGTGCCTTCCTATAAACTAGCTCCTCAATTTCTTGGACCCTTTGAAATTATAAAAAAATTGAACCGTGTATGCTACAAGTTGCAGCTCCCTGCCTCTTTGCGCATACCCAAATCTTTTCATGTCTCACTTCTCAAGCCCCAGTCTTTAACAAATACTCCAAAGGTTCCAAGGTTGCTGCTGCGCAAGTTAATTCTGAACACGTTTATGAGGTCAAGGATATTTCCAATATGGAGAAAGAAAAAAGAAAATATCTTACTTTTTGGTGGATTGGAAAGGTTTTGGTCCAGAGGAGAGATCTTGGGAGCCTCTTGAAAATATTGATGCGCCTCCTCTAATAGAGATGGTTCCTGAAAAGATCTGGCATAAAGAAGAGGGCCATAAGGGTGGGATACTGTTAGACTGTTGACTCAAGTTCGCCGCTGTCCCAGGCAAGCACAGGAGTCGCTCCACTCTCCCTATGACTAGTTCACTTTGAGAGTTAATCCCTTCCTCCTGCCCCTGTCCAGGTACTGGTTGTTGATTATACGCCTCCCTATTTATCTGGGCTGTGGATCCATCTTCTCGTCTAAACTTTGAGGTTATCTACTTGCTAGTAACTAGTGAAGGTGTTCTCGGCTGTATATCCGTGTATTCAACCTTGTCTGTCTACTAATTCTGATCCTTGCTGCCTGCCTCGACCTTGGAACTGTGACCTGGATTGCGCTCGTACTCAGCCTGCCTTGACCTTGGAATCCCTATTTGGACTATTGGACTGTGTTCAGACTATACTTTTTGCCTGTGTCCAGCTTTGCACTGGTGTCTCTGGCCACCATAGGTCAGCAGCCAGCTATACTACTCCAGGAGGTAGCAGCCTGGTTGGTTCCTTGCGACAAAGTCCAGATCCCTGTACAGGGGTTAAAGGGTGAATAGCAAGGAACAATGCCCTTAGGTTTAGCCCAAAGCCAAACTAGTTAGTTGGCACAGTGGGTCCACAACCACTGACCATAACATGTGCATTATCCAGTTGTCCCAAGCTCTGACATAATATTTGGGCTCTAATGCAACATGATTCCAAATGTCCAGGAATAAAACAAACCCTATTTGGAGATAACTTTGGAACCAATGACAAGTCACTAGGGTCTATTTCTTAAACTTGTTGGCCAATTTCTGGTCACTGTTGACCAATGTGTATGTAAGATGTCTATATGGCACTTACTAATATAGCCTTTGTTGAAATTCTGTGTCATTTTCTATATTTCGGGTATTTTTTCATGGTATGCCCATTGTTTGCCAAGTCTTTTGTTCTGTCCACACTGAGGTCTTGTCGATAAAATGGCTGCTGATAACTCATTAAGAAGCATGTGTTAAAACTCTGTTGAGGTGGTACTACACGCCCAACAGATTGAGTAGGACGTTCCCAGGAGCTAGTGCATGTTGTTGGCGACATTGTGGTAAGAAAGGCACTCTGTACCATATCCTATGGGATTGTCCGAAACTGGCAGCGTATTGGGCAGATGTATTTAAGCTGATCTCGGAAATCTGCAATAGGTCGATCTCACCGACCCCAGATTTGGCACTACTATTTCTTAATATACACAGTTTTTACACCGAATCTAAGACCTTTGATTGGTCACATAGTATTAAGTGCAAAACTAGTGATCACGCGTCACTGGAAGAAGGTAAACCCTCCAAGTATGGAGGAAGTATGCAGCACAATAAACCTAACGTGTCAATATGAGCGCATGCTACCGAGCACTATGGTGAACAGGTCTAAAATAGAAGGAATATGGGAACCATGGATGAAGAGACCCATTACTCATACATGATGCATACATAGTATAGAATCGCGAATGTAACTGGAACTAGCATATGAGCACTAGAGAGACCTCCCACCCCTTCCAGAGCTCCCACCCAAACACCCCTCCAGGACATCCCACCCCAACATCCCCACACCCCTCCCTAGATCCCCCCTAAGTGTCATCCACAGATCCCCCCTAAGTGTCATCCACAGATCCCCCTTAAGTGTCATCCACAGATCCCCCCTTTCCACAGATCCCCCCCTTAAGTGTCATCCACAGATCCCTCCTTAAGTGTCATCCACAGATCCCTCCTTTCCACAGATCCCCCCTTAAGTGTCATCCACAGATCCCCCTTAAATGTCATCCACAGATCCACCCTTAAATGTCATCCACAGATCCCCCCTTAAGTGTCATCCACAGATCCCCCCTTAAGTGTCATCCACAGATCCCCCCTTAAGTGCCATCCACAGATCCCCCCCTTAAGTGCCATCCACAGATCCCCCCCCCCCCTACAAAGAGGACCTTTCATCTGAAAATGCACATTAAAATACATATATCCACTTACATGGCGCCCCCCGTGGTGCTGTTTCAGCTTTTCATTTTCCAAAATGTGCCCCCGTTTGTCCGCAGTGGCCCCCGCAACAATTCGCGCCTCATATGCAAATGAGCCATTCGGCTCAACTGGGCGGTGCTGCAAAAGTTCTCCTGGGCGTGGCTTTCTTCTCCCTGGCATGGAGCGCATCCAATTAGCGCGCTCCGCTCTCAGCCAGGGAGAAGAAGCTCGAGTTCTTGCAAGATTCTTGAGAACTCGAGCGATTTCACACAGTCTAAGCCGGGCTCCATCTTGGATTCCCCAGAGGACTCCAAGATGGCGCCCGGCTCAGGCTGTGTGAAATCGTTCGGGCCGCCATGTAAGTGGATATATGTATTTTAATGTGCATTTTCAGATGAAAGGTCCTCTTTAAGTGCCATCCACAGATCCCCCCCCCTTAGGTGCCATCCACAGATCCCCCATAGTTGGCAAGTGAGTGCAGTGAAAAAAATTACCTAGGAGACGGCGCTGGAAACCCCCAGCAAGACTGCGTTTCTCAGCCGGCGGCCCGGGCCTCCAGTGGCGTAGGGCCCCATAGCCATTGCTATGGCGATCCCTACGCCACTGAAATGGAGGAGTCTCAGTGATGTGTCTGGTCACATGACCCTCCATCAGTGGCCATGTTGTGGACAGGATCTCCATGCGGATAGCACAGAAGATTTGCCTAACAAGGAGACATAGCTTATAAAATGTAGCAAATGGCACAGAATATCAACAAAGGCTATATTAGTAAGTGCCATATGGTCACTTTACGTACATATTGGTTAACAGTAGCCAGAAAATGGCCAACTCCTTTAAGTTATTTACTTCTTTATATAAAGGGCTTGTCCAAAATGATTCTAAATTTCCGGCAAACCCTCCAATAGCCTAAACAAAATCTCTTGTTTTACTCACCCCTTTCTTAGCGGCACTGGTCTGGTCCTCCTGCCACTGTTTTTTCCAAACTGCAGCAGCAACTGCCTGGTATATGGCACGTCACTGCTGCAGAAAATCACAGTGATTGGCTGCGGTGGTGACATGTCATATAGGCCCCATGCACACGACCGTTGTTTGTTTCCGCGTCCGTTCAGTTTTTTTTCACGGATAGGATGCTTCCCTATTCATTTCAATGGGTCCGTCAAAAAATGCGGATGGTCAACCGTTTTTGTTCCGCTTCCGTGATCCGTGTTTTCATTCCGTCAAAAAAATAGTGCATGTCCTATTTTTTTCACGTTTGCGGACAAGGATAGGCATTTTTACAATGGATCTGCCATAAAAATCGGATCCGTAAAAAAAAAAAAACGGTCCGTCATCCGTTTTCTTTGACGGACGCGAAATTTCAAGGAGGAGCTGACACAGAGGCAGGCAACGGTCATGTGCATGTAGCCATACACTGTGCAAATCACTGTTCTCAGCAGTAGACTAATAAGACTAGTGATTGGCTGCAGCGGTCATGTGTCATATACCGGCACATCACCTCTGCAGTTTATTAAAAAAAAGCATTCGCGAACGATGCTGAAAAAAGGGGATGAGTAAACCATGATTTTAGGCTATTCGAGATTTTCAATTGTTTTGAACAACCCCTTTAATTCCCAAATATCCTATTTGATATGTCCCCCAATGACAGCAATAAAGATTATGATGAAATTAAATTCAGTCTCTACAGGAGATTTATGGCCACTGAAAATCTCAAGTGTTCTGCCGGGTAGTCATACTGACTAAAGAGCTTCTCGGCAATGCTTGCTTTTAAATGTTTCCATGGTCCTGAGGATATTTGGGCCTGTAAATAAAGGATAAACATTAAGTCGGATTTTGATTTTATTTTCTGGACCCTTGGTGACTTCCACACTATGTTTGATAGCTTTTTTTCTTTTTTTTATAATTCGCTGCTAGGTTCCATATTCACTTATCTTGACCCAGCCACTCTAACAGCTTACCCTGTAGGCTGCAAAGCATCAGGACAGACGACCAACACAATACAGAGCAGTGCTGACACCTGACATGCTCGAAAAACCACCCCCAAGCACCACTGGAAGAAGAGCTGGGTCAGAGCAGGAGAAAAAGGAAACTAGCGGGAAATGTTAACCAAAAAACAGCAAGCTAATAGGAATAGGACTCAGGAGATGATGGAGTTTACGTTTGTTCAACTGTGATTTTTGAGAAAATCAATGAACATCCAGTTTGTCAGTTCCTTACAAAACCTAAAGGTTGGGGGCTTCAGCGCTGATAGCTGTCGGCTAATAGATGGACTTTCCAGTATTAGCAAAATCTGCCTCAAGTTTCATTTTTAAAGGGGTTTATAAAAAGCATGCAACTCCCTCTTTGCTTCTTACCACGGCCATTGCCTCCATACAAGAATTATTTCCTCTCCCACCAATCACAGTCCTGTGCCTATATAACATAACAGACGACAATGGCATCTCGTCTACTCCAACATTATAATTTCATAGCTACATGCTCTAATATAGCCCCATTTCTAGCAAACAAAGCAAAAGTGCCACAAAGAACAGAAAAACAAGCTCTCCTATTGTGTATGTAATGACGGTATTTATTCATTAAGCTCTCTAATTTCTTTACAATATCTTGCTGGCATGTTCCTGGAATCAGCACAGTGTGTGTGACAGAACAGATGGAGGTGTCTATAATACAGCAAGCATGTCACACCTGTTATTTAAAAAAAAAAGAAAGAAAGAAAGAAAAAAAAAAAATTCAACACAAAAGACATTTGGAAAAAGAAAATGTTTTCAAATCATTTCCAATAAATATTCTGCATTTCTGCAAGTAGACAAATCCATGTTCTTCCTGCGCTCTATTCCTCCTACCAGTGCCAATTACCAGTCTTGGCCTTGCCCAAAGTGAACATTCGGCTGGGGCTACTTGGCAAATTTACTGCACATGTCACACTGCCAGAAATTGCAGCATCTGCCACGTAATGAAAGTGAATAAGGACGCGTTGCGTCTCACAAGTTATTTCGACCTGACAGTCACAGGGATTCCAACAGATCTGGATTTTGCAAGAAGCAATGTGACCCTGTTCATGTTCATTATTTTGAGATGTACAGAACAGTAGCGTAGCAATGCTGAATTTTTTGACCAGAAGTGTGTTGTGGCCAAAGTTGCCACGTAGCCCTAGCCTTAAAGGGGTTGTGCCAACTCTAAAAAGTTCTCTCATATCCACGAACCCGAACCCCATTGAAGTCAATGGGGACCCGAACTTTGGGGCACTAAAATGCCTGTAAAATAGTCATAGTAAGGGCTAGAGGGCTGCAAAACGAATCAAAATGGGGGTAAGAGCAGGGCCATTGCCCTGCAAACAAATGTGGATAGGGAAATTACATAAAATAATATAGAATAGAATTTCTTTTTTTTAAAAGTAGGTGGTTAAGGAGGCGGCGGACGTGGTGGTGTAGGTAAAAGTGGTGGTGGAGGAGGAGGAGGTAGCCAACACTGTTTTTGTTGTTTTTTTCCCTTTATTTTCTTTTATAAATTTGGGAAGACCCCAAAACATTGGGAAATAGAAAAGAGAATGCAAAGAGAAAGTGTGCTGGAGTATAACAATGGCTGGGTACGGCCGATATACTTGTCTATTCAGCACAAGGTACGGACAAGTCCTGTGGGATCCATGCCTGGTTCATTCTAATGAACGTGAGCTTGTCCGTGATAAAATGCTGCCTCCTGCTAAGACGTTCCGTATCAGCTGGTGGTGCTGGTTGTTGTGGCATGCTGACAAAGCTTTTCCACATTTCGGCCATGCTAACCCGCTCTTCTGAGGTGCTGGTGGTGTCCCAGCTGCGTTGACGACTTCTGCCTCCCGCTCTGCCTTCGCTTTTTGCTTCCACTGAGCCCCCGCTGTCAGGTGGGAATGCCATCAGCAGCGCGTCTACCAGCATGTGCTTGTATCCGCGCATCTTCCGATCACGCTCCAGTGACGTAATTAAGGATGGCACGTTGTCCTTTTAGCAGGGATCCAGCAGGGTGGCCACCCAGTAATCAGTACTGGTTAGAATGTGGGCAACTCGACGGTCATTGTGCAGGCACTGCAGCATGTAGTCGTTCATGTGTGCCAGGCTACCCAGAGGCAACGATAAGCTGTCCTCTGTGGGAGGTGTATCATCTGTACCCTCTGTATCCCCTCAGCCACACTCCAGTGATGCCCATGAGCTGCTTTGGGTGCCACCCTGCTGTGAACACTGTTCCTCCTCATTATTCTCCTTTTCCTCCAGAACTGTGCCCTGGCTGGACAGTTGTGTACATGACCTCTGTTGGTGCAAGAACCCACTCTCTGAGACACTTGTGAATGACTGGCCTGATAACCGTGGAATTGATCCCTCTTCCTCCTGTGCCACATCCTCTTCCATCATCACCCGAAGTTTTTTTTCAAGGAGACATAGAATTGGGATAGTGGCAATGAGGCAAAGAGAAACGTCCTGCAATCCTCGGTGGCAGAAGGACATGCGCCAAACTGCTATCTGCCTCAGGCCCAGTCGCCACTGCATTTACCCAGTGTGCAATTAGGGAGATATAACGTCCCTGCCCGTGCTTACTGGTCCACATATCTGTGGTTATGTGGACCTTGCCACAGATGGCATCGCGTGCGTAGTGCACACCTAATTGTGTCCGCCACTTGGTTATGCAGAGCAGGGATGGCTGGCCTGGAAAAGTAGTGGCGGCTGGGAACCACGTACTGTGGGACAGCCAACGCCATAAGGTTTTTAAAAGTCTCCGTCTCCACCAGACGGAATGACAGCATTTCAAAGGCCAGGAATTTTGAAATGCTGGCATTCAGGACCAGGGATCGCTGGTGGGTAGGGGGGTACTTCCTCCTTCTCTCCAGTGTTTGGGAGATAGACAGCTGAACGCTTCCATTGGACAGTGTGGAGATGCTTGGTGACGGTGACAGAGGTGGTGGTGTTGTTGCCACATCCTCTGTTTGTGGGGTGGCAGGTGCCACTGTCACTTCAGAGGGGGAGGAAGAGGCCGGGACTGCAGCAGAAGAGGGAGCAGGAGGATCCTGAGATCTTTCATGGTTTTTACTCTACTGCAGCTCGTGCATTGCATTTAGATGCCTTGTTATGCAGGAGGTGCTCAGGTTTAGAACATTTATGCCTCGCTTCAGGCTCTGATTGCACTCCGCGCAACCACTCGCGTATTGTCGTCAGCACATTGTCTGAAGAACTGCCACGCCAGGGAACTCCTTGGAGCTAGCTTTGGTGTGCTCAGTCCCTGGGTGCGGTGGGCGGTAGCAGGCGTACTGGCTAGGGAACGGCAACTCTGCTTTTGCACCCTGCTCCCTCTTTTGTTGTGCGGTTGGCACTGTGTGACCACCACCTCTTCTTCCGAACTGCACACGTCACTCGCATGACCTTGATTCCATGTGGGGTCTAGGACCTCATCATCCCCCACATCATCTTCCACCCACACTTCACCCCTGCCCTCCTTTATAGTCTGCACACTGCAGAAAGCCGCAGCAGTTGGCACCGTGTTTCATCATCATCAGAGACGTGCTGCGGTGGTCCTCCCATGTCCACATCCTGAAACATAAGTGGTTGGGCATCGGTGCAGTGAATCTATTCCACTTCTGGGGCAGGGCTATGTGGACGGCCCACGGAAACCCTGCCAGCAGAGTCATCAAAAAGCATAAGAGACTGCAGCATGACTTAGGGCTAAGACTGCTTGGCTGATTTCCAAGGGGGTGAGGTGAAAGACAGATGCCCATGGCCTGCAGGTGCCAACTCTGCGCTTTCAGCAGGGCACCGGGTGGGAGACAATGTGAAGGAACTGGAGGCACTGTCAGCCACCCAATCTACTACCGCCTCTACTTCTTCTGGCCTGACCATTCGTACACCGGTATTCGGGCTTACAAAATAACGCTGAACGTTCTGTCACCTACGTGCACCCGAGGAAGGTGTTTCATTTTGGCGTGTAGCTGGCAAAGATCGACCACGTCCTCTCCCTGCAACAGGAGCTTCACCAACACCACCAGCACCATGACCAAGGCCACTTCCCTTATTTGATGCTCTCCTCATTCTTTGAGGTCACCCACCGAACTAAGACGGATTAACTATATTAATTTCCCTGTTACGTATGCAGTGCAGGTGTACCTCACACAAACATTGGGTATATTTCACCCACCAAACTAACAGACGGATTAACTATATTTATTTCTGTGTCAGGTATGCAGTGTAGGTGTACCTCACACCAAGAATGGGAATATGTCACCCACCAATCTAACAGACAGATTAACTATATTCATTTCCCTGTCAGGTATGCAGTGTAGGTGTACCTCACACAAAAAATGGGTATGTGTCACTCACCGACCTAATAGACAGATCAACTATATTTATTTCCCTGTCAGGTATGCAGTGTAGATGTACCTCACACAAAAACTGGGTAAATGTCACCCACCGAACTAATAGACCGATCAACTATATTAATTTCCCTGTTACGTATGCAGTGCAGGTGTACCTCACACAAAAAATGGGAATATGTCACCCACCAATCTTACAGACGGATTAACTTTATTAATTTCCCTGTTACGTATGCAGTGCAGGTGTACCTCACACAAAAAATGGGAATATGTCACCCACTGAACTAATAGACAGACTAACTATTATATTTTTGTGTCAGGGGTACAAAGATGGTGGATTGCACCCACAAAAAAATCACTATAGGTCACCCACAGAATTTACAGTCAGATTAATTATTATATTTCTGTGACAGGGGTGCAAAGATAGTGCATTGCACCCACAAAAAATTCACTATAGGTCACCGACAGAACAAATAGCCAGATGAGATTCCTAACACTGTCCCTTACTTCAGTGGCCTGCTTCCTGTCCCTGCACAACTCAAAGCTGATCGGTGGTGCTACACATGATCCAGCTTTTATAGTGGCTGGGTCACATGATGCACTGGCCAAGTACAGCCATGCCATTACTAGGCATGGCTGTGATTGCTTCTAAGTGCACCAAACACGAACCTGAACTTTTCCGGCAAAGTTGGGGTCCAGTTACCCAATTCTAAATTTCGGGTTCGCTCAACACTACTAGGGACCAATTCAATTGTCATGTGAACTGGTCACACGGCAAAAAAGGAACGTCACCTGTCACATGATAGTAGTATATGTACCTACAGAAAGGATATTTCAAGCTAGTCTGAGTAAGTCTTTGCCAAAACTTAAAGAGAGTGTGTCACCAGCGACCTCCCTATCAAACTGCATAGACACATAGCTGTGGTTCACCTGATTAAAACGCTGTTTTTCTTTTGTTGACCCAAGTCTCTGTTCCCGAGTTATGATACTTTTTGTTAATATGCAAATCAGGCCTTTGGTGCAATGAGGGTATGACCTTATTCTTGTTGCACCCAAGCTTCACTGATTTCTGTGGCCAGTCCCTCCCTCGCTGCTTTGATTGACTGGACAATGGCAAAGCAGCGAGGAAGGAGCTGGCCACAATGGAGAGTGGAGCTTGGGTGAACTAGACGGGAGGTGACACCCTTACTGCACCAAAGGTCTGATTTGCATGTTAAGAAAAAGTATCATAACTCGGGAACGGAGCCTCAGATCAGCATAAGAAAATCAGGTGAACCACAGCTATGTGTCTAGGTAAATAACTGGATAAGGAGGTTGCTGGTGACAGATTACCTTTAAGAGAGCTATTAACTGTTAATGTTAAATTCATAATTAAACATCATATAGCACATGACCATCTCTTTTTAACAGGAACAAGCCCAATACCTAACGTAGTAACATAGTATATAAGGCCGAAAAAAGACATTTGTCCATCCAGTTCGGCCTGTTTCCTACAAGTTGATCCAGAGAAAGGCAAAAAAAAAAAAACCCTGTGAGGTAGTAGCCAATTTTCCCCACTTAAGGGAAAATTCCTTCCTGACTCCAATCAGACAATCAGAATAACTCCCTGGAACATAGATCCAGAGATCTTTCCAATTGATCTGGTGGCCGTTGAAGGATAGGACTGAGCATGTGCGTCCACCTCTGAGATGGACAGAGAAATAAGAAAAAGAACAAACAGCAGGTGGTGCTATATAGGTTTTATTGAGTAACTCAGTGGCTATGCTACATTTTTAATTACATGCAATTACAAAAGTATTCAGATGCTGGTTTGAACAATGTAGAATCTTTTTGTGGGACAACCCCTTTAACAACATTTAGAGCCCCACTTCTGTTCCACCCCAGACCAAAAACACTAGTTTTAATGAAAAGGAAAGTAAACTCACCTATGTTGTGGTCCTGCTTGTGGAACAGTCCTGCAAGCTTCATTATAATTAAAGCGGTTGTCCAGCTTTTATTAAAGTGATGGCCTATCCTAAGCATAGCATGTTGGAATTTATTTTTTTTCTATGATATATCCTGCACATAGTGATGAGGAGTGAATGAATATGAAAAGGGGCTTGTATCGAATATTTTTACAGAAGCTACAGGTATATTGAAACACCTCTGACAGTTTTTGGAGTTTTGAGTAACCCTTTAATGAACTGTCTCCATGCGGTATATTCGGTATATTATATGCGATTCGGTGGATCCAGCACTTAGGTAGCGTTTGTGGTTGTTTCCCTCACATTCCAGCCAGGTTCTGCTATAGAGCTACACAGAATGATTCTTCCCTTGAGGCCTATTCACACTGCTGTGTGTGCTGTATGTTAGTTCTGTTGCACCACTGGAACCTGACCCGACATAGAACAGGAAATGGGGATCATTAATCATTGATCCCTATAAAAGCACTGAATTGACATTTGCAAAAAAAAAAAAAAAAAGTCAGAAGGGCCAAAATGTTACATACAGCATTCTTGATCTGAACGATTGTGAGACTGGTCCTGCAGGAATGAATGATTAATGGTCCCTGCGCCCTGTTCCACATGAGATCTATGAAGGCTTCTATAGGGATCAATGGTTCTTTTTTCAGTGCTCATTTAAACACTCTCAGCCCTGCAAAAGTATCATAAGCTGAAGATGTGATATATAAAGATGTGCCTGGTCTGCCAGAGCAAGAGTCACTCTGTTAGTAGCTCCCTTCGCCTGCAAAAAAAAAAAGGATATGAGGATTTGATGCCCATGTGTCCTAGTAGAGGATATGGAAGGATGTAAACTTCTTGAAACAACCCCTTTAAGGACTTTGTTAAAGGGGTTCTCTCACTTCAGCAAATGGCACTTATCATGTAGACAAAGTTAATGCAAGGCACTTACTAATGTACTGTGATTGTCCATATTGCCTCCTTTGCTGGCAGGATTCCTTTTTCCACTGCATTATTCAGTTCTGGTTTCCAGAGGATACACTGTACGACCACCCTGCAATCCAACACTGGTGGTCGAGCTTGCACACTGTAGACAAAAACTCCGGCCCATGCTTACTCCTGCAGTCTCGGGCACCAGAGAGGCTGACGCTTTTTCTATAGTGTGCAAGCTGGATTGCAGGGCGGTCGTAACCCCTGGAAACGAGCAGGGTATAATGTGATGGAAAAATATGGACAATCCAATACATTAGTAAGTGCCTTGTATTAACTTTTTCTACATGACATTTGCTTTAAAGGGGTTATCCGACACTAACAAATTCTCCAACATATGCCGAGCCCCTCACACTGATTCTACTTACCTCGCTGACGGCGCCGCTCCTGCTTCTCCCCATGCTCGGATGAAAACAACTGGTGTCGGTGGGGAGCAGCTAATAGCAGACGGGGACGAGTCTCTCTAGTGTCACGCGTGATACTAGGGAGGCTCGTTTGGCTGCTCCCCCGAAACCGGATGTTTTAATCCGCACACAGTGAGAAGCAGCAGCGGTGCGGGGACCAGGAGCGGCGCGGGGAGCCAGGTAAGTAGAATCAGTGTGAGGGGCCCGGCATATGGGGGAGCATTTGTTAGTGTCAGATAACCCCTTTAATTCTTTTTCAGTGCTGTATAAATGGGGACATATATGAATGTGTGAATGCATGTGTGTATATGGGTGTACATATGTCTGAGATGGGGACATTATCGTAAAGGGCTTGAATAGATGATACATTTATTTGAGCATTCGTCAGTATTATAACTATGAGATGCTCCTTACTTATCTCTACCAAATGTGTCAAGAAATTTTTCCAAAATGAATTCTATGTGACTTTCAAAAACTATATCTAGGCCATAAAACCGCTTCCTAAGTATCCTGCCATTTAAACTCAGATCACAATCATTTAGGTCAACGGAAGTTGAAATTATGAAAAAAATACATAGAATACTGAGGGTGGTGGGGGGAACTAACGCTGTGTATAATCCGCTCCAATGAATGCAGTGTATTATGATCAATGTCATAAATTTGAGGACAAAAGTGTGGATTCATGTGATCACACAGCGATCCCCTTCCCAGAGGTCACCAATGACTTCCCACACATAAGTCACTTCTCAGTCATTTCCATAAGAATGCACAAAAGAGTTGCAAAAGTAGCGGGTGAAATTTTTTTTTTTTTTTTTTTAACTATTGATTTATTTGCCTTCCTCCGACTGCAACCTAGAAATCAAAGCATTTTCTGGCTATTTTTCTATGAGATAGTGATGTGAATAACGTATTTACATGCAAATGCCTCAGCCTGAAATTGTATCGGATGGGAAAAGGCAGCCCCCGTTTAGGTAACAATGATGAGCAGAACTCTGTGGAGCCACCCCACCAAGTAATCGTTAACAAGGCGATGAGTGAATTAGTGAATGGCAATGAGGTTTTAATTGGGGACACATTATATTTATCAAGCTGACAGCGGAGGCGCATAGAGCCCACCCCCCTTGTTGTGTGTTTTTCTTCGCTTTGCCTCTCATTTAGACCTCTTCATCCAAGATCTCTCATCAATGGGACGACCAGGAATGTCATGAAAGGCTCCAGGAAAACATCACAAAACTCTGAATCCTGTCTAAATGATAACTGTGAATTATTCATTAGGCCCTTTTAAAGAAGTGTATGAATCAGGCCGGTGAAACAATCCACCTCCCTATTGTGTAAAGCGGGGTCTGAAAGGAGAGCTTCCCCCTTCTCGAAGGCGCTGGTGATCTGCGACTCCACTTGGCGGAGATAATAAAAAGTGTTTAATATTTCTAACAAGGGCTGTGAGTCACACGGGATCACTGAAACGGGCACCGCCGATAAAAGTAGGTTCAAAGGGGGAAATAAATGCTAATCAGAGCTTTGAGGAGACATTGAAGTATGGGAGAAATAGTCAAAGGGCATCTGTCAGCAGATTTGTCCCTATGACACCGGCTGACCTGCTACATGTGCGCTTGGCAGCTGAAGGCATCTGTGTTGGTCCCATGTCCATATGTGCTGCATTGCTAAGAAAAACTATATATTTTAATATATGCAAATGAGCTTTTAGGAGCAATGGGGGTTTTGTCATTACACCTAGAGGGTCCAATTTTTCAGCAACGGCCGCAAGCTTTGCACTTTGATTGACAGGGCCAGATGTTTTTACTGCCTGGCTCTGTCAATCAAAGTGGAGAGGGCGCAGCAGTTGCAGAGAGAACAAAGCCTCTAGGTGTAATGGTAACGCCCCTGTTGCTCCTAGAGGCTCATTTGCATATATTAAAACTTATTTTTTCTGAGCAATGCGGGCGCATATGAACATGGGACCAACAAAGATGCCTCCGGCTTCCAAGCGCACATGTAACAGGTCAGCCAGTGTCATAGGGACAAATCTGCTGACAGATGCCCTTTAAAGTAGTAAAGTCTAAAGTGTAGAGCAAAGGGAAATTCAGGAAGTTTCTCAAGGCAACCCCAATTTTGTACTTACTTTTGTTTTTCTGTTTACATTGGGAAAGTGAAGTTCTAATCTGATTGGATGTTGTGCATAACTACTTTTCATTAAGGCACTATTACACGGTCAGATTATTGTAAGATGATCGCTAGCAGCGTTCATATGAACATCTGGCAGTGTAATACTGCTGGCAATTACCCTATGAACGAGCAAACGCAATCAGGTCCTTTCAACATGTTAAAAAATCCTGGTTTGCCAGCAGCAGATGGCATTAGCGATCACTTGTCCCTATACTGAGGAGGAGATCGTTGCATATAATCCCTCCTGACAATCGTCTGCTCTATCTGCCCGTGTATTAGGGTCCTTAGTTAGTATACACATGTAAGCATGTTTGCATGGTACGGTTGAAAAAAGACACAAGTCAATCAAGTTCAGCCAAAGGATGGAGGGGATGTCAACTTTAGGTAAGGGTAGTGATAACCAGACTTCTACACATTTTCATAATTATTAAAGGGTTTGTCTCACTTCAGCAAATAGCATTTATATTGTAGAGAAAATGAATACAAGGCACTTACTAATGTACTGTGATTGTCCATATTGCTTTACTGGCTTGATTCATGTTTTCATCACATTATACACTGCTCGTTTCCAGGGGCTACGACCACCCTTACAATCCAGCAGCGGTGGCCGTGCTTGCACACCATAGGAGTAGGCGGTGGCAGAGACTGTGGGAGCAAGTATAGTCCAGCGCTTTTTCCTATAGTGTGTAAGCACAACCACCGCTGCTGGATTACAAGGTGGTTATAGCTCCTGGAGACGAGCAGTGTATAATGTGATGGAAAAAGGAATCCAGCCAGCAAAGCAGGCAATATGGGCAATCACAATACAATAGTAAGTGCCTTGTATTAACTTGGTCTACATGATAAATGCCATTTGATGAAATGAGACAACCCCTTTAATGTTATTAAAGTCTAAGAAATCACCTAAGCCTTTTAATAACTGTCCACCTCCTGAGGGTAGACTATTGGACAGATTTACAGTTCTTACAGTAAAGTAGCCTTGTCGACTCTGGAGGCTGAACTTTTTCTTCTCCAGACGGAGGCAGATGGAAATACACATCCCTGTCTACATAAGATCTTACAGCTGACAATGCATATGAGAAAAAAAACAAGCCATGAGAAGAAAAGAACTGCCTGTAGAGCTCGGAGACAGGATTGGGTGGAGACACAGATCTGGAGAAGAGAACAAAAAAAATCTGCTGTACTGAAAGTTTCCAAGAGTGCTTTGGTCTACAAAATGGAATGAGTATGAAATAGTATGAGATAAGAACAACAACCCAATGGTCACTGGCTGAGCTCAAAAGATCAGTGTACGTGTATTCTATAGGAAGAACATAGAAATTTGCTGCCAGACACTTCAGGTGGCGGCTTATCTTCCCATAAAACAAAAGGATCAGGCTAAAATATTGATTTCACTCTATCCTTTTTTCCCCTCAACATAATCTATCGGGGGAGAGTCAGGAGCTCCCCATACACATTAGAGTGTCGGTCACTGTTCTCGGTGGGTTCAGCAGACAGTACACTAATATATAGCTTTTAGACTATCCCCCCTTCTGCAAGCTAGTAACCAGGAAACTACTCATCCTGGTGCCCAGCGATACTGGCAGGGCCTAGCGACACCACCATGTGCAGCGGCCTACCAACCATTTGCAACACCATATGAGGGCACACAACATGGCAACAATAACATTTAAAAGGGAAACACAGACTTGTTTAATGTAAGAGCAGAATATGAAGGTGATCTTTTACAGGTGAAACTCGAAAAATCTGAATATCGTGCAAAGTTCATTTATTTTAGTAATGCAACTTAAAAGGTGTAACTAATATATGAGATAGACTCATTACATGCAAAGCGAGATATTTCAAGCCTTTATTTGTTATAATTTGGATGATTATGGCTTACAGTTTATAAAACCCCAAAGTCACAATTTTGAGGTACCCTTTGCTCAGGTGTGACACTTTGAGTCTAGAATATTGAACCTTTTCACAATATTCAAACTTTAAGCTGCATTAATGCAATTCCTTTTAATTTGTATTACTGAAATAAATGGGCTTTTTCATGATATTCAAATTTTTCGAGTTTCACCTGTACACAGATTATATAATATTTTTTTCTTTACTTGATATCTTCATGTGCTGTACCATGTCTGATATCATGTACTAGATTGTGTTATATCATGTCTTATATTGTGTTATGTTTTATATCATATTTTAGTTACTTGATATCTTCATGTCTTATCTCATGAACTATATTTTGTTATATCATGAGTTACATTATGTCTTATATTGTTTTATGTCATGTTTTATTTACTTGATATCTTCATGTCTTATATCATGTTTTATATCGTCTTATATCCTGTTATATCATGTTTTATCTCATGTCTTACGTCCTATATCTTGATACCTTCACATGGTTATGTTAAAGAGAACTGCTGTTGTTTGCTGATAGTTGGTGACACCTAGGAGTTACAGGTGTCACCAGTGTGGACAGAGCAGAACGTCACTTACGAGAGAGTGGTGGGAAGACGAGATGGAATACAAAACCCTTGTTTTACCAGGCCTTTGTTCCTTCAGACAGGAGGTTGGCTCAATCAGCAGGTTGCAAGGGAACTTGGGTCACTCCATATTGAATAGGATTGTGTTGGCATTGGCCACAGCTGTGCTATCTTTACTCCCAGCTGAGCCACCAACCCTGTCAACTTTTGTCTTACATTGTGGCTTGTTCAGAGTGCCAATTTTACACCGAGATAATTGCATGGAAGTTTCTTTGTCATCCACCCTATTCTCCACCTCCTTCCCTCATTCTCCTGACTCCGGCCATCCTGTGCTACAGACAACGGCAATACACTGTTACTCCTGTCTAAATAAAGGAAATAAGACCGGGAACTCCTCCACCCCTTGTCTCTAGGAGCCGGGGTACTCACTGTGCAGTTATACTTCAGTCAGAGAGTTCTCTTATTATTGGTGAACACTATAATTTTAACATACAACTTCACAAAAAAACTTTATTGAAAGGGCCATTTTATGCTACAATCATGTATAGAAATCATCTGCTTAGGTTTTTCCATTTGTGGTTCTTACTTTAGTCCTATCAGTCATGTGGATCAAATGAATAATACATTTGACTTCAAAGGGCAGAAACAGGGGTATAGCTACACTATGTGCATTTTGTGTTCAATCCAATGACCCTGTACCTGAGAAGGACCATAGAATCCCATATATCCACGATAATTGAGGCCCCTTGGGCCCCAAAGTAGTGGCTTTAACTTGTCCCTCTACCAATTGCCATTTATAATACTGGTGTCTTCTCATCTGGCAGAGAAGCCTTTAGGTCCACATAAGCCACACGTCCCAGATGCTCTGCTCTGACAGAATATGTGTATCTCTCACTAGAAAAGTTCTTTGACTTCTCACCTCTTGCTTGTGTTACTTGTAGATTTTGTTGTGGATTTGATGCAATTTTGCTGCATATCACACCCTTTCGTTGAAAAGGGCGAAATCCGCACCAGAAAATGCAACAATTGACACGTGCTAGTTTCAAAATCCACACGGCAAGTCGGTTTGTGCACATAAGAAGAAAATCAAAGTGTATATGAGATTGGTCTAATCTTATTCATTTCCTAATATTGTATTACGCTGCGTTTTTTCCCCCCACAAGATCCACGTGTATTCCGCAACACGTGCAGGTGCCCTAAGGGTCTATTCGTGCAAGGCAGATTTGTTGCAGTAATCCATGCTGCAGACACAACCCAGTACAGTGGTGTGGAATGGATTGTTCGGCCACAGAAATTTCTGAAATGAATTTGCGTTGGACTAAAGAAGGCAATTTTACTGGCCATTTCTTTTTTATTTTTAGGAGGAATTCGTTATGTCCTTACATTGAAACTTGTCATTTAAAGGGAATCTATCACCATGTTTATGCTGCCCTCTCCCTGAAGAATTAAGGACAGTCTTATTCCTAATACTGTGCAAAGTGAGAGCTGTTAATTAGTGGTGGGAGGGTATGGGAAACCTGCAGTTGACAAATACACAGGACTCCCTTTACACTAGAAAATTCAGCAGGAGATTGTCAGGAAGGAAGTTGCCTTTCCAGCAAGCGCCTGCTCGTCAGTGCAGCAATCTTCTCCACAGTATGGGCAGGAGTGATCACTATTGGCATTGCTCGTCCCCATATATAATTATTGTTTGCTGGCAGCAGAGGATGTTTAGATGGAACGATCTGCCAGCAAACGATAATTTAGATGTATACACAAACGAGCATGCTCGTTCTTCGTGGTAATCGTCGGCACCTTTACACCACCAGAAAATCGCTAACATTCCTATGAACGCTTGTTAGCGATTACCTGGCCAGTGTAAAACAGACTTTAGTTCACAAAGCTCATATCATTCTGCAACTAATAAACCGTGGACCACGTTTATTAGTGAGTGACGTTACGCTGCCGGCCTGACCGCTGCTTTGATAGTCATTACTACTACAGATTATTACGGTAGTTTAACAAAGCAGAGCCATTGCTTGAGCATTAAATAAATGGACTTTACATATAAAGACTGCTGTGAGCGGGGCCCGGTGTAATAGGGTCACTACTCATACAGGGACATGAGGGGACATATTAATAATGTAATACTGTGACACATAGAGCCATGAGGGGGACCAGCATAAGATGCTATATGTGTGTCATCCACACATGCCCCATACAGGGCCGGTTTTAGACAAAATGTGGCCCTGGGCAAAATCAAAGGGGGGGGGGGCCACATCTTGTAATAATGTGCTAAAAACACAGTCCAACGTCTGACACCCCAGCCGATCAGCTGTTTGAGGAGACGGCGCGTGCTGTTCACTGCTGCTGTCCCATAGACATACAGCAACAGAGCAGAAAGAGAGGAGGGAGAACCTCTTGAAGCTACTCCCAATACTGTGCCTGTTGTGCTCCCCCCATGTCCACAAACAATATACTATACACCCAGACTGCCCTCATTAGTAATGGTGCCCCTAATAGTGATAATACTCCCCAAGATAGCCCCCATTAGTAGCAATGCCCTCCATATTGTGTCAAATAATAATAACTCCCCTACAGTACCCTAGTAGTAATGATATACCATAATGCTCCCAGTGGCTCTAATGTCCCCCTGTAGTGCCCCTCACTAGTTCCAATATATAATGCTTCCCCCATAGTGCCAATATATATATATATATAATGTTCCACCATAGTGCTAGTATGTATATAATGCTCCTCCATTCCTCTGCAGTAGTGCCAGGTATATATAATGATCCCCTTCCCTGGTGCCACCAGCAGTGTGGACATTTAGTATATATATAAAAAAAAAAAGCCTCCCTCCCGTCCCCCCGCCGCTGTTTAAAGATCCATTCACACGTCCGCAAAATGGGTCCGGATCCATTGCGGAACAAATCTGAACCTATTTATTTTTAATGGGGCAGCAAAAGATGAGGACAGCACACAGTGTGCTGTCCGCATCCGCACTTCCGTTCCGCAAAAAAATAGGACATGTCCTATCCTTGTCCGCAGACACGGACAAGAAAAGTAATTTCTATTAAAGTGCCGGCCATGTGCGGTCCGCAAAATGCGGAGTGCACATGGCTGGTGTCTGTGTTTTGCGGATCCGCAATTTGCAGACCGCAAAACACTTGCGGACGTGTGAATGAACCCTTATCTGTAGCTTGTGTTGCTGCGCCCTGATGCATGCGGTCCCAATGACATCACTACTTCTGCTCTGGGTCTCACGTGATGACGTCATGATGCGAGACCCAGGACAGGAGGTTGCAGTGATGTCATTACGGCTTCTTGCTCCGTTCTAATCCCTCACAGGCTTGAGGCCTAGCGGCCTGAGGCTTGTCAAGTTGGACGGCCATGAGTGCGTCCCCATTTTATGGGGCGAAGTGGCGCCCTAGGCGGATGACTACCCTCCCCTAACCATCGTCCCGGCCCTAATTCAGAGCACAATACTGCAGGAGGTATAACGGGAGAGGACTATAACTCCCAGCATGTCTAAGCCATTATTATTTAATATCAGAGCACATTACATGGGGACGTAAAAGAGGATGGGACTATAACTCCCAGCATGTCCAAGCCGTTATTGTGTAATATCAGAGTACATTACAAGAGGAGGTATAAGAGGATGGGACTATAACTCCCAGCATATCCAAGCAGTTATTGTGTAATATCAGAGTACATTACAAGAGGAGGTATAAGAGGATGGGACTATAACTCCCAGCATATCCAAGCAGTTATTGTGTAATATCAGAGTACATTAAAAGAGGAGGTATACAACTCCCAGCATATTCAGGGTGTTGTAATGTACTCTGATATTATATAATAAAGGCCTGGACATGCTGAGAGTTGTAGTCCTCTCCTCTTATAACTCCTCTTGTAAGGTACTCTGACATTACATAACAAGCTGGACATGCTGGGAGTTGTAGTCCTCTCCTCATACCTCCTCTTGTAATGTACTCTGATATTACATAACAGGAGGTATAAGAGGAGAGCACTACAACTCCCAACATTTCTCTTGCCCTTACATTGAATCCATACTTCTTCACATGCATGGCTGGTCGTCTTCTTCATTACATTACTGCACTGCTGAGCTCCGCCGGCGCCTCCTGTTCTGGTCACATGATCGTGAGGTCATTACAGGTCCTTCATCCCCTCTTCTCTGCTGAGCTCCGCCTCCTGTTCTGATCACATGATGGTGAGGTCATCGCAGGTCCTTCATCCCCTCTTCTCTGCTGAGCTCTGCCTCCTGTTCTGGTCACATGATGGTGATGTCATCGCAGGTCCTTCATCCCCTCTTCTCTGCTGAGCTCTGCCTCCTGCATCTGACATTATCGCATGTCCTGTCAGCACTAGGGTAATGATTTCTCTTATATGTGAGGGAGGGGGACCTACACTGCATTGTAAAGTGCAGCTGTTCACCTGTCCACCTGTTTGCTTCCTCGGTTGTTCAGCTGAACAGCAGCACTTAAGCAGGGGGCCCCTTAGACAATGGCCCAGTTTGCCCCCCACCCTAACGCCAGCCCTGCCCCCATAGCAGTGCGTCATCCACAGATCCCCCATATCAGTGTGTGATCCACAGATTCCCCATAACAGTGTCATCCACAGATCCCCCATAACAGTGTCATCCACAGACCACCATTAGTTCAAAACCCACCAAAAGCACACCTTTTGGTTCAAACTATTATTATTATTTTTTCCTCCTCAAAAACCTAGTTGCGTCTTATCATCAGGTGCGTCTTATAAAGCGAAAAATGCGGTAATTGGCCAGAATGTCAGAAAGTTATTGGCATCACTCCCTCCGGTATCTTCCACACACTTTTTTTTTATACTTTTCAAAACTAGCGAGTGGTCACAAATTTTGGCCAAAAATTGGTATTTGCTATAAAAAAATTTTTTACTCCAAATAAATTTCCTTTTGTAAGTGTCAGATTGCTGCTGAAATGAGTGTGTCTGTCTGGTTACAGTTCTCTTTCATCATTCTTTTTATGTAAACTACTCCATTCCAGTTCATACTACGTTAACAACCTCTACATAAACCTTTAACATGTGGCCACTTGTTGACAGGTGTGTTTTAAAATGAACTTGTATTTAAAATTTGGGACTCAAAACTGGATTTATTCTGTGCAGTCCGGACATCTACAGATTGTTTCCAACTTTATAGATCTAAAGGTTTGAAAAGAAAATTCATAAAAAAGATAAAGCTATCAGATTGTGTCCTCGTCTGTGGTCTCTGATATGCTGATCTACCTGGAGACCTCATCTTTTTATGGCAGGAGCTGACCCTATTCTGGGATTTTTTTTTGCTTTTCCAACCACCAGTCTAATTGTACATAATAGTTTGCATTGTATATGAAAATGGTAAGTCTCAGTTCACTATAGATGCAGCTTAAGGTAGTCATTTCTGATCTAGCATGTTCATTCATAGGACTATTTATTTGCAAAAATCATGGACTGATGAATATATTGGTGCATTTTTAATCTATTTTTTTTTTTTTGCATTTATTAACAGCACTTTATAGCTCCAAATTTACACCAATCCAATTGGCTTATATAATGCTATAGGTGGCAATACTATAGAACTCTTCTGGCTCCTTCATGCTAAGGCCTCTTTCACACGACCGTATGGTTCACACGGATCCACAAAAAAAACGGATGATATCCGTGTGCATTCCGTTTTTTGCGGAACGGAACATCTGGCCCCTAATAGAAAAGTACTATCCTTGTCCGTGATGTGGACAATAATAGGACATGTTCTATCTTTGAACGGCACGGAATGCATACGGAGTACCTTCTGGTTTTTTTGCGGACCCATCGAAATGAATCGTTCCATATAAGGACCTCTCTATACAGGCACTCTCGCGTACTGGCTTCAGGCTGACACCTGTGTATGCTGGTTGTTTTTGTGGTCAGTCTGTCTTGGGCCTTGCTGGGTGTAGCCCCTTGCTGCTGACCCAGGGGGTTTTGTCATCTGCCCTTTTTTGTGGTGTCGCCTGGTAATTGTTAATTTCTAACGATAATTTATTTTCCCTTAGTCCTAACAGCAGCACAGATGGGGTTAACCACCCCCCGTGGACTGGCAGGACCGGCGGAATGTTTAATGAGCCCAAGACTAATAACTCAATTTAACAATTAAGTATCTCCTTAAAAGGAGGAAGTCAACCCCCAGCCCACTGTGTTTATAGTAAGAAAAAAAAAACTAGACTTACTAGGGTGGGAAATTTGTGTGCTGCTATCGTTAGAAATTAACGATTCCCTTACGTCCTACCAGCAGCACAGATGGGGAGATAGCAAGAATAAACCCCTAGGGAGGGCCTTCCTGCCTGGCAGAACTAAGAAAAGTCTGCCCAAAGGCCGAAAACTCAGCTAGACTGGCATCTAGTCTATAATGGGAGATGAATGTCGATTCAGAGCTCCAGGAGGCAGCTTTGCAAATCACGTTGAGAGGCAGAAGACTCCTCTCGGCAAAAGAAGTAGCCACAACTCTAGTAGAGTGGGCCTTCACGAATCCCGGAGGGTCCAGAGATTGTGGAAACAAAGGATTCCTTAATAGCCTCCTCAATCCACCGACTGATGGAAGGTTTGGATGCCTTATAGCCTTTAAACTTACCGGCAACAGGATTAGCCGGTAGCCGTCTTAGTGTGCACTCTGCAAGGGGGTCCTGCAGCTAGACCCATCGTCTGCAGGAACCAGAGTGCGCTTGGACAACTTGGCAATAGCCATGTCCACCTTGGGAATGGATCCCCACGAATCCACCAAGGGTTAAGCCATCGGGAACATGGATTTAAACTTCTTTGTTAAAACCGGACCTTTTCCAGGTTTTTTCCACTCTATATTATGACAGAGAGGAGGGTCTCATCCGCTTTGAAGACACGAGGTGCCCGAGTAGCGGGAACGGGAGGCTCCTCACAGTCAACATCATGGTCCCCCGACCTGATGGACTTGAGCAACTTCTGTGTCTTTCCAGGGGAGAAAACACAACGTCAGCTCCTCCTTATCTGAGGAGGAAGAAATTAAGGAGACCAAGAAGGTCTCTCTACCGGGACAGAGGTCTCCATAGGGGCCTGGGCACGAATAGGAAGCCTTTCCATCCAGCAGGCCTATGACTCATTTAACAGAGCCATTGATACATATCCTGCAACGTAGGTTCACTAGAGGTCAGAAACCTCTAACGGCAGCTGTAACACCTGGTGTAGGTTAAGTCAACAGACCCAGGGATTCCCAACCGGTCTCCCAAGCTGGTCTTAGCCCAGCCTTAAGCTGTTTAGCTTCTGCGATCTCACGAGTGCAGGTATGATCAGCTTACAATAACCGTTGACTGCTGCAATGGTTGCAGAATAGATGCTTCCTCTTGGAATCCACTTTCCTGCCTTCTGAATCCCGCGGAGAAGACATCACTGCGGGGAAAAAAGGGACAAATAAAACATTTGTAAATCTCCTATCTACGCAGGAAAGGTAGAAAAATAGACCGGAGGCAGCTGAGGAAAAGAACACCCCAAGTGGAACAACACCAATTTTAGGACTCTGGGAGCTAGCTGAAAAAGCATATGTAGCCAGAGACTGAACTGGAGCACACAGCCTCCCTAAATAGGGGAAGGGGAGGGATAGCCAATCCACCCTCCCCCCAGTAAATCCTCCACAGGAAGATACATAAAAAAATCGCATCTATGAAAAAAATCGTGCCCGTGAAAAAATCACGACCGGATTACCCGGAGGTGATGCAAAAGGAGAGTCCCAGCGTCACCTCCGGAAGATGGCGGCGCACAGAGTTTGGGAATCCTGGACCAAGGACGCCGCCAAAATACCCCACCCAGGCGCAACTGCGCGGGGCCAGCAGCAAATAAGCTGCCGGCCAAACTGACAAGGTACCTAGGAAAAAGGGCAACGCCGTTACCCAAACGAAAAAGAAGGCTCCCCGCACTTTCCATAAGAAAGCGGGGAACAAACCGCCTAGTCCACCTGTCCAGGAGGACAGAAAAAAACACAGTGGGCTGGGGGTTGACTTCCTCCTTTTAAGGAGATACTTAATTGTTAAATTGAGTTATTAGTCTTGGGCTCATTAAACATTCCGCCGGTCCTGCCAGTCCACGGGGGGTGGTTAACCCCATCTGTGCTGCTGGTAGGACGTAATGGAATGTGATGTTGTTGTTATTGCCTTGCCTGATCTTCTCTACCTGTTCTGTTGTTGGTGTTGTTATATCCTTGTCCATGCCTTGCCTGATCTTCTGTACCTGTTATGTGTCTTGATCCACTTTGTTCCATGTTTAGCCTAGCAGTGCTCTATCTGCGTCTGATAGCTTGGCAGTGCTAAACTGCTTCCGATCCTGTCTGTTCTATGTCTAGCCTGGCAGTGCCTACTGCTTCTGATCCAGTCTATTCTGTCTGTCCTGCAGTGCTTTACTGATTCTGTTCCTGTGTTGGTCCTGCCTTCGTGAGATGGCTCCTGGGTTCTCCGGAGGGAGGATCTCTAGTCTGTGTGCAGCTCTGCCTGAGACCGCCATGCTTCCATTCTGCTTGTGGTCCAGGCATCTGCTTCTGTGCTGGTTCCCGTTTGTCATCTTCTCCTAGTCCTGTGTTTGGTTGGGTTCCATTCCTTGGTTCTTTGCAGGTAGTGGCCAAGTGTACAGGACCTTCCTGGAGGTGCGACCAGTGAGCTGGCTCTTCGCCCTCCTGGGTTTTGCCTCTGGTCTGCCGGTGCACTTGGTTCTGTGGTAGTGCTACCACTATTGCCTAACCTGCATATGTTACTGTCATCTTTACTTATTACATGTGTTATAAAGTATTCTGTTGTTCCCTGGTCTGTTTCTGCCAGTGCCATGCTTTCATGACGTCCCGGAGGTCTGCTTTGGGCCCCCGGTACATGACAGGTAACTTAGTATTCTTCACTTTATCATTCTATCGTTGTCGTGATATCTGTTCTTGAAGCACCCACTTTCTGGTGAGCCTGTGATAGTGACATAGTTGATGAGGTTGAAAAAAGTCCAACCTATAATCCTACCTTTTTGATCCATAGAAAGACAAAAACCCATTTGGCCAATACCATTTGACCCATTTTAGGGAAAAGATTCCTTACCGTCTCCAAATATGGCTACCAGTATAAATCTCAGGGTCATCTCCATAAATCTAGTATGCATAACTTGACTTGTAATGTTATGGTGTTTAAGAAAGGCATCCAGGCCCTCTGGAACCATAAACTCACTGCTTGCATGGTAAAGAATCCTGTCTATGTTGTTCCTCTAGACATGGAGGATGCCCCGTTTTCAAGGTTAAAAGTCTAGGTATAAAAGGGTCATCCATTCATGTAATTGTAGTTGCACATTGTAATAAGATCTCCCCTAAGCCATACTTATTACAAACTAATTAACCATAAGTTTTTCTTAGGGTACTTTCACACTTGCGTTGAAGGATTCCGTCAGGCAATTCCGTCAACGGAACTGCCCGACAGATCAGTTAAAATGTTTGAAAACGGATTTCATTTGCAAACGGATCCGTTTGCAGATCCGTTTGACAATTGTATTGAAATAACGGATCCGTGTTTCCATTGCCATCCGTAAAAATGGATCCGTTATTTATTATTTTACCAGTGGAAGAACAGATCCGTTAATGCGTCAATTTTCAATGTCGGATCCTCCCTTAATACATTTCAATGGAAATTAATGGCGGATCCGTCATTCCGCCAAGTGTTTCTGCATTTTTGGACGGAGATAAAAATACAACATGCTGCGCTTTTATCTGCGTCCAAAAAACGTGAAAGGACTGAACTGAAGACAAACTGATGCAAACTGAACAGATTGCTCTCCATTCAGAATGCATTAGGATAAAACTGATCAGTTTTTTCCGTTATTGAGCCCCGAGGACGGAACTCAATGACGGAAAACTGTGACGCTAGTGTGAAAGTACCCTTAGGCCTCTTTCACACTAGCGTTTTAGCTTTCCGTCCTAGAGATCCGTCCTCGGGTTTCTAGGACGGAAAGCTACTGATCAGGATTATCCCCATGCATCCTGAATGGAGAGAAATCCGTTCAGGATGCATCAGGATGTCTTCCGTTCAGTATGTCAACGTTTTTTGGACGTTGACAAAAGCGCAGCATGCTGCGGACTTGTCTCTGTCCAAAAATCCGGAAGACATGCCGTAACGCCGGATCCGGAATTAATGCCCATTGAAGGGCATTAGTCCGGATCCGGCCTTTAGCTAAACGTCGTTTCCGCGCATCACCGGATCCGACGTTTAGCTTTTTGTCAATGGTTACTATGGCAGCCAGGACGCTAAAGTCCTGGTTGCCATAGTAAAGAGTAGGGGGAGCGGGGGAGCGGCATACTTACAGTCCGTGCGGCTCCCGGGACGCTTCAGGATGACGTCAGGGCTCCCCAGTGCATAGATCACGTGATTGCATGGATCGCGTGATCCATGCGCGCGGGCGCTCTGACGTCATTCAGAGCGCCCGGGAGCCGCATGGAATGTAAGTATGCCGCTCCCCCGCTCCCCACTGCTACTATGGCAACCAGGACGCTAGTAGCGTCCTGGCTGCCATAGTAACACTGAAAGCATTTTGAAGACTGATCAGTCTTCAAATGCTTTCAGTTCACTTGCGTTGTGCCGGATCCGGCGTGCATTCCGGCGACGGAAGTGCACGCCGGATCCTAACAACGCAAGTGTGAAAGAGGCCTTAGTACTGTAATCACTCATTCTCTTAATTAATAGTTCAGCTATGTCCTTCCTCTACAAAGGTCCCAATTGTACACAGTAGTGCGGTCTGACTAGTAAATTGTATAGAGGCAAATCTATGTTCTTGACCTGAGCATCTATGACTCTTTTGATCCATCCCATTATTTTATTTGACTTGGCAACAGCTACCTGCCACTGGTCACTAAAGTTATGTTTACTTACCACCAATATTCCCAAGTCTTTTGCAATGTTACCCAGTGTTTTACTATATAATACATAATTATATCGTCCGTTTGTTTTGTCCGAGTGCATGAACTATCATTTATCACCATTAA
This sequence comes from Bufotes viridis, assembly GCA_033119425.1. Taxonomy (NCBI): domain Eukaryota; kingdom Metazoa; phylum Chordata; class Amphibia; order Anura; family Bufonidae; genus Bufotes; species Bufotes viridis. The sequence continues at coordinate 533,809,161 of CM065590.1, read as the reverse complement.
ACTTAAAGAGAATCTTTCCCTAAAAATGCAATACAATCTGACAGCACCATGTTATACAGTTTTGTGGGAAAGGATTCAGGAAAACCTGTAATTTATAGTTCTGCATTTTCTACCTTCTGTGAACAGCTATCGGTACAGGGAGAATGGGGTTATCAGTGATTGGTAGCATTGTGTGCATAGAGAGATAGCTGTCAGTCACTGATAACCCCTCCTCCCTGTACCAATAGCACATTACAGGGCTGCAGATGTAAATGTAAAATTTACAAGTTTTACTGACTCTTTTCTGACAAATATATCAATCTGCTCAGCTCCTCCTGCTCTATAACATGCTGCTTTCAGATTGCATTGCATTTTTTGGTGACAGGTTCTCTTTAATTTGCCATTTCTCTTCCCAATCTTTTAGCTTTCGCCAAATCCTTCTGTAATATTATATTATCCTTCCCTGCATTGATTATCTTACACAGCTTAGTATTATCTGCAAATATTGGAATTGAAAACCCTCTACAAGGCCATTATTAAACATATTAAAAAGAAGAAAGTCCAATACTGATCCCTGTGGTACCCCTCCGGTGACCCAATGTGAGGCTGTGCTATTAACAACTACTCTCTGAGCCATTTGTTAACCCAATTACATAAATATTTCCTCTCCTCCTGCATAGGCTTGTGTTTATACACAGCAGCCAATCAGAAGAGGCAGAGCTGCTGGGGGGAGAGAGGAGCAGCCTCATGCAATAGTGAGGGAGGAGTTGTGTCTCAGACCATAGACTCCAATAGGCACTATAGCTAAACTGTAATCATGATCACTGTTCTTCACAAATGGAGCAAGCAATGAAGAACGTAAAGAGCCACATACACCTAAACTGTAATACAGCACCCATAAATATCTATGGGGCTATACCGTACCTCAGTGCCTCCAAATTCATACAGTGGCATGCATGGATATTTCTGTTGGATGTATTATCACATGCTAAGGCAAATGCAAAGGCACACAAAATGGATGCTTGAAGATACAAACATATGGTGCATCACATTAATATTCAGATATATAATTAAACATTACTTTTTTGTCTGCACTTCAAGGGGTTTTCCAGGCTCCTGTTGTTGACCTATGCTCAGTTGATCAATATTCGATCTGTGGGGGCCCGACACTAAACATCTTCTTGATCAGCTTTTCCACTAGAACTTTGAATGGAACAGAAAACAAAGCTCCGTCCAAAATGTAGTGACTGTGCCGGGTTACTGCACCTTAGCTCCTATTCACTTCAATGGTAGATAATGGCACGGACACTACACTTTGGACAGAGCTGTGCTTCCTGCTCCATTCAAGAACTAGTTCTGGCAACAGAGTCTGCCAGGAACAACTGATTGGTGTGGATGCAGGGTGTCAGACCCTCATCGATTGAATATTAATGACCTATCCTGAGGATAAGTCATCAATATCAGGAGGCTGGGAATACCCTTTAATATCAAGTTTGTAGGGATCTGCTCAATATCTAATGACCGTGTGGTGATGGTGAATCTCACCAGCCTTAATGAGGTGATCCAATAATGCTTGAGCGAAGGGACAGACTAGTACCATCCACTATAATTAAAGAGTCACTCTTAAATAGCGGGTGTGACCCCATGGTATACAAACCCTTTGTGTGAATGAATGTAGGCACCACCAGTGGCCTTCATGGTGAACATTTGTTATCAACATAGCCATTATTCATTATATTCTAACCCCTGTCGGAACGTATACATTCTTTCCCTTTTCTAGGAGCGAGCTGTGAGCCTGTACAGAATTTATTTCATATTTGGACATTGACAACATAAGATGAAATCTGAAGATATCCTACTCCAAGATCACTGCAGCCCACATCAGAGAACATTCTTATTGATTTCTATCAGCGTATGATGTGGTCTGTTAAAGACCTGACCATATCCACCTAGACCTGTGGCCTTAAAAAGCACCGCAGATATCGATCCATGGAGGTCTTTTTACTTTCCTACTTGAAATCTTCAGAAAAACCATCATTTAGCAAGTAAGACATATGTAATAGATTCTCTATACACATCATGTGTGTGTCCACTTTTAATTGCATTTTAACTTTGTCACTATTATTGTACACACAGGACAGATCATCAATAAGGTCTAATAAGTATATTGATGTATCACATCAGCTCTTAAGAAATAGACCCTAGTGGATGTGTGCGCCTCCAAAATCAACTTCAAATGGACCTTTGAGCTCATTATTGAGTTAAACCCTTGGCTCATTGGATGATCCTGTGTTACTGGTGGACAAGTAAAGCCCTAGTGGGTGTGTTTATCTCCAAATTGGGGTTGTCTTTTACTGGGCCTTTGGGTTCATTCTTAAGTTAGACCCTTGGCCCACTGGATGATCCTGTGTTAGCGTATGTGTGCGTCTCCAAAGTCAACTCCAAATGGTATTATCTTCTACTGCACCTTTTGGCTCATTATTGAGTTAGACCCTTGGCCCACTGGATGATCCTGTGTTATTTGTGGACACGTATGGCCTACTTTGTCAGTCAAGTCTTGATCTATTGCCTGTGGACACTGCTTAGAAAAAGTTATTTCCTATAACTCATTAACTAGTAGATTTGTCAAGACAGTTGTAAATAATTGGCAGAAGATACAATCCAACCAAAGTGTGAAGAATATGTCAAGTTTTGCACCCCAAGTCTAGTCATACTCAACAAGCCTGTCTCCTAAACCAAGACCCACATCTACCACATATGATACACCTGAACATAAAATGAAATATGGCATACCATGGTATGATGATGTTAATTGCCATTATTCCATAATTAAAATGTTAATTCTTTTCCATGTCTACCACAGTTTTCACAGCCAGCTGCCTTCTGGTTGGTTCAAACAGTCGGTAAGATGATGGATAGAGGCCTGAGCGAACAATGATTAACAGATCTGGCAAATGCCTCATTACCCTTGTACACGGACCGCAGTAGTCATTCAGATGGCACACGTGAAAGCTCTTCCAAACAAGTATATATCATGCATAAGAGCCATTGTGACTCTAGTAATATTGCAAGATGATAGATCTTTACTTATTGAAAGTAAAGGTCAGTATAATAAATACACATTTATGAGACTGCACTTGCCAATTAGCCTTTATTTCATTGCTTATAGTCTGAATAGTAATGGAGAGAGCGTGTTTTTACCTGATTAGGCAGACAGGCTCCTAAAGGCTCTCGAAGTAACTACATAAGACTGGAATAGAAGAAGTATTAAGATGGATTTGTGTACATACCGTAAGTACTGAAAAGCCTTAAAGTGTTTTTTCCATGCTGTTGATATAATATCCTTTCAGCAAGGGTCTGACACCCCACACCTCCACTGATCAGCTGTTCCCTGCAGTCTCCGGTGCTGGAACTAGCACTTTGAATGGAGCAGGAAGCACAGCTCTGTTGAAAGTGTATTGGCCGTGCTGGGTTACTGCAGCCTAGTTCCCATTCACGTGAATGGTAGCTGAGGTGCAGTAACCCAGCAAGGACATTACAATTTGAACTATCTGTGTTTTCTATTCCATTTACAGTGGTAGTTTCAGCGCTGGAGGTTGCAGGGAACAACTGATCGTGGGGGTGTCAGGATTCAGAAGCTCACTGATCGGACATTAGTGACCTATCCTGAAGATAGGTCAATTTCAGAAGCCTGGAAAACCATTAAAGGGTGATCCTATCTTGACATTTATGGCATATCAATAGGATATGCCATAAGTGTTCAACAGATGCTGGCCCAACCTCTGGGACCAACTCCTACCTCAAGAACAGGGCCCCAACATGGCTGGAGAGCAAGCCACCCATGTGCAGCTTTTTCCTTTCACTGATATGAGACTTCCGAAAATAGCTGAGTATACTTGTTTATCTAGTTTTGAAAGTCCACTGCATGTTCTCCGATCACAGTTGTGCCCTGTTCCTGAGATAACAGAGGTAGAACCTGTACCTATTAAATATTTATGGCATATCCTATCAATATACTACTGCCCGGCTCGCATACACCCGAACTGAAGCATGCATCAATGTTCCTGCCTACTTGGCTGAGAGTTCTAGCCCAGAGGGCAGGGGTGCACCGAGCCTTACTGCTACCTGAGGCAAAAACTGAAACGGTACCCCAACCCCCCAATGCCAATTCCTTACCTAATCCTTAAAGACATACTTGGAAAGCATTAAATACAGAGCTACAAAACATAGAGGGTAATACAGCGCTACATACTGTGCTTCCCAGTACTATACTGCAGAAACAGATAATCCCCCTTCTGTTGCCCCCCCTTGCCCCTACCTGGTGCTGCCTGAGGCAATTGCCTCACCTCTCCTCTTTGGTGATGCATCCCTGCCAGGGGGTGGCGATGCCGGATCGTCTCAGCATGGGTAATGGTATCCTAAAGTCCGGGCAGGCTTGAGGGCACAGTCCTAAGAAGACACAGATCGTGATCATAGAGCTGCACCAGCCGGTGGCAAGCACCAAAGTGAAGGCACTTTGGACTGTAGTGTAGTTCTTTCCAACCCTTCAGCCCTTGAACCTTGGGAACGACCCTAGGTCCCCCCATACTTCAGATAGCCTTATTTAATTGGGTCTGTCGTGTTTATTTATTCTGTCCTCTAACAATAGCAGAATAACTTTTTATTTGCATGGGCATAGATTATATAATGTTGCCACACATATTAAAAAGGGTTTTCTGAGATATAAAATTGATGGCATATTCGTAGTATATATCTGCTATTTAAAGTGATACCTGTCTTGTGAAAATTGATTGTGATGTCCCCGAGAAAACAACAACAACTCACCTTTATGCAAATGAGGGTTTCCGTGCAGTGAGTGGCAGGGTCTAGCCCAGGAATTAGCAACCTTCGTCACTCCGGCTGTTGTGAAACTACAATTCCCAGCAGGCTCCATTCACTTCTGTGGGAGCTCTGCACAAAACGGTTTTTGTCCGGCCGATTACTGGCATTTTATGCTAGAGCAGCCTGGTGGAAGGCTGTACCGCAAATGTGCAAAAAGCCTAAGGCCTTTTTATTTCAGAACATTTTTTGGGGTCCATAAAAACTCTTTTGATTCTTTCATTTTATACCTTAACTTTGCACTGCCTATTTTGCCATATCACAAGCAAGTAACATGCAGTGTGAACTCTCTTTGGACTATTGACAGTTGGAGACTACTCCGGTGTACATGACAGCTGCCACGATGACTAAGTCCACAGACTACTCAGGAAAAAGTAGCCTTTGTTATTTTTCTCATGATACAACCTAACCTGTCTGAAGGTTGCGTCAGGAAAAATAGGAATGCACCCTGTCCAGAAATAAAGCTCAGCTCACATTGAGATGTGCGTCACCATTGTCAAAAAGTCTTATTGTCCTTCTTAAGCTGACAGCCTATCGGGCAAAGACCTTTGATTTGTGAAGCACTCTCTCCCGCAGGTCACAAGTTCATACGTTTGCTCCTGAAACCATCTTTTAATCTTAGGTAAAAGTGATCGGTGCTGCTCATAACCATAAAAGACAAATGGATGTGAATATATTACACAGTTCGATCATACTCAGTTCAAATCAGAGACTATGGCCACCCAACCGTGGGCATAGGTTTGGCCGTTGGGCTGATTGTAGAGTAAAATTAGTTTTTAGCCTCCACCCGTCTTTGTAAAGCAGGGTGGCAGGAAGTGGTGCCTTTGGTAATTTAGGTTTACATTCAAATGTTCATTTCATAATGAGAGAACACCAATTTCTAATTCCACAAAATATTCCGTAGACCACCACAGGCTATGGAGGCTACGCTGTATAGGTAAATATATGTTTTTCTGATTTAAGGGGTCACTGAGTTTTCAAAAATCTTTTGATATATCAAAAGTTTTCATCGGTGGTGGTCTGAGTGCTGAGACCCCCACTGATGGCTAGATCAAGATAAGAGAACACATGCATATTGCGCTCAAAAGAACTTTATTGGCCTGTCTTGATTCTGGTCTCTGCAGTGAAGAAAGATTGCGATACGATAGTGCACCTCTCTCCTTGTTCTAGCGATCGGTTGGGTCTCAGCACTGATAGATCAAAACTTTTCATGTCTTTATGACATATTACATTTTTTTTGAAAACTCAGTGACCTTTGACGACTCTCTTAGCTCATGCATACAGTATCATTCCATTATAGTGTGCTATTAATTTTAGCACTGCTTTAGTTTTGCAGAAGTTCAAGGCCAGAGGTTGATTATTCTGGAAGTACCCTGCAGTTAAGACTCTTGTTGTGTTGTGGTTATTTTTCTGGCCTGCAGTGTTGTACTGTGGTAGGCTTATTGTTTTTGGTTATACTTGTAACTTTTATAATTAATGTGGGGTAGGGGCCACAGCGGGGTTCTTAAATCATTATTAAATCCATTTTTGATCACTGGAGAGACCCCCACCGATCGCTAGAACAATAAGAGAGAAGCACTAACATAGTACGTTGTGTCTCCTCGCTGCAGGAGATGGGCTCAATAGAAAACTTAGGGAGTGGATCCTTCTCTATTCCGTCTCCTGCAGTGAGGAGAGAGAGGGCGATGTGTGAGCACTTCTCTCTCCTCGTTCAACTGATCGGTGGGGGTCTCAGCACTCAGAAGCAAAACCGTCGATATGTCACTAAAACAACGTTTTTTCAAAGTGTGCAGGGACATTTTAAAGGGAAACTGTCACCATGAAAATGCAGTGTAATCTGCCACCAGAATGTTATAGAGCAGAAGATACTGAGCAGATTGATATATAGTTTTGTGGGAAAAGATTCAATATAACCTGTAATTTATTCATTTAAAATTCCTGCTGATTCTGAGCGTTGATGTCCGAAAGGCGGTCCTGTCAGTGATTGACAGCTCTCTCTGTATACACAGTCATAGAGGGCAGGCTGTCAGTCACTGATAGGACCGCCTCCTGGACTCTAAAGCCCAGAATGAACAGGACTGTAATGAATAATACACAAGTTATACTGAATCTTTTCCCATAAACCGACATATCAATCTGCTCTGCTCCTCCTGCTCTATAACATGCTGCCTGCAGCTCAGATGCCATGTTCATCCTGACAGGTTTTTATTTAAGTTGATGATTTCCCCTTTATATTTTGTGATAAAGCTAACAGATCGCTCTCTTCATTTGAGGGTGTAATATATTATTTAGTAAATCCTGTGTGTGACAGAACAGTGTTGTTTTCTGCAGCATCTTCCTATATGCAGCTCCATCTCTTCAACTACCGCTGTATCACCAATCTAAACCTGTGAGACCCCAGGACTGACAACCTGGTCCCACTTCCTTAGCCGCTTAAAATACTTTGCTGTTGTCAAGATTGAACTGGACACCCCTAAAACTGAACTCTCGCCCAGTGTATTTTAGAAATTCGTGTTAACGTACAGCCCTCGTCCTCATATACGTTGCAGGTGCTAAGGCTGATTTACACATGGCGCTTATCACTAAGATCTGAAACGTGTAAAGTTTTTGTAAGGATAATTATTCATTTCCATTGCGCGGTAACACGCACGGAGAGAACCATCACTAATTGGTTTCATAAGTAAAAGTGTAAACCGTCCTTTCAGCATGTCTCCAAAATCCAGCGTCATCATCTCCTGAGTCTAACAGCTTCAATAGCATGGGATATATAGATCATTTTACCATTTTTTGGTGAGTCTAATTATCATGAGGGTGGATCACATACTTCCTTAAAGTGGCCATACACTTTACTCTTAGGCTACATGCACACGACCGTTGGTGTTTTGCGGTCCGCAAACCGCGGATCCGCAAAACACAGAAACTGCTCCGTGTTCCATTCCGCAATTTGCGGAACGGAACGCGGCCCATTATAGAAATGCCTATTCTTGTCCGGAAAACGGACAAGAATAGGACATGGTCTATTTTTTTTGCGGGGGCACAGAACGGAGCAACGGATGCGGACAGCACACGGAGTGCTGTCCGCATCTTTTGCGGCCCCATTGAAGTGAATGGGTCCGCGCCCGAGCCGCAAAATATGCGGCTCGGACGCGGACCACAACAACGGCCGTGTTCATGAGGCCTTAAAGGGATTGTCTTACGTCAGCTTGATTCGTTTTTCAATCACATTAAACACTGCTCGTTTCCATGGTTACGACCACCCTGTAATCCAGCAGTGGGGGTCCTGTTTGCAGAATATAAGAAAAAGTGCCGGCCTCTATGGTGGTCGGGAATGTAGGAGCGCACATAGTCCAGCATTTTCTTCTATAGTGTGCAAACGCGACCACCACTGCTGGATTTCAGGGTGGTCGTAACCGTGGAAATGAGCAGTGTATAATATGATGGAAAAATGAATCAAGGTAATCGAACGAAAGATCTTTCTTTGAAACTATGATCACAGAAAAATATTTCTGACAACATCTCTCTCCTCATCCCCTTTGACAACACGTAGATGCTAGACTGGATGGATAAATACTGTAACACTAAATTCTACTTATTGTTGCTCTACCCACTTTATAACTGTTTTAGAATGTACAAAAGCAACTTATTTAAAGGGGTTTTCCCATCTCAGACAATGGGGGCATATCGCTAGGATATGCCGCCATTGTCTGATAAGTCCGGATCCCACCTCTGGGACCTGCACCTATGCTGAGAACAGAGCCCCAAAATTTATGGAGGGGTCGCTGTGTATACACAGACACCCTCTATTCATTTCTATGGGGCTGCTGTCGACCCCGTAGAAATGAATGGGATCGGTGGCCGTGTAAGCGGGGTGTGTTCACATTCATTACTACAGGGAGAGTGCTTGGTGTTGGCCAGGCCCCTAGAAAACCCAGGGCCCTCTGGCCACCACCTTCCCCTCTCAGTTCTTGGTGTAGGTGCACCTATCAGACAATGGGGGCATATCCTAGCGATATGCCCCCATTGTCTCAGATGGGAATAACTCTTTAACTGCAAAATGAAAGGGGTTATCCCATGAAAAGTATTTCTATGCAATGAATAGAATGTTTCAAATAAAATATTATTGGTATATACATGCAATAATTTCTCTCTCTGCTAGTGCCCCCTTGCGTTTATCCTTCTGGTCCACTTTCTCCTGTATTTAGAAGTAGACTGACATGCTCAGTAGCTTTCCTGCTTCCGTACTATTCCCTCCGCGCCGACATAATGATCTCATAGTGAACCAGGTGAAGCAGCCCACATACAGTTCATTTCATCCATCCCGACATCTAAATATATAGCTATTCTCTCTCTCTCTAGACAGGGGAGTAGAAAATTGGGACATTACATACCATACTGCTACTTATGTGGAATTGCTGGGGCTCTGTGTGAGCGACTATTTTCTATGCAGGGAAGGAAAGGATTTAACAAGGGCTGATTGCAGTACTCGCATGTGAGACGCAGATGCTTGAATGTCACGTGGGGCAGGTGCTGCCTACCCACAGAAAGGAAAATTGTGAGTCAAAAGAAAATGGGGAAAATGAAATTAAAAAACAGCATTTTTGCATCTATATAGGGAAATTAATAGTGCGCATTTGCAGTGCCCCACAGGACGACTGCAAAGGGTTAATCTTTTCTAAAAGGGTTAATGCAATGTTACTGAGTTACGTTTTGTGATTTGTTGATAAAGCTCTTACTTCTTGCACTTCTATGCACTATGCAAACCTATTAGCAATGTACAGGCAACCACACAATTAACATTGGCAGACTACTTAGGTTACCAGGGTGATGGACTTTGCCTGTCCCCTGGTTAGGAGTCTAGTCTAAACAAAGCTACTGGAAGGATGATTGTGTGAAAAAGTTCCTGCAGACCAGGCCAAAGTCCAGAAAACCTCTGCCTCTGAGACTACAGCTGCCAAAGAAGCATCTCTACTACCAGAGTAACCCTGAAATAAAGACATCTGACGTCTGTAGAAGGTCCAGAACCATCAAGTTTGTGCAAGATAACGTCAGTAAGGTATTCGCTCATTTATGGCAGGAAGACTTTGCTGCTTTGAAAAGGATTACTCTTGCCCTTGGCAACTGCCACACTGTGAAACGGACTGGCCATCCGTATCTAAGCTCTTTACCCTTCATTCCTAAAATTGCAGAAGGCATTAACAAGAACAGTATAGCATGCCTGTGGTGTTGAGACAGAGAGTCAGGGAGTACTACAACAACAATCATTGTTTCTGCCTGTACGTAGCTATTGGCAGGAGACTACATTGTGATATACTTTGGTACTGTGCCTTTTACTGCTTTATGTACTAATAATTATATCATCAATCTAGTAAAGGAGGGCTTTATCGCCTCTAATGGGCCTGTTTATTGACTCCACCATCCATCTGCCTCCTGCCTTGCATCCTGCCAATTGCTCATCATTAAAGGCACCCGACTACCACCAGGCAGGAGCCCAAAGACCAGAGTAAGTGCCGAGGGAAGGGTACGGTCTCCGTTTACTGCACGGCCAAGGAAGCGCCAGGGTGGAGCTTGCCACCGTGAACTGTAAGTACTGTTACCACCATCTTGGCCATTGCTACTTTTGTTCATCTGCACCTGCCTTTTGGACAAGTAGAATCAGGAGATGTGGTGCGCTCTCCGTGGAAGGTGCAGTGCGGACAGCGTCCGGATCCAGGACGCACCAAGGTACTTTAGGAAAACGAAGAAAATGTCCAGCTTCATACACCAACTCGTTCTTTATTTCAAAGCGATAAAAACAGCGGGATACATGTCGCGTCTACGCGTTTCGGATCTCTGTTACAAATACCGATCCTTAATCATTCCTAAAGCACCTGCCTTTTGGGTTGCTGCTCCTTATCTCTCTCTCTATCTCTTATATAAATAAAAATGAGTTTCTGTCTGTCTGGACGTTCTTTATACACGACCAAACGACTAGACCAATCTTTACCAAATTTGACACACAGGTATCCCCCATAACAGTGACCTCTACATTACCCACCCCTTTAACAGTGACCTCCACAGTTCCCGCCCCTTTAACAGTGACCTCCACAGTTGCCTCCCCTTTAACATTAACCTCCACAGTGGCTGACCCGTTAACATTGACCTCCACAGTGCCCGCCCCTTTAAAAGGACCTACACAGTGCCTGCCCCTTTAACAGTGACCTCCACAGTGACTGCCCCTTTAACAGTGACCGATCCTTTAACAGTGACCTCCACAGTGGCCGCCCCTTTAACATTGACCTCCACAGTGGCCGCCCCTTTAACATTAACCTTCACAATGCCCGTCCCTTTAACAGTGACCTCCACAGTGGCCGCCCCTTTAACATTGACCATATCTTTAACAGTGAGCTTCATAGTGGCTGCCCCTTTAACAGTGACCTTAACAGTGCCTGTCCCTTTAACAGTGACTTCCACAGTGCCTACCCCTTTAACAGTGACCCCCCCTTTAACAGTAACCTCCACAGTGCCCGCCCCTTTAACAGTGACCTCCCTTTAACAATGACTTCCACAGTGGCCGCCCCTTTAACAGTGACCTCCACAGTGCCTGCCCCTTTAACAGTGACCTCCACAGTGCCTGCCCCTTTAACAGTGATCTCCCTTTAACAGTGACCTCCACAGATCCCGCCCCTTTAACAGTGACCTCCACAGTGACCGTCCCTTTAACATTGACCAACCCTTTGACAGTGACCTTCATAGTGGCCGCCCCTTAGCAGTGACCTTCATAGCAGCCCCCTCTTTAACAGTGACCTTCACAGTGCCAGTCCCTTTAACAGTGACCTTCACAGTGCCCGCCCCTTTAACAGTGACCTTCATAATGGCCGCCCCTTTAACAGTAACCTTCTTAGTGGCAGCCCCTTTAACAGTGAACTCCACAGTGGCCGCTCCTTTAACAGTGAACTCCACAGTGCCCTCCCCTTTAATAACAGTGACCTCCACAGTGCCTGCCCCTTTAATAACAGTGAACTCCACAATGTTCGCCCCTTTAATAGTGGCCCCTGCCCCCCATGCATGTAGCAGTGTAGTTGTGCCATCATACATCATATGACTGAATATTTAAGGACCTGCAAGCTATTAAAACCTGTGATCAGTTGTTATGGCAACCTGGAGTAGGACCTGCGAGCTTCTATTGTCTGATAAGGGACATGTGACCGTGTGGATGGCAGTTTGGATATGAATAGAAAGCCTTGCAGGCTTGTATTGGCTAATGCAGGTCATTTTTTGGGAATTTCTCAGGAATGGTAACGTTCTAGAGAGCTGAGACCAGGTGTAAAACACCTGATGTACCCGTGTGCCAAATTTGGTAAAGATCGGTACAGTAGTTTGGTCGCACATAAAGAACGTCCAGACAGACAGAAACTCATTTCTATATATATAAGAGACTAGCAGAAGGACCCTGTTCGCACGAGTATATTTCATCTATTTCGTTTCATGTTTCCTTGTGTCGTAAAAAGATATCAACAGTATCCCCCATAACAGTGACCTTCACAGTACCCGCCCCTTTAACAGTGACCTCCACAGTGCCTGCCACTTTAACAGTGATCTCCACAGTAGCCGCCTTTTAACAGTGACCTCCACAGTGGCGGCCCTTTTAACATTGACCTCCACAGTGCCCACCCCTTTAACATTGACCTCCACAGTGCCCGCCTCTTTAACACTGACCTCCACTGTGCCTGCTTCTTTAACAGTGACCTCCACTGTGCCTGCTTCTTTAACAGTGACCTCCACAGTACCCGCCCCTTAATAGTGACCTCCACAGTGCCCACCCCTTTAACAGTGACCTCCACAGTGCCCGCCCCTTTAACAGTGAACTCCACAGTGCCCGCCCCTTAAACAGTGACCCTTACAGTGCCTGTCCCTTAAACAGTGACTTTCACAATGCCCTTCCCTTAAACAGTGACTTCCACACTGCCGGCCTCTTTAACAGTGACCTCCACAGTGCTCGCCCCTTTAACAGTGACTGCCCTTTAATAGTGACCTTCACAGTGGCCTCCCCTTTAATATTGACCTCCACAGTGGCCGCCCCTTTAATAACGGTGACCTCTACAATGCCCACCCTTTAACCTCTTTAGGACGCAGGGTGTACATGTACGCCCTTGTGTCCTGGTACTTAACCCCTTAAGGACACGGCCCTATTTCACCTTAAGGACCAGGCCATTTTTTAAAAATCTGACCAGTGTCACTTTATGTGGTGATAACTTTAAAACGCTTTTACTGATCCAAGCCATTCTGAGATTGTTTTTTCGTCACATATTGTACTTCATGGCAGTGGTAAAATAAAGTCGAAAAATTTCATTTTTATTTATAAAAAAATACCAAATTTACCAAAAATTTTGAAAAATTTGCAATTTTCCAAGCTTCAATTTCTCTACTTCTATAATACATAGTAATACTGCCAAAAAAAGTTATTGGTTTACATTCCCCATATGTCTACTTCATGTATCAATCATTTTGGGAATGCCATTTCATTTTTTGGGGACGTTACAAGGCTTAGAAGTTTAGAAGCAAATCTTGACATTTTTCAGAAATTTTCAAAAACCCACTTTTTAGGGACCAGTTCAGGTCTGAAGTCACTTTGCGAGGCTTACATAATAGAAACCACCCAAAAATGACCCTATTCTAGAAACTACACCCCTGAAGGTACTCAAAACTGACTTTACAAACGTCATTAACCCTTTAGGTTTTCCACAAGAGTTAATGGCAAATGGAGATAAAATTTCTGAATTTCGATTTTTTGGAAAATTTTACATTTTAATCCATTTTTTCCAGTAACAAAGCAAGGGTTAACAGCCAAACAAAACTCAATATTTATTGCCCCGATTCTGTAGTTTGCAGAAACACCCCACATGTGGTCCTAAACTACCGTATGGCCAAACGGCAGGGCGCAGAAGGAAAGGAACGCCATATGGTTTTTGGAAGGCGGATTTTGCTGGACTGTTTTTTTTACACCATGTCCCATTTGAAGCCCCCCGATGCACCCCTAGAGTAGAATCTCCAAAAAAGTGACTCCATCTAAGAAACTACACCCCTCATGGTATTCAAAACCAGTTTTACAAACTTTGTTAACCCTTTAGGTGTTCCACAAGAGTTATTGGCAAATGGAGATGAAATTTCAGAATTTCTATTTTTTGTTACCTTGCCTCAAAAAAAGTGTAATATAGAGCAACCAAAAATCATATTTACCTTAAAATAGTACCAACAAAACTGACACCTTATCCCGTAGTTTCCAAAATGGGGTCACTTTTTTGGAGTTTCTACTGTAGGGGTGCATCAGGGGGGCTTCAAATGGGACATGGTGTCAAAAAACCAGTCCAGTAAAAATCCGCCTTCCAAAAACCATATGGCGTTCCTTTCCTTCTGCGCCCTGCCGTTTGGCCATACAGCAGTTTACGACCACATATGGGGTGTTTCTGCAAACTACAGAATCAGGGCAATAAATATTGAGTTTAGTTTGTCTGTTAACCCTTGCTTTGTTACTGGAAAAATGGATTAAAATGGATAATTTGCAAAAAAATAGTTTTGAAACTGTTTTGGGACAGTTTTGTATTTTTTGTTATTTACATCGTTGAACTGACAGGTTAGATTGTGTGCTATTTCTATAGAGCAGGTTGTTACGGACGTGACAATACCAAATATGACTACTTTTTGGGGTTTTTTGTTTCAGTTTTACATAATAAAGCATTTTTGAAAAAAATGATTTTTTAGTGTCTCCACATTCTGAAAGCCATAGTTTTTTTTTTTTTGGCGATTGTCCTATGTAGGTGCTCATTTTTTGCAGGATGAGATGGTGGTTTGAATAGTACTATCTTGGGGTGCATATGACATTTTGATCGCTTGCTATTACACTTTTTGTGCTGTAAGGTGACAAAAAAAAGGCTTTTTGACAAAGTTATTATTATTTTTTTTTACAGTGTTTACTTGAGGGGTTAGGTCATGTGATATTTTTATAGAGCAGATTCTTACGGACGTGGAGATACCCAATATGTCTACTTTTTTTAAAAATTTTTACATTTAACACTAAAAAGCATTTTTGAAACAAAAAAAATCATGTTTTAGTCTGAGAGGCATAGTTTTTTTATTTTTTGGGCAATTGTTTTATGAAGGGGCTCATTTTTTGCAGGATGAGATGGCGGTTAGATTGGTACTATTTTGGGAGGCATACGCCTTTTTGATCGCTTTGTATTACACTTTTAGTGATGTAAGGTGCCAAAAAATGGCTTATTTGCCCCATTTTTGGGGTTTTTTTTTTATGGCGTTCACCTGAGGGGTTCAGTCATGTGATATTTTTATAGAGCTGTTTTTTACGGACGCGGCGATACCTAATATGTGTATTTTTTTTTTTTTACTTTTTATTCAGTGATTTCAGTTTTTTTTTATTTTTACTTTTTTCACTTTTTTACATTTTTTTTGGACCCAGACCCACTTGGTTCTTGTAGATCCAGTGGATCTGATGTCAGTATAATACAGTACAGTACACTATATAGTGTACTGCACTGTATTTTTTACTTTTCACAGTCTGGTCAGACCTCTGCCTTTAGCAGAAGTCTGACCAGAGTTACTATACCATGGCAAGCAGGACGCTTCTGAAAGCGTCCTGCTGCCATGGTAACCATCACCCACTGCCATTAGAGAGAGACCGCGGTAAGGAAGGGGTTAAACGGCTGCCAGCCGTTTTTCTATCAGAGTGCCAGCAATGTTCTGGCACTCTGATAGAACCACTAGACACCAGGGAATTATTACAAGGGAGGCGGGCGGGGGATCACTATTGCGATCCCGCCTGCCGCACCGCCCGCCTCCCGCCGCCGCAACCACCCCCCCTGCATCCCCGCAGCCATAACAAGATTGAGGGCTGCAGGGGGGGTTTAAATGAATATCTTTGGGACAATGAACTTTCTGATCCCCGCGGTCACAGACCGCGGGGATCAGAGATAGCTAAAACCGCTGCAAACCGCAGGTCTTAATTGACCTGCGGTTTGCAGCGATCGCCGATACGGGGGGGTTACATGACCCCCCTCGGCATTAGAACATGGTTCCTGCTGATCTACATCAGCAGGAACCATGTTGCTACCGCGCCCAGATCGGGCGCAGTAGCAGTTTAAACACAGGGCGTACATGTACGCCCTGTGTCCTTAAGGACTCGGACATTAGGGCGTACCTGTACGCCCTGTGTCCTTAAGAGGTTAAGGACCCAGGGCGTACATGTACACCTTGCGAATATCCGCACGTGGCGGTGATCGGAACAAGATGCCTGCTGAAATCAATCAGCATGCTGCGGATTTTCCTCCGGCCAAAAAAACTGAAGCGTGCTGCAAGGACGGATCGGAATTAATGCCCATTGAAAAGCATTAATCCGGATCCGACTTTAAGCTAAACGTTGTTTCGGCGCATCGCCGGATCCGACGTTTAGCTTCCCAAATGGTAACCATGGCAGCCAGGACGCTACACGTGATCCATGCGATGTAGGCGCGCTGTGACGTCATTGTGGAGCGCCCCGGGAGCCGCACGGACGGTTAAGTGGCCACCTAGGGTGGAAGCTGAACTTTAGGGAGTGAGGGTGATGGCTTACATTTTGGAACCCCTGCCTTGGGCACCAAAAGATCTTGTTCTATCCATGCCAATATGTAATGCAGTGGTGCTATGATGGTCAAAGATAAGGAGTGCACTCGTTACTCATGGGTTCCTGGTGAAGTGTTCACCTACTGTATGGCTGGATAAGACACCCACAAGTCAGTGGTCATCAGGGACGTTGTATCCTTTCTATACTGATATGTTGTTTTTCTTTTGGTTTCTGCTTTCTTACTAATTTCTCATATGTTTTTGTAAGTGATTGTTGGCATCTTTTGCCTACACAGCTTCTTACTATTGGTTGAATGGTTAATCTGTGCCATATTTCTACCTTCAGGCCTAAGCTGTATTCATACTAATATATGTATGCTATGTGGGGACCTCAATACTTAGGTCTCAACCTGGGAGAGACTAATAGAGTCATGCTGATAGTCATCAATACTTTTCCATCAAAATGTCATTTTTCCACCTCCAGTCCAGGCCCTACCAATTTCAGTCATTGAAGTCTGATATCTTAGCTGCCCACATCACTCCCTGGCACAGTTTTTTGAATAAATCTCCATTAATGTCACTATGTTCCTGGAAGGGGCTTGTCTATAATAAAAGAACATTTAATGTTAGAAGAAGAAAGGCCAAGCGGTTGGGGCCCAGGAGGAAATTACTAGGTGGATACGGCATCATGTAAAAAGCTATTGTTTAGTTGCTAGCTATATGAAATCAAAAGTATAGGTCAGTATTCCATCACAGCATTCATTATTAGTGACCATTTGTGAAAAGGTTAAAGCAAGTATCACACAAGGCAAATCTAATATTTTCTCTTCTATGCGCTAAATGTCTGAATTATTATATATTCGAATAATAGATGCAACAGGCAAGTTGACTTCTAGTCAAATCCTTGGGGAGTTTTGGGAAAAATGAAATCATGGGTTGTGTGTATGGGGGAGACCTTCATATTTCCCTCTTGTGGTAAAATGTGTGTATTGCCCTTTAAGCTTATTTGTACCCTATTGTCACTGTATACAGCAGCGCTCCTGGACCCTGGAAACCGTTTCCTGGCTGCCATCTTCCAGAAGGAGCAGACGCCAAGCATCAGATCAGGTGCAAGCAGAGCCCTACCCTGAAGTACTGGCAGTGGTGGTCAGTGTGATATGCAGGGGCATATAACGCAGCATGCAGCGGTTTCTGTCTGGCCGATTTTCTCCATATTTGCCGGGTAGCGACCAGATCTCTGCCGGACCCCATTATAGTCAATGGGGTCCAGGAGACAGGAGGAACAGCCTGCCGGATCCTCTGCTGCAGATGTGAAACTAGTCTTACCAGTGTGCTGCTATTACAATGAAATGGTACCCTCTTTAATTAGGACTTGATCTGCTTTAGGCTACTTTCACACTGGCGTCTTGTGCGGATCCGTCATGTATCTGCACAGACGGATCCGCACTGATAATACAACCGCATGCATCCGTTCAGAACGGATCCGTTTGTATTATCATGAACATAGGCAAAACGGATCCGTCTTAAACACCATTGAAAGTCAATGGGGGACGGATCCGTTTTCTGTTGTGTAATATTGTGTCATTGAAAACTGATCCGTCCCCATTGACTTACATTGTATGTCAGGACGGATCCGTTTGGCTCAGTTCCATCAGACGGACACCAAAACGCTGCAAGCAGCGTTTTGGTGTCCGCCTCCAGAGCGGAATGGAGACTGAACGGAGCCAAACTGATGCATTCTGAACAGATCCTCATCCATTCAGAATGCATTGGGGCAAAACTGATCCGTTTTGGACCGCTTGTGAGAGCCCTGAAACGGATCTCACAAGCGGATCCAAAAACGCCAGTGTGAAAGTAGCCTTAGCCGCACTACAGCCCTGCAGGTTTTGCACAGACTGTACGGCGCCTAACACAGCCTTAGGTAGTTGGCTATGAGGTGTGGCCGCCACAAGGACCTGCAGAGCTGCACAGCAATCCACATACCAAGTGACTGGTGCAAAACTGCAAGTGGTGGGGGCATGCTGTGGCAGACTCTCAAGAGACCCACAGCCACACAGTAGGACGAAATGATAGCCAGCAGACATTTTGGCACAACCTGACTTGGTGGAAGCTCAGGCATTTGTGAGGCCCCGGCCGTGATGAAGGACTATTCACAGGTGGTTGTGCCACAGTGTGAAAACAAAGTTGAGATTTATCTAAACTGGTGTAAAGGAAAACTAGCTTAGTTGCCCATAGCAACCAATCAGATTCCACCTTTTATTTTGCAAAGGAGCTCTGAAAAATGAAAGGAGGAAGCTGATTGGTTGCTATGGGCAACTAAGCCAGTTTTCCTCTACACCGGTTTTGATAAATCTCCCCCATACTGTTCATCCGCCTTGGCTTCATGGTGCTCAAGAAGGGGATCTCCTGGTAATTTATCCAGTTAAGGGGGGGGGGGGGGCGGATCCATAAAACTGACCAAAAATACTTAAAGTGCTTCCTGATTCCCCATCAACATCATTTCAGCAATAGGGCAGAGGTTCCCCAAGAGAGTTCAGTGGAATCCCAGAGTGCTGTGGTGAGGTTACTGAGATTTCACAGACACCTTCCTTTTAATGGCGGTCTATTAATATAATGAGGGGAAGAAAAGCTGAAGTTCAACAGTCATACACCACTGGCTGAAGATGTTCTACCAGACGGCTCAGTTCTTCGCTTCTTGCAGCGCAGTATGATTTCTCTCTGCTGAAGCTGCTGCAGTGCCTCAATCAATTTAATTTAAGGTAGTCATGACATCTTGTCTGCGTGGTACCTGGTGGTGGCTGTGTTTTACTGAAAAAGCATAATCATTTCCCCTGGTTCTGTCAATCAAGAAGAAGAGGGAGGGGCTGGCAGAGGAAGCAGGAGGAGCAAGGGTGCACAGAGTGGCTTGGGCCCGCCCTTGGTGCACTTAGCTACTCAGTTGCATATGTATTAAAAGTACTTTTTCTCTAGAATGAAGCAACAGATCTCTAAGTGAAGGGTATCATTACATTAAGCTGAGCTAACTACATTAGTTTAATTCATACATGATATCTCAGGTTCTGTTCACATCTACGTTGGAGGATCTCATGAGACAACATACAACAGGCCGGTGTCTGTCAGGTGCTCATGGTATCTGTCATCATAGGATTATTGACAGAATGTTTTGGCTTCCATTATGAATGGGCACGACAATGCAAGTGTGAATTTAACCTTGGGCCTCTTTCACACGAGCGGTTTTTCCGTCCGGAAACTCATAGCATCCGGACTGAATCCTGACCCCTTCATTTTGTTTTTCGCACATCATCTTTGCGTTCAGGAAAAATCGCGGTTGTTCTATGTTGTGCGTTTTTTTTCACACAGCAGTGAATAGGGCTTACGTGAAAAGTGGAGGACATCTGGATGCAATGTGTTTTTCACTGATATTTGCTTTGAGATGTAGATTAGCATTCATCCGTTTTTCTTCATGTGCATGAAAAACGCATCCAATCCGGACACACTGCACACCCAAACGCACACGCTGAACGCAGTCGCAGACAAAACTGATTGAACTTTCATAAAAAACTATCAGTTTTTCCCTGAACAGATCTTGACACAATCCATATCGAAAGAGGCTTTAGGCCAGGGGACAGCAACCTCCGGCACTCCAGGTGTTGTGAAACTACATCTCCCATCATGCACACTTGCTTGGCTGCTCTTTAAACTCCCATGCAAGTGGAAAGAGCATGCTGGGAGTTGTAGTTTTACAACAGCTGGAGTGCCGAAGGTTGCTGATCCCTGCTTTAGACATTTATAGCGTTAAGCTGGCCATACATTTGAGATAATGATCGGCCGCATTGTGGCCGATTAGTCGTCCATGAGATCGTTCGCATGAATGATCCCACCAACTAAACTCGCCGACCATCACAATGGCGAATAGTCTGCTGAATTCGTGATCAGCTAAAGTCTGCCGTAAGCAATCGCGAACGCTTAGTTTTTCAAGCGATAGTTGGTCAGATTGGCCGAAATCTGCCATTCCGGCCGACTTTAATCTTACGTGTATGGCCACCTTAAGCTCCGTGGGTAAATAGCGCACGTTGCTCTTATTTTCTTGCTCGTCTCACACCAGGTTACAACACCCTGTTTAGTCTCTTTTGGAAGGCACCGCGCACATAGTTGGCACCGATACAAATAAAATCCACCCGTACAGTTAGTTGCTCGGAGTGATATCTGGCCGCGTTCCCTCTTTCCCCAGACAGACATTCCTCCTGTAATAAGCAGCAGCTGGAGTGCTGTTTCCGGGCCTGCAGCTGAGGCAGTAAGAGGAAGGTGTGCGGAGGGTGTGCTGGAGCTGTGAGGGGGACTTTAATCTCTGAACGTCATTAAATTCTGCAGGAGGAACCTTTTGGGAGGAAGCAGGGTGGGAGGGAAGGGGGGGTCAGCACCTTCTGTGATGTAGGAAGCATCTCAAGTGTCAAGGCCTCCCTGCTTTAATTTAGCAATTCTGTGAACAACATGGAGTGTGAGCAGGGAGGTGAGAGAAACGGAGAGTGGAAGGGAGGAGGCGAGATAGCAGGAACATGCTGATGAAAACCCAGCAAGGCTTCACATCTAGACTGGATCTCATAGCAAATGTTTCAGAGACCTGTCCTTTAGCTAAGGGCTCTGCTTCCGTTCCGTTTTTTTGTGCGGCCCGTATGCAGAACCGTTCACTTTAATAGGGCTGTAGAAAATACGGAAGTTACTCCGTGTG
Organism: Bufotes viridis; assembly: GCA_033119425.1. Lineage (NCBI taxonomy): Eukaryota > Metazoa > Chordata > Amphibia > Anura > Bufonidae > Bufotes > Bufotes viridis. Next base: position 533,787,986 of record CM065590.1, on the reverse strand, counting down.
CATTCTGTTTCCGTTTGTCTGCATGGCCGCAAAAAAGTAGCGCATGTCCTATTATTGTCCGCAAATCACGGTCCGAGGCCCCATTCAAGTCGATGGGTCCGCAAAAAATACGGAACGCACACGGAATATATCCGTATTTCATCCGTATTTTGCGGATCCATACTGTAGAAATGCTATGCCCAGCCCATATTGCTCATGTGTTTGGTGATTAATAAGTTACTGTTTCCGATCCGCAAAAAACAGATCACATACAGAAACCATACGGATATGTTTTGTGGAATAATGAAACAGAAGAGGACTTAAATCAGAGGGAAAAAAAAACCCTAGATGCGGAACAACGGATCTGTGAAAAACGGACCGCCAAACAACAACGGTCTTGTGCATGAGCCCTAAGTCTGAGATCGCGGCTAAGCTCCATTGGAATGAATGTGGCTGAGCTGCAGTACCACTCACAACCTGTGGACAGGTGTGACACTGGTTTTGGAAGAAAGCGCCTATGTTATTCTAAGGGATCATTCAGACGGTCGTATGCTGTCTGCAAAAATGCGGATCCGTTCACTTTAGATGCTGTCCCATTCACTTCTATGGGTCACTTTTCTTCCATTTTCCGGCTCAGCAAAAAAATGAAACATGTCCTATACTTGTCAGTGAAAATCAGGACATGGCCCTATTAAAGTCTGTGGATCAGCAAAAAAACGGAATGCAATCCGTTTTTTTTGCGGACATGCTGACCTGTCTGCAAAAAAACGGATCCGCATTTTTGCGGACAGCATACGGCCGTCTGAATGAGCCTTAAGGCCTAGTTCACACAGTCAGTTTTTGGTCATTTATTTTCATCAGTGATTGTGAGCCAAAACTTCACAAAAACACAGAAAAGGTGCAGATCTGTCCATTATACCTTATCTCTGTGTAGACTAGACTTCACGCATGGGTTTGGCTCACAATCCCTGAAGATAATCACTGATCAAACACTGTCTGAAGTGTGAACTAGGCCGAAGCCTATATAACCACTTTAAAGTTGTTGACCACATCTTTTTTTTTTTTATCAATGTGGGACTTGCTTCCCATTGCTCAGTTCTGGTTCCACCACTGTCTTCACTGCACTTCCAGTCCCCGCATGTAAACTTTCTACATGGAGGGTTGTCATATGCACCACTGCAGCCAATGACTGGCCTCAGCGGTGATGTGTCCCCAAGTGGCACCACTTAGTGGGGATGAAGTAAGCTTAGTTCTCTTCAAACCATAAACAACCTCTTTAGGCCTCATGCACACGGCTGTTGTTTTGATTGGCATCCGAGCAGCATATTTTGCGCCTCAGGCGCAGACCCATTCACTTCAATGGGGCCGCAAAATATGCGGACAGCACTCTGTGTGCTGTCCGCATCCGTTGCTCTGTTCCGTGGCCCCACAAAAAAAATTGAGAATGTCCTATTCTTGTCTATTTTGTGGACAAGAATAGGCATTTCTACAGTGGGCCGCATTCCGTTCTGCAAATTGCGGTTCAGAACGCGGAGCAGCTTCCGTGTTTTGCGGACCACAAAACACATACGGTCATGTGCATGAGGCCTTAATCATCAGACCAGAAGAAAGCACAGATCATTCACGCACTGTTAACTCTTTACTGATCAATCCAGTCCTGCCACATGGGTAGCCTGAAGTGCTGTTGCACTGGAGGAACAAGTAGTCAAGTCTTCACGCCCTCTGCCTTGCAATATATCTATGGCCCTTTTGGTGCTGGGTTATGCTACCATGACACATTTCACCCATTCTGGGATAGCCCACTACTTTACCCCTTTTCCATCGCATGGGCTGACTTTTTGGCTGCATCTCCCCTCCTTTGTTTTGTTTTTTGTTTTTTTAGCATTAAGGAATACCGATAGGCAAGGGTGATGGGGCGATAATTATCTGGGGTCTATCTCTGTGTGCCTTATAGTGACCGCTATATGTAACGTATTTACTGTTCATATTTCCTGCATCAAAACTGCAGTTCTTCTAAGGAAATCCACGGCAGAAAATCCTCATCAACTTTTGCAGTTTTTGAATACCATAGTGCAAAATACTGTCCCAGCAGGACCACGGTGCAGCACAATATACTGCCCCAAAAGCTATCCCTCTGTGGTGGTCATCAGTAGCTTCCATTTTCTGTCCCCCCTCCTCCAGTTGTCTCTGATATGGAGCAGGGGGCTTAGGAGGTGAGATGCGGGCCACAGTTGAATTCAGCAGGGCATGTGCGGCCACTGATTCTCACAGCGTTAATTACCAGTGGCAGAGAAGAGGGCTTTGGCGATCCCCTGGACATCTGCCCACTGGAAAATTTCCCTGCACAGTCTATGGCCAGTCCGTCCATGCTAATTTTCCATCTGAATTGCAATGATTTTGCAATTGTTTTGTTTTGCAATTGGCTTAATCATACGAACGTATGTGTTCCGTTCCATGCATCGGGGCCGCAATTTGCAGTCCCCAATGCTCGGAGAACGTTCGTGCATCCCTCCTTTCTACAAAAATATAGTGCTTCCGTAGGGTTCCGTTCCATGCTTCCGTTCCGCACCGCCCTGCATCTCCTGATTTGCGGACCCACTGAAGTGAATGGGTCTGCATCTGTCATGTGCAATGCTCACGGAAAGGTGAACCCATATGTTCGTGTGAATGAGCCCTAAAAGAGAGTTCAATGGGGAAAGTCTCCAAAAATCTATGACAATCCAGCAACTTACAAATCCACAATGCATGTCGGAAAACTTACGCAGCATGTGGATGAGATTTCTACAGACCTCATTCACTTGGCCGGTACTATAATCCACTGTGGATTTTCCATCTGCAATCTCAGATGGAAAATCTGCAGCAAATCTGTTATGTCTAGACCCTTGTGATTTCTAGGCCTTTTATTGTGGGGTACAGTATGTTGCTGTGTTGCCCTGTGATCGTTACTTTGGTTATTAGCTCATGGATGCAATTTATATGTAAAGACAGAAGTTAGCCTAATGAAACGGTCCCAGGGGTAATAGAAGGGTCACCTTTACATAGATTTGGTGAACATTGCCACAAATCGATTTTGCACACTTTCCCCATGCTGCTATTCCAATTTTGTGAAATTGGATAAAACTGGCGTGGAGGGATACAACGTGCCTCTTTTTCCTTCCTCTCCTTCCTAATCTCTTTTACTTCTGTCCATGTGAGCAGGGAGAGCTCATTCTGCTGTGACGACCTTGTCAGGGAAACCGTCAAGGGAAACCGTGGCTCACTTCCCCGTGTACACAAGGAGTGGGGGCCCACAGACCTCACCCTTGGCTGCTGGCCAGCGGCTAGACGGCTTGGCAAGAAAAGCGTGAGAAACAAGGGGGCGACACCCAAATGTCATCACAGCTGCAAAACTGCTGAGCAGAAAGGGACTAATTACAAAAATATGCACCCCGAGGCCACGGCACAGCGAATACAGAGGCACATTTTACTCGGCCCCGCCCTAAATCTGCAATGTAAGTTATTTTTTGTCAAGCAGCGTGGGATTTTCGACTCTTCGGAACTTGGCCGCAGCCCTCAGGAGTGTGCCTGGTACACGAACAAAGCACAGCAGGTTGCATTAACCCCAAGCTGCCTGTGCAAAAACAATCACTAGTCATCCTTGATCTTTACGCAGCAGAAATGCAATGAATAAGTTATCAATCATTTGGAAATAACACGTCTACTGTAAAGGAATATGTATGTAGAAGATCTCACGCTGTGCAATAGTCAGCCGCTTCCAAGTAAAAATTCTTTTACCTGTACCCTACAAGAGGCAACATTCCTACGCAGCCCACTAAGGTTGCTAGAATTGATTTTCTGCATATATTATCGGCTGATTTTTATAGGTTACCATCAAGGTGTTGGTCATAGAATTCATATATGTAAATTTCCCCCAATTTGACCACCATTCTGATAATTTTCACTGTTGGAATGTTGGCTGTTAAAAGGACAACATGATGTGCCAGCAAAAATCTAACTTCTATGCGTCTCAGACATTGCTGTATTTGTGATAAGTCTCATTGGAGTCCATAGAATTCTGTAGGCATCTAGTGGGCTTTCAGAAACACGTGGAAATGTTTTTTTTCTCTCACAGATTAGGCAAGCATTTTTGTGAACATTATAGCCATAGTTGCCAGAGTTGAGGGCCACTGCCATATTCATCTGCTTAGCTCATGCTGGGACCTCCGGAAGGACTTTGCATTCTATACAAACTACTGCTGGATGTACTAGAACATAAATCCTGCATACAGGACAGAGAGACTTTTCAAGTTTCATCTGGCCTGGTCTCTGACCCTCAGTTCACACTTACGCGCTGTAAAACGCTCAACAGGAGAAAACTCATGTTTCCCTATGGGCATGGTTCTCACCTGAGCGTTTTACAGCGCGTTTGAACGCGCTGTAAAACGCCCTACGCTCAAAGAAGTTCTTGAGCTTCTTTGGGGCGTTTTGTCGCACGTTTGCACCCATAGACTTCAATGGGAACGAGCGTAAAATGCGCGTTTAACACGCGTTAAAGTGTAGATATGCCTTTTTCAATTGGTCTCCAAAGTCACGAACGCGCGTATGACGCGCGTTTCCTATTTGCAAAAACGCGCTGTAATACGCGTGACAAAAACGCATTTCCATCATGTGCCCTGCCTAGCACCCACATGGACATTAACACCATGGGCAGCCACGAACTACCATCAGGCAGGGAGTCCACAGCTACAAGAAGTGCCCTGAAGGAATGCAGAGTACCCCTACATCACTGCATTGACTCCAGGGAGCAACAGCCTGACACATCATCTCATCAGGGCCACTACCACTCCCATCATCTGCACCGGCTCATCAGAAACTTGCGGCACCCACTGCACACTACATGGTGTAGTTGTAAGAGGCTGCTACTGCCCCTTTAAGACTAGGCACCTTTCATATGTTTCTCCTCCTTCTAACCTCTGTGTGCTGTATGTAATGATGTTGCACAGTTTATAACTGTATCTCTGCTCCTTCGATATGAATAGAGGCTGCAAGCAGGAAGAGGTCAGAATGTGTGGCTGAGAGCACATGGTGTGAGTGTGTGCAGATCAGACAACAGAATGTAAACCCGAACAAGTTGGAATATAGAGAGACTCTGAAAACTCACCCATACCTACCAACCATCCCGGATCCTGCGGGACAGTCCCAGATTTCAGTAGCTGTCCCGCACTCCCAGTATGGGGGAGGTATGTTCCGCTTTCTGGCGGCTGTCTCTGCTTCCATCATTACAGCTGCCTGTATTGATGAAGTAGAGAGCTCCCTGTCTGCTCTCTGCTCCATCTTTCCTCCCTCTGTCTGTGCTCCACAGTGCAGGTCTGCGCAGGGGGAGGAGCCGTCCGGAAGCTCCGCGTATTATTTTGCTGCTGTGGAATGAGGTGAGTATGTGGAGTTTATTTTTATTTTTTTATACTGCCTGTGAAGAGGGCACAGCTGAGCATATTACTTTACTGTGAGGGTGCACAGCGCCCATATTACTTTACTGTGAGAGGGCACAGCTGGGAATATTATTTTACTGTGAGGGGGCACAGCTGGGCATATTACTGTGAGGGGGCACAACTAGGCATATTACTGTGAGGGGGCACAGCTGGGCATACTACTGTGAGGGGGCACATATTTGTGCATTGTTACTGTGAGGGGACACATATCTGGGCATCTCTAATGTGAGGGTGCACATATCTAGGCATCGCTACTGTGAGGGACACATATCTGGGCATAACTACTATGAGGGGGCACATATCTGGGCATAGCTACTGTGAGTGGGCAAATATCTGTCATAACTACTGTGAGTGGGCACATATCTGTCATAACTACTATGAGGGGGCACATATCTGTGCATAATCTGTAAAGGAGGCACAATGCTGGCATAACTACAGTGTGGTGGTATAAAGGGGGAATAATTACTATGTGGGGGCATTTAGGGGCCTGGGTGGGATTAGGTGTTTTAGTTATGTTTTGGGCGGAGTTAGAGGCGTGACCTAGTGCGGCAAAAATTCACACACCGCACATACTGTCCCTCTTCCTTCTTTTCAAAAGTTAGGAGGAATGCTCACCAGGAAAGAGCAGCTGAGTGTTGGGAGTTCAGAGAGAGAGAAGGGACAGCATTGACAGCCTCTTGGTCCCATGACAGTGCTCCTGATGTATTAACACTACCAGCATGTGAAGGACACTGAGAGGGTTACTTCTCAATACAGTGAGCGTTTGCGTCTAAAGACTGAATGTTTCCGAGCTGTGGGCCACAACCCGCACGTTATTTTAAAGGCTATGTACACTTTTGGTGGTCAGTTTTTTAAATTGCATTGTGCTCATTTTTTTCACTAATTTTTTTCACTTGGTCTTTATCAAATATTTTGAACCCCTGTCTCATTGCAGCTTTGAGTTTCTCTAGTAGCAGGATCTGAATTTTCACTCTGTTCAGCTGACGGCTCCTCTGACCTCCTAAACACTCATTATATTATTACTGATAAGAATATGGCTTGAATAGATGTTCATAGCCTTTTAGTAACTAAGATACAAGGTTTATTAGATGGCCAAAATGAGTAAAATGCAATCATAAAAAAATTGTCCCCAAAGGTGTACATAGCCTTTAAAGACAGTTACAAGTACAGGACTAAAAGAGTTGTCATTGCACACTGTCGGAGTTATTCGACTGTTGTGGACTGTTAATTCAAAAGGATTGTGTCGTGCAAGAGCTCATGCACGTGACCGTATGTATTTCGCAGTCCGCAAAAAACACGGATCTGCCAATAATAAGGATGACGTCAGTGTGCATTACGCATACGGTTCTCAAAAAAAATGGAACAGACACGGAAAGAAAAATCGTTTGTGTGTATGAGCCCCAAGTCTGTTAATTGAGATGTAGCAGCTAGCCACTGCTAGGACCACGTCATGTACTTGACACAGGAGATGTCTAGGCCCACAGACCACAGTGCACCACTATTATTGCTGTAGGTACTTTGCATCGGTGGAGGGACAGAGGCACTAGGAGATTATATACATGTGTCCAAGCACAGACGGACTATGGCAGTGATGGCGAACCTATTGCACGGGTACCAGAGGCAGCGCTCAGAGCCCTCTATGTGGGCACCCGGACTGTGGAAAAAGTCTATGGTGTACCAATATGCCTTAGGCTTTTCCTACCATTTATCAGCACCTTGCGCACTATGAACAGCACAGGCAGCGCATTGAATGTAGGCCGGCTATTATAGCTAAATAATAAAGTACACGGAAGATATACTATACTGGACTGTAGTATTCAGGTTACATTGCTGTGTTGGCACTTTGTAATAAATAAGTGGGTTTTGGGTTGCAGTTTGGGCACTCGGCCTCTAAAAGGTTCGCCATCACTGGACTATGGTATGTCCTCCAGTGATCCTCAAGGTCTCCAAGCCTCCAAACCTGTTCTGGCGTTTTTAGAATTCATTAAAAGCAGAGTGTGTCCCTGAAAGGTCCACTACACATGACATAGTCCGTGCACCACAGTTTGTCTTTGGTATTTTATATCATGCTTACTTACTTAATTTCATCTGTACTAGGGTCTGCACAATGGCTTGTACACAGGGTGGACTTGCATTTATACGCTTGTATCTTTGTATATAACTGTATGGAAAATGCATGTGCAATTTTGACTCAATTTTTTGCAATGTTGTAAGTGTCCTAGTTTGCACTTTCACACTAGCGTTGTTACTGGATCTGGCAGGGTTCAGCAAAAACGCTTCCGTTACTGATAATACAACCATCTGCATCCGTTATGAACGGATCCGGTTGTATTATCTTTAACATAGCCAAGACGGATCGGTCATGAACTCCATTGAAAGTCAATAGGGGACAGATCCGTTTTCTATTGTGGCAGAGAAAATGGATCCGTCCCTATTAACTTGCATTGTGGGTCATGCCGGATCCTTCTTGCTCTCCAGTATGGGAACGCAACTAAGCGGAACAGAATGCATTTTGGAGCACTCCGTTCTGTTCAGTTTTGTCCCTATTGACAATGAATGGGGACAAAACTGAAGCGTTTTTTTCCGGTATTGAGACCCTATGACGGATCTCAATACTGTAAAATATTAACGCTAGTGTGAAAGTAGCCTTAGTCTACAACCGGACATGCCCTGAAGCTACTGCAGATGTAGAAGTCCATTATATACAGTAGGTAATATATAATACACCCACCACTAGGCCTTGACCACATTTCCGTTTTTCACAGACATGTGCTGTCCCCATTTTCTGCGGACAGCACAAACACCCATTAATTTAAATGTGTCTGTTCACACTTCAGTATTTTTTTACTGACTGTGGGTTATTAAAAAAATCACGGTGACATGCACTACTTTGGACCGCGATGCAGACCAAACACGCCAATTGAAGTGTATAGGTCCATGAAAATCACGGACACAAAACGGATGGCATCCATGGTGCGCTCGTTTTTCACGGCAGACAGACAGGAAATGCTCTTGAAATTAATGTTCAGCTGAGCAAAGTCCGAGGATTACGGATGGCAGACAGAGGGGAAAAACGGACACACGGACCATCCATGGATCCTTCATAGACATCTTCATGGATTAAATGAGGACGCTTTTATCACGTACGTAATATTGACACAGAAATGTGATCGAGGCCTTAAATTCAGGATTCTAGAACGATGGCCATAAATACTCACAAGAAGGCATGTCCACATCATGATAATAAGCTGCTCCATACTGGTAATATAGACATCCCGTTACTCATATACAGAGTAGGTGACGTCCTGCTCTTCCCAGGCAAATACCTTTAGTCCTGATAAACACCTGAAATGGCATGCATTGTGGATCCCATGGGACGTGATGACATTTGGGGCTCTTATTAAACACAGGTGAAATTCATGTAACAATGCTGCAGGAGGGTGTAAGCTACACCTGTGATACAAGTAACCTTAGTTGTGAATTGTCTACATTTGGCAGTGAAAGGGTATCCCAGAGCTGCTCCCTTTTTTTTGCTCCTCAGGCCCACTGGAGCTCCATCTGAGAACATGCTCTGCTGGATGGATTCAAGCTGCTTTGTAAGTAGTTTTCCAGATACTCCGGGTTTTCCACATAATCCTGTAGACTCTCTGGAGCATCATTAATGCATTCTTCTGTTACTGTCTATGGGTATGAATATAGGAATCATCCGCTAACTCTGTATCCTCTTTTATAGCATTTTTAATTCTATAGTTTCTCTCCATTTGTGCCTTTTAGGAGAACTGACTATTCACAAGATCATTATCACTTCCACAGAGATCACTGTTTATTATTACAAGCTCTGCTTAATGGATGTCATACGTCTCGTTTTAGGCCATTGCGTAAGTCAAGCAACAGACCTGATACTTATATACTTTTCATACGTACTATATAGTGCCTACCATATTAATCATAGGGCATCAGGGTCCTACACAGATATATCTTAGGGCCCCATAGCAAAACTTATATAGGGCCAAACCCCAGGGGTGTATCTATCACAAGGCAAACAAGGCATTTGCCTAGGGCAGCACTTGCCAATGGGGCGGCAAAATGCCTTGTTTGCCTTAGTGATAGTTATAGTTACCACGACTTTCTAATACTAGAAATTATATTCTAACCCCCAGCCAGGCTTTCCCATGGTGACGGGGACGCTTGCCTTGGGGTTAGAATACACAGGGCCCGGTCGCTCAAAGGATTATACATGTATTAACTGTAATCTGTAACTTTAAATGAGCGCTGGCTTATCTCTTTACTAGGGTATCTTACTCTCAGGTCTCAGTTCCGATAACAGGCAGCAGCGCGGGCGGCGCTCACTCACTGACATCACGCTCCTGCGCCGCCCACACTGCTGTCTGTTACCGGAGCTGAGACCTTAGAGTAAGATACCCTAGTAAAGAGATAAGTGCTCATTTAAAGTTAAAGTTACAGATTACAGTTAATAAATGTATAATCCTCTGGGGAAGGGGATCTGTGGATGGCACTGTCATGGGTGGGGGATCTGTGGATGGCTTGATCTTTGTAAAGTGGTTGAATTTACACTTTATATTATTATATCTAAAGATTATCTTTAAATAATAGATGCAACATTTGGTACAGAAAGCACAAAATATTGGCCTTCATTATTCACTTTTAAATACAGAAAGGAAGATGTGAAGCTCTAACAGGAAAGGGTGGAGCCTAAAGAGGAAGGGGTTTGGCCTTGACAGGAAGGGGTGGGTCAAATTTATATTAGGGGGTGCCCAAGTTTAGTCTCGCCTAGGGCAGCACAAACCAAGATACACCACTGCCCATCCCTCCACCTCTACCGTAGTGAGATTTATGCCTAGATTACTTCATTAGGCCCTATGAACCTGACTGTCTTTGTTTTGGGGTCCGTAAACCAAGGATCCGCAAAACATGGATACTGGCCATGTGGGCTCTGCTCTCTCCCGTCCTGTAGGACCCTATTGTAGAAATACGAATGGGTCATTCTATGGGCCACGTCTTATGTGGCACCATAGAAATGAATGTGTCTACAACCAATCCACAGATCGGATGCGTACCGAAAATGTGGACGTGGGCATGGCAAACCCCATACTTGGCCGGAACTGTAAAGGGAAGATTGCATAACTGCTTTCCAGCGCTGGCTCCCCTCTCTTTGCACAATTCCTTTAAGTAGAGGAATTTTTAATACAAAAAAATGCCTATTGGCTGCAGTACCAGTCGTGGTCTGTGGACAGGCATGGTATTGCTTTTGGATAAAAAAATCAGATCCTTTAATCTGATACTAGACAACCCTGTTAAATAATGTGAAAGCCACTGGCTTTTGGATAAGTGGTGGAGTGGGTGAATCGAAGAGCTAACTTAAAATAAAATCTTGATGATTTTTTATCATTACAATACTGGACTTTGTAATGGAAACAAAACAAGGAGCCATTGCAAACTGTGAAAATGTTGCAGTATGACTTGGGCATCAAGATCAGCAAGGTTCTCCATCATCCACCGTTTTTTATTCATTTTTTTATTTCTTTAAACTATGGTATACATTTGGATGGTCATTGCCATTATAGTGCTGGATGTAGAAGAACATGGTACATTGACGTAGATGGAGATGTTTGATGAGCACATATACGTAATAATTTGAGCTCCTGTCCAAGGTCATGTTATACAAACCATTAGAAAACGTGGTGTGATGTTTAACAAGCAGGATATGCTCAACCCATATGCAGTTGTGCATGTATATAGGGGAGCACATCCTGCACTTGTAGTCCGTTGCTAGGGGCAATCAACAGCAAAAAATGCATACAATGGCCAGCAGAAGATGCCAGCAACGGACTACAAGTACCACAATAACCATCCTACATACGATAATGTGGATGTGGAGAACCATCAAAAACATAACCATAGCAAAGGCAGGTGCGCTCTGCGGCAATACTAAACCCTCACACTGATGAAATTGAGAGGTTAGTTTGACATATCCTACTAGGAGGACATGTCTTAAGCTCGGACACCACGGCAAGGTCTCTCAAGTAGCCCGAGGCCCTACCACTCAACCTACCTGTGCCGTATGGGCGATACCAGGGGCCATTGGGCATTACGGGAGCGTAGGTCCTGACTCACAGACAGCCCACCAGTGACCTCCAGCATGTAACCATGCTTGCAATGGGAGGTGGGAGGTGCCTGTGAGCCCCACCCGAGACCGGCTGATATGGCCCAGAGCCTACAAGCTGCACCTGAATGTAGCCTGTAGATGAAAAGCAGGCACATTTAAATCGGAGTTTATACACCTCCAAACATATTATACAAACCATTAGAAAACGTGGTGTGGTGTTTAACAAGCAGGATATGCTCAACCCATATGCAGTTGTGCATGTATATAGGGGAGCACATCTTGCACTTGTAGTCCGTTGCTAGGGGCAATCCACAGCAAAAAATGCATACAATGGAAGATGCCAGCAACAGACTACAATTACCACAATAACCATCCTACATACGATAACGATAATGTGGATTTGGAGAACAATCAAAAACATAACCATAGCAAAGGCAGGTGCACTCTGCGGCAATACTAAACCCTCACATTTTAATTTAAATGTGCCAGTAATGCCCAACGGCCCCTGGGATCGCCCATACGGCACAGGTAGGTTGAGTGGTAGGGCCTCGGGCTACTTGAGAGACCTTGCCGTGGTGTCCGAGCTTAAGACATGTCCTCCTAGTAGGATATGTCGAACTAACCTCTCAGTCTTATCAGTGTGAGGGTTTAGTATTGCCGCAGAGTGCACCTGCCTTTGCTATGGTTATGTTTTCCAAGGTCATGTTACAATCATTGATACTGACTTAGTTTTCTTTGCCCTGTGCATAGAATTACTGACATGCTTAAGGGGCTGATAATTTAATACAAGTACAAAACTGAAGGCTATAAAGGGGATAAGGCCATATATGAAGAAGACAGAGGTAGCAGACGGTGCAGAAGAGGAGGAAGATCTTTCTTGGGGTATATACCAATAATATGAGACATTCTGATTTACTCCCTTTGCTGGGTCAGTGTAGTAGAGGTGCTATCTAGGCTTAGGAAAATCGCAGAAAAGAGGACACCCACAACATGGAGCGCAGCAGGAGCATGGAGATTGAAATGAAGAGTTGACAGGTACACTATTATGCTGGAGGGCCACAGGTTGGAGGTCCCTGTTCCACAAGCTCATCTCGTTCCGCCCCCAAAATGCTGACCAGGCCAGAACTGAACACTTCAAAAGCCACCATGCTACTCTACTACTGGCAGTGGAGAGGGCCATATTCTTACCCAAGAGTTTACCCTGACAACATCTTTATAAATCAGGCAAAAATGTATTGGACAAAACTGAGCAGATAATATTATAATTAATTTGAAGTACCGGGAGTTGCCCCGTTTTCCTGTAATGCGCTATTATCCCATCCAGGACAACATCCATAGTAATTTTTTATTTTCTCCTAGGGCTTGCATGGCATTTTGACTAGTACTCTACGTTTTCTTTCACACTTTTATCTATGTGTCTGTGGAAAGAGGATAATATTGGAAGTGAGTGAATGTGCAAAGTGATACAGAATATGGTGGCAGTATATTTGCTACTTCGTAGACCTCATTCAGACGACTGTGATGTGGATGCATTTTAACATCCATAACGCCTCAGCCTCAAATTCCTGCCCCACTATGGGTACCATAGGGATGCATAGACCCATGGTCAGGGGAAAATTTGTGGATGTAATGTGGATGCTAAAATGCGTCCACATTATGGCCATCTGAATGAGGCTGAATGGACCTTTTTCATTACTGGAGTTAACCAAGAACCTCTGTGCCCTGGTACAGTTGCTATACCACAGACATACTGTCCATATAAACTTCCTTGAAAATCACCTTAGCACATGCACGTGTGCCTGTAAGGCCTACAGAAGATATGGACCAATGGAATGACTCCCCCTATACATATACAGTGATCCCTTGAGATACAATGGCCTCAGGATACAATATTTTCAACATACACTGGACTTTTCTGGCAAATACAATGTCAGGCTCAGATCCAACCAATCGAGGCCACTTCTCTGGTAAAATTGCTGTATTACTTGCTAGTTAGCAGCTATTCCTGACAGTTATATGTAAGGACTTGTTTTATCTGTTTTAGTTATCTGCTTATTTTTTTAAATCTTAATTTTCTCTTATCTTGGGTGACATTTTGGGGCTTTGGAACCGATTACTCAACTTACAATGGTTTCACTATACAATGGTCGTCCTGGAACCAATTAATATTGTATCTTGAGGGACCTCTATACTCAGGGCCGGCGCGTCCTATACGCGGAATAGGCCGCCGCGTAGAGCGCCCCTTGGGAAGGGGCGCTGTTAGAAGCGCCGGCCCCGCCTCATGCTGCAGCCGCCCGAACGCTCTATATTGAGCCTCAGGCAGCTGCAGCACTGCCCGGGCTGGCGCGTCCATCAGCGCTCCCTCCTGTCACTCCATTGTAGCGTGGCCGAGCTCTTTATGGCCGCGGGTACAGGGAGCATCTGTCTCCTGTACCCGGCCGGACTGACATGAAGTGCGCACACAGTGTGCACTTCCTGTCAGTCCCCTCGGGTACAGGAAACAAAAGCTCATGTACCCGTGGACCATAAAGAGCTCGGCCGCACTACACTAGAGGGAGTGAAGAATGACAAGGGGGGAATGACAAGGGGGGGGGAAGAAAGATTGACAAGGGGGGGAGGAGTGTGAAGAATGACAAGGGGGGGTGAAGAATGACAATAGGGGGAGAGAATGACAGGGGGGGGGGAGTGAAGAATGACAAGGGGGGGAGTGAAGAATGACAAGGGGGGGAGAGAGAGAACTGGCGTTAGTTAAAGGGGTTCTGCAGTTTATTTAAACTGATGATCTACCCTCTGGATAGATCATCAGCATCTGATCGGCAGGGGTCCGACACCTGGGACCCCCGTCGATCAGCTGTTTGAGAAGGCAGCAGCGCTGGCAGTAGCGCCTCAGCCTTCTCGCTGTTTACCGCAGGTGCAGTGACGTCACGACTAGCGACTAGTATCACTGGCCTGGGCGGGGTTAAGCTTTGTTCACTTGAATCACTTTGCCTTCTCAAACAGCTGATTGGCGGGGGTCCCGGGTGTCGGACCCCTGCCGATCAGTTTAAATAAACTGCAGAACCCCTTTAATATGGCAGATCATATGGGTGGGGCATTGTGATGTCACATGGGGGGGGCAAACTTTTCTTTTGCCTAGGGCGGCAAAAATCCTTGCACCGGCCCTGTCTATACTTTAAGGATAACAAGTGTATAAACAGACTACAAATGATATTTCCAACCACTTCTGTGTCTAGCATTGGCTGACATCGCCATTCCCCGGGATTACAGAGCAGCAGCATATGGAAGACTTGGCATCACAACTACAACACAAGGGAGGCAAAGAAGACATGACAAAATGTGCTACAGTATTGGAATATTATATTCCTAATTATACAGTCATTGTAACCTTTAAAAGTGTATTAGAAAGGGATGTAAAGGCAACAGATCCATGAGGAGCAACCAAGACACCTACCTCCAAAGCTTGTCTCAATGCTCAGCATGCTAAGAAGAAGACTACTTATGAAGAGAAATTTCCACGGCACACCAAAAAGGATTTGTGCTTTATATAAACGCTTTAATGCATAATTGCTAGTTTACAGCATTTTGTTCCGTCCAGAGAAAACATACATTTAAGTTTCGATAGGCCTTGAATGAAATCCAACGTTTCGGTTGTGAACAGACCTTTCTCAGGGGATCTTTGGCCAAGAAGTGAAGTGCATAGCTCTGGAAGCGGACCTCTAGAGATGTGCACTTCGCTTCTTGGCCAGAGATCCTTTGAGAAAGGTCTGTTTACGACCGAAATGTTGGATTTCATTCAAGGCCTATCGAAACTTAAATGTATGTTTTCTCTGGACGGAACAAAATGCTGTAACCTAGCAATTATGCATTAAAGCGTTTATATAAAGTAAGAATCCCTTTTGGTGTGCCGCGGATTTCTCTTCATAACTGATCGACGTATGTCCTCCACAAGCACCCAACACATGCAGTGTGCGGATCCCACTCTACTACTAATAAGAAGAATACGACACCTTGCCATATAAACAAAATGCATCTAGGGTTAATCGTAGAATCAAATACTTGTGTTCTCCCTACTAGCGGGGAAAGCACTCATTGGCTATACCCTTAATGACCAGGCCGGAAAAGGACACGTTTTTGTGATTTAGCGCACATGGTCGTTTAATGGTTGTAACTTTTTTATTTGTTGGACTACCAAAGTAATTGTTTTGACTTTTTATGTGACACATTGGACTTTTTAATTATATATATATATATATATATATTTACCTTTTTTTTCTTTTTAAGTTTTATTTGGGAAAAAACTGGTTAAAACATTTTTTTAAAGTCTTTTTTTCAGACCATAGCTCCTTACTCCACTTAAATGTGCTAACTGACACCAAAATCAATTATTAAAATGGGTCCCCTATATTGTGTTGGCCATTTTGATGTACATGTATAGTTTCACATGTATGGGGCTATATTATTTGAATTGTATTATTATTTTACTTATTTTTTCAATATATTTTTGCCACATATTATGTCCCCCGGGATGTCATTAACACTTTTTTGTGATCCAAGTAGTATTGAAAGACCTTTGGGGAACATTGACACTTTTTTTTTGTATTTTGCACTATTTCCACTGTAATTGGTGCATCCAAAGGAGCCCCAGTTTCACAGGGAAACCCCCCCCCCCCCCCGGTGGGGGCTTTGTACAAGGGAGAGCTGATCAGGATCTTCTAAGACCCTCCATAGCTTCATAGAAGTGAATGAGGCATGTGAAAAACGGAAGATCTGGATGCAATGTGTTTTCCACTGATAGTTGCTGGAGATGTAGATTGTTCCTCTTCAGTTTTTCTTCAGGCATGCAAAAAATGCATCAAAATCTGATCTGTGTGGAAAAAACTTAAAACACTGAACGCAATTGCAGACAAAACTGATTTAACTTGCATGCAAAACCATCAGTTTTCTCGCCCAACAGACCGGGTGCCAGGGAGCATGGAAAGTAGAACCTATATGAGGGGCCCAGGTATTAGGGGCATTGGATAACCCCTTTAACCCAGTGCTGTCGATCAGCTGTGTTTCTGTCCATCAGGATAGTGGCCACAAACTGTGGCTCTGGGGGCCATGCACCCCTGATATGAAGCTTTATATAAACAGTATGGAAAATGCGAAGAATTTATCTACAGGTTGAATCTGCCAAACGTATAGTACAGTTAATCGTCTGGGAAATTTGTCTTGATAAAAAGGGAAGATATGTAGCTGGTACACCCCACTCCTATGCACCATGCACCTTATGTATCTGAAGCCATAAATCTTACTAGTACTGGCACCTAAGGCCGGCAGAATGAGTGGCCTGTACTTTTCATCTTCTTTATAGCTGGTACTTGAGCAATCACAGATACCATAGAAGGAGATTTATCATGAGAGGACTTTTATGGTCGGTTTTACAGGAGTCAGTGTTGCCACAAATAATGCCAAGCTTATCTAGCATTGCAGAATGTTTGATAAATTTAGTTAGTCTTTAAAGGGAATCTGTCAGCAGACTTGTACCTACGACACTGACTGACCTGTTACATGTGCACTTGGCAGCTGAAGGCATCTGTGTTGGTCCTATGTTCATATGTGCCCACATTGCTGAGTAAAATGATGTTTTAATATATGTAAATGAGCCCCTGGGAGCAACCGGGCGTTGCTGTTACACCTAGAGGCTCTGCTCTCTCTGCAACTGCCGCACCCTCTGCACTTTGATAGGGCTAGGCAGTGAAAACATCATCACACCTAGCCCTGACTTGTGCTGCGCCCTGCAGTATCCAGCATAGGCTCAGTAGAGGAAAGAGGCTCGCAGTACAGAAGAGAACTGCCGGCGAGCCTTTTTTCACATTCTACATTGTTTGGGTCAATGGGTTTAGTTTTTTATTTTTTAAATCACAGTATGCTCTGGGTCTGGCATTCCCCCATTTCCTGGTGTTTTCTGTTTCAAAATAATGCATTTGCAGTGTGTGTTGGTGTTTTTTAAAGGCTTCTTTTAAAAAACTTTTTTCCCCACATAAAAAAAACACCAGGTATATCAGAAAAGCCATTGAAAAAACACCAGGTGCTAAAACCATATGGACAAAACACCTAAAAAAATGCTGCAAAAAAAGGCTGATCTGGCGCTAAACTGTGGGTGATGGAAACCTAATAGCAGGCCCGAAGAATAAGGTCTCATGCACACGACTGTGTCCGTATTGCAAACCACTGATCTGCAAAATACAGATACCTTCTGTGTGCAATCTGTATTTTTCTTACTCCCATCACTAAAAATGACTATTTTCATGTACAAGCAGGGGTGCACCACCAATGAGGCCAGGTGAGGCGATCGCCTCAGGCAGCACCAGGTAGGGGCAAGAGGGGGGGTGGGGGCAGCGGAAGGGCCATGGGCAATGAGCGCTTTCATTGTGGCAAAGAGGTTAGGTTAAGAAATTGGCATAGTGGGGGGGAAGACGCCGTTTCAGTTTTCACCTTAGGCAGCAGAAAGGCTAGGTGCACACCTGTGTACAAGAATAGAACATGTTATAGAATTTGCAGAACGGACATACAGATGTTTTTTTTGCAGACCCAAAGAAATGAAATAACCTGTGTTTGATCTGCAAAAAATGCGGATTGGAAACTGATGCAAGATATACTTGTGTACATGAGCCCTAATATATAGCTATCTACTAAGTTGTCTATGGACGTGATAGTAATTAGAGAGGCTCAATACTTCGGACCAAAACCAGCAGCTGGGTGGTTACGGCACTAGAAAGATCCATCAGTCCCTTACTTAACTTGGAATGGCTCATAGTTGGGAGTTTTCTGCTTTTCCAAATATAACTTATGAGGAATTAAGCAAAAATATAACTTGCTAGCTTATATAGACCATAGATGGTCAACGTTTCAGACAACAGCTGAAGCTGGAGTGTATCAGTACTTAGCCATATAGGTTCAGCAGTCTATTAACTTGATTTGGAAGGGCTGGCTGTTGGTTGATGTGCGTCAAGCTAGATATAGAGGTTTCAGACCCTTTTGAATATTCTCTGCCATCCTCCACTTTGGAAAATAATCCAAAAACAAGAACCGCCTGAAGCATTCCCTTTAGGCTACTTTCACACTAGTGGCAGGACGGATCCGACAGGCTGTTCGCCCAACGGAACAGCCTGTCAGATCCGTCCTGCCGCTAGTGAACGTGTTCCCCAGACTAACGCTCCCGTCCCATTGACTATAATGGGGGCGGGCAGAGTTCTGGCGGAGGCACGGCGAGAGGCTGCCGGAATAAAACTACGACATGTCCAACATTTACTCTGGCAGCCTCTCGCCTGCCTCCGCCAAAACTCAACCCCGCCCCATTATAGTCAATGGGGCCGGAGTGGACCTCCGGCGGCACACGTGCACTAGCGGCAGGATGGATCCGGCAGGCTCTTCCGTCGGGTGAACAGCCTGTCGGATCCGTCCTGCCGCTAGTGTGAAACTAGCCTTAGTAACATCTCGGTTGTGAGGGGGAAAAACTCTTCTGTGCAAGCCAACCTGACAAATCCTGGTCTACCGTGTAAATCATTCCTCCTGTATCCACATACCAAATGGCATGGGCATAGATCTGCTCTGTAGGAAGTTCTAGGCGCCATGCACACGAGAAGCCACTTAGGTTTGGTTAGGGTGTTCAGATACAGATTTTGGGTAGGAAACAAACTTTTGTTCCAGATGCAGTGAACAACCATTCTGACTTTGTGCGTCACACGACTAATAATGGGTGGTTTCACTACTATTTCATTAATTTGTATTGCCTGGAGAGCATTGGGCATCCATATGGGCATCTGCGGTCCCCAAGGATACAGAGCTAGGCTAGACCTGGCTCTAGGCTTCAGCTATTAGCAGGGTATCCCTGTCTCTATTTACTACATGAGCCCTAATAGAAAGGAATTTGAGAAGTGGTTGTCTACTGTAGCTTATCTGGTAATGTAGCCACTCAGTACAAGACCCTCGGGTATTGTCATTTGCAGACCAGGTGCTATGTACCTCACTGGGAGAAGCCATCCTATTACGTCCCTGGCACAGAAAAAAAGGAAAAGGTTTCTAAATCCACTACTTGATCTTGCTTATAAAAGAAACACTTGTCCTGCTCATGTACCTGCAGTTCCTCTGATCACAGGAACATACAAGCGCATTCACGTGCATATAATTCTACTGCGGCAACCTACATGGCAATTAGCTGTTATGCAACCCAAGCACTTACCTGTCATAGTATCTGGAAGCAAAAATCACAGTATAGTGTCCTAGCAACATAACACTTAGACTGGGTGAGTCCCAAGTAGGACATGGAAAGTTTTTGTGTAGTGGTAGGCCGCCATTTCCATACTGATAGGATATGTCTTCCTTTATTGTAAGTGATACCTGAGCTACAAAAAACTCAAAAGCTCATTTACACGCACTTGTCATGATCCCAGTCATTAATACATCACCAAAATATGGAGTAACTCAACTTCCTTTTAAAATCATTAATTTTATAAATATATATATAAAATTTAAAAAATAAAATTAATGAGTTTAAAAGGAAGTTGAGTTACTCCATATTTTGGTGATTTGTTATTGGTTAGATAGGAGTACTTCCCTATTGGTTTAAGATAATAGGTCATAGTGTTTAGATGATCCCAGTCATGCAGTTTTAGGGTTCATGCACACGAATATTTGGAACCGTTCATTTTAATGGGTCCGCAAAAAATACGGAAGTTACTCCTTGTGCATTCCATTTCAGTATGTCAGTGTTTCCGTTCCGCAAAAAAATAGAACATGGCCTACTATTGTCTGCATTACTGACAAGGATGGCGCTGTTCTATTAGGGACCAGCTGTTCCGTTCCGCAAAATACAGAATGCACGCGGACATCATCCGTATTTTTTGCGGACCGCAAAATACATGCGGCCGTGTGCAAAAGCCCTTAGGTTGAGCCTGCAAAAAAAAAAAATATATATATACAGACAAGCAATGTGTATAGGTTTTTTAAAATCTTCTTTACTACAATGTTATGTAGGGTTGCTGTAATAAATGTCCATAGGAATGCAGAAAATTCAGCTTACCAAGCACAGCGCCGTACATTGCTTAGTGGCTGTGCTTGGTATTGCAGTTCAGGCCCATTCACTTAAATAGGACTGAGCTGCACATAGGCCATGTGACCGATGAATGTGACGTCACTGGCCTAGGAAGAAGCTGCAGTGCTCACCGGAGAACCTCATCCTCTTCAAACAGTTGATCGGCTGAGGTGTCGGGGGTTGGACCCCCACTGATCCTGAGAATAGGCCATTAATATAGAACATGCAGAAAACCCCTTTAAACATATTTGATAATGCTCATTCAGCTGAGAGCTATCTTTTCTAACTCCCCCATACATACCCAGCTCACCTGAAGAAGCTATGTGTATTCACAGGGGAGACGGAAGAAAGCTGCTGACAGACACTTCTGACGCGGGCTTATCTCCGGGGAGAACAAAAAGATTGTGCGTTAAAATTGAAAGCGCACAATCCTTTTTTCCCCTGACATCATCTCCCCATACACATTAGATTGCCGGCTGTCCCCACTGAAAATGGTGGATTTAGCCTGCAATACTCTAATGTGTAAGGGGACTTTACAGTATTCTTCTGCAATCAAATTCCTGCATTGTTATCTCCTAGGGTGCCGTCACACGCAGCCAGAAAACTGGCGTATGTCTGATAGTAAATTACCACCAATGTCCTTATAACATGCTGATAATAAAATGCTCTTACCTACATCTTTCTTGAGGATCCTGGGCGAAATCTCGTGCGCTGTGACTTATGACGTCACCACGCCAGCCGTTGTGATGACATCATTACGCACCGCACGAAATTTCGTCCTGGATCTTCATTTGCGATCAAGTGGATGAGGTAAGTACAATTAATAGATTGTTTTAATAAACAACCACTTAAATTCTTTAGAGAGGACAGGTCGCCGCTCCTGACATGCCTGTTTTAATAGCTTCATGCATTCCCCGTGTAATTACAGTTCTGGAGCATCTATTCTTATGTCTGTATGTTGTGCCAGTCCTTTCTGATTTCTACTAGAAGTTATGAATGAATTGCTATTAGCCTTCAGTAAGGGTACAGAGGGGAGGTAACCAGTTGGGGGGGTGTAGCTGCACAGACAACGCCAGCACTGATTGGATAGAGTGAGTCTGTGCAGGTACACACCCCCAACTGGTTACCACCCCTCTGTACCCTTACTGAAGGCTAATAGCAATTCATTCATAACTTTTAGTAGTTATAATAAAGGACTGGCACAACATAGAGTTGTAAGAATAGATGTTCCAAAATTGGTATTATATGGGGAATGCTTGAAGCTATTATAACAGGCATGTCAGGAGCAGTGAAAGGTCCTCTATCATTTGGATCTCAGATGCTGCGAACAGCGATGAACGTGGCATCTGAGGGGTTCAATGACGGGAGGCGGCACAATCACCTTAAAGGAGTTCTCCTGGAATTATATAAAATGGCCACCAGCAACCTGTCTTAGAATGTGAGCAGGACTGGATGCTTTCATTTGCAGACTATGCTCTACCATAGATGGTAATAAAGCGATCCGGACTTTGATATGCCATCATGGCTGAGCAGCCTGACAGGAAAACTCCTCAATGTGTAGTAGATGGAAGTGCCAGAGCGTAGTGTATAGTGAGGCCACGACTCCTCACCCTCCCCAGGCAGATCTGCAACCAGTCCTGCTCACATTCCAAGACAGGTTGCTGGCTGACATTTTAAATCATTCCAGGAGAACACCTTTAATTAGAGAATCCAAATGTGTACAATGCTAAAATACTGTCTCAACTGATACATTTTTGCATCGGTGGAATATGTGGAACCCATAATAGAACACCACTTGAAATTATGGTCAAGGAGTAGACTCCAAGCACAACTCTCACCTTCTTGGATAGCATGAGAGCAGGTGTGGAATGCACATCTGGCTGGAAAAACACACGACACAATTCTCCTGCTGACACCGGAGATTTGAGGCACCGTTCCAGTATATAGGCTATAGATCCATGTATGCTGCTGCCTACAGCCAGATGGGGAGGAAAGTATACCGCTAAAAGTGTATAGTAAAACCCTACTCCTCCTAAAGGGCCATGAAACAAAAGCTGAACTCTTCCAATCAAGGTAAAGATGGAGGTCACTGTCAGGGTGTGATCACACCCGGCAGATTTTCTAAAGTTGTTCTATACCTACATGAATGAGGTTGGTAAAAATACAAGCACATGCTGCAGCATCAACCCTGTTCAGATATATGGCACTAAAAAGGTTTCTGCAAATAACTTCTGTGTGTGTGAACAGATCTTTAAAGAGGATCTGTTAGCAGGATTAACCCTAATAAAGGGGTTATCCGAAACTATAAACAGCCCCCCCATATGCCGGGCCCTTACATGGATTATACTTACCCCGCTCCCTACACCACTCCTGGTTCCCGCATTACCGCTGCTGCTTCTCCCCGTGCGCCGATGAAAACATCCAGTGGCGATGCGGACCCCAGGAGCGGCGCGGGAAGCAGGGTAAGTATATTCCGTGTGAGGCGCACGGCGTATGGTGGCCCAGTTTATAGTTTCGGATAAGCCCTATAAACTGCCTCGTCGGTTTAAATCTGCTGTTTAAAAAAATACCTGACTGGCACAAATCTGTTGCCCTGTTCCAGTGAAAACAGCCTTTTATTATATATATCATTTAGGACTGGGATGAGCCCCTCAGTGAACTTCAGCTCCTCAGTATTTCACCCCTTGACTCACAGGACCAGGCATCAGTGTCCTTTTGCCGGGCCCTGTAATAGCATTTACGGTAATCTCGGCACATGCGCAGTACATCTGCGTCAGCTGAACAATTGATTACTGCGCATGCTCCAAAATTGAAAAATTCTGAAACACAACAGCGGATAAAGCCGAAAGCAGAAGTGGTCATGCCGACTAATTGGTGTGGGTTTGAGATCTCCACCGATCTCAGATTAATAGCCTGTCCTGAGAAAGGGTCATCAATATCTGAAAAGTGGAAAATGCCTTTAATAATTTTAATTTTAAAATGTACAAAGAATTTTTGATCCAGTTTTTTGTCTTTTTTATCAGGTATTTTCTCTCCAATTTCGGAGGCCATTTTTGCAAATGTAACAACAGGAAGTGCAGTCATATTGGTTGTCACCTTTGAAATATATTTTCAGAAAATTATAACATAGTGTCATATTTGTGACCATGTACTATCAGTACCACCGAGAAGCTAACTTCCGTCTTGGCTGTGTTAAAGATAATACAACCGGGTCCATTCATAACGGATGCAGACGGTTGTATTACCAGTAACGGAAGTGTTTTTGCTGAACCCTGCTGGATCCAGTAACAACGCTAGTGTGAAAGTAGCCTAAAGGAATACAAGCAGTATGATACTTCTAGTTCTGTAAGACTTGGGAGGGGGTATTTGTGTATAGAGTCACCGGCAGGGGCAGATATACCATAATTCCAGCTTGTGCTGTGGCAGTAGGTCCGTCCCCTGTTCTCCAGCTATTCTACCTATGAACTAGAGCAATCATGTGCAGGTCACCTGCGCTCCTTAATCCTTACATTTCATACCGATACTCCTCTACAGACATCATTACCTTAGAACAATGTGTCTTAGACTGCAATGTTACTGAACGTGTTCCTCCCATTAAGTGTTCTAGTTTGGCATTTATTCTAATATGATTCACCTAACTCATGCTGGAATTACATGGCTGCTCTACTTGGCAAATGTGCAGATTATTATTACACATAGTTATCTAATACATTATCTAATTTATACTATAGTATAGTTCCCTTGAACATTCAGTTCTCCTAAAATACTCCAAGAGGGCGAGACGGCACGAATGGAGATAAAGGCCTATGGCTCATGATGACCCATGATGTACAACACAGATGAATTCCTATGTACTGTAGCAAAAAGTCAAGTAGGAGTCAGGAATGTTTGTACTTAATTAGCCTGTATCTGATTTTCCCTTTATGCATATCGTCTTTTATGAAATAATGGTGAGACCAACTAGACCGTCTAACCCAAGATGGGTTATTGCAATGATATTGGTAAATCACAATGTAATAATTATATACATCAATGTGATACAGAATCTCTAGGCCCGGGGCCTATCTTGAGAAAACCCATTTTCAATAATCGAGGGACTTCTTCATTAAGAATCCTCATCTATTGGCTAGAGCAGAAGGTGGCTACAAAGAGTGCCTCTCACTGTGGAGGACTCAACATGCCTTTGCTTTACATGTGCATCTCATTCATTTCAATGAGAAAGAACTGAGCAATGCTCCATTTCACCGGAGGCGGCACTGCAGGATACTGAACCCTTCTTACTAGGCTTCTGTGTAAATCACAGGGATCGGCTTTTTTCCGGGGATCTTTTAACAAAAAGAGATTGTCTTAAGGTTAGTAAAATGTATTCAGGTGTTGCCCTGGTAGAACTGAAATCCATGGTCCCCTTGACTCAAATAATCAGATTGTGCAGTCTCACAATTACCAGGTTTCAGGATTTGAGGGCCTCACACTATACAAAAATCACTTTGGATACTGGGGTTCTCCTAGGAGGATCTCCTTGATGGAGAGAAGGACTGCGTCATTTGTCATAGTTTTGCTTGACTAGGTAGCTATGAGGAAGCTGCTCGTGTTTAATTTTTAATTAGTAACTAGGGCAAATTCCTTAACTAGTCTGGCATTTTGAAGTGAACCACATGTCTGATGTCATGTTAGAAAATGAGGTCAAGGAATGCCCAGGTTCCTAGAACATACTGTACAGATTGTGATAATGACTCAAGAGAGGGACCTTTGAACCAAGATTTCCAACACAGGAATTTACATAGCGAAATTATTCATACACAATTATTATACACAGTCGAGTCACATTATTATGACCACCAGCTAATATCCAGAGTCAGGCTGGGAATGAGTCAATAAGGTCCTGGTAAGTTGTCACAGGTATGTGGAGCCAGTGCATCCCACAGCTGCTGGTAGGTGCATGGTGGAGGGTCTACAGTGATTGAGGTGGTCCCACAGATCCTCAGTTGGATTCAAGTCTGGGAAATCAAGAGGCAAGGGTAGTACTTTGAAGTCTCGGTCAATGTTGGACATTTCTAGCCATATGACATGTTGCATTGTCTTTCTGGAAGATCTCAACTGCTCTATGGAAGACAATCAGCATGTATGGGTGTATGTGATCTGCAAGGATGGACTCATACCCAAATCATTTGAGAGTGCCTTCCACATGAATGAGTGAGTCCAGAGAATGCCACGAAAACATTCTCCAGACCATTACGCTGCCACCACCAGCTTGTGTTCTTCCAGCAATGGTTGCAGTGTGTTTGTTCTCTGTTGCTTTTCGCCTAACACACCATCTATCCATTCGATGAAGCAGAAAATCGGGGAAGGCATCTCTTTGCCAATCAGCAGTGGTCCAATTCCAATACCACCGTGAAAATGTAATCCTTTTCTGCTGAACGTTTGTTAGCAGAAGTGTAGCGATTATCCATCTCCTTTGGAGCCCTATACGCAGTAGGGTTTGCTGAAGTGTTGTTTTAGACACACATCTGCTACCTCCTGGTTCATTTTGGAGGTGAGCTGCTCCACTGTAGCGTGTCAGTCTGTCCTCGTGCTCCTTCGTAGCCGACATTCACCTCTCACATCAATGGCATGTAGTGCTCCGCATTTTCCACACCACTTATTCACAATGGTGCCATTTGTCCACTCACCATACACTTTCACCACAGCATCATACGAACAGTTCACAAACTGCGCAGTTTCAGAAATACTGACACCCTTGGCCCAAAAGCAAATAGTCCTTTTTACAATCTCCCTTTTTACCCATGACAGCAACGAGGGATATATTTACAGACAGTCTATCGCACACCTTATCTAACCCATCAGGCCAGCACACCATATGAGACTTCCTTCATAAGCTCCGTGCCGCCAACATCGAAAGTAGAAAGTGATCGTAATGTGATTCGACTGTGTATGATGACACTGATACAGTATGTGATGTTTGTAGGATTATTCTGCAGATGGAACTCAGCCCTAGTTTGTTCCCTACTTAATAGTTTTAGGTGGTGAAAAACTGAAGGACTCTCTTAGGGCTCATGCACACGAACATATTTTTTCTGTTTCCGTTCCTTTTTTACAGGTCCGTATGTGGAACCATTCATTTCAATAGGTCAGCGAAAAAAACTGAAATGACTCTGTGTGCATTCCGTTTCCATATGTCCGCATGTCCATTCCGCAAAAAAATAGAACATCTTCTTTTGTTGTCCGTTTTGCTACAATGGATCCGCAAAAAAAAAAAATGGATGCAATATGGATGTCACACAGACGTCATCCGTTTTTTGTAGTGTGCATGAGCCCTTATTCAAACAAAGTGCATACCCTCTGTCTTTGAAGGCAAACTGGGCCCTAGAAAGAGGACATAATTAAGGGTTGAAATAAAAAAGAAATACATGACGGAGGTACTGGTTAATTTGTTCGACCTTCCGCACACACTGACCCCAAACAATCACTATGCCTCCCTCCAAACCCCTTCTCCCCCCCTTTATCCCAATAAAGACACTGACACCGACTTTTTGGATAATATGGCCACAGCAGCCTATTTATTACAAACAAACATGTAATAAAACAATAACCTCATAAATACCGCAAACACATTAACATGTCTGTCCCTCTTTTCCAAGGGGGAGGTCCTTGAAGCCCTAAAACCAAAAACAACCCTGCCGAGGTGAGCCGCCTTTCCCTCCAGCTGTTGACCACTAGCTCAGAGGCACCCCTGATGGCTCACCCTGACAGTTCCGCCACAGCTGCCAACCGTTCCGGGAGTCCAGCCCCACCTGTAGGCCCCTCCCATCTTCCTTACCATAAAATCTCACCGACTCCAAGGACCTCCCAGCGCATACGCCGCCATGACAATTCTCCCCAGTCCTCTATTCACCACCCATCTCCCCTTCGGACGTCACAACCCTTAAATCCCAGCTCACAAGAGAGGCTGGGTGGGCGCTTTTCTCAACAAAATGGCCCCAATCAACAGCCTGCCAGTCCTTTTAACCCTTCCAACTCCTCCCCCCATAACGAATCACCCAATCCCTGTCCCTGGGGGGGTCTCACAAACCACCCCCCATCATGGTCGCCTCCCCTTAAGGCTTCTGCCCACAGTCCGGCTCTTTCTATAAGACAAAAGAAACTTACCACTTCCAAGCAGCACTGTTCCAATGCCGACAGTCCCATTCCCGCTCCTTCCTGTGGGCCAGAAGTGTGACGTCCCCATCCATCATCATGTACACCGTGGCAGTGGCCTTAACAGTCACATGCAGGGGACCGGAAGGAGCGGAGACGGGACGAAAAGAAGAATAGATTGCTTGGAAGAAAAGAGTGTCTTTTTTTTCTTCATTGTAAACACCTTCCAACCTTTAACTTTGAGTTAGGGGCTCGGACAACCCCTTTAATCTTTACTATTACTCTTACTATTTACTCTTCTGTGTTCGCCACTGTCTGAATATTGCATGCTGTAATAGGAGTCATTGTCTGTTATTTCTGTGCGCTCTGCATTCCTTCACATAGTTGAGCTGTGTGAACGGGTTAATGCAGAAGAGACCTGAGGGGCACGGAGCATGTGTTGCTAGGAGGAAATTGAGGGAGTGAGGTTCTGGCTGGCCACCAGAGCAGAATGACTGCTTCTATTGTAGGCTGTGTGCTTCCTGCCTGGGAAAAGAGAGGGAGGCCTACAAGACTTGTGCAGCCTCCCACGCAGTGCAGGGATCTGAGCGTCTGTCGTGTGTCAGTACAGCAACACATTATCTACTGAATGCCACTTCTTTCCCACTCACGACTGCTTCTGCTGTTTTCTCACTTCATTTTTTTTTTTCTCTTCTCGCCTCCCTTTTCTCTGGCTGCTGTCTGAGCCGTGCAGGCAGTCATTTAGTTTCTTATCATTGTAGCTGAACTGGCTGGGGGATAATTATGGGTTTCTAGTCAAAGCGATCATTTTATCACAATTTCAGCTTATTGGAAATAAAGCAGCATAATGTATTTTGCAGCTCGCACAGCATTTTCTGTCATTTTTGCAGCCTGGTAGATCTCGTAATATATGACATTATCATGATATATGGAAATAATTTGCATTATTCTATATGTGGCTAGCTATCAAAGCTGTCAATGAAATATATCTGTGTATATATATATATATATATATATATATAAAATATATATTTTAAAGCCAACATTGTGCTTGCAGTCATTTGAAAGCCCTCTCCAAAAGGAGGAGGACCCCCAACCAATCCTCTAGCGCTTTAAGCCAGAAAGCTCCAAAAGGGTTAAGGACATGTGGTCTGTCTGTGTTTGTGTGTCTGTCTAAGCATCCTCCCAAACATTCCCTGTAGCTTAAAGGGAACCTGTCATCAACTTTATGCTGACCTTACTGATGAGCTAATAGTAAGTGGTTGCTGAGAACCAGCATCATAATCATTACAGCCCAGGCCTTGGAAAGAGTAAAATCTACCTGAGAAGAGTCCTGGTTATTCCTAATCTCCTGCTGTCCCGTCCACCTGCTGATGATTGACAGTTCTCTCCTAGAGAGAGAGGGAGAAAACTAGGTAGAAGACTGTCAGTCATCAGCAGGTGGGCCGGAGAGCAGGAAATCCTGAATAACCAGGACTCTTCTCAGGATGCCATGACTCTTTTCCAGGCCCAGTCTGCAATGATTGTGATTTTGGTTCTAGGCAACCACTTACTTTTAACTTATAAATGACAGATCGCTGAAATCAACTCACCTGTCTCTACCTTATTCTGCCGTTAGTATGGTGACCATACAGGTGATGACAGGTTCCCTTTAAAGGGGATTACCAGGAATAACATATTGATAACCTGTCCTCAGGATAGGTCATCAATATCTCATTAATGGGATCTGACTTCTGGCACCCCCACTAATCAGCTGTTTGAAGGTTAGTGACCTCAAGTTCATTGAACACATGGCCTATGTGCAGCTAGCTTCAGTACTAAGGACAGCCTCTATACAATGTACAGCACTGGGGTTAGTGAACTGTCAGGAGGTCGCTTAAGTACCGAAACCTCTTCGAACTCCTAATTGGCAGGGGCTTGGGGAGTCGGACCCCCATTGATCAGATATAGATGACCAGAGTTGCCAACCAGAATTTTTCCTTTTTCAGGACGACTTATGCCAAAATCACGGACAGCGAACAGTTTTATGGACAAATTGCAAAACCATAATGAATGATGAAGATTATAAGTAATATTAATAAATAATAATGAATAAGCTAGTCAATTACCACAGCCTCAAAAAAAATCACGGACACTTCTATTTTTTTTTATAGACATAGGAAAAAATTCACCTATTTTCATGTACTGTACAGAAATTTCTGGACAGTTGGCAACCCTGTAGATGACCCATCCTGAAGATAGGCCATCAGTATTGAACTCCTGAAAACCCCTTTAAAATTTGGTCCTAGTGGAGGCAAAGTTGCAAGTTGCAAGGAGTTGAGTAATCTAGTGGCCCCACACACCTCAGGACATACACCCATAAGGTCACCCCTAGGAGATCCTGTTATATAGCCTATAACCTACTACTACTATACAACTATAATCTACTTCTTAGTGACCTTCCTAGAAAATGTGATATGACAAACCTATAGTTTGCACAGTGGGGGGTCATACTCTGTACAACCCCACAAATCCGCTTTGTGAAGGGGCCCCAGCACTCCCAAGAAGTGCCATTGCCTTTCGTTGTTTACTAGGCACAGCTCCAGCTCTACCTGGTATTACATTACATTTTGTAATGCCACCGTGCTCTTCACATGCCCCCTCCCCTTGACTGACATGGCTAGACATCAAGCATGGTGAGGGCAGAAGCAGCAGATGCAATCATGCTTCTCATATCTATGACACGCAGCTCTGGCTCAAACTTTGCCTGTACACTGAGAAACAGATCTTAAACTAGGTATGTGGAGTATGAGTATCAGGAAAGAAGTAAAATTAATCTTAGAACTGTTTTAAGATATCCGATACACTACTTACAGCCCAGCATGTATAGCATTACTTGCATCAGGACATTTTCCCATACACGTACGATTTTAAATTCTATCAACTATTATTATGGGTTTAATGAGGGAGAAAAAATTAACTGAAGAAAAAAAGTCTTTCTTTGGATTTGGACCTGATGGAAGGCAGAAAACGTACTTCCAGGCTATAGTTCTACCATATTGAGAATAGTGGTTTTCTATACTTAGAATGCCAATACATATTACCAGTTTCGTCACAGGCACAATATATGAGTCTCTCTGCCTGTCTACAGCAGCCCCTCTCCCCCCTCTCCATAGACATCTATGTCATATGATCCTTCAGTGAGCAGGCAGCCGACAGATTTGAACAGTGAATTAAGAGTTAGCGAAGAGGAGGAGCAGGAGAGGAGAAAAAAAGCATCTTTTTCAGATACGATATAATACAAAGTTTCTTATATTCACCTGTACTATTCATTTATGAAACATGGTTTCTGGCTTAGGAAACCCATGTTCAAATAGGGAACTCTGAATTCACTGATGATGTCCTCTGTTCAGTACCCTCATCTATTAGCTAGAGCCGTGATCTCTACAAAGATTGGAGCTTTCTTTGGCCTACATGTGCATTCCACAAACAGCTCATTGACTTCAATAAAATCTTTGTAATGCCTCATTTATGACATGCTGTTAGGACAAGCAGGAAGACTTGGAGATGTCTGTGACGTGGTACCATTACTGGCTCCTTGAATGACTGGATGCCGACAGCTGTTAATCCACCCAAACCCTTATGTTTTCTGTTTTCTCAGATTTTGCATTACTAGATCTGAACATGATCTAAAAATGGTGTGGAGTTTTCTTTTAATAGATGATGCATGAAAGCCACTTCAATATAAGCAGGCATACATAACACTGATGAGGTCCCCTGGGATAGGTTCTGACTTATTCCCTACTCCACCATGGATGGTTTATCCAAGCTGCAGGTGCTTTTTTCTTAATCCAAGAAGACGGAATGAGTAAACAAGGTAAGGACGGAGGGAAGATGAGAACTTGTTACACTGATTTAATACTCTTAATCCAGAAAGTCTGCTCTTGAGCACATTAAGCTAAAAGTAAACATGCTCAAACAAACTTGTCAAACAAGGCTGGATCTAAATGCCATCCCAATGGATGGAAAGCATACTATGTTGGAATGGAATGAACAGGCTCTTTATCAATATGAAAGATCTATTTACATTCATTATTCAATAATATATGGCTTGTGGTTTAAGAGGATTTCCATAACATTGATGGCCTATCCATTATTTGGGCACCCTGACAATTCATGCCAAGATACAAAAAAAAACCTCACGAGGTCCTGGGTTCTCATATTGATTGTCCTAAAGTCCATCTACCATTTTAACTTTTTCAAGAAAATACTGTATAGGACACCGACTTACCTAGGTTTGGACAAGAATAGATAACACCACTATCTCAGAGGGTCATGGATCAGGGGAAATGGATATGGAGAAACTCTGAGATCTTCTTAGATATTTATATCACAGAATCTGAAGTAAATGAGGTTTGGGGGGGGGGGGGAAATATTAAAAGAACTGAATTTTATTTTTTGCTTGGACTTTCAAGTAACTAACATGTAGCTAAGGGAGTGGACACCATGGTTCATTGTATATGTCTGGATAAAAATAAAGTCATGCCAGGGCAGAAAATTTGCAATATGAGGTACTGGTTTTGCATATTTATTTGACAAAAGTCCATTTACCTTTTTAACTTTCACAATACAAAAATGAGCTGGACCTATACTGTAACCATAACAGTAAAGCAGGGTGCAAACAAAATCTCCAGACACCAGTTAATAAACAAGGTTGGTACTGAGAATTAGCCCTGTTAATTTACTGGAGGATACAAGATCTACCACTGGTTAAAGACGACTCCCACCACCTGCATCTGGGTAGGTAGCTGGGGTGGTGGGATGCAGTCTTGAGAGTTCATATAGTCATTATAATGTGTGCCCGTACAGGTCAGTAAAGATGACACCATCACAGGCCACTTGTATAGGCCATTCTATAAAAATTTTATACATCTATGCATAGAAGATATTGTATACATCCTATAAACACAGTGGTGACATCAGCATGAAGTTTGTATGGGTTTCCTCCAGGTACTTTTTGGTTTCCTCCAACACACCAAAAGACACACTGATAGGAAGTCTATATTCTGAGCCCCACTGGGGAAAGCAAGTGATGATAGTGTCTGTAAAGCGCTGCAGAATATGTTGGTGCTATATAAGCAAGAGAAATACCGTATTTGTTGCTCTGCAAGACACACCCGACCAATAAGCGCTTCTAGGAAAATAAAAAAATATTTTTCATCGGACCTCGGATCAGATCCTCCTAATCTTCATCAGACCTCAGATCGGACCCCCAATCTTCATCAGACCTCAGATTAGACCACCAATCTTCATCAGACTTAAGCTCAGACTCTCAATCTTCATCAGACCTCTGATCAGACCTCCAATCTTCATCAAACCTCAGATAAGACAAAAAAGTAAAAAAAACAACTGACCTCTCCTGCTCTGGACGGCCCCAACACTCAGGATATCCAGCATGCTCTTCCTGCAGCGCTGCACTGAGACCTGACGTTGCACAGCATCAGGTCATAGTGCTTGTCTTTGCGCACTAAGTCTTGTCACTGTACGCTGTCAGGACATCAGCACAGCACCACACCTGGAGAAGATCAGGGAGCGGTGAGTAAAGCCAGCACCAAGGGCGCTATATTCACCACTCCCCATTCCTACTATACTAATGAGAGCTTCCATAATGGAAGAACACATTAGTAACAATTAGATATTTAAATCCTGGCCCTGGATTGCTCAGTTCGCTTTATAAGACGCACTTCCATTTCCTCCCACTTTTGTGGGGAAAAGGTGCGTCTTATAAAGTGAAAAATGCTGTAAATAAATTTGATTATGCCACACAAATGTATTGGTCATATATAAAGGATTGATCCTCCAGCAGTGGTACCTGAGTCCAAGTCTTTGGGATTAAAGCTGTATATACACTTTCACAATTGTGCGGCTCTCCGACTCCTCCATACCGATACATGTTTGGAAGTGTGGAGAAAGCTGCTGCCAGACACTTCTGGTGGTGGCTTAATTCCCAGGAGAACAAAAGGATTGGGTAAAAATATTAATCATACCTATGATGTCGGGAGCTCCCCATACACATTAGAGTGTCAGGTTCGTCACTTTTTGGCCAAAAGTGCACTATTGGGGGCCTTTAGTTTTATTTTATTACTTTTTTCAATTTTTGTAAGTTAGTTCTGGATAATTCTACAATAAAGCTGCTTTAGATAATGAAATACACAAACAAATCTCCAGATTAAAGCAAAAATCTGTGCTTGTGACCTTACTATAAGGACCCAGTGCTTTAGCAATGTAAAAGGGACATATGCTACATCCAAGATGCCAACATAGTGGTGGATTCCAAGTAGGGACAGGATGTATTTAGCAAGCACAAGAGATTTATTCTTCCATCAGCAGTCTTCTGAGAGCTGTTACCAAGCGGAAAGCAAGCTCCAGGCACTGCGATTTATTAACAGCGCTGTCACAGTCTGTTAAACTGAACCATAAGAGCTGTCAGGTGACAACATAGTCAGAGCTCTCCTCTCAGGCTGACCTTTCCCTCTACAATTCTAATTCTGGTTGCTTATTACAGCTTGCCATAAAATTGTCAGTCTCACACTCATAGAGCATATGCAAACTTTCACCCTTTAAGTGCTAAATAATGTTTCATATATTGCTCCATCAGGGGTTAAACTGATACTAATGTTATGACATTAAGCATGCCTGGCAATCGGTATGGCCAGTGCCGGTAAGTCCTGTCCATAAGGAAGACTGCCATGCCTGTAAAAAAGTAGTATTTGAAGGGAACCTGCCACTATGAAATGCAGTGCAGTAGGCAGCATCATGTTATAGAGCAGGAGGAGCTGAGCAGATTGATAGTTCATTCTATAGTTTATTCATCGAAATTCCTGCTATTTCTATGTTTAGGTGTCCAGTGGGTGGTCTTACTCAAAGACAGCATGTTTGTATTACTGTGCATACAGAGCAGGCTGTCAATCACTCATTAGGGCCATCTACTGGACTCCTAAGTCCATATCAATCTGCTCTGCCCCTCCTGCTCTATAACATGCTGCCTACGGAACGGGCTACATTACAGTGGATCAGTGAGAACATAAATCCCACTCATTTTGATATAGAGGACATGAATATATATGCACACATTTCCATTGATGGTCACAAATGCACTGATGCAAACCTTTTACTTTTTTTTAAGTCAGAAAATCTGGCCCAGAATAAATCTGCATAGTGATGTCACCTTACATGCTCCTCTAACAGGGAATCAGTCTGCATAGACACATAGCTGTGGTTTGCCTGATTAAAACGCTGTTTTTCTTTTGTTGATCCGAGGTTCCATTCCTGAGTTATGATACTTTTTCTTAATATACAAACAGGGGCAGACTGGAAAGTTAAAGTGGCCCTGGGAAAAAGAAAACTAAAAGTGGTCCGAAGTTGTTGGAAGGTCTAAAGTAAGGCCCCTTGCACACGACCGTATGCCCTCCGAGACATGCGGTCTGTGAGCGGGCCATATGTCCTGGAGCGGCATACATCGTGTGCACGGGAGCACACAGCATCATAGGTTACTATGATACTGTGCGCATCGGGCCGCTCACGGGACTATTGTCCTGCACTCATATAGTCCCGCGGGCGGCCCGATGCGCACAGCATCATAGTAACCTATGATGCTGTGCACGCCCGTGCGCACGATGTATGCTGCTCTGGGACATATGGCCTGCTCACGGACCGTATGTCTCTGAGGGCATACAGTCGTGTGCAAGGGGCCTAACAGAAGGCAGGGCCAGGAATACCTTAATGCAGCACAAAATACCGCCCCAGCAGAAACAAATAGCACAGTGCAGCACAACATACTACCTCCCCCACGTAGTATTCAACTGTATCAGCATCCTGTGCATGGCAATACCGTTGAGTTCAGGGCACCTGCCATCGCCAGCCAGGTGTTTAAGTACCTGATGATCTGATAGCATTAATTAAGGCTGAGAGCATCATACTATGTACCCAGCGGGTGGCCATGAGAGGGTTCAGGTGGCCCCCTGGGCATTGGCCCATGGGGAAATGTCCCTGTAGGGAATATGGCCAGTCCGCCACTGTATACAAATTAGAGAACTGGAACAATGAGGATGTCACTGTTGCACTTAAGCTCTGCTCCTTTCTGTGGCCAGCACCTCCCTTACCGCTATGCCACTGCCCAGAAAGCAGTGGAGCTTGGGTGCAACAAGAGCAATAGTAACGTCCTCATTGCAAGGAGGTCACTCGTGACAAATTCCCTTTAAAATATAAAATGACAGTCCGAACAATGGTCAGGTTCACTATGCAAATTAATTTGGAGCCATTTTTCAATGAAGTCTTTCATAGCAGCCTAATTACTAAAGCATTATATTAACAATGTATATCATACTAGTTTTGGATAATATGGTTTCTATTTTCAGGATTTTCACATTTCATGGTGTCTTAATTCCATGACATGTTATTTCCTTTTGTTGTATCTCTGAGAGATTAAAGGGGTATTCCCATCTCAGACAATGGGGGCATATTGCTAGGGGCATATCGCGGCCCATGCTCCCATTCATTTCTACGGGGCCGACGGAAATAGCCGAGCCAGCGCTCGGCTATATTCGCCGGCATCATAGAAAATGAATTGAGGGCGGCTGCGCATGCGCAGTGCGCCCTCCTTCACTTTCAGGGCTCCGTTCTCGATATAAATGTGGGCCCCAGCGGTGGGACCCGCACCTTATGAGACAATGGAGGCATATCCTATCGATATGCCACCATTGTCTGAGATGGGACAACCCCTTAAAGGCCATACATGTACCACTTTACAGAAGGCACACCTGGGGGACTTCATTAAATCTCCAGCTTCTTTATCAAGGCATTGGCACCCTGTGATCACATTCATGAGTAACCAATTAGTGACCCAGGTAACCGTTTCCCTCTGACACCACTTGCATTCCGCGGTTGCTATAGACTGCGGCCTCTACAGGATAAATGACCAGGATTGGAGACACTAGACCGCACAGGACACTGGTTCTGGGTTAAACCTGCACCCCCTAAAAAGGCGCATGTACAGCTTTAAAGTCTGTTAATGATCGATGTAAAAACACGTATGGGTGGTTACTGATGGGTTATTCATTAGAAGTATACATATCTTCAGAAAATCAAATAAAAATAGATTATATTTTGAAGGGGTTCTCTCGGATATACGGTACTTATTGGTTGCCTGTCCAATCAAATTGGATCAGATTAAAGCAGCTGATCGTGGGGTGTGCCGCAAGTTGGACCCCCATCGATCTGATACTACTGACCTATCCTTATGAATAAGCCCAGTGACTATAGAGATCTGGTAACAATCCTATTCCAATGCATGAACATCCAATTCAAAATAATTTACCTTCCATCATATCATAGCATGGGTAGTAAGAAATTACATTATGTTAATATCAGTCCCCTTGAGACAGAATTCCACAAAGCACGCATGCCATAATTATTTCAATAATGCGAGTCTCACAATTGATAATTACACTCGCCACTTCAATAAAACCCTTTATTAATTATGAAAGATGGAGACGCATCAGGTTTCTCGCGTGCTCCTTATGAACCCATGTAGAGCTTTAAGCTGCTTTCTAAAGTAAACGTCTTTCAAAATTAAATCTGTATCAGGCAGAAAGTGTACTGTAACATCCTTGTCGTTACTGGGATAATGAGATTCTCTTGATGTTGCACACACATGTGAAGATAATTAAACAATTAGGTGGACTGCAATGTCCATTGATGCAATTACGTATCATACTTTTAGCCTGTATTGCACTCAAATGGACACATCCATTAAAAATATTTCTATCACATATTAACGACCTATATCTGACTATTCTATATCATTTTTTTTTTAAATTAATAAAAACAGGTGGATGGTTTTCTGGATATGTTTTTAGCTTCCTCTTTTTTGGACTTTAAGAATGCCTCACTTAACTCTCTCAGTCAGACCATCACTATGACCAAAGAGATCCCTCCTGTAGAGGCTAAATTAGAGCATCATACATTACAGTAATCAGTACTGTTCTCCTCTGTGGGCATCTTTATCTAGGCCTTTTAAGAGAACAATAGAGCTGCCATACTGTTATCCCAATTCTACACCCACTGTTATCATGAGGATTACCCTGCAGATAACATAATCCCCTTTACAGCAGCAGTAAACTGACAATGGGTTACCTATATATCTAGTAGACCTTAGAATTTGTGTTGACCATTACAGAAGGACAATATTTCAAATTCAGTTTTCAATGACATAGTACTACGAAAAAGAAAAACACAAAAATGTTTTTTTTTAAAATTGAGTTAAAAAGACTACTTTCTGATGGAAGTGTCTCTTTAAGATGCATGTGATCACAGTCTAAGGGCATGCCACTTAAAGTGTACCTAACCTTTTTAACAGACTATGCATTAATAATAGTACAGTGTGCGTACGTGAGGGATAACACTATTTCTGGCTATTATATCACTTATATCTGGCATTTTTAGTAGTTTTCCCTCTGCAGGCTCTATATCTAGTTTGTAGTTCTCTTAGTCATAGTGGGTGAAGATTAGCTCTCACCCACTACACATAGAAAGTAGAGGAGAATCTGCTTCCTAACTTTCTCTTACTCATGCAGAAGCAGCCCCAGAATCATGGAGGACATAATGGAGGATTTTCATAACACCAGTATTCGGATGTGTGTAGTGCCACTAATTAACTGTTTCTAAACATTACATAAAGGTACTGACTTGTATGGATGTGAATTTAGCACTTGGGTACTTGAGTTCCTGCTCACTCCTCCCTCTTCCCCTTTCTAAGACTTGTTTTGACAAGTGTAATCTGAAACTTCAGTGAGCTGCTCTATTCTAGATGGCTTCAAGGGAATTTTCGAAGAGAAAGGCATTTAGTAAATGGGGGGAGTGGGAGATGGTAACATCTGATAACAAGAAAACTAGACATTTTTCTCTGATCAGATATATTACAACGTTTATTATCGATGCTTGAACTATTGATTTATAAAAAGTTGTGTGAACAGTTAGTAACCGTTTAAGAACTAGAAGAAGGACAATCGTCATATACCTTAAAAAGTTTAGTATTGAGGATGATGTAAAAAAGAGCAATACTTTTATGTCTATTAGAACATCTATGAGCACACATTACTGCCTACCGAGCAAAGCTTCACTCTGAAGTCATGGTATTGATTGCATGATTCTAGACAACATGGAACCCAGTATCTTCACAGAGTGCGAGCTTGGTACAGACTTGACATCCTGAGGTCAATATTTACTGTCTGTGTTGGCCTGCCAGGAGTCCGCCGCTCAGTACCGTAAAGAAGAGAACCCCTGTTTAAAATATGCCTAGCAGAAATTGAAATATCCTAGGCCTTGAGTAAGTTTCAGCTGGACAAACATAGAGACCGGAATAAGATACTCTCACCTTACCCTGTAGTAATTTATATTGCCAGAATTGTGCAGCAGGTGCATATTAGTTTAGTCTCTTAGTTATCGTACATGCTTATTAAGACTTATAAGATCAATATCAATGAATTCCACTATACTGTAGATAGATAGACAGATAGGTATGTAGATATCAGATAGATAGATACATAGATATGCAGTGTCCCAGTTAAGGGTTAATTACCACTAAAGGAGTTTATTTATTTATTTTATGCACATATATCCGTGGCGTTTCACAGATAATAGCCTCACGCTGTCCCCAATGGAGCTCACAATCTGGCCTCTTTCACACAGGCGTCACACGGATTTTTCAGCGCGTGTGTAAACTGTTGTAATGCGTTTTGCACGCGCATGAGAAAAATTGGCATGTTTGGTACCCAGACCCGAAGCCGGACTTCATCACTGAAGTCCAGTTTCGGGTTAAGTATTCTGTATATTTTATTATTTTCCCTTATAACATGGTTATAAGGGAAAATAATAGTGATGGAAGCATGTGATTGGGCCATGTGACCCAGTGACATCAGGGAAGGTCCTTTACCCCCCCAGCTGAAGACAGAACAGGAGACCGGCAGCTACGCGCTCAATTAGAGGGGGTGAGTTACTTTCTTTTTATTTTTAACCCTCAATCACCCGTTTGACTTTGCATTCTGTATTTAGAATGCTATAATTTTCCCTTATAACCATGTTATAAGGGAAAATAATAAAGATCGGGTCCCCATCCCGATCGTCTTCTAGCAGGAAAATCACACCGCATCCACACTTGCTTGCGGGTGCTTGCGATTTTCCCGCAGCCCCATTAACTTCTATGAGGCCTGCATTGCGTGAAAAACGCAGAATATAGAACATGCTGTGATTTTCACGCAACGCAAAAGTAATGCGGGAAAATCACCGCTCATCCGCACAGCCCTTTAGAAATGAATGGGTCCGGATTCAGTGCGGGTGCAATGCGTTCACCTCACTCATTGAACCCGCGCAGAAATCACGACCGTGTGAAAGGGGCCTCTAAGTTCCCTATCAGTATGTCTATACATTTTATGTAATTTATTTCATGCAACCCACATGGCTGAATATATGGCAAGGAAGTAGTTAACTCTGGCAGTTCTAGCTAGGTTGCCAGGGTGATGTGCTGGTCACACCGCTGTCTGGTTACCGTTTGTACCTGATATATGCTTGTACTGCATTCATCCATCATCCGCAGTAAAAAGACTGTTCTTTGTTATCACTAAACTGGGCCTGGTATTGCCTCCATTATCCTCCCCTACATCCATCCTCCTGCCTGCACCCTACCACTGTTCACCTTCATGGACACCCCACCTAACACCAGGAAGCCCCAAATTCCTGGTGTGCCCTGAGGGAAGAAAGGGTATGCCCTCCATTCAGTGCATGGCCCAGAAAGAGCCAGGGTGAAGGCTGCTACCATGAACATGTTAGTATTACCACCACAATAGCAGAGGTCCCTGTAGTGCAAGAGAAGCAGCAAAGGGAGACAACACCCCTGACACCGACAGTGGAGGCCCAGGGAGGGACCTTCAAGGGTTGCCACAGCACCACCAACAATGGCCACGCATCTGCATATCCTACCCCACCTGCACAGGTATGCAGTGATGGAGTACCCTCTGAGCAATGAACAAGTAAATGGAGGTAGAAAACAAGGCCATGTCCCTTATTTGAAGAGTAGAAACCGATGATGACAACTTGCTCTCCGCTTACTCACTATAATCCCAATGTTGCACTCCATGCAGCATTGTATATGGCTCAGTCTATGGGTGGAGTTTTTTTGAGTATGTGAGGTAGTAGATACTCTAGGGCAGGGATGCTTAACCTGCGGCCCTCCAGCTGTTGCAAAACTACAACTGCCAGCATGCCCTAGTAGCTGTAGGCTATCCAGGCAGGTTGGGCATCCTTTGCTCTGGAGGATGAAAATTTTCATGAAGACCTGCAGCTAAAATCAGTGCAACAATCCACAGTAAAATCGGTGTGCAATCTAGGTGTCAAATAGAATATTTGTGTAAAAAAAATCTGCGAGAAAAGATTTCTTATGCGGATTCCTAGGAAATTGTTGAGTATATTCAAGAATAAGCATTCCCTAAATTGTAAAACTCCTTGCCACTCATTTACTGTCTAAAAATAAGATGTGCAACAAGTCCTTGAGAAGCTGGAGCAGAAAATGGGAGTGGTAGTAGGGAGAGTCAGGAGACCAGGCCAGAGGTAGAAGATAGGAATTGTAGTACATCCAACAATAATCTGTACACAGTGCAAATTCTTTTCCCAGATGGCAAGGTATGGAGGCTGGCACAGTGGCAAATAATGGCACTTTTAGTATGCTATGTTGCTAAAGTCTCTTTCTCTCTAGAATCTCTGGCTAGCAACTGTAATCTGATAATTGTAGCAGTAGTCTCCACTGCGGGATACAGGTTGTAGAGGCACGTCTCCCCAGGACATGGTTAAGACTGAAGGGTGTCTTAACTGTAATCTCTCACAAGCAGCAGTCTGGTTAGCTGTAGTAGCAGCGTACCATGTTGACTCATATGCTTGGCCATGCAGATTCAAAGTTGGTCTTTCTTTCTCGCTGTTGTAGAAGCAGTAGCTTCCACAGAGATTGCCTAGTCTCTGGATCCTGAGGACTAAGAGGAAGGAGCACATGGACTTGCTTCCTCCCTTTTCCCTCTCTCACACTAGAGCTGCCTCCTCTAGACATGAAGCAGGACCATCTCACTTCTGCCAAGAGGGGAGGAATAGGTTGGTTAACCCTGTCCCTGTCAATCATACCAAGTCTTGCTGGGTGTCCATAAACGTAGCATAACAATAGCAACAAACCATTTGCAAATACCTCTTGTACTGAGGTACTGCAAATGTCCATGATCGTTGATAATGCTGATCATGAACATTTAACTCCTCAAATGCCAATTGTTAACTGCGCTCTCAGACCTCGAACGACTCCCCTGCGCTGCTGAGATTAAGGAAGTTGTTTGATTGCTATTGCAGCCTTGGCAGGGCTCCATCAGAACATAGCGATCTCCTGGAGGGACTTAAAACAAGTGAAAAAGGGCAAAAAA
Source organism: Bufotes viridis (assembly GCA_033119425.1). Taxonomy (NCBI): domain Eukaryota; kingdom Metazoa; phylum Chordata; class Amphibia; order Anura; family Bufonidae; genus Bufotes; species Bufotes viridis. The sequence continues at coordinate 533,745,713 of CM065590.1, read as the reverse complement.
AGTTAAAAAAGTTATATTACATATATATATATATATATATATATGTGTGTGTGTGTAGAAAAGCACCGCAGCACTCCAATAAGATGAAAAACGCAGTGGTTTATTCAACCCAGTGTCAATAGCAACATTTCAACTGCTTGTTGCAGTCTTTCTCAAGCCCCCCTTTTGTTTCTATATATACTGTATATATATATATATATAGCTCAAATCACCTCCTTTCCTAATTTTTTTCCAATTTCACCTCATTTGGAATTTTATTTCTACATGGTATGCAATATTAAATGGTACCATTAGAAAGTACAACTTGTCCCGCAAAATACAAGCCCTCAAATGGCTGTGACAGGAAAGTTAATACAAGGCGCTTACTAATGTATTGTGATTGTCTGTATTTCCTCCTTTGCTGGCTGGACTCATTTCTCCATCACGTTATACACGGCTCTTATCCAGGGGTTATGACCACCCTGCAATGCAACAGTGGTGGTCATGCTTGCACGCTATAGGAAAAATTGCTGACCTATGCACACTCCCCCAGCCTTGCCCACCTGAGAGGCCGGCACCTTTTCCTATAGTGTGCGAGCACGACCACCGGTGCTGGATTGCAGGTTGGTCGTAATCATGGAAACGAGCAGTGTTTAATGTGATGGAAAAATGAATCCAGCCAGCAAAGGAGGCAATATGGACAATCACAATACATTAGTAAGTGTCATGTATTAACTTTGTCTACATCCAGTAAAAACACTAGTGTGAAAGTAGCCTTAGTATGAAATCATCTATATCATTCTGATCAGTGATAAAACAAGATAAGCAGTTTCTGAATGAACTTGTGACCAAGTTTGCATCTAGAACTAGGTTTATAGCACAGACACAGCCTGTAAGTACCCATATACTAATAACTACACCAACGTTACCAGATATGATTGGTTTCAGAAGTACCTTGGCCTGCTGACCTTACTACTACGGGAATGCACAGTTATGTCTCTTCACTAATTTCACTGCATCATCGTAGCCACCCAAAGTTTAGGTATTGCTCTTGCTATGGAGGCTTATATGTTGTCATAGCAACAGACTACAAGATAGACAGTAAGTGCCACTTAGTCTGACTACCAGAATGTCTGCGTGTTCTCCAAAAGTTTTTTGGGGGGATGTAAAGCCACTCTAGTCTTGTGTCCATCATCCTAGAGGGATCCAAGAGATTCTCCACCTGAATTTAGATGTTATAGGGTTCTGAGTAATGTGGGGGTAGGTAACAGAGATTAGACCTGTCAAGATTCATTGCTGCTTCTCTGCGCTGAGTTATGCTAAGGACAGATCTACGTTTCGGTGTTCAAAATGGGTTCCCGCATAGTCATCTCACCTATCCCTGTCTCTCAAGTAGGAGAGGGAGGGGCTGGAAGAGGAAGCAGGAGGAGCAAAAGTGCACAGGGTAGTTTGGGTCAACCCTTGGTGCACTTAACTGCTCATTTGCATATGGATTAAAAGTACCCTTTCGCCCAAAATGAAGCAGCGGATCACTAAGTGAAAGGCATCATTACATTGAGCTGAGCTAGCCCTCCAAGGTACTGTGCCTGGTTTAACAGTGGATTTCCTGGTGACAGACTCCCTTTAAAATCAATCTGATTCCTAGGACTCAATTTGAACTGTGATGAAACAGATACGTCTTCAGGTCAAATCAGCACAGAGAAGCGGCATTGAATCTTGACAAGGCCAATCAGTATTACTCACTGCCATAGCTTATAAGATCTAAATTTAGACAGAGGATCTCTTGGATCTTTCTCGGAGAAAGGGCTAAAGGGAATTCACATCCCACAAAAAAGGTAAAGATATATGGAGAATATGCAGAATTTCCTTTTGACAGATTCCCTACAATTGTAAAACTTCCATTTTCTTTTATTGGTTAGTAAATATTTGTAGGCAGTGCTATTCTGCCCATCATAAATTCAATCAGTGACAGTCAGAAAGAATACACCATATTGACAAAAGAATTTGCACTCGATACCCCATAATAATAAGGAGAAAACAGAATTTTAAAAAATGTTTTCAAATGTATTAAAAAAGAAACACTAAATTTTGGCATGGTCTTGAGTATTCAGACCCCTTGCTATGACACTTGAAACTTAGCTCTGGGAACCTCCCATTCCTTTTGATCATCTTTGAGATGTTTCTACACCTTGATTGGAGCCCACCTGTGGTAAATTCAGCTGATTGGGAAGACACATCCCGGAACCCAATGGTCACTCTCGCTAAGCTCTAAAGATCCTGTGTGCCGATGGGAGAAACTTCCAGAAGGTCAAACATCACTGCAATTCTCTACCAATGTGGGCTTTAAGGCAGAGTGGCCACAAAGAAGCCTCTCCTCTGTAAAAGACACATGGAAGATCACTTGGAGTTTGCAAAAAAAAAAGTACCTGAAGGACTCTTAGACTGTAAGAAACAAGAATCTCTGGTCTCATGAAACCAAGATTAAACCTTTTGACCTTAGTTCTAAGCATTGTATCTGGAGGAAACCAGGCACTGCTCATCAACTACCCAATACCATCCTTACAGTGAAGCATTGTGGTGGTAGCATCATGATGTGGGGGTGTTTTTCTGCAGCTGGGACAGGGAGACTGATCAGGGTTTAAGGCAAAGTACAGAGATATTCTTAATGAAAACTTCATCTAGAGGTTCACCTTCCAACAAGATAATGACCCTAAGCACACAGCCAAAACAACACAGGAGCAACTTAGGGGCAATTCTGTGAATGTCCTTAACTGGCTCAGCCACAGCCCTGATTTGAACCCAATCGAAAATCTCTGGAGAGACCTGAAAATGGCTGTCCACGATGGTCCCCATCCAGCCTGACAGGGCTTGAGTGGATACGTAGAGAGGAATGGCAGAAAATCTCCAAATCCAGGTGTGCAAACCTTGTGGCATCATAACCAAGAAGACTGGGGGCTATAATCGCTGCCAAAGATTTCAAACATTCTGCTTGTACTTAGTCATTATGAGGTCATTTTTTTTTTTTTTTGTACTTTTAGCACAAGGCTGCAACATAACAAACTGTGAAAAAAGTGAAAGGTCCTAAAAACTTTCCAAATGCATTCATTGTCGATAGATTTTTCCATGAAATCTTGAACTCACCCACTCTATTTCACTGTCATTTTATTACTACTATTATCTAGATCACTGACATACTTTGCAGTTCTTTAGAGAGAATTTAATCATTCACATTAGATTTCTGCTCCAGTGGAGCTTACAATCTAATTTCTCTACCACAGACGCACATGCTAAAGACAGTCTCATGGGAGGATAATTAACCTGTCAGGATCTTATTTGTGAGATAAGTCTTGGGCAGCCAAAAAAAATAATAAAAAATTAGAGGACCGGCAAAACATCAGATTTTGAGAATACCAAAAACATTTTTGGGCAGCCGCATTGTTGGTACCCGTCTACCTAATAATAGGTTGATACTCCTCCTCTTATTTTACCTAAAGCCCTCAACTGTAAGTCCCCATTTTCCATATAATAGACAATAAGAATAGTAAATAACTACAGGGGTATCCAGCACCAAGCCCTGCACACCACTACATGCAGGTTGTGGGAGACCCACACCATGAATAATGATTGTCATGATATGACAAAGAGATATTCCAGTTATGCAAGCATAGAAATTAGGACTGTGATGGAAAACCTGGCCATAGTGGCAAAATCAAAGGCCCCATAATAGGACCTGAAAGGCTTTGCTCTCTGCAACTGCGGCCCCCCCCCTCCACTTTGATTGACAGGGCAAGGCAGGCATGATAAAAGCTTACAATGCCTAGGCCGGTCAATGAAGGTGTAGAGAGTGTTGCAGTTGCAGAGAGAGCAGAGCCTCTAGGTGTAACGGCAACGCTCCCATTGCTCTTGGAGGCTCATTTGCATACCGTAAAACATTATTTTTCTCAGCAATGCGCACACATATGAACATGGGACCAAAACAGATGCCTTCAACTGCCAAGCGCACATGTAACAGGTCAGACAGTGTCATAGGGACAAATCTGCTGACAGATGCCCTTTGAGGCCCTAATTAAGTATTCATCAGCACAGTGATTTAGGGAAGCAACTAAGTGTAACGTTCTACGCCAAGCCATCAGACAAACGCTAAAAACTAAGAATTTTCTTTTAATGGTTGGCACTGGTGCCTTGCAGCGCTGGAGTCCTGGGTTCGAATCCGACCAAGGACACCTGCATGGAGTTTGTATGTTCTCCCCGTGTTTGCGTGGGTTTCCTCTGGGTTCTCTAGTTTCCTCCAAAGACATACTGATAGGGAACTTAGATTGTGAGCTCCATTGGGGACAGCTTCATGCTAAGGTCTGTAAAGTGCTGTGGAATATAGTAGCACTATATAAGTGCATAAAATAAATAAAGAAATAAAATCTTATATCGTCCATACCTTGATTTGTGACCTTCATCATTAGTCACAGAAAATCCTCCGCACATAAACATCCCACTCTGAAAATAAGGATGCAGATGAGTAAGCGCCTGCACAGCGCATACACCTCTGCATGGTATTCCACGACTTTGTCAAGGATAATAGGATTACTTATTAATGCGCTACCTTTCGGAAGCACACCAGAAAAAGTATAGATGTAAGTGCAGTCTGAGTGGGTGATACAGTCATTATGTCTTCCATGCCATTAAGAAGCTTCATAAAAATGGCTCCTTCCTAGACGAGATATCATGGTGGGGATGCTTCATACTTGAAAAGCACTAAAGGGAATATTTTGTTGCTTTGTGATGTCATGTTTTTTTTTGCGCAACCAAGAATGTCCTTTATAATATAGATGGCATAAAGAGGAAATAATGCAGTCTATCTGACAAAGCAGACATTAGGCTTAGATGACAATCCTTCCAGACGCCTCAGTTGCACTGAAGAGCAAGCGTGCAAAAAATGTTGTCTTCTTCTTCGTCTTTCCATTGGCTTATCCCTTTTTGATAATGAGTCTTTGTTCTCCTGTAGAAAGCCCCCTGTGATCATTCCCGTAATTTCATACTTCTGTGGCTTGCGTTCTGAGTGCTGCCTGTTACTACATGTGCCTTTGCAGAGGAAAGAAATCCATCTTGCTGTTTGTCTTCTATCTTGTGCCAAAGTAAGATTACAAGAGAGCGTCCCCAGTGCACATCAGCATCCCTTATTAATACAGATCTGATGGGATTGGCCTAGCTTTGTATTTTCGTAGTGTTTTGACCTGGTATAATTCCAGCTATTTCATGGAACATAGTACTGCAGCCATGGAGTCATAGATGTACGTTTGTCCAACCTACATAAGTAGAAGCTGTCATAGTAACCTTTTCACTTTTCAGATATTTTTCATGTAAGTGTTGGTGATTTTAGTAGAAAGCCATGGCAACTACAATTTTAAGGCCTAGATTTGTCTGTTTGCAACCTTTATAGTGACGGTGGTCAAACGCAATTTGGGTTAATATCTTCTCGCAGTTCTTACGGAGGCCCTGTCACCTCTTCTGACATGTCTGTTTTAGTAACTACTTGCATTCCCCATGTAATAACGATTCTGGATAATCTATTCTTATGACTTGCACCATTCCTTAATTATTCATGCTACAAGTTTATGAATAACTGTACAAATGGGCAAACGCATGGAAACTTCATACTTTGTGAAGACCACTTCATAACTTTGTGAAGACCAGTCCCGACACGTCAAAGAGTCCGCCGTGTGTGGCGTCATTTCCGGTGACGCCTACATATGGTAGTCCTCCTATTATAAGGTTGCCATTATCATTTGGTACCATGGGGTCCATCATCTTTCCCTTAATCCCCCCCCCCTATTCTTCTTGATATGGCAACATTTGAACTATGGGTCAGGTGTGCTCCATTGAATCTTTACATTTCTTTATATAACATATCTTTATATTTGTATGAGAGTCTGTAATTATTGGTGATTATGCTGTGGTTTACTTCTCTATATAAAACTGTATCGGCATTTTTATCTGGAACGCATAATATATATATGGGCACACATCAGTCCGCCTCTGGACATACCTCCTGGTTCAGGCATATTTTGGGAACATTTAACTCTAGAACGATGGAGAAAGGACTTGCGTTCCATCTTGGAACAGATTAACAGTGCCCAACACACACAACTCTTTTTGCCTAATCACCGCACCACTACTCTTGCGGTATCTTGGATACGCCAATTCCGGTGCAATGATATTTACCGGAAGTATGCGTTCCATTGGCCGGAAGTGACATGTAGACCTAATGGCTTCATTATGCTTAGCTACAGCAACTGGAGTGCCCTGTTCATACAGTCAGTATATATATCAGCACTGTTTAAACCTCCAGTGTACCAATACTCATCTAGGTTGCCATCATCCTAATACACTTATCTTCATGCTTTGGTCCCCTGATGAATTAGTGATATCCAATACTGGGGAAATGCGTGGGGAGTTCCGCTTTTAGACAGGGGTAACCGCAGGGGTATTGTAGGGACAGTCCATCTTCCGACTCCCATCCTCAAGGTGGCTACTCTTCAGTCAATAAACGGTACAACTGAACCGTCAGTTTATCAGCCTGCCGGGTTAATACTGTATACTATTATATATGTCTAGATATACCAGATTTGTGAAGGTCGCTGGATAAGAGTCTGATAGGTATGGATCCGACCTCTGGGACCTGCACCTAGCTTGTAAACGGAGCCTTGACAGTCACTGAGGGCGCACAGCGCATGCACGACCGCCCTCCGTTAATTTCTTTGGGGCTGGCGAAAATAGCCGAGCACTGGTTCAGCTATTTCCATCGGGTCATAGAAATGAATGGGAGCGCACCATGCTTGCGCGCCACCTCTAGCAATATGCCCCCATTGTCTGAGTGTCATACAGAGGTTTTATTTCCCATACTTTCCATCTGAAATATTGTGGTTTATTTCATCTCATGTTGTATTACTGAGATATTCTGTCAATGGCGTACTATAGAGAGAGGTGGACTATGCAGCTGAGGCCTAGTCCTAATTGGTCTTATTACCTTTCTTACTCAGTATCAATAACCTGTTCAGAACTTCCCTCTCCAGAGGAACTAGAGTGGAAAACGAATACCAAACCCTTTTGTCCTGGAGAGCAAAAAAAAAACAGGGCCCATGACTGGAAGAAGCCTTCCCTTCTATGTAAAACAAAATTGGGGAGATTTATCAGAACTGTTGTAAAGGAAAACTGGCCTAGCTGCCCACAGCAACCAATCACATTCCACCTTTCTTCTTTCAAAAGAGCTCGGAAACATGAAAGGTAGAATCTGATTGGTTGCTGTGGCAACTAAGCCAGTTTTCCATTATACCAGTATTGATAAGTGCCAGCTAAGGGCCCTAAGTGGTTGGCTTTATTTAAAGGGGTTGTCCTAGCTTTAATAAGTGATGTCCTATTTTCAGGAAAGGCCATCACTAGCTGACCGGCAGGGGTTCGATACCCTGCACCCCTGCTGATCAGATGTTTGGATGTAGCTCCATCTCTGGAAGTCTGCGCTGGAAAGATACAGCTCCATCAACCATGTAATGGTCAGCACTTGTCACTACAGTACTGTTCGCATTGAGTGCAGTAGTGCTAGCAACAATGTGCCAGCACTAAAGCAGTATCTAAACCAGGGATCAGCAACTACAACTCCCAGCGTGCAAAATTACTTGGCTGTTCTTGTAACTCCCACAGAAGTGAAAGGAGGATTCTGGGAGTTATAGTTTAATAACAGCTGGAGTGTCAGAGGTTGCTGATCCCCATCTACACCATAATGGTGTCTGTCACCTAGTACCCCCCATATACACAATATCTGTGGGGGTACTGCCTATGGAAATCTGATGTGTAGATACTGGACGCTGATGCTCGAATTTCTGCCATGCATGTGCTTCAGATACGCCACCGGATGAATTAGACCTGTTCAGTTGGACAAGTCCGTCAACGACCATGTTTTTCACTTTATAAGACGCACCTTTCCCCCCAAAAGTGTGTGGGGGGGGGGGGGGGGGAATGGCTGTGGGTCTTGTAAAGCGAATACTAGTGAGCGCTTCCACTATGGAAGAGCTCACTAGTATGTATTAGGTGCATTGAGCTGGTACAGCGCTGTGAGCACTGCCGGTATTTACCCTTCCTTGTCTTCTTCTCGGGGGGCATGCTGTACTGCTGGTCCTGATCGTATACAGCGTCAGGATGTAGTGCGCACACTATGACCTGACGCTGCACAGCCGGAGAAGACAAGGGAGTGTGACTGGAGGAGCAATCGCCTGATGTGGGTGTGGCATGGAAGTCTAATTTGAGGTCTGATGGTGGTCTGACATGGAGGTCTCAAAGGGTTCTGGCATGGAGGTCTGATGGGAGTCTGACATGGAGGTCTGATGGTTTGACATGGAGGTCTGATGGGGATCTGACATAGAGGTCTGATGGGGGTTTGGCATGGAACTTTGATGGGGGTCTGACATGGAGGTCTCATAGGGTTCTGGCATAGAGGTCTGATGGGGGTCTGACATAGAGGTCTGATGGGGGTCTGGCATGGAAGTTTGATGGGGGTCTGACATGGAGGTCTCATAGGGTTCTGGCATAGAGGTCTGATGGGGGTCTGATATGGAGGTCTGATGGTTTGACATGGAGGTCTGATGGTTTGACATGGAGGTCTGATGGGGATCTGACATGGAGGTCTGATGGGGGTCTGGCATGGAAGTTTGATGGGGGTCTGACATGGAGATCTGATGTGAGTTCCTGATATGGGGGTCTGAACTGAGTTCCTAATTTGGGGGTCTGATGTGAGGTTTTATGAAAAGTATTTTTTTTTCTTATTTTCTTTCCTCTAAAAGCTTTGGTGCGTCTTATCATCAGGTGCTTTTTATAAAGCGAAAAATGCGGTATTTTGTGTAGAAATCTGCATGCTTTGTCTTACTGATGCTTTTTTTTCAGTTCACGAGGACATGAGTTACAAAAACCCCATTCACTTGCGTTTAATGTAGATTAGCTGATTTAATGAGGATTTTGGTGCAGACTCTGTGTCATAATTCTCATCATATCCTAAACATGTGAACGGCATCTAACACCTTGTCCACCACCCAACTTATAGTCCCTACAACAGTGCCAGCTACAGCTGTTTCTTTAAAAAAAAAAAAAAATTTTTAAAAAAATTACAATTTTGCACAAATTCATATCTCATTAGTTATCCAGTTATTTGATATTACCCTTAAATCCTCCAGAAAAAACATTTGGTATTTGTGTTTCACTTAACCTTTTTTGGGTCTGATCTAATGTCTGAAATTATATTTGTTGCTAAGGAGGCTGGAAATGGCTGTAGAAGCGAGCAGCCAAAGATGTGTCAGCAGCATACCTTGCAGTCATGGAGAAGAAAGTACAGAGGGTGTCTACAATGAGGAGACGTTACCTGTGAGTCACTGGATCCATGAGATAACAATTCTGGAGAATCTTTACTCAGAACTCTTTGTTGTGACGTCCCTCTATTATTCCTCCTCCTTAACATTCCTCTTGTGATTGATTGTGTGATTGGATTTGCTTTGGACAATGACAATGGTAATCATCCAGTTGTCAATTTATTCTTATGTAATAACATAGGAACAGTAAAATGCAGAGTTGTAAAAAAAAAGATGCTCCGTGGCTGGCAGATTTGATGAAACAGATATGGCAGGAGAGGTGACAGATCCTCTAATTGTTATGCATCCCGCCTGTGTCGATGTCTGATCAGTGCTGTAGTCTCTTTCATAATGTGAGTATACTCTGCCTGTGTAGATCTGAATTATGTGCTGCTCTTTTTTTACAATTTGGCCGGGGTAGGGGGGGTTAAGAGTGATATTGTATGTAGGTTGGTGGGCTTTGTGTGCCAGGGCTGCTTTTAAAGGGGTTCTCCAGGAATGATTTAAAATGTTCACCAGCAACATGTCCTAGAATATGATCAGGATTGGTTGCCTCCACTTGCAGAGTGGCCTAGGGGGGTGAGGCCTCACTATACATTTATAGTTGCCAACTTTCTCGAGGTTGCCAGGACTGCCCCTGATTTTCACAGACAGTCCAAACAAATTCTCGCTGTCTTGGGCTGAAAATGGGCAGGGAACGATGCAAGCCCCACCCACAACTTGGTATTTCCGGGCAGGTTCTGGGCGGTCCCTGGGGGGAGGAGGGGCTTATATGTTGGTAAGTAGGCACATTATGTTCTGGCACTTGCATATACTACACATTGGTGGGTGCGCCTGTCGGGCTGCTCAGTCATGATGGCATATCATAGGTAGGATCACATCATTACCATCTATTGTACAGCAGTGTTGGAGGAAACAAATAGTTATATATCCATTTTAGATAGCCTTTGGGTCATTTGTCCATCAGCTACTGTATTACACCCAACCCGTCCATACCCACGCATACATGGCTCGGCCTAGCGTGCATATGTTCTGTATGGGGTGAGGGGAGTGAGCCCATGCAAAACATCTCTGGCAGTAGCTTATCTCCTCTGAGGCAAAAGGATCAGTGTTGAAATCCAACAACCCAATCTTTATTTCCCCTAAGGAACCCCACAATGCCCTTGTCCGTGTGCAGCCTGAAAAAACCTACCCATGGCAGTCCGCAAACTCCTGTGGCCCTCGGTTGCTGAAGGTGGGTGTGGCTTAGCTGCATGTGGCTAGCAGCACTGGAGGTCACACCCTAACATCTGCCATCAGGGAAAACTAGAGATCCCCATGTACACATTAGATGGTTGGTCAGTTCAGACAATGTGTATGGCAAGCTTAAAGAGGTTGTCCAGGCATGTGCAGTGACCGGGTTTGAGGTGGCTACACTGGGTCCCCCAGACACAGTTGAGGTGCCATCTGTTGCTGCTCTCCGGAAAAGATGGTAAGGCGTGGTGCAACCTAATGGGAAATAAGTCCAGAAAGTCAGGGTCTGCGGTAAACCAGTGTGCTTCTTTACTGGAGGAATGCAGGTGCAAAACATTACAGGCAAAGCATAGGGCTGGCTTCTCCAGTCTTCTCCCTGGCAGAAGCAGGGTTTGATACTGAGGAAAGGCTTGAGCTAGTTGTCCCTCTCTCACTTTCTCTCAGAAGGCTGGTACCCAGGCCAAAGGCTGGTGATCCTTGGTCTGTAGCAGAGTATTCCCGTCTCAGCATCTTCTTCTGATCACTCAAGAGTCTTGCCGAGTCTCCTTTTCTAAGGACTGTTCCATAACTGCAGAAAACTACGGGCTCTGACTGCTTTCCTTATATATATTTCTGGCTAAATTACAATTCTGGTCTCTCATAGACCTGCATTACATACATTACAGCTTCAATGATACTCAATGACAATGACACAGCAGTTTTTCCGGACAAAAACAGGTTTTCAGACGTAATACTAGAGATAAACCAGACATCCAAAAAGTCAGTCTGTCTGGTTTTGGTGGTAAACAAGTCTGTCTTTTCCCCTGCAAAACATGCTTTCCTTTAACTCTTATAGTAACTGTGGAAAATTTCCAGCTTATCATTATTAGCTAGAAAGTCCCAAAAGTCTCTCAGTATTCATTAACCCTTTTCACAGTGCTGTGGAAATACAGTGCAAAAGAAAAGGATATATATCACAGCAAGCATATAAACTGCAGTTATACACTATTAAACAGTTTAAGTCAGTGCAAGTTAACCCTTTAAAGTGAAATAAAGTAAGGAGTTGACATTGCAAGGTGGAAACAGGGGCAAATGTCCACAAATGTCCAGACTTCAAAGTATCCCTGCTCCAGGGCACTACACAATAAAAATTCTGAGAATTATTTAAAAAAATGAAATCACTAGGCGCAGCGGTGACCCCTACAGCTGTCTGTGTCAAAAGGGAGTACGAAGCAGAGACCAGTGGGGGACTCCAGAAGCATCAGAATTGAAGTGGCAGAGATTTAAGGCATTTTCGGATGTTTAAAAATGTTTACCATCCCCTTTAAGGCGGTGCATTTAGAGATTGTGCCAATGCCTCTTCACCACTGGCTCCAACGAAAGCAACCTACTCTGCCATTCCCTTTTCCCATCCCTGTCTGTTGACCATTACATAGGATCACTTGAAATCTGTGCTGTTTTATGCATGCACCGCATTTTATGGTTTACCTATATCTATGAATGGTTAGCAAAAATCACCTTTTTACAGCGAGCGTCCAACATTCACCTGGCGTTTATATTGTTAACGTTCATTCTTACATGTTCCAGATCTGGTCTTTTTCATGAGAAACACAACTTGACTCTGCGTCACATGAATTCCTACCACACTTCTCCATTCCCAGAGTACATATGAAAAAAAGATTCAACAGAAGCAAATCAGGGAATTGCACAATTATGGCCCATGCAAAGTTTTCCTGCCAAGAAAAAAAATAGAAAATAGGGAAGAAATCCAGTGATCTGTCAAAATCCTAAAAGGGAACAGATGGGCTTCCAACAATTCTGACTGCAGCATCCTGCAATTATTTCATTATTTGTCAGAAGTTTTATAGGTCGCTTCTGAGGTCTGGATAAGAGTTCTTGATAAGCAGCCCCACATACTCCTATAATATTAATATAGTGTTTGAAGCAAGAGGAGCACTGGTTTCTAAAATGAAACTGGCTAGAGAACTAACATAGACATATAGTAATGTAGAGAAGAGTATTCCTGACCTATAAATATGGCTTTGACAGTTCTATAGGGACATACCGCTGCGTATCAACAGGAGGACTGGTCAGCATGGGTGTAACTGACAGGTTAAAGGGGAAAATAAAAACGGGGCCAGAAGATGTTAAAAATAACAAAGACTCGTTACTCAACTCCACTGATCCTCTGCTGCTGCCGTTCATCTGCTGCTCCACTTCTTCAGCTATGTAACACAGCCAGAAATACTAGGGAAGGCCCACTTAGCCATTCACTGGCCTTGGCGGTGATCCTCCTTAGCAGGTCCTTGCTAGCTTTTCCGTCTGTGTTAAGTTTGGACTGGAAATGCAGAGCAAGGGGGAATGGAGCAGCAGAGCAGCGGGGAGGTGAGTATAGATTCTTTGTTATTTTTATCATTTTATTAAGAAGAAAATCTGCCCAGAAAAAGTGTGTAAGGTATAGGAATATTATTTGGCATAGTATTAAATAGCTCTAGGAATCTTAGTATTTCTAATGCCATTAATGAACAGTTTAGACAAGGAGTAGATAGAGAGTGGTCTATGGGCTCCCGGGTATGAGCCAGGTTAATGCACTGCATTTGAACGGCATTTATCACATGTATCTCTGAGGTGCTGTGGGCACAGCCATGGGCACTTGAGCACTGCCTGTATACCTGAAGAGTGAGTCTGCCCCCGGTAGTAGCAATAGTGGGTTGTTTTACTAGGTATAGCATGGATATGCCAGTTTGTAAGTCTAGCTAGTTTGTAATCACCTTCATTGCTATCAGTTCCTCAACTTATTCAAACCTTATGTGGTAAGTCAGTCACAACATTGGAATGTCCCCAGGAGTGTGCTGCTGATATAGTGGGAGGCAGTGACCTGCCGACTAATGTGGTCATTTTGGCAAGGGCAGGGATGCATGTGACATGGATGGCGTCATGATGTGAAGAGGGGAATAAACCAAAATGGGAAGTCATGCAAGAAGGAGTAAAGTCCTTTAGATACTACAGTAGCAAGCAAATCAATGCAGGGTGATAATGGTGTCAAATGTACCTTTGTATGAAACAGAAGAGTTGTGTATCTACACCAAGAGAGAAGAATACAAGGATCAATGAAAGAGGCAGCACAGATGATCGGGGAGATAATAATGTAGGGCACATTTCTGTTTCACCATAAGAAGAGAAACAAGAAGAGTATCTGTCACCATTTTATTGGTTGGAAACCACAAGTTGGACACACAGGAACTTTCAAGGAAATCTTCACAGATGAAAAACTGACCATCTTGAAGTTGTCACGAATGTCATCACGGAATGTTAAATTAAGTGAAATGTTCTGATTTATTGTATTTCTGCACCACAAAGCATTGTATGGATAAGTCCGGGTTAACACTTTGACTCAACCCCTTTTAGGTTGCCAGGAGATGGACCTGGTTGTTTAGTATGTCCTGGTTAGTTCAGTTAATGTAGAGTTTGGTGCTAGGAAAAGGGAAGGACCCAGTGGTGCTTACTTCCCAGAACTAAGCCTGATCTCAGAGAACCTCTATCTGCGAGACAACTACAGCTAAAGCTACTTCATCCAAAACAGAAAGAAAGATTAGAAGGTCCAGGATCAGCAATGTCATGCATTGGAGTCAGTCAGCAAGGTATTGTGCTCGTTTACAGAGAGTAATGAGAGAAATGTATTTATTAGCACTGACTGGCACTGAATCCATCACCATTCGCTGGCCATTGCACCTGCATCCACAATCCTGCCTTGCACTCTGCCAAAACACTTAACCTTATCCACAGGATAGGCTATAACTATTAGAACGTGGGGGTCCTACCCCTGGGACCCCACCGATCACAGTGGGGGTCCAGAGATAGAGGAGTTCTGAAGGTAGATGAGCGTTGTACTCGGCTATCTCTGGAATCCCCATAGATATGCGACCGGCCGCACCATTCTTTTCAGGGAGGCTGCAGTGGGTACAGGGCCCAAGTTCCCATAATTGGTGGGGGTCCCAGAGGTAGGACCCCCACAAATCTAAAAGTTATCCCCTACTCCTGTAACAACTGGAATACCCCTTTAAGGGCACCCCAACTACCCCCAGGCATAGACCCCAAGACCAGGGAAGAAAGTGTCCATCCTCCTGACATTGCACGGCCCTAACGAGTATTGGTGTAAGGATGGCCACTGTGATCCATGTGTTCAATCATTATTGCCAGAGCTACTACCACTCCCATCATCAACTCGGTCCTCATGCGCGTGCTGCTCTGTCCAACCCGAGAGTAGGGCTGGACAAGAAGGAAGTGTCTTTTTGGACTACCGATGCACATTATGCATCAGATAGAATTAGCAGATCTATAGCTAAAAAAATGAAAAGCAGGGCATCGGTTAAAGGGTGGGCACGGCACTAACAGGTAGGCTTTAGCACTGCCCTAGCCTGTAAAACGGCTAGGGCAGCGCTATAGCCCGCCCATTAGTGCTGGTGATGTCACCAGGAACACTACTAGGTGGAACCCTTCGCCTAGCAGTGTAAAAATGTAAACAAAAAAGCCCTTGCCCTGCACAATGTAGTGTCGCCCCAGGGAGAGCATCAGAACATGAATTGCTCCACTTAGAGGGGTTTCCTGGGTGAAGAAGGGGATATGTCCGGATTCAGCTCTGAACCGAGACAACCCCGTTAAGTGTTATGTTTGTTCCCAGTTAATATGACTTTTGTTTAACCAGAGGGTCGCTTTGAATAAAACCCCAGCAGATAGACATCGATTCTCTCTCTAGTTCTAGCTCCAAGTTCCACTAAGCCAATATTCTTAGCTCCAGTCCAATACCCCAGCTGCTGCCAAACCTCTTAGGATAGTCACCTCTGCCAGCTATCTACTGCACCTTATGGGCTGGGCTGTGTGTATAGGTCTAGTATATTGTCCCAGAGAAAGAAAAAGAAGGGGGACTTCATATTGTCAGCAATTTTTCTCAACAGGAGAATGATGCACTCCTGGGGTATTTGAGAAACATGTAAGTGCCTGCAGGCGGATAGCAGCGAACATGTTTCATACGGCGCCGTTACACGTGTGCCAATAACCAGGAGCTTCTGTGGGTTTTAGCAGCAGGTTTGTGTGGGATGAAAGTCTTGGCAGCGGAGATGAATTTAGTCTCCAAGGTTCACAGCGAGCGAGCTCTTCCCTACCTGCTGTGTACAAACCTATGTGCAACTTTCTAAATCCAGATTCCCACATACGTCTACAAACATTTACCAAATACACTTTGACGCCTGTAAGTGTTTAGCCGATGTGCTTTTGTGTCACTTTTATCTATATAAAAATGACTACTGCAATGTCTATAAGCCTACATACATGTAAGTGGCAGGTCAGGTATGTACCTCTGAGCCATATAATAGCTGAACTGATGGCAAATAGGATATCCACACCAAATAACAGACTCCCATTCTCACATTTCTCACTTATTATTTTAAAGTGGAAATATGCTTTTAAATCTATCTCATATCTATCTCATATCTATCTATCTATCTGTCTATCTCATATCTATCTATCTATCTATCTCATATCTATCTATCTATCTATCTATCTCTCTCATATCTATCTATCTCATATCTATCTATCTATCTATCTATCTATCTATCTCTCTCATATCTATCTATCTATCTATCTATCTATCTATCTATCTATCTATCTATCTATCTCTCTCATATCTATCTATCTCATATCTATCTATCTATCTATCTATCTATCTCATATCTATCTGTCTCATATCTATCTATCTCATATCTATCTCATATCTATCTATCTATCTATCTTTCTATCTATCTATCTATCCCATATCTATCTATCTATCTATCTATCTATCTATCTATCTCTCTCTCTCATATCTATCTATCTATCTATCTATCTATCTCTCCTATCTATCTATCTCATATCTATCTATCTATCTATCTATCTATCTATCTCTCTCATATCTATCTATCTCATATCTATCTATCTATCTATCTATCTATCTATCTATCTCATATCTATCTATCTATCTATCTATCTATCTATCTATCTATCTATCTCATATCTATCTGTCTCATATCTATCTATCTCATATCTATCTATCTATCTATCTATCTATCTATCTCTCTCATATCTATCTATCTCTCTCATATCTATCTCATATCTATCTATCTATCTATCTATCTATCTATCTATCTATCTATCTCATATCTATCTATCTATGTCATATCTATCTATCTATCTATTTATCTATCTCATATCTATCTATCTATCTATCTATCTATCTATCTATCTCATATCTATCTATCTTTCTATCTATCTATTTATCTATCTCATATCTATCTATCTATCTATCTATCTATTTATCTATCTCATATCTATCTATCTATCTATCTATCTATCTATCTATGTCATATCTATCTATCTATCTATCTATCTCATATCTATCTATCTATCTATCTATCTATCTGTCTGTCTGTCTCATATCTACGGTATCTATCGATCGATCTATAGCTGCTTTCAAAATGTTACTGGTTGCCCTTGGAAACTTCCACTTCGCAGTCAAACATGTGACCTAATAGCTCCAGCCATATGTGTAACTATCATGGCAAGCACCCGACTGTATAAGGAGGGTGCTCAGGGACTGATGGTCGTCCCCCCTCCCCCCTTTTCCCCTTAGGGCTTTAGGGTGCTGGCCCCTTCGAGTTAATAGTAAAGTAGATGGCTGAATAGGACCATTAAGAGGTTAATTCACTGGGGAGCTCCTTAGACAGGATGTGGGCGGGGCAGAGAATCCTGGAGGCTGCATATACTCACTCCATATTCTGGCACTTCCTCTTGCCAGTGGAAGCAAATTGGCCCTCCCTCCCTCCCTTTGTGGATATACTTGGGAGACTGGTCAAGAAGATACAAGGTTATGATCGGTTATGGATACTTGTTTTATTCTGCTTTGTTTTTCAATTTTTAGGAGCCCTGCTGGGAGTCCAGAGGTTTGGATATCGCTCTGATGATTACGGCTTTTGAGATACGTGAAGTCTGGTCGAGTTTATCAAGTCACAGCTGGCGGCATTTGGGTACAGCGGAGATATGGTGGTACAAGATGGCGTAATTGCCCGCTGGGAGTCCAGCGGCCGGCATACCGCTCTTGATGATTACGGTTTAACTTGCCCGCTGGGAGTCCGGCGTTTGGCATACCGCTATGATATTATGGTTTATTAAGGTTTGCCGCTTTAATAAAGAAGCTGTGGCCGATTACCATCCAGCAATAAAGTGACACAGTTGTCAGTGTTTTTGTTATAGGTCAAGGTTGGGTGAAGGGGCCAAGCGGGAGTTAAAGGTGATACCCCACCCTGTTTCCCTGGATACCAGCAGTCTCTAAAGGTGGACAGACATCTTAAATATCTATCTTGTTCAGCCGACCGCTGTTTCTTCTTACTCCCACATGCACATGCACGCTCGGTTTAGCTGATCATGGAAGTTTCTTACAAGAAATAAACATAAGTTATTGTCTGCAAAGTCAGCTTATGGGCAGGGTTGGACTGGGAACTTAAAGTGGCCTTTGAAAAAAAAAAAAACTAAAAAAGTGGCCCTGTGTTGTAGGAGATTCCAGATGGACAGAAGGCAGAGCAACATAAGTAGGTGGGGTCAACACAAGCCACAAGTAGGCAGGGGCAACAGAAGTAGGGAGGGCCAGCAATGCCGCAGTGCCGCACAAAATACCGCCGCAGCAGAACAAAATACTGCCCTATCACCATACTGATACACTTGAATTCAGGAGGCTGAAGTATCTGATGTACCTCAGCATTAAGGCCTCATGCACTCGGCCATGGTTGCTATGACGCCGTGCACTTCATGCCGCCGCTGGACTACAGTAATACACTCGTACGGCCGTGTGCATGAGGCCTAAGGCTGAGAGCATCAGATCGTTATGTACCTGGCCAGCGGCAATGAGGAGGGCTCGGGCGGCCCTCTGAGCATCAGCCCACTGGGTCCTTCTGCTGGACTTTTAGGATCCATAAATGTGAACCTACAGTATCTTGTGCCACTTATGTTTAATCAATATTTATTGAATTTGAAACAATTTTCATATCGAAAAGAGAAATAAGAGCAGCACCTAACATATTAAAAAAAATTGTATGAGGGCCAAACTTTACACATTGCATGCGGGCAGATGTGAACACTCTATGGGAGTCACTTACAAGGCCTTTAAGCTTGTTTTTTGGCATTAAAAAGTTGCAAAATTTGGTGCAAAAGGTGTTTTGCACAAATTTTTTAAACTTTTGTTTTATGCCGCTCTCCACTTTCTGAATAAGTGAGTTGGGTTTAGTGAAAGGGGCAGGGCCGTTGCAGCCCAACACACTTACAACAATTGATACCAGAAAACTGGCATAGGGGCTCATGCTCACCACCGTATGTATTTTGCGGTCCACAAAACACGGATCCGCAAAAAATACGCATGATGTCTGTGTGAGATCCGTATTGCATCCGTTTTTCTGCGGATCCATTGTTACAATGCCTATCCTTGTCTGCAAAACGGACAAGAATAGGACATGTTCCATCTTTTTTTGCAGAACGGCCATGCAGACATACGGAAACAGAATGCACACAAAGTAATTTCCGTTTTTTAAAGTGAATGGTTCAACATACAAGTCGCAAAAAAACGAAACAGACAGGGAAAACAAATACGTTCATGTGCGTGAGTCCTAAATTTTAAGTAAAATTTACTCCAGCTCCTACCAGAGTAGATTTCCATTTCTGATGCACGAACATTAGAAGATGCAACAAACTTATTACAATGCGCACCCCTCTTAATAAATCGGTCGGATCTTCTTCCAGTGGCCTTTTTACTAAGGCTACTTTCACCCTCGCGTTTTGGATTTCCGTTTGTGAGATCCGTTCAGGCTCAGTTTTGCCCTAATGCATTCTGAATGGAAAAGGATTCACTCAGAATGCATCAGTTTGCCTCTGATCAGTCACCGTTCCGCTCGGAGGGGGACACCAAAACACTGCCTGCAGCGTTTTTCTGTCTGCCATGTGGTGCGGAGCAAGGCGATTGAAAGTTAATGGGGGACAGATCCGTTTTCTATTATGTCAGAGAAAACATAATAGAAAACGGATTCGTCCCCTATTGACTTTCAATGGTGTTCATGACGGATCCATCATGGCTATAAAAAAGACATAATACAACCGCATCCGTTCATGACAGATGCATGCAGTTGTATTATGGTAACAGAAGCATTTTTGCAGATCCATGACGGATCCGCAAAAAACGCTAATGTGAAAGTAGCCAAAGACTAACACGTGCATTGACCTCCCCATGTGTTCTGTTCTTATCTACGGGGTGGATTGACCATAGACTCTACAGTCAAGTGCTGATGTCCAGGAGGTCGCCAGAACCCTCCTCACGGCTGCCAGGTAAGTAATGATCTGTCGCACCTTGAGTTAATTAACACTGGAAGCATCAAGTACTTATGTACCTGGCTGGCTGCCACACGTGCCTTCCTGATTCCTGAATTCAACTGGAGTAGGAGGACAGAACGTGGCAGCTGGCACTGGCCTCCACAGGGGCAGCTTCTGAGGAGGTATTTTTTTGCTGCTGGGGCATTATTTAGTGTTTTTTGATGCCGCTAGGGCACTTTACTGCGTCGCGCTGAGATATTTAGCTCTGCTGGGGCGGTATTGTGTACCGCACTATGGTATTGCTGGCCCCGCCTACTTGTGTTAGCCCTGCCTTCTGTCAATTCGGACCCGCCTACAACATGGGGCCACTTTTGTTATTTTTTCCAGGGCTACTTTAAGTTCCCAGTTCGCCCCTGCTTATCTATATCCCTTGAGGGCAATATAGACAGTTTTTATTTCTAGAAGGCGGACATGCATGCGTATTGATTACATCGGTTCATACGATTATCATCACTTTTTCGTTTCATCGATTGATTGATATGCCGTAAGCTATCGAGTAAATGCTGTAGCATTGGAGGAGCTTTGCAAGTTCCCAGGCACAGAATGTTTTGCAATAATATTCAGCCAGAAAACTCCAGATTATCAGGATAATTTAGGGATCTCTCTCCCCCGCAGATATGTTCTTACACCTCTGCTCTGTCTCTTGTCTCTCTCTTCCGTCCCCCCCCCCCCTTCTCTCTCTCCCACTCTGTGTTATTTGGCCTTGCCTACACACCCCTCCCAGCCTTGCTGCTGTCTGAATGCTGACTGAAGCTGTCATTATCAGTGCAATAGATCTCTGGCGCTGGTTTTTATTGAATCTCCGCCTGAGGGGAACAAGCTTGCAGAGGTTGAGTAGGGGAAAATGTTCCCACGCTTGGGACATGCTGCCTGGTCTCTCCCAGCACATTCCAGGGCTGCCAGCACTAGGCAAATGTTTGGACAGCCCTGAACAAATAACACACCTTTAAAGAGACAAGTGAGAGGTTCCCCCCCTTGCACCCTCCCTTCAAGAGCATTGCACTCTGAGCGTGTGAGTGTGTGTGCATGCCTAAGGGTTCATTCAGTCTCTGGGGCTCACCATAGACTTGCAATAACAAGTGTGGGTTGAAGGGCACAGATGAAAAGAGACCGCTCTGTAGAAGGAACAAACAAAAAGAGGCGCTAGCGCCAAATATTAATTGTAGCGATTGCCGATATTTTATAGACTGCAAGTTAGATATATTGGTAATGGCTGCATAATGATTTTTTTGGTCAGCGCTACCTCCGGTTTGGGAGAACTTTCCATCACGTAGCAGGCAATGGCATGAATAGCAACTCCTTACGTTAGTTTTATTAGAAATGACCAGGGCTCGTGGTAGCAGACCCAGCGGTGCATTTAACACATCTTGAAAAGCTATCTTTTTATAGAAATTTCTACAAGTATTTTTTTTTTAATTTAGAACATTATATGAGAGAAGTAATCACCCCAGCTCGTCTGAAAATGGAGGTAACGCTCCTGACTCCCTCCAGGCAGTGTCAAGCAAAACTCTGATGTATTTCCAAGGATCTCTAAGAACCAACGTGTTCTTCTGCTTTTTAATATAAGGAAACTCAAGTAAACACATAAGTTCTGCATTCACATTCAGAACCGTCATGTAGTATCAGGGGTGCACCACCAATGAGGACAGGTAGGGTAATCGCCTCAGGCATCACCAGGTAGGGGCAAAAGGGGGGCAGCGGAAGGGCTGTGGGCAATGAGGGCTTTCATTGTGGCAAATGGGTTAAGTTAAGAAATTGGCATGAGAGGGGCTCCGTTTCAGTTTTCGCCTCTGGCAGCAGAAAGGCTAGGTGCACCCCTGTGTAGTATAATATATATTAAAGGGTTTTTCCAGGACCCAGCAGGCCCTGCAAACCTGGCTTAATTACTCATATATGGCCTTGAGAAGAAAGCTTGTAATATACCTACCATCTGGAAGTAACGTGGATCAGCACCTTGGGAACCCATTCACATTCTCTTCTTCTGAAAATCCTGCATCTGCTGACCATGTCCTTTACCAGGTTTCCGGCCTGGGCTATGGAAGAGAAGACACTCTTGCAACCCAGGACTGGGAGGTGCTGTGGATGGGGCCATAACTATTCATCTCCCTGGCACATGCGCAGCGTAGGTAGATTCAGGAGTTTGCGAATGCGCCAGAGAGACAAGTAATTCTGGCCGTGTCCACAGCACCTCCTCTGTACTGAGCTGCGGATGTGACGTCTTGTCCATAGCCCTTCCAGGACTCCTGGTAAAGGATGCAATGTTGGCAAATGCTAAGTGATTGATTCACACATCTTTGAGATGGTAAGTATATTACAAACTTTCTACAGGCAAGGTTTGAGTAACTAAGGTGGGCTTGTGGTGCCTATTGGGTCCCAGAAAACCCCTATAACTCATAAATTTGCTATATTTTTTGTCATTGAATAGAGTGATATCTTCCTCCCCACATTACAGCCTGTTGGCCCCTTTTTCCTGTCTTTAAAATATGTTTATGTGTTGAGAAACCTCAGTTTCCAAAAAATGTAAAGATGAAGAAGAAAGGGAGGAGGGGGATGCAGCTGCAGTGTTTCCATGACACTGTATACTGCGAGAGGGGGAGCAGAGCAGGGAGACGTCTGATTTCTCTGAGCACAAAGCTTTTCCATCACACTTTCCCACTCAGTAAAAATAGAGAGAGAATATATAGATTTACATAAAACCAGCAAAGAAAGGAAAAAAATCCAAAAAGACCGAAGGACAGAGGCAGACATGCCACAACTCCAACTGTGCAGGTGTCCTCATCACTTCAGTACGCTGCCCAAGCAAATCTGGAGGACAATAGCATGGTAAGATACATGTAAATACATCCACACGTGCAGGTGTACTGGGCAAACACCTGGGAGATTAGAGTCTGTGCGTTGCGCTCGTGCACTGCTTGTTACATGATTGAATTACGCCTCTGGGTGTTACTTTGACCTAATAGAGAGTGGGAGCTGCCAGTTACTATATCAGTCCGGTGAGCACAGCATGAGTGACAGATACTCAGGAACTAGACCTTTACCGTCACTGGCAATAACAATGGCGAAGCTATAGAAGGTGCAGAAAGCCTCCTCTGTGACCTAAGAGACAGTAATCCTATATGGCTTGTGACGGGTCATATGGATTCTGATACAGATTTTTTTATTAGGGACCAGATGTTTTCAGATAGGAATCTAGGCTCCTGTCCTCCCTTGAGATTATGTGCAGTATGGGAATAATGAATTCCCTGCAGACCTATAGTCGTGTTTGCAAAAGGAATATTTCTGATAATAACATAATATTGATTTAAGTGTTGTTCAGGATTTATAAAATTTGGTTAAAATCAGGAAAGATGATTAAAAAAATCTGAAAAAGAAAATAAGACTCATCTATCCAGTCCCCATTCCTGCTACTTTGGTGGTCCCCACTCAGGGGCGTATTGGCCATAGACCTTACAGGGAAACTTCCCGGTGGGCCAATGCCCAGGGGGCCGCCTGAGTACCCTCCTCACGGCCGGCCAGAGAAAGTTTTGGGGGATATATTTTGTGCTGCTGACGGCAGTATATTGTGGTGGACTGTGGTATTTGGCTCTCTTGGGGTGATATATGTGCCATATTATGATATTGCTGGCCCTGCCTTCCATAAATTTGGACCTAGCTAAAAAACGGGGCCACTTTTAATACTTTTTACAGCGCCACTTTAAGTTCCAAGACCGCCTCTGTCCCCACTGATACCTGCATCTACAACATGCTATAGATATATATACTTGTGATCACTGCATCCAATCACTATCCACAACGGTCATGCACCCTCTTGAGGCCAGTGGTTGGATGCAGTGGTCACATGGATAGATATCGTCACTGCTGACTTGAACTGCGAGGGCCATGGAAGCACCTGGGATGGAACAGATATTTTTTTAAATCCTGGACAACCCTTTTTAACGTGTGAACTACAATTTTTTATGTATGTGGATGCTTGTTTTCTGTTCAGTCTGCTATTGTCTGGTTTATCCCTAATTCCTGCACGTAATACAGTATTATGACCATTAGGTTTTGTTGGATCCGGTGCCAACTTGGCCAAGTCTTTTCAGGGAATAAGGAGCTACAGTCAACAGATTAGGCAAAACAAGCAGAAGGACGGATCCGGCATTGCGGTATTTTGAATGCCGGATCCGGCACTAATACGTTCTAGTATGTTTTCCGGAATTTTGGATGGAGATAATACCGCAGCATGCTGCAGTATTATCTCCGTCCTGAAATGTCAAAAAGACTGAATGGATGACATCCTGATGCATCCTGAATGGAATTCTCTTCATTCAGAATGCATGGGGATGTGACTGAAGCGTTTTTTTCCGGCATAGAGCCCCGACGACGGAACTCTATGCCGGAAAATGAATAACGCTGGTGTGAAAGTGCCTTTAGACTATTTTCTAAATATTCAAAAAGATGCTGATGAGGGGCGTGGCTTGGCTGCCGAGGCTCATGGACGTCTGAGCTCTCAGCTCCTGCACCAGAGCGACGATACACTGCATTTTAGGACCCCTTGCCGCAAGTCCCTTGCCTACAAAGCGTCCTGGGAATCCCTGGATGACATGGGGAAGTCGAAAAGAGTGTTGCCGAAGGTGGACGGCGATTCCCTGGCTAAGTTTTTTGAGCGGAGCAGACAACAAGATGGCGCCCGCAGCGCGGCAGGCTCCACATCCTCATCGCCGCGCACACCCTCTCCAGTGCAGGCGCTGGGAACCGCTGACCCGACACCTGCTCAAGACACCTTGGGTATCTCACCTGATAATCCACCATCTCTACCGGCCACACCGGAGGACATCAGGACCGTGGGACTCGCCAGACCCCGCTTCCAAGATGGCGCCGAGCGCTCCTCAGCACAGTTCCTCACCCAGTCACCGTCCTCCAGCCCGCAGAAGAGGAGGCCCAGGCTGGAAGATACCGCAGACTTACAGGTCAGTTGTCATCCCCCTGACCCTGTCTCTCCACTCGGGACTGATTTGAGCCTTTATCCTGCCTCCACCGACCCCATATCTGAGGACTCTTTGAAGCACATGCTTCTTGCTTTAAAAGATTCTATGCACCGCGATTTGGCTGCGCTCATAGCGCCTTTGTCTGCTCAGTTAAAATCGGTGGATGACAGAATGGATCATGTAGAAACAAAAATGGCCACTTTTGCTGCGTCTCAGAATGAGGTGATAGACGTCCATAATGATCTAGCGGAGGAGCTGGAAACGGTTAAACTAAAGTTGGCCGACATGGAGGACCGCTCCCGGCGGAATAACATTAAATTTAGGGGTATTCCTGAAGAGATTCCCCCGGCTGAACTTTCGGACTATATCCAGAAGCTCTTACAATTTCTTGTACCACGTTTATCTCAGCTGGACCTGGCTATTAATAGGGCTCATAGGGTCCCCAGGCCCAAGCACATTGATCCGGACTTGCCTAGAGACACTCTGGCTCGCATCCATTTCTATACCACCAAAGAAGCGGCCATGATGGCGGCCAGGAAACTAGATAAACTGCCTGCTCCTTATCAGTCAGTGCGTTTATTCGTGGATTTATCTGCTGCTACACTTCGACTACGTCGCACCCTACTGCCTATCACCATGGCCCTCAGGAAGCACAACGTGCCTTATAAGTGGGGATACCCTATGAAGCTGCTGGTGACCAAAGAAGATCGCATGCATCTTATTCGCTCATTCGAGGATGGAAAATCTTTGCTTCAATCCTGGAATTTCCATGTCCCGGACTTTACATCGCCGCCTTCTGCAGCACCAAGGCACCACAATCCAGGCTGAATACCTGATTCTCCTCGTCGTGGATGTGATCAATGTTCATTTTGTCGGCATACGTTGCAATATGTTGCCCATTAACCCCCTTTTTTCCTCCTCAGCAGGGACATAAATGCCTAGTTTACCTTTTGAACCGCTGTTGGGTTCTACTAAAGTCGAGCACCCCATTGGTGCATTTATAGATGAGTGCTCCGTTTACGCTTTATTGAGTTAGGATTAATATGATTATCCTCGGTATCAACCGCGAACTCTCGCCCTTGAACGCCAGCAGAGATTATTCTCTGCCCTTCTTGTTCTTTTGTTTTTGTCCATGCATGTTCCTTTTCAGCATTTTTGAGCCAATTTGTTATCCTTTTCCTTTTCCTTTTTCCTCCCCAGGTCTCGCCAGGCACTACCGTAGCCCTTTGCAGCGTTTCTTACCTGACTCATGGGTTTGAGGTTCATGTCCATGAATTCCAGAGGGTTGAATTGTCCCCAAAAGCGCTCTCATTTATGGAAGGAAACTTTGTCCAGTAAAGCGGACGTCCTGTGTGTGCAGGAATCCCACTTACTGAGCAAAGATACCTGTAGAGTTCGTCATCGTTTATTCCCTGATATTATACACTCTACGAACATAAAGAAGTCCAGAGGCGTATTCATAGCCGTTAAAAATTCTGTTTCCTTTTCGCCTATTTCACAGGTGGTGGATCAGAGGGGAGATTCGTAATACTGGTATGCACGATGAACAACATCACTTATACGATTGCCAATCTCTATGTTCCGAACAAACATCAGTTATCCTTTCTCCACAGAGCTATGCGTCGGATTAATCAGATTAAACAAGGTAAACTAATCATCTGCGGGATTTTAACACCATAATGGACCCCTCTCTGGATACGTCAACTCCTTCCAGACGTCCATTGCTTGGCTTAGCAGAATTTATACACTCCGAAGGCCTCATGGATGTCTGGAGGGCGCGGCATAGCCATGAAAGGGATTATACCTTTTTCTCCGCACCTCACCTTTCCTATTCCCGCATTGACCTGTTTTTGGTAGACGATACGGTCCTCCGCCAAACCTTAGAAACCACTATTGGTGTGATCAAGTGGTCAGACCACGCTCCTATATTCTTGACTATTGAGGAACATTATCAGGCGTTTCCCCTCCAGTATGGAGGAATAATACTTTTCTCTATACCCATCCTAAACATAGGCAAAACGTAACTGAAGCCTTGAATGAATACTTTGATATTAATACTGGCTCGGTGTCTGATCCGTTTGTGGTGTGGCAGGCCCATAAGGCTTTCATCAGGGGTGTTCTACTTAAAATTAGCCACTTTGAGAAGAAGAACAGAGAAAAAGACATTGCGGACACTTTAGCTAAAATCCGTGCCCTTGAGGTTCAGAATAAGCAGAAAACCACTCAGGACATAACCGACTGTCTTAGAAAGGAACGGGACAGACTGATGGCCCTCTTGACGAAGGATTTTACTAAGTCTCTCCAACGCAGTAAAGCTCGCTTTTATGCCCAGGGTAACAGAGCTGGGAAACTGTTAGCAAATAAACTCAAACGCCGCCAAGCTAAATCTAGAATCCCTTTCCTTCTCCACCCGACCACTAAAGCAAAATTGACTGATCCGGCGGACATAGTGGAACAATTCAGAATGTTCTACCACTCCTTGTATAATCTTAGAGACAACTGCTCCCTGCCCCCTCACCATGACGCTCTAGTTCAGGACTTCCTCCGACAGGCGCACCTCCCCAAACTTACTTCCGACCAACTTTCCGTTTTGAATGCCCCAATTACAGCTACTGAACTGGACAATGTAATTCGCTCCTTGCCGTCCGGAAAGTCTCCTGGTCCAGACGGCCTGTCCGGTGAATACTATAAACAGTTCTCCCACTCCCTCTCCCCGACCTTATTACATCTCTTCCAACACGTTATGCAAGGTAATCCTTTCCCTTCAGACATGTTAATGGCCTTAATTGTTACCCTTCCAAAACCGGGTAAATCGCCAGACATTCCCCAGAACTTTCGGCCAATCTCCCTCCTGAATTCGGACATTAAGCTTTTTGCCAAACTTATTGCCACTAGACTATCTTCTGTTCTTCCGCTGTTAATTAAAGAAGACCAGACTGGATTTATAAAAGGCAGGTTAGCATCTGACAATACTAGACGACTGTATAATATCCTTAACGTAGCGGAACTTCGCAACATCCCCATGGTGGCTGTCACCCTGGACGCCGAAAAGGCGTTTGACCGCCTTCATTGGCCATACGCCTTTTCAGTCATGGAGGAAATGGGTCTCTTTGGCCCCATTATTCACGCCATTAAGGGCCTTTATGCAGACCCTTGTGCTAAAGTGTTTACTAATGGAGTCCTTTCGGGGCTTTTCCACATCACGAACGGATCGCGCCAGGGCTGTCCGCTCTCTCCATTGATCTTTATCATGGCGCTTGAGCCTCTAGCTCAGCATATTCGACTTTCTGCTAGCATCACTGGTGTTCAGATAGGACCCTCTTCTCATGTAATCTCCTTATACGCAGATGACATCATCTTAACGGTGACGGACCCTGTCCGCTCCCTACGTCATGCATTTTCCATCATTTCCCATTTCGGCTCTCTATCTTACTATAAAATCAATAACGCAAAGTCACAAGCGTTACCGGCTAATATCCCTCTGGAGGAACTTAGAATTTTGAAAAACCTATTCCCCTTGATTGGCAATCATCTTCCCTACCATACCTAGGGATTAAACTTTCGTATCCCTGCTCACATGCATACCAGCTAAACTATGTCCCTCTCTTATCTACTGTGTCGCAAGACCTCGCACACTTTGAAATGCAGGAGATCTCATGGATTGGCAGACTCGCATCTTTTCAGATGATGACCCTACCCAAACTTATCTATGTTTTTAGAGCTCTGCCAATCCCTGTGCCTAACTCCTTCTTTAAAGCAGTGCAATTATGTATCAATAAATATATTTGGAAATCTGGGAAGCCTAGGATAGCTCAAGCTTTGATGTTTAGGAAGAGGTCCGCGGGGGTGTTGGTCTGCCTGCGGTCAAGGACTACCATCACGCCATAAGCGTCTCGTTCCTTCGAGAATGGTGGGCACCGACTGCAGTAAAACCATGGCTGGACATAGAATCCTCTATGGCCCCCAGTACCTCTCTGCGTGACCTTCTCTGCCTCTCTATACTCAAACCTGGCTCGGTTACACATCCTCTTGTTATGGGCTCCTCAGCTTTGTCTTTATGGACTGCTACTCATAGTGCATTTGGTTTGAACCACCCTCCGCCACTTGCGTTGGCCACAATGGACACGCTTTGCACTCTAATCGGCGACATTGACCTTTCCCGTGGAAAGATAAAGGTATTACCTGCGCTTCCCAGTTGGTTACAAAAGAGGTGGTGAAAACCTTCTCAGATGTTCGTCAAGATTATGGTCTCCCCACGTCAGAATTCCTCTCTTATATGAGGGTGCGTCACTGCCTCAGCTCACTTCTCTCCTCCAAGATTAAACTTCAGGACGAATTATTGAGGCTCTTCCAGCATCCTGCATTACTTAAGCGTCAAACTACTCGCTGTATTTACGATATTTTGGACGCTAAAACTACATTCATTAAGTCCCCACCCTTATTGAAATGGGAAACCGAACTGGGGTCCTCATTTACCAGTGAGATGTGGGCTGGGGCAGTCCGCTTTATCTCCTCTAACTTTCGCTGTGTCACTCATTATGAAGCGGGCATAAAAACCTTGCTCCGTTGGTACTTCACACCTTATAGGTTGAGTATTATGTACCCTGGGGTCTCTTCGTGTTGCTGGAGGAACTGCGGACAAACAGGCACCCTGCTACACATATTGTGGAGTTGCCCAAAACTTACAGCTTATTGGAGATCCGTTTTTGATCTTATATTCCAAATTTCCGGCCTGCGCATTCAACCCGTTCCATCTTTGGCCCTTCTGTTTTTGAATATTGCATCAGTCCCACCGACCTTTCGGCGCCTAGTGGGTCATATATTACTGAGCGCTAAACTAGTAATAACTAGGCACTGGAAATCCGCAGTTCCCCATCTCTTGCGGAGGTCCTCCTGGTCCTCAATGCGTCCTGCAGGTACGAAACATTACTCCCAAGTACGTTGATAAGCCAAACTCAGAAGTCACATACCTGGGCCCCCTGGAAGTCATGTCCTCATTATGATCCATGAACCTATTTTTGCTATCATGCTATGATGCCGCTGCGGGAATGCCTGGTGTGACCCCCCTCTTTATTGTCATATTTTCCTTTTAGCTTTTATTGTTTTTTCTGTGTCGCCTTCTTTCACACCAAATGATACGTAGTCGGATCTCAGTTGACACATATGTTGAGGCGAATGGAGGGTCTTGTGCCTCACCCTCATTACTGCTTCTGTATTTGCCTTATGCGGAGTATTGTATGCTCCCATTGACATTTCTATACTTTGTATTTTCCGTACTGTAAGATGTACTTACTTAATTCTTCAATAAAAAACAATTGATAGAAAAAAGATGCTGATGAGCTGAACACTCCTAAGGCTATTTTCACACTTGCGTTGTTGGATTCCGGCAGACAGTTCCGTCACAGCTGACAAATGCATTGAAACACCGGATCCATGTATTCTGGAAAAACGGATCCGGTATTTTTTTTTTTCACATTTTTAAAGGTTTGCGCATGCGCAGATCGGGAAAACGGATCCGGTTTTCTGGAACACTTGGTACCAAATCCGGCATTAATACATTTCAATGGAAATGACCAAATACCGTAACTGGGACTGAACTGAAGACATCCTGATGCATACTGCACGGAATGCTTTACATTCAGAATGCATTAGGATAAAACTGAAGCATTTTTTTTCCGGTATTGAGCCCCCTTGACGGAACTCAATACCAGAAAACTTTAACGCTAGTGTGAAAGTACCCTGAGGCCTCATGCACACGACCGTTATTTTGCAGCTCGGGCGCGGACCCATTCATTTTAATTGGGCCGCAAAAGATGCAGACAGCACACGGAATGCTGTCCGCATCTTTTGCGGCCCAATTGAAGTGAATGAGTCCGCGCCCGAGCAAAACGTTCTGCGGCCCTGCCCAAAAAATAGAGCATTTCTACAATGAGCCACATTCCGTTCCACAAATTGCAGAATGAAACACGGAGCAGCTTCCGTGTTTTGCGGATCCGCGGTTTGCGGACAGCAAAACACATACGGTCGTGTGCACGAGGCCTTAGTCTGATAGATATCATTAAAACATCAGGACCTTTGGACAAAACTATTTGATATAAAGTTGAGCAACCACTAGGTGGAAACCTCACCTGATTTATGTGCATGGGGCACTTTGACGTCATTCTGGAGCGCCCCCGGGAGCCGCACGAACTGTATGTATACTGCTCCCCCGCTCCCCACTACTACTATCCCTTGCGTTGTTACGGATCCGGCGGGCATTTCCGCATCCTAACAACGCAAGTGTGAAAGAGGCCATAGAATGGACTCCTGACTGATAGGAGATCCGCACTGATATATGTACATACTTTCTTTAGCTTGATGTTGACATGGATTTGCAATACCCCAGATCTACGGGCATCTGCAATTGTTTAATTTTTTTATATGCAATGTTATGTAATGTATTTTCATGGTTATACCTAGAGATGAGCGAATCGAAGCTGACGAAGTGGAATTCGATCCGAATTTCAGGAAAAATTCGATTCGCACTGAAGCCGAATTGCCTCATGCTTCGTGGTAACGAAATCGCATTTTTTCCTAAAATGGCTGCTGTACGTGTGAGGACATGGAGAAAGGAACTCTGTGAAGGCGGGATCACCCATAATGCCATGCATGCAGCCAGTCAGCAGCCCTGTGATGTCACAGTCCTATAAAAAGCATCAGCCATCTTAGATTCAGCCATTTTCCAGTGTACAGGGAGAGACGTCTGCAGGCTCTAGGGACAGTGATAGGACAGTGATAGAAAGACTTGATTGTGGTGAAAAAACTATTTATAAGTGCAGGGAAGGGATAGGGAGGAATTGTTCCACAGCATTTATGTAGAACAGGGTTCAGTAGAGGAGTTCAGAGCCTGGGTAATAGGAACAATCCTATTACACCTTGCTGCACTGACTGGGGATCCAAATTGCCACTATACAGCTATGTCATTCCAGCAAACCATTCTTGTTATTGGGGTGCAAGTGCTGTTTGATACAGCCATTAACAGGGTTTATTACAAGGAAATATTTCTACAGTACATCTGATTTGCCCTTGTGCGGTGCAGTTATATGTTGTAAAGCCCTTTTTGCCGTGTATTAGTGGCAAAAGAAAAATATATTTGCCATTGTGCGGTGCAGTGATATATTCTAAAGCCATGTTTGCCGTGTATTAGTGGTGAAACAAAAATATATTCGCAGTTTAGCATTGCACTTATCTGTTGAAAAGCCTTTTGTGTTGTGTAAAAGTTTGAAAAAAATTAGGGCCTAATTGCCGTTCAGCGGTGCAGTGATATATTCTAAAGCCCAGTTTGCCGTGTATTAGTGGCAAAACACAAATTTATTCGTCGTTCAATGTTGCACTTATCTGTTGAAAAGCCTGATGCTGCTGCTGCCACCACCTCCACACTGTCATTGTGCCAATCTGTGGCTTCCTCCTGATGCTGCTGCCGCCACCTCCACACTGTCATTGTGCCACTCTGTGGTCTCCTGATGCTGCTGCCACCTCCACATTCTGTCACCGGGTCACTCTGTGGTCTTCTCATGTTGCTGCCACCTCCACAGTATGTCACCTTGCCACTCTGTGGTCTCCTCTTGCTGCTGCCACCTCCACACTATGTCACCTTGCCACTCTGTGGTCTCCTGATGTGGCCGCCACCTCCACTCTGTTCTTGTGCCACTCTGTTGCCTCCTCATGCTGCTTATACCTCACCACTATGTCATAGAGCTTCTCATGCTGTTCTGCACAAGAACAGGTAGGGGCAAGATCCTGTGTGTATTAGCAGTGTCATTGTACAGCTGGGACTTGTAGTCCTACACATACAACATGCTGCTGAGTATCCCAGCAGGCAGACATCTCACTCAGGGCAGCACCTATATTCACTCCCTTTGCAGAGCAGTGGTAGGGGCAGAGATTGTTGTTATTGCAGGAAAACAAAGAGCCAGAAGAGAACTAGGGAAATTAGGAAATATAATTTTTTTACCTAAAACTTGCTTAGCTCAGTTATATATTGCTGCCGATCAGATTTACAGTGATATATTTTTTTTTCATAACTCGGACAACCCCTTTAAGTATGTACTGGACATCATTTGTTTGCTTGACAAAGGCCCCATTGAGCTGGGCTGAAACATTGACAGGGGTATTAGACGGGTCTGACACCCTTTATCCACGTTGAAGTGCTGCCTCATCATTTGCCTGATAGATAGATAGATAGATAGATAGTATGTTTTTGAAGTGCGGTTGGAAACTGTGATACTTGGAGGAAGACAATGGAAACGATTTGTATTCATTTTCTTACAATGTGAATAAACATTGCTTCATACAGCATATCTTTAGTCTTTTGACTTTTGGTCAAACTTTGGTATTGATTTGCTTAAAAGGGTTGTCTCACTTCAGGAAGTAGCATTTATCAAGGCACTTACTAATGTATTGTGATTGTCCATATTGCCTCCTTTGCTGGCTTGATTTTTCGATCAAATTATACACTGCTTGTATCCAGGGTTCACGACCACCCTGCAATTCAGCAGTGGTGGCCCTGCTTTCACACTGTGGGAAAAAGCACTGGTCTGTCTGGTGGCTGGGAAGTGTCCATAGGCTGCTTTTTCCTATAGTGTGTAAGCACAGCCATAGCTGCTGGATTGCAGGGTGATCTTAACCCCTGGATATGAGCAGTGTATAATGTGATGGGAAAATGCATGTAGCCAGCAAAGGAGGCAATATGGACAATCACAATACATTAGCAAGTGCCTTGTATTAACTTTCTCTACAGGTTAAATGCCATTTTGTTTTTCCGTTCTTCTGATAACACCTGACATATTATCGCCGTAGTCCTCGGTAATCATACAATATTTAGCTGTTGTGTATGGACACGTTCTATCTCAGTGATTATATAAACCCAAGGGAATGATCTTATAGGCGTAAAAGATCTTTGTCACGATCCTGTGCATCGTCTGTGTCTACCGCAAACTAGGGCTATAATCACCCCTGTGGGTCCCATGACACAGCGATGACAGCTGCTCCTAGATACATAGGTGGGACTGAAATTCTTCTGGGCTCAAAGGAAAGCTTGGAAGATAGCTGTGTGTACAGCAATTATAAAAAATGATGAGGTGGCATAAATCTGTAGAACCAGCCAGCCAGAGCATACAAATCATCTGAATCTGTTGGTGCTCACAAAGGCATTTCAAGGAACTGTCCAATTTCAACCAC
The DNA here is from genome assembly GCA_033119425.1 of Bufotes viridis. NCBI lineage: Eukaryota > Metazoa > Chordata > Amphibia > Anura > Bufonidae > Bufotes > Bufotes viridis. Next base: position 533,711,503 of record CM065590.1, on the reverse strand, counting down.
TCTATCTCGGGGCCCTTGCTTCTCCTGATGGTAGTATCAGAAATGCTTGTTTTCCCTGCCAAGAGCCTGACTGATAATGTAGGTCAGCAAGTATTTGACAAGATGATGGTATATCTGTGAGAGGTCCTCAGTAGATTACTTCCCGTAGGTCAATAATGAGGCTGCTTCAGTTCACAGTCAGCAATTATTACATGTGGCTGTGGCCATCAAGGGGGAAAACTCCCAAAAATGGCACCTTTAAGTACCTTCTGTAGTATTACAGTAGATCTCTGGTTGCCATTCATGCGTTAAAGGGGTTGTCTCAATAAGACAACCACTATCCATCTACAACATTAATGGGGTTATCCGACTCTTTGTAACTAATGACCTATCAGCATCTGATCAGTAGTGGTCCGACGCCAGGACCACCTCCGATCAGCTGTTTGACAAAGCTCTGGTGCTCACAGCTTACTCTAGGCCAGTGACGTGACGACCATCGGTCACGTGGCCTAGGCACAGCTCAGCCCCATTCACTTGAACATAGCCCCTGTTTCTGTTATGGGAGCTGCGGATGGTGCGTATCTGTGTGCAGGGTGCCTCTCCACATGCACCCCTACATTCACAGACATGGTGCACAGATTATGCGCCATTATCTCCTGTCCTGAGGTTTTTACAGGGGATCAGGCATACATTTTTATTACTGCTATGACCCCCGCTGGCTTTATGTAAACCTGTGCTGAACGTTAGTTATTAATGTATTGCACGATCTGACACACGACATCGTTCAGGTTGTGCATTGTGCGCTCATGTTCGGAGAGGTGGCACACTTTAGGCAGAGTATTTCTTCATGTTATTCTACAGATTTCTTTCACAACACCAAGGCTTGGAATGAAAGGTGTTAATGAGGCAGGCAGCTAATTGTCACTAATTGCGCTGTCAGTAGAACGCAGGCTGCTGGACGACATGTTGCTTAACACCGATACTTTATTAATCCCGACCATAAATTTCTTGTAGAGATTAGTGAGCAGTCTGGATGAGCACACAGGATACAATGCATGTTTTCCACACTCCAGTTAGTCATTAGCAAATTAACAGATACCAATAATAGAAGCTGGAGCACGACTGTGTCCATGCCCATTCACTGCAAGAACTCCCTGACGCATAAATGATGGCTGGAATCCAAAGAAGATGCTCCCTTATACAGGTGTCCTAGCTGGAAGCATGGTAAGTGTCTATCACCCTGGGCAAGCAGTGCCCTCTGCCTGCTATTAAAGGCAGTTGGTTGCCAAATTTTGTCCTTACAAACCACTAACTTTACTGCATAGGTGACATGCAGGGACGTAACGATCGCGGTAGCAGAGGGTGCAACCGTGACCGGGCCTGGCAGGGGGAGGGGGCCCACTGCGCTTACATGTAACGCGGCCCGGCATTTTCACTGTACTTAATGCCGGCCCCGTCAGAGCACTCATCTCACCTGCATGATATGCACTTCTCCAGTCTCTAGGCCTCCAGCATCCGGCCGCCCACCAGCTTAATTTGTGACTAGTTTTAGTGTGGCAGCGCTGGGCAGTGGCGTTGCTAGGGCTGGTGTCACCCGATGCGGTAGAAAATAGTGTCACCCCCCCCCCCCCCCCAACGACGATCTGTCTGCTTAGCACCCCACGTCAGCTGTCTGTTCACTATCCAAACCCCCATCCCGGTTATCGCTTGGGTTCAAATTCTTGCACCCCCAACAGCCCCCCCGGCAATCTGTCTTCTGTCTGCTTAGCGCCCCCCCCCCCCCTATATTTGCATACATATTATATTCTGTGCTATCCAGAATACAGCACCACATACCTTACAGCCAGTAACTTCTCTGATTCAGACCTTCTCTTTCCTCATCTTCTTCTTTCAGACCAGACCGCCATGATGATTTTTCACCCATCTCTCATCTCTGTAGTTTGACAAAAGACATCTTAGGTTCCTACTTTTTCATCATTCTCTTACCTTCTTAACAACTCACCTGCCACCTTCAGTAATAATAATAATGTGCACTAATTCAAAAGTGCTCCCGTTCTGTGTGCCGGTGCAAAAAAACTCCCTCAGTGCCGCCAGTTGAGCTAATGTCCCCATAATGTGTGCAAGTATAAAATACCCCTATATATTGCCCCCATAGTGTCCCCCATGTGCCATGCAATGCCCCCATGCCCCAAAGTGTCCCCCATGTGCCGTTAATGCCCTCATAGTGTCCCCCATGTGTCAGCCATGCCCCCATAGTGTCCCCCATGTGCCATCCATGCCCCCATAGTGTCCCCCATGTGCCAGCAATGCCCCCATAGTGTCCCCCATGTGCCAGCCATGCCCCCATAGTGTCCCCCATGTGCCTGCCATGCCCCCATAGAGTCCCCCCATAGTGTTCCGTTTGGTTGCGCTACCATCGCGAACAGAATAACGCTGCAACAGAGTTTTTCTGTCCGCGATGTGGTGCAGAGCAAAACGGATCCGTCCTGACACACAATGTAAGTCAATGGGGATGGATCCGTTTTCTCTGACACAAGAGAAAACGGATCCGTTCCCCATTGACTTTCAATGGTATTCATGACGGATCCGTCATGGCTATAGAGGACACAATACAACCGGATCCGTTCATGACGGATGCATGCGGTTGTATTATAGTGTCCCCCATGTGCCAGCCATGCCCCCATAATGTCCCCCATGTGCCAGGCAATGCCCCCATGCCCCAAAGTGTCCCCCATGAGCCGTTAATGCCCCCATAGTGTCCCCCATGTGCCAGCCATGCCCCCATAGTGTCCCCCATGTGCAATCCATGCCCCCATAGTGTCCCCCATGTGCCAGCCATGCCCCCATAATGTCCCGCATGTGCCAGGCAATGCCCCCATGCCCCATAGTGTCCCCCATGTGCCATCCATGCCCCTATAGTGTCCCCCATGTTCCAGCAATGCCCCCATAGTGTCCCCCATGTGCCAGCCATGCCCCCATAGTGTCCCCCATGTGCCAGCCATGCCCCCATAGTGTCCCCCATGTGCCTGCCATGCCCCCATAGTGTCCTCCATGTGCCAGGCAATGCCCCCATGCCCCAAAGTGTCCCCCATGTGCCGTTAATGCCCCCATAGTGTCCCCCATGTGCCAGCCATGCCCCCATAGTGTCCCCCATGTGCCATCCATGCCCCCATAGTGTCCCCCATGTGCCAGCCATGCCCCCATAATGTCCCGCATGTGCCAGGCAATGCCCCCATGCCCCATAGTGTCCCCCATGTGCCAGCCATGTCCCATAGTGTCCCCCATGTGCCAGCCATGCCCCCATAGTGTCCCCCATGTGCCAGCCATGCCCCCATAGTGTCCCCCATGTGCCAGCCATGCTCCCATAGTGTCCCCCATGTGCCAGCCATGCACCCATAGTGTCCCCCATGTGCCAGCCATGCCCCCATAGTGTCCCCCATGTGCCAGGCAATGCCCCCGTGTCCCATAGTGTCCCCCATGTGCCAGCCATGCCCCATAGTGTCCCCCATGTGCCAGCCATGCCCGCATAGTGTCCCCCATGTGCCAGCCATGCCCCCATAGTGTCCCCCATGTGCTAGCCAGGCCCCCATAGTGTCCCCATGTGCCAGCCATGCCCCCATAGTGTCCCCCATGTGCCAGCCATGACCCCATAGTGTCCCCCATGTGCCAGGGTTGTGACAATTGCGGACACAGAGGGTGCAACCGGGCACGGCGTGGGGGGGGGCCCCAATCCAAAGTTTGCCATGGGTCCCATGGCACTCTAGTTACACCACTGGTGACATAAAATCAAGTTTGAACATCCCTATGTCACAGTTCATAGCTTGCAGTCTACCTGCATAAAAGAAGTTTAATTCCATCTTGTGCTGGAGGTAAATTAACTGGTAAGTGTCCAGTGGGTTTTGCCTTGCAGTAAAGTGACCCAGCTGTTCCTCAGTAATCTGTACTAAAACCCTCCCCATATTAATGGCTCAGCAATCCCTTCCAAGCCCCCCACCATGCATTCTGGATCTGACACATGGAGTAAATTTCCCTGCAGTGGACGCAACCTTTGCCGGGTGTCTTCCACATTGACACTCCAAAGAATGTTGGACATTTCCACAGCATGGAGGTTCATGGTAATGAAGACTGCAACACACCTCAAGGGAAAGCCCAGGCAGTATACAATATGGATGGTAAACCCTAGCTGATTGTCTGCTCATAGTCTGAATGTTAGAACAACGGACTGTACAACTTGTGATAAGGCCCCAATAGTGCAGGGACAGACTGGGAACCTAAAGTGGCACTGTGCTTATGAAACCTACACAAGGATGATCCATGAACATTTCATATAGGAATCATGAGCTATCGTTAACTAGTTACTTTTCCATATTCCATTCTATTTTACCTGTACATTTTTCTCTCAATGATATGAATGTTTAAAGGGAATGTGTCCACCGAAAATGACCTATTGTTTAAATCCTGCTCTTTCCACACTAACCACTTAGGCTAATAATCGGTGCCACTTCTTGGTCTATATGGATCACTTTTCAGTAGTCATGTCATTATCACACCAGGCAGGATTACAATGACAGATATCACTTCTATATAGATAACACAGAATCCACCATTCATAATAGGTGATGTCACACCTCACCTACTCCCTCCCTGTACAACAGGGGTGCACAACCTTTTCTAGTTGGGGGCCACATTGTCAGCCTGAACCAATTCCAAGGGCCGAAGATAAAACTTAACAGGGTATTACCAACTGAAATACTGTATTTTTGGCATATTGAACATACAGTATATACTATAAATGTCTAGTTACAGTTCTAGGAGTCCCATCTAATAGGAGAATACATGAAAGATACATGTAAAAAGTTATAAGACATAGACCTACATGTCTTTTACCAGATGTGTGGGGGCCACACAGAATGGTATGGAGGGCCGCATGTTGCCCCCGGGCTGCAGGTTGTGCACCCTTGCTGTACAATAACCTCTGCACAGTTGACAGAGAATGCCTAGAAAATTCTCCCACAGAAGTCTCCTCCAGTCTATTGTGTCTATGGCCCATGGTGGTGGCTGTAAAGCGTACCTCTAAATGCTGTTAAGAACAGCTCAGGCAAGATGGCCGTCCTTATAATCATGTTTAGGAAATAGAATAAAAAAAATTCTACAGTCAGAAAATAAAAACCCGATTGGAAAAAAAAGATCGTGTGCCACTATATGGTTTTAACTGTCAGAAAAAAAAAGAGGCACATTCTCTTTAAATCCCTTTTCACCCACATATACGCAGTATACATATACAAAAAACAAAACCATCAACTAAAAATGTGTTGATCGGTCAGTCATTCCCTGTGGCTTCATTAACTACAAAGGAATCTCAAGAAGTCCTAATTATTTCCTTGATTGAAAATGGTTATAAGAATACTGAAGCTTACAAATTAGAAGCCATTGTTCTCCAGCTGAGATGCACCGTTCCCCGAGTGCCTGCTAGAGAGGTCATGGAGGGGCGAAGCGCTTCTGCTTGTTTGCTAAGGGAAGAGGATGACTTAGGCTACTTTCACATTATCATAGGATCTCAATAGCGGAAGAAAACGCTTCAGTTTTGTCCCCATTCATTGTCAATGGGGACAGAACTGGACTGAATGAAACGGAATGCTCTAAACTGCGTTCCGCTCCGTTTGGTTGTGCTACCATCGCGAACAGAATAATGCTGCAATAATGTTAGTCAATGTGGACGGAGCCGTTTTCTCTGACATAATAGAAAACTGATCCGTCCCCCATTGACTTTCAATGGTGTTCATGACGGATCCGTCATGGCTATAGAGGACATAATACAACCGGATCCGTTCATGATGGATGCATGCGGTTGTAATATGGTAACGGATGAGTTTTGGCAGATCCATGACGGATCCGCAAAAAACGCTAATGTGAAAGTAGCCATATGCAAAATGTACGTGTTGTTTAATGTGCACAAGGTTTATATTCTTAAAGGGGTTATGCCATGATTGATGGTAAAAATGAAAATCAGACATAATATAATATATAAAAATCATTGTCTAACAAAGCTAGAACCAGCCCTGTACCTCACATGGATCCAGAGATCATCCCATTCTTTGCTCCATTTATTTTATCAGCAGCTTGGGGCGGGGGGTGTCATTTCTCAGTGGTTTTTCCTGTACCTCTTTTCTTGTAGCTGTCACAGCTTCCAACAGAAGATATGGCTGGTGACAGTTGAAGATTTAAACTGAACATGTGTGACCGCCTCAGTGAGTTGGATGGAGAAATAGGGAATAGAACAAACAGCAGGTGGCGCTATAAAGATACGTTTTATTGAATAGCTCAGTGGCTATGCTAAATTTTTTATTGCATGCAATTACAAAAGTACTCTGATTCAGGTGCTGGTTTGAAAAAATGTAGAATGTTTTTCATGTGACAACCCCTTTAAGGTGTAGTTGGTTTCAGTAGTAGCAGTCTGATAGCAAATGGTTTGCTCTTTAAATTCAGTAAGTGTCAGCAGTGTCATATGGCAGTAGAATCATATGGCTAGTACCTTACCTGGCTTTCGTGTCTGTTCCCAAATTATGACTATGTCTAAATTGCTGCCTAAGAGATACACAGAGCCCTAATAGACCTGTAGGCCCTCCATGTGCTGCTGCATGATGCCTTAGAAGAAATCCAACGCTTCTAGGGTAAAATATAAGTAAAACACAGCATTTCTATGGAATATCAAAATTTGGTATAAAATCATATGTAAAGGTAGTTACAGAGAAGACTTACCGCACATGAATTTAAAAAAAATATTTTAATAGTTCAGACATTTTCGGATGTCACTCACGATACCTAATATGTTCACTTTTTTATTGTTTATATATTTTTATATGTAAAATTGGGAAAGTGGGGTTATTTAAACTTTTATTATTTTGGTGGGGGTTTTTTTGTTTTTGTTTTTTTACTTTTTTAAACTTGTTATTTATCAACTATTAGCCCCCTTAGAGGGCTAGATGCTGGGATCTTTTGATCCCTTGTCCTATTCACCCTATTAGAGATCTATTGAGGTATTTTTTAGGATTTTTAAACTGCCCATGCTAAGCTGTGACTCGTGCATAGTTCAGCGGGCAGATTACCATAGCAGCCATGGAAGGCTTCAGCAGCGGCCAGGCTGCCACGGTAATCGATCAGAGGCCCATGATTTCACTGCTGGTGCTCTGATTATAAGGCAGAGAGCGATGCACCCCTCTTCGTAACTCCACAGATTCCGCGATCAGTGTTGATCGCGGCATCTGTAGGGTTAAATAACAGAGTCTGGCGTGATAGTCTTTCCCTGTCATTGCAGCCAGTTGTCTGATGTATGATGCAACCGGCACCCGCCGTGTATGGAGTGGGCTCACTGCAGAGGCCCGCTCCATACAAATGCAGGTGCATAATTGCAAACATGTATGGCATTATGCTTTAAGGGGTTAAAAAGGCCCTGGAAAAAAACTAAAAGTGGCCCAAATGTTGTAGTTGGGTACAGATTTACAGAAAGTGGGGCAACACAAGTAGATGGGGCCAATACAAGTTGGCAGTGTCAGTAATACCATAATGCAGCACAGAATTATATCCTACAGAATCAAATACCACAGTGAGTAACAAAATACCTCCCCAGAGGCTGTGCCTCTGTGGTGGCCATCAATAGCTGCCATGTTTTGTCCTCCTCCTCCTCTAATTGTCTCTAATATGGAGCTAGGGGCTTAGGAGGTGAGATGTTGACCACATTACCAAGCCAGCCCTACCTTTAGCATGGTGTCCGGAATTCCTCTAATAGTTCCCCCAGTAGTGTGCCTGGCTAGCAGCAGTGATGAGAGCTCGGGTGGCCCCATTGGCATGGGCCCACCGGGAAAATTCAGTGTCGGGTCTATGGCCATTCCACCCCTGACCTTTCCTCAGGATAGGCCATCAATATAAGATTGGTGGGGCTCCAACACCTGGCACCCACAACAATCAGCAGTTTTGGGCAGCTTCCGAAAAAATATACAGCGTACAAAGCTGAAGTCAGATAGCTCTGCACACTGTGTAGTGTCCGTGCCGGAGTACTGCAGCTCAGCTCTCAATCATCCTGTGTATGCTCTATAGTTTCCAGTGCTGCAGCTACCCAAAACAGCTGACTGGTGCGTGTGCCGACTGTTGGACCGCCACCGATCAGATCCCGAGAATAGCTCATCAATATCTGCTCGGAAAACCCTTTAAATGCAGATTTCAATTCTGAAATTTTGTTCAAACCTGAATCATGCTTTATGCTAGAGGTCTCCAGCCTTTTGTAGCTTGCAAACTGATTTCAAATATGAAGGGTATTACTGAGGCAAACTGAATAGTAAAAGTTTATAGAGGATATGACACAAGGATGTGGCCTTTAGTCTAATGTTTATTGCCAGTGATGGTTTTGACTCTGGCGCCAGGTTTTAGTATTGCTATGAAACCTCTAGTGCTACAAGTGCAAAATTGAATCTGTAGAAGCCTAAAGCTGAAGAGCCACACATGGATTTTGAACCTCTCATTGAGGAACACTGCTCTATGCTATATGATGCGACCTGGTGTTATAGACGTCAGCTACATTCAAGAAAACCTCTCACTAAGATCTGTTTGCAACCTTGCTACTAGAATAGTGTCAGGTCAAAGTAGAAATGAGCCTCTTTAGAGGTACAAGTGCTATGTAGCCAATGCCAAGATCTCTTGACTAGACGTTATGCTCATCCATTAGACCAGAATGGCCATTTTCAGACTTTTTCATGGCACCTGTTTTCAACTACATGCATAATCTATATTATTTTTCAATGTTGAAGATAGGGAAGAGGGGAGGCAAATTAGCTCTTAGCAAGCTCTGCCCCTAAATCCACCAGATGTAAGGTAGCTATCCTATAAGTCAATGTTTGACCTTTTAAACAGTCCTTGAGGCATGACTTGGTTAATAATTAAGCGAGCACCTCATCTGCAGACAGCTCTTTAGGGGTGATTGACCTCATCAGTGCAGAGCAGGGAGTAGTTGTAATAATTAAGGACATGTAGTTTGTCCAAAACGCGACAGGGTGCTGTGATTATTTGTATGTGTTTGCTGTACTCAAGAATAAAGGACCGTCCCAGCTTTTATGAATGGTACTGGTTTTTATTTTGTGGAGTATTGGCCTAACTGAGTGAGAGCCCTTCATATGCAGGCTCGGACTGGCCCACCTGGGAGGTGGGGGGTTCCTCGGTAGGCCCCCAGTGTCCTGCGCCCGGAGATAAGACGAAAGAGTAATTATTTCTCTTGTTTCTCAGGAGATAATTATTTTAGCCACTCGGTGACAGTATCGCAGAGTAATGCAGCCTCCTACTGGTGTAAATTGTACAGGAGGCCCCACAGTATCTTCTAAGCTTCCCAGGCTGCTGGCAGTGAAGGAGGTGAGAACATGTCTGGCCATCCTCCTGCCTTCCCTGCTGTCAGAAAACTGTGGCTGCTGGAGAGAAAGGCTCCTCTGTGGTGCTGGTCTAATTTCTCAGGTGTGTGACAGTAGTGAGCTGTAGGAGACTGTAAGGGGAAAATAGGGGATTTGTTTATAGTAGACTCAGATCTGTGTATGTGTGCTGCTCTCTGCAGAGTTCAGAGTGGCATTGGGGGGACTCTGCCCTAGGTCCCTCCAATGCCTCTGCTTCAGGTGCACACCCATTAGTGCCACAGCTCCAGATGCCCCCCAATGCCCCCATTTTAAATGCACCCTTAATATTGCCTCTTCTTCAGTTGTCCCCCTAATACCTCTTCTCCAGGACTACCACTATTACCCTGCCTCAGGCGACCCTAATGCCTCTGCTTTAGGTGCACCCCCATAAATGCCCCAGCTCCAGATGCCCCCACTCTGAATGCACCGCTAATATTGCCTCTTCTCCAGTTACCCCTGCTTCAGGATCCCCACTATTACCTTGCCTCAGCTGACCCCAATGCCTTTGTTTTAGTTATGACCCTCCATTTGCTCACATTGCGCCTCAAGCACATTTGCTTGGGCTTTGTTAAAGGTTATGACCTGCAAAGGGGGTTGGACTTATGACTGAAAAATTCTGCACAGTGCATCACATTCTCCAGTATTGAAACGTATGGTTTACATGGCGGTAGTGATCATATTCCGTATTTACAGGCATCACTGCTGCCATGTAAAGAGATACTAGTGGTGGAGGATTTAAAGGGGTTGTCCAGGTTTTCAAGTTATCCTCTCCACACCTGATAGGCATAGGGCATAACTATATGATAAGTGGGGTCCTGTTCCCCCTTTTTGATGGTGTGGCAGGCTCCTGCTGCTCCATTTATTCTCTTTGGGACCACTGGAAATAGCCAGCGCTGTACTCTGCCATCTCCAGCGGACCCATAGAGAATGGATGGAGAGGCAGTGCATATGCTCAACTTGCCACTCAGTCACGAAGGGGGATCAGTGGGGGCTCCAGCGTTCAGACCCTCATGGATCACTTAGTTATCCCGATCCTGTGGATAGAGGATAGCTAGAAAAGTGGACACAGGCCCTTTAACAGGCGAGCATTTCTATTTTAGTTTGACACATCTTTTGGGTCAGAATTTTTATGTTTATTTTATAAAAAATTTTTACACCCAAAGAAAACCTTTAAGGATAGGGAATGTGAAAAGGTCCAACAGCTAGGACACGACAGGTGATAAGTGTATGATTGATGGGGGTCTAACTGCTGGGACTCCCATGATCAAGTGAATGTGGTCTTAAGACCCTTGTGTACAAAGATTGTGTAACGTGTGACCTTAAAAATGTGACATACAGTGTACTTTGTCAATAGACGGTGTCCGCTTCTAACAGTGATATTACCAGGGGAAAATCTCCAGTGTAACGTGTGCAGTTAAAAAATGTGTCTGTGTGATATACAGTGTACTTTTTCAATAGATGGTGTCCGCTTCTAACAGTGACATTACCAGTGCCACATCTAAAGTGTAACGTGTGCGCTTAAAACATTTATCTGTGACATACAGTGTACTTTTTTAATAGACGGTGTCCGCTTCTGACAGTGACATTACCAGTGCGACATCTCCAGTGTACCGTGTACGCTGAAAAAATTTATCTGTGACATACAGTGTACTTTTTCAACAGACGGTGTCCGCTTCTGATAGTGACATTACCAGGGGACCATTTAACCAGTCCCGGACCGCCGTACGCAGGATTGCGTCCTGCGGGCGGCCGGGATCTTCTGAGTGGACGCATCGGCGCGTCCTCTCGCGATGCGCGAGATTTCGGGTACAAGCGCCCGCGCATGCGCAAATCGCGCATCGCGGTGACTTCAGAAGAACTTTGTCATCAGCCTGCCAGCCAATCGGCAGCGCTGGCGGGCTGATGAGATTCAAAAAAACGAATCAGGAGCCATTTAACCCATCATATTTGTAAATATGATGGATTAAATGGCTTCTGTGCTCTCTCCTGGGTCCTTTTCGTCGGTTGGACCCAGGAGAGAGCACACCTTACTGTGAGTACACACAAGCACCACACATTAGCCCCCTGATCAGCCCCCCATCACCCAAATTAACCCCTTGATCACCCCTTTCAGCACCTGTCAATCATCCAGTGAAAGGGAAAAAAGTGATCAGTGTAAACTGTCACTTTTTTTTTTCCACTGAGATTGACTGTTAGGTTTAGCTTAGTTTAGTCCCCTTTGGTAGGTAGATAGTGTTAGCGCCAAGCCCACCGCACCGCAGTCACTGGTTCGCTGATTAGCGTAGCGCTAATCAGCGTTTGTACTTTTATAGTATCTGTAAGTGATCAGAACTGATCACGGTCAGATATATAATAGTACTAGTGTCATTTTAGTTCGCCCTCCACCCCAAACGCAGTGTTTGCCCGATCAGGCCTGATCGGTTGCCCACACCTGCGCTCACCCACGCCACCTCGCCGCAGTGACAAAAAAATTTTTTTTTGTAATCACTGCACAATCCTTCACAAGCGCTGTGGCGATAAAAAATCAGTTTTGATCTTTTTATCAATCGCAGCGGCTTCTGTACTTCGCTACCCTCTCAATTGTAAGACAGGCTTGCTTTTTTCTTGGGTAGTCTCAGGAATACCCCCTAAATTTAGACGCCCAAATGTCAAACAAGGGGTATTCCTCTGAAGAGGCCTACAGGATTCTGACCCAGTCGGATGAGGAGTGGGAACCCTCATCTGACGAATCCAGCGGGTCAGAATACCAACCTGTAGAAAGCAGTGGCAGTCTGACCCAAAGTTCTGACGAGGAGGTGGAGGTCCCTGATAGAACCAGGCGTACCCGGCCCCGTGTCGCTAGACCACAGGTTGCGCAGGATCCGCTTCAACGGCAGCAGAGTGGGGCTGGCGCTGCCGGATTACGTGGTGAGGCATACACCAGCAGCGCAGCCCGTCCTGGACCTTCTACCAGCACTGCCGTAGAACATGGTGAAGTGGCGAGCACCAGAAGGGCAGTTGAAGCTGGTACGGTGGCACGTGCAATAGTTTCCCCGTCACAGCCACCGCAAAGACAACAGGCCCGTAGAGCCCCTAGAGTCCCTGAGGTGCTGGCAAGTCCTGATTGGCAGCCCCCAACTTCAGCCGCACCATTAGTTCCCCCTTTCACCGCCCAGTCAGGAGTTCGGGTGGAAACAGCTCAGATAGGATCGGCGCTGGGGTTTTTGAGCTGTTTTTCACTGCGGAGCTCTTTGACTTAGTCGTGGCAGAAACAAACAGATATGCCACTCAATTTATCGCCGACAACCCGGGAAGCTCTTATGCCCAGCCTTTCCGGTGGAAACCAGTCCAAGTTTCCGAATTTAGAACTTTTCTGGGCCTTCTCCTCAGCATGGGCATAACCAAAAAACATGAATTGCGGTCATATTGTTCCACGAACCCAATTCATCACATGCCCATGTACTCTGCTGCCATGTCCAGGACACGTTTTGAGACCATCCTGCGTTTCCTGCACTTTAGTGACAACACCACCTCCCGTCCCAGAGGCCACCCAGCTTTTGACCGGCTCCATAAAATTCGGCCCCTCATAGACCATTTCAACCAGAAATTTGCAGATTTGTATACCCCTGCACAAAACATCTGCGTAGACGAGTCCCTTGTACATTTTACCGGGCGCCTTGGCTTCAAGCAGTACATCCCAAGCAAGCGCGCCCGGTATGGGGTCAAATTGTATAAGCTCTGTGAAAGGGCCACAGGCTATACGCACAAATTTCGGATCTATGAGGGAAAAGATCAGACCCTGGAGCCGGTCGGTTGCCCTGACTACCTGGGGAGCAGTGGGAAGATAGTCTGGGAATTGGTGTCACCCTTATTTGGCAAGGGGTACCATCTTTATGTGGACAACTTTTACACAAGTGTGGCCCTCTTCAAGCATTTGTTCCTAGAACAGATTGGCTGCTGCGGCACCGTGCGACCTAGTCGCCGGGGCTACCCCCAACGGCTCATTACCACCAGACTTGCAAGGGGGCAGAGGGCTGCACTGTGTAACGACGAACTGCTCGCGGTGAAATGGAGAGACAAGCGTGACGTTTACATGCTCTCCTCCATTCACGCAGACACGACAGTACAAATTGAACGGGCAACCAGTGTCGTTGAAAAGCCCCTCTCAGTCCACGACTATAACCTCCACATGGGAGGGGTGGACTTCAACGACCAGATGTTGGCCCCTTATTTGGTTTCCCGAAAGACCAGACGCTGGTATAAAAAAGTGTCTGTTTATCTGATTCAATTGGCTCTATATAATAGTTACGTTCTCTACAGTAAGGCTATATGCACACGACAGTTGTTTTTTGCTCTCCGCAAATCGGGATCAGCAAAAAAAACTGATGGTCCATCAGTTTTTTTTGGAGGATTCCTTTGTTTTCACAGATCCCCTGTAATAAATGCCTATCCTCGTCCGCAAATGAGAAAAAAGTAGGACATGCACTACTTTTTTTGCTGAAGGGAAACACGGACAACGGACGCGGAACACACACGGATGAACGGTCAGCATTTTTTTGCTGACCCATTGAAATGAATGGGTTCCTGTCCTATCCGCAAAAAAAACTGAAACGGAAGCCGAGAAAAACAACTGTCGTGTGCATTTAGCCTAAGACTGGGAGAACTGGATCTTTCCTAAAATTCCAGGAAGAGATCGTCGAGAACCTCCTGTACCCAGGAGGTTTCGTGGCCCCATCCACCAGTGTAGTTAGCCGTCTACACGAGCGGCACTTCCCCAGCGTTGTGCCGGGTACCTCAAACCAACCGCCACCCCGAAAAAAAATGTCGTGTCTGTTGCAGGAGTGGAATAAGGCGTGACACCCGTTATTTCTGTCCTGACTGTCCTGACCACCCTGCCCTATGCCTTGGAGAGTGTTTCCGGAAGTACCACACTCAGGTACACTTAGGGACATAGGGACAGCACTACACAGGTAGTTTTTTTTTCCACTCAGGCTCTAGGGTCTCTCAGGACACTAGGTTTTGAGAGACCCTAACACATAGGGACGGTGCTGGTGTGCTACAGCAGAAGTGTGAAACGGTAGAAACGTCTCCTTTCACTTGGGATAACGCGTATAATGTACTTCGCACCATCTCTGTGTGATTTACACTTTACACATTGTCCCATGGGAAAGGAGAGGTTTCTGCTAGGAAAATAAAGAGTGACATGGAAAACAAAAAAAAAAATTAAACAGGTAGCAAGAAAAAATAAATCTTGAGTTAGTTCAGGTTTTTATGTTCATGTTTTATAAAAGTTTTAAAATGTTCTGGTTTTATAAAGTTTGCAACGTTCAAGTCATGTGCCTGCTGCCTGTTTTTTCTTCTTTTTTTTTTTTCCCCCCCATAACCACCCTTTATTTTCCAGGTATACCAACAGACCAACGGACCAACCGACGAAAACGCCGCAGCACTGATGTGAATTCTGAGAGAAGCATTGCGCTGCTGTCAGAAGACACGTGAAGTCGGTGTATGCGGCGCTGCAAGACGAGATTTCTCCTCTGCAGGACAGGTACGTTTGCCCAGGCATATGAGCTGAGCAGAGGTGTTGGAGTTCATATGCTTTGGCAAACACTTTGTATCAAAAATCTGGCAAAGATGTCTTCCTCCACAACGATCGATTGATCGATGTGAATGGAGAAATCACGTTTGCCAGGACATAGAAGCTGAGTGGGTATGGATGTTTGGGCGGAGCCCCTATGTCCTGGCAATCGCCAGGCCCCTCTTTTCTTTCTTGCATATTTTTTGGCAGAGATTTTTTCATCCAAATCGATCGATGCGAATGAGGAAATCTGTGCCGTTCGTTTTTTCTTTCAGCCCAGAGTCTGAACGGAAAAAAATCTCATTACCCGTATGCTCAATATAAGGAGAATAGCAGAAACTCCTAATGCTGGCCATACATGTAATGATTGCGGTGACCCTCAAATGCCATGGCAGTGGAAAAACCTCACATGTGACCCCATTTCGGAAAGAAGACGCCCCAAGGTATTCGCTGAGGGGCATATTGAGTCCACGAAAGATTGAACTTTTTGTCACAAGTTAGCGGAAAGGGAGACTTTGTGAAAAAAAACTAAAAAAATCAAATTCCGCTAACTTGGGCAAAAAAAAATCTTCTATGAACTCACCATACCCTCACAAAATACCTTGGGGTGTCTTCTTTCTAAAATGGGGTCACATGTGGAGCATTTATACTGCCCTGGCATTTTAGGGGCCCTGAAGCATGAGAAGAAAAAAGTGTAAAAATGCCATCCTAAAAGGTACTCCTTGGATTTAGGGCCCTTTGTGCAACTTGGCTGCAAAAGTGTCACACATGGGGTATCGCCGTACTCGTAGAAGTAGGGCAAAGTGTTTTGGGGTGTATTCACATATACCCATACTGGGTGTGAAAAATATCTCTGTAAATGACAACTTTGTAAAAAATTTTATACAAAGTTGTCATTTACAGAGATATTTTTCACACCCAGTATGGGTATATGTAAAAATACACCCCAAAACACATTGCCCTACTTCTCCTGAGTACGGCGATACCACATGTGTGGCACTTTTTTGCATCCAAGATGCGCACAGGGGCCCCAAATCCAATGAGTACCTTTAGGATTTCACCGGACATTTTTACGCATTTGGATTCCAAACTGCTTCTCTCGCTTTAGGGGCCCCTAAAATGCCAGGATAGTAAAAATACCACACAAGTGACCCCATTTCGGAAAGAAGACACCCCAAGGTATTCTTTGATGGGCATAGTGAGTTCATGGAAGTTTTTATTTTTTGGCACAAGTTAGCGGAAATGGAAATTATTTTTTTTTTTTTACAAAGTCTCAGATTCCACTAACTTGTGCCAAAAAATATAATTTTACATGAACTCACCATACCGCTCACAGAATACCTTGGGGTGTCTTCTTTCTAAAATGGGGTCACTTGTGTGGCATTTTTACTGCCCTGGCATTTTAGGGGCACCTAACCGTCAGAAGCAGTTTGGAATCCAAATGCGTAAAATGTCCTGTAAAATCCTAAAGGTACTCATTGGATTTAGGGCCTTTGTGCATCTTGGCTGCAAAAGTGTCACACATGGGGTATCGCCATACTCAGGAGAAGTAGGGCATATGTTTTGGGTGTATGTTTACATATACCCATGCAGGATGTGAGAAATATCTCTGTAAATGACAACTTTGTAAAAATTTCTATACAAAGTTGTCATTTACAGAGATATTTTTCACACCCAGTATGGGTATATGTAAAAATACACCCCAAAACACATCGCCCTACTTCTCCTGAGTACGGCGATACCACATGTGTGGCACTTTTTGCATCCAAGATGCGCACAGGGCCCCAAATCCAATGAGTACCTTTAGGATTTCACAGGACATTTTTACGCATTTGGTTTCCAAACTACTTCTGACGGTTAGGTGCCCCTAAAATGCCAGGGCAGTAAAAATACCACACAAGTGACCCCATTTTAGAAAGAAGACACCCTAAGGTATTCTGTGAGGGTATGGTGAGTTCATGTAAAATTGTATTTTTGGCACAAGTTAGTGGAAAATGAGACTTTGTAAAAAAATAAAGAAAAATAAATAAATTTCCATTTCCGCTAACTTGTGCCAAAAATAAAAATTCCATGAACTCACTATGCCCCTCAGTGAATACCTTAGGGTGTCTACTTTCCGAAATGGGGTCATTTATGGGGTGTTTCTACTGTCTGGGCATTGTAGTACGTCAGGAAACAGGACAGGTGCTCAGAAAGTCAAAGTGTGGAAATTCACTTTTTGCACCATAGTTTGTAAACCCTATAACTTTTACCCAAACCAATAAATATACACTTATTGCATTTTTTTATCAAAGACATGTAGAACAATAAATTTAGAGAAAATTTATAGAGAAATGCAGTTTTATTTGATAAATTTTCCAACATAAAGTGAAAAATGTCGTTTTTTTGCAAAAATTTCATCAAAAAAAGTAAAATAGGAAAAAAAGTAAAAATGTCAGTAGCGATGAAATAGCACCAAATGAAAGCTCTATTAGTGAGAAGAAAAGGAGTTAAAATTCATTTGGGTGGTAAGTTGTATGACGGAGCAATAAACGGTGAAAGTAGCGTAGCGCGGAATTGTAAAAAGTGGCCTGGTCTTTAAGGGTGTTTAAGGTAGGGGGCTGATGTGGTTAATGTGTAACGTGTGCGCTTAAAAAATTTATCTGTGACATACAGTGTACTTTTTCTATAGACAGTGTCCGCTTCTGACAGTGACATTACCAGTGCCACATCTCCAGTGTATTGTGTGCGGTTAAAAAATGTATCTGTGACATACAGTGTACTTTGTCAATAGACGGTGTCCGGTTCTGACAGTGACATTACCAGGGGGAAAACTCCAGTGTAACGTGTGCGGTTAAAAAATGTATCTGTGACATACACTGTATAGTTTAAATAGACGGTGTTCGCTTCTGACAGTAACATTACTAGAGCCCAGGCCCGGCACCACCTGTAAGGCGACCTAGGCAAGACCTGATGCGATCTCACTCTCTGACACTCACCAGCAGTCAGCCAGAGAGAGAAGAAGTAGAAGCTAGTAGCCGCCCGGCAGCAACTCAGGACAAGACAAGGACAGCTGGTAGGATTGGAACTACTGAGTTGTTCAACTAGAGTCTGTCTGATGGATCATTATACATCAACATACATCAATATAAGTTGCAGGCATATAGCCTAGGCCTAGCTGCCTAGCCAGGACCTAAAGAGTTGCAAAGCTATAACCCTCAACATGCCCTGACAGGCTCAGCAACAAATCATAAGAGAATGCTGAGGATTGTAGTATCACAGGGATATAGGAGCAGTAAACATGGTAGATGGAGCAGTCACAGATATTATATGAGGTCATTCTGGCCATTTGGGGCCACTGGGCAGGCAATATCCCTGTGATACTACAATCCTCAGCATTCTCTTATAATCTGTTGCTGTCAGGGCATGCTTCGTGCCGCCGCTACAGTACTGTAATACACTGGTATGATCTATACTATTGTATTACAGTACTGTAGCGGCGGCACACGTCGTAAATCGTGAGAGTTACGAGTAAGCGAACAATCTAATGCACAGGCTTGTTTCTTTAGCTATGGCTTAAGTTATGGTAGTTATTCTCCACCATTCTTAATAGGGGGCTTTATTGCAACATATAACTCTCTTTTAATTTAAATGCTGAGAAAGGGGTGGAACATATGTGATGTCATGATATGGGCAGATCATCTGGTAAGGGGGGGGGGGCGGCAATTTTTATCTTGCCTAGGGCGGCAAAAATCCTTGCACTGGCCCTACTAGAGCCACATCTAAAATGTAACGTGTGCGCATAAATTTTTTATCTGTGACATGCAGTGTACTTTTTCTGTAGACGCTGCGGACAGTGACATTACCTGTGGTACCTCTCCTGTATAACGTTTCCTCATTCCAAATACCTGTGACATTCCCTGTCATTTTTTATTAGCCGCTGGTGACAGCATTGACATTATCTGGGGGATATCTCCTGTTTGACATTTCCACATCCCAAATATGAGGGCCTATTTTACATTTTTTTGCGCATACACTTCCAAATCCTACCTTACTGTACGTGTGACATACTTTCAAGCATATATAAACTTTATAATAAAGAAGGCGAGCAGTAAGGGACGGGAAAGTGGCAGTGGCGATAGCTAGCTTCATATCCCAGTTTGCAGGGCGGCGCAGGACACCACTCTTGAAGTCAGACAAGTGCAACCAGGTGGTCGGTGGGATTGCAGCAGATAATGCTTCCAGTTGGGTAACCACCAACCTGTCTTCCACCAAGTCTGGTTTCAGTAGCCAAGGCCCTCGCATATAATGTTTTACAGGGTCAGCTCACCTGCAGGCCCTCATCTACAACCTTTTAGAGGGTCAACTCACCAGCAGGCCCTCACCTACAATCTTTTACAGGGTCATTTCACCAGCAGGCCCTTACGTAAAATGTTTTACAGGGTCAGCTCACCAGCAGGCCCTCACCTACAACCTTTTACAGGGTCAGTTCACCTGCAGACCCTTGCATATAATGTTTTACAGGGTCAGCTCACCTTTAGGCCCTCATCTACAACCTTTTAGAGGGTCAGCTCACTAGCTGGCCCTCACCTACAACCTTTTACAGGGTCAGCTCACCTGCAGGCCCTTGCATATAATGTTTTACAGGGTCAGCTCACCTTCAGGCCCTCGCCTACAACCTTTTAGAGGGTCAGCTCACCAGCAGGCCCTCACCTACAACCTTTTACAGGGTCAGCTCACCTGCAGGCCCTCGCATATAATGTTTTACCATGTCAGCTCACCTGCAGGCCCTCGCATATAATGTTTTACATGGTCAGCTCACCTGCAGGCCCTCACCCACAACTTTTTAGAGGGTCAGCTCACCAGCAGGCCCTCACCTACAATCTTTTACAGGGTCAGCTCACCTGCAGACCCTCACATATAATGTTTTAGAGGGTCAGCTCTCCTGCATGCGCTCACTTACAACCTTTTACAGGGTCAGATCACCTGAAGGCCCTCACCTACAACTTTTTACAGGGTCAGCTCACCTGCAGGTCCTCACATATAATGTTTTACAGGGTCAGCTCACCTGCAGGACCTCACCCTAAAACCTTTTACAGGGTCAGCTCACCTGAAGGCCCTCACCTACAACTTTTTACAGGGTCAGCTCACCTGAAGGCCATCATCTACAACTTTTTACAGGGTCAGCTCACCTGCAGAACCATGCATATAATGTTTTACAGGGTCAGCTCATCTGCAGGCCCTAGCATATAATGTTTTACAGGGTCAGCTCACCTGCAGGCCCTCACCTAGAACTTTTTAGAGGGTCAGCTCACCTGCAGGCCCTTGCATAAAATGTTTTACAGGGTCAGCTCACCTGCAGGCATTCACATATAATGTTTTACAGGGTCAGCTCACCTGCAGGCCCTCACCTACAACCTTTTAGAGGGTCAGTTCACCTGCAGGCCTTTACCCACAACCTTTTAGAAGGTCAGCTCCCTGCAGGCCCTCACCTGCAACCTTTACAGGGTCAGCTTACCAGCAGGCCCTCATGTACAATCTTTACAGGGTCAGCTCACCTGCAGGCCCTCGCATATAATGTTTTACAGGGTAAGCTCACCTGCAGGCCCTCACCTACAACCTTTAAAGGGTCAGCTCACCAGCAGGTCCTTACCTAAAATCTTTTACAGGGTCAGCTCACCAGCAGGCCCTCACCTAAAACCTTTACACGGTCAGCTCACCTGCAGACCCTCGCATATAATGTTTTACAGGGTCACCTCACCTGCAGGCCCTCACCTACAACCTTTAAAGGGTCAGCTCACCAGCAGGTCCTTACCTAAAATCTTTTACAGGGTCAGCTCACCAGCAGGCCCTCACCTAAAACCTTTACACGGTCAGCTCACCTGCAGACCCTCGCATATAATGTTTTACAGGGTCACCTCACCTGCAGGCCCTCACCTACAACCTTTAAAGGGTCAGCTCACCAGCAGGTCCATACCTAAAATCTTTTACAGGGTCAGCTCACCAGCAGGCCCTCACCTAAAACCTTTACACGGTCAGCTCACCTGCAGACCCTCGCATATAATGTTTTACAGGGTCACCTCACCTGCAGGCCCTCACCTACAACCTTTACAGGGTCATCTCACCTTTAGGCCCTCATCTACAACCTTTAGAGGGTCAGCTCACCAGCTTGCCCTCACCTACAACCTTTTACAGGGTCAGCTCACCTGCAGGCCCTTGCATATTTTTTACAGGGTCAGCTCACCTGCAGGCCCTCAAATATGATATTTTACATGGTCAGCTCACCTGCAGGCCCTCACCTACAACTTTTTAGAGGGTCGGCTCACCAGCAGGCCCTCACCTACAATCTTTACAGGGTCAGCTCACCTGCAGCCACTCGCATATAATGTTTTAGAGGGACAGCTCACCTGCAGGCCCTCACTTACAACCTTTTACAGCGTAAGAGCTAGCAGATCAGACGCAGGACTGCCAGGGGCGCACTCAAACAATCAGATACAGGAGATCAGGTACAGGAGTCGGCGTCTTCTCCACGTGCTTGAACATTGAGGGGCCGTGTCAGCACCTGCTGACCCATTCTCAAAGATCGAACAAAGGCCCTACAATCCCCAGACCGTGGTGTAAGAACGAAACAAATTTTAAGACTTGAGAAAGGGGTATGTTACCCCGAAACGCGTCGTCTAATTAATAAAGTCAACCTGAACTACATCATCTGATTGTTTGAGTGCGCCCTGGCAGTCCTAGCGCCTGATCTGCTAGCTCTACGCTTTCCTCAACTCCTTTTCGAGCCAAACTGGTGGACTGGCCACCGCCACAAGGCCCCGGACAAAGCCTAGGCTGCACCAACAATCGCATTCTGGTCATCCTCACTGTACACCTGCACTGGGGTTGTGTCCAATTAACACAACCCGAATAGGTGAGCAACATCACACATTTAACTTATCTAACCAGCTCTGACGATATCACCCTATGAGCGCCTTTTATTTCTCCATGTGCCATTAATAACCTTTTACAGCGTCAGTTCACCTGAAGGCCCTCATCTACAACTTTTTACAGGGTCAGCTCACCTGCAGGCCCTCGCATATAATGTTTTACAGGGTCAGCTCACCTGCAGGCCCTCGGATATAATGTTTCACAGGGTCAGCTCACCTTTAGGCCCTCACCTACAACCTTTTAGAGGGTCAGCTCATCAGCTGGCCCTCACCTACAACCTTTTACAGGGTCAGCTCACCTGCAGGCCCTCGCATAT
This sequence comes from Bufotes viridis, assembly GCA_033119425.1. Classification (NCBI taxonomy): domain Eukaryota; kingdom Metazoa; phylum Chordata; class Amphibia; order Anura; family Bufonidae; genus Bufotes; species Bufotes viridis. The sequence goes on along the minus strand of CM065590.1, from coordinate 533,689,314 downwards.
AAAGTTTTACAGGGTCAGCTCACCTTTGGGCCTTCACCTACAACTTTTTAGAGGTTCAGCTCACCTGCATGCCCCCGCATATAATGTTTTACATTGTCAGCTCACCTGCAGGCCCTCGCATATAATGTTTTAGAGGGTCAGCTCTCCTGCAGGTGCTCACTTACAACCTTTACAGGGTCAGCTCACCTGAAGGCCCTAACACACACAACTTTTTACAGGGTCAGCTCACTTGCAGGCCCTCACATATAATGTTTTACAGGGTCAGCTCACCAGCAGGCCCTCACCTACAACCTTTTACAGGGTCAGCTCACCTGCAGGCCCTCGCATATAATGTTTTACCGGGTCAGCTCACGTGCAGGCCCTCGCATATAATGTTTTACAGGGTCAGCTCACCGGCAGGCCCTCGCATATAATGTTTTAGAGGGTCAGCTCTCCTGCAGGCGCTCACTTACAACCTTTTACAGGGTCAGCTCACCTGAAGGCCCTCACACACAACTTTTTACACGGTCAGCTCACCTGCAGGCCCTCACATATAATGTTTTACAGGGTCAGCTCACCGGCAGGTCCTCACCCTAAAACCTTTTACAGGGTCAGCTCCCCTGAAGGCCCTCACCTACAACTTTTTACAGGGTCAGCTCACCTGCAGGCCCTAGCATATAATGTTTTACAGGGTCAGCTCACCTACCGACCCTCACCTAGAACTTTTTAGAGGGTCAGCTCACCTGCAGGCCCTTGCATATAATGTTTTACAGGGTCTGCTCACCTGCAGGCATTCACAGATAATGTTTTACAGGGTCAGCTCACCTGCAGGCCCTCACCTACAACCTTTTAGAGGGTCAGTTCACCTGCAGGCCCTCACCTACAACCTTTAGAGCGTAAGAGCTAGCAGATCAGACGCAGGACTGCCAGGGGCGCACTCAAACAATCAGATGATGTAGTTCAGGTACAGGAGTCGGCGTCTTCTCCACGTGCTTGAACATTGAGGGGCCGTGTCAGCACCTGCTGACCCATTCTCAAAGATCGAACAAAGGCCCTACAATCCCCAGACCGTGGTGTAAGAACGAAACAAATTTTAAGACTTGAGAAAGGGGTATGTTACCCCGAAACGCGTCGTCTAATTAATAAAGTCAACCTGAACTACATCATCTGATTGTTTGAGTGCGCCCTGGCAGTCCTGCGCCTGATCTGCTAGCTCTTACGCTTTCCTCAACTCCTTTCGAGCCAAACTGGTGGACTGGCCACCGCCACAAGGCCCCGGACAAAGCCTAGGCTGCACCAACAATCGCATTCTGGTCATCCTCACTGTACACTCTGCACTGGGGTTGTGTCCAATTAACACAACCCGAATAGGTGAGCAACATCACACATTTAACTTATCTAACCAGCTCTGACGATATCACCCTATGAGCGCCTTTTATTTCTCCATGTGCCATTAATAACCTTTTACAGCGTCAGTTCACCTGAAGGCCCTCATCTACAACTTTTACAGGGTCAGCTCACCTGCAGGCCCTCGCATATAATGTTTTACAGGGTCAGCTCACCTGCAGGCCCTCGGATATAATGTTTCACAGGGTCAGCTCACCTTTAGGCCCTCACCTACAACCTTTTAGAGGGTCAGCTCATCAGCTGGCCCTCACCTACAACCTTTACAGGGTCAGCTCACCTGCAGGCCCTCGCATATAAAGTTTTACAGGGTCAGCTCACCTTTGGGCCTTCACCTACAACTTTTTAGAGGTTCAGCTCACCTGCATGCCCCCGCATATAATGTTTTACATTGTCAGCTCACCTGCAGGCCCTCGCATATAATGTTTTAGAGGGTCAGCTCTCCTGCAGGTGCTCACTTACAACCTTTTACAGGGTCAGCTCACCTGAAGGCCCTAACACACACAACTTTTTACAGGGTCAGCTCACTTGCAGGCCCTCACATATAATGTTTTACAGGGTCAGCTCACCAGCAGGCCCTCACCTACAACCTTTTACAGGGTCAGCTCACCTGCAGGCCCTCGCATATAATGTTTTACCGGGTCAGCTCACGTGCAGGCCCTCGCATATAATGTTTTACAGGGTCAGCTCACCTGCAGGACCTCACCCTAAAACCTTTTACAGGGTCAGCTCACCTGAAGGCCCTCACCTACAACTTTTTACAGGGTCAGCTCACCTGAAGGCCATCATCTACAACTTTTTACAGGGTCAGCTCACCTGCAGAACCATGCATATAATGTTTTACAGGGTCAGCTCATCTGCAGGCCCTAGCATATAATGTTTTACAGGGTCAGCTCTCCTGCATGCGCTCACTTACAACCTTTTACAGGGTCAGATCACCTGAAGGCCCTCACCTACAACTTTTTACAGGGTCAGCTCACCTGCAGGTCCTCACATATAATGTTTTACAGGGTCAGCTCACCTGCAGGACCTCACCCTAAAACCTTTTACAGGGTCAGCTCACCTGAAGGCCCTCACCTACAACTTTTTACAGGGTCAGCTCACCTGAAGGCCATCATCTACAACTTTTTACAGGGTCAGCTCACCTGCAGAACCATGCATATAATGTTTTACAGGGTCAGCTCATCTGCAGGCCCTAGCATATAATGTTTTACAGGGTCAGCTCACCTGCAGGCCCTCACCTAGAACTTTTTAGAGGGTCAGCTCACCTGCAGGCCCTTGCATAAAATGTTTTACAGGGTCAGCTCACCTGCAGGCATTCACATATAATGTTTTACAGGGTCAGCTCACCTGCAGGCCCTCACCTACAACCTTTTAGAGGGTCAGTTCACCTGCAGGCCTTTACCCACAACCTTTTAGAAGGTCAGCTCCCCTGCAGGCCCTCACCTGCAACCTTTTACAGGGTCAGCTTACCAGCAGGCCCTCATGTACAATCTTTTACAGGGTCATCTCACCTGCAGGCCCTCGCATATAATGTTTTACAGGGTAAGCTCACCTGCAGGCCCTCACCTACAACCTTTAAAGGGTCAGCTCACCAGCAGGTCCTTACCTAAAATCTTTTACAGGGTCAGCTCACCAGCAGGCCCTCACCTAAAACCTTTTACACGGTCAGCTCACCTGCAGACCCTCGCATATAATGTTTTACAGGGTCACCTCACCTGCAGGCCCTCACCTACAACCTTTAAAGGGTCAGCTCACCAGCAGGTCCTTACCTAAAATCTTTTACAGGGTCAGCTCACCAGCAGGCCCTCACCTAAAACCTTTTACACGGTCAGCTCACCTGCAGACCCTCGCATATAATGTTTTACAGGGTCACCTCACCTGCAGGCCCTCACCTACAACCTTTAAAGGGTCAGCTCACCAGCAGGTCCATACCTAAAATCTTTTACAGGGTCAGCTCACCAGCAGGCCCTCACCTAAAACCTTTTACACGGTCAGCTCACCTGCAGACCCTCGCATATAATGTTTTACAGGGTCACCTCACCTGCAGGCCCTCACCTACAACCTTTTACAGGGTCATCTCACCTTTAGGCCCTCATCTACAACCTTTTAGAGGGTCAGCTCACCAGCTTGCCCTCACCTACAACCTTTTACAGGGTCAGCTCACCTGCAGGCCCTTGCATATTTTTTACAGGGTCAGCTCACCTGCAGGCCCTCAAATATGATATTTTACATGGTCAGCTCACCTGCAGGCCCTCACCTACAACTTTTTAGAGGGTCGGCTCACCAGCAGGCCCTCACCTACAATCTTTTACAGGGTCAGCTCACCTGCAGCCACTCGCATATAATGTTTTAGAGGGACAGCTCACCTGCAGGCCCTCACTTACAACCTTTTACAGCGTAAGAGCTAGCAGATCAGACGCAGGACTGCCAGGGGCGCACTCAAACAATCAGATACAGGAGATCAGGTACAGGAGTCGGCGTCTTCTCCACGTGCTTGAACATTGAGGGGCCGTGTCAGCACCTGCTGACCCATTCTCAAAGATCGAACAAAGGCCCTACAATCCCCAGACCGTGGTGTAAGAACGAAACAAATTTTAAGACTTGAGAAAGGGGTATGTTACCCCGAAACGCGTCGTCTAATTAATAAAGTCAACCTGAACTACATCATCTGATTGTTTGAGTGCGCCCTGGCAGTCCTAGCGCCTGATCTGCTAGCTCTTACACTTTCCTCAACTCCTTTTCGAGCCAAACTGGTGGACTGGCCACCGCCACAAGGCCCCGGACAAAGCCTAGGCTGCACCAACAATCGCATTCTGGTCATCCTCACTGTACACCTGCACTGGGGTTGTGTCCAATTAACACAACCCGAATAGGTGAGCAACATCACACATTTAACTTATCTAACCAGCTCTGACGATATCACCCTATGAGCGCCTTTTATTTCTCCATGTGCCATTAATAACCTTTTACAGCGTCAGTTCACCTGAAGGCCCTCATCTACAACTTTTTACAGGGTCAGCTCACCTGCAGGCCCTCGCATATAATGTTTTACAGGGTCAGCTCACCTGCAGGCCCTCGGATATAATGTTTCACAGGGTCAGCTCACCTTTAGGCCCTCACCTACAACCTTTTAGAGGGTCAGCTCATCAGCTGGCCCTCACCTACAACCTTTTACAGGGTCAGCTCACCTGCAGGCCCTCGCATATAAAGTTTTACAGGGTCAGCTCACATTTGGGCCTTCACCTACAACTTTTTAGAGGTTCAGCTCACCTGCATGCCCCCGCATATAATGTTTTACATTGTCAGCTCACCTGCAGGCCCTCGCATATAATGTTTTAGAGGGTCAGCTCTCCTGCAGGTGCTCACTTACAACCTTTACAGGGTCAGCTCACCTGAAGGCCCTAACACACACAACTTTTTACAGGGTCAGCTCACTTGCAGGCCCTCACATATAATGTTTTACAGGGTCAGCTCACCAGCAGGCCCTCACCTACAACCTTTACAGGGTCAGCTCACCTGCAGGCCCTCGCATATAATGTTTTACCGGGTCAGCTCACGTGCAGGCCCTCGCATATAATGTTTTACAGGGTCAGCTCACCGGCAGGCCCTCGCATATAATGTTTTAGAGGGTCAGCTCTCCTGCAGGCGCTCACTTACAACCTTTACAGGGTCAGCTCACCTGAAGGCCCTCACACACAACTTTTTACACGGTCAGCTCACCTGCAGGCCCTCACATATAATGTTTTACAGGGTCAGCTCACCGGCAGGTCCTCACCCTAAAACCTTTTACAGGGTCAGCTCCCCTGAAGGCCCTCACCTACAACTTTTTACAGGGTCAGCTCACCTGCAGGCCCTAGCATATAATGTTTTACAGGGTCAGCTCACCTACCGACCCTCACCTAGAACTTTTTAGAGGGTCAGCTCACCTGCAGGCCCTTGCATATAATGTTTTACAGGGTCTGCTCACCTGCAGGCATTCACAGATAATGTTTTACAGGGTCAGCTCACCTGCAGGCCCTCACCTACAACCTTTTAGAGGGTCAGTTCACCTGCAGGCCCTCACCTACAACCTTTTAGAGCGTAAGAGCTAGCAGATCAGACGCAGGACTGCCAGGGGCGCACTCAAACAATCAGATGATGTAGTTCAGGTACAGGAGTCGGCGTCTTCTCCACGTGCTTGAACATTGAGGGGCCGTGTCAGCACCTGCTGACCCATTCTCAAAGATCGAACAAAGGCCCTACAATCCCCAGACCGTGGTGTAAGAACGAAACAAATTTTAAGACTTGAGAAAGGGGTATGTTACCCCGAAACGCGTCGTCTAATTAATAAAGTCAACCTGAACTACATCATCTGATTGTTTGAGTGCGCCCCTGGCAGTCCTGCGTCTGATCTGCTAGCTCTTACGCTTTCCTCAACTCCTTTCGAGCCAAACTGGTGGACTGGCCACCGCCACAAGGCCCCGGACAAAGCCTAGGCTGCACCAACAATCGCATTCTGGTCATCCTCACTGTACACTCTGCACTGGGGTTGTGTCCAATTAACACAACCCGAATAGGTGAGCAACATCACACATTTAACTTATCTAACCAGCTCTGACGATATCACCCTATGAGCGCCTTTTATTTCTCCATGTGCCATTAATAACCTTTTACAGCGTCAGTTCACCTGAAGGCCCTCATCTACAACTTTTACAGGGTCAGCTCACCTGCAGGCCCTCGCATATAATGTTTTACAGGGTCAGCTCACCTGCAGGCCCTCGGATATAATGTTTCACAGGGTCAGCTCACCTTTAGGCCCTCACCTACAACCTTTTAGAGGGTCAGCTCATCAGCTGGCCCTCACCTACAACCTTTACAGGGTCAGCTCACCTGCAGGCCCTCGCATATAAAGTTTTACAGGGTCAGCTCACCTTTGGGCCTTCACCTACAACTTTTTAGAGGTTCAGCTCACCTGCATGCCCCCGCATATAATGTTTTACATTGTCAGCTCACCTGCAGGCCCTCGCATATAATGTTTTAGAGGGTCAGCTCTCCTGCAGGTGCTCACTTACAACCTTTTACAGGGTCAGCTCACCTGAAGGCCCTAACACACACAACTTTTTACAGGGTCAGCTCACTTGCAGGCCCTCACATATAATGTTTTACAGGGTCAGCTCACCAGCAGGCCCTCACCTACAACCTTTACAGGGTCAGCTCACCTGCAGGCCCTCGCATATAATGTTTTACCGGGTCAGCTCACGTGCAGGCCCTCGCATATAATGTTTTACAGGGTCAGCTCACCGGCAGGCCCTCGCATATAATGTTTTAGAGGGTCAGCTCTCCTGCAGGCGCTCACTTACAACCTTTTACAGGGTCAGCTCACCTGAAGGCCCTCACACACAACTTTTACACGGTCAGCTCACCTGCAGGCCCTCACATATAATGTTTTACAGGGTCAGCTCACCGGCAGGTCCTCACCCTAAAACCTTTTACAGGGTCAGCTCCCCTGAAGGCCCTCACCTACAACTTTTTACAGGGTCAGCTCACCTGCAGGCCCTAGCATATAATGTTTTACAGGGTCAGCTCACCTACCGACCCTCACCTAGAACTTTTTAGAGGGTCAGCTCACCTGCAGGCCCTTGCATATAATGTTTTACAGGGTCTGCTCACCTGCAGGCATTCACAGATAATGTTTTACAGGGTCAGCTCACCTGCAGGCCCTCACCTACAACCTTTTAGAGGGTCAGTTCACCTGCAGGCCCTCACCTACAACCTTTTAGAGGGTCAGTTCACCTGCAGACCTTCACCTACAACCTTTTACATGGGCAGCTCACCTGGAGGCCCTCACCTACAATCTTTTACAGGGTCAGCTCACCTGCAGGCCCTCGCATATAATGTTTTAGAGGGTCAGCTCACCTGCAGGCCCTCGCATATAATGTTTTACAGGGTCAGCTCACCTGAAGGCCCTCATCTACAACCTTTTAGAGGGTCAGCTCACCAGCTGGCCCTCACCTACAACCTTTTACAGGGTCAGCTCACCTGCAGGCCCTCGGATATAATCTTTCACAGGGTCAGCTCACCTTTAGGCCCTCGCCTAAAACCATTTAGAGGGTCAGCTCACCAGCTGGCCCTCACCTACAACCTTTTACAGGGTCAGCTCACCTGCAGGCCCTCGGATATAATGTTCCACAGGGTCAGCTCACCTTTAGGCCCTCGCCTAAAACCATTTAGAGGGTCAGCTCACCAGCTGGCCCTCACCTACAACCTTTTACAGGGTCAGCTCACCTGCAGGCCCTCGCATATAAAGTTTTACAGGGTCAGCTCACCTTCAGGCCCTCACCTACAACTTTTTAGAGGGTCAGCTCACCTGCATGCCCTCGCATATAATGTTTTATAGAGTCAGCTCACCTGCAGGCCCTCACCCTACAACCTATTAGAGGGTCAGCTCACCAGCAGGCCCTCACCTACAACTTTTTACAGGGTCAGCTCACCTGCAGGCCCATGCATTTAATGTTTTACATGGTCAGCTCACCTGAAGGCCCTCGCCTACAACTTTTTAGAGGGTCAGCTCACCAGCAGGCCCTCACCTACAATCTTTTACAGGGTCAGCTCACCTGCAGGCCCTCGCATATAAAGTTTTAAAGGGTCAGCTTACCTTCGGGCCTTCACCTACAACTTTTTAGAGGGTCAGCTCACCTGCATACCCTCGCATATAATGGTTTACATTGTCAGCTCACCTGCAGGCCCTCGCATATAATGTTTTACAGGGTCAGCTCACCTTTAGTCCCTCATCTACAACCCTTTAGAGGGTCAGCTCACCAGCTGGCCCTCACCTACAACCTTTTACAGGGTCAGCTCACCTGCAGGCCCTCGCATATAATGTTTTACAGGGTCAGCTCATCTTCAGGCCCTCACCTACAACCTTTTAGAGGGTCAGCTCACCAGCAGGCCCTCACCTACAACCTTTTACAGGGTCAGCTCACCTGCAGGCCCTCGCATATAATGTTTTACCAGGTCAGCTCACGTGCAGGCCCTCTCATATAATGTTTTACATGGTTAGCTAACCTGCAGGCCCTCACCTACAACCTTTTAGAGGGTCAGCTCACTAGCAGGCCCTCACCTACAATCTTTTACAGGGTCAGCTCACCTGCAGACCCTCGCATATAATGTTTTAGAGGGTCATCTCTCCTGCAGGTGTTCACTTACAACCTTTTACAGGGTCAGCTCACCTGAAGGCCCTCACACACAACTTTTTACAGGGTCAGCTCACTTGCAGGCCCTCACATATAATGTTGTACAGGGTCAGCTCACCTGCAGGCCCTCATCCTAAAAGCTTTTACAGGGTCAGCTCACCTGAAGGCCCTCACCTACAACTTTTTACAGGGTCAGCTCACCTGCAGGACCACGCATATAATGTTTTACAGGGTCAGCTCACCTGCAGGCCCCAGCATATAATGTTTTCCAGGGTCAGCTCACCTGCCGGCCCTCACCTAGAACTTTTTAGATGGTCTGCTCACCTGCAGGCCCTTGCATATAATGTTTTAGAGGGTCAGCTCACCTGCAGGCCCTCACTTACAACCTTTTACAGAGTCAGTTCACCTGAAGGCCTTCGCATACAATGTTTTACAGGGTCAGCTTAACTTACATGCCCTCGCATATAATATTTTAGAGGGTCAGCTCACCTGCAGGCCCTCACTTACAACCTTTTACAGAGTCAGTTCACCTGAAGACCTTCGCATACAATGTTTTACAGGGTCAGCTCACCTGCAGGCCCTCGGATATAATGTTTCACAGGGTCAGCTCACCAGCTCACCCTCACCTACAACCTTTTACAGGGTCAGCTCACCTGCATGCCCTCGCATATAATGTTTTACAGGGTCAGCTCACCTGCAGGCTCTCACCCTACAACCTTTTAGAGGGTCAGCTCACCAGCATGCCCTCACCTACAACTTTTTACAGGGTCAGATCACCTGCAGGCCCACGCATATAATGTTTTACAGGGTCAGCTCACCTTTAGTCCCTCACCCACAACCTTTTAGAGGGTCAGCTCACCAGCAGGCCCTCACCTACAATCTTTTAAAGGGTCAGCTCACCAGCAGGCCCTCACCTACAATCTTTTACAGGGTCAGCTCACCTGCAGGCCCTCACATATAATGTTTTAGAGGGTCAGCTCACCTGCAGGCCCTCACTTACAACCTTTTACAGAGTCAGTTCACCTGAAGGCCCTCATCTACAACTTTTTACAGGGTCAGCTCACCTGCAGGTCCTCGCATATAATGTTTTACAGGGTCAGCTCACCTGCATGCCCTCGCATATAATGTTTTACAGGGTCAGCTCACCTGCAGGCCCTCACCCTACAACCTATTAGAGGGTCAGCTCACCAGCAGGCCCTCACCTACAACTTTTTACAGGGTCAGCTCACCTGCAGGCCCACGCATATAATGTTTTACAGGGTCAGCTCACCTGCAGGCCCTCGCATATAATGTTTTACAGGGTCAGCTCACCTGAAGGCCCTCGCCTACAACTTTTTAGAGCATCAGCTCACCAGCAGGCCCTCACCTACAATCTTTTACAGGGTCAGCTTACCTGCAGGCCCTCGCATATAATGTTTTACAGGGTCAGATCACCAGCAGGCCCTCACCCACAACCTTTTAGAGGGTCAGCTCACCAGCAGGTCGTCACCTACAAGCTTTTAAAGGTTCAGCTCACCAGCAGGCCATCACCTACAATCTTTTACAGAGTTAGCTCACCGGCAGACCCTGACACCTAATGTTTTAGAGGGTCAGCTCAGCAGCAGGCCCTCGCCCATAATATTTTAGATGGTCAGATCAGCAGGCCCGTGCTCCAAATGTTTTTGAGGGTCACCAGCAGGCCACCAATCAAAATTTTTCAAAGGTGTTTATGATGCCCTCCTTTATGAGTAACAAAGTGTGTATTGGAATGCCGGTTCCTTGTAATTTTTGGCAGACCTTTCACCTAGTGCATAGGCTTTATGAGTGTAGGAGTCCCACTACCTGAACAATTGTACCACAATGTGAATGAGGCCCTCCTTCATGTGATATACAGGTTGTATCGGAGTGCTTCTTGCTTGTAATTTTTGGCAGCAGTTGCACTTTATATACAAGTATATATACAGAAAAGAATGTTTCCGAACAATTTTTCCTCTAAAATCGATTTTATCTTTGGTTTTGTGCATATTTTTGTCAGTCTGTAAAAGTGACGTACTACTCGGACAACATCGTTTCCAGCAGCGACCTGGCAGTGCAAGATGCATCCAGACATCCTCTCCATGCTGTTCCCGAACCATTTTGGTGGTATTTCCATCAATTTATGACCTTTTCCTATGAACCAGGAACCCTCCCCTCTTCAGAGCAGGGAGTGCCTGGTTTAATGCTCGGGTTCTCCCTTTGACTTCCATTATAGTCGGGTGCTCTGTAGAGCACCTGAGCATCCCAATGTGTTCGGCCCGAGCACCCGAGTGCTCAATCAACACTAGTTATTACCACCGTGTAATCCAGCAATGGTGGCCGTGCTTACACACTATAAGGAAAGGCTAGTAATGCTCATCGGCCAACACCTTAACTATAGAGTGCAAACACGGCCACCGCTGCTGGATTGCAGAGCGGTCAAAACCATGGATACGTCCTGTGTATAATGTGATGGAAAAGAGTCAATATGGACAATCAAATACATTAGTAAGTACCTTGTATTAACTTTCTCTACATGATAAATGCCAATTGCTGATGTGAGACCACCCCTTTAAGTGTGCTACACTTAATACGGTCAGGCATAAATGTCTTGGTGTGTGCATTACGTGTTTCCTATGTGTGATTGGTGTGTGCTATATATGATCTATGTATCAGTGGTGTATGTGCAGTATGTGACATATGTATCAGTGGCATTTGAGCCATGTATAAGTGTCTTGTGTGCCACATCTGTCCAATGAGTGATTGGTGTGCGCTGCATGTGTCTTGTTTCTGACTAAGTGCAGGATATCCATATATTTGTAAATCCTGCCACATGTATGTTTGTGCATTTTGCTGTGAGTGTCTGCCATCATACTTCATCTCTCAACAATATTTCTGTTATCACTGTAAGGGCTCATGAACACGACCGTTGGATGTTTTGCAGTCTGCAAATTGCGGATCCGCAAAACATGGATACCGGGTGTGTGCATTCCACATTATGTGGGACAGAACAGTCCTATCCTTGTCTGTAATGTGGACGATAATAGGACATGTTCTATCATTTTGCAGAACGGCCATGTGGACATACAGACACGGAATGCACACGGAGTCATTTTTTTTTTTTGCGGCCCAATTGAAGTGAAGTGAACGGTACAGACATGGAAAAAAAAATAAATTAGTGTGCAGAAGCCCTAAGGTGGGTCCCCAGAATCAGTTACACTGGTGGGCCCTAAGTACCCCAGTCCGACACTGCTTGACAGGATTTGGGGGATACTATATATACTTACGGAGAGTGCATAAACATCGTGAGAAGTCTTATAGGCCTGGAATTCCATTTAGGTGCTGTCCATAAAGAGATATAGTATCCATCAGTGTGGAAAATAATAATTTCTTACCCTACACGAGGTGAATTTTCTCTTGCCAGTCCCTGCTGACCCCAAAGATTACCTCTTCCTATATCTAAAGTTCTTCAGTAAAAAACAAAAGAACAAGTGTGGGTTTCCTTTGTTCTTCCTGTGTGATCAGCCATGGTGTAAACCCTATTTAGATGTATAAAACAAGCTTTATGGCATCTTTATCATACGTGGCAGACAGAGCAGGGTCATGTCTCAGTCACTGGTGGTTCATTCTTTGTCCTGCTCTTACAATGTACTCAGACTTGTTGGCCAAGTAAACAAGACAATGCGCAATCAAGGAATTAAATATAATCTTACAGGGAGTTCTCTGAGCATTAAAGAACTCTGGCTGTGAAACCATGACACTTACTGAGGAGGAAGCCTGGCTGTAATCCCAGGGACACGTCCCATCATTTCCCTCTGTCACCAAATGGACTGTCTGTGCCAAATATGCGCATATGAAAATACCATGTAAGCAATGTCTGATAGCAGATGAGGCTAGCAGGTGGCCTCACTTCACGTACAGTGTATAATCCTACACGTATCACAAATTTCATGTGATTATTGAAATTCTTCACAATGTATTTGAAATAGATGTTTCCTCCATAATTTTAGATACAAGTCTTCGTGTCACCCTCCTCTGACAAGTGGATGATAATCACTGTATATGAAACAGTTTCTAGGTGACTGTTTGACAACCCTTATATCCATAATTATTGATCCCCCAGGTATGGCCATTCATCTTTCCAAAAATCCAAAAATAATCCGTCACATAGTTTTATTTGAGCATCATCAGACTGGATTTTATGGGTCCACCAGAGGAAATGATTGCGAGGGCCCATCCTCAAACCCTACAGAACATAAGCACGTTCTCTCTTTATCACTGCACACATGGGACATACAATTACTGCTTTTAAAGAGCTTTTTACATGAATCGATGCAAACTGTATGGGGGATGAATGATCGTAAGTATGATTGTTCATCCCCTATACAGTTTGCTTGTTGGCAACACATCCCATGTTTACACAGGCAGATGTTTGGCAAACAAGTGATCATTTTTATGTTAAAATAAAAGATATGATCCGCTGACAAGCATTTGCTGATCGGTTAGATGTTCCGTTGGGCCAATGATTGGGCACAAGCAGTCTAATGAACACTTGTTCAGCCAATTATCGACCCATGTTAACATCTATTAGGTTATTTGTGAAACAGTTCATAAGGGCTCTTTCACACGAGCGGATGCCGTGCGGGTAATCCGCTGCGTGAAAGAGAGCCAAGTCCCGTTCTGGACGGAAGAGACACAGAGCATTAACATGATTGATAATGCTCCGTGCCTCTCTGGGATGTTTTTTCTACAAAATCACGGTGACAACTTTATCTCACTGTGATTTTGTAGTAAAAGATCAGAGAGAGACACGGAGCATTATCAGTCATGTTCTGCTGTCCGGAACGGGGCTTGGCTCTCTTTCACGCATTGGATTACCCGCACGGCATCTGCTCGTGTAAAAGAGCCCTAAGGCTCAAAAGGCAAGTGATTAGATTTAAAGTCACCCCGAAATGGAGTTATCTTCAGCTGGGCTGTTTTGTATAGGGGGCCCTTCATTTTGACAAAGTTGGACCCCACAAAAGAACTTTCCCACACTTGAGAATTGCTTTAGCTGGCACAGCTTTATGCTGTCCTATTTGATGGTGGTATAAACTGGTGACAGAGATCCTGAGCAAAACACTGGGCAACTGATTTAGATTGACCCAGTCAGTGTTTGGCAGTTTCAGTGCACTGCACAAGCCCGGTTGTCCAGATATTCATGAGATCTTGGTTTTCCCTTGCAGCTGATTAATAGCCCTCTCGCTATAGCATCCGCAGGGAGTGGGGGCTTGAGGATAGCCAGGAGCTCATGACTATAGGACTCCCCGGCACGTGCAGCGTATTGAGTGGACTCCAGTGCTAGGCTTATGCTGGAGCTGTTCAATACTGAATTTAGTGAAACAACTGATCCAATTCAAGTAAGTGACCCAGCAGTTTGCTCTCGGACTCTGTTACAAGTTTCAGTCTTTAAATGCAAATTTGGATTGGGGTTCCTAGCGCCCACCAGAGGAAATTATTCTCAGGGCCCCCGGACCCTATTTCATCAATATAGTCTAACAGGTTCTAAATCAAAGAAGTATATCCTAGTCGCAAGTGAATAATAGGGCTCATTCACACAACCGTATGAATTTTGTGGAACGGGTGCGGACCCATTCATTTCAATGGAGCCGCAAAAGATGTGGAAAGCGGACCATGTGCTGTCCTCATCAGTTGTTTCGTTGTGCAGCCCCGCAAAAAAGATAGAACATGTCGTATTCTTGTCTCATATATTAGAATTGATGAGCTATAATGATGCTTAGTCTGTGAAAAACAAAATTTCCCTCTAAAAACTTCCATGACAATGGGAGCAGGTGGAGCTGCTTTGTCACCGCTGTCCCTACCCTACCTCTTGTTCTCCTGGCTGATGTGTGACCTGCCCTGAGATTTCTTGCTTGTTATGACCTGTCACCTTGACTTTAGCCAAGTCATCTAGAGAACATCCCTGTCCCATTAGCTTCAGCACCTATGCCATCTGCAGGAGTCAGCAGAAAGTCAAAGCATCATTGTTCTTTCATTACATGAAACCGCTGGGAAATAAGAAAAACCCTGGATTGGAATTTTTTTTCCTCCTGTCTTTTTTTTTTATGAGCACTATTGTTATGTGCTGGGAGATTACAGGATGAGGTGTGACTCTATCTGCAGATACAATTACAGTCTTGTCTGCGTGTGTGCTCTCTGGGTTAACATATCCCAGATGTGCTGTGTGTCTCATTGCTTGCTATGTAAAGAGAGCGATGAAGCCAAGGAATCAGTGGGAGCAATGCAACAGCTTGTCGGAGCTTAGACAGAAAGCCCTGTGCTTATTTATTTTCTGTGCAGGCAGCACTCCCTGCGGGGAAAGGGAAGGCAAGCAGCTGGCTGGGGCAGGAGGTATCTCCTCTTTTGGTGACTGGGGAGTATCATTAACCATTTCATGACAGCACTGGGGTGTTTAGGATTTGGATGAAAAGTCCCCAGCACTAAAGCAAGAAGTATTATGTAAATATAGGGATATATTTTGTAAATATACTCTATCTTTTGCATCAATTTGTTGCAAATGCACTAGTGTAGAGATACAATATAACCTGGGGCTTAGTTTAAAGTTAGTTTAAAACTAATTTCATAAATGCACTTGAAAAGTCTTCAAACTATTTTCCTTAAAATTAAAATGTCTTTAAATGATATAAATTGGGTTGGCAGATATACAAAATCCATTTTTCAAATACCCTGATAGTAGAAGGGAGTCCCCCATTCAGGACCTTCATCAGACCCCACACGTCCTTGCAGTACATGGACAATGTGTAATACTTCATTTCCCCCCTGGTGGCACTGCAGGGAAATTGAAAACTTGCTTAAAGAGGACCTTTCATCAGGGTAAAAAATGTGAACTAAGTATGCTGACATGTTGAGCGGCGCCCAAGGATCTCCCTGCACTTACTATTATCCCTGGGCGCCGCTCCGTTCGCCCGGTATAGGTTCCGGTATCTTCTGGGACTTGGTTATACTAGGAGGAGCCTAGTATCACTTGGCTATACTAGGCGTATCCCAGGCTGTAGCGCTGGCCAATCGCAGCGCTCAGCTCACAGCCTGGGAGAAAAAAACCCCAGGATATGAGCTGTGCACTGCGATTTTTTACCCTCTTAAGACCCCACAGATCACAGGTAATTAATTACTGGTGTAGTAGTGAGACAACCTATGATCACCATATCATCTTGGGGCACTATTAACGTAAAAGGATTGTCGGAAGTGGACAATCCTTATAATGGAATTTTAAAAAAAAATTGTCTTTTGTTCATTAGAAGTTGCTTCTGTCCATGGGCTATGTCTGTTATTATAATTCAACCAGATTCACTTCAAGGAGAAAGAGTTGCACAATCAAACACAGTCTCAAAACAGATGTTGCCCCCAGGGAAAGAGTATAGGGCCAAACCTTTATTGAGGACCCTCCCTTGCCAGGGATACAGAGCATTTATAGGGGTTATTCCATGATTAACGTAAAAAATGAAAATCATACATAATCTAACAAAACTAGAACTATCCCTGCTCCTCACATGGATCCAGATATCTCCCCATTCATTGCTCCAATTGTTGTGCTACATTTAGGGAGCATGTCCTTTCCCAGAGGGTATGTCCTGTCCGCTGTGGCTAGTGGCAACTGAAGGATGGAACTGTGCATGTGCTTCCGTGTCAGTAAACAGGACAGAGAAATTAGAAAAAGAGCAAACAGCAGGTGGCGCTATACAGATAGATTGCATTGAATAATTTTTAATGACATGCAATTGCAAAAGTATTCAGATCCAGGTGCTGTATTGAAAACTGTGGAATAATATTAGTGGGACCTCTCCTTCAATGTATATGCGTGGCATTAAAATCATTAGATCAATGGTGACCAAGCTTGGTCTTGAAGGCACTTAGGCACATTTTATTATAGCTTGGTTCACATCTGCTGTGCATTTTCTATTTTTAAATTCTGGAGTAAGAAAAAAAAGAGAGAAAAGCTGGATTCAACATTTGACTGACAGTAGCATCACCCAATGGACCCCACTGACTGTAATGGGGTCTGTCAGATTATTTGTTAGAGTGTCTGCCATTCTCCCAAACAAAACAGCGCAGCAAACCAGTATTTTGTCCTGCATTTTTGTCGTAATGTGCGACAAGGGCTTCTTAAAGGACTTCCGCAGCAGATGTGAACCTACCCGAAGACTGTTGTGGCACAGCAGTAAACCTTTGTGTTGTTTTGTGTGGTCTCTGTTCATGTGTGTGTGTGTGCTCACGTGTGTGTCTCTGGCGTGTAAAAAGGTTTCTAGGGAAAGCGTCTCACACAAACTACAATATTTGCTCCTTCTGCTGCTCTACATTTGGCGCTTTCACACCCATCAAACGTTTTATCAAGTTCAATGATTCGTGACACGCTCCCAGAGATGAAAGCACCAGCGGAGACAATGAGCCTGTATTTACTGAGGTTTATGATGGCTTCAATTAGAGCAGTGCGCTTCCCTTATTAACACAAGAATAATCCGTGCGTAATGGAGAACGAAATTGCCATCTCAAGGTGATGGGTGTGATACGTGCACATTTTTAGTAGCAAGCAGAACTCATTTGTGTGCGTCTAAACAATGGCTCAGGTTCTCTAGAAAAGTGGTGTCAAGATGTCTACATGTGTATTACATGTGTCCGACGATCCTCTCCCTTCAGGCTACTTCCAGTAGGTAATAGTGTAACCAAACCGGGCTCTCTCACACTGAGACATTAGCAAAATGAGCGACATAAACCATAGAGGACAGGGGCGTAGCTATACGAGGTGCAGAGGTAGCAGTCCCTACCGGCCCAGGAACTTGAGGAGACCCTTGTGCCGCATGAGAAGACACCTGTATTATAGAAAGTGCATGCAGGTCGTTACCCCTTTGGCAGGAGGGAAGGGGTAAAGTAAAGAATTTGGCATGGGGGTGCTGTTTCAATTTTTGCCTCTGGCAGCACGGAGGCTATGTGCTTCCTGTCCACAAAACACTGAGGGAAGGGGGGCCCCAAGCTGAACTCTTGCACCAGGGCCCATGAGCCCTTAGCTACACCTACGCCCCTGGCCATGGCAATACTTGTTCTACAACATGGTGAAAAGTGGTAGTATGTTAGTATGTTGGGTAATACTGTCGTAATAGTGGATGGGACCCAAGATATGGTGGCCAACAATTTGCCACAAACCTTCCATCTATCATGATTGCTGTATAACAATCCATTTGTATTGGTAAGGTGTATGTGGAACGTCTAAAAAAAATCAGGCTTGGTCTGACTAAAATTGTGCAGACGGGTGATTGGATTGAGATTCGTGCTTGCAATGTTTGGTCCTTTCTCAACATAGACACTTACAGATAAGTGAATGCCGGAATCTATGGATATAAAGTTAACAGGGCAGGATATGTTTACTTGACTTCTTCCACTTCCATGGTAAGTGTGCGTGAAATTTCTCAGCATTATACATAGAATGGACTAATTTATGTCTGTCCAAGACCTCAGTATTGGGGGAATACAATATCTCCTTACGGAGAGCGTCTCAATGGCGTGGTCCAGGCAACACTCCTCTGAAATTCTGGGAAGAGAGAATGCAACTAAATTATTATCCAAGGCCTGTTTTAAAAGGTTGAACATCGGCTTATAGGATAGCTATCTTACATTTGATTCGATGCCCACGTTTTTGCCCCATTGCAGTAGTTATGCTCACCTTTGTACTCCTTTTCAATAGTTATGCCCAACTTTGTGCCTCTTCACAGTAGTTATGTCCTCCTTGTGATCCCTTAACAGTAGTTATACCCACCTTTTTGCCCCTTTACAGTGATTATGCCCACCTTTGTGCCACTTTACAGTAGTTATGCCCACTTGTGTGCCCCTTCAGAGAAGTTATGCCCACCTTGTGTCCCCTTTACAGTAGTTATTCCCCCCCTTGTGCCCCCCTTTGGCCCCTAGTGACCTCTCCAGCTCTATTTAAAAACATACAAATACTTACCTGTTTCCCTGATGATCAGCACATCCTGCTGACCCCAGCAGTAGCACGACGCACTCACACACACATTGCACTGCTGGCTGTGCAGGAGGCTGGCTCCCTGGCTTTCACCACTCCTCCCACGCAGCCAGCAGTGCGATGTGCTGCCTGCTGGGAAGCGCTGGAGACCAGCAGAATAGTAAAGCAGGTAGCAGTATGGGGAGGAGCGATCACTATGCCATCACTCGTCCCCATACTGAATCACTGTTTGGCAGCAGCAGATCTTAATTACATAGCACGATATGTCACCGGCAAACATTGATTTTTAAACCTGTTGAAAGATTCCAATTACCCAATAGAGTGTTTGCCTATTCATCAGTTAATCGGTGGCAGTATTACACTGCCAGATCATCACTAACAAGCGCTCATACGAATGCTTGTTAGCGATGATCTGAAAGCAATGGCCGGACTGAAGGGGGCAGAGCCCTTGAGGGGAGGCCCACATGATGGGGGGTTTGGTTTAGGGAGCCCCGGAAGGTATAGGATTGGTAGGGAGGGGGAAAGGTGGGTTGATTAGGGGACCGTGGGGGAGTAGATTGGGTAGTTTAAGCAAGGAGGGAGGCGTGAAGGGGGTTAAATACAGGAGGGAAGGAGAAGAAGGTAGCCATTTTGGTAAAAGAGAGAAGCTCCCACCCACCCTCCCTAATTTTGGGGGGAGTTGATATGGGGTTGACGTGTGTGTGTCAATGGGGTTGTGCATGTCATGGCGGCTGTGGCGTGGGGGAGTCCTTGGAGTTGGTTACATTGGAACTTGAGTACATTGGGAGGGCTCCACGGTTGGGGCTGGACTCCCATGGTGGGCGAGCTGTTGTGGTGGATCGAGGGGGCCATTCTGTGGTGCTTCTGAGCTGGGGGTAACGGCTGGAAGCAAGATGGCTCACCCCGGTTTGGCAGCTAAGGTTTTTGGGGCTTCAAGCACCTCCCCCGTTAGGTTGTTCTTGGTTGGGAAGTTATGGTTATTTATGTATTTATGTATTTATGTTAATAAACGGCTGCTGTGGCCAATACATTTCTAGTTGGTTGTCAGAGTCTTATTTGGGGCTTATGGGGGATGAAGTCTATAAGGGGAGGCGGGATGTATTGGTCGTTATTGGTTGTGGTTAATAATGGGATGTGTAAATAGGGGAAGGGGGCGAACGGCATATAACCAATACCCCCGTCAAGATTATCGGTAGGTGTAATATAAGCTTTAGTCATATCAGACTGACCAACATCTGATATAATAATGACCTCTGGGTTCCAGTAGAAGTTGACCCCATTTAAAACTGATCTTGCAGCCCATCACTTACAACTAGGGTCTATTCTTTATGGGTTAATTCACAGATATCCTATTAGGCCTACTTAAAGACTACCTCACCTCTCCCGATCTGTTAATTCTGGAGCATCTTTTCTCATGATTCTATGTTGGGCCATTCTTCTATTATTTCTACTTAAAGTATTAGAATGAATTGCCAGCAGTTATAGTAAAGGTTGATCTAGGAGTTAATGGTTGAACCTGCAAAGTCTGACAATATCAGTGATGCCAGTGTCAGACTGTGCAGGAATACCCCTCTAACTGGTAACACTTAAATGGACCATAAGGCTGCAGACCACAGAGAGTTCAGTTATATACATCATAGAAAAATGGCACAACATAGAGTCGTAGAGTAGAGGCTCCAGAATAATTATTGTATGTTGAATACAAGCAGTCACTTAAACACTTATGTCAGGATTGGTGACAGGTCCTCTTTAATGATATGTCTTGCATGTGCAAGTCTCACAATGCAATGGAGTGTGGGCCCTCAGAATAATTTTCTCTGATGGGTCCACTAGATGTTTTCCAGTTCTATCTGTCCGTTCTACTTTTTAAGTGAGAATATCTGTAAAATGTCTCTGCAATCTTTCCATTATGCTTCAGGACTCATCTGTCTCATCTGTACAATGTAATGAGTCATTTCTGTCCTGAAAAAAACGTGGTAAAATACTAGTAAATCCAACCATTCTATTTCCCTATGAAGGTGTCTTAAGGATTTTATTATTTTGCTTAGGTGACAAACACATTAGCTCCTTCCAGTTAGCCCGGCAGCAAGCCATCACTCAGTTTTGGCCTTGTTTATTATATCGTATAATTCTTTGGCGCCAACCCCAGTGTGAACTAATAAAGCATGCCTCCTATTATTATAGTCAGCGCAATGTAGCCTTTCTATTGTAGGGTAAAAACAAAGCGCGTGTGTATTAAACTTGTCCAATAGCCCATAGGCATAATCAGTGTTGCTCACAAATGAGGTGTACTGTATCCTCGTTATTCATAAAAACATAGATCAAATAGCCACAAATGCGCCTGCTGTTTTATGTGTCCGGAGGACAGAAGGACAAGAGTACTGCAGCCAGCTCAGCCACAAAATGAACAACCTCTGCACTTTTTAAATGTCAAGCAGAATGGCTATACCGAAAAGCACCTAGAAAAGATGGGAATAGCACTTCAAAATTTAGTTAATGAGAATATGTCATGACTGATGTAAAAAATTAAGATCAAACATCATATAGTACATGACAATCTCTAAGTTCTAACAAAACTAGAACCAGCCCTGTACCTCACATAGAGCCAGTGTTCGCCCCATTTACTGCTCCTGTTCATGTTGGCAGCTCCGGGACATATCCTTTTTGCAGAAGCTCAGGAGCAGTGTCCTTTCCCAGGGGGTGTATCCTCTCTGCTGCAGTTCTCTCCCTGTAACTGTCACTGCATTTAACAGTAGATATAGCTGGTGGAACTTGAAGGATGGAAGTGAGCATGTGCAACCACCTCAGTAGTTAGTTGTGCACATTTCTACAGAGATTAAACACCAGGGGAGCACCATTATAATAAAGTAAAGTGACTACCTCACAAACTGGATGTTACAGATCAGTGAGTGTGGACTCACTGTGCCAACTGGTTTGGCTTTGGGCTAAACCCTAAGGACGTTTTTCCCCTGCTCCCCTGGCATTCACCCTTTAACGTTTGTACAGGAATCTGTACTTCGCTGCAGTGGAGAAACCAGACCTCTACCTCTTGGGACAGTCTCAGAATAGTGGGCAGGTGACCCACTGGGGTCAGGGACTTTGGTGCAAACACCAGGAGCTCAGAATAACAAAAACGCACCAAAAGTATAGTCTGAACAGTCAGTTAGGCTTGAATGCTGGTTTTGAGATCCATGAAGTATACAGGAAGTGTAGATGAATGCAGACACAGGATAGATTGTCAAGCAGGGTAGTAGTGGCAGACACAGGCAGGGCAGGCTCAGTGTTAGGCTGAAATACACACTGGGTAAACTAAACAGAACAGAACTAAACTTGACAGAAAGTGCAGGAATACACAGGCAGGGTGGGGCGGCTAGGAGTACACTAGGAACACAGGCAGGTGATAACGCACATAAATTGCAGAAGTGCTAGACTTCACAACTCTTTTGCTTATCACCAGGGAATCTAAAGCTCAGGCATCCTCTTCCTGGAAGGGGTGCATTAAATATCCAGGGACCCACAGCCATTGGATTTGGAGCATGCACATTGTCCTTTTAAGAGGATGTAGGTAAGCATGTGTGCCCTAAGAAGACAGAGGTTAAAGCACAAAGCAGAAGCATGGAGGCAGCAGGAAGGTGAGTAACACAGGTGGACATAGACAACTGACCTAACACTGGAACATACAGTAAATTACAAAAGTAACTATCTTTTTTGTGCTGAAGTACAGAAAAATTACATTAAATTTTGGTACAACCCCTTTAATGCAATATATAATAAATCTAAATGTATCACTATGGCCTTAAACACATGCAGCAGACAGTTAAATGTGTTCTACAGAATATGTGTTGGTTGAAGATTGAACACAGGGTCTTCTAATATCCCTTCTTTCCCCAAGTCTTTCATATAGAGGGGGCCTATTTCTAAAATCAAGAGGAGATGGGTTATTACAGTTTATGGAGTTAAGGCAAAAATCTCAGCAATAACAAGTAAAGTTTCCTTAGATGTCAGTCTGAATAATTTCACATTTGGTAATAATTTTGTCTATTGTTGTAAGGATATATTATGGTCACCGTCGGGAACCACAGCCAGCAAATTCAGAAACTGCTTCCTGTCTTCCTTGACCATTCCAAAAGATAGGAAGTTAAGGCTACCCCTAGGTTCTTCACCAGAGCCGCTGCAAGGCAGGTGGCAGAAAACAGGTGTGAGTTCGCTAAAAGCTGATCTACCAGAATGACTGAGGGGGCAAAGAGTAGTCAATAAACATAGTAAAAACCAGGAAAGACAGATAGAGCAAAAACAGCAGACATTATGGCAAAAAGCCACTATATTGTTATTCCCCACAAAAAAGTACAATGTTTTTGCACCTGATAGGGCCCCCAACCTCTGAGCAAGTGCTATGGCTACTATTGCCGAAGAAGCCTATCCCACTTTAAGATTACTAAATCTGGGCCATGGTGTTTAGCTAACATTTATCTTATGTGTATAACCAGCAAGTACATGAATAATAAGCAATAAATACATAAAATAAATCATTTACAGGTAATATCAATGAAATGCTTCAACCAAAATTCAATCTCAATGGGACTTTTCTGAATGCAAATCTCCGGTCATGTATAGCAATCTGTCTGGCTGCTACTCCTGCATGACGTTTCTAATTCCTCTTCTGTCCCCTTATAAATATTACATACCCAGAGAGTGGCATGTCTACTTAGCAGCAGTAATGTGCACTGAAAGCTTACATCGGAGACAGGATTCTTGTCTCATTAATAATGTGCTTAGGATATTCTTCCTTACTTCCAGCCACATGTCCTGGAATAAAGGACGTCTCACCCCCAGCATGGTTCAGGGGCCAGTTGACACATTGCCCTAAGACCTGTGAGACATTATGATGTCATCTGTAATGTGTCCCTGCCTGATTTCCTCCTGAAAGAACAAAAATCAATGTGGTATTGACCTTAAATAACCAAGCCTAGCCTACAAGGTTTTGTATACCCCGACGGCACAGACAATGCTTGCTAGACTGGATGCCCATGTATGCGTACACTTATTTTTATTTTTACGTGGGAGCTGTATGGTGCAGAATTTGGGAATGCAACAAACTTTTTACATAAGTGAAGTCCTTTGTTTTTGCTTAAACAGGTTGGCTCATCTCAGACATTGATGGCATAAAGCTAGGATATGCCATCAATGTTGGATAGGTACAGGCTCTTATCTCCAGCATGGGGCCCCCAAAGTGAAGGAGAGCGGGCCATGCATGGGCAGCGTGCTCTCCATTTATCACTTTGGTAGTTCAGAAAATAACTGAGCAATCATGCCCCTCCATTTTCAGAAGTCCCATAGTGGACAATGGAGAGCACCCTGCACGAGCGTAGCCACTGCGCCATTCATTGTTATGGGACTGATTGCCAAGTCGGGCTCTGCTATTTTCGGAACTCCAGTAGTGGTGAATGGAGGATGGTCACAGACAAACAGCTGCTCTCCATTCACTTTGGGGGTCCCGTTGTAGACATAGGAGGTGGGACCTACACCTATCAGACATTGATGGCATATCCTAGCAATATGTCATCAATGTCTGAGATGAGCTAACACCCCATTAAGTACTGTACATACAGCTGTAAGCTTGCCAAAAGCTATCAAATGTATGTCAGCACTCAGCAAGACTGGCCATACGCATTTCATAAGAGCTATCACTCCTGTCCTGAACCCTCATTCACATGCATGCTCGGCTTCGAAAAAGTGCTTGTTTTCTCCTGAACCCCCATTCACATGCATGCTCGGCTTCACAAAAAGTGCTTTACTGAACATGGAAGGCTGAGAAAGCTGCTGTCGGGCTCCTCTGGCTGTATCTTATCTCCTCTGACGTGCTGTTGGGGGAGTTGGGAGGTCACATACACATTAGATGATCTGCCAGTCATGCCAAAATTGGTAGGTATATCATATATGTAATGTGCATGATCAGCTTAAAGGGATTTCCTGAGATTTTGTAACTGATGACCTATCCTCTGGATAGGCCGTCAGTATCTAATCAGTGGGGGTCTGCCGATCAGCTGTTTGAGAGGGCAGCGGTGCTCGCAGTAGCGGCACGGCCTTCTCATAGCCTTGCCTAGGCCGTGAAAACGTCACACTATAATAGTGATCTCAAGCAGTGATTTGTGCCCCCTCAGAGTAATGATACCTCCTTAGTGCCCCTTGACAGTAGATATGCCCCCTGACAGTAAGGATGCCTCTTTTGTTCCAACACAATAGTTACGGTATGTCCCTTTAGCACCCCGTCACAGTAGGAATTTCCCCTTAATGCCAACCCTGCAGTAAGAATGCCCCCCTTTTTGCCCCAACACAAGTTATGCCCCCTTTGTCCATCAGTACAGTAGAATGCTCCCTTAGTTCCCCCCTATAGTAGTTATGACCTCTTCATCACCCTTTACAGTAAAAATGACCCCTTAGTGCCCCAACACAGTAGTTATGTCCCCCTTAGTGCCCCTAACAATGAGAACTTTCTATTTGTGCCCCCTTGCTGTAGTTATGCCCCCTTCATGCCATAACACAGTAATTATACCCCCTTAGTGCCACCTCACAGTAAGAATGACCCCTTAGTGCTAATTCAGTGTAGTTATGCCCCCTTAGTGCCTCCTCACAATAGTGCTGCCCCCTTAGTGTTCCCCATACAACACTGCTGCCCCTCAGTTTCCCCATTCAGTTTTAATATTAAAAAGTAATATTCATTTAGCCCTGTTCCGCCTGGGTGAATTACAGGCTACTTATAATGCCCCTGTAAAGCCCCTAGTATTTATAATAGGAAAGGAAGAGATGTCCAGCTCCGAAAATAGTGGTAGAAAAATCTTGTATCTTTATTCTGCGGTAATAAAAACTTCCATACAGGATGCTAAAGTCAACATGTCTGAAACATGTTGACTTTAGCATCCTGTATGGAAGTCTTTATTACCGCAGAATAAAGATACAATATTTTTCTACCACTATTTTCGGAGCTGGACATCTCTTCCTTTCCTGCTACTTGTTGTCGCCTCCAGGTGCGACATCCTTGTACTAGAACTAGTATTTATTATGCCCCCTGTATGGCCCCGAATAGTTATACTGTCTCATGTGCCCCCAGTATTTATAATGCCTCTCTGTAGTGCCCCCAATAGTTATAATTTCCCAGTATTTATAATGCCCTCTGTAGTGCCACCAGTGTTTTAAAGCCCTCCTGTAGTGCCTCTACTATTTTTAATACACCCTGTAGTGCCCCCAATATATATTATGCCCCTCTCCATAGTGTCCCGAGTATTTACAATGCCCCCTGTTGTGGTCTCAGGTGGCAGGTAAGTTTTTTGGAAATCAGAGCATTTGGAAATTCTCAGGGGTGGTCCTATAATCGGCCCAGAGGACTAAATGCTAACCCATTACCTGTAGTCGGTACCTCAAATGATACACTTACTTCTGGTATCATATAATGGGGGCCATGACTCATTTACTGATGTAATAATTGAGGGGGGCCCAGCATCAGTCTACCGGGCTGGCTCTAACCATTAGGGCATCTCTGAGGAGCAGCACAGGACCAGATCACGTTGGTATGGCCGCTTTTCTCCTCATGGGTTTGGGAATTGTTTTGCTCATCTTTATTTTCTCTTCAATACAATATGAGAGCTGTGTGTGATCCTCTCCGGCCCCTGAAAAATCTGCCTGAGGTGTGACACTCAACCTCCTACAATGGAGGAATCCCAGGAGAAAGAGCCTCCGCCTCCCTTAAAGGGCCAGAGTCCCAGAAATCCAAGAACATTTTATAATAATGTTTTTGCGTGTGTTTCTTTTATTTATATTTTCTTAAATATTAAATTACGCCATTTGTTAAGCGTCCATGTTTTCTGTATCCTATGGGCTGAGCCCTTGAAGGATGTATAACCAATGAACTCCAGAGGAGAAATGTATTTAAGAGATATCCCCATGTGGGACATTCATAACATACCATTAGGATATTCCATAAATGTCACATAGGTTTGGGTCCCACCTCTGTACAGACTTTGAAGAAAATGGACAGCACCCCACACATGTACAGTGTCCTCTCCATTCACTACTATGGGACTTCCAAAAATGATCAAGCAAGTGCACTGTGTATCTAATCCCATCTTGCGTGATACTGTCTACTGAGCTGAGTATCTAATTGTCTGGGGACATTGGTTATCCATCCTTCAAGGGTTCAGCTGATAGAATACCTATAGAAAACAGGGAATCAGAAGAAATGTCGCAATTAAGTAGTTAAGAAAAAAACTGCAATTTTTTAAAAAAAAGAGATGCACAAAAATTTCATTTATTATAAAATTTCTTGCCTTTCTGTGACTCTGGCCCTTTAAGGTACACGGAAGCTCCTTCACTTTCTCTTGGGATTCTTCTATTGGAAGAGGTTGAGTGTCGGACCTCAAGCAGATTTTCGGGGGCCGGAGAGGGTCACAAGCAACTCTCACATTGTATTGCAGAGAAAAAAAATTTTTGTAAAACAATTCCCAAACACATGAGGAGAAAAGCGGCCTAACTTACCCGATCTGGTCCTGTGCTGCTCATCAGAGGCCTCCTAAGGGTGAGAGCCAGCCCAGGAGACTGAGGCTGGGGTCAGTGCGTCACCTCAATGTATACCTTCTTATGAAAGCACAAGTGAGTCATGAGAATTCTAATGATGACATCACAACCAGCATCTCAGCGTGAGAGCAGCCATATTAAATGTAATAAGGTACAGATTACACATAATAGGCTAGCACTTTTCCTCTGGTCTGATTATAAAATCACCTCTGAGAATTCCCAAAGGCCCAATGGTGCTGAGACAACTAAATGGGACAATATAAATACTGGGGACACTACGGGGGGCATAATAAATACTGGGGGCTCTACAAGGTATATTATGAATACTAGGGGCACTACAGAGGGGCATTAACAACACTAGGGCCACTACAGGGGGTATGATAAATACTGGAAATTATAACTATTGGGGGCATTATATACACTGGGGGCACTATTACTAATGAGGGCACTCTGGTAGATACTCAGCTCAGCAGACAGTATCACCATACCTCCTAACCATCCTGGATCCGGCAGAACAGTCATGGACTTCGTCGGCTGTCCCACAGTCCCAGAACAGTTGATGTATGTCCTGCTATCAGCTGTCTCTGCATCCATAGGACACAAAGACAGCTGATTGTAATGGTGAAGCTGGAAGCTGTCTGTCCCTGCCTCACCATTCAGCAAAGCTGCCAGCTCTCCCCGGCAGGCATGATACAGTCACACATCTCACTGCTGGGCTGTATAGGAGGGGTGTGCAGGCCCCGGAATCAGCCTATGTGCTCCTCCTACACAGTCTGACCGCATCGTACCTGCTGTGGAGCACTGGGTGAGGATCATCGGGGGAACTAGGTGAGGATTTACTTTTTTTTTACTTCATTAATGGAGGGGAGGAAGCACTACTGAAAGAAGCACAAGGTGGGAATAACTACTGAAAATACTATGAAAGTTTCATAACTGCTGTGAGGGGTCACATTTGGGCATAACGACTATGAAGGGGCACATACTGTATGTGCATAACTACTGAAAAGAGAGCACATGTGGGTATATCTACCGTGAAGAGGCACAATGTTGGCATATCTACAGTGAAAGAGGCATAATGAGGGCATTACCACTGTTTGTTGGCACAAAGGGGTAATTATTACTATGTGGGGCATTAAGGGAACAGGGTAGGATTGGGTGTGTATAGTTAGGCCTTGAGTGGAGTTGGGAAGCGTGGCTTAGTATGAAAACATTTGCACTTATTGCTGCCACTGTCTCTTTGTAATTTTCAGAAGTTGGGAGGTATGTATACTTAGATCCATTACCTATCAGACTATGACATCAAATGCTTGTGCATGTTATGATGTCTCTGAACTATATGTACTATAAGAACAGGTGTATTTTTAGAGGGACACAGCGCCATCTAGAGTAATTATACTGTGGAATTGAACCTCGTTACAGTGTTGCATACTCTTTTACAGCACTGGGGTCTGCCGGCAGCTTCAAGCTATGTTGATTGTTTCCTCTGTATGAGCTATAGGGGGGCAAGGGCGAGGGGCATGGGGGGCGCGAGGCTCCGTAAAGGGGGGCTCCAGGTGACAGTAGATGAACCCTTCCACTGTGGAAGTGTTCATCTCCATAGTGATCTGTATCGCCGTCCTCTGGACAGCGATACAGATCGCTGTGCTGTGCGGCAGGGGAGGGAGAGGCGTCTCCCTCCCCTGCTCCTCTGATAGGCTGCGGGACTTGTGCCGGCAGCCTATCAGAGCGGTTCAGGTGGCGCAATGACGTCATCGCGCCACCTGAGCAGAGTACCGAGCGGGACACAGGCCGGAAGAGGCCTGCATCCAGCGCTTCCAGGGAGGTAAGTATTGGGTGGGGGGACCCTGGACCCTGGACTCTATTGGGGGGAGAGAGCCTGCACATGATTTGGGGAGGGGAAGCCTGGACCCTGCACATGATTTGGGGAGGGGGTTAATGTAGCCTGCACATGATTTGGGGGGTTAATGGAGCCTGAACATGATTTGGGGGGAGGGGGGGGTAATGGAGCTTGCACATGATTTGGGGGTTAATGGAGCCTGCACATGATTTGGAGGGGGTTAATGGAGCCTGCACATGATTTGGGGGGGTTAATGGAGCCTGCACATGATTTGGGGGGGGGGTTAATGGAGCCTGCACATGATTTGGGGGGGAGGGGTGGTTAATGGCCCTCACCTATGGGGAGGTTGGTGTACTTATAACAATTTTATAGACAAATGATACTATTTACAGTCGCTCGGGGGGGCGCAAAATGTTTTCTTCTTCCTAGGGGGGGCATGACAGAAAATAATTGAGAAGCATTGGTATAGAGGAAGACATATAGCTTAAGTAGCTGAGCACAGAGGAAGGTGGGGGCCACTCTGGCTACAGGGTGTATCAGGACAAGTATTCTGCTTCTATCTCTCCCCAACCACTTCACTCTTACTCTCTATGGGTCTCATCCCTATCTCCAGCCTCCATGATTTTCTAAGTTGAAGATTTGGTGTTCCTGAGCCCTCTATAGTCACAGAACGGCAGGAGGAAGAAGCCTTGCAACTATCAATACACATAATTAACCTCTTCACAGGAAATTACGTTTTCCAGGCTATAGATATTTATAACCTATCCTTAAAGGGAACATACCCATAATTTTACCCAGGCAGCCCCTCTGATGTTAGCACCAGAGCATCTTATGCTCCGATGCCCTTGATTGCCCTGCGCCAGATCGTGCAGGGCAAGGGCTCTTTTGTATCAATAACACACTGCCGGGTGGAAGCTTCCGCCCGGCAGTGTGTTCGGTGACATCACCGGCTCTGATGGGCGTGCTTTAGCAATGCCCTAGCCATTTTGCAGGCTAGGGCAGCGCTAAAGCCCGCCCATCAGTGCCGGTGACGTCACCGGGCTTCCTGGCAGCCCCATGGAGAGCCCGGTTCGTCACAGGAACTCCGGAAAATGCCTTTGCCCTGCGTGATTTAGCGCAGGGTAAGGGAGAGCATCGGAGCATGAACTGCTCCGATGCTCTTGTCAGGGGGGCTGCCTGGGTGAAAATGGAGGTATGTTCGGGTTCAGCTCTGAACCCGCAGAACCCCTTTAATATAGGCCATTAATATCAAATTGGTGAAAGTCCAACACCAAGCACCCCCTCCGAACAGCTAGTTTTGCCAGCTGTCGGTACTGGAACTCACACAAACAACAAGGGCAGCCTGGGTTGCTGTAGTTCTGCTCCCATTCACTTTTCCTGAAAACTCTTTTAGCTACTTCCCCACACTATTCTGGACTACCAGAGATGCCTTTATTAACTTCTCCTGCCCTAGCTTAAAAGGGATATTATATTTACTGCCTTTCCTGCCCAAGACCTCCAAGGGTTGCCAATAACCCCTTCACTGCCCTAAACCACTAGCGGTATTATAATAACATCTTGATAATTCGAAGTAAGCTTTATTAGACTTCAAAAGGCTTCACATATAGGGTGCACAATAGGGGGGGCTTCTACTTCACGGACGCACAGCGAGGTACCTGGAAGAGCTGTAGCAGGAGCTGTGTGAATTACTTATTCACGGAGTGGTGCCGCTCGTACTTATTTTCTCTATATTGTTGTCGGTATTATAATAACCCTTTTACTACCCTAGACCTCCAGGGATGTTACTATTAACTCCTACACTTCCCTAACCTACCAGGGATATTATGGTAACCTTTTACTTCCTTAGACCGCCAGAAATATTACCAATAAACCCTACACTGACATAACTCATTAGGGATGTTATCTTTAATGTCTTTACTGCCCTAGACCACTGAGGATGTTATCTAGCTCTGCAAGGGAAATTAAAACTATCTTCATATTTTCCAGAGAGATAACCGAACAAGAGATTGACCAGCCATTATTCCTTTTAAATAAGAGAAGATGTAAGTTGCAGATATGTTGTTAGAACATAACTATACACTGTGTTTGTAGCAGGGCCTTCAGTTGCCTGTTTCTGCCCCTGGGTGGGGGTGAACTGGTGTCAGGGCTTGCGTAATATTGTAGAAATTTTTTTGCATGTAGTTTTATGATGGTTACTGTCTGCCAGGTGAGTAGCAATAGCCGACTAGGGAGTAAATATTGGAGCTGAACTAAAATCAATACAGTTAATTGCCCGGGCACCAGCGCTCCTGAGACGTGCCCTGTCCCACTACAATGAGCCTCATGTTGATAAGCACCAGGCCTTATTTGACTGTCTTGGGAAATAACTGTTTTACTGGAGAAGCCGTGTCCTTGGTGGGAGGTAAGCCGGAGTTTGTTAACACACCAGTACCATCAGCAATTCTTGCACAGTATCCACTCGAACAATGGGCCTTTTATAAAGTCTTGAATGGCAGGCTTGCCATGAACATTAAGACGCTCTCCGCCTAGTGATACAGAAGGAGGGCTATAAAGTTATAAATGTGAGAACGTAACCTGCCTCTTCACAGCACCTGTGTGCTTAACCCAAGGCTTATGGGCACCTGTTGTGCTGTGTGCTGGAATGTCAGCTCTGCATTGTCACTGGATTTGCCAATCCCCACCTGTGAGAAAAGCAAGCAAACACTGTGGGAAATCTCCACCCACTTGAATTGCTGCAGCAGTACATTATCTCTAACCTGGGGCTTGGCCTGGTGTCAGAAGTCGGCAAATTAACCCCTACCATTCAAGAAAGACCAGCCGAGCAGAGAAAAACAGGTCCCGGCACTAGGAAAGAGTTAAGTCAAACAATCAGCCGGGTTAACTGACAATATTACTGCTCTGCAGAACTCTCTGCCCTGAAGGGTTTACATAAAAGTTTTCTTTATGCTCTGCATGGGGCAGACAGATTGGGAGATTTGTAAATGAAACTACCTTCAGGGTGTTAAGGGCTGCAGCGTTCATTTAGGAGACTTTCCTTTCCATGTAGATCATTGCTGTCTAGCCGCCTTCATAAAGTGAAATCATTTATCATCAAAGATGAGAGGAACGTAAAGGGGTTGTCTCACTTCAGGAAACGAAATTTATTATGTAGAAAAAGTGCTGACGTATGCGTACTCCCGTGGTCCCGGCCACCAGAAAGGCCGGCGTTTTTTTCTATAGTGTGCAAGCACAGCCACCGTTGCTGGATTGCTGCAGGGGCCGTAACCCTTGGAAATCAGCAGGGTATAATGCGATGGAAAAATGAATCAAGCCAGCTAAGGAGGCAATATGGACAATCACAATACATTAGTAGGTGCCTTGTATTAACTTTGTCTAAATGATAAATGTAGACAAAGATAAATTGGGTCCATTGCTCTTCAAGAAATACATCTTCCAATGAGATTTTTCCAACCCTAAGAACAGCCCCATCAAGTGAGAATCAGGAGCCCTCTCATAGTGAACCACATGTGCTAAAAGTGTATTTGGTGTATCCCCTCCTCTTAGTTTGTCCTCTTGGTCCATTAGTAGCCCCAAGAGGGTTCACAACTTTCAAAGGAGACCAAGAGGTTTCTTGTAGACAGACTCAGAGACACAGCCCAACAGAGGACTTCAGTTACCAACCAATGTGCCCATTATTAATATGGGGGAAATCATCATATTCTCCAGGGTACTATTGTTTGTATTAGTCTATTTATAATATAGTGAACATTGTATCATCAAATTCAAGATGGCTAGCATCTTAAAGGAATTATCAACGTAGGACGTACTAGGGGAGATTTATCAAAACTGGTGTACAGAAAAACTGGCTGGTTAAAAGCGTCTACCAAAAGAAAGATGATCACAGGGTTTATCTGCTTATCTCAAGCTAATAATTGAGGGTCCTGAACAAGGGACACCTCTATTTACCCAATATCTCCTAATAGAGAATTAAAAAATTGGTTTCCTTAACCAGACAACGCTAAGACATCTGAAGAACTAGGAGGCATATCTCAAGCTATAACTTACAAGATTCATATTTGCTTACTATGTAAAGTCTATCTGCCATTAAAGATGGGCACTACTTTACAACTTAATCCACAATGGGTGTCCGCTGTATATTACAGCTGGCACTCTGCTCCAACAGCCGGGATCAGAGATATCTCTGATCTTGATGCCACAGTCAATGGCGACTGCACCATCTAAGTAGTTAGACAGATGGAGGTGGCTGCCTCTGTCACCCCATCAGCTCTTCCATCAAACAGGCAATAGCTGAGTTCCAATGAGTTGCTATAGCAGATGGAGGACTAAAATGGCCCCCAGATCTGCTTTGTGCAGAAGTATATATTTATACACTGCAGTACAGAAGTATTACAGTATATTATATGAGAAATCAGGAGATTGGATGCTTAAGTCGCCATAATAGGGGTAAAAAAATAAAATAAATTACATTGTTACCTTATCAAGTCCTTTATTAAAATTTATTTTTTTTTACAAAAACTGCACATAACTGGTATTTCCACATCTATAAGAACCTAAAGTATAATACTATCATGTGAATCGTCTTGCAAGTCTTGGCTTCATCTGCTTAAATCGAAAATATTTATAGTGGTTTTTAAAGTGTTTTTATGTAAAACATAAAAAAAAAACTATATAAAGTTGTTATCGCTGTAATCGGTAAACACAAAATGTAACTAAAAAAACAAAACCTCAAAAGTTGCAGAATTTCTGTCATCTGAACACCCAAAATAGCTTAGGGGTTAAAAAGAGAAATAAAAACATTTACCGCCAATATTAAAACTTAATAGGTCAAGAGTACAACGTTTCTAGCAAACGATCCGATGTCTAATATTAATTTATGGTACGATATTTAAGGAAGTTACTCATATTTACCTAGACTGTTAGTAGCCCCCTGCTACTTACCAAGGAAATGACACAAGAATATTAAACACGCTCTCCGAGACAAGCCGGCCCTGTGATCTTAGAAGCAACGTGAACTTTCCATATATTCTGCACTTACATACTTTACACTTATCCTGGGTTCCAGACCAGTTGCCAGACATGATGGAAATGACACTACTTCCAACATCTTGGCACTAGTTCCTTCATATGGGGAATAGAACTCATTAAACAGTTTGTGGAGGATTTAATTCTAGCTACCACAGGGTCTGCAATGTATCGCAAAGACCTCTCTGGATAGAAATCTATTATTTCTGGCAAGAACACAGATAGCACCAGAACGACTCATCAGAACACGTTCCAAGCTTAGATCTCTGAGCTATGTCACCACTACATTGGTCACATATTAAAGTCATGGCAGCTGAAATATGTGACATAAAGGTAAGGAAAATTAAGTTATATGACAAATAGGTAGTAATGTATGGGATAATAAAAAGAAATGTGGTTTTGCTTAAAGGGGTTGTCCTACAAAAATATTCTACAGTTTTCAAACCAGCACCTGGATCTGAATACATTAATAATTGCATGTAATTAAAAATTTAGCATAGCCACTGAGTTATTCAATAAAATGTATTTGTATAGCGCCCCAGGTCTTATTCTTATTTGTTTGTCCGGCTCACTGAGAAGGCTGCACATGCTCAGTTTTATCCTTTATATGCCTCCTGAGCTTTGTTAGGGAGAGCATGGGCACACCCCCTGAGCTGTGATAGGAAGAGCATGGACACACCCCCTGAGCTGTGATAGGGAGAGCATGGGCACACCCCCTGAGCTGTGATAGGGAGAGCATGGGCACACACCCTAAGCTGTGATAGGGAGAGCATGGACACACCCCCTGAGCTGTGATAGGGAGAGCATGGGCACACCCCCTGAGCTGTGATAGGGAGAGCATGGGCACACCCTAAGCTGTGATAGGGAGAGCATGGACACACCCCCTGAGCTGTGATAGGGAGAGCATGGGCACACCCCCTGAGCTGTGATAGGGAGAGCATGGGCACACCCCCTGAGCTGTGATAGGAAGAGCATACACGCCCCCTGAGCTGTGATAGGGAGAGCATGGACACGCCTCCTGAGCTGTGATAGGGAGAGAGAGCATGGACACGCCCCCTGAGCTGTGATAGGGAGAGCATGGACACGCCTCCTGAGCTGTGATAGGGAGAGAGAGCATGGACACGCCCCCTGAGCTGTGATAGGGAGAGCATGGACACGCCTCCTGAGCTGTGATAGGGAGAGCATGGACACACCTCCTGAGCTGCAGCAGAAAAGACACTCCCCTTGAGCTGTCAGCCTGATATAAATCTAGCAGAGCGATGAATGGGGAGATCTCTGGATCCATGGGAGGTACAGGACCGGCTCTAGAAAGAGATTGTTGTGTACTATATGATGTCTGATTTTCATTTTTTACATTAGTCATGGGATATCCCCTTTAATAAGAAAACCTGGACTGCCAAGCAAATGTCCTCCACATAACCCACTGTCATCACAAGCAGTTCTTGACTCTTTCTGTGATTCCCATACACTTCCATAAGGCTTCCATTGAAGTCTATGGGAACTGGGGTGGAACAGCCTTAGAGAACGGAGAGCACAGCACCCCAATTTTATCGATAAAATGGGTCAAAAGCACATTTACCACATATACTACATAAGATGGAATACTCCTTTAAAGCATCACTAAGTTTTCACACGTTATAGAGACATATCAAAAGTTGTGATCGGTGGGGGTCTGAATGCTAAGACGCTATCACGATCTCACTCCTGGACCGTCTCGTTTACGTCCTCACCAGTGAGGAGAAACAGTGTCATATGCATGCTTCTCTTCCATTGTTCTAGAGAACAGTGGGGGTCTCAGCACTCAGACCTCCACCGATGACATACAGACATATCAAAAGTTGTGTGAAAAGTTAGTGACCCTTCCAGACCTCCACTGTACATGTACGGCAGAAGTCCAGTCTTTAAAGATAGCGCTTGCTCGAGAGTGCAGCTGGCACCATAACCAATGGGTTTCTGCTGTTTTTGCTGTAGTCAAATGTGACCACTAAAATTGGGAGCCCCGTGCTTCCTGCCACGGGCCGGCATTCTCTGGCTGAGATCAGAGAAGGCAGCCTATACTAGTAATAGGTCTGAGCCTGTGCTAGGTTTATAGGCCGATTACTAAAATATTCTGATGCTGGCCTGGAAGAGGGCAGCAGAGCATTTGAATATAGTAAATCCTGTATTCTATAATGAATAAATATGAATTATCTAATATAAGATGCAATCTAATATTTGCATGTCATAGTCACCTAGGGTTAAATAAGTAAAAAAAAAAAGTAAAACGTTTTAAAAGATATTTAAAAAAAAACACACGACACCCCCACTGATCAGCTGTTTGCGAAAGCCAACTTCGCAACTACACAGATCTGCTTTCTGTTTCATCCACTGTCCCTTTTTCGACATCAGCAGCTTCCACAAATGGATGACTGGTTTGGGTGTTGGTTGTTAGACCCCCACCAATCTGATGTTTATGACTTATCCAGAGGATAGGTCAGCAATATCTAAAAGGTAGAAAGCCCTTTTAAATTGCTAATATAATCTATTGTCTATGTCCACATTTGCATTGTGGTGGTGTTAGCACTTCTGCACCTTGCTACTGTCTATAATGGTCTAACCTGAATGTCATCTTATGCATTCATTTCCACGTCTCTCAACACTGTGCATTTATAATAATGTTATGTAACTGTTCATGTAATGTGCCTGGTTCACCAGCAGGTGGCAGCAAACACGGCAGAGCTGTACTTAGATAGAATGGAACTTTCCATTCCATTCTAACCCCCCTCTGTAGGGAGGTGGGCTGGTCCTACTTCCTGCAGGAAGGGTTATTCAATTTATTCTACCAATTCTTCAACCATTCACCCTATTTGCACTGCTTCGGACGACTAAGCTTGGGGTTCCAGGATATCCAGGTAGGAGCACCATGGCAAGTGCAAAAGCCACACCAGGAGGGACAGTATAGGCCACCCTCACACCACGCTGGCATTCCTACACCTGGGTTCCACCCTAACCTTTTACATAGGGGGACTTAGTCCTCCTTGCTGAAATGCAACTTGCGTCACGACAAATTTACTTAAACACAACCCCAGACGCATGTCGGACATTGCAGTTTCCATTTACAAAAGAAAACCATGTCGCAGCGTCTCAGTCCAATGGACGCCATCATTCTAACATGAAGAATATCACCGCATGCATGTTTTTCCCGCCATGTAAACTACCTTGTAGACACATGTCAACAAAGCACAATCCAGTGCCAATTGCTGATTTTAGGTACCACAGCTCAGGGGCCAAAGGGACTGCTTGTTTACTTGCCTGTTATTTATGGATATGAAATATAGATACCTGTGCCTGTCTCCATCATTCATGGATAAAATGTAGGTCCCTATGCTATCATGTTGGATGTTTTCATGTTCATATGCATCATATCTGATTGCTGTTTGAAGTTTGTCCCTGCAATCTCCCTGTAGGCAGGCTCTGGTGTTATTCGTTACTCCCTTCTCCATATGGTGGCAGCCATTTTACATATATGCTTTGTACAG
Source organism: Bufotes viridis (assembly GCA_033119425.1). Classification (NCBI taxonomy): domain Eukaryota; kingdom Metazoa; phylum Chordata; class Amphibia; order Anura; family Bufonidae; genus Bufotes; species Bufotes viridis. The sequence goes on along the minus strand of CM065590.1, from coordinate 533,651,805 downwards.
TCCACCATTTTCTGTTGAACCTTGGCAAAGAAAAATCATCTTTTCACCTCCTGTTTTGAGCATATTTAGGCTACTTTCACACTAGCGTTTTTGCTGGATCTGGCAGGGTTATGCAAAAACGCTTCAGTTACTGATAATTAGGGTTGTTGCGGGTATCGAACTTTCGATACCCAATCGATACTTTTCTCTGGTATCGAGCTCGATACCAGGATTAGTGTTTTATCGATACTAGGCTGTGTTGCTGCACAGCCCAGTATCAGAGAACGTGGCTGAGCCGCTCTCAGCGCCGCCATGTTCTCCTCGGCAGCACAGGGGAGAAAGAGGCGGTCTCTCCCTCCCCCTGTGCTGCCGCTGCAACCATTAGAGAGAGAGGGGCGGAGGAAAGGCGGGAGCACTGGCCACCAATGACAAGTAACCATTCATATACAAACGCAGGCAGCGGAAATATATTGCCGGCACCTGCCTGTCACTGAGCGCTGCGATCCACCCCACCTGAGGGGTTAATTGCCGCGGATTGCAGCGCTCGGTCACAGACAGGTGCCGGCAGTGTATTCCTGCTGCCTGCGTTTGTATATGAATGGTTATACTTGTCATTGGTGGCCAGTGCGACGCTCCCCCAGTATTAAAACATTGGTGGCCAGTGCGCCCCCCCTGTCCCCAGTATTAAAGATAAGAGTGGCCAGTGCCCCATCCCTCCCTCCCCCCCCAGTATTGAAGTCATTGGTGGCAGTGGCCACAGGGTCCCCTCACCTCCTCCTAGTTGGTGGCAGTGATCGGAGCCCCAGCAGTGTAATGCTGGGGCTCCGATCGGTTACCATGGCAACCAGGATGCTACTGAAGCCCTGGCTGCCATGGTCAGCTCCCTGCTGCTGTGTGTACTGTGCACAGGGCAGCAGGGAGAGTGTGAGATCCTATTCACTCTAATAGAGCTCTATTAGGGTGAATAGGATGAAAATTATCCCAGGTTCTAGCCCCTAAAGGGGGAAAAGTTAATAAATAAACTGTAAAAAAAAAAGTACACCAAAATATTAAGTATAAATCATCCCCTTTCCCAATTTTACATATAAAATATATAAACAATAAATAAATAAAATATTACATATCGCCGCGTCTGAAAAGTCCAAACTATCAAAAACATCCTCTTTGATGTGGTGAACGCCCGCACCGTTAAAGGAAAAAAATTTTTAAATAAAAACTACACGATTCGCCATTTTCTTTTAGTTGCCTTGTCCCCCCAAAAATAGGATAGGACTGTTGTATTAGGGCCCGGCCGTTCCATAAAATGTGGAATGCACGTGACTTTTTTTGGCGTTTTATTTTTTTCACGTGGTATCGAATGGTATCGAGTATCGCAATACTTTTTTATGGAATCGATACCGAATCAAAATTTTGGTATCGAAACAACTCTACTGATAATACAACAATCTGCATCCATTATGAACGGATCCGGTTGTATTATCTTTAACATAGCCAAGACAATCCGTCATTAACTCCATTAAAAGTCAATGGGGGATCCGTTTTCTATTGTGTCAGGTAGTGTCAGAGTTAAACAGAACCCTCCCCATTGACTTGCTTTGTGGATCATGACGGATCCGTTTTGCTCCGCATCCCATGACGGAAAGAAAACCGCAGCATGCTGTGATTTGCTTTCTGGTATGAGAACGCAACCAAACAGAACGGAATGCATTTTGGAGCATTCCATTCTGTTCAGTTACGTTTTGTCCACATTGAAAATGAATGGGGACAAAACTGAAGCATTTTTTTTTCCGGTATTGAGAGACTATAGCGGATCTCAATACCGTAAAATAGAAACGCTAGTGTGAATGTAGCCTTAGCCTGGAATAAACCTCAACTCATGCCTGATCAATTGAGTTGATCTGTCTGACAAGATTTCAGGAGAGAGTAGCACTGTACAATATAGACAAGCACAGCCATATTGTCCCATGAACCTTAACACTTGCTGCCTAGTTATTGAGTCAGGACACCTCCATCACAGACGTTGGTCCAACCCATTCGTACCAGTATTATCAAATGAATCAAAATCTTTATTGAATTAATATTATTTTTAAAAATCAATCAGTACATAAAATAAGGATGAAAAGAAGGATGAGGCGTCATCACTGGAAAACACATGCTATAAAATGGTAGCACCATTGTAAGTAACAACATCAGTGTTCATATAGCGGCAGATAATAGAAGGCAGTGGCCAAATGCGGGGGTCCCAGAAAATAAAGCATTAACCACCAGACATAAGGTTAACTTGAGCAGAAAAAAGATAATGATGCTATGAGCCCTACTAAAGAATATATGCAGCCAAAATACGGATAGCAAAGTAAATCTTAGGGTACTTTCACATTTGCACCATAGCTATCCGGCAGGCTGTTTCGGCGGGTGAACAGCCTGCCCGATCCGCCATGCCGCAAGTACCCATGCGCTGCAGTGTTGCAGCTCCATCCCCATTGACTATAATGGGGGGCGTAGCTACGCTGCAGCACGGCGGTGCACGGCCAGAGATCGCCAGACTAAAAAGTCGGACCTGCAGTACTTTTAGTCCGGTGATCTCCGGATAACTATGCTGCAAATGTGAAAGTACCCTTACCTATGGTGTGTATAGCCAGGACTCCATCTCCGATACACGCTTCGGCGTACATAAAATCACATAATAAGGTTAAAAAGGAAACATAATCCATATATATGCATACAGTATATACAATGATCCACAACAAGGTGGAACTGGTGGCAGTGGCGTAGCGTGTGTTACCAGCACCCGGAGCGAACCTAGTTTGGCGTCCCCTAACTTTTGTGCATGCGCCTTTTTATAAAATGATGCCCCACAGCATACCAAGATCAATATTACCACTAATACTATAAAAGAGACATATACCGCAATCCATTGCAGGATCTCATAAAATACAGGGTTCCATATGGCTTTACATTGACTATAATGGGGGCGGTGGTGGAGTTCCGGCAGCAGCGCACAGTAAGAGGCCGCCAGAATTCCACCACCGCCCCCATTATAGTCAATGGGGATGGATCGTCAGTCCGGGGGCACAAGTAAATCAGTGGCAGAATCCGACAGGCTGTTCACCCGCCGGAACAGCTTGCCCGAGTGCAGAACTGTCCTGCCGCTAATGTAAATTTAGCCTAAAACTTGGTCAGCGACTGCATGAATACTTGTCTGGACATTAGGTGAAGAGGAAGCTGATGGCCAAACAGCAGGTATGCAGTGAAGTGCCATGAGAGCCAGGCAGGCCAAGCAGGTGGCAGTCAGGGTGCTGTGAAGGATGACCAAAAACAGTACTGACTCTAGGATGCCATCTGCCCATCTCTGCTGTCCATACATGCCCAGGGTAGGTCTGGTACAGTACAGATGGGCAGATGGCATCTCAGAGGCAGTACTGTCTCAGCGCCTCTGGTAAGGTTATCCTGCCAGTGCCACATCAGAACCGAACCATGATTGCCAGACTGCCATCATGCCACCTATTTGGCCTGGCAGAGCTCTGGCACTTCACTCACTGATTTATAATGCCATTGCCCATGCCCAAATTGCACACTGTGACTGAACCCACCAGCCACCATCCCCTCATACACACCTAACACTCAGGGAGGATGGTGACATGGTGGTCAGACCCTACTTAATCATAGGCCTCAGGCCCTTAGCACACAGGGGCAGGCTGCAGCAGCTGTCTGGCTCCCAGTCCCCCCTTCTACCTCTGCTCAGAAGTCTGGCTGGAGTGGAAAACTCTAGGCAGGCGGGCCAGGCTGACTTTCACTGTGTACTGGAGTCATGGAGTGAGGAGTCTGACTGACTAGAGCAGCAGCAGGGACTGGTCTGGAGGAGGCTGGAGCTACTGCTGAAGAGTCGGAAGTCAGTGACTCAGTGAAGCGCTGCTGCGCCACCGCTACTGGCAATCTTCTATCTAGGCTGGCTTCTGGCTCTCCCGCACTCTGCACTGGGTTTCCCGCCGGGCCGCCTAGAAAGTGGGCGGAGCCGGAGGGAGCCAAGCCAGCAGAGCCGATGTTAACTGAAGTGCGCTGCGCCGCCCCGCACAAATGAACAAGGGCGCAGCGCGCTACACGTACGTAGCCAGCCTATAGAAGTCTGCAGTGCAGTGTGCAGAGAAGTTAGAACTAGTACTCTTAGCAGCCAGGCGCCCCCCTGCAGTTTGGCGCCCGGGGCAAAGGCCCCCTGGCCCCCCCCACGCTACGCCCCTGACTGGTGGTCAAAGAAATGCGGCAAGGCCCAGGTTCTCATTGAGATTCGTACAGGATTGCCAACCCGAATTTCTCTTTTTTCTCTATGGAAAACCATAATGAGTGATAAAGATGATAAGTGATAAAGATTAAAAGTAATACAGGTCTATAGCTCAATATACTGATAAGGACTCATTACCCACATTTACTGTGAGCTGTAAATGATGATAATTGCCACCAAAATAATCTGGTCAAATACTACCAGCCTCAACACAATCACATCTATTTTTTTCATGGACAGAGGAAAACCCTGGACCCGTAAGACGCAATGTCCTTAGGGTCCAAATCCACACGCTTTCTTTTTGGAGATATTCCCAGCCCTTAATCAAGTCTTAAATCAGTCAATTCCCCTAAGCTTCAGTAGTCTTGGGTTGCAGTTGTGAGCCACCTTAAAATGTCTGGGAATAGGTTAAGTTGTCCAACCCAAAGATCTTTCATCCTTTGCGGCAAAAATGTGCCGAACCTGTTCATGAACTCGGATTTTTAATTAATGGGTAGTAAGGCCGATGTACATTAGGAAAAGGACACACAGCGTAGTAGATCACCGCAGGGCTGGAATAAGTTAGATGATGTGTTATTATTAGAAAAAAATTTTCACCAGATGAATCAATAAACTCTTCTCTCGGCATGTTAGGACATGCTACACATCTACCACATGGTGTCAACCCCCATTTCGGTTTATATTGTTGTAAAAAACATTGTAAGGGGTCTGGTTCTGGGTAGCTCCTTACAAGACCATCACGTAAGGTCAGACCTCCTTGCTGTGGTTGACTGATAAGGCCTCTTTCACACTTGCGTTGTAAGGATCCGGTGTGCGCTTCCATCACCAGAAATGCCCGCCGGATCCGTCACAGCGCAAGACAACTGAAAGCATTTGAAGACTGATCAGTCTTCAAAATGCTTTCAGTGTTACTATGGCAGCCAGGACGCTACTAAAGTCCTGGTTGCTGTAGTAAGTAGTGGGGAGCCAGGGAGCAGATACTTACAGTCCGTGCGGCTCCCGGGGCGCTCCACAATGACGTCATAGCGCCTCATGCGCATGGATCACGTGATCCATGCGATTATGTGATCTATGCTAATGGGGCGCTCTGACGTCATTGTGGAGCGCCCCGAGTTCGGGAGCCGGGCGGATGGTAAGTATGCTTCTCCCCTGCCTCCCCACTACACTTTAGCGTCCTGGCTGCCATGGTAACCATTCACAAAAGCTAAACGTCGGATCCGGCGATGCGCCGAAACGAAGTTTAGCTTAAAGCCGGATCCGAATTAATGCTTTTCAATGGGCATTAATTCCGGCTCCGGCGTTACGCATGTCTTCCGGATTTTTGGACTGCTGGGGTTTTGTCAACGTCCAAAAAATGTTAACATACTGAACGGAAGACATCCTGGTGCATCCTGAACGGATTTCTCTCCATTCAGAATGCATTGGGATAATCCTGATCAGCATCTTTCCATACTAGAGCCCCGAGGACGGAACTCTAGGACGGAAAGCAAAAACGCAGATGTGAAAGGGGCCTAAGACTGTAGATGTTTTGCTAATTCCAGATCTGTTAGGAGAACTGGCCAAAATTTAGCAATCAATGTTTCCATATAGAATGGTATCTCATAATAAATCTGACCCTGTCCTCACATCATTTTTTACTCTTTGGAATATGTAACCTTGCTTGGGGAAACGGTCCTTCAATTCCTGAGCTTGATTCTTAAAAGAGGCATCATTTGAGCAGATCATACGTATGCGAAAGAACGAAACGCACTTCGGGGCTGGCGTCATCCTGGGTAGACACACCATGGGCAAGATTTACTTTGTTACCCAGATTTTGGCTGCATATATGCTTTAGTAGGGCTCATAGCATCGTTATCTCTTTGATATTACATGTACACGTTTTTTCTGCTTAAGTTGACCTTATTTCTGGTGGTTCCTGCTTTATTTTCTGGGACCCCCGCATTTGGCCACTGCCTTCTATTGTCATATGAATACTGATTAACAATGGTACTCTCCTTTAGTGTAATGGTGTTTTCACTGCGTGACCCTGTCAATCAGAGTGCAGAGGGGGTGGCAGTTACAGAGAGAGTAGAGCCTCTAGGTGTAATGGCAACTCCCCTGTTACCCCTAGTGGCTCATTTGCATATATTAAAACATCATTATCACAGCTCAGGAGGCGTGTCTTTCTTCTGTACCTCTCTCCCTATCACAGCTCAGGAGGTGTGTCTTTCTTCTGTACCTCTCTCCCTATCACAGCTCAGGAGGTGTGTCTTTCTTCTGTACCTCTCTCCCTATCACAGCTCAGGAGGCATGTCTTTCTTCTGTACCTTTCTCCCTATCACAGCTCAGGAGGCGTGTCTTTCTTCTGTACCTCTCTCCCTATCACAGCTCAGGAGGCGTGTCTTTCTTCTGTACCTCTCTCCCTATCACAGCTCAGGAGGCGTGTCTTTCTTCTGTACCTCTCTCCCTATCACAGCTCAGGAGGCGTGTCTTTCTTCTGTTCCTCTCTCCCTATCACAGCTCAGGAGGCGTCTCTTTCTTCTGTACCTCTCTCCCTATCACAGCTCAGAAGGCGTGTCTTTCTTCTGTACCTCTCTCCCTATCACAGCTCAGGAGGCGTGTATTTCTTCTGTACTTCTCTCCCTATCACAGCTCAGGAGGCAGTTGAAGGATGAAACTGAGCATGTGCGGCCATCTCAGTGAGCAGGACAAAGTAATAAGAAAAAAAGATAGCAGGTGGCGCTATACCGATATATTTTATTGAATAACTCAGTGGCTATAGAAAATTTTTAATTACATGCATTTACAGAAGTATTCAGATCTAGGTGCTGGTTTCAAAAATGTAGAATATGCTTTGTGCTTTGTGAGACAAACCTTTTAATATACAGCAGGGACTTCGATCCATGTTCACTCGGTATGTATTTATTAGGTTTACGATGGCTGCTGATCTGACCTCAGGAAGACATTGCTATTACTGAGCACTGAGTAGAAGTGTTATTTAGCACTGTATGACATCATTATCTAGGCACTGTATAGCACTATTATGTAATAGATGTAGGGTAGTATTATTTGAGCACAATCAAAAACAAATTGATTCCAACATCCAGTTTTTATAGAATATATGTAAAATCAATCATTGTTGACTAAGGGCCATTTTACGGTCTGAAATGCTCAAGCTGTGTTGCCTTGTATTTTGATATGGATTTTATATTGATTGCATAAAACTGAGAATTTGTTTTCAGCGGTCTAGATGCTGTTATGACTTTATTTTATATAATGCTTGTACCCTACATTAGTTTAATAATAGTGCCATACCGTACCCAGACAATACTGCCATACAGTGTTAAATCACAGCATAGCTACAATTTGCTGATCACTCATGGTGGCATCATCCAAACTCCCCTGAGCACAGAATAAAAAAGTTATGTTCACATGAGGATGGAAATTCTGCGGATTGTCCATTTTTAGTTAGAAGATTCTGCAGTCTATTACAGAAGCAGCAAAGTGGATACGACTACATCAAATCTCATCCACCTGTGTGGTATCTGTGTAGTCATTGATCTAAGGTGCAGGTTTTAATTTATTGCTAATTTTTACCGCAAATGTTATTCCTTGTAATAAATAGGGAGAAATGAGATTCCAATCTGCAGCAGAATATGAAACAAATCCACGTAAAATGCATGTGGATTTTTGTGCGGATTCAATAAATCCGCTGTGGATTTTTTTCAATGCGATTCATGTCCCATGTGAATGTACTTGTATTAGGATCCCCTATACAACATCAGGCGGAGTTTTCTAAAGCCCTCTTCCGTTTTTCCTCATACAACCTACATTTAACCTACACCTTTAGTTCATCCAGAGCTACGTCGGAAAAACTGCATACGTTGTCATTCGTGTCTATGGCCGCCCTTGGAGGAAGTGCTGATAATATCATTACTAAATATTGTATTTGGCAGGAAAGTGGTGACGAATAACAATGTGACAGCTTCTTATTATAGGAACTCTGGTGACAGCCACGTTCCACCGGTGGGTGTGTATATAAGATGTACGCCCAACAGGTCCATGAGACACGTAAATACACCCTGAGGCAAAGTGTGAATATAAAATGAGCAGTGGAAAATATGGTCCCCTTTACCGATAGCACATAGCTCCACTGATCTCTACATCCATTGATAGGAGGCTTACATCAACAATCCAATGACCACCAACGTCTGCTCTGACAAGTAGCAGCCAGCACCTGTTTACCAGGGACTATTAGGCAAGGGCGACGACATGTGTCACACAACAATAAGTCGCTCGACACATGTGACACAACTACACCGCAACATGTGTCGTGCGACATTGATGTAGGACCAATGTTGCGCGACAATTTTTATAATGATAGTCTATGGCAGTGATGGGCAAGGTGCGGCTCTCCAGCTGTTGCTAAACTACAACTCCCACCATGTCCTGCAGTAGGCTGATAGCTATAGACAGGCTTTGCATGCTGGGAGTTGTAGTTCTGAAACAGCTGGAGAGCCACACTTTGCCCATCACTGGTCTATGGTGTCGCACTGTGACATGTGACATTGACATGCTGTGACTGCGACAGTTGCAGAAAAATCCATCTCGGATGTCGTCGTGTAGCCCTAGTCGTAAAGTGCTAAAATAATTAGGACCCCTCAGTTCATGTAAATCTGAATGACTTTTTCAAATGATCCTTATGTGAACACTGACTAATTTGGGAGATTTTATGAAAACTAGCAATAAAAATACAGAAGTCTGTAGAAAACCCTGCCCCCTAATTTACACAAGTCGACAATTGAAACGATCATCGCTAACCAGCAACGTTAGTTAGCGATGATCTTGCGGTGTACATGCACCTCCGATTATCCGATGAACGAGCAAAACGCTCATTCATCAGGTAATTGTATCTTTTGTGCAGCACAAAAGATCATCGTCTCCCAGTGGCAGATCATGCTGTGTAAACACGATCTGCTGCCGGGAAACAACGAGACAGTATGGGGGAAAAACGATGGCATTAGTGATTGCTCCTCCCCATAGTCTGGAGGAGATCGGTGCATGTAAATGCATTGGTCTCCTCCGCTAGCGATCAGCAAATTATCAGGAAGGAACGCTTCCTTCCCAACAATCTGCTAGATTGTCGTCCCATGTAAAGGGACCATAATATGCCACCACTCTGGCTCCTAGGTATGCCATCACTGTCCCATGGCTGTGAACATTCTGTCCTCTATAAACCATCACTGTGTATCACCCTTCTGCTCCCTAAAAATAAAACTCCAAAAAATAACAACGGGCTCTTGAAACTCGCAACTCACTTCTTAAAGAAGGATGCGTAAGGCAACCTGCTCTTCACCCCTGCCAGGAGTGTCTAGTATCCATTGCCCTTAAGGCTGTATTACACCAGCCGATTGTCAGGCAGATCATCGGTGACAAGTGTTCACAGAAACTCTCGTTAGGGATGATCTGGCAGCATGGGCGTAGGAAGCCCCAAAAATCTGGGGGGGACAGCACTTTTGGGGCCCCTGTGTCCCCGCCCACCCTCAAGCCACACCCACAGCCCCACCCATATATCGCACCCATACCTTAAATTCAGTGACGTCTCCTTTGATGTAGATCTTCTCTTCCATCATCTTCTCCTTTCAGACCAGACCACCATTTTTCCGCCGTTTTTCGTCTCTGCAGTTTAACAAAAAAAAAAAATCTTAGTTTACTACTTTTCCATCATCCTCCCATCTTCTGGACAAAACATCCCACTACCTCAAATACTGTGCCGCTGTGGTTCCCAATAGTGCCCCCAATAATAAGTGCCTCTCCCCCCATCATCATGTGCCAGTAACAACTGCCAAACCTCCCCATGTGCCAGTACCAAGTTCAACTGCCAAACCTCCCATGTGCCAGTATCAAGTGCCAACCCCGCCCCTTATTTACATAGTATATAAGACCGAAAAAAGACATTTGTCCATCCAGTTCGGCCTGTTTCCTACAAGTTGATCCAGAGGAAGGCAAAAAAACCCTGTGAGGCAGAAGCCAATTTTCCTCACTTAAGGGGAAAAAAAAAATTCCTTCCCGACTCCAATCAGGCAATCAGAATAACTCCCTGGATCAACGACCCCTCTCTACTAGCTGTAGCCTGTAATATTATTACACTCAAGAAATAAATCCAGTCCCCTCTTGAATTCCTTTATTGTACTCACCATCACCACCTCCTCAGGCAGAGAGTTCCATAGTCTCACTGCTCTTACAGTGAAGAATCCTTTTCTATGTTTGTGTACAAACCTTCTTTCCTCCAGACGCAGAGGATGTCCCCTTGTCACAGTCACAGTCCTGGGGATAAATAGATGATGGGACAGATCTCTGTACTGACCCCTGATATATTTATACATAGTTATTAGATCTCCCCTCAGTCGTCTTTTTTCTAAAGTGAATAACCCTAATTTTGATAACCTTTCAGGGTACTGTAGATCCCTCATTCCAGTTATTACTTTAGTTGCCCTCCTCTGAACCCTCTCCAGCTCTGCTATGTCTGTCTTGTTCACAGGAGCCCAGAACTGTACACAGTACTCCATGTGTGGTCAAACCAGTGATTTGTAAAGTGGTAGGACTATGTTCTCATCACGGGCGTCTATGCCCCTTTTGATGCAACCCATTATCTTATTGGCCTTGCCAGCAGCTGCCTGACACTGGTTTTTGCAGCTTAATTTGCTGTTTATTAAAATTCCTAGATCCTTTTCCATGTCAGTGTTACCGAGTGTTTTACCATTTAATATGTACGGGTGACTTGCATTATTCCTTCCCATGTGCATAACTTTACATTTGTCAGTGTTAAACCTCATCTGCCATTTTTCTGCCCAAGCCTCCAATCTATCCAGATCCCTCTGTAGCAGTGCCAACCACCCCCCATGTGCCAGTATCAAGTGCCAAAATCTATTTCCCCCCCCAGTATCAAGTGCCAAAATCTCTTCCTCCACCCCCACCCCCCCAGTATCAAGTGCCAAAATCTCTTACTCCACCCCCCACCCCCTAGTATCAAGTGCCAAAATCTCTTCCTCCACACACCCCCCGTATCAAGTGCCAAAATCTCTTCCTCCACCCCCCCCCCAGTATCAAGTGCCAAAATCTCTTCCACTACCCCCCCTCAAATCAAGTGCCAAGATCTCTTCCACCTCCCCCCCCATCAAGTGCCAAAATCTCTTCCACCCCCCCCTCAAATCAAGTGCCAAAATCTCTATCCACCTCCCCCATCAAGTGCCAAAATCTCTTCCATAACCCCCACCCCCCTCAAATCAAGTGCCAAAATCTCTTCCACTTCTCCCCCATCAAGTGCCAAAATCTCTTCCACCCCCCCACCCCCCTCAAATCAAGTGCCAAAATCTCTTCCACTCCCCCCCCCCCATCAAGTGCCAAAATCACTTCCACCGTCCCCCTCCCCATGTTTCATCCGAAGTCAATTCGCTCATCCCTAATCATGTCCATTGAAATTAATGGTGTGGTAATGTACACACGGGGGTCCTCCAAAGCAAAAGACACTTGTTAGCCATCAAAACCAGACAACTCCTTTAAAGGGAATCTGTCAGCAGTTTTCACCTCGCAAAACTGCTAACAGCACTAGGTAGGGGCTGTGGAGAGAAGTACATGCTTTTTAGGGAACTTATTATCCAGAGCAGTGTGAATATAAAAAATTTATTCTGCAAGGTTCTGCTCCTGCAAGTGCCCAGAAGACAGAGCTTCATTGTGAAGTGCCCTCTACTGTCTGCACTGAGCAGATTCACAACTGTAGTCAGGGGCATAGCTAAAGGTTCATGGGCCCTGGTGCAAGGGTTTAGCTTGGGCCCTCTTTCCCTCAGGGCCTTGTGCTAAGGGGTAGTGGTGCGCCTAGTCTTTCTGTTGCCTGATGCAAAAATTTTAATGACACCCCCCAATGCCAAATTCTTAACCTAACCCTTTCCCTGCAGCCCTATTCCTTTCACCCCCAGAGGTTTATTTTTTTTCTTCGCGTTTTCGTTTTGAGCTCGTTGCCTTCCCAGAGCCATAACTTTTTTATTTGTCTGTTCACATAGCCATATGAGGGCTTGTTTTTTGCTGGACAAGTTGTACTTTCCAACGCCACCATTTAATATTGCATATGATGTAGTGGGAATCGGGGAAAAAAATCCAAGTGGGGTGAAATTGAAAATAAAAAGCAATTGCACCACGGGTTTTTATTTACGACGTTCAATGTGCGATAAAACTGACCAGTTACTTTTATTCTACAGATCAGATTTTGACCCCTATGGCCCCTTTCACACGGGCGAGTTTTCCGCGCGGGTGCAATGCGTGAGGAGGACGCATTGCACCCGCACTGAATCCTGACCCATTCAGTTCTATGGGGCTGTGCACATGAGCGGTGATTTTCACGCATCACTTCTGCGTTGCGTGAAAATCGCAGCATGTTCTATATTCTGCGTTTTTCACGCAACGCAGGCCCCATAGAAGTGAATGGGGATGCGGGAAAATCGCAAGCATCCGCAACCAAGTGCGGATGCGTTGCGATTTTCCCGCATTGTTGCTTAGCAACGGGACCCAATCTCTATTATTTCCCTTATAACATGGTTATAAGGGGAAATAATAGCATTCTTAATAAAGAATGCATTGTTAAATGATGAGGAAGGGGTTAAAATAATAAAAGTTAACTTACCTTAGCCACTTGATCGCGTAGTCGCGATCTGTCCTCTCTTTCACTGCAGCATCTATGATCTAAAGTGACCTGTGATGACGTCACATCACATGGCCTCATCACATGCTCCATCACTATGGTGATGGAGCATGTGATTGGTCCATGTGACCATGTGACATCATCCAAGGTCCTTAAACACTATCCTCAGGCTGTGGATAGTGGTTAAGGACCTGTGATGATGTCACATGGTCACATGGACCAATCACATGCTCCATCACCATAGTGATGGAGCATGTGATTGGGCGATGTGATGCTGTGACATCATCACAGGTCCTTAACATCTTTCAAGCTAACGGAGAGGAGGCTTCGCGATCAAATGGAACAGGTAAGTAATTATTAGTTTATTATTTTAACTCATTCTGCACCAGTTTAAACATTAGGGAGATGGCCAAGGGTATTATTTTACATTATAACTATGTTATAATGTGAAATAATACCAGCGGGACAATTTCTGACCCAAACATGCACTTCTGTGAAGAAGTGCAGGTTCGGGTCTGGGTACCAAAAGTGCCGATTTTTCTCCCGCGCGTGCAAAACGCATGACAGCGCTTTGCACTCGTAGGGAAAAATCGCGGCGATTCCCGCAACGCACCCGCATCTTATCCGGCCGTCAAACATGACGCCCGTGTGCAAGAGGCCTATAACTTTTTTGTAATTATATGTACGGAGCTGTATGGAGGCTAATTTTTTGAAGGGCAATCTGAACTTTTCATTGATACCATTCTGGGGTGTGTATGACTTTTTGATCACTTTTTATTTAATTTTTTGTAGAAAATGAAGCGACCAAAAACGGGGAATATATTTTTATATTTTTATACTATGGGCATTTTCACATACATGATGTGTATTTTTTACATTTTTTTTTAGCTCTTCTATTTTTATTTTTGGGGAAAAGGGGGTGATTCAAATTTTTATGTTTTTTTTGTTTTTTTTTTACACTTTTTTATAGTTCCTATTGGGAACTATAACAATCAATCATCTGATTGCAATTATCATAGACTCCAATGCACTTGCATTGGAGTCTCCAGCGCTACAAAACATACAGTATAATACAGCACAACATACCTCTTACATCCAGTTACGTCTCCTCTGATGTAGATGTTTTTTTTTCTCATCTTCCCCATTCAGACCACACCGCCATGATCATTTCTTTCAGTCATCTCTTGTTTCTGCAGAGTTTGACGAACAGACATGTTAGTTTCCAACTTTTCCATCATCCTCCCCACCTTCTTAACACCCCATCCTGCCACCCCCAATACAGTGCCCTCAGTGCTCTCCAATACTATACTGCAGAAACAGTCCCCCTGAAAATACTAGTACCACACAGATAATGGCCCCTTCAATAATTATTGGTGCACAGTGCCCTAAAAAATAGATGCGCCCAGCAGATAGTGCCCCTGACATGAATAGTGTCGAAAACATAATGTCCCCCAAAAATATTTGTGCTAAGCTGATACTGTGCTAGGGTGGCCTTCATAGTAATAGTGCTCCCCAAGGTCCCACCAATAGAAATAATTATCTGCTAGAGTGCACTTAGTGTTAGTGCCCCCAATAGTAATAATGCCACCATTGTGCCCATAATAGTAATCATGTTCCCCATAGTCCCCCAGTAATAATAATTCTCTTTATAGTGTTTGCCAGTAGAAAAAAGCCCCATAATGTGTGCCAGTACAAAAGTATCCTCTTATAATGTGTGCCAGTACAAAAATACCCCCTTAAAATGTGTGCCAGAACAAAAATATAACCTTATAATGTGTACAAATACAAAAAATACCCCCTTATAATATTCACACAAGTACAAAAAATACCTCCTTTTAATGTGCGTCAGTACACAAAATACCCGCCTTATAATGTGAACCTGTATATAAAATACCCCCTTAGATACCCTTACCTTTCAGATCAGACCCCCATATCAGATACTCAGATCGGACCCCCATATCACACTTCAGATCAGACCCTCATATCAGACTGCAAATCAGACCACCATATCAGATCCTCAAATCAGACCCCCATATTAGATCCTCCAATCAGACCCCAAATCAGATCCTCCAATCAGACCCTCATATCAGAGCTCAAATCAGACCACCATATTACACTGCAAATCAAACTCCCATATCAGATCCTCAAATCCGACCCCCATATCAGACCTCAGATCAGACTCCCATATCAAACCTCAGATGAGAACCCCATCAGACCTCCATGTTAGACCCCCCATATCAGACCTCAGATCAGACCCCCTTTAGACCTCTATGTCAGACCCCCATTTCAGACCTCACATAAGACCCAAAATAGTTAAATTAACTTCTTCTTCTCTGCTGCTACAATCCAGGTCCGATGGTCTCTCCTGCAGTCACGCTCCCTGATCTTCCCCGGGTCCTGATTGCGTACAACATCAGGTCATAGTGCGCTCCTACGTTCTGATGCTTTACACAGTCAGGACAGTGCAGCATGGGCTTGGAGAAAACCAGGTAAGGTGAGTACAACGCTTCACTCTCCTCTCCCTACGCCTCCTGCATACTAGTGAGCGCTTCCGTAACTCACTAGTATTCACTTTATAAGTTGCGCAGTGTCTGTGAGTGCTCTTCTCTGTGAAACTCCTACACACTTGCAGGAGCAGAAACTGGCAGAATTAAATATTTACTCGAATCCTGATAATAACGCTCCACAAAAGATATGTTTGTCCTTCTCTCCCCAGGCCCTACCTAATGCAGTCCGCAGTGTGGCATATTCAAAACTGCTGACAGCTTCTTTTAAGAACCCTTGGATGCATTAGAGGCAACCCTATGGGAGGTGGAATATCAACCATACAGGTCGTTATTTAGCTCCGCTAAAACAGATATCAGCAAGGGTTTTAAATCTACACTGGCCTTAATCGAAGCCATATTTCGGTCAGTGGATAAAATTTATTACAAGTTTTTTATGTGGCCATTCATTTTGTCTTCCACCCAGGGCCAAGATCAATCTTTTCGTCCATGTCATTTATACAACCGGAATTACCCAAAAAACAAAGACCGTCAATATGAATCAGGAACAGTGCGACAATAATAGTGACTTGAAATCATTGGAGGTATTCATCATATGAATTCCAAACAAGTTTGCAGACCAGGTTAAACCATTTGATTTAAATTAACTTTGTGTGTTCCCTTTGAGCTTAAAAACTGACATTTTTTCTACTTTTTTTTTATAAGTACCCACTTCTGTGCATTGAGAAGTTTGCACTTGCTTGCAGCTGAATAAATAGCAGTGCCGTTCTCCAGAGACACATATTGATTTTCCACAATCCTTTATGTGAACCTTCCCAAAGCCACTCAAGGTGCTGAGACTGTGGAATGCCTTGGAAGTGGGGCTTTTCTATAAATGATGGGAATTGTTTAACCCTTCAAGAACATCTGAGGTCACCCCGTGCAAGATTTTAGGGGGTTTTATGCCATTTGGCACTGCAAACACAGACATACATTAATGTTTGCTTAAGCTCAATATAAGTTACATTCTCTGAGTTTAATGTATCATTTTACACAAGTCAAACAGAGACTTGTAAGGGGGAGAGTCACAGGGGCACCAACGTTTTACCTTTTATACAAGATTAGCAGTCTTATTTCCATCCGCTTAGGACTTAATTACATTTATTCACTTGAGATGTATGCCCCTGTGTGGTCTGTGAAAAACAGTGCTCACCCCACATCGGATTTTGCTGCAAGCATAAAGATAATTGATTATTGTGC
Organism: Bufotes viridis; assembly: GCA_033119425.1. Classification (NCBI taxonomy): domain Eukaryota; kingdom Metazoa; phylum Chordata; class Amphibia; order Anura; family Bufonidae; genus Bufotes; species Bufotes viridis. Next base: position 533,635,133 of record CM065590.1, on the reverse strand, counting down.
CATTTAGCCATATGTCTTCATTAAATATATGTCTATAGGGACTATAACAGTGGACTGCACACCACATGTCTTCAGAAACCAGTCATGAAATTTATCCTCAAATGAGAGGTCTATCCTAGAACAAGAGTTACATCCTAGAAAAAGTTCCATCCTAGAACAAGAGGTACATCCTAGAAAAAGTTCCATCCTAGAACAAGAGGTACATCCTAGAAAAAGTTCCATCCTAGAACAAGAGTTACATCCTAGAAAAAGTTCCATCCTAGAACAAGAGTTACATCCTAGAAAAGTTACATCTTAGAACAAGAGTTATCCCCTAGAAAAAGTTCCATCCTAGAACAAGAGTTACATCCTAGAAAAAGTTCCATCCTAGAACAAAAGGTACATCCTAGAAAAAGTTCCATCCTAGAACAAGAGTTACATCCTAGAAAAGTTACATCTTACAACAAGAGTTATGCCCTAGAACAAGAGTTAAATCCTAGAACAAAATGTATCCCCTAGAACAAAAGTTATCCCCTAGAACAAAAGTTATCCCCTAGAACAAGAGTTATCCCCTAGAACAAGAGTTACATCCTAGAAAAAGTTACATCTTAGAACAAGAGGTACATCCTAGAAAAAGTTACATCTTAGAACAAGATTTATCCCCTAGAAAAAGTTACAACCTAGAACAAGAGTTATCCCCTAGAACAAGAGGTCCATTCTAGGTCATCTAGAACAAGGTTCATTCTAGAGCCATAACTCTGTTACATAGTTTTATCATAGGACTGAGCTAGAGGTCAGTTCTAGAACAAGACGCTTTAACTTTCCAATGTGTTATCATATCATACTTGGCACTAACTATTAAAGTATGGGTGTACCTATAAAGTAGCACGTAACGGATGACATTTTATTTTGCCATTGAAGCCTTTCAAGTGCAGCATGCTACCATTATGCTTTCCTTCGTGTTATTTTTGGCTTATCTTCTCATGCTGAAACCACTCCAGGGTCTCAAAGGCCGAAGCACAATTTGATATTGGTCGTGAATGTGGAAAAATGTAAGTTTAAAAAAAAGAAATGTTGCAGCTGGATAAATACCAAAGGGGAACTTGCCCAAGCCAAAATCAACCCCACAGCAGGACTTGCATCTTACAGGGGATATCCCACTATACTAGAGAAAAGAAAACAACCTCATTAGCTTCATTGGAAAGCTTATTACTGACCAGTTTTTCCTATGACTTTGCATTTAGTAGGTTAATTGGATGATAAATGTAAAGCTTGTGCAGATGCGGTGTTGTCCACCTTTACTTATTTATGACATTTCTACAAATATTAGGAAATGACTATTTACATTTTCCCATGGACATGAACCGAGGCCACCAGGGATCAAAGGACATTATTAGGATTAGGTGCACAGGTGACACAAGGGTAAGAAACATATCACTTGGCTCCTGGCTTGATATTACAGTTAGAGATAAGCAAATTGATTCTAAATTAATAGAATTCATTGTGAACCTCCCAAAAAATTCTGATTCTAATGAACTTTTGCTATTCATATGAAGGTCAGAAGACAGAGAAGAAAGCATCTGCCACCAAAATGGGATAACTTTTTTACTTTAAAAAAATGTGTGTTTTCTACCACCGACTAACATCCATTTAGCCCAGCCAGTAGAGATGAGCAAAGTATTTAAAAATTTGATTCGACTGCCTCGCCGAATTTTACAAAAAAATCCGCTCCGTGACTAATTACATTTTTTTAACGGCCATGAAATTGACATTTTAAAACCAATGGTAGTCTATGGGGTTATTTACATGACAGTTTTTTTGACTGTCAGTGAAAAACGGACGTCAAAAAATAGGACATGCTCTATCTTGTCCGTTTTTCACTGACAGACTGCCCCCATACAATTGAATGGGTCCATTTTTAACGTCCGTTTCTCAGGCAGGCATCAGTGAAAAAAACGTCTGTTAAAAATGTCCGTTTTTAACTGACTTTTTTTTCACTGTTGTGTGCATGTAGCCTTAGACTATTGTGTTCTGATCCCTCACATAGAATTCAAATTAACAAAACATTGAACTTAAGGCTGTAATGTAACAAAACACGAAAAAAGTCAAGGGACTTGCACTTTTGCAAGGCACTGTAAAATATAATCAAAGCAACTTATACAAAATAGGGAACTCATTTTAATACTTTCTTTTGGTGCCAGTTTCCATATCTTCGCAATATTTTTTTATTTTTTTATTGCCAAAATAAAGCTAAAAAAGAAAAACAAATCTGTAAAAACATTAAATGCCACAAAAATTATTTTGACAATCCAGGAAAAAACCTGTTAAACTATCGCGTCTATGGAATCACGAAAAAGTATCCCGTCATATTAAGAAGCTGTTAGAAGGTCTATCTTTTACTAGAAACATGCTGGCATTACAGCTCAGTCCCATTCATTTGGATATGGGGGCCATATTGGTTGTCATGCAGCTTCTCCAGATATTGATCTGAAAGCCCACATCAAGCAATCAAGAATTAAGAAACCACCTGGGGGGCCAGCTAGTGGGGCAATTTAGAGATTTAAAAAATCCCCCAATGCTTTGGTTTTAAATTAGTTTGTAGAACCAGTTGGACGCTCTGTCCTTGCAGTTTAAATTGTAGGCTCTGATGAGCTCTTCCCTTTATATTACCTCTGCACAGGTCACACAGCATGCCTAGAAAACTCTCCAATAGAAATCAATGGGGCCCCCTCCTGTCTATTGTGTCCATGGCCCATGTATGTGCTCTGTAGCTGCTTAACATATTTTAGGCCTAGTGGCCAGTGTGAAAATTTGCAGGACTTTAGTTTTTTAAACTATATATCACATGTAAAATGTAAAAAAAATCACCAAAAATTCTAAAAAATGTTTTTACATGAAGATGGGATTTAAAGGGAACCTGTCACCTCCAAAAACCATCTGCCGCCAACAGTATCTGAGAGTAGCCAGCAGTGAGTTTCTGACGATTGTTTTGTTCTTGAAGGCAGATGCGGCAAAAGCTCTAAAAACGTTTCTTTTATCCCCTGCCGGCTCGCGTCTCTAGACATGCTTGAAGTCAAGGGGGGAGCGGCCTTCTTGCCTCAAGTCAAGGTAACTGCGCCACCTTCCCTGCCCCTTCGATGTGACTGACAGCGCTTATGCAGAGCGTTCGGCAAAGCCAGCCGAACTGCCGGCGGTCAGTCACAGGGAAGGGGGCGCAGTTACCTTGACTTGAAGCAAGAAGGCCGCTGCCCCTTTGACTTCAAGCATTTCTAGAGAAGCGAGCCGGCAGGGGATAAAGGAACGTTTTTAGAGCTTTTGCCGCATTTGCCTTCAGAACAAAACAATTGTCAGAAACACGCTGCTGGCTACTCTCAGGTACTGCTGGCGGCTTCAGATGGTTTTTGGAGGTGACAGGTTCCCTTTAAACAATAGGGCATTTTCTGATGACACATCCCTTTAATGATTGAGTGCCATTGAACAGCTAATATGCTGAACGTCAGCTCCAGGTTGGGGGGGGAACACATTCTAAATACCCTGCATGGAGCACTGTCGTGTGCATGTAGCCTAAGTTGGTGAAGTGAAATGAAAAAAATATATAAATAAAACTATTGTTTAGAAATAGAAAACAGAAAATTGGCATGTGCGTATGTATTCACCCCCTTTGTTGGAAGCCAATAAAAAGCTTTGGTGCAACCAATTACCTTCAGAAGTCACATAATTAGTGAAATGATGTCCACCAGTGTGCAATCTTAGTGTCACATGATTTGTCATTACATATACACACCTTTTTTGAAAGGCCCCAGAGGCTGCAAAACCTAAACAAGAAGCATCACTAACCAAACACTGCCATGAAGACCAAGGAACTCTCCAAACAAGTAAGGGACAATGTTGTTGAGAAGTATAAGTCAGGGTTAGGTTATAAAAACATATCCAAATCATTGATGATTCCCAGGAGCACCATTAAATCTATCATAAGCAAATGGAAAGAACATGGCACAACAGCAAACCTGCCATGAGACTGCCGCCCACCAAAACTCACGGACCGGGCAAGGAGGGCATTAATAAGAGAGGCAGCACAGAGACCTAAGGTAACCCTGGAGGAGCTGCAGAGTTCCACAGCTGAGACTGGAGAATCTGTACATAGGACAACAATAGCCGTATGCTTCATAGAGTTGGGCTTTATGGCAAAGTGGCCAGAAGAAAGCCATTACTTTCAGCAACAAAAACAAAAAGGCACATTGTGAGTTTGCGAAAAGGTATGTGGGAGATTCCTAAAATTTATGGAGTAAGGTGCTCCGGTCTGATGAGACTAAAATTGAACATTTTGACCATCAAAGTAAACGCTATGTCTAGCCCAAACCCAACTCATCACATCACAAAAAGAACACCATCCCCACAGTGAAACATGGTGGTGGCAGCATCATGCTGTCGGGATGTTTTTCAGCAGCCGGGACTGGGAAACTGGTCAGAGTCGAGGGAAAGATGGATGGTGCTAAATATAGGGATATTCTTGAGCAAAACCTGTACCACTCTGTGCATGATTCGAGGCTAGGACGGAGGTTTACCTTCCAGCAGGACAATGACCCCAAACACACTGCTAAAGCAACACTTGAGTGGTTTAAGGGGAAACATGTACATGTGTTGAAATGGCCTAGTCAAAGCACAAATCTCAATCCAATAGAAAATCTGTGGTCACTTAAAGATTGTTGTTCACAGGCGCAAACCATTCAACTTGAAGGAGCTGGAGCAGTTTTGCAAGGAGGGATGGGAAAAAATCCTTGTAGTAAGATGTGGCAAGCTCATAGAGACTTATCCAAAGAGACTTGGAGCTGTGATTGCCGCAAAAGGTGGCTCTAGAAGGTATTGACTTTAGGGGGGTGAATAGTTCTGCACATTGACTTTTTCTGTTATTTTGTCCTATTTGTTGTTTGCTTCACAAACAAAAAAAATCTTCAAAGTTGTGGCCGTGTTCTGTAAATTAAATGATGCAAATCCTCAAACAATCCATGTTAATTCCAGGTTGTGAGGCACCAAAACACGAAAAAAGTCAAGGGGGTGAATATTTTTTCAAGGCACTGTATATAGCTTTGCATGACCAGGGTGACTATGTTTTTTATTCTTTGTTTGTTTTTTAATTTGTTCTTTTATTTGTGATTTATTATATTTTTTTACTTATTTTTTATTAATGCTTTTTAAGCCATTCAATTTCAATTCATTTTATTAATTAAAAGACCTTTGGGGTGCACCAAAGGTGCCCCAGTCACAGAGAAAAACAGCCCCCTGCATTCTACACAGACAGAGCTGATCAGGGTCTGCTAAGACCCTGCAGCTCTGCTTTGCCCCCAAGACACCTGACGATCACATGACATGCTAATAAACCGCTTCTGTCTTCTCCTCGGGGTCCCCGGCAGCCACTGATAAGATCATCATGACCATTTTTAATGCAGGTTTAAATTGAAAATAAGGGAGCTAACCAGGAACTCCAGAAAGACCATCACACTTTGTTAGCACTTGATTTTATAAGTTCTTTGTATATTTCACCTTAGCTGAGACCATACCCAGCTATGATGATCACCTCAAATAACATGATGTCTCTTTATCTCCAGATCCATTAAAGTCAATAACTGTATAGAATGGTACACATTTCCAATCTGTTCCATAGGATTTACTTTAGAACTGTGCCGTTTCTTTTATGATTTATTATCCTCTGTCTTTAGGTTTTATTGTTCCGGTTGCACACAGCACACATTACATAAAGAAAAGGAAAAGAGGATCTTGTGTGTAAACCTAGCAGTGACTTACAACACATACAGCATTGTGACATGGATTAGTAGGGTGAGCCGACAGGTATAAAAAATATGATGCCAAAGTAAGACAGCGGGCATTGAGAGTCCCGTCTCCAACATAGTTATAGGCTGAAAGATTTGACCCCAATTTAATCAACTTGGGAGCTTTGCCTGTTACCCAATCCATTTCAATGTGGGTTACCAGCAACAAGTTCTGATCCTGGCCAACCTTTTGCTTGGCGCTGACTGTAGCTATAAGTAAGATTTCTCCAGGTTTTCACTGCCTGGTCCTGTGAATCAAAGTGCAGTGGGCATGGCAGTTGCAGAGAGAACAGAGACTCTAGGTGTAATGGCAACACCCCCGTTGCTCCTAGAGGCTCAGTTGCATATAGTAAAACATCATTTTTCTCAGCAATGCAGCACGTATGAACCTGGGACCAACACAGATGCCTTCAACTGCCAAGTGTACATGTAACAGGTCAGCCGGTGTCATAGGTACAAATCTGCAAACAGATGCCCTTTAAGATATTCACATGGTCTTACAGTTATTAATATTATTTATTTTATTTTTTTCTTTTGCGGTCTTATTAAAATGAATGAGTCCGCATTTAATCTGTAAAAAATGCAGATCGGATGCGGACTTAAAACAGTTGTTTGCATAAGGCTTAAAAGGGTTTTGCGAGATTTTACAACTGATGACCTATCCTCAGGATAGGTCTTCAGTATCTGATAGTGGGGGTCCGACATCTGCAGCCTTCTCGCTGCTTTCCTTAGGTCATGTGACGTCACTGTACATCGGTCACATGGCCTAGGCCAGTGATGGGCAAAGTGCGGCTCTCCAGCTGTTGCAGAACTACAACTCCCAGCATGCAAAGCCTGTCTATAGCTATCAGCCTACTGCAGGGCATGGTGGGAGTTGTAGTTTAGCAACAGCTGGAGAGCCGCACTTTGCCCATCACTGGCCTAGGCGCAGCTAAGCCCCATAAAAATGAATGGGGCTGAATGCAATACCAAGCACAGCCACTATACAAATGTACGGCGCTGCGCTTGGTGAGCATGGAGAAGGCTGTGATATTCACAGGAGCATCGGTGGCTTTTCAGACAGCTGATCGAAAGGGGTGCTTGGTGTCGGATCCCCACCAATCAGATACTGATGACTAGCGTTGAGCGAACTTGCGATTTGCAAGTTTGGCATTCGGTTTATCTAAGAATTGGCCAGCATAGACTTCGATTATGACGGAATGCAATACGGGATGCCTCATATAGGTGGTAACAGTTAACAGAATCCATTACGGAATTCTTAGATAACCCAAACGCCGAACTTGTGATTAGGATGGGTCCTTAGGATGGGTCATCAGTTGTAACATCTCGGAAAACCCTTTTAAGCCTCATGCAAACAACTGTGTTTTCAGTCCGAATCTAATCTACGTTTTTTACAGATTGGATGCGGACCCATTCATTTCAGTGGGGCCGCAAAAGATTTAGATTTGTCTTTTTTCTGCCTCCCCTCCTTTGTTTGGGTCAGGAAATTTCCACAAAAACTGCTTGTCTGCCAGGTTGGATAGCCTCTGACAAAAGCGGCTGACACTTTAAAGGACTGATGGCGGTATATTGATTTCAGTGGCAAGTGTAATACTAATGATCACTGCCTGACTCTAGGCGAGCTGCTGTTTGCCAAGGGATGCATTTAGCAAAAGCTGTTTTTCTCTCCATTAGGGTTCATGCACACAAATGTATTTTTTTTCCATGTCTGTTCCTTTTTTTTCGGCCTGTATGCAGAACCATTCACTTCAGTGGGACCGCAAAAAAAATCCAGCAATGACTCCTTGTGCATTCCGTGTTTGTGTGTTCACATGGCCATTCCACAAAAAGATAGATGTCCTATTATTGTCCGCATAACAGACAAGGATAGGACTGTTCTACTAGGAGCCAGCCGCTGGGTTGCTGCAAAATGCGGACTGCACACGTCCAGTATCCGTGTTTTGCGGATCTGCAATTTGCAGACCACAAAACATCCAACAGTTGAGTGCATGAGCCCTTGACTGCATTCATTGGATTTAGTGTTGTACGGTTGTGGTAGTTTTCACATCCATGTCCATACAACAACACGTATGAAGATACTCTGATGTACACAGCATGTTCCTGGTACGTGCCACAGGGCCAAACACATGCCGTAGGGGATGTTCACAAGTAGCCGATTTGTTGCAGAAATTCCACAGATTGAGAATCAGTACCATTCGTCTGAGTTGTTTTGGCCGCAATCACATGTATTTCTACAATCCCCATTCATTAGAAAAAGTGGTAGAAATTTCTGCACCATGTGAATTCCGCCACAGAGTGACAGCAGGGATCTCAGCTCAAGGACTAAGTGACCTCATGATGAACGCAACTTATTCTGGAAACATTAAAAATCCTGCAGCTGTCATTTTCAATATTCTCTTAGTTCAATAAATACATGACCATTTACGAAACGAGACACCACCTGGCTTGCGATACCTAAGAAAAGAAAAATAACTTCTTGTAGTGAGCAGATCATCCCAGCCAAGCTAACGGCAAGGGTTAACACTCCCAGTGCATGACGAATCTTATAAACCAGTGAACTTCTTGTGTAAAAGATCAAAGGACTCTGTTCTGCCAAGTAGCTGTATCCACTTGCATCACCTACAGAGCCATACTGATAAAAGGAGCAGAGCAGGCAGCCATAGGTCAAATCCACACTTTTCCAGAATAAAAGGAGCAAAGAACTCGCCGTACTCCGAATACAGTAAACAATTGGAGGAAGGAAATGTGCTGGACCATAGCGGGTCCTTTAATCAAAGATCTGAGTATTAGGATGTTACAGACAGAGGAGGAAGAAAGGGTTCCTGAATCAGTGTTACAAGTGCATGGGAGGCGTTTCGTGGCCTTTAAATAACACAATATTAAGGCAAACACATGATAAACATCTTTCTAGTCTTGTCATGGAGCCACACGTCCCTGTGGTCAGAGGCCTTATAGCTGTCAAAAGTTAATTTATTCAGGCTTACTTCACCCAGCATGAGAACAGCGCCCCCTAGTGGCCACTACTGGAATGGTAGTATTCTTTTCCTTGCTCTAAACGGGGAGCTGTCTATAAAAAAAACATGGATATGTGCCGCTTTCAATTATTAGTATTCCCTAAAATGACAAAGTATAAAACAATCACTATACGTCCTTATGTTCACCTCTTGTCTGGAATAATTAGGATTTTTTTGTGCTTTTTTTTCTGACTTTTGAGTTTTTTCTATGCTTTTTTGCACTTGCAGTTTTTGATGTGTGTTTTTTTTTAGCTCTAGGTGTAAGCTGAAAGTCTTTGGGAAATATGAAATGCGGGACACACATGGTTTATTTTTGTTATTGGAGGTTTTTGCTTTTCTTTTTCAAATTGGTTGTATTTTTTGGGTCTATGACATTTTTTATATGTAGAATGGCGTGAGCGGGCGAAGTCGCAGATAGCGTCTGCTGATACCATCTGCGCCTGAAATACGCCTAATTTAGGCACATTTCAGAATAGTAAATTACCCCCATAATTTTTAGGAAAACTTGTTATCTCTTTTAGTTCTTTTTTAAGGATTTTTTTTCCCCCCCTCCCCAAGCACTAGAATGCAGTGAATGCATGTTTTTTTGGTGTGTTTTAAAAATAAAAATAAAAAAAGCAGCTCTAGGTTTTAGATGGGACTATGGGAAATATGAAATCCAGGACACACGTGTTTTTTTTGTTATCGGAGGTTTTCGCTTTTTTTTTTCAGATTGGTTGCATTTTTTGTTGTCTATGACATTTTTTATATCTTCTGGATAAGGAATAGAAATAAGCATTAACATGTGACATAGTACCAATTGTTCTCTGTTAATTTTTTCAACAGTTTGTTTATTTCCTATGTCCCACTATCCTCCCCATCCTTCCCCCCACCCCCTTCCCCCCCTTATGCCCCCCCCCATCTACCCTTATACGACGGGTTCATTTCTACTCACATGGATTCCTCACCATGAGAAGGTAATATGTGAAGGTTTTCTGGCACTACTTAATTTCTATTGTAGCAGAATGCTCATAGATAATTTGATCCTTTTCAATGACAAAAAAAGAACTCTGATATTAACAGAAGAAGATAACAATCTATGGACTCTCGTCTTCTAAAAAGATTCGATGCGACGCTTTATAAAGGTTGGCACTATACCTTAGACTGTGAACCTGTCTGTATGTAATACAGTTCTTGATGTTATTATTGTGATTATACTTGCTATAACTAAATAAACTTAAATTTACAAGAATGGCTATGCAATGGCGTTTTTAAGTCATTTCCCAATTCCCCTCTCTATAGGGTAAAAACAGCTGAAAAAGATGCAATTTAAACATGTCTAAAGAAAGAAATACCACTAAAAAACACATGCAAAAATGCATGTGCTTTTTATCGCTTTTTTAAAGCCAAAAAAGAAAAAATATACCAAAATAAACAGTTTGTGAAGGGGGCACTAGAATGGTATTCCAGCAATTAACATGTATCTCCTATCCACTGAAAAGGTGCTAAATGTCAGATAGGTGGGGCCCGAGTCATAGAGGGGTACAGTGTACTATCGTGAAAGCTTGGGCACCCCTCCATTTGACATCTACCTGACCAAACATGCTGTGATATGCCACTGGGGTCCCCATTTCTAGTAATAAGGGGAGATCCGAGCAGTTCCTGGGATTAGAGATGCACAAACCAGTCGAGATTCGATTCAGGTCCAGTTTGGCAAATTTTAAAAAAATTCTTTTTGGACCTGAGTCGATTCGGGCCCAACTGCAGTTGCTCCAATTGACCTGAAAATTGGCATGTAACCCCCTCTAGCCTCCTACGACTCATAATGTTTTAGGAAAACTTGTTATCTCTTTTCGATCATGAAATTGTTTATGAATTTTTTCCCTCCACCCTCCTCAAGCTCTGGAGCGCAATGACAGCAATAGTAAATCATGTCTGAGCGACACTGACATACATAGCTACGACGTTAACATACAGCGTGTTTAAAAACACACGGCGCTGACACATCTCATGCTTTTTCATATTTCAAAGCTTCCAAAAATTGTCCCTTATAGGGGTAGATGATGTTTAAACATACATGGTGTGATGGGATAAAAAAAAAGAGTCTTGAGGGACCAAGCGTCCACAAATTATGCCTTGACAGGGTCGGACTGCCTGCCCTTATGACACGGACAAGTGTTGATTGTCAGAGGAGAAAGTGACTCATTGTGAACGAGCCTAAAAAAATATCCCCTTTAATTGGGAGCAGCAGCAGTGCAGTGTGGATGTGGAAAGGTTACGGCACGGATATAGTGGCATGCGGCTGCAATAGTAGCGGTGGCAGGAGCAGTATAGCATTGGACATACAAGACTGTCTATGGGTAGTAGTGGCAATAGTAGTACTCGTAGTGATAGTGGCAGTAGATGCTTTGCGTTAATGGTGGTGGCAGTAGGGGAACAGCGAGGAGCAGCAGCAGCTGAGGCAGCCATATGGTACATGTTGGCTGAAAGGCAGCAGCATAATGGAGGCAGCAGCAGCCTTACGGAAGACGATGGTCAGCAGATCACAGTAGTGGCATCAGGAGTCCCAGAATGAAGAGAAAAACGGTCCAGCTTCACTGGAAAACTTGAGGCTTTATTGAATCCCGTGCAGATAAAAACCAATGTACAGCAATGCAAGAAATCGACCGGTTTCGGATCACTATAGGTGCGGATCCTTAGTCATGATGTGCAGATCACCATCACCATGGTAAGATGGACCATGTGATTGGACCATGTGATGTGACGTCATCACAGGTCCTTTAGCTGTTAGCTGAAGCTTGAAGAGAGAAGACAGATCGCAACTACGTGATTAAGTGACTAAGGTAAGTTAAGTTTTATTATTTTTAACCCCTTCATCTTCATTTTACTACAGCATTCTTTATCAAGAATGCTATTATTTTCCCTTATAATCATGTTATAAGGGAAAATAATAAATTCTCCAGAATACTCTACCCGAAACCGGACTTCAGTTATGAAGTCCAGCTTCGGGTCTGGGTACCAAACATGGCGATTTTTCACACTCGCGTGCAAAACGCATTACAAACGTTTGCACCCGCGTGGACTAAATCGTGCATATTCCCGCAACGCACCCGCCTCTTATCCGGGCGTCAAACATGAAAGAGGCCTAAGTGCACGCCTGCGCGGCTTGATGGTGGCTGTGAAATGATGGATGCAGCATGCAGCCGTACAGAACATGATGGTAGTTGGGCAGACCTGAGCTGTGAGAAAATATATTGATGCATGAACCACGTACATTTATGCTGCTTGAAAAATTTAACCCTAAAAAAAAGTTACATTTCAACTGTGTGGAAACTGAATACACATTAACTGACAATTGAGGCATTAGTGCCATGAGCTGCAGCAGCAGCCATGCAGAACATGCTGGTAGGCAGACAGACAGCAACAGAAGCAAGATGGGGCACCGCCACCAAGACGAGGTCTATTCATGGGAATCGGCCTGAGGAGTGAGAAAATGTTGGTATGCAGCGCTGATTGGCTCATCCAGGCTTTCTGTCAGGACTCATCCGAAGTGAACATTTGGTCTCACAAGTTTCCAGAACTCCAGAATTATAAATCTGCCAGTTTTGTAGCAATATTGGTGCAACATGTGTATCCTCAAAAATGCAAACCTCCGCTCATACACAGAAATGTGAAGCATGGATTAATAAGCGTGAAGAAGAAAAAATCCAGCCGTCTTTTGCTCATGGTATTCTGCTCTTAATGTGGACTTCATTAAACGCAGGATTCTTACATAGAGACACCATGTGCTGGATTTTGCTTCTTCCAACATATGTATCCTAACCAGGCGGATTTCTGTGAAAGAGGTGGTCTCACTTCAGCAAATGGCATTTATCATGTACACAAAGTCACTGCACTTACTAATGTATTGCTATTATCCATATTGTCTCCTTTGCTGGCTGGATACATTTTTCCATCACATTATACCCTGCTCATTTCCATGGTTACAACCACCCTGCAATCCAGCAGCGGTGGTCATGGTTGCACACTATAGGATAAGGCGCCAGCCTCTCTGATGGGCAGGACCGGGGGGTGTGCATAGACTGGCACTTTTTTTTCCTATAATGTGCAAGCACGACCACCGCTGATGGATTACAGGGTGGTTGTAACCATGGAAACGAGCAGTGTATAATGTGATGGAAATATGAATGAAGCCAGCAAAGGAGGCAATATGGATAATCACAATACATTAGTAAGTGCCTTGTATTAGCTTTCTCTACATGATAAATGCCATTTGCTGAAGTGACACAATCCCTTTAACACCTATGGGAGCTGTAGTGGAGGTGATAATACACTGAAAGGTAAGGAAATAAAAGTCATCACTGAAAATATGTCACTATTCCATTTCTTAAATGGCTTGACCCAAGACTTAGGCCCCTTTCACACGGGCAAATTTTCTGCGTGAGGTGGACGCATTGCACCCGCACTGAATCCAGACCCATTCATTTCTATGGGGCTGTGCACATGAGCGGTGATTTTCACGCATCACTTCTGCAAAGTTCATAGAAGTGAATGGGGCTGCGGGAAAATCGCAAGCATCCGCAAGCAAGTGCGGATGCAGTGCGATTTTCCCGCATGGTTGCTAAGAGACGGGACCCGATCTTTATTATTTTCCCTTATAACATGGTTATAAGGGAAAATAATAGCATTCTCAATAAAGAATGCTTTCTAGAATGTGGATTAAGGGGTTAAAAATAATAAACTTAACTCACCTTAGCCACTTGATTGCGTAGTTGGCGATCTCTCTTCTCTATTCAAGCATTAGCTGCAGTCTAAAGGACCTGTGATGACGTCACATCACATGGTCCAATCACATGGTCCATGTGGGCTTGGCAGGTCTTGGCATGGACCCGGCCAGCGACCACATATGCTCCATATCTTAATCAGAGAGAACTGGAGGAGGAGGACAGAAAAAGGCATCTATTGATGGCCACCACAGAGGTACACCTTTTGGGGCAGTTTATTGTGCTGCTCTATGGTATCTGGTTCTGATGGGACGGTATTTTGCGATATGGTATTGCTGACCCTGCCTATTTGTGTTGCCCCACCTTCTGTCAATTTAGGGGCCAAAAGTTCCCAGTCCGCCCTAGCCTGCCAATGTAACACTAAGTATTACGTTTCTCAAAGCATTAGGTTAGCAATACAAATTAGTCAATAAATTATATGTACCCCATAATGGTGCCATAAAAAGTTAAACCCATCCTGCAAAAACAAGCCCTCGCATAGCAAAATAATTGGGAGAATATGAAAGTTTTGGCTTCGACACAAAGCTGACTTTGTTCCATGCAAGTTCTGATTGTACAAAACGTAAAAAACTATACATAGTTTACAAATCTGGTATGGAGAATAAAGTTAACTTGTTAGTTATGCTATATATTATGTTATTTATTTAATATTTAATTATTTGTTGTTATTTTTACAATCTGGTAAAAGAAAAATGGCAGAAATGCTGTTTGTTTCGGGGTTTTGTTTTTTTTTGCATTCCCATCCCCACATAAATAAATAAATAATAACATAATTGAAAAAAATGTGCCCTACAAAATAATAATAATAATAAGACAGCTACATTGCGGGAAAAGTGAAAAAAACTAAATTATTGCCGCAACAATAAAAAATAAACACTGCCCAATGGAGCTGCCCATAAGAGATTAAAGAGAGAGATGAGATTAAGGTGCTAGACAATAAATTGGGACCTATGGCTTCCAGACACTGGGTCAGACTGGCCCACTAAACAATCCAGGCTCCAAAAAAGTTATGGTCCCAAAAATAAGGATGAAGAGATTCCTATTTGGAGTTGATTTTGGAACCAATCACTTACCACTAGCGCCTGTATGAATGTGTTTAGGGTAGGATAACCCCATATGTGTGTGGGACCCAACGACATGTGGAGACACAGCGCGGACAGTGAAGCTATATGGCTGCTGTACAGGCTGTGAGCTCCTTAGGTCTGTTGTTTATGTGTCTCTAGTCATATTCAATAGCTGGCTTCATGGACGTGAGCTGATAATGGTATAATTGCACTTTGTATTGCACCGCTTATTTTGCTTAGGTGGTCTCATTATGCTTTACTCTTTTTCCGGCAGTCAGTGTATTGCAACCAGAGTAACACAATGTACTTATAGGAATAATTAGGAAATCATGCATTTCTTCCCTGCTATGTGTTTACACCCCCCCCCCTTTCCCCACTGTGGTTTTCGATCACTTAGACTAGGTTATTGATGTGACACTGCGTCCTGCAGACTTCTGATGCACAGAGGGTAAGAGAGCTTACAGATGGTGAAGAGCTGAGAAACTGGTTAAGGCTTCCAGTAGATCGCCTGTCTAGAACATAAATCTTACAGGAACTGTGATTATGTGTCTCTTTCTACAATTAATGCGGCTTTCCAGTATTTTTAGATCAATGGCCTATCCTAAGGATAGGTCATCAGATCAGCAGGGGTCCAACACCTCGCACCATTGTGTAGTGGACGGAGCTGGTAACGGCAGTTCTTTACCTGTTCAACTGTGGCTGCTGCATCCAGGAGGAGAGTGAATAGAGAGGTGGCCACAAATGTGCATCTCTCCGCTCTCACTTCCAGTGGAGTCAAGGCTCGGCTATTTTTGGTAATTTCAATGACTCTTTTAGCTATAGACATTACTGTCACTTATCTATTCATGTGGCTTCCTCCCTAGACAGGGAAAGGGTCATGGGACCTGCATCTTTCAGACATCTCCATGTCATATTAAATTGCAAAAGTATTTAGACCCAGGTGCTGGTTTGAAAAATGAAGAATATTTTTGCCAAAAATTACAAGGAACCGACACTCCAATACACCCTTTATTACACATAAAGGAGGGCATCATACACACCCTTCAAAAATTATGATTGATGGCATGCTGGTGACCCTCAAAAACATTTGGAGCAAGGGCCTGCTGGTGACCCTCTAAAACATTAGGGGTTAGGGCCTGCTGCTGATCTTACCATCTAAAACGTTAGGGGTGAGGGTCTGCTGCAGAGCTGACTTTCTAAAACATTAGGGGCGAGGGCCTGCTGCTGAGCTGACCATCTAAAACATTAGGGGCGAGGGCTTGCTGCTCAGCTGACCATCTAAAACATTAGGGGTGAGGGTCTGCTGCCGAGCTGACTCTCTAAAACATTAGGGGCGAGTGCCTGCTGCTGATTTGACCATGGAAAGACTTATGGACAAGGGCCTGCTGCTGAGCTGATGATCTAAAACATTAGGGGTGAGGGTCTGCTGCCTAATTGAATCTCTAACACATAAGGGGAGAGTGCCTGCTGCTGAGCTGATCATCGAAAAATTTATGGGTGAGGGTCTGCTGCTGAGCTGACCATCGAAAAAATTATCGTTGAGGGTCTACTGGTGAGCTGACTCTCTAAAACATTAAGGGCGAGGGCCTGCTGCTGATCTGACCATGGAAAAAATTATGGGCGAGGTCCTGCTGCTGGCTATCGAAAAAATTATGATTGTCGGTCTGCTGCTGAGGTGACTCTCTAAAACATTAGGGGCGACTGCCTGCTGTTGATCTGACCATGGAAAAATTATAGACGAGATCCTGCTGCTGAGCTGACCATAGAAACAATTATGGTTGAGGGCCTGCTGCTGAGCTGACCCTCTAAAACATTAGGAGAGAGGGCAGCCTAATACGCATGTTGATATGATGGAGGAGGACGACGAGAAAAGAAAGATTGAACCATATACCCTTTTTTTTGTCAGACACAGAGGTCTGACATCCATGACCACTCGTCACTTGTGAAGAGTGGAAGCTGACTGGAAAGGGGACGACCATGTTGCAGTTGGTATTCCACTACTGCCCTCTGCTGCTCACAAAGCCTGGCCAAAATGTGGAACGCCGGTGAGCTGGCAATTGCAAGCGCTGCAGCGTTGCCAGACCGGTGGCAGCTGTAGATGGCTTTCGGAAATGGGCACACACGCAGCACCATCACAGTAGCTCAGACAAATTGGGGTAGGTTTTGAGAAACCGCTGAACCACTAAGTTTAACACGTTGGCTAGGCACTGTATGTAGCACCTGTGCCATCCCAGGGTACCAGTCGCTCCCGGCCTCCACAACGTTCACTCAGTGTGCCGTCAGGGAAATGTAGCGTCCCTGGCCACAAGCCATGTCCATGTGTCAGTTGTTAAGTGGAACTTCCCAATAACTGCGTTGGTCAGGGCACGGGTGATGTTACGGGACACACGCTGGTGTAAGGCGGAGACGGCACACCAGGCAAAATAGTGGCAGCTGGGGACTGAGTAACGAGGGACGGCCACCGCCATCAGGCTGCAGAAAGCCTCAGTGTCCACAAGCCTAAATGGCAACATTTCTAGGCCCAGCAACTTGGAAAGGTGCGCATTTAGTGCTATGGCCTGTGGGTGGGTGGCCTGTGGTATGGATATCTGTACGCTGCGCTGGGACACAGAAGTGGATGTGCTAGCTGATGGTGCTTTCGAAAGTCCAGTTGCAGGGCAGGAGGCATCCGAGGCTGCGCCTTGGACAGGGGATTGGCCAGCACGTAACACAGGGGAAGAGGAGGCAGTGGTGTGACCCACAGACAATGATTGTGGACACAGGCGTTCGGCCCACCTATTAGGGTGCTTTGATGCCATGTGGCGGATCATGCTGGTGGTGGTGAGGTTGCTAGTGTTCACGTCCCTGCTCATTTTGGTATGGCACAGGTTGCAAATGACAATTATTTTATCGTCCGCACTTTCATCAAAAAAGCGCCAGACTGCGGAACCCCTACCCCTTGGCAAGGAGATTTCCGCAAGGGGTGCTCCGGGGAACAGTTGCGGGCCTGTTTGGTGTGGCCCGCCTTCTTCTTTTTGCCACCCCACTGCCTCTTCCAGCCTGTTGCGGTGCTGCGGATCCCTCCCCCTCTGTACTGCTGTCCTCGCTCAGCATGCCACCTTACCAGGTTGGGTCATTGATTTCATTGTCCACCACCTCCTCTTCCACTTCCTCACTCTGGTCATCCTCCTGACTTGTTGACCTAACAACAACCTCACTTATTGACAACTGTGTCTCATCCTCATCATCAACCTCTTGAGACACTAATTGCCATTGACTTATCGGCAACTGTGTCTCATCATCATCATCCACCTCGTGAAACACTAATTGCTGTTCCCCACCTCCATCTTCTTCTGACTGTGGATGCTCAAAAGTTTGGGAATCAGGGCACAAGATCTCCTCATGTCCCTCTTCAAGCGGGCTTAGCGAGAGGCCCAAATTAAGGAATGGGGATTAAAAGAGCTCCTCTGAATATCCGAGTGTGGGATCACTTGTTTGCAAAGACTCTCCATGGTGGGAGGAAGGAGGGTCAGGGTGAGGATTCTGTTGACCAGACTCTTGGCTACTCAGAGTGGACTTTGTGGAAGACTGGGTAGTGCTTAACAGACTGGAAGCATTATCTGCTGCAATCCAACCGACCACCTGCTCGCACTGGTCTGATTTCGAGAGTGGTGTCCTGCGCCGCCCTGCAAACTGGGACATGAAGCTAGGTATCGTGGATGAGTGTGTTTCTTGTGCTCTGCGAGCAGGCACAGTTTCACTACGCCCAGGGCCACGGTCTCTGCGTGCTCCATCAGCAGCACGGCCACTTCCCTGTCCCTTAGTGTATGAGCAAATAAATTACAGTCAATGTCACAGATATTTGGGATGCGGAAACGTTATACAGCAGAGGTACCACAGGTAATGCACTTATGTCACCAGCGGCTAAGAAAAAATTATAGTCAATGTCACAGATATTTGGGATGCGGAAAAGTTATACAGGAGAGGTACACAGGTAATGGCACTGCTGTTACCAGCGGCTAAAAAAAAATTGCAGTCAATGTCACAGATATTTGGGATGCGGAAAGTTATACAGGAGAGGTACCACAGGTAAATGCGTTGCTGTCACCAGCGGCTCAGAAAAAATTACAGTCAATGGCCCTGATATTTGGGATGCGGAAACGTTATACAGGAGCGGTACCACAGGTAATGGCGCTGCTGTCAACAGCGGCTAAGAAAAAATTACAGTCAATGTCACAGATATTTGGGATGCGGAAACGTTATACAGGAGCGGTACCACAGGTAATGGCGCTGCTGTCAACAGCGGCTAAGAAAAAATTACAGTCAATGTCACAGATATTTGGGAGGCAGATACGTTATACTGGTAATGGCCCGGCTGTCACCAGCGGCTAAGAAAAAATTACAGTCAATGGCACTGATATTTGGGATGCGGAAATGTTATACAGGAGAGGTACCACAGGTAATGGCGGACACCCTCTATGGAAAAAGTACACTGGATGTCACAGATATTTTTAGGCTGCGCACACGTTACACAGGAGATTGCACACTATTTAGCGCAGGTTGCACTAAAAATATATATTGCTGCCAGATACAACAATAGTCTTTAAAAGGACTTTTGGGTCTCTAACAATTGCACGCAATTTAGCGCAGGTTGCGCTAAAAATATACATTGCTGCCAGATACAACAATAGTCCTTAAAAGGACTTTTGGGTCTCTACAATTGCACGCAATGTAGCGCAGGTTGCGCTAAAAATATATATTGCTGCCAGACACAACAATAATCTTTAAAAGGACTTTTGGGTCTCCAACACCAACCCTGCCTAACAAAAGAATAAAATTCAATTCCCTACACTATCTGTCCCTTCTACAACACAGCTCTTCCTGACTGAGACGAACCACGTGTCATGCGTTCCGGTCAGCTAATTACTGTAATGCCAGTAACCAACATGGCTAAGGCATTACAGTGAGTGGCAATACTTACCTGCATGTTTATTGGCTGCTTAGCTGCCAACAAACATGTGGGGAGGAGACTCAACCATCGCGCTTGAGCACACGCGGTATTGGGCCGAACACCGGAATGTGCCGAGCATCGCGATGCTCTGGCCGAGCTGGTGTTCAGCCGAGCGTGCTTGCTCAGCACTAAGTGCCATATGGTTTTTGGAAGACAGATTTTGCTGGACTGGTTTTTAGATGCCATGTCCCGGTTGAAGCCCCCCTAATGCACCCTTACAGTAGAAACTCCCAAAAAGTGACCCTATTTTGGAAACTAGGGGATAAGGTGCCAGTTTTATTGGTACTATTTTGGGGTACATATGATTTTTAATTGCTCTCTCTCGTTACGTTTTTTTGTGAGGCAAGGTAACCAAAAAATGGCTGTTTTGGCACCATTTTTATTTTTTATTTTTTACAACATTCATCTGACAGGGTAGATCTTGTGCTATTTTTATAGAGCAGGTTATTACGGACGCAATGATATCAAAAGTGTCTACTTTCTTTGTTTGTTTGTTTCAGTTTTACATAATAAAGCATTTTTGAAAAAAAATATTTTATTATTATTAAAATAAATTTTTGTGTCTCAATTTTCTGAACGCCTTATTTTTTAAATTTTTCTGCCGATCATCTTGTGCAGGGGCTCGTTTTTGCAGCAAGAGTTGTCGTTTTTATTAGTACCATTTTTGGGAACATATGATTTTTTGATCTTTCATTAATACACTTTATGGGACAAGGTGACAAAAAAATTGGTTGTTTTGGCACAGTTTTTATTTATTTAGTTTTACAGCGTTCATCTGAGGGATTAAGTCATGTGACATTTTTATAGAGCAGATCGGTACAGACGTGGCAATACCTAATATGTGTACTTTTTCATATTTATTTAAGTTTTACACAATAATAGCATTTTTGAAACAAAAAAAATGAAGTTTTGTTGTGTCTCCATAGTCTGAGAGCCATAGCTTTTTTAGTTTTTGACCGATTGTCTTAGGTAGGGTCTCATTTTATGTGGGATGAGGTGATGGTTTGATTGGTACTATTTTAGGAGGCATATGCCTTTTTGACCTATGCCACAGGGGATCTATTCTGAGTAAGGATGAGCGAATTTCATATTTTGAAATTCGTTTTATATTATATGCTGTATTATATTAGCAAGAGAGAGTAACAACCCAAATTCCTCCCAACCCTGGAATAGGTTGCATGTCATATCAATGCAATGGACCCCCTCTAAGCTCTTGTTGAAGGGAATTTATCGCTCACAACTTTGATGACATTTGAAGAAAGTGACCCTTCTCTTCCTCCGGGCAGTTACATAGTTTAGCATGCCTGTAGGCTCAGCCACCAAATCCCTGAATTTCCCCATAAAACTGTGTGCTCTTGCACAAAAGCAGGCCAATAACATCACAAAAGAAGGTTTGTTCGCTGGTTTTGCATGTTTGCAGTTTGTAAATAACCTTTACTGGCTTGTTTGGATTGCCTTGCAGGGGATTAACACTCACTGGGGTCCTGCATGTCACCAAACGTTTGCACATTTATTAAGCTAAACTAGCAGGTTACAGGACATTTACCTATCCTTCCAGCATACCAGGGGGTCTTTATATAGAACAGTAGACTCAGGTGCCACACTCAGTTGTGTCCTGTCACTGACTTTGTGCAAGATGACAGGAGAATCACTTGTATTGTTCAGGGGACCTCACAGACCATTTAGTGAAGGAACAAGGAGTGGTGTAGGGAGGGACAAACCTGCTCCCGATCCCTTCTGGGTGGTAGGAAGCCTATTATATACCACTGACCCCAAATAACTGTAAATATTCATTAACACAAGGCTGTTACTTTCTACATGCTACCCTAATATTTCCTCTTCCATACCCTCTTTTTGCCAGTTCTCCCCTTCCATTGTTATATGCTCCCGCTTTTTTTAATAATCTAGATAATATGGAAATGTTCAGGGTATGTGAATCCAGTATGAGGTAAACTTTATTTAGTAAAGAAGTGAAGGCGATTATTCATTCATTCTTTTATTTTCATTGTAATATGGAATTATCCATTAAAGGGGTTGTCTAAGACTGATAAAAATTGCAAAGTGTCCCGATTCCAGTGCTTCGGCTCCTGTCTCTGCTGCTTCCCTGACGAAAAGTGTGGCGCACATGATCACTGAGGGTCAATCCATGGCCTAAGTGGTGACGTGTGAATCAATGGCACATAACCACTGAAGTATTGGGATGTTTTTTAGACCACGTCTGGACCCCTGCCAATTTTTTGTCAGTCTCAAGCAACTCCTTTAAAGGCCACCTAGAGTTTGACATAAAATTGCACCACATTTAGGCTTAGAGAAATTATCTGCGTCTAGCCTGGGTAAATGAAAAAATGGGTCATGACTTTGGACCAACAATGTTGAGTAGAGCAGGGGGCGATGTTAGATTTAGTTAAAGTCACCAACTAGATGATGTAAAGAGGTTGAATTTTTTGGTTGATTTTATTTCAAATAAAGGAATCTGCTTGCTGGTTGCAAATAATGGCACACAGCTTGGTGGTTACAGTCTATTAAAGGTGTTGTGCAGTCGATACATATTGATGACCTTTTCTAGCAATAGGTCATAAATATCTGAGCGGAGAGGGTCCAACTCTCGGCTGTTTGACGTATTGTCTCACAAGTCTAGGTAGCTCACTGTAATTACAAGTGCTTGTTCCATTCAGAAGAATGGGATGAGCACTTATAATTCCCTGCGCCGACGCTTCAAGTTAGACGGGAAGAGGAAGCAGTGCTCGTACAAGCGCCACCTCCTCTTCAACTGATCGGCAAGGGTGCTGGGAGTCGGATCCCCAAAAATCAGATATTGATGATCTATCCTGAGGATAAGTCATCAATTTATACTGACTGCACAACCCCTTTAAGCTCACAAAGCAACTCATGATATGTGATGAATTCAGGTAATGTCTCTGGTCACACTTTCAGCCTGGGGCGGAACAACTACCTCCTGCCTAGGTACAGGAACCTGCTGGAAGAAGTTCACAAACACTTGCAGGATACTCTACATAGTTAATACGGTTGAAAAAAGACACAAGTCCATCAAGTTCAACCAAGGGATAGGTGGGTGATGTGAATCCCAGAAGGTAGTGAGACTCAGATTTCTACACGTTTTCATAACCATTAATGTTGTTTACTTTTAAGAATTCATCTAAACCCTTTTTAAAACCACCCACTGTTCCTGCTGTGACCGCGTCCTGAGCCCAGTGACACTATTGAGGCTGTTGCCCTCAGTTGGCGTAGCATCGCGCAGGTGCAGTGCCGGTAATTGCCTGCAGAATTCGGATGGCCAGCGAGATGAAGATCGGGTACTTTATTGCTGCGTGAAAGCGGAGGTAACTGGGGGGCAGAGCTTTTAGCCTCACCTCTGGAAGGCGATTTCTGCTGCTGGAGGGGTTCTTGTGGACTCAAATTTAGACGGGCTTGGCACGCCCCTCTGGGCTCCTTGGATCCTAATTTGCATAATGGAAAAAACAGTTTTTAAGGAAAATTAAAAGAGACAAAGCAAAAAGAAGAACAGATCCGGATATAAGGTATTTTATTGCACATGGCTAAAGGGGAAAAAAATGGTGATAGGTAGGTGACAGATTCCCTTTAAACTAACTGGTCTATAATTACCTGCGGAGGACCTAGATCCTTTTTTGAATATGGGCACCACATTTGCCTTGCACCAATCACTTGGCACTGTACCAGTACCTAGAAAACCTTTAAAAATTATAAACAGGGGCACAGCAATGATTGAACTGAGCTCTTTAAGAACTCTTGGGTGTAATCCATCTGGCCCCGGAGCCTTATTTACATTTACCTTATTTAACTTAGCTTGGACCATATCTATAGTTAGCCAATTGAGTATATTACTGGATGTACTAATTCTATATTTAGAGAATTTTTGGGGATTTGTTTTGCTCTCTTTTGCCACCTGCTGTTTGTTTTGTATTTTTGTAAATTTTATATCCTTTTTACAGATTGTATTAAGTCCTTCATAAACTTCAAAGGCTACAACTGACCCCTCAGATTTGTATTTGTATAAAATGCCATTTTTCTTATCTAGTGCTATTTTTGCAGTAGCTGTTAGCCATGGGGGGGGGGGGGGGTAATTTTAGCCATTTATACTTGTTACCTAAAGGAATAAAAAAAAATTGTGCAATTACTCAATGTGGATATAAAGCTTTTCCACTTATCCTCAGTATTATTATGTGACAGTAGCTGTTCCCAGTCTATGCCCTGAAATGCTGTCCTCAACCCAGGGAAATTAGCCTTTTTAAAATTCAGTGTTTTTGCTCTGCCTGACAAAGTTTACTTCTTATAGTTTAGGGGGAATATAATTATATTGTGGTCACTATTACCTAGTGTTTCTCGAACAGTAACATTACCAACAAGCTCTGCATTATTAGAAATTTCCAGATCCAACTAAGCTTTGCTCCTAGTGGGAGTTTCTACAAACTGGCCCATAAAGATGTCCTGCAGCAGGTTGAGGAATCTTCTCCTCTTTGTGGTTGAGGCAGAACCATGACCCCAGTCAATGTCTGGGAAGTTAAAATCTCCCATGATGACCACTGTACCAGCCTGTGCAGCTCGCTCTATTTGGTTATACAGTTGAGCTTCTATCTCCTCTGTGAGGTTAGGGGTCTATAGATTACACCAAGTATTATTTTTTTGGTGTTTACATCCCTTTGAACTTCCACCCATAAGGTTTCAACATCCTCACCATCTGCACCCACAATTGCCTTTTTCACACTTGTCTTCATATCACTTCTCACATACAGGCACACGCCACCACCTTTTCTATTGACCCTGTCTTTCCTAAATAGTGTAAAACTCTCAATATTAACAGCCCAGTCATGCTAACAGTCCAACCATGTCTCAGCTGCACCAACGACATCTATGTGTTCATCTAGTACCATAGCCTACAGCTCCCCCAATTGCTAGCTAGACTTCTGGCTTTTGTGAAAATACATTTTAAATTACTACTACCTGTAAAGTTAATATCTGGGATTTTTTTGTTACCTTGGTTGATGTTTGTATGTAACAGGTTCTTGTAACCAGCAGCTCTGTTTTTATCAGTGTACAGTTCTGCCCAGTCTTCTCTGGACATTCTTTACCAGTCAATGTACTGAAAGTGGTCCACAACATTCAGCATGATTCTTGGAGGCTCGACCTCTGCAGCAGGGACCAACTCGCCTCCACAGATCATCTCTGGTTTTATTAGGTACAGTGCCAGTCTCATGTGCAATTGTCACACACCTGATAGGCTCTATTTTACCATATAATACAGTACACATATTAATCACCTAAAACTAAACTACTAAAGAACACAAAGTGCACCAAACACCATTGTCATGCGTCTGCTTCCAAGCTAAATACCATTACCATATTCCATCTGCTCCATTACCTTACTGACCACCATCATGCATCTACTTCCAATCTAAATACTATTACCATCTTCCATCTGCTCCATTACCTGACGGACACAGTGGTGTAACTAGAAATGACTGGGCCCTACAGCAAATCTTTGAACCCCATTCTCTTGTGCAACCCCCACTCCTGTGGCTAGTCAAGATCGTGCTCTCAGATGAGGCCCGTCAGCCACTCTGTCCGTTTCCCATAGTGTCTCTGTATATAATGTCCTTGTATAATCCTCTGGATCAACTAGCAGGATGACAGGCTGAACTGGATGGACAGATGTCTTTTTTCGGCCTTATGTACTATGTTACTATGTTATTATGTTACTAATACTGTTGAGGGGGCCCAGACAATAAAATATTTTAGTGCTCATCCTAGGTACGCCCCTTCTGAGTTCAGGCCCCAAAGCATCTGTTATCTACTGGTGAGTTTTTACGCCTGTAGTTTTGCTACCTGCCAATGTTGATATGTGCTTCATAATATTATTCTTTCAACCATCCAGTTGTTATACAATTTGGCACTAATAAAAGTCCTGGGGTTATTAAGAGACACCATTAGTTCCCTGGAAAGACAACTACTATAGCTTAAGTCCAATTCTGCAGTCTTTTGAACAACCACCATTGTTACACCAGTTTATGTGCACAGCAACAGTGATCAGTTCAAGTACTGTATAGCATTTTGTAAGAGGTGCTAGTCAGTGCTGCACAGAATTAGCCCCACAAGGTATTTGTCATATTTTCTCATGAAGGAGCTAAAGTGAAGCTTGGATCAGCCAGTCACTTACTATGCCTCTGAGCATTTGTTCCCTAAATTGTAAATTTATTTGTGACTGTTCATAGCACATAACTATTACTAATGAGCAGATATTTACTTTGCCCCATTGCGGGGTTAGAACAGCCAGTGACCCTTTTAATAGCCCTTAATAACACATCTAATGCTCATGGGTTTTCTGTACGGTGGAGGAGATTAGAAAACTTCTGCTCATATATGCCCTGCATATCTGAAATTTGTAACTTCCCAGTATAATTAACGATAATATCACTGTCGACGGGCCCTAAGAGTAACAGGGACCAATCTGTGGGTCAGCCAGTTATTTTGAGAGCAATCACTTTCTATCTATTAATTAATAAGTAAAGCAAAGAAAGTAATTATCACCTCTGAAACGATATTTAACAGCTGGTAATGAGCAATAATGGCAAAGAATTTTGTGAATAAGACTTCAATTCTAGGGGGTTGGATTCTTACAAAATTGTTCTTTAAAATTGCCTTTGAATATTTTTTTTCCGTATTAGTATTAAATCAACCTGAAACTGGGGGAAAATCAGTACATTACCTTTAATAAATAGTCCTATTTATATATTTCTTCATGATATCTGGTTATGAGAAAGCTAGGAAGCATACATTATGGCCAGTAAAACAGCTACCTGTTATGGCAGTGGGTGTGCAACCACTGTGTCAACAGATATGACTAAGGGCTAATTCTAAGGGCATTACCCTGGCAGTCCCCTGGTTTATACCCTTTAAACCCTGTACAGGGATTTAAACTTTGCTGCAGGGGAACCACCAGACTGCTTCCTCCTGGAGTATGCTTGACAGCTAATTCATGGGAGTCCGAGACATCGGTGCAGGGTACAGAGGGATCAGGCAGGAATATAATCAGGGACAGGGCAAGATCAGGGCAGGCAAAGTACAAGAAATTTGGTATATGGTCCGAGTTTGGGGCAGGCATTGGAGGGTCAATATGAAGGTCAGGCACAGGTCAGGTGAGGCAGCGGAGAGTCGGTACACAGGCATACAACAGAACAACACCCCTTCACAGGATACTTGCAAGCTATAGAACAGAGGTTTCTACAGGGCCCGGAGTGGCAGAGGGGCCCAGACAGTAATGGATGTCCTCTGCCTCATTCTCCTGTCTGTCCTCTACCCAGGGGGTCTGATGCAGTGACAGCACCTGCTGGGCTGACTAAAAGAGTACACTGGCTGAGAGGCATTCTCTGACCTATCCTCGGCCCAGTAGATATGGTAATGTCACTGTATCACGTCTGCTGAAGAGAACAAGATGTGGGAAAAGAGACTAGGTAAATATAACTGTTTTCTTTTTTATTTAAACCCACAGAAGCTTCATTAGTGTGTGTGTGGGGGGGGGGGGGGGCACTAAGGGGGAGTGTCACTGTGTGGGGACAGCAAGGGAGGGCATTACTGTGTGTGGGCAATAATAGGACATAAGTACTATGTTGGAGCACTAAGGGGGCTTTCTACTGTGTCGAAGTGCAGAGAGGGGAAAAGTAATATGTGGGAGCACAAATGAGGCATAACTACTGTATGGGAGCACTAAGGGGGCATAACTACTATGTGGGGGCACTAAGTAGGTAAAAATACTGTGTGGGGGCACAGAGGGGCCTAAACTACCATGTGGGGGCACAAAGGAGACATGGCCACTGTGTGGGAGCACAAAGAAGAAGCGTTACTTTGTGGAGGCTCTAATGGGGAGCAATACTCTGTGGGGACACTAAGGGGGAGCATTACTGTGTGAGGGTAGTAATGGAGAAAAACTACTGTGAAGGGGACACTAAGGAGGTATAACTACTGTGAATTGGTGCTAAGGAGGCATAACTGTTATGTAGGGGTACTCAGTGGGCTTTTTACTGTTTAGGGGCACAGAGGGGGAAAACTACTGTGTGGGGCCACAAAAGAGGCATAACTATTACTACTGTGTGAGGGCACTAGGGGTGCATAACTACTGCGTGATGGCACTAAAGGGGCATAATTACTGAGTGGTTGAGGGTTGTTTGGCAAACATGGGAGTTGCGGGGAAGTTGCTTATGTAATGGGGTATTCAAAAATTTGCTCAGTTGGCCAACCTTTTCTATTTACGCCCCTGCTAAAGGACCTATTGCTCAGGCACCTTCTCAAATGTGCAGGGCACAAGATGTATGTAGTGTGTAACTATGAAAACACATAGCTCTGCATTAAAGCAGTGGATAAAAAAATGGTAGGACAAATTTTATTTATGTTTTTTCGTGATATCCGATTATGAGAAAGCTAGGAAGCATCCATTATGGCCAGTTAAACCTGTCACCTAAGTTACCTGTTATGGCAGTGGGTGTGGAGGCACTGTGTCAACCAACAGATTTGACGAAGGGCTAATTCTAATGGCTTTATCCTGGTAGTCCCCTGGTTTACACCCTTTAACCCCTGTACAGGGATTTGAATTTTGCTGCAGGGGAAACACCAGGTCGCTACCTCCTAGAGTAGCTTCTGTATGATTGAATTTTATCAGTAGGATATTTTTTCCATGCTATTCGAAAAGTTGCTATTGATTTTAGATTTATTGGACCAATAGAAAATGGTTGCCAAGGTGGAAATATCTTTGAACCCATTCCCATAATACACTAATATGTCATTGTCAGTGGGCCGTTACCACAACCTGGCACACTATGACATCATGGTGATAGTGCCAGAACTGTGCCCACACCATCATCGGTGATTGCCAGCTGTGACTAACAGCTGTAATGATCAAACTCTGTCATAATTCTGATCCCAGCTTTTTAACCCATTATATAACATGATCAATAATGGCCACAGGCATCTAAGTGGTTGGAGAGAGGGAGAAGGCAGTCATAGCTGGGGGCCTAACAAAATTACAATGACTCAGACATCACTTTGCAGTTAGGTGATCAGTATCTCAGCCCCAGCCTGGAAAGTGCACCCCTAGGCGACTTCTAGTATTCCTATAATGTTAATTACATTATCCATAATTGCAAGTGTTGATATTCTTTATCTGGGAGTCTGGGAGACAGATGATACTTCACACAAAGTGTATGGTGGAAATTTTTTCCGTGTGTTGACAAGCCCCTTTCTACTGACCACGCACACTTTTGTGTAGGTCGCACCCCTTTCTGTGACATGTTATGCCCCCTCAAAGCATGTTTGAGTCTGATGATGCAGCATTCCAGAGCCACATATAGTTGAAGATGGGAATTTATCAAATCCCAGCACTCCAGAATTCTTTCTTCTATAAGTTACAAACCAGAGCTTTTGTGACTAATATTTGATAATAAAAGCTATGTTACAGTTATTTTCACTCTTTTTATTACTGGGACTTTTTAAAAAAGCCTCAAAAAAGTTGCAAAGTCACTCTAGTAACCAAATTTAATGAACAACATGCACAGTTTGATACATTTGGTGCAAAATACGGCAATACAGACTGAAGGTAAAATGACTTACGAATATTACCCTTATGATAAATTCCCCCCAAAGTGGGGGATGCTTCCTGGGGAAAAAGCAGCCCTCCATGCGGCAACTGGGAGATTTTGCCAGCTCTATGGAGTCTTTCCTTTGTCTGGGACAGTTGAAAAATATGACATGTATTTTTCCTCAGTGTAATCCATTTTATGTAACAGATAGCCCACTGATCCATTCATTTCTATGCCCCATCCGTTTTTCACAAATCCATGTGCCCAATCTGCAAAGCTCAGTGTAGGTCTTATGCCTTTCCATATTTTTGGATGAAAATAGCCCAATCTATTGATGGGAGTGAGAAAAAACAGACTGCACACTGAAGGTATCCATTTTTGTTGATCTGCAGTGACCCAGTGGCTTAAGGCCCTGGCCTTTTCAAGATAGTTGCTGGGTGTGGCCTTTTCCTACCCCTTGGGGGCTAAGAGTTGTAGCTTGTGGAAGTGTACAGCCAGCATCCGATGTGTGAGCAGCTGAAGTGAGAAGCAGGTGTCTAGGAGAAGCAGCTGACAGGGATACACTGACCCCGACCGTGATGGCCTCTGACAGAAGGACGCAGTGAAGCTTACAGAAGGTTGATTGCCATTATAAAAGGGACAGTGCCTGGACTTCATTGCATTTGGTTGGGGAGAAGCTATATTTCTGAGACAGACTGGTCATCTGTTAAAGACTACACCCTGTAGCTGGGCATTGCAGTACCATATTGCAAGTGGGAATTTATTGTGAGAGAGATTTTGCATCCCTTGGCTAATTTGGGAAATTTGCTTAAACTAATTGGGACAAGACTCAGAGAGACATTTATGGTATGGCCTAGACCCCTAACCTTGGAAAAACTGTGCATGTAATCAGGAGAGACTGAGCTTACTCCGCAAGTGCTTGTGTGTATCATTAGCTTAAATTGCTTTAGTAAAGTACAGTAGACTTGTTACCCCCAAATCTGGCCTTATCATTGTCTTGCATTACCCCAATCTAGGGTTTGCCCTGTGGGGAAGAAAGGTTGCGCCTCTCCCATTGCTGCGCAGCCAGGTGAGCACCAGACTGAGGACTACTACTGTGACTGCTACTATTCCTATCCTCACCACCACCACTAATGTCCTGTAAGGGGGCACATATCAGGGCAGAACTACTGTGAGGTGGCACATATCAGGGCAGAACTACTGAAGGGTGCACATATCAGGGCAGAACTACTATGAGGGGGCACATATCTGGACAAAACAAGTGATAGGGCATATATCAGGGCAGAACTACTGTGAGGTGGCACATATCTGGGCAAAACTACTCTGAGGTGGCACATATCAGGCAAAACTACTGTGAGGTGGCACATATCGGGTAAACTGCTGTGAGGGGGCACATATCAGGCAAAACTACTGTGAGGTGGCACATATTTACGCATAACCTGTGAAAGGGGTACATATCAGGACAAAACTACTGTGAGGGGACATATATCTGGACATAACTACTATATGGTGGCATAAAGGGGGAATAATGTGTGGGCATTTAGGGGACTGGGTTGGATTAGGTATATAGTTATGTTTTGGGCGGGGTTAGAGGTGTGGCCTAGTATGAAAAATTTGCCATTGCGTGCTTTGCGCACCGCAAATAATGTCCCTCTTCCTTCTTTTTAAAAGTTGGAAGGTATGCATTATAGTCAATGGGTGGTACATGGTCATGTCTGGCAATGCCATAAACGCTGAACCCCGGTAGCCTGATCCAACAGATTCCCAACACTACTGTGAACACAGCCTAAGTACCATCTACATACAGAATGATTCCGGCCCATTCCCAGGACTCGGTGTAACGGTTAGTGACATATTGTGCAGAGTAAACACAGCTTTTAGCACTTGGAACATTCCATGTAGAAGGAGCAGGCCGGCTCTACACACGTATCAACGCATTCAGTGTTGTCCTACACGTGCACTATGAATAACATCTCAAACATCTTTTGTGTCTTTGTGTTATTTCTACCCTGAACCGCACTTCATACAGAAAATCTTTCAGCTTTTATAGTATCTTTCATTGTGAAGCAGCTTCTGTTCTGTGGTTGGGAACCTGTCTGTGTCTGTTCAGGAATAATTATGATGATGGTTCCTGAATGTGGGTGAATTCCAAGTCCCTCAGGCAGATCTGCGCCGTCTTGTTTGTATAGTCACAATACTTATAGGCCATACACTTTTAACAGCTGTTCCTAAGAAACTCCTCATACGCTTGCATCGGACTGGGCGAGCAGCAGGGTTGCCAACTGTCCAGAAATTTCTGGACAGTCTGTCAAAATGGGCGACTTTTTTCTTGTGTCCATGAAAAAAATAGAAATCTCTATGATTTTTTTTGAGGCTGGTGGTTCTTGATTAGATTAATTTGGTGGTAATTTTCATCATTTTACAGCTAACAGTAATTGCTGGTAATGAGTTCATATCAGTATATTGAGCTGTAGACATGGATTACTTATAATCTTGATCATTTATTATGGTTTTCCAATTTGTCAGTAAAAAAAAATTATGGCTGGACGAGTTTTGCTTTCATGACAGCAGCAGTCACATGCCCGTATGCCACATGTGACTGCTGCAGCCAATCACTGGCTTCAGAAGCCTCATGCCATATATCGCTGAGAGCAGTGGTTGGCTGCAGTGGTCCCGTGCAGTATACGGGATAGCATTGCCAAAAGCATGACATCAAGGATGCAGCGGAAGGGATGATCAGAGAAGCAGAACTGAAATAGAGGGGGTTTGGAACAGATACGTTGGGCTTTTTGTGCCATTTGAATGGTTTTGGGTTGGCCGGGGTTGCATGTACCAGGCAAAATGCAGCCAACATTTTAAACACCTGCTGCTAAAAGCACTTTAATTTTTAATGGGCCGTGATGAAGTGATGTTTCGGTGCATTAACACATGACAATTAAAGATGCAGGCACTTAAAACAGCACTAATTTCCATGTTGACATGATTTTCTATCACATTTTCAGTGTTCCCAGAATTTGTAACCCAAGCCTAACTCTTTTCCATCCAGTGCACATGTTAGGGGAAAGATTGGCTTCCACCATGGAAATTACTTATCCATTCAGTCAATTTCTTTGGGACCACCATAGTAAATAAAGAGACAGCGTACATCATAATTTTACCCTTTCCTTCACAACATTACTCTAAACTTCTGAAGTTGTAAACTTTGTAAAGTTGATTGGTTAAAGATGGTTTGCCAACCTAAAAGCAGGATGCACATGGATTAAAAAATAAAGAAAAAATGCTGAAGAAAATTCCCTCCCTTAGAATCCTCCAAAACAGTATTAGAGATGGTTCTCAGCTGTCACAGGTATATTTGTGTTCCTCATGAGAACCTCAAAGCCCACCAAGCCAGGCATGGGATTTCAGGAGCAGTAGTCCACAGGGACTTTTTAACCTTCCAAATGTTGACTTATCACAGTTTTGTTTTGTCTGTGTAATAGGATGGGAGGACTAAATACCCAGACAGGTGACACTTGTCTCCAGAAGATAATGTCCTGCATTAACACTAATTAATGTTACCTTGATTACAACAACAGAGAAGCAAAAGAAATCACACTTGGTTAACAAACAATGTCCACCCTGCAAATTTACAGGGATGTGATAGGGATGACATATGGGGCACAAGTCTATTTACTGTGCAGCAACACATTCCAGTCCTGAATTCAGATACAGCAGAGTCATACCCAGGCTTCCTTTCAACCAGGCAAATATTCAGTCCACTGTCCTAAAGGCTGTATTACACTGATGTATATATCGGCCGATAATCGCTAACGAGTGGTTTCATAAATGCTTGTTAGCGTTCATTTTGCAGTGTAATACTGCCGCCGTTTGACCTATGAACAAGCAAACACATGTTCATCGGGCAATTCGGATTTTTAAGCATTCGCAGACCAGTAGACAGTATGAGGACGAGCAATGGCATAGCTATCGCTCCTCCCCATGCTGCGGAGGAAATCGCTGTATGTAATTGCTGCGGTCTCCTCCGCTAGCTAGCAAGCAATTACCGGGAGGGAATGCTTCCCTCCCAACCATCGCTTGCTGATCTGCATTTCTAATACAGGCTTAAGTTTATCTAAATACACTGGCTAACATGCACACAAACGTTGTTTGGGTCCGCATCCGTGTTATGTCCGCATCCTTTGCTTCATTTGTGGGCTCCGCAAAAGAAATAGAACGTTTCCTATTCTTGTTCGTTTTGCAGACAAGAATAGGCATTTCTATTTATGGGCGGCCTGTTCCATTACACAAATTGTGCAACACACACGGACGGCATCAGTGTTCTTCGGATCCGCAATTTGTAGACCGCAAAACATGGCCCGGTCGTGTGCATAAGCCCTAAGACAGAATAGCTTGTTGGAGCCTCTTTGCGCCTATGACCACCAGTTCCATCAGTGTACATGCAGTGTCCTGAAACACACTGCTTAATATTGTGATTGTGTTTCATGTAAAATGTGCTTTTGTCAGGCAACCCAGAGAGGGAGGGAGAATATTGGGAAAGGAAGGTAATTGTAGTTTATCAGGCTCTAGTCTCCTTTGCATTTGGTGGGGAAATTCTAAGCTACCAGCTGCCCGCTATAACCAAAGGCCACCTTTCAGGAGATACTATTCCTAGAGAGGATACAGAAGTATATGACTATACAGTACAGCAGAAATAGTAAATCCCTCCAGCCGGGAGAGACAAGGGAGAAAGATTGATTACTATAGGGTAAAGCTACCCCTTATGCAACTTTTGGGAACCTGAGCCATTGTAGAAGCTGCCTTGCTGTAAATGACTTTTGCGCACATTGATGACCTTTGGATCAGCTTCAGGAAAGTGCTGGGAATTTGTTAAGAGAACTGGTCTCCTTATTGTGCGAACATATCACCTATTTGCATCTTATGGTGCTGGCGTCACGAACACCAGGGACCCTGCCTCCACGGCACCTTAAAAACCACACCACCAAGAGCAGCAAAACCACCATCTGGCGGGAGTCACTGGACAACAGAGGGTGCCCCGAAGGAACTGATGCTGTACTTCCATTCACTGTACGCAAGCCCAGGGAGCTTTACAGAACTGTGAGTAAACTACGACCACCCCCATCGGCCCACCATAGCTCACATATTGCCCCTGCAGCCCGGTCGCTGCATACATATTTATTTTAAAGAGGAGAAGTGATAGGCCACCACTAGGCCCTATAGTTGATGAGTTTAAAAAAAGACACAGGTCTATTAAGTCCATCCTATACTTCTACTGTGCTGACCCAGAGGAAGGCAAAAAATCTCTCTTTGAGATAGTCCACAAATACCTTACATTATGAGGAAAATTCCTTCCCCATTCCAAATATTGTATTCAGAATAAATCCTGGATCCCATAACTAAACAACTAGTACCCATGATTTTTTATATTATTACTGTCAAGAAAGGCATCTCAGCCCCTCTTGAACGTGTTCAATGAATCAACCATCACCACACAGTGTGGCTGACAGTTCCATAGTCTCACAACTCTTACAGTAAAGAAAAAGAATCCCCATCTATGATGATGGTGAAACCTTTTTTCCCTCAGATGTAGAGGATGCCCCCTTGTCATGGTTACAGTCCTAGATAGAAGATCATTAGAAAGATCTCTGTACATTGATATATTTGTATACTCTAACTGAATAACCCAAAGTTTGATAACCTGTCTTGTGCAATGATAGGTACAGCTTTGATAACCTGTAGTGCAATCCACTTACCTTGGTTGTCCTGCTTTGCACCTGCTCTAGTTCAACTATGTCCTTCTTATAAACAGATGCCCAATTGTACACAATATGCCCCAAATCAAACTGCCACTGCCCCGAACCTCGGGACCAGCAGCAATTGTGGTGCCCCCGCTCCGCTCAATGGTGGCGGGGCATCAGAGCACATAGGTTCCTGCCCCGCCGCCACAGGCTTCAGGCCTAGTAGGCGGTGCGGACAGACTTAAAGAATTGGGCCATATTTATTGGAGCTTGTGCCCCGGATCTTTTTTGACCCTAGCAATGCCTCTGATGTCTAGTCTGGCCAGTGATCAATAAATAGACAAAAGGCTCCTGTGATGCTGGCTGCCTGGCACTGGTCACTAAAGTATACTGTCTATCAATATCGCCAGGTCTTTTTCCATGGCAGTTTTAACTGGTGTTTTACAAAATAATTGTACTTTTTTGTGTTTTAATCCCAAGTACATATTCTTACATGTATCCACACTGAACTTCCTTTGCCATCTCTATAAAATTACCAGCATCTTGAAATCCAGACTGCCCGATCCCTCTTTACTTTTAAGCTGCTCCTATATTCATTAGATTGTCATTCAACTTTTATCAAATCTACATAACTAGTTTAAGCTGTGACCCATCTAAGAAGCAGGACATTACTGTCCTAAATTAAATGAGTTGTACCATCCCAGACATTAGGGGTGTATCACTAGGATATGCCCCCAATGTCTGATAGGACCCACACCTATACTTAGAACAGAGGCTGCAAAGTCCTAGAGGGCGCACCACACATGCGTGGACACTCTCCATTCATTCCTATAGGAAGTCCTATTGAAATGAATGGGAAGAATACTGCGCAAGCCCGGCCACAACTCAATTCACTTATATGGGGCTGACGGAAATAGCCGAGCGCTGGCTATTTTCGGCGCTCTCATAGGAATGAATGGAGGACGACCCTGCATGCGCGGTGCGCCCTCCTGGACTTTGCCGGCTCCTTTCTAAGTATAAGTTGGGATCCCACCTCCTAGCAATATGTCCCCAATATCTGAGATGGTACAACCCTGTTAGGTGAAAGTTAGGCAGGTTTCATTGAAGTCACTCTCCAAGCACAAGATCACCCAGTTTTTACTTATAGTTACAGGGTACATATAGTGCAGATATACTCTTTTTAACCTTATTTTGGGATCCACAACTGTAAAATGCAAATGGTATCTTTTCTGGCATCCTTACTGCTCTCTATGCTGAAATGAGCCATAAAGTTCTGCACACAGTGGGACCCTCTCAGAGCTGTCCTGCTTATTTTTTTGATAAGTAGATAAATTCAGCATAGTATCAGTATTAGATCTACCCGGACCACCCTCCAAATACGCCCCTGCTTTCAAATATTTTAGCTGGAGTAAGGCCTAATTCACACGTCCGCACCCGTTCTGCAAATTTTCGGAACGAGTGTGGACCCATTCATTTTGAATGGGGACATGATGGATGCGGAGAGCACACACTGTGCTCTCCTCATCCGCATTTGCGGAACGTGCCGCCGATCTTCTGGACAGCGGCTGCGCAAAAATATAGAGCATGTCCTATTCTTGCCCGCAATTGCGGACCAGTATAGGCATCTCTATAGGGCTGGTGGCAAGGTGTTTTGCAGATCCGCAAACTTGCGGATCCGCAAAACACTACGGACGTGTGAATAAGGCCTAAGACTAATTATACAACAAATCCCAAATTTACCAACCTACAGTAAATTCAGAAAGTCTTCAGACCCTTTCATTTTTTTTCACATTTTGTTATGTTGTGGCCTTGCGCTAAAATAAAGTTCTATTTTTTCCCCATCATTGTGCACCTATTACCCCATAATGAGAAAGTGAAAACAGAATGTTCAAAATCTTTGCTAATTTATTGAAAAGAAAAAACTAAGGTATTGCATTGACATAAGTATTCAGACCCTTTACTCAATACTTAGTTGAAGCACCTTTGGCAGTGATCACAGCCTCCTGTCTTCTTCGGTATGATGCCACAATGTAGAGATGGTCGAACCACTCGAGATTCCTTTTGGGTCCAGTTCGCAGAATTTTGGTTCGGACCAGAAGCAATTCGGACTGAAATGAAGATGCTCCATTTGACCTGAAAGTTGGTATATAACACCCTCTAGCCTCCTAGGACTTATTTTTTTAAAGCGAACCTGTCACCTGCTTTTTACCTCTTAAGCTGTTAACTGTACCTTATAGATCATTGTAACCTTGTTTCCAAACAGGTGTTCTTCGTTTTTCTGGGGTTTATATTCCTGAAAAAATCACTTTATAATCTCCTGCTCTGCTGCGTCTGAAGTCACCAGACAAGTCAAGGAGGCAGACCCTCCTTGACTGCTGGATGCGACTCCCCCGCCCTAACCCCGCCTCTCATCCCTATGATTGACACTAGCTCTTCTGCCCGGGACCGCGCTGGTCTCGGCGGCGCATGCGCCGTCTGCCTTCATAGCAGCGCGATCCCGAGCCTCGCGCTGAGTGATCTGCATTTCACCAGCGGCCCGGCTAGAGAGGAGAGAAGTGCGCAAGCGCGATCTAGCAAGGGGATCGCGCTTCACTCAGCGCGAGGCTCGGGATCGCGCTGCTATGAAGGCAGACGGCGCATGCGCCGCCGAGACCAGCGCGGTCCCGGGCAGAAGAGCTAGTGTCAATCATAGGGATGAGAGGCGGGGTTAGGGCGGGGGAGTCGCATCCAGCAGTCAAGGAGGGTCTGCCTCCTTGACTTGTCTGGTGACTTCAGACGCAGCAGAGCAGGAGATTATAAAGTGATTTTTTCAGGAATATAAACCCCAGAAAAACGAAGAACACCTGTTTGGAAACAAGGTTACAATGATCTATAAGGTACAGTTAACAGCTTAAGAGGTAAAAAGCAGGTGACAGGTTCGCTTTAAGATTTTTTTCCCTCCCAACCTGAACAAGCTCTGGAACGCAATGACAGCAATAGTAAATCATGTCTGAGTGACACTAAGGCCTTATTCACACATCCGCAATGTAGTCCGCATCCGATTTTGCGGAGCGCGCCGCCGATCTTCCGGTCCGCGGCTCCGCAAAAAAAATAGAGCATGTCCTATTCTTGTCCGCAATTGCGGACAAGAAGAGGCATTTTCTATGGAGTTCGGGCAATGTGCGGTCTGAAAAAATGCGGAATGCACATTGCCGGTGTGTCCGTGTTTTGCGGATCCGCGGCTCCGTGGATCCGCAAAACACAACGGATGTGTGAATAAGGCCTCATACACATAGCTGTGGGTAAATGTACATTTGACAAGGTTAACATACAGCGTGTTTAAAAACAAACCACGTCAGCTTTTTCATATTCCAAAGCTTTCAAAAATTGTCCCTTATCAGGGGCACGTGATGTTTAAACATACATGGTGTTATGGGATAAAAAAAATAAAATAAAAAAATAAGAAGTGGCTTGTTGGGGGACCAAGCATCCAAAAATTGGCTTGACAGGGTCGGAATGCCTGCCTGTACGACATGCACAAATGTTGATTATCAGAAGGAAAAATGGCTCGGGAACAAGTTAAAAAAAATCTCCCTTTTAATTGGGAGCAGCAGCAATGTAGTGTGGATGTGGAAAGGGTACAGAACAGATATAGTAGCATGTGGCTGCAATAGTAGCAGCAGCATAAGCAACATAGCATGGAACATACAAGACTGTCTATGGGTAGTAGTATCAATAGTAGTGGTGGTAGTGATAGTGGCTGCATTAATAGCAGTGGCAGTAGAGGATTAGCAGTGAGAAGCAGAAGCAGCCATATGGTACATATTGGCAGGCAGTGGATGGAGACAGCAGTAGTCTTAGGGTTCATTCACACGTCCGCATCTGTTCTGCAGCCCTGCCCAAAAAAATAGAACATGTCCTATTCTTGTCCGCAGCCACGGACCGGCCATGTCCCGTTGTTGGTGTTTTGCGGATCTGCAATTAGCGGACCGCAAAACAGTTGCGGACGTGTGAATGGACCCTTACGGAAGATGATGGTCGGCAGGCCGCAACAGTGGCATGATGAAGGAAGAAGCAGCTGTACAGAACATGATGGTAGGCAAGCAGCAGCAATGGCATAATGGTGGCGGTGGCATGATTGAGGCGGCAGCAGCAGCTGTACAGAATGTGATTGTAGGCAGGCTGCAGCAGTGGTATGATAGCTCGGTAGCAGCAGCCACCGTACTAAACGTGATGGTAGGCAGGTCACAGCAGTTGCACGATGGAGGCAACAGCAGCAGCTGTACAGAATGTAATGGCAGGCAGGTCACAGCACTGACATGGCGGCAGAAGCAGTACAGAATGTGATTTTAGGCAGGTCGCAGCAGTGTCATGATGGCAGTGGCAGAAGCAGCCGCCGTACAAAATGTGATGGCAAGCAGATCGCAACAGTTCCACGATGGAGGCGGCAGCAGCAGCCATACAGAACATGATGGTAGGCAGGTCTAAGCAGTGACATGATGGTAGCAGTGGCAGCAGTAGTCATAAAGAATGTGATGGTAGGCAGGTCGCCTGAGTGGCATGATGGCTTTGTCAGCAGCCATGCAGAACGTAGTGGTAGGAAGGTCGCAACAGTGGCATTATGGTGGCGGCAGCAGCCGTACAGAACGTGATGGTAGGCAGGTCTCAGCAGTGGTAGCAGCAGCTGTACAGAATGTGATGATAGGCAGGTCACAGCAGTGGCATGATGGAGGCAGCAGCAGCCATACAGAACATGATAGTTGGCAGGACACAGCAGCGACTTAATGGCGGCAGCAGTAGCCGTACAGAACGTGATGGTAGGCAGGTCACAGCAGTGGTACAATAGAGGCGGGAGCAGCAGCCATACAGAAGTTTCGGTCCATCACGGACCTTGTTCACGGCCTAGAATGTAGCAGGGTAATGGAGATGGATGACGATGCCGTGAACAAGGTCCGCGATAGACCGAAACGTTGGCCACATCTGCAGCTGACACAATTGGATGGAATAAAATACTACAATTATTGGCAATCTATATCCGTTTGCCGTGCTCTCTTTCTCTATGCTTATATTGGGTAATTAGCCTATCACAGAGCACCGGTTCTAAAACTAGAACTGGAGTGCCAACCAACCATTATTATTTACTACACCTGCAGTGGCGCCGAAAACCTTCTACGAGATGACACTGGAGGCTGGGCAAGAAAGAAGAAAGAGACTGTGTTGTTCCAGTTTGGGCCACTGTTCAAGTCTGCCTGTCCAGAAATTCATGGGGTCAGAGAACAGGATATACACAAGAAACTGGCCAGAGTTTAGGTAGGCGTGGAAGCTGGGCGTTAAGGTGGGCAGAGGCAGGGGGATGATTCTGTTGGGAGTGGAGAGGGGCCTCCCTTTTGGAGCCGTCTGCTCGCTGTAAGTTGTGGCACACTGCGTACACAGTGTTTCCTGGTAACAACATAATTGTTCTTGCCTTTCTGTGAGAGGGAAATATCCCCCCATTTTGCCTTGGTAGCAAGCGTCATCAGACTGCCTAATGTCAATGATACACCTGTAACTGCATAAGCAACAGAGCATACAAGTCGTCATTCTGGCCAGCGGGCTGAGGAGCCAGTTCTTTCTGGCTCCACCCCCCACTAAGATGATTGGGTGTCTTGGACAGTGCCATCCTCATCATCGTCCTCTTGCTCCTCCACCTCCAACTCTTCCTCCTCTTGCAATGGCAGCTCCTCATCTTTATCATTCTCCTCCTCCTCCTTGTCAGATTCCCTTTCCCCTGCTGCAGCGTCTGTTCTAAGATAAATATGAGAGGGATGACATTGTTCATGCCATAGTTGTCCCTGCTGACAAACTTTGTGACCTTTTCGAAGGGCTTCAGCACCTGACAGGCATCTCGGATGACCTACCACTGCCTGACCACGAAGCAACATATGCTCCCTGATGCTGAGGCTGTCTGGTGCATGACAAAATCGTTCATGGCTTTCCGCTGCTCGTACAGATGTTCGAGCATGCGCATTGTTTAATTCAAGCAAGTTGGTTTACTCTGGGGGGCTTTATTACTATTGGAGGCACTATGAGGAAAATGATTTCCATTATGGGGCATTATTTCTACTACTGGGGGCACTATTGGGGCATGTTATCCTTAGGGTACTACTGCTAACATGGCTACTTTTGTGGAGCATTATCACTATTGCGGCACTATTATGAATGAGGGCATTCTGAGAGAGAGTTATTAATATTAGTGAGACTTTGGGGAGCACTGTTACTACAGGGGGACTATCTATTAGTGTAGTGTTTGAGGGCACTTAGGAACACAATTGGCACAGTATTGAGGGTAGCAGCAGGATAACATTGAGACAGACATTGAGTGAGGTCTGACTGAGTGAGGAGGAGCCGGAGGCGTGGTTTCCGCGCATCTCCGGCTCCCAGTCAGACACTCAGAAGCAGGCGGCAGTGCGGACGTGCGGTGGCTGGCGTCGAGGTGAGTTTTGACTAGTCTCTGAGTGGCAGGCGGCGGCAGCGCAGAGCAGAGCCCAGCCCAGCCCAGCCCAGGGCCCAGCTTGATGATGGGATGGGAATGGAATGGGACTGAGTGGCAGGCGGCGGCAGTGCAGAGCAGAGCCCAGCCCAGGGCCCAGCTTGATGATGGGATGGGAATGGGATGGGATCATGGAGTGAGTGGGACAGTGGGAGTCTGGGACTCTGAATTCTGTGGGAATCTGTCTCTGTGGCTGAAGTGGTTACTGGGCTCACTACTTACTGTGTGTGTGTGCCAGGCCCAAGGGGCAGGCCACAGGCAGGCAGTGTATGGGCCTGCACCAGGCAGGGGCACTGGCCCCTGGCCTGGGCAGGCCAGGCAGGGACTGCTGTTACTGTGAGCCAGGAGAAGCAGTGCACTGCAAGCAAGTGTGGGTGCATGCCACTGTGCCAGCCTGCCAGGCCCCCAGCGTGATGCCCACTGTCTGTTGCTGACTGGCGCTGGGCACTTAAATTAATGACATTGTGTGTGTGCCAGGGGGCAGGCCACAGGCAGGCAGTGTGTGCGCCTGCGCCAGGCACGGGCACTGGCCCTGGGGTAGGCAGTGACTGTGAGCCTTGTGTGCAATAATGCTGGACTGACCCATACACCGGCTATATACGATATTACCAGTCCGTCCGTATATGGGCGTAGCTATAGGGGGTGCAGAGGTAGCAGTCGCTACCGGGCCCAGGAGCCTAAGGGGGCCCAAAGACCCTTGTGCCGCATAAGAAGACACAAAAAGCACTAAGGGAAGGGGGGCCCCAAGCTGAACTCTTGCACCAGGGCCCATGAGCCGTTAGCTACGTCCCTGAGTGCGGATCTGGCATTAAGAAATACCTTAAGGACGGATTCGTCCTTCCAATATGCGCATGCGCAGACCCTTAAAACTGAAAAAATAATACAAGACGGATCTGTCTATCCACATGACAAGCGGAGAGACGGATCCGTTCTTGCAATGTGAGACGCATCCGGATCCGTCTACAAATGCTTTCAGTTGTCATGCAGTTAGACGGATCCTCTGCCGCAAGTGTGAAAGTACCCTAACACTGTTGGGGAACCAGGATGAGGATGATGAAAAGTGAGGAACTTAAGATGTTTGTGTGCAAACTCTGCAGAGACAAGAAGTGCCTGAAAGCACTTGCAATGACGATCTGAGCCAAATAGAGAAGGTAAGGAAAGAGAATGTCTACATCAGAGGAGACGTTACTGTATGTAAGAGGCATGTTGTGCTGTACCCTCCTGTATGTTTGATAGTGGTGAATATCCATCTGAATATGTCTTTAAAAGGGTTGTGCAGGCGTCAGACACCCGACATGTGTCCATGCCAAATTTTAGTTTTACCTTTATAATAAATTTGCAAAACTTCCACTAGACCAACGACCAATTGTCCCTCTTCATTCTGCAAGATTCTCCAGGGGTGATCAGGCATTCACTGATCAAATATTGACTTTAATTTCCTGTTTCTATATGAGCCTGCTTGCTGCATCACTTCTATGACTTAACTTTTAATCTTTCTATACCTAATCAAGACTATGCAGTAAATGCTTTAGATGCCTAATCCCTCTTAAAAGCTTAATTGCCTACTGGTGGGAAGTGAGTCAAGTATTTATCATTTACGGATAACTTTTCTTTCCAAGCTATAAGCAGTGCTCTGCATGTGCTACAGATTACAGGCTTATCCCTCACATCCTCTGCTCTGATGCTCCTGAGTGCATTAGGAGGAGGTTTCGAATTATATTGAACTAAACAATGGATCTTTAGTGTAGTCTGTACAAAACACTGCTGTAAATACACAACAGAGCTGAGGTCACAACTGTATGCTTCACTAAAATTATTCAAGAGTTGCACTTGAATGCCCATTTTGCCTAATAACATACATACTAGCAAAGATTGATATATTTCTATTGTTTTAGGAAGAACAAAGAACTGTAATTACTTTTGAACAAGCCTTTTGACAAGTCCCCAGTATAGGCCATTAATATTAGATTTTTGTAAGTTCAACCCTCGGCACCCCAGACAATCAACT
Source organism: Bufotes viridis (assembly GCA_033119425.1). Classification (NCBI taxonomy): domain Eukaryota; kingdom Metazoa; phylum Chordata; class Amphibia; order Anura; family Bufonidae; genus Bufotes; species Bufotes viridis. The sequence goes on along the minus strand of CM065590.1, from coordinate 533,591,639 downwards.
GTTAGTGCAGTGACCCAGTAGATCACTGGAAAGTGATGCTAGAGGAGAGTAAACCTTATGTTAGAGAGTTAAATGTTGAGATTCATTGTTAAACTCATGCACTAAGCATCCCTAATGGTTATATATACGCAACAAATAGTTGATACTGGCAGTCCTAGTGCAGTCATTATTGTTAAAAGCAAAGAGTGAATGTAGGAGCCCCTGAGAAGTAGACCTGAGGAGAAGCCTGGTCCAGGGATTCTTCATCCTTGAGGCTGAAAGCTATTCCTAAGAGAAAGAGAACGGACATTTTTCTGATGGTTGAGAACCAACAAGACTATGATGGAAAGTCAGTAAGGTACTGCACATTTATGGCAATAAGACTTTACTACTTGTAGACAGGGTATATTGCTTCGGCGCGCCCACCACACTTTGAGAAAGATTGACCATCTGGATTTAAGGTCTGCATCAGCTAATATCAGCATTAATTAATGTAGGAGCATCAGGTACTTATGCACCTGACCAGCAGCCGCAGGTGCTCTCGTGAATTCAACTGTATTGCTGTCCTGAGAATGGTGATAGGACAGTAATTTATGCTGCACTGTGGTATTTTGCTTTGTGTTACGATATTGCCGGCCCCATCTACCTATTTTGTCCCTAGCTGATTGTGCATTATCAGTTTCTATTAGTTTAGACTCTCCTACAACTTGGAGCCATTGTTAGATATTTTCCGGGGCCACTTTTAGTTCCCAGTCCCAAATTGCTTGCCTGTGGTTATTTGGGAAAATTGAAATTGTATCTAGAAAGAGACTCAGGGACTGGAGGATTATTACCAACACATCTGCCTATACACAGCAATTAGGAATAGCCAGCTCTGCAATATACTTTGGAATTGTGCTTATTGCTGCTATGTGTACTGCAACCTCCATTATCTATTCCATAAAGAGAGACCATTCATCATAACCAAATGGGCTTGGCCATTGATTCCATTATCCTTCCCCTAGCCCTCTTCCAGTCCTCCTGCCTTATATCCTGCCAACCATTAACCACAAGGGCACCCCCATCTACCACCATACAGGAGCCCCCAAAAGGTTCAAGGTGTGCCTTGAGCCAAGAAAGATTGGCCGATAATGCCACTGGTTAAAATGACAATTCATTTCTGCCATGATCTGTGCGGTCTACTTTGGGCTTCAATGAATGGGATGCAGATTTGTATTTCAGCGTAAACAAATTTTCAACTATAGCACCCAATTACAACTGAACAAATCCAACACAACAGAAGAATTTTATCAACAGATATTTGTATTCTGACTCCGATTGTTGTAATAGCGATCTATCCCTTGTAAGACCTCTATGCCTGTCCTGTATAAGCAGATATAACCACTGTGGACAATCCTTATCAGACAGCTGAACTCCATAAGTTGCTTTATTCTGTACATCAAACAACAGGATACAGCAGAATGAATGGATCTTAGTATTATGCGGTCAAAAGATGATACTTTATTTAGCGTACCATGAAGAATGCATGTGTCCCTGTTCCATGTGGCCTGTTAGCTGCATCCATGACACAGGAAGTGCTGTACTCCAGAAGAAGGGTGGAGCATTGTAAAGGAAATGAGTCATAGATCTCAGGGAAAGGAACATGAAAAACAAGTGCATTACCAAAAAAGGCCACTAAACGGCAGCATATAACCAAGGACAGAAATATCCATAGGAAATGGTACAAAGAATAAGCTATATAAATTCCATCTACATTAATGTAAATATTAACTGTGTAACAGCATAATCTGCCTCCAGTCGGCATTTCATCTGTCCTACTATTTCCATCATGAAAAGATGCTGATGCTCAGCAGACTATGGTCTAAACCAGCGTTTTCTTCCATCCAAATTCTCTAGTATATGGCCAGCTTCAGCAGCATGTGTAGGTGTTGGATCACTCCTGCATGACCTTCTCTCCTAATTTGGTTCTGTTTGTCTACATTCCACCCAGCCAGTAGATTAGAAGTAAACTAGGAAGTGGTAATTAAGAACTGCCTTTGTATAATGGAGTGATGGCTCTAGTGATAACTAATTTGTTGAGCAAAGGTGGATTTACACGGGCAGATTATTGAGAACAAACATTCCTGCGAACGCTTGTTAATCGGGTGAAACTGTCATTCGTGCAGATACCACCAATTATCGTTCCTGGGCAGCAGTCTAAATAGCGATCTGCTGCTTAGAAACAATGATTCTGTATGAGGACGAGCGATCGCAATAGTGATACCTTGTCCTAATACTTTGAAGGAGATATCTGCATGTAAATGAAGCGCTTCACTTCCAATTAGAAAGCAGCCGACTGTCAGGAAGGACGATTCCTTCCCAACAATCTGCTGCTCCTCTGGGCGTGTAAATGTGCCTTTCGGCTACATTCACACGACAGTGAGAAAAAAACAGCTGCTAAAAACTGACACACTGTCATTGTTTTTATTTGGAACATCCCAACGCCTGTAATTCCCTCTATATATATTATACAACCCCACAGTAGCCCCAGTTTAAATAATAGCCACCATATATTGCCCCTAGTATCTATAATGTCCATCCTGTAGTACCCCCAGTGTCTATAATGCCCCCCATATGGGCTCCAGTATAAATAAGTCCACACTGCACCCTTTATATAAACTGGCCCCCAATAGTGCCATCCAGTATAATTATTGCCCCCCATGGTGCTCTCCTTTAAAAACATTTCCCCCTATAGTACCCTCCAGGGTAAATATTGCCCCCAAAAGTATCCTCCATTCTGCTTGTCAGAAAATAAAAAAAATACTCACTCAACCACTTGATTGCAAGGGAACACCCACTCTGCACTGGAAGGAGCGGGACCTTATGCTCCCAGTGTCGTGACCATGTGCCGTTAAAAAATGGCCATGTGAATAGCCCCATTGACTTCTAGTGGTTCTGAAAACTGTAGTGTGACAGCCATTTTTCCAGTTTGTATGGATGTAGCCTAAACATATGAACTACTGATTCTGTTAGCAGTCCTGGGTCTTTGACCCCATATATGTGCTGTATGCAGGGGCGAAATACAGTATAAAGGGTGCCGAGGTAGCGCCAAACAGCTGTATGCTAATGCATACCAAGGACTCCTCAGCACTAAGACATAGCAACCAATCAGATTGCATCTTTCATTTTTCAAAGGAGCTGTGAAAAATGAAAGGAGGAATCTGATTGGTTGCTATGGGCATTGGGCAACTAAACCAGTTCTACTTTACACCACTTTGATAAATCTCCCGCATTCTCTTTGAGCATTCTCGCCATTACTGTAGTTTAGCTAGTGGTTATAGATTCCCTTCAACATAGTGTTGATTCTTATGATGGTTTCTTATGAGATCAACTAAGAGGAATTGGCTTACAGTTTAGCTGCTCATGAATAACCTAACAGAGTATTATATGTCTTACAGCATAAGCCAGGTAATCACGTGTGTTTGTCCCTGAATTAAATTAAGGCCTCATGCACACAACTGTATACGTTTTGCGGATCGTGAACAGTGCATCTGCAAAATATGGATATCGGCCATGTGTATTCTGCATTTTTCTACTAGAACTGGCTATTCTTGTCTGCAAAACGGACAAGAATAGGACATGTTCTATAATTTGCGGAATGGCCACACCGATGCGGACAGCACATATCAACAGTTTTGATCGGTGGGGTTCCGAGTGCTGAGACCCCCACCGATCGCGCTCTCTCTCCTTACTGCCCATCTTGATCTCCCTGCAGCAAACAGAGAGCATGCTCTGTGAGAACGTCTCTCCCCTCATTCTAGTGATCACGGGGGTCTCAGCAAACAGCCCTCCACCTATTAAAACCTAAAACCTTTCATATATCGCTATGAGTTTTTCTGCCAGTTAAAACCATATCATTTTATCCTAATCTGTTTTTATTTTCTGATTGTAGATTTTTTATTCTATTTCCTGAACATGATTATGGGGGCGGCCATCTTGTCTGAGCCGTTCTTAACAGCATTTAGAAAGCATTCAGAAAATTGCTTTACGGCAGCCACATGGTCCCTAGACACAATGATCAGGATGAGACCTCACTGACTTCTATGGGGGAGTTTTCTAGACATGACATGCTCTGTGCCCTGTACAGAGGTCATTGTACAAGGAAAGAATAGATAAGATGTGGCAATCACCTATTGTGTATGGTGGATGCTGTCTTATCTGTACACAGAGGTGATATCATTACAGGCAGGATTAGAATGACAGATAAGCAGATAACTGCAGTAAAGTGATCTGTATAGACAAAGAAATGGCGCTATTATTAGCCCCAGTGGCCAGTGCAAAAACTGCTGGATTTTATGTTTTTTGTTTAAATATAGATATTGACAGGGAAAATAAAAAATAGCATTATCAAAATCTTTAAAAATCTGTTACACATAAAAATATGATTTAAACAATAGATCATTTTCTGATGACACATTCCCTTTAAATACCACACATGGCCTGTGGACAAGAATAATGCTGTTTTTGAAAGAAAAGAAGGCTTTTTTTTCCAATTCTGGACAACCCCTTTATCGTTTGCCATTCGGGTTTGATATAACATGTATTAGCTGTATAGAAACACAGACCTACCTATGTCATCTGGGGAGCACCAATGACGAGGACACTCTTTAGTTCCACACCCCTTCAGGCTTCTGCAAAGAATAGATATTTGTATAAGGTTCATCTATGTAAAATGTGTATTGGAGTCGGTTTGAAAGAAGAAACTTTATGGGTGATTAAAACAAACATTTAGCATTTCCAGGCTTTCCCCCAAAATGATGCAAAACAGATGCCATTGACGAAATGGTGAAATCACAAACAGAAACACCTACTGAGTTGGGAGGCCACCAGTGACTTGAACCTTATTCCTTCGCCCAGTGGGACAGCAGGTTTTCGCCAACTATAAAGGCTACCTGGAAAAGCCGAGAGAATGGCAGGTTAGATGAAAGGCAACCGCATTGTTCTGACAATAAAGCCACTTAATAGCCTATCAGCATGAGAAACCAAATTGGAACTGAAGTGTGGATGGAGGACAAAGGGGATTGCAGCACATTTAGTAAATGACTTGTTTCACTGATTCACACTTTCCACACCGTAGCGAAACACTGACCTATCAGATCTCATGAGGGTAACGGAAAGTGGACTCATTAGCTTTCACTAAGTGATCTGTTTGGCTACAGGGTATTGCTGTCCTATAATAGAAATTAGTTGATTAAAGTGTAATAATTTGGCTGTTGTCTGCTAATTTGGCCAGAACTTAAAAGAGTTTTATTGTTTTATGTAAAAAATGGTTTCAAGGCACATGAGATACCTGTCAGCTGACCTACAGGCCCCGACGCCCTCGATCTATACACATGCAGGCTCAGGAAATAAGCTGATATCAGACCCCTCTTAAACAAAAAACAAAAGGATTGGGCATGTTGAAATCTAACCGCCCCCCAACATCAGTCATTGAAGTAGAGCAGGGAAGCCCCCTACACATTGGATGGTCTGCTGTTCCTGCAGAATTGATGGTTTCAGCCAATATACATATCGTATGTATGGAAAACTTTAGCATAAAAATTGCAGTCTTGATAATAGATAAGTCGGACAACAATCTAATGGAAAGCGTTCCTTCCCAACAATCTGCTGCTCGCTGGTGGAGGAAACCAATGTATTTACATGCAGCGATCTCTTCCACAGTATGGGGAGGAGAGATCGCTACTGTCATCGCTCTTCTCCATAAGGACTCGTTGTTTGCCGGCAAGAGATCATGTTTACACAGCACCATCTGCTGACATCAAATGCCGATTTTTGTGTGTGCACAAACGATCGGATTAACCGATTATATTCAACGGTACATTTACACGCCAGATAATCGATAGTGATTATCTTTAGGATTCGTGGCCTATGTAAAGGGCCCTTAAGATATATCCGGCATGTTAGATTTTGAAATGTTGATCATTTGTTCCTCCTGGAAAAGAGTCTGAAGTGGATTACGGCCCTCTCCCTATTGAAATAATCAGGTAGCCTCCGCCGAATGGGTGATCGGGGGGTAGGGGGGCGGTTGGTTGGAGAGATGACCAGATTATTAATTTAGTTCACCACTGAAAAATGCCACTGTCCATGCAGGTCTACATCCTAAGACATATACTGTAGAATACATAAAGATTATGCATTGTAATATATAATTCACACATGCTCAATAAAAGCAATTTCTATAGATTATGAGAACAGAAAAAAATATCTAAGGCCTCTTTCACACTTGCGTTCTGAGGATCCGGCAGGCACTTCCGTCCCGCCGGATCCGTCAGAATGCAAGTCGCCTGAAAGCATTAGAAGACTGATCAGGATCCTGATCAGTCTTCGAAATGCTTTCAGGTTACTATGGCAGCCAGGACGCTATTAAAGTCCTGGTTGCCATAGTAGTAGCGGGGAGCGGGGGAGCAGTATACTTACAGTCCGTGCGGGTCCCGGGGCGCTCCAGAAAGATCGTCAGAGCGCCCCATGCGCATGGATCACGTGATCCATGCGATCACGCGATCCATGCGCGTGGGGCGCCCTGACGTCACTCTGGAGCGCCCGGAGCCGCACGGATGGTAAGTATACTGCTCCCCGCTTCCACTACACTTTACCATGGCAACCAGGACTTTAGCGTCCTGGCTGCCATGGTAGCCATTGTGAAAAAGCTAAACGTCGGATCCGGCGATGCGCCGAAACGACGTTTAGCTTAAGGCCGGATCCGGATTAATGCCTTTCAATGGGCATTAATTCCGGATCCGGCCTTGCGGCAAGTGTTCAGGATTTTTGGCCGGAGCAAAAAGCGCAGCAAGCTGCGGTATTTTCTCCGGCCAAGCAACGTTCCGGTCCTGAACTGAAGACATCCTGATGCATCCTGAACGGATTTCTCTCCATTCAGAATGCATTGGGATAATCCTGATCAGGATTTTTCCGGCATAGAGACCCGACGACGGATCTCTATGCCGGAAAACAAAAACGCTAGTGTGAAAGAGCCCTAAATTACATTTATTTCCATAGATCCAGCACTATCCTTCCACAATTCATAGGTCTGAAATATCTTCCCCTGCCCTGTTCCATCCCTTCTGTGATATTTTTTCTCTTTCTGCGTCCAGTTTATATTTGCCTCTTTATTTTAATTTTTGTAATTATTTTTTAAGTAATCTTGTAGATTTTTTGCCGAATTTGCAAGTCTGTTATACGAAAGCTGCTTTTTGTATTAGGTCTCATGCACACGACCGCTGTTTGTTTCTGCCTCCGTTCCATCCGCAAATTTTGCGTCCGCCAAAAAAAACCGATGATGGACCATATTTTTTGGGCGGATCTGTTTTTATGGCAGATCCATTGTAATAATGCCTATCCTTGTCCGCAAACGTTAAAAAAATAGGACATGCTTTATTTTTTGACGGAATTAAAACACGGACCACGGATGCAGAACAAAAACGGTTGACCATCCGCATTTATTGACGGACCCATTGAAATGAATGGGGAAGCATCCTATCCGTGAAAAAAAACGAAACGGACGCGGAAACAAACAACGGACGTGTGCATGAGGCCTTACAGTTCAGAAAATGATATTCAAACAGACCCGTGAAGGCTGTTAAGTGCTATCCAAAAATAAATGCCAAGCATGCCAACTTATGTTTTCATGTACCCAGGGCACTCAGCTATCATTATGAACACTGCGGTCTTTAGATCCAAAAAGACCAGTCCACAAACTATCCATGCAAATACAATTTTATTTATAACATTTCAGCTATCTCCAAAGTTGCCAGCCAGCCAAGGTTTTAATCATCTTGCCCATTAGCATGTAGACCTCTGCCTAATCTTGCAAAAAGAGGCATCATAGAGTAAAATTGTAAAAGTATAAAATGTAACTCGTAAAGTTAGTCAAGTATAATAAAATAGCAATACATAATTCACTTCTAGTCGAAGTAGCTAGAAATTTAGGGCCAAAATATCTAGTTGTTAATCAGTCAGTGACTAAATTGGTTCATGACGACCCATTAGTAATTACTTCCAACTGGCTCATGGGTATAGTGAACATGCCCTGATACCTTGTGGCTTAGTGCTAGGTCATTAAATTCATGTGGTCAATTCTATAGATATAATTAAGATATGGGCCCCACTGGTTTATAGAAACTCTGCTCACCCCCATCCCAATCCTCTTCTGGATTGATTAGAGACGGTGAGTTGAAGCTCTTGTTCCTCACTGCAAAATCTATAACAAGGTGCCTATCACACACCATTTTTTCCACTCTGCTCCTCCTATGGTGCAGAGACTTCTGGGCCCCCTTAAGGCTGTATTACACAGCCCGATGTGGCAGACGATTGTTTAGAGGGAACCGTTCCTTCCCTGTAATCGCTTGCTCGCTAGTGGAGGAGACCACTGCTATTACATGCAGCGATCTTTTCCACAGCATAGGAAGGAGCGATTGCTACATCACTGCTCGTCCTCATGCTGTATAGTGGTTTGCCGGCGGCAGATCTTTATTAGATGCCACAATCTGCCGCCTGCAAGCAATAATTTTTTAACATGTCAAAAGAATTGGATTTCCCAATGATAGAGTGTTTGCTCATTCATCGGGCAGTCGGCGGCAGTATTACACTGCAAGATGATTGGTAACGAGCGTTCATACGAGTGTTTGTAGCAGTGTAATACAAGCTTTAGCCTCAGGTGGGACCATGGCCTCCACAACCCTACTAGAGGACCTGTGATGTCCTCACAGAACTGCAGCTGGCTGTGTACCTGACCGCCTTGTCTAACCTACACCATTTGTCCATAATGTCCAGTGCCATTAGTTTCAGTGCTAGTGAATACTAGTGAATAGTCAGGTGGGTGGTTTCCACTGACCAGGATGACATCCCATTGATGACAGTTGAGTGGGTAGTGCAGACCACCTACGTTAAGGTTCACTAGTATCGGGCACAAAAGTTAACAGCTAAAATGAGGGCAAACGAAGGAGGCTAGAAAATGAAAATGCAGCCACAGAGGTATGCAGCTATTTGCAGTTCTATTATTGCGAGGATGTAATAGGTCCTCTTTAATCCCTTCCCTTGGCATCGGATTAGGTTCTTGCACTTTACAACTAAACAGTAGATGTGAACCAGCCATGCTCTTGTGTGCCACCTTAGTCTTAAAAAGAGGCATCTGCTGGATTATGGTAGTTGTCTCCTACCCTAGGGTGCCTCGTCTCTTCTGAGGGCCACACATTTAGGATGCCTCATTGATGTCCTCGAGTAGTTTAATAGGACACAATAAACACAATCATTGCCAAGAAACAAGGCTAAATGAAATTACTAAAGAGAACATCAGGGGCACATTTCATTTGAAGTGGCTCTCAACAGATAAGAAGCAAGGCTCAGTCTTCATACAGTTCTCTGAAGAATGATAAGACATTATCTCTCACACTTCAGCAATGAACTAAATACTCATTATGTGCTGATGTTAATTTACTAGCAGACCGTCTTAATATACCGGACAGGTGCACTGAGGTCCTGCATTCCAGGCCTCCCGAAGAATAGGGCTGATTTGCAGATTAATCAGAAGGATATTGTGTGCAATAAAATATTCAGCCACTTAGATATTCATGCGTCTTAGCCCCCAGCTACACCACATTTACGACTTCCTGCACATGCTCTCCACCAGCTTCCAGAACAGAGAAAGGGAGGTAATGAGGAGGAAAATGACCAAATAATGGGAAGAAACTTATTTCCATTAGCTGCATCTGTTCAAAAGGGATACAATATATGTTAATGGCGTTTATTTTATCGGGGTTTATTTAAATATTAAAAAACTTTCTTAGTTTTGTTGTCATTTTTGGACAACAGATAGATGAACATGTGCTCCTGGTCCGTTCCCTGATGAGTTCTTCTTTTCAAACCTTCATTTATATGTGGTTTTTGTACTACTTTTGCTTTAGAAATATGTTAATTTCTCACAAGCATGTAGGGTACAGGAAACATGCTCCATGTGATACTTGCATTTCCTGAACCGAACACTACTCCTCTGACCCAACCTCACAGCAACACAGTGACTTACAATGCTGTGAGTTCCACCCAGACCTTATTTGTACTGTACTGTGCTCACATAATCTGGTGAGTACAGCACAGTAGACACGCTGTTAGGCAGGAACTCACAGCATCATAAGTCATGATGATGCTGTCAGTTTGGGTCAGAGGAGCAGCTTTTGGTCAAGGAAATACCTTTACATGGAGTTTATGTAAGGTACCTTATATGGGTGCAAGTTTACAAACAGATATTCCGCTCAGTTTTTTGTGCTGATTTCTCTGCATTTCCGCACCAAATCTTCACCAAAATCAGCATGTGTTATTATGCATTTTGTTGTAGATTTTGATGCGGGTTTCTACTGATCTCACCCTTTGTCAATGTCCGCACGGAAAATATATGCAAATTGTAATCTCATTCATTTTGCTTGTACTGTATTACCCTGCAATTTTTCCGCACAAAAACATGGGTGATCTGCAATGTGTGCAGGCGCAGCTAATCTTAAAGTGTAACAGCCATTAAAAGACGGTCTGACGAGTACTAAAATGTTAGCCTATGATTGTTTGATATCATGGAGTATATACTCAGGACAGACTTGTATATGTTAGGATAGGTTGAGAACATGACATTCTCCCAAGATGAGCATCTTAAGCCCATAGGCTCTCATTAGTCAGACACATACCAAAGAGTGTCCTTTTGGCTTATGTTTGGACGGTATACATAAGGAGTCAGTTGCCTCACCTGTATTCAAAGGCATGAGGGATTTTATTTTCAGTGGAAAATGTATAAAACCAAGACATATGTTCCATAAAATGCTTAAATTAGTCCCAGAATGTGCTGTCACCCTGACCGAAGATGTTCTGTCAATGTTTAGTTAATGAGAGCAACACTATTAAAGAGCTTCAATATCAATGCAAAAAGCCATTTGGTATATATATACTAGCAGAAGGACCCGGCTTCGCCCGGGTGTATTTCATCTATTTCATTTAATGTTTCCACAATAATCCACCCCCTTAACCAGTGGCGTAACTAGAAATGACTGGGCCCCACAGCAAATTTTTGAATAGGGCCCCCTTCCCCAGTAATTTTTTTACAACCCCTTCCTTTCATGCCGCCCCCTTTCCTGTGGCTAGTAAAGATCGCTCTCTCAGACCAGGCCCGGCAGCTGTTCCATCCGTTTTCTACACTGTCTATACTGCCACTGTGTATCATTTCATTGTGTAATAATGTTGAGGGGCCCTGACAAAATCTTTTAGTACTTCTCCTCCTTTTGGATGGGCCCCTTCTGGGTCAGGGCCCCAAAGCAACCGCTTCCCTTGCTTCCCCTATAGTTAAGCCCCTGCCCTTAACAGTGACCTCCACAGAGCTCCGTTCCCTTAAAATGTGACTTCCACAACACCCTGCCCCCTTAACTGTGACCTCCATCAGAAAGCATCGACCTTAACTGTGACCTCCATCGTTCCCTGCCTCCTTAACAGAGACCTCCACAATGCCCACCCCTTTAACAGTGACCTCCACAGCATCCCGCCCCTTAACAGTGACCTCCACAGCAGCCCGCCCCTTTAACAGTGACCGTCACAGCATCCCGTCCCCTTAACAGTGACCTTCACAGCAGCCCGCTCCTTTAACAGTGACCTCCACAGCGCCCGCCCCTTTATTAGTGACCTCCACAGTACCCCATCTCCTTAACAGTGATTTCCACAACACCCTGTCCCCTTAACAGTGGCCTCTGCAGCAATCTGCCCCTTAACACTGACCTCCATAGTGGACCGTCCCCTTAACAGTGAACTCCACAGCAGCCCGCCCCTTTAACAGTGACCTTCACAGCAGCCCGCCCCTTTTATAGTGACCTCCACAGCGGCCGCCCCTTTATTAGTGACCTCCACAGTGGCCGCCCCTTTATTAGTGACCTCCACAGTACCCCATCTCCTTAAGAGTGATTTCCACAACACCCTGTCCCCATAACAGTGGCCTCTCCAGAAATCTGCCCCTTAAAACTGACCTCCATGGTGGACCGTCCCCTTAACTGTGACCTTTCACAGCAGCCTGCCTCTAGGGCGGCCAGAGGTCAGTCGGCTTTCAGACTCTCTGTCCTTCGTCCGGCGCAGGGCCTGGATGGACACAGGGATGTCTTTTTTTACAGCTCAGGCTCAGACAACAGCACTGTGCTGTCTGGGCGTGAGCTGCAGGGAGAAAGTCACCCTCCCTCCCACCCCTGCAGCTGACAGAAGTAGATTTTTACCTTCATTTTTTCGACTGTGAAGTGGGAGGAGGTGTGGCCTAATCTGGTAGGGCGTGGCCACCCTACCTGCCCCCTGAACTGTGACCTTAACAGCACTCCGACTCCCTTAACAGTGTCATCCACACACCCTGCCCCTTTAAAGCTGACCTACAGCAGTGAAGAAAAATGGCTGGGTTGTTATGGAAACCTGGTGTAAAACTGTGTGTATGTGGAGACTAAGGGCCTGCGAGCTTCTATTGGCTGATAAGGGTCATGTGACCAGGCTTCTATTGGCTACTCTAAAACCCTTCCCGGACACCTGATGCACCTGCTTGCCAAATTTCGTGATTGTAAATGCGACTATGAAGATTCCTTTAGCAGACATACACACATACATACACTCAGGGACGGAATGTGACACAATAGGGGGCTATGATGATGATGTGACACAAAGGGGGTGATGTGATATGGATGGAGGGGGAAGAAATGTGACATAGAGGGCTGATGGCTGACATGGGGGGCATGATGGATGGGGGCTGACATAGGGGGCTGATGGCTGACCAGGACCAGGTGAGCTGGGGGCGCCAAAATGTAGCTTCGCTTGTGTTGCAAAAAATCCTTGCACCGGCCCTGCATACACTCAGCTTTATATAATATATATATATATATATATATATATATGTGTAAATATACACCTATTCCCTCCTCTTTAAGCTTGGGTTCCTATCTAATGTATCTTGTGGACAGACAAAGGGGATCATTTATCAAGACAAGCTTTTTAGACGCCGGTCTTGATAACCCCTATCTGTGGCAGATCCGCTGGAGTTATGTAGAGGCGCTAGCCTTAATTTTTTTTTTTTTACAGGATCCATTTTTTCTTTATTCTTCTGTTCTTCTGACAGATCAGAAGAATGGAAAAATAATGGGCACGTGAAGTCTCCCGAAGTCTCATTCAGAAGAACGGTTTTACATCCTTAAGCTGTCCGTGCTCTATTCTGGTTTGTTTTTTCCCGCTAGACTCGTCCATTCAAGTCAATGGGTGCAGGAACAAAAAAACCGACATCATATGGATGCTCTTGCATGTGCTCCGTTTTTCACTGGCGCACGCTCGTGTGGATTCTGCAGGCGTTTTTCATGGATATGAAAAACAGATGGCCTATGATGCCGCAGGGATGGAAAAGCGTACAGATGGAGCACAGTCGGAACCAAACCCAATTAAACTCGGGAGGAAAATCATCAGTTTTTAGTGGACATCACTCGTTTGAATGAGCCCTTTTGAATGTAATACCCATGAAACGGATCAATAATCTGCCGGTCTATACAACAATGTATAGTCTGCTAATTTTGTGTCTATGATGAAAGCAGAAAATATGCACAAAATCAGACTTTCTTGGAATACATTCATAGGAAAAGCAGCTTCGTACCCTGAAGAAAAAATAATAATTGTGCACTGAAGATTAATGTAATTTGTGGTGGATACATTTAATTTCTTACTTGTTATTATAGGTTTCATGTCTTGGGAATTACACTAAACAGAGCCCCAGGTTACATTTATCAAAAGGCAATTGATTCTGTGCCTCTACCTGTCCAGATTGCATCATATAGGACATGGGCTGTATGTAACCACACAGCCAAGCAGTGTTCAAAGTGGAAATGCTGTATATCAGACTGCTAGGATACAGCATGAAATGCAGCCTTTGGCTGCAGTGGGTTGGCGTGGCTTGACCCTTTGCTGCCGTATGCGCCAAAATTATTACATATCTCGCCATGTTCCAAAAAGTCCATTACTCTGGTTTTCAGGACTGCGATCCAAAAGCATTATCTAAAATTCCTCCAAAGCACACCGATAGCAATACTCATAGCAGCTAAAGTTTGCTAATTTTCTCATATAGTAAAATTCCTCTACCCAGTTCAGGACTGAGCCATGTACCTCCTTCCTGGCCTAACACATTCTCCTCGTTTAGTATGTGTCCACAACAACCATTGCTTTTTCCGTTTGGTTATTTAAATATTTTTGGGATTTTTTTTCTGTGATATATGGGCTTTATTTTTTATTTTTTTTATTTACCCATAAAAATGTGAAAAGGGAAAAATTGTTATTTTATTTATTTAATTGTTATTTAATTAAAAATTTTTTTAAAGGGACGCAGGCAATCACACGATTGCTAGGATTCGAGCAGGAAGCAGCATTGATGCATTCTGAGCTGTATACATAGCAGATTTTGAACACTGTGTATGAATCAATGGTGTAGGGCAGGGATGCTCAACCTGCGGCCCTCCAGCTGTTGCAAAATTACAACTCCCAGCATCCCCTAATAGCTGTAGACTGTCTAGGCATGCTGGGAGTTGTAGTTTTGAAACAGCTGGAGGGCCGCAGGTTGGGCCTCCCTGGTGTAGACAGAGGCCTGGGGGCCAAAAGGTGGAGGAACAGGAGCCAGTGCACAAGACAAGGACGACTGGGAGCAGGTAAGTATGACACTGGGTTCAGACCTGAGCGTTTTGAAGCCTAGCGTTTTTGGTGCGTTCAAGACTGGCGTTTAGGCACGTTTTTTTCAAGCGTTTTGGTAAATAGTGTAGGCGCGTTTGACGCGCGTTTATGTGATTGACTGCATAGTTGGCCAATGACCAATGATATAGTTTGGCCAATCTGAGTGCTTTAGAGGTGTGACATTCCATGGTGGCTGATTCAGCATGTTGCAAACTTTGTAAAACGCGCATCCATAGACGCGTTTTACGCTGCACAAACGCCCGAACAACACGCCTATCGCGTTTCCCATTGAAGTCTATTGCCACCAAACGCTCGAAAAACGCCCGACTAACGCGAACATACTTGCTTATGCTTCGGACGTTTTTAGGCGCCTTTGAACGCGCATAAAAACGCGCAAGTGTGAACCACCCCCATAGGAATGCATGGTTCCTGTACTGTTGTGCGTTTTTTTGCGCATTCGAACGCGGCGTTTTACGCGAAAGTGTGAACTGAGTGTGAATCTTTCAGTATATTACATGCAGCCAGCACAGGAGAGGGGAGTGGATAGGATTTTTCACAGAGTAGAGTTGGCTACACATGTCACCCCAATATCACTGGAAAAACATTAACATTTATTATTAACCCTTCGCAGCAACCAATAATGCAAAATTAAATTGAACCATGTATGTCAGCATAGTGACGACCATAGACACTGCCTGCCTTCAACTTTTTGGACAGGGTTGTCAGGCAGTGTCTCTCTAGCAACTAGTCTGTCCCAGAGGATCTTTTGTGCCTACATTGACACTAAGCCAAAGAAAGAGAATGGACAAGAAAGCTCAAACCCTGGGTTTCTCCACCTGCCATAAAATTTACTTAACATACATTTAGGTGGAGAACTTCCTTGACCCTAGGTACACACCTAAGCGTTTTTCAGCGCGTTCAAACATGCTGTAAAACGCACAACATGTGGAAAGCCATGCTTCCCTATGGGCATGGTTCACATTTGAGCGTTTTACAGCGCGTTTGAACGCGCTGAAAAACGCCAAACGCTGTCGCTTCAGCATGAGCTTCTTTTGGGCGTTTTAACGCGCCTATGGACCATGCTGAAATAGGGGAGAATCACTGAATCGCGCGTATGATGCGCGTTTCTTAGTTACAAAAACACGCATCCAAAAACGCGCGTAAAACGCGCATACGCGCGATTCAGAAACGCTTAGGTGTGTTCCCAGCCTTAAAGAGGACCTGTCAACTCTCCTGATGTCTGTTTTTAGTAAATCATTGTATTTCCCTTGCAATAACAATTCTGGAGCATTTTTATCTCTTATCATTTTTTATCTCTGCTTTGTGCAATTTCCTATTCTCACTGGAAATTTATGAAGAAATTAAAAACTGAGAGTCACTAGTTGGCAGTGTATAAAGACATACCCTTTGACAAAGGTAATGTTACCCAGTTGTTGGTTTGCTCAGAAACCTGCATCGGGTTTGATGCTTCTGCGCAGCTGGTCTTGCAGCAGATCTGTATTGAACGATAATGAGGCTAATCCTTGGCTTTGATCACTTGTACTATACACTGTAATATTTCTGTATTATTGTGTACAGAGACATTTACTGACATATTATTGTATCCTGCCAGATGCAGGGTGTAATAAGTGCTGTAACATGGCAGATGCAGGGTGTAATAAGTGCTGTAACATGTCAGATGCAGGGTGTAATAAGTGCTGTAACATGTCAGATGCAGGGTGTAATAAGTGCTGTAACATGTCAGATGCAGGGTGTAATAAGTGCTGTACCATGGCAGATGCAGGGTGTAATAAGTGCTGTAACATGGCAGATGCAGGGTGTAATAAGTGCTGTAACATGGCAGATGCAGGGTGTAATAAGTGCTGTAACATGGCAGATGCAGGGTGTTATAAGTGCTGTAACATGGCAGATGAAGGGTGTAATAAGTGCTGTAACATGGCAGATGCAAGATGTAATAAGTGCTCTAACAGGGCAGATGCAGGGTGTAATAAGTGCTGTAACAGGGCAGATGCAAGGTGTAATAAGTGCTGTAACATGGCAGATGCAGGGTGTAATAAGTGCTGTAACATGGCAGATGCAGGGTGTAATAACTTCTGTAACATTGCAGATGCATGGTGTAATAAGTGCTGTAACATGGCAGATACAGGGTGTAATAAGTGCTGTAACCTGCCAGATGCAGGGTGTAATAAGTGCTGTACCATGGCAGATGCAGGGTGTAATAAGTGCTGTAACATGGCAGATGCAGGGTGTAATAAGTGCTGTAACATGGCAGATGCAGGGTGTAATAAGTGCTGTAACATGGCAGATGCAGGGTGTTATAAGTGCTGTAACATGGCAGATGAAGGGTGTAATAAGTGCTGTAACATGGCAGATGCAAGATGTAATAAGTGCTCTAACAGGGCAGATGCAGGGTGTAATAAGTGCTGTAACATGGCAGATGCAAGGTGTAATAAGTGCTGTAACCTGCCAGATGCAGGGTGTAATAACTGTTGCAACCTGCCAGATGTAGTTTGTAATAAGTGCTGTAACCTGCCAGATGCAGGGTGTAATAAGTGCTGTAACATTGCAGATGCAGGGTGTAATAACTTCTGTAACCTGCCAGATGCATGGTGTAATAAGTGCTGTAACATGGCAGATACAGGGTGTAATAAGTGCTGTAACCTGCCAGATGCAGGGTGTAATAAGTGCTGTAACATTGCAGACTTGGGGGCCTTCAGGTGGCTCCCAGCTGCCATGACAATTACTCGGCACCCCATGATTGTGTTCATGTTTTTTTCTCTGTCTAACCATGCAGATGCCAGGGTTACTATTGACTGTGGCATCTGGGGGGCTAAACTGCCGAGACTGGAGTTATCTCCGATCACGGTAGTGGGTTTAGAGTGCCAGCTGTATAATACAGCCACAAGAAATGGCTTTGGCCCACCTCCTGAGCCCCCGCCATCACTATACAATACTATTACGGCCACTTCCCACAGCAAGCAGGAAAGGGTTAGGAAGTAGGAAAAAATCAACCTATCCACCATATTATGTATTAATATAGAGTAGACTAACATGAGAAAATATGATTCTGATTGCTTTTTGTCTCCATTTTAAAGTAACTTTGACACTGGTCTTATGCCAGATGTTTATCATAAAAAACCATAGCAGTGTTGGCACGTGGTGGGGTCGGAGTGCCTCATTACCCCTGCTCTTGTGTATTTATGGTGGAACAGCTCTGCACAGTATGTACTGATTTGTACAGTCTGTTTATTGCATTGTACAGTTTCTTATTCCAAGTTCCATACTGATTGAGCAGTCAACAATCAAAAAGATATTACCACCCTGTATATTAGGAAAGTCAACCCATGTGCAGATAGATGGACTTTATTGTGATCATTTGCCAACAAATGTGTGTGTCAGGAATTTACCATAAAAAGCTGAGTCAGCTGCATGTGAAAGAATATCGTATTTACCTAACTGGTTTTAATTATCATAACTAAACTGGCCAGACCAACATTCATAGCGGCATTGAGAAAGTTCTAATATATTCCATGCATATGTTATCGCTCCACTAGGTACAAGATCATCGAGAAGCTCAGAACAGGATGGAATGGACCAATTTTAATTACGAAATAGAAATCCCCATAAATACTGTAAGTCTGGAGTACCATTATAGATCTTCAAGAGATTGTTACCCAGCTGTCCTAAAGCTCTGAATGAGATATACCTGCAAAACTGTATACGAGTGGGGGAATGTTGGCTATATTGGTCATTATTGAGTTTTACAAAACAACAGCTATAAGATACTCTTGACTCTGAAACCAGATGATTGTATGGTCACATGCAAGGGCAGCCTAAGTGTATTTGAGGAGCATTTATTACTAGCACTTTTTTGTAGGCTGTACACTTTAAGGAGTGCTCTTATGGACCAAAGGGTTGCCGGAACCTACAATGGGCCCTTGGGCATTATTATAATACCCAAATACAGGGGCGGACCAGCCATAGAGCCTACAGGGAAATTTCCTGGTGGGCCGATGCCCAGGGAATTGCCAAACCACCCCTCACTGCCGCTGACCAAGTACATAATGATCTGGTGCTCTCAGCTGTATTAATGCTGGGAAAATCAGGTACTTATGGGCCTGGTCAGTGGCTGTGGATGCCCTCCTGAATTCAATTGTATGGCTATCTTCAGGACAGTGATGCAGTTAAATTCTGCAGTGGGACATGGGTGCTCATAGCTCCATATCTTAAAGGGGTTCTCCGGGAATTAGGAAAATGAAAATACTTAAATATTACTTTATTATAAATATATTCCCAAATACCTTTCATTAGTTATAATGGCTCGTTTTGTCTAGGAAGCAATGAATGGGAAAACAAAATGGCCGCTGTCCTGTTAGTACACATAAAACCTGTCCTAATCACACAGCAGGACAAGTTACTTCACAAAACTGAGGTAAAGAGCTGCCTCATCCTCCTCTCTGCTCTGACCGTCAGGAATTATGATCCTGACTACAGTTTAATATGATATTTAACTGAATCTTTGTGGAACTGGAGTTCATCAGGAGACATGAAGTACAGAGAGGACAGACTGTGGTAATGGAGACTATGTACAAGTGCTGCTTATTAACCACATCTGTTCATGAACTCCATTCCTACAGAGATTCAGCTATTCGGGATCATAGTCCCTGACAAGTAGGAGAGGAGGATGAGGCAGGTCTTTACCTTAGTGTTGTGAAGTAACTTGTCCTCTTGTGTGATCAGGACAGGTTTTGTGTGTACTAATAGGACAACAGCCATTTTGTTTCTCCTAATGATTGCTCATTAGACAAAACGAGCCATTATAGCTAATGTAAGGTATTTGGGAATATATTTATAATGAAGTAATATTTAAGTATTTTAATTTTCTTAATTCCCAGAGAACCCCTTTAAGTAGAGACCACTGGAGGAGGACAGAACGTGCATCTTTGGATGGCCACAACAGAGGGACAGCTTCTGAAACAGTAGCTAGTGCTGCACTGTGGTATTTAGTTCTGCAGGAGTGGTAGTTTGTGCTGCACTATGGTATTGCTGACGACCCTATCTATGTTTTTCGGCCTCATCTACTTGTGTTGGCACTGTCTACTTGTGTTGCCCTGCCTTCTATCAATTTGGGCCCACCTACAACATGGAGGCCACTTTTAGATTTTTTCCGGGGCCACTTTAAGTTCCCATGCCACCCCTGCCCAAAAACTCAGTCCAGCCACGGATACACATCTGATGATATATCGTCCATCACAGGCTAATTGCGGGAAATGATGTCACAGGAGCCCTGGACAAAATAAACTGATTGTCACATAGTTATAACCAATATTAATGAGTCAATTGCAAAACTCTCTATACACAACAGGGCAAGAGATGGGCGGAAAAAAGTACAGAAGTTAGTATTACAACTGCAGGAGTACACAGTCAAGGGGAGTAATGTTATGCAATAAGAATATCAAATGACCAATACATTCATAAAAAACAATAGTACTAGGCTATAGTCCAGTGTATGCAGTCCAATAACGCATGAATGTAAAAAACATCCTGTGATTAAAACAGTGCCATTACTGCCATTAGCGGCAAAACACTATTCCCCCGACTCTCTTACATACAATGCATTTGGAAACTCTTCAGACCCTTCCATATTTTTAACATTTAGCTATGTTGCGGTCTCGTGCTAAAATTTAAATAAAATCAAGTTTTTTTTCCCATCACTCTGCATTCAATAACCTGTAATTTATTGAAAAGGAAAAACTATGAAAAAAATCTGGCATTGACATAATTATTCAGACCCTTTACTCAGGACTTTTCAGTGATTACAGCCTCCAGTCTTCTGGGGTATGATGCCAAAACGTTTGCACACCTGGATTTGGATATTTTCTGCCATTCTTCGCTGCAGATCCTCTTACGCTCTGTCAGGTTGGATGGGGTTCTTTGGCGCTGTATGCTTAGGGTCATTGTCTTGTTGAAAGGTGAACTTTGAGCTCAGTCTGAGGTCCAGAGCACTCTGGATCAGGTTTTCATTAAGAATATTTTTGTACCCATTTACCTTTCCCTGAACCCTGACCAGTCTCCCTCGCCTAGCTGATGAAAAACACCCCCACATCATGATGCTGCCACCACCATGTTTTACTGTAGGGATGGTATTAAACAGGTAATTAGAAGTGCCTAGTTTACTCCAAACATGATGCTTAGATTTTTGCATTTTAGCACAAGGCCGCAACATAAAAAAATGTAGAAAAAAGTGAAAGGAGTCTAAAGACTTTCTGAATGCATCGTACATGCATCGGCTGAGATGAACAAGTATGTGTTTTAAATGGATAGAGGGGAACAGTCGCCACTATATTCTTCTGCCAGTGGATATCCCCTGGAGAAAAATCTGTTGCTGAGAGCTGGACAAACCCATACACATTAAGGGCCCTTTACATGGGCCGAGAATCTACCAGATAATGGCTAATGAGCATTCATAGTAACGCTTATTAGCGATTATCTGGCGGTGTAAAGATGCCACCAAATACCCAGTGAACGAGCGAAACACTCGATCTTCAGGTAATAAGATAATTTGTGTAGGCACCTAAATCGTCGTTTAACGTCGTTTATTTAAGAGCTACCGAGTTTATTATTATATTGTATCAAGTGGAGGAGATGACTTCTAAATACAGAGGTAGGCCAACTAGTATACTCTTTTCCCAAGAACTTACCTTTTTAAAGCTTTTCCAGGGACCCCCATAATCAATTATCCTGAGAGTCTCATTGCTGTCGACCACTATGTGGGCAGGTAGTATTTGCATGTAGCTACATAGTGGGTCCCCAGAATGAATTCTAATGGTGGTGCCGACACTGGTAGTTGTGGATAATAATTGATAGATTAGCGCTCCCTTTTTACCATTAATACATGGTTCCAGGTCAGATAAAACTTGAATTATTTTCATTTAATTTCTACAAACCTAAACCACAGGACCCCCTTACGACCTTCTATAGAGTTGTTCTATACAGATCTCTCATCATTTACGACTGCAATTGAAGTGTACAGCATGTGGACAACCCCAAGTTTATTTTTCTCCATGCTGAGCCTTCTCTCCATTCGCAACTTTGAAACCTGTGTGTTTTTCCCCCTCATTTGCAGGGAAAGCTTTAATCTCAGTAACAGGTTTTGTCTTTGTACCTCCTGCCAGTGGATTTGCAGTAAGACAATAGGCTGATTACACTAATAGACCAACACTGATACACACAGCACAGTGCTAAGACAGTGGAATTCACCATTTCTCCATCTGTTTCCAAAACCAATATTGACCCAAGACCCCTGCTTGGCTCCTTTAGAGAGCTTGCTAGCGGACAAATCAAGTTCTTTCATTGTGGACCCCAGGAGTTAGGACCAGTGGTGTTCTCCACAAAGAGAGTGAGAGAAGGATGTCTTGCCAGTGGCACAAGCAAGGGAGCCAGTATTCCTTTAAGTAAACTGCAGGGGAGCCACTTTTTAAAAGAGCCAAGAATTGTGCAACTTTTTAAAAGTGTTGCTTTGATAAAAGGAATTTTTTTATGTCCTTAGAAACAGACTGTTCCAAGCTGGGGAGAAAACAAATGGTATGGAAAACAGGTAGAGGTGGAGGTAGACAGTCGTTCTTCATTTAGGTACTGAACTCTGAAGAACACTTCTATTCATTAAGAAATCCTAGTGACTGAAAATGCATTGGGCATGTTGATATTCAGAAATACCGTGGACAATGCTCAGTGAAGCAACAAGTATGAGACTGAGGAATATAGTAGTAGAACGTAATATAAACAAAAACTTTACCTTATAAAGGCAAAAATTACCATTACTCAACTGGCATTAAAGAGTAGTCCATTATTAGAAGAACATGACTGCTTTCTTCTAAAAAAAACAGGTCCTAGCTACCCACACGTTGTGTAGGGTAAGTGGTATTGCACCTACACCCCATTCACTCCAACATAGATGAGCTACAACGCTGGCCACAACATGTGGATAGATGTGGAGCTGCTTATGGAAGAAAGCAACCATGTTTTACTAAGGACTTTAACCTTTGTATCTGCTTACTTGGTTATTGGGATTTCAGCAGGAGCCATGAGCAGAAATCTTAGGCTATTTTGTGGTGTCATTAAAATAATGATAAACTACCTACATATCAATCTTTGGGATAAACATTTGTAATTTCTTCTATTGGGGTAAGCAGTAGACTATGATGACAACCCTAATGGTTTACTTCATTGCCAAGAACAGACACAATAGTCGTTTAACGTATTTGCAATACATATATCATTATTGTGGGATTTCCATTTCGGTGACCTTCAGAGTCCCACTTTCCATTTGTTTGGACTTTGACATGCTTTGCAATTTGTCTAGATTTTTAATAGCATCTGCGACAAAGCAGCTGTTTCAGTAGAGGAGCAGACTACCAGATTTACTGTATCTGGCATATCTGGACACCGTTGGGACCTGTTGGATTCCCATTTACTATAATGAAGGTTTGCAGCATGAATGCCGGCTTGCAGCCAGAAACAAATCACTGCATGCAGTGGTATTTTTCTGGCAGAGAACTGACATTCATGCTGGAAACACGACAGATCCCGTTACAGTGAATGGGGACCCGGTGGTATCCGTTTTGGACTGATACAGTAATTCCAGTAGTTCGCTCCTCTGCCAGAAAAGACTGACAAAATAATGTAATGTCGAGCGTAGCCTTATTCGACTTCAGTAATGAAAATAAATGTTGTTCATCTTAGTGAGTGGTTTCCACCTCCCTTCTATCCAGTGCTAGGAGCCTTAAACACTGCATTTTGGAGATCCACAATCCTGTACATCTTCTTTTTTTTTTTTATAAAAAGGAGAATCATATTTGGGGAGAGGTGAAATAGGACATTTCCTTACTTTGGACCAGAAAGTCATAAAAAAATTCTATTACCTTTTACAACTTTAAGAATTTTGGGCTATTTTACACAGACCAAGGATCAAGACAATTATTGGGAATGAATGTTCATTGGAATGCTCGTTCCTGACAATTGGCCTGTGTAAAGGTACCACTGATAACCCGACATACAAGGAAATGTTTTTTTTTTTATTATAGCATATTTCATGCGGCACCTAAAATTGCTGTTTCCTGCAGTGCATTTCTGTAAATAGGGGATGTGCTGCTAACATTTTGCGAAGTGATTGGGGGTTGAATGATTTTAATGATAATGGTCCATCCCCCCTAACTTGGCATCCGTCCATGTGAAAGCCATGTTAAAAAAGTAGCGATCAACCGGTATATTGTTGGTCAACATTGGGACCTTTAACATGTGCCATTTATATATACAGATTTCTTTCTAACTCATCTGAAAGATATCA
Source organism: Bufotes viridis (assembly GCA_033119425.1). Taxonomy (NCBI): domain Eukaryota; kingdom Metazoa; phylum Chordata; class Amphibia; order Anura; family Bufonidae; genus Bufotes; species Bufotes viridis. The sequence goes on along the minus strand of CM065590.1, from coordinate 533,567,581 downwards.
AATAGATATAATTTAACTGTTTACATAAACACAGATATTTTGCAAAGAATTAAGAAAATGTATTTTTTTTATTTTCCTACAATAACGTATTTGTGTTTCCTATATTCTTTCAGATATCTTATGTTTACGCCCTACAATTATGGCAATTTGCAGACAGATTTTAAGTGCATTAGATCAGTTTTCTGACAGACGAGAGATTTCAATCTGATCAATCAGTTGGCACCTATCACACTTGTTTATATGACAAAAACCATTGGTAGGAGCGCTCTTTCCTGATAGAACTCTTTGGGGAAGAACGATCGTAGTAACGATCATTCATCTCTATACATTCCCAATCATTGCTGCGTGTAAGTTCAGCGAATGTAGGCAATATCTGGAAGGAAGAATCATAGGAACATTCTTCTTGATCATTGGCCACTCTCTTGGTAAAAAAAAAGCTGCCACACACATTAGTGCTACGTCAGCCAAACCTGGCAAGAATGGCGGGTTTGGCCGACAGTCTAATGTGTGTGGGGAGTTCCCAGATCGGGCGAAGTGATTATTTTCACCCTATTTTTTTATTTTACTCACTTAAATAGGGCAGCTATATTCCGCAGCACTTTACAGACATTAGCATCAAGCTGTCCCCAATGTAGCTCACAGTCTTTGGAGTGTGGGAGGAAACCGGAGTACCCAGGGGAAACCCATACAAACTCCATGCAGATGTTGTCCTTGTTCAGATTCGAAGCAAGGACCCCAGTGCTGCAAGATACTATGCTGCCGATCCTGATCCTTTTATTCTCTAAGGAGATAAACTGCCACTAAAAGTGTCTGGCAGTGGCTCAATCCAAATGTTCGGCCTAGCCAAACATGGATATGTATCAGGGAGTCGGGAGGAACAGCTGTCGGCGAACAACCGTTTGGCCAACAGCTATTGAATGTGTATGGCAGCATTTAGTCTGACGGATAGGAAAGTCTTAAGACACCTTTCCCTGACAATTTAGGCTACTTTCACACTTGCGGTGGCCTTTTCCGACAGACTGTTCCGGCGGGGGAACAGCCTGTCGGATCAGTGCTACCACTAGTCCACCATGCCGCCGGTAGTCCGGCATGCAAACAAGCCGAGAGGTGGCCTGACAAAAACCGCAGCATGCTATAGTTTTATTCCGGCCGCCTCTCGGCATGTAGCGGTAGCACGGATCCGGCAGGCTGTTCCCCTACTGAAGCACCCTGCCGGAAAAGGCTACAGCAAGTGTGAAAGTAGCCTTAGCTGATATGCTATTTAATTGTGAACTATAAACTTTACTTACCGTTGGGTGATGAAAAATAGATAGATAGTCCAGGCCTGACTCTATAAAAGCCTTGTTTGCTCTTCTGTTTGTTTGTTTTTTTTCTGTTGTGAATTACACTTCTCAGAAGAAACAGAAAGTAGGAGAAAGCGATATTGCATGATCTTTGTGCTAATGGTTAGATTACACCATTAGCTCAAATTATAGGAGCTGGTGAAATACGCATTGTGAAGTCCCCAGAGCCTCCAAGTAACCTTTAATTAAACTGATTGCTTTTTGAGAATTCTTTATTAGCCTCCTAACTTCCTATTAGGGGAAGCAATAGAAAGCAGTGATAGAAGTCATGTAGGTACCTGTGCTCATTGATGTTAAATGCACTGAAAGGGAAGAGAGAATTTACATTGCCAACGGGCAGCATATTTACCCTCTGCTGAGAGCGAGCCGGGTCAGTGGGAATTACCCCAGGCAGCGCACAGCTCAGATGATTAACTGAGGCAGGGACCCCTGCCATGATGCAGCTCTCCTTCCCTACAGTGGTGCTGAGTAAACAGTATTTGTCATTGAGGAAGGGGGAGGTATACTGACAGCATGCTGTGTGTGCGCAGACCTAGGTGGTAGCATCAGGCAGGCAGCATGAAAGGACCCCTGGTACTCTGCGCTATGCATTTGCAAAAGCTGGATAAAGGATTTTTGCATAACACAAAACTCAACGCAGAGGGCGCATAAAGGGAGGGGGAAGTGCGACTAGTTAACATGATGATGACATAGGGTAGAGGTATCAAGGTAAATTCTGGAGTATGAAACTGAATTAAGGCCCCTTTCACACGGGCGAGAATTCCGCGCGGGTGCAATGCGTGAGGCGAACGCATTGCACCCGCACTGAATCCGGACCCATTCACTTCAATGGGGCTGTGTACATGAGCGGTGATTTTCACGCATCACTTGTGCGTTGCGTGAAAATTGCAGCATGTTCTATATTCTGCGTTTTTCACGCAACACAGGCCCCATAGAAATGAATGGTGCTGCGTGAAAATCGCAAGCATCCGCAAGCAAGTAGCTAAGGGGCCGAGGGATGAGTTACCCCATTTACTTTATTATTTTCCATTATAACATGGTTGTAATGGAAAATAATAGTATTCTTTAATTTAGAATGCTAAGTAAAAGATCCATTGTGGGGTTAAAAAAATAAAATACAAATTTTTACTCACCTCATCCACTTGATCGCGTAGCCGGGCCTGTCTTCTTTCTTCATTCAGCAGGACCTGCGCTGACGTCACCGTGCTCACCACGTGGTGAGCGTGATGACGTCACTGAAGGTCCTTTTCTAGCCAGGTCCTACAAGAAGAAGAAGAAAGAAGACGAGCCCGGCTGTGCGATCAAGTGGATGAGGTGAGTTAAATTATTATTATTTTTTTTAACCCCACAATGAATCTTTTACTTAGCATTCTGAAGAATGCTATTATTTTCCATTATAACCATGTTATAATGGAAAATAAATAATAAAATATACAGAACACCGATCCCAAGCCCGAACTTCAGTGAAGAAGTCCAGGCTCGGGTCTGGGTACCACATTCAATTTTTTCTCATGCGAGTGCAAAATGCATTGCACTCACGTGGAAAACATTGAACAAAGCAACGCAATCGCAGTCAAAACTGACTGAAATTGTGTGCGCACTCGCACGATTTCCCCGCCATGCACCCGCATCCTATCCGGCCCTCACACGTGACGCCTGTGTGACAGAGGCCCAATGTACAAAAAAACATTAACAGTCAATCCCCTAAAGCAGAATATTATACTCAGAAATTTTTCAATGGAGCAGAAGCATATTGGATCCGTGTTACTAGTGGGTTACTACAGAGATCTGTATTGGGTATAGTGAGTTTAGATATATTTATTAAGGAGCTTACACAGTAAATAATAGATTTTTGTGGATGATATTAAACTGTGCAAGATAATAAACACATAAGAGGACATTTTTACATTACAAATGGATCTGGATAAATAGGAGGCTTGAACCCAGAAGTGGTAAATTTGTGTAGATATTTGATTATTTGATGGACATGTAAGTACCTTTAGTGTTAAAGTGGTCAATCTTCAGGACAGACCAGTGACGAGGGCCCGGCACTCAGCACCCCCACAATCAGCTGTTCTGTGTAGGTCCATTACCTAAAGTTGGTGTTGAAACTACATTGCACCTTTAACATTGTACTAGACACCACTTATCAGTTCAGCGCTGCTACCACTTCAATGGGAGCAGAGCTGACCGCAGTGACAACTACTGTACCCTATAATGTTGACGATGCAGTGTAATTCTGGCATTGACTTCTGCCAGTGGAGCTACACAGCACAAGTGATTGATGGGAGTGCTGGGTGCAGAACCCACAACGATCACCTAGTGATGGCCCATCCTGAGAATAGGACATCACTTGAAAGAGGCTGGGAAACACCTTTGAGAAGGCCTTGGCCAGGGCCGGACTGGGAATTTAAAGTGGCCCTGGATAAAAAAAAACAAAAGTGGCCCTAATGTTGTAGGTGGATCCAAATTGACAGAAGGTTGGACAACACAAGTAGATGGGGCCAATACAAGTTGGTAGGGTCAGTAAACCTAGTGCAGAACAGAATACCATCCCACAGAACCAAATACCACAGTGCAGCACAAAATACCTCCCCAGAAGCTGTCTGTCTGTGGTGGCCATCAATAGCTGCCACATTCTGTCCTCCTCCTATTAAGATATGGAGAAGGGGGCTTAGGAGATGAGATGCGGGCCACAACACCAAGCCAGCCCTACTTTTACATGCTGCCTGGACTTCCTGAAATAATGACCCCTATGGTGCCCCAAGTAGTATGTACCGAGCCAGCGGCAGTGAGGAGAGCTCAGGTGGCCCTGTGGGGCATCGACCCACCAGGAAAATTCCCTGTAGGGTCTATGGCCAGTCCGTCACTGGCCTTGGCAAATCCCTTAACTTTTCTTAAAGGGGTTTTCCAGGACCCATGTTAATTACTCATATTTTGCCTGTCTAAGAAAGTTTCTTATACATCTACCGTCTTGCATGGATCAGATGCTAAAGAACCTGGTCACTTGACACTCCTGTTCCCATCGATGTCATATCTTTTGCCATATTGAGGGCAGGTGATGTGCTGTGGACAGGGCCAGAGAACTATCCCTCTCCCTGGCACACATCCACATTGCCTATTTTGCTGGCTTGATTCATTTTTCCATCACATTATACACTGCTTGTATCCAGGGGTTACGGCCAACGTGCAATCTTGTAGTGGTGGTCGTGCTTGCACTCTCTAGAAAAAATCATAGGCCTCTCTGGTGGCCACTGCTTATCTGCTGTATATGTCCCCAAGTCCTCCTGTTCAGCTGCATGTACAGTTTATGAAGCTGAACAGGAAAACTCCGAAACATATTCTGTCAGGACCGGAAATAAAAAAAGCCTACAGTCAGTGTGAGCACAGTTGAGACGGCACAATCGATGGCCAAACAGAGGTGTAAGTGATGACCAAACTCTCTTAGCAAAACCGGGTAGAAGGAGCTGATTTTTTTAAAAGCCCAGAGAACCCCTTTAAGCACTAAGCAGCTCCTCTGGAGAACCTTCAGTGTCTAAAGAAAACAATGTATGTTTCTTTGATTTCAATAGAGAAGCACCTATAAAGAACGGGCCCTCTAACAATCCTTGCAGGTGCAGGAGGTAAGATATGAGAACACCAAACCAAAGAAGAAAAGTGCACTCTGCGAACACCGTATAGTTAAAAATATCAGCTTTATTGTACTCTGTCCCCCTGAGGAAGCAACGCAAAACACGTGTTGAAGCTGGTGTCTGCGGTGCCTACTGGATCTGTATATCTGCATCCTTCCAATGTGGCCTTGTTACTTATGCTACCGGCATTGTATGATGTATCTGTTTTGGTCCAGTTGTGTTAATCTTGACCCTAGTAGGTGTCATTCCATGTGGTGTTTTTTGTCTTTAACAAATATGTGTGATATGATGATGTACACAATAAAGTTGATATTTTTAAAGGGAGTCTGTCACCACATTTTGACATTATAGACCGCTTACATAGTGCTGTAGTATAACTGTAGATGAGTCAAATGGTACCTTTGTTGTGTTCTTGTGAAGTTCACCCGAGGCAAAAATGGACTTTTATTCGTATGTAAATCAAGGCTCGCAAGTGCCCAGGGGCGGCGTTCACTTCGTTGGAGCCCAGGCTGCTCTGCCACTTTTGCTCATATCCCTGCCCCAGTCTCTGCCTCTGCCCGCCCTTCTCTTCCCTTGCGTCTTCCTTCTCTCCCAGCGAGATCCCGCGGCATCACTGTAGCTACTGCACATGCGCTGGCTGGCTTTCCTCCTCTTCTCCTGCGCGCCTCTGGTCGTTTCGCACCATTGGCCAGCGCATGCGCAGTAGCTACAGTGATGCCGTGCCCACAATGGGCATCGCAGTGCGCATGCCCCACCCAGAGAGGGAGAGCGCAGGGGCGGGATCTCGCTGGGAGAGAAGGAGGATGCAAGGGAAGAGAAGGGCGGACAGAGGCTGGGGGCGGGGATATGAGCATAAGAAGCAGAGCAGCCTGGGCTCCGCCGAAGTGAACGCCGGCCCTGGGCACTTGTGAGCCCTCATTTACATACGAATAAAAGTCAGTTTTTGCCTCAGGTGAACTTCACAAGAACACAACAAAGGTACCATTTGAATCATCTACAGTTATACTACAGCGCTATGTGCGCGGTCTATAATGTCAAAATGTGGTGACAGACTCCCTTTAACTATATAGTGTTCACAGAGTACACTTTTCTTCTTTGGTGTTCTTTTTATTTCAATAGGTATCAAGCAGATTAGGTACCAAGTTATACAGGTATAGATTAAACTCTGTTTAGGGTCGCATTTATATCAAAAGAGAACATTTTTTAAATGTATCCCATGCAAACACTATTGAAAATGAGCCTAAATATGATCAATATTCTCTGCTCAGCCATAACATTAAACGCTTTTCTGATCGTATATAACTGATCACTAAATGACATCCGGGATCCCTGCCGATCAGCTGTTTGAGGAGGCGGTGGTGCCTTCTTGCAGATTAACTAGGCCAGTGACATCAAGCTTATGAGTTACCTGGCCTAGGCGCTGCTCAGTCCCAATTCAAGTTGGGACTACCATGTGCGTTTTTGGACACCTTTCTATCATAGTGCAGTATACGGGCACTTTAATACCCGTTTACTACCAAAGGGTCACGTTTGTGCTGGTGTTCCCCTCATCTGTGGGGAAAGTGTTGTGAATATATCATAATGTTATGTACCTTTAAGTGGCTTACATGTAATGGCCTGCAGTAATGTGAGGATTGTTATGTAGGTGTTAGACCACTAGGGGAACTGTTGAGTAGGGCTATATATCGCTAGGCCAGGGCAGGCTAGAGTCAGTGCAGACCCTGGAGTCTGTGAAGGCCACATGTCACGGGCCTAGGCAGGTCAGCAGGAGTCAAGCTGAGGCAATCCTTAGAGCAAGAGGTACTGTAATGTCAGAGGAGGTACGCAGCAAACTGGAGATTCAAGGATATAAGCCAGAAGTAGGGCATTGGGGCCTTGAAGTATAATTGCCAGTCAGGACAAGCCAGGAAGAAAGTAAGGTTATCCTGCAATTTAAAAGTCCTGTTATTTAACCCTCTGTTTACCTTGCTGGATATAAGCCTGCTGTAATTGAGATCGTACCAAAGCCAATTGTCTGCAAAAGAACTGTTTAAGAGAGTGCTTTCTGTATTACCACTGTTTCAGTAAAGTTGGAATTCTGTTTCAAGATAGAAGTCTGCACCTCCATTATTCCCACTATAAATACGGTGTGCCACCGTTTACTGGCACTGGCGTCACGAAACATCAGGGACTTAGCCATAGGCACGTTAATCTACAACACCAAGGGCACCTCACATTGCACCTGGCTGTGTCCCTCGAGAACCCAGAGAGTGCCCCAGAGGAACAGCGTGCCGGCCTCTCCATCACTGGCATTCTCCAGGTTAGTCCCACACATTGCTCTGACTTGGGGATGCTACAATAGCCACTAGCCAGCATTATGTTTTTCAGCAATTTGTGCTACAGTAGCTCTTCTGTGGGATCAGAGCAGACTGGCTTATCTTTGCCCTTTGGTCATCTATGCCAGCAGTCCACCATTGCCCTTCCTTGGACCACTTTTGGCAGGTATTAACTACTCCATATGGCGACCATCCCACAAGACCTGCCAGTTTCGAGATGTTCTGACCCAGTTGGCTAACCATCACAATTTGGCCCTTGTCAAAGTCACTCAGAGCCTTAGGCTAGTTTCACACTAGCATTTATAGCGACTGCCAGAGCTCTCTGGATCCAAATCTAGAAAGCTCCAGCAGGCTTCTCCCTGCCGTCATGGCCTTGCAGATATAGTGTGAACCTGAACATTTGCCCAGTTTTCCTGCTTCCAACACATCAACTTCACCCCTTTACAGGTGCTATTGCAACAAGATGGTCGGAGATATTGACTTCACTTTTTAATCTTATGGCTGACCGGCGTAGATTGTTGCGCAGAGGTAATATACACTACCTGCCTGTAAGCTTTACTGCCTCAGCTGGAGGTTTTCCTGTAGACGTTAGCTGATGCTGTTTTCCAGCAGCCTGGTTGCCGTCCCCTCTAATCATTAGTTTCCCAGTGACTCACACACTATTACATGGACATTATAAGGCTCTGCAGAGGTCTTTATGAACTGTCGGGGCTTTGTGTAATATAACAGATATGTCATTATTTTCATTGCAGGGTCGGTAATGCGCCTCTCACCACTGCCGGGTTTAACACGTGTGATCCGGTTGCTTGGGAGACAGCCAGAGACGGATGCTGCGCGGCTCTCGCGTTATAATTAGTCTCGTTGCTACAGGCAACCCCAGATTTATTTGTCGGAGGAGATGTTGACGTCAGCAATCCACGGAAAGCTGTTCTCAGGTGTGAGGAAATGGAGAATGTGAAAGCTTCACCCACACAGCACAGAACTGCGAGGATACAGAATGTCACGATATTTCTTCGTGTTTGACTAGTGATTCAGACAACGTCAAAGGCTGTACTGCGCAGAGCGTCTACCAATCATAGTGAAACGCCACGACCATCCCTGACCCAGAACATCCAGACGGACCTTGTATTTCTATTATGCCCTTATGCAATAATAATTATAACTTACATCTTGTCTTTCTGTTTTGCTCTTATGCAATAATTAGACCAGGGGTTCACAAATTATTTGTGCTTCTGAGGAACACAGATTGTACAGCATGAAAAATCCCCAATAAAATGTACGCAGGCAGTTAACGACAGTGAGAACTTAATGACTGTGGACATCTTTGGATCAATTTTTTAATTTAAAGGAGTTATGCCATGATTAATGTAAAAAAAATGAAAATCAGACATTATATAGTACATGACAATCTCTTTCTAACAAAGCTAGAACCAGCCCTGTACCTCACATGGATCCAGAGATCTCCACATTCATTGCTCCAGTTCTTCTACCAGATTTATTTCAAGCTGGCAGCTCAGGGGGGCGTGTCTTTTCTGCTGAAGCTCTCTCTCTATCACAGCTCAGGAGGCGTGTCTTTTCTGCTGGCTGCAGTTCTCTTCCTGTTAGGCCCCATTCACATGTCCGCAAGTGTTTTGCGGATCCACGGATCCGCAAAACACGGAGATCAGCAATGTGGGTTCCGCAATTTGCGGACCGCACATCGCCGGCACTATATAGAAAATGCCTTTTCTTGTCCGCAATTGCGGACAAGAATAGGACATGTTCTATTTTTTTGCGTAACGGAAGTGCGTACCCGGAAGTGCGGATCCGCAATTCCGGGTCCGGGCGGGACATAGCGTGTCCCCATAGGAATGAATGGGTCCGCTATTCCGTTCCGCAAAATGCAGAACAGAATTGCGGACGTGTGAATGGGGCCTAACTGTCACAGATTCTACCAGAAGATCTGGCTGAGGATGCATGAAAGAGAACATGTGCGTCTTCCCCAGCGATGTTACTGAAATGGACAGAGAAATAAGGAAAAGAACAAACAGCAGGTGGCGCTATACAGATAGATTTAGTTGAATAACTCAGTGGCTATACTACATTTTTAATTACATGCAAATACAAAAGTCTTCAGAGCCAGGTGTAGTTTAATTGCATGTTTTGCAGTTTTTTTTGTTTTTAAAGCATTGTTTGGGAGGGATACCATTTTTTTAAATGATCTCCCCCACCATTGCCGTCCTCACTATTTTCCTGGTTCTACATTGACACACAGTCAGAGACTGAGTGCCCAAATTGCAGCCCAAAACCCACTTATTTATCGCAAAGTGCCAACACAGCAATTTAACCTGAATACTACAGTCCAATATAGTATATCTTCCATGTACTTTATGATTTAGCTATAATAGCCGGCCTACATTCAGTGCGCTGCCTTTGCTATTCATAGTGCACCCTGCGCTGATGAATGGCAGGAAAAGTCTAAGGCATATTGGTAAACCATTGAATTTTTCCAGGGTGTGGGTGCCCACAGAGAGGGGTCTGAGTGCCATAGGTTCGCCACCACTGCACTAGTGTTAGGCAGGGCTTTTTTACCACCTATTTCCGTCCGGCTTCCTCCAGACTTTCTGCGCATGCGCATGACGTCACTCGCATCAACGTGATCAGGGGCGGACTGACCATTCGGGTGTTAGGGCATGGACCGAGGGCCCGTGGCCAGTAGGGGGCCCGCCGCTTCTCCCGCAGTGTGACTGTGACTGCAATTTACAAGCTGCGCTGCACACTGACCGACGCCGACGGTAACGGTACACGGCGGTGGCAGCCTCCCTCGTGGCTCGCAGGGTCCGACGCAGCCAGGGCGGGTTGAAGGCAGCTGAACTTACAGTGTGTCAGAGTGACTGAGGACAGCGCAGGTGCCGCGCAGGAGGAGGAAGGCCGGCCTGATGTCAGCAGCAGTGTAGCTTGGCTTGACGTCACTCACGTTACTTTTATAGCCCCCCAAATTTTACTTGCATCCCTGTTCTCTAAAGGGGCAGTTTTAGGGGGCGGTCCTAGGGGTGGGTAGGGGCGTGACCAGGGTAGGGGGGGTGAGTTCCACCACCTTTTCTCTGAGAAAAAAAGCCCTAGTGTTAGGTATTCTGTAGCTTGCCATGTAGTGTATGTCCAAGTAGCCATCTATTACAGAAGTGATTTTTAGCCCCAAATACATGCAATTAAATAAAAAAAATTATCTGTCCATATCCTTTACATGATTGAAACATCCACCATGACCTAATGGGCTGGAGGACCCTACATATGGTAATCCCTTTAGTAGTTGAAAAGGTAGTAGTCCTGTTACTAGCAGCATCATATTCTGCCTCATATTGCAGAACACTCTTAGGCCCCTTGCAGACGAGCATGTCCGGATTAGGTCCGGATGCGTTGCGGATGCGTTCAGTAAAAAATGTGCGATTTCGCAAAATAAGTCATTCAGTTTTGTTTGCGATCGCGTTCAGTTGTTCAGTTTCTTCGATTGAGATGCTGTGGCATGAACTCAAGAAAGCGAGTCACACCAGACACCCCAAGAATATTGCAGGAACTGAAACAGTTCTGTAAAGAGGAATGGTCAAGAATTACTCCTGACCGTTGTGCACGTCTGATCTGCAACTACAGAAAACGTTTGGTTGAAGTTATTGCTGCCAAAGGAGGTTCAACCAGTTATTAAATCCAAGGGTTCACATACTTTTTCCACCTGCACTGTGAATGTTTACATGGTGTGTTCAATAAAAACATGGTAATTTTGTGTGTGTTATTAGTTTAAATAGAGTGTGATTGTCTATTGTTGTGACGTAGATGAAGAGCAGATCACATTTTATGACCAATTTGTGCAGAAATCCATATCATTCCAAAGGGTTCAGATACTTTTTCTTGCAACTGTATATCTCCATATTTATGAGAGAGGTGGGGTTTACACAGAGTTTGGAGAGAAGAAGGAGAGAGCAGCCATCTTACAGGTAGGTGAAACTAAGGAACTGTGTGAGCAGAGAATCTGATGGCATCCAGGTGGGAGAGCATCCCTCAGTGACCAGAGCAGCAGCTAAGTGAAGCTGATCATGTCCAAGATCCTGATCCTGTCCAGAGGAAGGAAGATTGCTGCCAGGAACACTGATGAGAGCAGAGGAACAAAGCAACACTGCGGTACTGCATGCTTGTTGGAGAGACATTTGTTCTGTTCAGAGTCACCAGCAGATAAAAAGCAGACCCACGGGTCGCTAAGATCGTGCACGCACCTCATCACAGTGTTGGCGCCTACAGACTGAGATCAGACCTATAGTTAGTCAGTTAGTTAGGGTTTCTGTTTGTGTCAGGCCACAAGTGTTACTACTATTCATTTCAAGGACTCCATAACTTAAAGTGACATTTCACATTGGAGAGATAATAAAATTCTCATAAACTCAAGCCAAGCTGGCGTTTTTGCTCAGGAGGAATACTCAGTTATGCGTGGTGGAATACTGTATAACTTGGTAAGATTGTAAGCTGTTGTGGTTCACCGCAGGATAGCCTGTAACACACACACGCACACATACAGTGGTTCTTGTTGTTAGGGTAATAACCGGTAGGGTGTGGCAGTTTAGTTATGCCTGCCAGTAGGTAAATTACTGCACTTTCCTCCTGCATTCATCGGAGGGTGCCGTGCTGTGCAGCACAAGGGTCTCTGCATTTGGGCTGGGTGTATGTAAATTTATTGCATGTTCCCAGCAGGTGGGGTTTCTTTCCTTGTTCGCGACTTCACTGTATCCTGGGGAGCCCACCACGGTACACATTTTACATCACGGTGCTCCTACCTGGATACGCTGGAACCCCAGGCGTTGTTGTCCAAAACAGAGCAAATAGGTGGAATAATTGAGGGATTTGCAGAAATGATTGATTCCAGACCTTGTATATAGTTGAACAACAACTTTACTTGAATAAACTTTCTTCCAAACAGTTTACAGGCTTTGTCTTGGTTTCCAGCAGGTTTTGGCATTTAACTCTGGCAGGCAAACTCCTTTCTGCTACGTCTTGCTCTCTGGCTCTGCTGTGCTAACAGGCTGGCTATAGAACTCTTTTTCTTTCTTTTCTACTGTACTTAACTTGGTAATCTGGTCTGTCTCTAGCTTTGTCCAGGGAAAACTTCACTCCTGGCTTCTGAGGCTCCAGGCTTTGGCCTCCATATCCAGCAGAGCGCGTTCATGTGAAATCTCAGGTCTCACGAGATGACGCCGATAGGTGTGACTGAGACCTGAGAGAGCCGCCGCGCTGACACCCATCGGCGTTAGCGTGGCGGCAAGTGGTTAATACATAGGATGACATTATGTTAACCATATTAGATAGTGGCAGGTGCAAAGGTGGTAATGCACCTCTGGGGCATTACATACCCCCTTACTTAAAAACAAGCCACCCTCGGCTTGTGCTTAGGGTATATATATATATATATATATATGTATATGATCTCAGGGTACCTGAAAAAAAAACAAAGTGTTGCATGGAAATACATCATTGGAAAAAATGTAAACAGGGGGGCACACGCTTCAATTGGCAACACGTAAATGACAATTTATTAACATCCACTTGCTGTAGCAATCTAAAGCAATCTAAAACAAATGTAGAAATGTTCACATGATAAAACGAAAGCTAATTTGAAACATAAAAACAGTTTGATTGTCTCCTATAAACTCCGTGCATAAAACAATGGCGTGCATAAACGTTGAAATAACAGCTGATCAGCGTGGTCTTAAGATAATCAGCTGATCAGCTGTTGTTTCAACATTTATGCATGCCATTGTTTTATGCACAGAGTTTATAGGGGACATTAAAACTGTTTTTATGTTCCAAATTAGCTTTCGTTTTATCATGTGGAAATTTCTACATTTGTTTTAGATTGCTTTAGATTTCTTCAGCAAGTGGATGTTAATAAATTGTCATTTACGTGTTGCCAATTGAAGAGTGTGCCTCCCTGTTTACATTTTTTTCCAATACAGTACGTGTATAAGACGGCTACCTATGGGTTCCTGACTAAGTATGGTGTCTCTCCGCGGTTTTCTCTCTCACAGCGAAACCACCAAATAAATATACTTATTTACTAAGTACTGCACTAATCGCTCAATACTCCATGACATGGCCATAGTTGTATATGGAGCGTGGGGTGTCATATACTGTTATCCCTCCACATGCTATGATACCCCGCAAGCAGAAGGGTGGCTTCATCCTGTATTCCCTTCCTAGCACCAAGGTCTAGTAATGCTGACCATGATGACTGACCAGGTAGCTACACACATATTTCTTGGCTTGGTGACGCACAAGACCTAAGAATAAATAACCTTGGCTAAGCACAAGGCCTTAAAACATATAACAATTAGGAGGATGAGGCAGTGCTCTCCAATCTCTCCTGACACAGGTTAGCAGCAGGTTACCCTTGACGTTGACAGATCTGCTTATGGCTTTATCACTTGGTTCCCCCTGTGTAGCAATAATACAATACAATGCTTAGGCTATGTAGATAACACAAGGTGACTTCGGAACTAGAGATGAGCGAACTTTATCCAGTGCTGAGCCACGCCCCCTGCACTGATCACATGACAGTGACGTCACCCCAGGTCCTGCGGCTGTTCAACAGTTCGGGTTGGTGGCAGCCGCCCCTTATGGATTCCATATGCCGCTATAGTGGAATCCATAACGGGATGCGCGACTTACCACAACCTGAACGCTGAACACCGGACTTTTTTTTAAAGTTCACTCATCTCTATTCGGAACCATTAGTATTTAGTGTCCTCAGAGGCAGTCCATAATGAGCATTGGTGATGTTAGACTTGCTTGAGAAGTATATTAACGTCCTCAGAGGCAGTCCATAAACAGCTAAGCAATAAGGTGCTGACTATCTGGCTAACAATATAATTACAACACAGTCCATACAAAAAGTGCATATAATCACATTGCGGCACCTGCAAAAGAATACACACAATGGGCTAAAGTGCTTAAATGTTACTCAAACAGAAAAGATTAGTGCAAATCACAGTGCAAATAGATAAGGCAATTAGATAAGGCACATTTTTAATGAAATCAGGTAGCACAATAATAAAATCACAGTAGAGTCTATTTCCTCATGGCTTGTAGATTAAGTGCAACAAAGTCTTTTGTAATCCACGCGAAATAATTAATTGTAATTTAAACTAGGCAATATTTGTCATCCACATGGGTATAGCAAAGTCATTTGTAATCCACATGGGTAGTAATGAAACAGCAGCACAGGCAATGACAACCTTTTTAAGCAAAAGGGGTTCCTAAATAACATGAAAAGGGGAGAAAAGGGAAATTGGTGCAGATGTGCGCAACTGGGATTTGTGGCAGCTGGGGGGAGTCCTAACTAACATGGCCATCCGGGTGAGGACAAAAACAAGGCAAACACAACAATAAAACACTGCCAACAGGCCGTCACCCTTCAGGTCCAGTCATCGAGGTGGCTCCCAGAAGTCACTGTTCTGTTAAAGATGATGCTGGTAGAGGCACCTTAGAGGAAGGACCTGAGGTCCTCCTCACTGCTGGAGCTGCTAAACTGGATCAAAGGTTTGTCCTGACTTTTGTAATCCATCCTGGCTTCCACATTGGTGTTCTGGCGACACCCGCTGTCACTCCTGGGTAGTGTCCGAGTGGTTACACTCCGCATGGCCGCCGTAATTTTTTGTCTCACAGGGGTGGTTGCTCCTGCCAATTTGAGGGGATCCATAATCTCTGCATGGGGCCGGTAAGTAGGTTTCCTCTTGGGGCGGTCTTATGGACAGCTCCGGGTTGATCTTTCTCAATTGTGGCTAGGATTTCCACGGTAGCTGGTATGCTACCACTGTAGGGCTAAATACTAATGCAGCGTGGGCCATACCTCCCATTTGCTGGCTGATGGTTGGAGGTGCAGGCAGTCCCGGTATCAGAGGCTCCCACTCCAGTTGGGGCTTTTCCTGATATAGCAGTACTCCCAGCTCTGTCTCCTGTAGGCGTCCAATACATCCCTGGGCAGCTGAGTCTTCCTGCCAGTGCCCCGGTGTGCACACTAGGACCAACGGCTTCTGCAACAGACTCACCTCCGTAGCAAAGGGGCCTTTAGGGGACCGCATAGGAGTATATTCGACCTGCTCCCCTTTATACAGGCTATGTCGGGCCTGTGGCAGGTAGGGCCATTTAACTGAACGCCAATTGACAAACAGTTCAGTCCCAGACTTTTCATCTTGCACAAACCCCGTACCTCGCTGAATGTTGACCCAGATAACTGTTCCGATCCTCCTTTCTAGTACCGTGTTGTGGGGCAGTGGTCGGTCTAGCAGGCGGACCACCCAATCTTCGATGGCCTTTCTGTAGTCCCACGCGTTGGTGGCGTAGGCCGTAACTTTCAGGGAGACCACTGGATTGAGTGAATTGTAGGCCTCGCTCTTTTTGGATGGCGGAGTGGCAACTCCTGCCGCCTCCGCTGTGCCAGCCGGCGTGGGGAATGCAGGCGTCTCCTTCCCCGAACCTCTTACGAGCAGCACATCACCACAGAGCATCTCTCCCCAGTTTGGCTTTGGGAGAGCCATCTTGTCTTGCTGCTCACTGTCAATGATAACTGGAGAAGAAGGAGGGGCTTTTAGGGATGAGCTTCCGCTTCCTCTCTTTACACTGCAGTACAGTTCCCTGTAGGCAGGGCTAGACTTTCCAGCTTTAGCTAGGGGCGTTCCTGGATTTTCCCGCCCTGACTGAGCAAGAAGAAACTGCGCCACGGCATGTAAAAATGGCGAATTAACCCTTCAGGCGCGTGCAGCGTTTTGCGCTGGTCGCTCTGCAGTAAATACATTAAAGTCATTTTTAAAGGTATTGGGTCAGTTCTGTAAGCATTATAATCCAAGGGCACACAGATTTATCCCGCCTGGATCCTGTTCTTGACGCCCAACACTACGGACTAGACATAGGCCGAGGTCCCTTTTTAGTGAGGTAGTAGATGGATATTGTCGTGAAGCCAGTTGCAGTGAAGCAACAAGGGCACAAGGACCCTTTTAATGTTATGGTATGGTGCCCAGGTGTAGGAATACCAGAGTCGTGTAGGTTGGCCTACAATGTCCCTTTAAGTGTACTTTTGCACGTGTCACGGTTCCTCTACCTAGATACACTGGAACCCCAGGCGTTGTCGTCCGAAGCAGAGCAAATAGGGGGAATAATTGAGAGATTTGCAGAAATGATTAAGTCCAGACCTTGTATATAGTTGAACACCAACTTTACTTGAATAAACTTTCTTCCAAACAGTTTACAGGCTTTGTTTTGGTTTCCAGCAGGTTTCGGCATTTAACTGTGGCAGGCAAACCACTTTCTGCTAAGTCTTGCTCTCTGGCTCTGCTGTGCTAACAGGCTGGCTATAGAACTCATTACCTCTCTTTTCTACTGTACTTACCTTGGTAATCTGGTCTGTCTCTAGCTTTGTCCAAGGAAAGCTTTACTCCTGGCTTTTGAGGCTCCAGACTTTGGCCTCTATGTCCAGCAGAGCTGAAGGTGCTCTGGCTGGCTTGGACTCAGCCTTCCCCTAACAGGGGGTACTCTATTCTGACCTCTAACTAGCTAAACTCCTCCCTAGAAGGAGCAAATAAAATGGAAATAAGGTTCTATTCTATGTAAGATAACTCTGCCATATATGCTGCCATCTGCTGGTGAACCAGGCATATTACACTTGAACAGTCACATAACAAAATTATGAATACACATTTTGCAGGACCTGGAAATTAATACATAGGATGACATTAGGTTAACCATAGGAGATAGTGGTGGGGTGCAAAGGTGGTAATGCACCTCTGGGACGTTAGACACTGCTGGGCGGAAGCCTCCGCCTAGCAGTGTAATAACATTAACAAAAAAGATGCTCCAATGCTAAAATCAGGGGGCCTAAAAAGAGTTTCAACACACACGCTATTAAGATGCAGTTAAGTGTTTATCATATCTCATATTTTGTGTCCATTGAGATTGAGTATAACATTCCAGCATGTAGTACCCAAATACATCTTTTCATGTTTTCATGCTAAAGGAAAAAGCCAAAACATAAAGATAGTGTGGTTCTCCAAAAAAAAAAAAGAGTGTGCGACAGACGTTTCGGTCTATCCCGGACCTTTCTCAATGATTCGCTAAAATAGAAACATGGAAATGGAAACAATAGATTAAAAGGATGGATCTACCAGGAGGTATATGGGCCGAGGCACGTGTTACTGGAGCGTGCCTAGTGTTGAATATGGCGACTATTAATAGGAGGCAGGTAATAGACACCATAGTAGGCGTTGTAGATGACAGGGAAGAAGTAATGTCCCGTGGGATGAAAGCGCTGGGGAGGCGCTAGTGTCAGGCAGCTGCGAGGCGGGGGCAGCGTGCCTGTGCTGAGGATGTTTAGAGGGTATGCGGCCATGTTAAGCGCTTTCATCCCACCGGACATAGCCGCCATATTCAACAATAAACACACTCCAGCAACACGTGCCTCTGCCCATATACCTCCTGGTAAGTCCATCCTTTTAATCTATTGTTTCCATACCGATCTATCAATTTCACATATTCTATATCTGATACATATCCTATACCTATCACTCTGAACACTTGCCCTCATACTTTCCTGGCGTCCTTACTGTTTTTGCCCTAATATGTTACCATCAGCCTTTTCTCAACCTGGACCCTCTGTTGCCATATCCCCTACAAATGTTAATACTGGCACCTTTGGAAGATTTAATTTACTTTACCCCATGCCTATATACAATCAGCAGGGCCGGACTGGCCTACCGGGATACCGGGAAAATTCCCGGTAGGCCGGTAGCCCTGACTGCCGCACGGCCGGCCGGCGGCCGCAGGCACACTGGGCTCCAGTGGCGACGGAGATGAGCGCTTGCATTGCGCTCATCTCCGTGCGGAGCAGCAGCAGAGGAGGGAGAGGCGTGACCTCTCCCTGTTCCTCTGATAGGCTGCCAGCACTAGGCTGGCAGCCTATCAGAGGCCGGCTCAGCGGCGCGATGACATCATCGCGCCGCCGGGCCGTACAGCTTCGAGACACAGGCCGGAAGAGGCCTGCATCGCATCGCTGGAGGTAAGTATAAGTGTTCTTTTTTTTTTTTTTTCTTGGGGCTACTGGCAGCACTAAAGGGGCTACTGGCAGCACTAAAGGGGCTACTGGCAGCACTAAAGGGGCTACTGGCAGCACTAAAGGGGCTACTGGCAGCACTAAAGGGGCTACTGGCAGCACTAAAGGGGCTACTGGCAGCACTAAAGGGGCTACTGGCAGCACTAAAGGGGCTACTGGCAGCACTAAAGGGGCTACTGGCAGATAAAGGGGCTACTGGCAGATAAAAGGGGCTACTGGCAGATAAAGGGGCTACTGCCACTTAAAGGGGCTACTGCCACTTAAAGGGGCTACTGCCACTTAAAGGGGCTACTGGCACCAAACGGGGCTACTGGCACATAAAGGGCGCTACTGGCACTAAAGGGGCTACTGGCACTAAAGGGGCTACTGGCACATAAAGGGGCTACTGGCACATAAAGGGGCTACTGGCACAAAAGGGGCTACTGGCACATAAAGGGGCTGCTGGCACTAAAGGGGCTACTGGCACATAAAGGGGCTACTGGCACTAAAGGGGCTACTGGCACATAAAGGGGCTACTGGCACTAAAGGGGCTACTGGCACATAAAGGGGCTACTGGCACATAAAGGAGGCTACTGGCACATAAAGGGGCTACTGGCACATAAAGGGGGCTACTGGCACATAAAGGGGGCTACTGGCACATAAAGGAGGCTACTGGCACTAAAGGGGACGGCTACTGGCACATAAAGGGGCGGCTACTGGCACATAAAGGGGCGGCTACTGGCACATAAAGGGACGGCTACTGGTACTAAAGGGGGCTACTGGCACATAAAGGGGCTACTGGCACTAAAGGGGACGGCTACTGGCACACTGTTATGGGGGCACTGTGGATGTCACTGTTATGGGGGATCTGTGGATGACACTGTTATGGCAGAATCTATGGATGACACTGTTATGGGGAATCTGTGGATGACACTGTTATGGGGAATCTGTGGATGTCACTGTTATGGGGCGCTGTGGATGTCACTGTTATGGGGCGCTGTGGATGTCACTGTTATGGGGGATCTGTGGATGACATACTGTTATGGGGGTACTTTCACACCTGCGGCATGGCTATCCGACCTATCCGGGCTGTTCACCCTCCTGATCCGCCATGCCGCAAGTACCCGTGCACTGCCGTGCTGCTGCTCTGTCCCCATTGACTATAATAGGGGCAGGTGACGGGCTATGGCGCAGCACGGCAGAGATCGCCGGACTAAAAGTACTGCATGTCCGACTTTTTAGTCCGGCGATCTCTACCGTGCTGCACCATAGCTCGCCCTGCCCTATTATAGTCAATGGGGACAGAGCAGCAGCACGGCAGTGCACGAGTACTTGCGGCATGGCGGATCAGAGGGTGAACAGCCGGATAGGTCGGATAGCCATGCCGCAGGTGTAAAGTACCCCCATAACAGTATGTCATCCACAGATTCCCCATAACAGTGTCATCCATAGATTCCGCCATAACAGTGTCATCCACAGATCCCCATAAGTGTGTCATCCACAGATCCCCATAAGTGTGTCATCCACAGATCCCCCATAAGTGTGTCATCCACAGATCCTCCATAACAGTGTGTATCCAGTCCAACAGTGTCATCCACAGATCCCCATAAAAGTGTGTCATCCACAGATCCCCACAACAGTGTGTCATCCACAGATCCCCATAAAAGTGTGTCATCCACAGATCCCCATAGCAGTGTATCATCCACAGATCCCCCATAACAGTGTGTCATCCACAAATCCCCCATAACAGTGTGTCATCCACAGATCCCCATAGCAGTGTGCCTGCCCTGCGCACTGAGGACAGATTGAAAAGAGGGGAAGATCCGTGGAAGCAAGCAGAGGACAGCACAGCAGAAGATGGAATAGGTTCTTTTGTAAGTAAATTATTTTATTATAAATGTATCCCTGCATACCGCAATACTCTCGTATTTTGAATTTATATATACTTATTTCGTTTTTTTTCAGTTGTATGAATTTAAGTGGGGAAAATTATTAGTGCCCCCCCATTTTGACTGTGGTATCTTATGTGCCTCCCATATATTGTTCCTAGAGTTGCCACTGCGCAGAGGCCAAGTCACGGCAACGCTAGGGTAAGGCCCGGCCTGTGTGTGTGTATATAATTATATATATATATATATATATATATATATGTATATATATATACACACATACATACACACGCTCGCGGCGTGTGTGTTTGGGGCTGGTATGCAACTTTTTCCGGGGCTGGTATGCAACTTTTTCCAGGGCTGGTTTTTATCCCCAGTCCGGCCCTGACAATCAGATAGTCAGCCGCTTGTGTTTTAACCGTCTACTACATTCTTATTTGTTAGGCCTCTTTCACACTTGCGTTGTGTGGATCCGGCGTGCACTTCCGTCACCAGAAATGCCCGCCGGATCCGTAACAATGCAAGTGACCTGAAAGCATTTGAAGACTGATCAGTCTTCAAAATGCTTTCAGTGGTACTATGGCAGCCAGGAAGCTATTAAAGTCCTGGTTGCCATAGTAGTAGTGGGGAGCGGGGGAGCACTATACTTACAGTCCGTGCGGCTCCCGGGGCGCTCCAGAATGACGTCAGAGCACCCCATGCGCATGGATCACGTGATCCATGTGATCACATGATCCATGCGCATGGGGCGCCCTGATGTCACTCTGGAGCACCCCAGGAGCCGAACGGACTGTAAGTATACTGCTCCCCCGCTCCCCACTACACTTTACCATGGCAACCAGGACTTTAGCATCCTGGCTGCCATGGTAACCATTCAGAAAAAGCTAAACGTCGGATCCGGCGATGCGCCGAAACAACGTTTAGCTTAAGGCCGGATCCGGATTAATGCCTTTCAATGGGCATTAATTCCGGATCCAGCCTTGTGGCAAGTGTTCAGGATTTATGGCCGGAGCAAAAAGCGCAGCATGCTGCAGTATTTTCTCCGGCCAAAAAACGTTCCGGTCCTGAACTGAAGACATCCTGATGCATCCTGAACGGATTTCTCTCTATTCAGAATGCATGGGGATAAAACTGATCAGGATTTTTCCGGCATAGAGCCCCGATGACGGAACTCTATGCCGGAAAACAAAAACGCTAGTGTGAAAGAGCCTTTATGCTTTGAATATAAGTACCTCCCCTCTGTGTGACTACTAACTCCCCCTATGAGACTCCTGTTCATGTTACAGACATATATGACGTTCCTGCCGAGCTTCGCTTAATGTGTTATCTGTTTCTTTCTCTAATATATATACAGTGATGATACAATGGCCTCAGGATACAATATTTCCAGTATACAATGGTCTTTTCTGACCCATCATAAGTTGAAACTAGACTCAACATACAATGTCTCAGACTCAGATCCAACCAATCAAAGACACTTCTCTAGTAAAATAGCTGGATTAGTTGCTAGTTAGCAGCTATTCCTGACTGTCATATGTAAGGACTTGTCTTATCTGTCTTAGTTATCTGCTTGTTGTCCTTAAAATCTTTATTTTTTCTTATCTTGGATGACATTTAAGGGCTTTGGAACCGATTACTCAACTTACAATGGTTTCAACATGCAATGGTCGTCCTGGAACCAATTAATATTGTATCTTGAGGGATCAATGTACTTTTATTTTTAGCGACTCATTGAGAAAAGTCCGGGACGGACCGAAACGTCTGATACCAAGTCTTCAATTTTGGAGAACCACACTATCTTTATGTTTTGGCTTTTTCCTTTACTATAAAAACATGAAAATTTGTATTTGGGTGCTATATGCTGGAATGTTATACTCAATCTCAATGGACACAAAATATGAGATATAATAAAAACTGCATCTTAATAGAATGTGCGTAGAAACTTTTTTTTATGCTAATTGGGAGTCCATTCCTGTTATCCATTGCACCTCACATTAAAAAAGGTGTGCACTGTCCTCATCTTTTTCTCTACAATATCAGGGGGCCTGTCTCGGTGAAAATGGGGGTATGTCCGGGTTCAGCCTCATACAGCATTGTCAAAATGAATCAGAAGGCTAATATTCTGGATTATTTGTCCAAATGTATGTGCAGGGGTATGAACAAGTCAAATTGCTATCTTTGTCCAAGTGCTATGTTGTATAAGTGCCATTAATTGAGAGACAGGGCATGAGATAGGGATGCTATGTGAGCTACATAAACAAAGTTGTTCACAGCTCAGGTATGTTGCAGTATTGTCTTACCCCGTCCACTGCTTTTTACATTGTTGCTGCTGTGCAAACTCATCCAAAACTTCCATCCTGTGTTCCTACTATCCACAGTAGTCCCTCCCTCCTTCCGTCACCCATCTATAGTACCCATCCACTTTTTACTTTCTTGACCCATCTTTTTCCATGGTTCAGCGCCAAAAACAAGCTTACAAATCACTCCACTATCTACTGTCTCTTTCTATTCTCCTGTTACTAGCTGCAGATGACATCCTACCTAAGTCTTGTCCACTTTCTTCCACTAATATCAGATTCTCCTCTGCCACACAGAGAAACTATTGGAATCTGATTAACATTTGCTGTACAGTATATCTTCTCATGTCTCATTTAACTGTGCTATCTGAAATTCTTTGTCGGTGTGCAACAAACTCTTCATCATTCATGACTACTTTCTTTCAAAATCTCAACTTTCTGGACCTTATGGAAACTTGACTTCAACAGTGTCCCATGGAACTCTAGCCTGGTGGGCTACACTTTTCTGATAGCCCCAGACCTGATTACAGCCGTGGGGGAGGATAAGGCATACAACTTTCTACACAGTGCACGTTACAGGTCATTCCCCCGCACTCACATGCCCCACTTTTGAGGTCCACACCATCAAACTCTTCTGTCCATTCCTCCTGCAAGTGACTGCTGTGTATTGTCCCTGAGGCTCACCTCATCAATTCCTGGATCACTTTGCTGCTTGGCTTCCTTATTTTCTATCATGCAAATTACCAACTTTTATTATGGGTGATTGTAACATCCCCATTGATGATCCAATCTTCTCATCAGCCTTTCACTTTCTTTCTAAAACCTTCTCTCTACACCTCACACAACTTACTTCTTCTGCCACAGACAAAGATGGCAATACGCTTGATCTGTATTCTTCCGCTACTGCATAGTCTCTGACTACCTCATTCTTTTCATGATATTTCTACCTTCCACACATACAGAAACCTTCATGCTCCCAGAAACACCCTACAGTTATAACTGACCAAATTCTCTTCCCTCTCTTGTCAGGAACTGGCTGCCAATTATTACAGCCATATTCGCAAAACCTCCCTGGATAAAGCAGCGTCCATTTCCCTCCGACCTTCCCAACACAAACTTCTGCAACCTTGGTACACCCCTGAAACATGTTTTCTTCAGCGCTTGACAAACATTTATGGAAAAAATCATGGACATCAGCAGACTTTTTCATTTATAAATTTATGCTTAAAAACTAAAATTCTTTCTTTTGGGTAGGAGGGTATGACTGCTTTTTATTTTATTAGTGCTACTGTATGGGGGACACTAAAAGGCCAGTACTACTGTAAGGGGCACCAAGGGGACAGCATTGTTGTAAGAGGGCAGCACTAATGTAAGAAGGACACTAAAAGGTCATCACTACTGTAAGGGGGACACTAAGGGGCAGCCCTACTGTAAGTGGGGTACTAAGGGGCCAACACTACTGTAAAGGAGGCATTAGGGGGCATAACTACTGCATGGGGAGAAATCTTCCCAATTCGGCCAAAGGGGAGCTAATTCTCTTTCCTAATAATTTCTCAAGCTCAATATAACACTACAGTGCCCAGCTGAGGGGTGTAGTGTTTTAAAGATGACCAGTCTGTCTTAGTAGTATGACAGGGGTCCTGAAGCCTTTCCCCAACCAAATGCAGTGAAGGCTTAGGGTACAGCACAATGTTCAGGTTTCCTGATGCAATGTGGGGAGCCAAAACCATGAATAAATGCAAAAAAAAAGAAGTATCTCTCTTTAATACTTTCTCTCCTTTGATGAACCACTCAGGATTTTGGCTTCCAAAACTGCATCAGAAAACCATGTGGCCGTACTCTTAGCCTTTCAAGTGAAGCCTAAAGCTGTAGAGACCTTGGGGTTTCATATTCTGCATTCACCACGAGATTTAGTGTTCAGATATTCAAGCAATAATAGTAATGTCTCTAGAAGGGCTAGTCTTCATTTTAGGCCAGATGTTGCTCAAAATGAACTGATGCTGACAGCCATGGATACATGTATATTTGGGCCCTAAGAACCATAAAAATAATGGGCTTCTAGACTAACCTACCCTAGGCTTCACAAGAGTACTCAGATCCCCATAGACCACAAAAGCCATATAACAGGTTAAGTCCAGTCCAAATGTATACAGACAGGAATAGGAGACCAACATGTTAGCCACATGACAGTAAATATGGCTGACAGGAAGTATATATTTGTTGTGTCAGAAACCGAATGGAGCACTTACATTTTAGACTAGAAAAGAAAGACTAAACACCATGGGGGAGATGTATCAAACTGGTGTAAAGTAGAACTGGCTTAGTTGCCCATAGCAACCAATCAGATTCCATCTTTCATTTTTACAGCTCCTTTGGAAAATGAAAGGTGGAATCTTATTGGTTGCTATGGGAAACTAAGCCAGTTCTACTTTATACCAGTTTGATAAATGATCCCAAATGTCTCCATATTTTCATTTTCTGCAACCTTGGTACACCCCTGAAACATGTTTTCTTCAGCACTTGACAAACATTTATGGAAAAAATCATGGACATCAGCAGACTTTTTCATTTATAAATTTATGCTTAAAGGATAACTGTCACATTTTTTTTTTCAATATCTTAATAGAGACCATCTTCATGACATTAGTGGCCATCTTCATTTTTTTTTCATTATCCCTGAACCCCTATAAAACTCTCATTTTGCCCCCCTCAGCGCCTATTTTTTCCTTAGCCTAAAAACAGGTTGCTATGTGAGGTCCGTCTATCTCCTGGAGGACGGGAGACGCACAGTAACTTGTACGTGCGCGCTCCCGGAAGTGAGAGCTCTCTATTATGCTGGTTTCAGGCTGCGATCTCCACTCTGGAGACTGCAGTCTGAAATCCCGTTAGTGCCCCAGTCTGCTCCCGTGCCCACAGTGCCTTTTTATAAATAAATGCCCCCACTGCCCCCCACATGCGGCCATCATTGCCCCCATATGCCTCCATATGTCCCCCGCTGCCCCCTCCGCTCCTCCTCCTGGTTGTTCCCGCTCCCCCTCTGCTCCGCTCCTCCTGCTGCCGGCTGTATTCATCAGCGAGTGTTAGCTGTGACTTACAGCTAACACTCTGCTGCTACACCCCAGATCGGTGCTGACACCGATCTGGGGTGTTTAACCCCATAGATGCCGCGGTTAGCAGCCGCCCGCGGCATCCATGGGGTTCAGAGGGATGGAGCTCCCTCTCTCTTCTATCGCGCTGCTGCTGATCGCAGCGGCGCGATGGTTGCCATGGCAACCGGACGCCTTACAAAGGCGTCCTGGTTGCCAAGTTATCTAAGGCTGATGAGACCCTGAGGGTCTCATCAGCCTTAGTGTAAATGTAGCACTGACTATACAGTGCATTGCAATAGATGACTATTGCAATGCACTGTACAGTGATCAGGCCCACTGGATCTTCAGGATCCAGATGGGTCTTGATAAGTTAAAAAAATAAATAAATAAAGTTAAAAAATAAATAAATGAAAATTTAAATGAGAATAAAATAAAAATGGACTTTTTTCAAATCTGTTTGTCATAAAAAATAAAAAAATATACATAATTGGTATCGCCACGTCCGTAAAAAACAGCTCTATAAAAATATCACATGACCTAACCGTAAAAAATAAAAAATAAAAACCATGTAAAAAAAAGCAATTTTTTGTCACCTTATGACAAAAATTCTAACACAAAGAGATCAAAAAGGCGTACGCCGCCCAAAATAGTACCAATAAAACCGTCACCTCATCCTGCAAAAAATGAGCCCCTACCAAAAACAATCGCCCTAAAAATTAAAAAACTATGGCTCTGAGACTAAAACATGATTTCTTTTGTTTTAAAAATGCTTTTCGTGTTAAATTAATTTTTTTTTTTAAAAGTAGACATATTATGTATCTCCACGTCCGTAAGGACCTGCTCTATAAAAATACCACATGACCTAACCCCTCAAGTGAACACTGTAAAAAAATAATAATAAAAACTTTGTCAAAAAGCCATTTTTTGTCACCTTACATCACAAATAGTGTAATAGCAAGCGATCAAAAAGTCATATGACCCCAAAAATAGTACCAATCTAACCGTCACCTCATCCCGCAAAAATGATACCCAACCTAAGACAATCGCTTAAAAACTGAAAAAACTATGGCTCTCAGACTATGGAGACACTAAAACATGATTTTTTTGTTTAAAAAATGATTGTGTAAAACCTAAATAAATAAAAAAGGATACATATTGGGTATCCCCGCGTCCGTGAGGGCCTGCTCTATAAAAATATCACATCATCTAACCCCTCAGCTGAACACCGTAAAAAATAAAAATAAAAACAGTGCCAAAAAAGCAATTTTTGTGAACTTACATCACAAAAATTGTAACACTAAGCGATCAAAAGGCGTATGACCCCCAATATAGTACCAATCAAACCGACACCTCATCCCGCAAAATATGAGACCATAACTAAAAGAATCAGTCAAAAAATAAAAAGCTATAGCTCTCAGAATATGGAGACACTAAAACATCATTTTTTTGTTTAAAAAATGCTATTATTGTGTAAAACTTAAATAAATAAGAAAAAGTATACATATTGGGTATTGCCACGTCCGTAACGATCTGTTCTATAAAAATATCACATGATCTACCCTGTCAGATGAATCTTGTAAAAATTAAAAATAAAAACAGTGCCAAAACAGCCCTTTTTGGTTACCTTGCCTCACAAAAAATGTAATATAGAGCAATTAAAAATCATATTTACCCCAAAATAGTACCAATAAAACTGGCACCTTATCCCTAGTTTCCAAAATGGGGTAAATTTTTGTGAGTTTCTACTGTAAAGGTGCATCAGGGGGGCTTCAAATGGGACACGGCATCAAAAAATCAGTCCAGCAAAATCTGCCTTCCAAAAACCATATGGCGCTGCTTTCCTTCTGTGCCTTGCCGCCTGTCCTTACATCAGTTTACGACCACATGTGGGGTGTTCCTGTAAACCGTAGAATCAGGGCAATAAATATAGAGTTTTGTTTGGCTGTTAACCCTCGATGTGG
Source organism: Bufotes viridis (assembly GCA_033119425.1). Classification (NCBI taxonomy): domain Eukaryota; kingdom Metazoa; phylum Chordata; class Amphibia; order Anura; family Bufonidae; genus Bufotes; species Bufotes viridis. The sequence continues at coordinate 533,539,957 of CM065590.1, read as the reverse complement.
CCCCATGACAGTAATTCTGCCGCCCATGTATGTCCCCCTATCACAGCAGTGATACAGCACATGTGTCCCCATGACACTAATTCTGCAGCCCGTGTATGTCCCCCATCACAGCAGTGATATAGCACAGATGTGGCCCCATGACAGTAATTCTGCCGCCCATGTATGTCCCCCTATCACAGCAGTGATACAGCACATGTGGCCCCATGACAGTAATTCTGCCGCCCATGTATGTCTCCCTATCACAGCAGTGATACAGCACATGTGTGTTCCCACGACAGTAATTCTGCAGCCCGTGTATGTCTCCCTATCACAGCAGTGATACAGCACATATGTGTCCCCATGACAGAATATATATAGTGTAAGGCAGTGCTATTATATTATAAAGACTAGTTTACCATTAGTTTTCTTTGTCCACGCAACAGAGAATGTTCACACAGTTCTACCACTTGTGTATGTGATAGCAGGAGGGGGGCGTGTTTCAGTGTGGAGAGCACCTATTGGTTGAGGTGCAGAAACTAGTGCACGAGGAGCTCAATGCATTGTGGGTAGTGAGGGCAGGCGGGATTAGCCTCAGGGTGAGGGCAGCAGCAGCCATCTTAACTGAATAAGGAAATTGCAGTTTTGTGCAGACTGGTTGCTAAGGGCTGGATCTTATGAAATATGGGGCGAGTAAGTCTAATAGTTATTGATTCTGGAATATCATGTTATTGGTAACTACATATATGAACATTGAAATTTGGGTCTAAATGTGACAGTTATCCTTTAAAAACTAAAATTCTTTCCTTCACTGTGCCAAAGATGCCTACTTCACTTCCCTCATGTCCTCACTTTCAAATACGCTGAAACAACACTTTGATACTTTTAACTCCCTCCTGAGCCCTAAAGTGACATGTCCATCTCTGACCCCTGTGCTGAAGATCTGACAACTTACATCAAAGATAAGATGTGGCAGGAAATAATCTCACAGTCTCTAACCAGCATCGATCCCTCCAACACTTCCTCTTGTTCTCTCTCTTCATTTGACCCTATAAAATAAGAAGAGGTCTCCAGGCGCCTCGCTTTTCTCGCCCTACTAACTAGAAGTAATCCTATTCCGTCATACCTCCTCCAGTCCCTCACACCTCCTCCTGTCTATAGTCACCTAATTACAATATTTAACCTCTGTCTATCTTCTGGCATCTTTCCTTGCTCCTTTAATTATTTAATTATTTGTTATAACACAAGTACTAAAAAAAACATCTCTTGACCTGACCTGTGCTGCTAACTAGTGACCTATCTCTAATCTTCCCTTCATTTCTAAACTACTGGAACGACTGTTCTACTCTTGCCTAAGTTACCTTTCTGCCAAATCTCTTACAATCCGGCTTTCGCACTCTATACTCTACAGAAACTGCTCTTACAAAAGTGGATAATAATCTCCTGACAGTAAAAAGGAATAGCAGCTACTCTCTACTGATTCTTCTGGATCTCTCTACAGCATTTGACATTGTAGACCACAAACTCTTCCTCAGTATGCTTCACTCTATTTGCGTCAAGGACACTGCTCTCTTGTTTTTTTTCTTTCTCTCTGGCCCTACTTTCAGTGTATCTTTTGTCAGTTCCACTTGTTCTCCACATCCTCTTGTTAGTGGGGTTCCTCAGGGTTTAGTCCTAGGTCTTATCCTGTTTTCTCTCTACATAGCCCCTATCGAACACACCATCAACAGATTTGGTTTTCAGTAACTTCTCAAAGCTGATGACATCATAGACTACATTCCTGATCCCTTGACATCACTCCAGCAGTACTACAAAACACTAGTGATTGTCTGGCAGCTGTCTCTAAAATCATGTCCTCTCTCTGCCTGAAACTGAATCTTTCAAAAACTGAACTTCTTTTCTTTCCCCCATCTACTAACCTACCTAAACCTGATATTTTTTAATTTCAGTCTGTGGTACTATCATTACTTCTGTTTTGGGGTTATGCAGGGTACCCATTGCATTACCCGCTGTCTTGGGGTTATGTTTGACTCAGATCTTTCTTTTGCTTCCCATATTCAATCACTGGCCCAATCATGTTGTCTGCACCTTAAGAACATCTCTAGAATCCACCCTTTTCTCACAGTGGAAACAACTTAAACTCTTGTTGATGCTTTGATTCATTCTTGTCTCGACTGTAACTCATTACTAATCGGTCTTCCCCTCAGTAAACTCTCCCCCCTTCAGTTTGTCCTAAATGCAGCTGCCAGTCATCTTTTTGTCCAACTACTACACCAATACTTCTAGTCTGTGCCTGTCACTTTACTGGTTGCTCATCCACCAGAGAATACAGTTCAAACTCCTCACCCACAAAGCTCTCCCTTGTGCTGACTCTTCCTCTTTTCCCTTGACTACCCCCTGGTCCCTCATCCTTCAGAACTGAAAACCATCACCGAACAGTAATCCCCACACTTAACGCATTTAGTGCAAGTAGAACGGGTTTCGCTGCACTCTGTCGTAGGATAGGTGATTTCAGTAGGGATGCCAACACTTTAACAGATATCAGAATAAACTGTAGCAAACCAATGAAGTTGTGATTCTTAATAGACTTTATTGTGCAATATTTGAGGCACACTAATTAGATAGTAAGCTCTTGTGAGCTGGTTCCTCACTCCTAGTGTTTCAATTATATATTAACCTGTAATTCTGTGATGTCTATTTTGATTTGTACATTTACCATCATCTGAATTGTAAAGTGCTGCGGAATATAGTGGCACTATATAACTCAAGATTATTATTATTAAAAATTATGGCCTGTCATTTCACATTTACAATGGACATCTTACATAGTTGTCTTACATACAGAAGACAGTTATTATCCATGATATTTAGATTGAGACCAGTATCCCGTCACTAGTATATTGGTGCCAAATCAATAATGAATAATCAATGCAGAGATAATTATCCATCCTGGATCATCATGATATGAATGCTGCTATCCATAAACCTATAGCCTACCCAGCACTTCCCCCAACACTGGAATGTAGAGATCTCCCACCAAGTAGAGTGCGACGTCCTATATCTCCCCTGGGAAAGATCAACACAGCAAGCTGCTTCACCTCTTACACAAAACCCATCTCTAGGGAGCTGTCTTCGAAGAAGTCCAATCACATGCAAAAACAAATCCAAACAAACTCGGGAAAACAGACATAAAAGGCCTGTTTTGTCCTTTACACATGTGGGAAACATCAACAGGCAGGAGGCAAGCTGCAGACAGAGGGAGAACACAAGAATGCCATGGACTGAAGAAATGATGACATCCTTGGAGATAGTACAAGGCCTTCCGTCTTTGGAAGGCCTCGTACCGTACCTCCGCACTTTACAGACCTACAGATGTCAGTTGACAATGTGTAATGCTTCATATTTCCTGTGGTGGTGCTGTAGCAGAAGTGAACACTTGTTGCCAGGTTTTTCTGCAGATTACAGCTGATCGCTAATGATTTCATTGACGGAACCCTTACATTTGGACTACCCCTTCAAACCTGTTACCATACCCATCACCTCTTTTTATCTATCACCACCTCCAGGCTTGCTTATTTAATGACTGTATCAGTAAAATTTAGGCTTTATGTCCCAATTATATGTTTTATTGCAAAGATAATACATTTATATTGATTTTGATTGATTTTGGGACGGATCAATAACACATCAAAATGCAACACTGATTGCTCTGAACATCAATGAAAAGAAAAGGCAGGCAAAGAAATGTCATTCTGCTGTCCACTGGTGCCATATGTACTGGAGGACAGGTACCAGAGATCCAAATATGCTTATATGCACACAAACTAATTTTTCTGAGCAGCCACCTACATATATAGTCTGTGACAAACTGCAGCATTCTCTTCTGACAGCCGGAGACCCCCTATTTTCCTGATAAGTGGAAATTCAATACGTGGGACCCCTCCTATCAGACATCTATGGCATGTACCATAAACATCAAAAATGGGAAAACTCCTTTAATGTTTGCATAATGAAAATACTTGGACTGAAGCATTGTAACAACCAGAGCAGCTGTGTAAGCAATTGTATGGCATTACATCATATAACGATTAAGTGATTATAAAGTCATTGGCGGAACTACCGCCACAATGATTACTGTGTGTACCGGCAGGCGAGGCCCGGGACGTAATGAGCGGCAGACACAGCAGCTGGGCTCAGGCCCAAAATTCAGGCCCAAGTCTAACTGCTGTGTCAGACATCCATGAGGGTCATGCCTCATTCTGTAGCTATGCCGTCCACAGCAGGCACAATGCAGTGACAGCATCGCTCCTGCTGGGCTGAGAAGAGGAACACAAGGGTTGAGGATCATCCCCCGGCCTGTGCAATCTCTTACTCAGCCCAATGGCGCAATGGCATCACTGCATTCATGGGGCGAACGGGGGTAGGAGAGTATGACTGCTTTTTATTTTATTAGTGCTACGGCACTACTGTATGGGGGACACTAAAAGGCCAGTACTACTGTAAGGGGCACCAAGGGGACAGCATTGCTGTAAGAGGGCAGCACTAATGTAAGGAGGACACTAAGGGGCAGCACTACTGTAAGTGGGGTACTAAGGGGCCAACACTACTGTAAAGGAGGCATTAGGGGGCATAACTACTGCAAGGGGAGAAATCTTCCCAATTCGGACAAAGGGGAGCTAATTCTCTTTCCCAATAATTTCTCAAGCTCAATATAGCACTACAATGCCCAGCTGAGGGGTGTAGTGTTTAAAAGATGACCTGTCTGTCTTAGTAGTATGGCAGGGGTCCTGAAGCTTTTCCCCAACCAAATGCAGTGAAGGCTTAGGGTACAGCCACACGTTCAGGTTTCCTGATGCAATGTGGGAAGCCAAAACCAGGAGTAAATTAAAAAAAGAGAAGAAGTATCTCTCCTTAATACTTTCTCTCCTTTGATGAACCACTCAGGATTTTTGCTTCCAAAACTACATCAGGAAACCTGACCATGTGGCCATACTCGAGACTTAGTGTTCAGATATTCAAACAATAATAGTAATGTCTCTAGAAGGGCTAGTCTTCATTTCAGGTCAGATGTTGCTCAAAATAAACTGATGCCGACAGGCATGGATACAAGTATATTTGGGCCCTAGGAACCATAGAAATAATAGGCTTCTAGACTATCCTACCCTAGGCTTCACAAGAGTACTCAGATCCCCATAGGCTACAAATGCCATATAACAGGTTAAAGGGAACCTGTCACCTCCGAAACACATTCCAAGCTGGCAACAGTACCTGACAGTAGGCAGCATCATGATTCTAACGATCATTGTCTTCCTGAAGCCAGATGAAGGAAAAGGTGTAAAAACATTGTTTAATCCCTGGCCAGCGTGCTTCTCAAGTCAGGTTTGAAGTCAAGGGGGCAGCGGCAGGCCCCCTTCCCTGTGACTGACAGTAGGGCAGTTCGGCAAAGCCAGCTGAACTGTTGTGCACAAGAGCTGTCAGTCACGACGAAGGGGCTGGGAAGGGGGCATGGTTACCGCGGCTTGAAGCAAGGAGGCCGCCGCCCCCTTGACTTCAAACCTGACTTGAGAAGCGCGCCGGCCAGAGATTAAACAACGTTTTTACAGCTTTTCCTTCATCTGGCTTCAGGAAGACAATGATAGTAGGCAGCAGCGTGATTCTGTCAGTTACTGCTGCCAGCTTGGAATGTGTTTCGGAGGTGACAGGTTCCCTTTAAGTCCAGTCCAGATGTATACAGACAGGACTAGGAGATCAACATGTTAGCCACATGACAGTAAATATGGCTGACAGGAAGTATATATTTGTTGTGTCAGAAACTGAATGGAGCACTGACATTTTAGACTAGAAAAGAAAGACTAAACAGCATGGGGGAGATTTATCAAACTGGTGTAAAGTAGAACTGACTTAGTTGTCCATAGCAACCAATCAGATTCCATCTTTACTTTTTCACAGCTCCTTTGGAAAATGAAAAGTGGAACTGACTGGTTGCTATGGGAAACTAAGCCCGTTCTACTTTACACCAGTTTGATAAATGATCCCAAATGTCTCCATATTTTCATTTTCTGATTGGAGGTGTCTTTGTGGACATTCATTTCTTAAGATATCCCTGTATTGTGCACAGATCCCATTTACATACAAAACTCACCCTCATACATATAAAATAAGATGTGACCAGATCAAACGTAGTCTTTCACCATTATTTGGATTATTGTAGTCTGGTAACTGGGATCAGTAGTTTGGTAACTGGCTCTTTGGCCAAACCGTCCACTTAGATTCCTTTTTGCTGTTACTGATAGTTACATTAAATAAGTAGAATAAATAATGGACCATTTTCCATCCTGACGTGGAACAGATGTGGAATGTAAGTGGTCTTTAAAGAAAAACCCTACTAATGTGTTTGACTCCCCCTGATCCCTCTCACCCACCTGGCTGACAGGGAGCCTATGATGGTTTCACTGAGGGATTTTGGGGGTCTTTGAACCCGGAGATTAAGTTAATCTGTCTCCACAGACTACAACTGACCCTGGCTGGCTTGTATTTCTTGCTTCCCAGAAGTGTCTGGCGTTATGTTTTTCCCACTGATGCAGGTGGGGGCCTGGGAGGAAGTACAGGATTCCAAGCTGCTGCTTGTATAGTCCTTGGAACCTGACCCAAACGCAGCCCTCTCCAACACCAACCCCCTGGGAGGCTGGGAGGAGGCGAACAAGACTGGGTGGTCAAAGTGCAGAGCTGGGGCAGCTATTACCAAGCACTAGGGGAACATGTGCGAGGAGCTGTCACTGGTCTGGGAATGTGAGATGTTTTTGCTGTTTGTAGACAGAGATGAAGGGAGGGACTGGAACAGACAGATACATGACGGAAGGATCTGGAGGCTTTTCAAACCACGTTATCAAAGCAGCTGTGGTCCTAATAGATGGGGTTGATTGACCCATACACATCTTTCTTTATCATTTGTAACTGAAGTTGACCCCTTCCTTTAGTCTGAAAATCTTTCAATCTGGACTTTGTAATTGTTTTTCCAGTGTGTTACCATAGATTCAACTACTTTTTGCAAATATTCGAAATTCAGCTTCAGGGATATCTTAAAAGGGTTCTCCGGTAATAATGACATTTTACTAAGACCCAGCGACCTGTCCCACTAAGCTAAGGACTCATACTTACCTGTTCCATGCCACCCTGGTGTCTCCATCTTCCAATCCCTGCAGTGTTTACATTCGGCGCAACATGGGCATGATCACAATGACTGGCTTCAGCTGTAACGTGACGACTGTGGACATATTATCAATAAGGGAACATTTAAGGCATATCTACAAGCCAAGAATTGCTTCTGAATCTAGGCAAATAAGCAAGCTCGTTTAGGAAGTCCCAGAGTAGCGAATGAAAAAAGCTGCGCATGCGCAACACCCTCTCCATTACCGGTGCCTCTTGACAGGGTGCTGTTTTTTAAATAGGAGCAGGTTCCAAAGGTGGGATCCATACCTAACAATCATTCAAGGGCAGATTGGGAACTTAAAGTGGCCCTGGAAGAAATCTAAAAGTAGCTCCATGTTGTATGCGAGTCCAAATTGACAGAAGTAGGCATGCCCAACGCAAGCTACAAATAGGCAGCGGGGCCAGCAATACTGTAGTGCAGCACAAAATACCGCCCCAGCAGAACCAAATACCACAGTGCAGCATAAATTACTGCTGTATGATCATGCCAGGTGCATAAGTACCTGATGCGCTAGCATTAATTAAGGTTGAGAGCATCTGGTCATTATGTACCAGGCCATGAAGATGGGGCAGCACCACCGGGAAAATTTCCCTGTAGGGTCTATGGCCAGTTGGACCCTGCAGTCATTTATTGCATATCCTATGGACATGCTACAAATATCTAGATGGAATACCCCTTTAAGATCTAAAGTGTTATTGAGGTCATCCTTTGCTAAACCGTGTCAGAGTATTCTCTAGTACTATGGTGGGCCAGTCCCACATTGTCAATGCGATTTCTTGATCCTCAGTGAACCCTCATGTGACACTAGACACCTAGTGTGATTTTCTGCCTCTTAAACTTAATAGAAACTTCCTGCGTTTAATGGGTTCAAGGGGCAGGGAAGTGTTGGCATGTGTCATCTCAGCTTAGATGGCTGTCCCAGTAGGTTCACAGAGATGCAAAGAGTTTATAGTATGGCTTATGTTGCCACCTATTGGCATTATAAACTTACTTCAGTAGGAGATTTGCTCCCAACAGTTCAACATATTTTTTTTGCTTTATGCACTTATATAGCGCTGCTATATTCCGTAGCCCTTCACAGACCTTAGCATGAAGCTGTCCCCAATGGGGCTCCAATCTAAGTTCCCTATCAGTATGTCTTTGAAGTGTGGGAGGAAACCGGAGTACCCGGAAGAAACCCACGCAAATACGGGGAGAACATACAAACTCCATGCAGATGTTGTTCTTGGTCCTATTCGAAACTAGGACCCCAGCGCCGCAAGGCACCAGTGTTAACGACAGAGCCACCGTGCTGCCCCTTATTATGTCATCTTCAGCTACATCATATAATGCCTTTTTTTGAAGTACGGCAGCAGAAAGATATTGAATTCTAGTAAGCAGTAGTTCATACTATACTATACTGCACAAAACAGCATGGGTTTAGGGCATACTGCATGTATTTTATCATGTGGTACTGTGATGGAGCTTTCCATAGAAGCATGTCTAGGAACTTTCCCTCAAAATAAAAAAAATAGTATTCCGTATTCCACTATTTAGCTGGGTCTCCACGGTAAGGCCATGATTCGGTGGCTATAACCTTGCCCATCTGATGCAGCTGGCCACACGAATACCTTTGTTAACCCACAAATTTACCCCTGCCCCATGGAGACCCAGCCTTACACAAAACACCCCATATGTCCATTACCCTATAAATCAAATTGACTACATTTACATAATCTAAGGATCCAAAATAAGCAAGGAAACAACAGGGAAACATCCTCCTATAGTCTACTCTTCACAGCAGTCTACTGATATACTCAAGGTCAGGAGCCTTTTGTGAATGTTTTTTTTTTCATATGAAATCATTAGTTAAGTAAATGTGCTACCAGTTTTTAAAAAGTGTAAAAATGTTTTGGCTGAAGTTACAGTATGTTCCAAAAATATATTTTCACAATGCTCCCTGTGACATAATCACTACAAAAAACTAAAATGCTTCTTTCTTACAATACATAGGAAATGGTGCCCCCTAGAGTTCAAATTAAATCTAAACAGTACACGCTGGAACTGATCTTACTCCTGGAAAAAAAATCTTACCTTGTGAGGATGGTTGTGATATTATAGTTTTCACCTAGAGTTTTTGACCTCTGTTCAATAAATCTCATTTTCCTCTTTCCTGTCCCAGACTTGAAATTCCTTGATATAGTTCAGACCTTTGCTGACATTAGTTGGACACAATACACTTTGGTCTGAAGAAGAGATGAGCGAATTTCTTGATTTGTCAAAGTTTAAAAAAAAATTTGATTACCATATTTTTCACTTTATAAGACGCACTTTTCCCCCCAAAAGGGGGGAAGCATTTTATAAAGCGAATACTAATGAGCGTGGGACTGTGCATCCTTCTTCACGTCCGGTGACACCAGCTGCTAACCATCACCTGGGTCATTAACTCCTTTTTCTATGCTTTACTAGTGGCTGCGGCATATCACAACCGAACAGGGTTAGAGAATTACCAGACAAGCCTGTATCTTAGTATTGGTGCCTCAAGACTGTACTATGCTATTTAGCATCCAGCGCTATGTATTTTTCTCTTTTTTTTCCAGAAATAATATGGCTACTTTACGACCAAGTTACCAGTTCTTGATTGAACCTATTTACCCTCAAATAATGACTGTGACCTCTTATCTGAGTTAACATTTTGATCCATTTTCAGACACTTTAGATATGATGTCAAGAAAGAGATATCGGAGGCAGCATGTCCGGATGAAATCCCTTTATTTTGGGAACTGCTCACATGAAAAAACGTGAATACAAAAGAGTGCTACGTTTCGGCTCTCACACAGCCTTTGTCAAGCATCTTGACAAAGGCTGTGTGAGAGCCGAAACGTAGCACTCTTTTGTATTCACGTTTTTTCATGTGAGCAGTCCCAAAATAAAGGGATTTCATCCGGATATGCTGCCTCCGATATCTCTTTCTGGACTATATACTCAGGAGCCTCTGTGGATCTAGGGCTCCAGGCTGGCTGTTGCAGTCCGGAAGACCGCAAGATCTGGCGAGTGCTTTTCCACATCGATATAGTACATACTTTAGATATGATGTCAGAGCGGAATGTATCTTTTCAATAGCATCACCCTAGTATCTAAAATCCAAGCTTAGTGGATGTGAGAGATGTGGTCGTAACTTTCGGCCACGTTCTTCCAGTGCTGTTATGTGAATAAGGGCTGGTTCACATCTACGTTGGAAGTTCCGTTTGGGGCCTCCATCATAAAGTTCATCAAAAATGGCAATGAGAAAGGTCCTGAATACCAGACTTTTTTCTCAGCTAAAAAAAAAATGTTCTCCTGCACAGAAACCAAACAGATCCCAGTATAGTCAATGAGATCTGTTTGTCTGTTTGTTGTCAGTTTCGTGCTAAATCCAGCACTTCCGTTATTTTTATTCTTTTTCTCCTATGGCAGGCAAAGGATTGGAAATGTTAAGCGCTGATGTGAAAGAGCCCTAAACGGTATAGATAATAAAAGTGATAGAAAGTTCAGTGAATAGTAGACACACCTGGTGAGGTTACTGGCCTGCGTCTACCAGCCTAGTACTTTCTAACACAGTGACCCAAAATTTGGCAGCTAAGCATGCTGGTTATTTAGCTCAATGGTTACATGATTGACAGATACATTTATTTATGCAAAAAACAGAATTTCACTATTGATTCTCAGAATAGGCCATCTGCACCCCTGCTGACACAGGCACTAGAAGTATGAACTGGAACCACACAGCTCCGTACAGTGTATAATTGTGAATGCAGCAGTTACCTGCACAGTCTACAGTACCCCAGAGGATGACTTCAAAGGGTTAATTACTGCTTAAAAGGATCATTTAATGTTGCCATGTTTAATGTCGGAATTTATTGTTAAAGCACTTATTTCTGTGTACTGTGTAAACCTAATAGTAATGTATAGGCAACTAAATGGTTAACATTGGCATGCAGTTAGGTTACCAGGGTGATCGACTTAGTCCACTCACTGGCAATTTGGAGGAGGACTAAGCTGAGCTACAGGAAGATCTTCAGGAAGGAAAGGGTTTGTGGAGACCAAACTCAAATCTAGAGAACCTCTGACACGTAGACTACAGCTACCAAAAGGAGCAACTCTACTAGCAGAAGACCCCTAAAGGAAAGAGAACATGCTTTACAGAGGGTCCAGAACCATTTAGGCCATTAAATATTGTCAGTAAGCGTATAATCCCTCGTTTATGCCATAAAAGACTTCACTGCTGCAGAAAGGACTTTTGCATCTGCCACCTACCACACTTCGAAACGGCTTTTATTTATTGCAACCAATGCGCCTGATTATTGACTCCATCAATCATCCACCAGCCTTGCATCTACATTCCACCAGCCAAACTAGTCATCATGAAGATCACCCCAACTACCACCAGGCAACAGCCCCAACACTGAGTACTATCACCACCGAAGTCACCACCATTCCCCCAATCCTCCCCTCCCCTCTGGGTCACTGCAAGTCCACTACACAATGTACGGAGCTGTGTTGTTCCAGTAGATACTCTGGTGGTGGAGCAACCCTGAAACGCTAATCAACAGGGTTGCAGGTGTTGGACGCCTGCTGATCAAGTATTGATGGACATCCTGAGGATAGACCAGGATTAGTAAAATTCTGAACAGCCTTTTAAAGGGGTTGTCCGGGTTCTGAGCCCAGAAGTGAGCACTGATGAGTGGGCTTTAGCGCTGCCCTAGCCTGTAAGACATCTAGGCCAGCACTAAAGCCCGCCCATCAGAGCCGGTGACATCATCGAACACACTGCTGGGCGGAAGCCTCTGCCCGACAGTGTGTTATTGTAAATAAAAGAGCCCTTACCCAGCGCTATCCAGCACAGGGCAAGGGAGAGCATCGGGAAATGCTCCGATGCTAACATCAGGGGGGCTGCCTGGGTGAAATTATGGGTTATGATAGATATAAAATTGTAGAGCCCATTTTACATACCAGGAAAGCATACTTCTCCATAAAAAAAGGAAGGTTGTATATACTAGACCAGGGATCAACCACCTCCAGCAAGCCAGCTGTGGTGCAACTATAACTCCCAGCATGCCCACTTGCTTGGCTGCTCTCAGAACTCCTAAAGAAATGAATAGAACATGTTAGGAGTTGTAGTTTCACAACTGCTGGAGTGATGGAGGTTGCTGACCCCTGCACTAGACCTTCATACACAAGTGTCAGGCTCGGATAGCTGCAAAGAAGAACGACACCCCACAGACATTTCCATTTTTTACCCCGCCTGTAGCGGGTGGTGCAGGGATAATAGTGACAGGGTGTGTAGTTCTCTATATTATGTCATGGTCAGAGCATGCCGTCTGGTGTGTCTCAGTCTGTATAAGTGTCCCACATTGCACACAAGAATGCGAGTATTCCCTGCATGGCCTTATTAGCACCTTCAGAGAGTGACCCGAGCCTGAAGGGTTCTCTCCTTTCATGTGACGGGGTTAATGGTTCCCAGATGTAATTTGACAGACCACACAAAGGCCATCATTCAGCACCATGCATACATTAACATTAGACAGAGCACATGCCTGTGCGCCTCCCTGCTACTCTACATCATGGCTAGCAATGACACATATTATATCAGTGAGGAATGTGCAGAAATTGCAGGAAGTTTACATTTGGAGATGTGGGAATATCCTGTGCCACTGTGCAGGTGGATTGTGCATGACTGCTGTATATATACTGGACATGGACATGGAAGCTTAATGGAGTTAGGGCATATTGATTATATAGAGGGGATCCCTGCTTTTTTTCTTTTTTTCTAATTTTTGCACAAAAAAGTGCCACTTTTTGGGCTTTTATTCACTATTCTTGAAAATTGGGTGAAAAGTGGACAAGGTTAGCCAAGCAAGTAGTGCAATAGGCAGCGGGCCGCAGTCTCTAGTTACCTGCAGCGTACAAGCAAGTACCTGTCGCCAGAGATTCAAACCCACCTGAGCAGTGACGTGCCCTGGAGCCTGTGGTACCAGGATTCTCGCACAGAGCCGCAGACCCAGGTGTCATCTTCTTCCCTGCTGCAGCAATTGAAAAATTAGTGATTAGTTTGCTCTTTTTAGAAAAAAGCTACCCCAAAGGCCTAATAGAAGATTCTGTTATTTGGGAAAAGAATAAGACACAAGAGGAATACCTCAAGCCCAGCCCCAAAACGCAGGAAATGGGAGAGGTTTTTTTTGGCCTTAGGTTTTTAACACGCTTTAATGCATGACATAACCATATCAGTCACATTCTGAGAAAACATTGGTTAATTTTATTAAGAGGCCCAGTACTAGAGCGTCTGCCCGTTTCGGAACTATACACGCTGATCCTTACTCATGACAGATACTGGAAGTATTATACTCGTCAAGTTCCATCAGCTATGTGGGGATGGTTATCGATGGATATTGTTACCAATCAGGCTTATCAATCAACTTTATGATGTCATCATGCCTTATTAGTAGGTTTATTAGCCTTTGTTTAATTTATGTATTTTACTTCTGACGAATGAGGACTGTTTTCCTCCCCAATATGTGTTGAGTGCCTATCAAACTTAAAACTAGAGATGAGCGAACTTTAATAAAGTCTCGGCTGGCGCGTCGGGTTGTCGTGTCGCCACATCCCGTTATGGATTCCACTAGCGTGGACTATCAGCGGCATATGGAATCCATAGAGGCGAGCTTCACCAACTCGACCTGCTGAACAGCCGAAGACCTGAGGTGACGTCACCGTCATGTGATCAGTGCAGGGGCATGGCTCAGCACGGGATCAAATCCAGTGCTGAGCCACACCCCTGCACTGATCACATGACGGTGACGCCACTTCAGATCCTTCGGCTGTTCAACAGTTCGGGCTGGTGGACAGCCCTCCTCATGGATTCCATATGCTGCGATAGTGGAATCCATAACGGGATGCACGATTTACCACAACCCGAACGCCGAACGCCGAACTTTTTTTTAAAGTTCGCTCATCTCTAGCTGCTACCACTACCGAGGGTTTCTAGAGTGCTGCTGTTCTGGTAATGGTGATTTTTACCCCCATATTTGAGATACTTGGGGATCACCAGTAGTGATATTTCTACCCTCTTTATTTGTTTTCACTATATTAGTCCCTTTACACCTTCCTTTTCATCTTCTCCCTCCTATCCCTGGTGGTCGAGGGCATATTCATTAAAGGGTTATCCGGGAATAGATACTGATGATCTATCCTGAGGATAGGACATCAATATCATTTAACGGATAAGGGTGGGTCCACACTAGCGTTATGGTTTCCGTTATGGCCTTCCGTTATAACGAAAAATAACGGAATCCATAAAACAGAGGACGGATCAGTTATGCTGCCCATAGACTTGTATTATGACGGAATGCAAAACTGAAGCCTTTAAAATGCATTCCGTTTGCTTTCCGTCATAATAGAAGGCTATGGGAAAGCATAACGGATCCGTCTGGTTCCCGTTATGGAAGACAGAAAACAAAGTTCTGTCGACAGGACTTTGTTTTCTGTCTTGCATAACGAGACCCAGAAGGATCCGTTATGCTTTCCCATAGCCTTCTATTAGGATGGAGCAATACGGAATGCCTCTTAAAGGCTTCCGTTTTGCATTCTGCCTTATGGATTCCGTTATTTTCTGTTATAAACATGTTATAACGGAAACCAGAACGCTAGTGTGAACCCACCCTAACCCCTTAACTCCTTTTTTATATATTTTTCCCTGTGATGTATGGAGTGGGCTCCGCTCTTGAACCTGCTCCATACTCCCTTCGCGCCTTGGACATCAAGGTGCGCAAAAGGGTTAAAAAACCTGTCCACAGGTTGTGGGGTATTGCAGCTCAGCACCATGCACTTCAATGGAGTTGAGGTGCAGTATCAGACACGACCTATGGCCAGCTGTGGAGCTGTTTCAGGATGAAAGTTTTTGTAATCCTGTACAACACTTTTAAGTGTAAAACAACCAGTCATCCAAGTCTGCGATGCACCCATCAACACCCCCCCCCCCAACCACAGGTTGTCATACACATCACGTTTAGGACAGCTCAGTCAGTAGATTATCTCACCCGCATTCTGTGGCCCAGGGCTGATTGATTGATGTAGGTTGCCTGCATATTATATAGCTATGTAGAGTCTTCATTTTACTTTCAGACACCTTGACACCTCAATGTGCTGATCACAATAGCAGGCGGCATAAATTGTACGTCACAGTCAAGAAACAATGCTTCTTAATATGCTCAGGGTGTGTAAGGGTTATTATTGATGTGCGGGAGGTGCGAAGGTGTGATCAGGGATCGGGCAGGTGTAATCTGCTTTGATCACTTACGTATGTATGTTACATCACTGATCATGACAAGTATTCTGTATTGTTAGAAGAGGTGACGCCATGCTTCTTCTGATCAAGATATAAGGTGGTAGAAACGGTTCTGACACCAGCCTTTCCTTCAGAGGGCTGAGGAACACAAGGAAAAGTCTTTGTATGAAACTGTTGCTTGCTGCTATTGGGCATACAAAAAATTTAGGATCCGCAAAATACAGATACCTTCTATGTGCACTCCACATTTTTCTCATTCCCATCAATAGAAATGACTATCCTCGTCTACGATATGGACCAGAATAGGACATGTTCTATAATTTGCGGAACAGCTACACACATCTGCAAAAAATATGGAAGTGTTCATGGCATTATGGAAATGACTGGGACAGTGTGCTATCTGCAAATAATGCCCATAGCACACAGAGGAAAAAAGGCCTTAGGCCCGAGGCCTTAGAATATGTTCACTGCAGATTTTCCATACAGATTTTGCTTGTGAAAAATACGCAAAGAAGTGTCTCACTAGGAAAATCACTGTTAAACCACGCATAATGGGGTAAATTTACTAAAACTGGTGTAAGGTGAAGCTTGCTTAGTTGCCCATAGCAACCAGGTGCCACATTTTTATTTTTCAAAGGTCCTTCGGAAAATGAAAGGTGGAATCCGATTGGGTACTATTGCAGTGGCCCAGGTTTGAGGTGGCCCCCAACGCTATGCTGGGTCTCCTGGACACCGTCAAGGTTTCACCTCGTGTTGCTGCTCTACAGAAGGGATGGTAAGGCGTGGTGCACCTCAATGGGAAATAAGTCCAGAGAGTCAGGGTCTGCAGTAAACCAGTGTGCTTCTTTACTGGAGGAACTGAAGTGCAAAACAATACAGGCAAGGCACTGGGCTGGCTTCTCCAAACTCTGCCCTGGCAGAAGGGGTAATGCCAATGAAAGGCTGGCACCCTGGCCAAAGGCTGGAGGCCCACGGTCTTTAGCTCAGTAGTCCGGGTGGCTCCTTGGTTACAGAGCTGGTGACCCATGGTCTGTGGCTCAGCGTCCCTGTCCCAGCATCTTCTTCTGGTAACTCAGTGGTCTGGCAGAATCTCCTCTTCTAAGCACTAATCCCTAACTGCAGAATACTAGGGGCTCTGACTGCTCTCCTTATATACAGTTTTTAGCTGAACTAGAATCTTCTAGTGGGAGGGGTGGAGTGGAGAAACACAGCCCAAACAAATTCAAAGTTACAATTCCCCATCTATCATAGACTTGCATTAGAGCTTTAATGATACTTAATGGAAATGATGCAGCAGTTTTTCCAGACAAAAACAAGTCTTCAGACGTAATAACATAGCTAAACCAGACATTTAAAAGGTCAGTCTGTCTGGTTTTGGTGGTAAACAAGTTTATCTTTTTCCCTCCAAAACATACTCTGCTTTAAAGTTTATGGTAACTGTGGAAAATGGCAGCTTTTTATTATTAGCTAGAAAGTCCCAAAAGTCTCTCAGTATTCATTAACCCCAGTGCCGTGCAAATGAACAGGATATGTATCACAACATATATATGTACATATATAATATATAAAATACAGTTACACAGTATTAAAGGGGTTATCTGAGACTAAACAATGTCCCCCATAAGCCCGGGCACCTCTCACTGAATCTACTTACCTGGCTCACCTCTCCCTGCGCCGCTTCTGGTCCCTAGTGTCACCCGCAATGCTAGGGAGGCTCGTCTCCGTCACGGTGGACCAGGTGCAGCGCAGGGCGCGGGGAGCCAGGTAAGTAGATTCAGTGTGGGGGCCCGGGCATATGGGAGGGGGGCATTTTTTAGTCTTGGATAACCCCTTTAAGCGGTATAAGTCAGTGTAAGCTAATAATTTAAAGTGAAATAAAGTAAGGATTTGATGACTTTGCATAGAAATAGGGACAAATGTCCACAAACATCCAGACTTCAAAGTACCCCTGCTCCAGGGCACTACACTACGGGTTGCTATTTCCTGAACAGAACACTTAACTGGTGCAGTCCTTTTCCTTTTTTCAGCTGCAGATCCACTGACTCGTGGGGGCTCCTTCTGCCATCCAAGATGGCTGGACCGCTTCTAAGACTACCTGGTGCATACTGTACATTTGGTAGCTTCAGTCACTTCCATCTTGTCCAGCCTTGCTCATGACTTGTCCAGCACTGCCCATGAGAGAAGGAAATCTCCTGGACTAATAATGTACAGTATGCATCAGGTAGTCTGAGAAGCAGTGCAGTCGTCTTGGATGGCACAAAAGGCGCTCTGGATGAAAGGATGAACAGGAGGGCACCAGGTCAATGTTCTGTTTGAAGGGGTGGACTGGCCATATGGCCAGTCCTTCCCTTCAAACAGAACATTGACCTGGAGTTGTTACGTACCCAGCCTGTGGCGAGGCGGGGTGCTTGGGTGGCCCACTGGGTATCATCCAAATAGCAATCATCTTGGTAGGGTCTATACCCTACCAAGATGATTGCCATTTAGATGATACCCAGTGGGTCACCCAAGCACCCAGCATGGCCGCTGGCTGGGTACTAAACAATCTGATGCTGCCAGTGTTAATTAATGCTGGGAGACTCAGGTACCAATGTACCTGGCCAACAGCTTCAAGTGCCCTCCTGGACTCAACTGTATCGCCATCCTCGGAAATACCGCAGCACTGTTCACCCTTACAGGAATCAGACCACTAGGTTATAGAAGTGGATGAATCATCCTGGTAGTATGGAATCAGGCGTGAAAGTCATGGTAAGTACAGTAGTTACAGGTGATGCATACAGGTGGTACATCCCTGAAGCCAGCCCTGATGCCCACTCACACTAGTCACTGTGAAGTGAAGCTCAAAATGTAAGCCCCCAAGAAAGCATGTGAAACAAACAGCAATGTGCCCCAAAGCTGCAGCAAGGGCATAGCCATAGGGGTACAGAAGTTGTGGATGCACCCAAGTCTTTGAACATGAGGGGACTCAGAAGGTCCCTCTGCTCCACATTAGACCAGTACTTTAAATAATTAAATTTTATTGTTTACTTTCACACTCGCGTTTTGGCTTTCCGTTTGTGAGATCCGTCATAGGCTCTTACAAGCGGTCCAAAATTTATCAGTTTTGCCTAATGCATTCTAAATAGAAAAGGATCCGCTCAGAATGCATCAGTTTGCCTCCAATCAGTCTCCATTCTGCTCTGGAGGCGGACACCAAAACGCTGCCTGCAGCGTTTTGCTGGCCGCTTGATGAAACTGAGCCAAATAGATCCGTCCTGGCACACAATGTAAGTCAATGGGGACGGATCAGTTTTCTCTGACACAATCTGGTACAATAGGAAACGTCTTGGCAATGTTACAGATAATACAAACGGATCCGTTCATGACGGATGCATGCGGTTGTATTATTGTAACGGATCTGTTATTTTCAGATCCGTGAAAGTTGCCTAGGGCCAAGAAAATTCAAGTTATCCATCTGAGCAGATAAACAATGTAATTCCTTAAGGCTCTAATACACAGAGAAAATATCGTACAGATCTTCGTGAATGCGGGCAAAAATGAACGAGAATTTTGTGATGTAATACGTATGAACGATTCAAAGACAAGTGACAAATTGCTAGTTTTTTGCTCATTGTGAACTTTCAGCATGCTAAAAAAATTACCACTCCTCATTAATAGATCTGTTCTTATAATATGGAGTCGTTTACTCTCTAACGACCTCATACATGCTTTTTGACCAAGCAGCTGTCCCCCATCTTTATATGTAATAACAATGAATGATTTAAACGTGAACGGGTAACGACCGCAAGTACGAACGATTATCTATGTGTATAATAAGTGAGATTTTCGTTACCGAGTCACTACATCTTCGATCATTTATCGTGATCTGAATGACATGTAATAGCACCTTAAGGCTACATGCACACAAAAGTATTTTGTTTCTGTGTCCGTTCCTTTTTTTTGCGGATAGGATGCGGACCCATTCATTTCAATGGGTCCGCAAAAAATGCGGACAACACACCGTGTGCTATCCGCATCCTTATGTCCATTCTGTAGCCCCGCAAAAAAATAGAGCATGTCCTATTCTTGTTCGTTTTGCATTGTTACAATGGATCCACAAAAAAAACGGATGCCATACGGAGGCCATCCGTTTTTTTTTGCGGATCCACAATTTGCGGACCGCAAAACACATACGGTCGTGTGCATGTAGCCTAATTCACACAGTCAGTGTTCGGTCAGGGATTTCCATCAGTGAGTTTGAGCCAAGCCCAGGTGCGGCTTTAAACACAAAACAGGTGCAGATCTTTCCCTTAGGGTTCATGCACATCGCTGTTGTCCCGCCGTTCCGTGCATTGGAGACTGCAATTTGCGGTCCCCAGTGCACGGGCAACATCCGTGTGGTTTCCGCAGGCGGATCCAGACCTATTCAACTTGAATGGGTCAGTGATCCAGCACGGAGAGAAACCCCACAAAAGCGACCGGGCCCGTATATTGCTGACCCGCTGTTTGAGTTTGTGTGCATGAGCCGTTATACCTTATGTCTGTGTAGCCTCTGCTTCTGGTTTTGGATCACAGTCACTGATGGAAATCAGTGACCAAAACACTGTCGTGTAAATAAGGGGAGACATAAACCGAATAATAAAACTCAAGTCATGTAACAAATATAAATCTGAGGAAATCATCTTTAAAGCTCATAAGACTGACACATAGGTTTATGTTTTAGAAAAAGAAATAGTTGAAATTTTGTATTTTCTATTTTTGACAGCAGGTGGCAGCAGATAACCACAAACTGACCTAGTTGCAAGCTCTTGTGAGCAGGGCCCTTACTCCTAGGGTTTCAGTTGTATATTAGCCAGATACGTTGTGATGTCTTTTGTTTTGAACATGAAATGTGAAATTGTAAAGCGCTGCGGAATATGGTGGCGCTATATAAATAAATATTATTATTATTTCCTAATATAGTGGTATGGTAGGAATTGCTACCTTTAGTGACAGTTTCCTTTTTTTTTCCAGGCTATGGGTAACTTCCAACTAATGTATACATATAATATCCAATTGCTTGATATTACAAGATCCAGCAGAGGGAGCATTAATGTATACATAGAGCAGGGCTGCTCAAGATACAACCCCAAGCCAGGAAACGGGAAAAGGCAACATATTGATTTTTGCCAGATAGAAGACATAATGTAACATTGGATAATCTTGAGTTTTCTGTTTAGGGGGTTTCACTTTAAAACATTTTGGGACACATTTATTAAGACCCCTAAAACTGGCGGTGCATCCGCCGAAGTAATGAAGAGTCGCAGGCCTCTACATAACTTCAGCATATCCACTGCCGCTTCTAAATGTAAGATGGCTTCCTTGCTGTCTTACATTTAGACCATTTTCTACGCCTAAACCAGGAGTAGAAAATGGTATATAGAACTTTTGAGGTTTTAGACAACTAGTGCCAAAACTTAACCACATCCGTCCTGCGGGTGGCCGGGATGTTCCTCCTGGACGCATCGGCGCGTCATCTCACGCAACGCGAGATGACGTGCTGAGGCCACCACGCATGTGCAGTGCGCGGTGGTAAAAGATTCAGAAGAAGTTGGTCATCAGCCTGCCAGCCAATGATCATCGCTGGCAGGCTGATGACTTTTAAAAAATCAAATGAAAATCCATATAACACATTATATTTATAAATATAATGTGTTAAATGGCTTCTGTGCTCTCTGCTGGGTCCTTTTCGTCAGTTGGTCCCAGCAGAGAGAACATGTGACTGTGAGTACACCAAGCATCACATTTTTAGCCCCAGATCACCCCCCATCACCCCAATTAACCCCTTGATCACCCCTGTCAATCACTAGTGAAAGGGAAAAAAGTGATCAGTGTAAACTGTCACCTTTTTTTTTTCACTAGTATTGACTGTTAGGTTTAGTTTAGTTTTTAGGCTCCTTTAGGTAGTCAGTTAGCGCCCACCACACCGCATTCGCTGATTAGCGTAGCGCTAATCAGCATTGTTACTTTATAGTATCTGTAAGTCATCAGAACTGATCACAGTCAGATCTATAATAGTATTAGTGTCCCCTTAGCTCGCCCTCCACCCAAAGCGCAGTGTTTTCCCTGATCAGGCCTGATCGGTCGCCCACACGTGCGGTCACCCACCCCCGCCCCGCCGCAGTAAGAAATTATTTTTTTTTGTCACTGCACAATCACTTCACAAGCGCTGCGGCGATAAAAAAAATCAGTTTTGATATTTTTTATCAATTGCAGCGGCTTCCTGTACTTCGCTAGCCTCCCATTTGTAAGACAGGCTTGCTTTTTTTCTTGGGTAGTCTCAGGGAATACCCCCTAAATTTAGTTGTCCAAATGACAAGTAAGGGGTATCCTTCTGAAGAGGCCTACAGGCTTCTGACCCAGTCGGATGAGGAATGGGAACCCTCATCTGACGAATCCAGTGGGTCAGAATACAAACCTGTAGAAAGCAGTGGCAGTCTGACCCAAAGTTCGGACGAGGAGGTTGAGGTCCCTGATACCACCAGGCGTACCCGGCCCCGTGTTGCTAGACCATATGTTGCGCAGGATCCGCTTCAAGGGCAGCAGAGTGGGGCTTGCGCTGTCGGATTACGTGGTGAGGCATATACCAGAAGCGCAGCCCATCCTGGACCTAGTACCAGCACTGCCGTAGAACATGGTGAAGTGGCGAGCACCAGAAGGGCAGTTGAAGCTGGTACGGTGGCATGTGCAGTAGTTCCCCTGTCGCAGCCACTGCACAGACAGGCCCGTAGAGCCCCTAGAGTCCCTGAGGTGCTGGCAAACCCTGATTGGCAGCCGCCATCTTCAGCCGCACCAGTAGTTCCCCCTTTCACCGCCCAGTCAGAAGTTCTGGTTGAGACAGCTCAGATCAGATCGGCACTGGGGTTTTTTGAGCTGTTCTTCACTGCGGAGCTCTTTGACCTAGTCATGGCAGAAACAAACTGGTATGCCACTCAATTTATAACCGCCAACCCGGGAAGCTTTTATGCCCAGTCTTTCCGTCCAAGTTTCCGAAATTAAAACTTTTCTGGGCCTTCTCCTCAACATGGGCCTAACAAAAAAGTATGAATTGCGGTCATATTGGTCCACGAACCCAATTCATCATATGCCCATGTACTCTGCTGCCATGTCCAGGACATGATTTGAGACCATCCTGCATTTCCTGCACTTTAGTGACAACAGCACCTCTTGTCCCAGAGGTCACCCAGCTTTTGACCGGCTCCACAAAATTCGGCCCCTCATAGACCACTTTAACACCAAATTTGCAGATTTTGTGTACCCCTGAGCAAAACATCTGCATAGACGAGTCCATGATACATTTTACCAGGCGCCTTGGCTTCAAACAATACATCCCAAGCAAGCGCTCCCGGTATGGGGTCAAATTGTATAAGCTCTGTGAAAGGGCCACAGGCTATACACACAAATTTTGCGTCTATGAGGGTAAAGATCAGACCTTGGAGCCGGTCGGTTGCCCTGACTACCTGGGGATCAGTGGGAAGACAGTCTGGGACTTGGTGTCACCCTTATTTGGCAAGGGGTACCATCTTTATGTGGACAATTTCTATACAAGTGTGCCCCTCTTCAGGCATTTGTTCCTAGAACAGATTGGCTGCTGTGGCACCGCGCGACCTAGTCGCCGGGGCTTCCCCAAACGGCTCGTTACCACCCGTCTTGCAAGGGGGGAGAGGGCTGCCTTGTGTAACGAACAACTGCTCGCGGTGAAATGGAGAGACAAGCATGACGTTTACATGCTCTTCTCTATTCACGCAGACACAACAATACAAATAGAACGGGCAACCAGTGTCATTGAAAAGCCCTCTCGGTCCACGACTATAATTTGCTCATGGGAGGGGTGGACTTCAACGACCAGATGTTGGCTCCTTATTTACTCTCCCGCAGGACCAGACGCTGGTATAAGAAGGTGTCTATATACCTAATTCAATTGGCTATGTATAATAGTTTTGTTCTCTACAGTAAGACTGGGAGAACAGGATCCTTCTTCAAATTTCAGGAAGAGATCATCGAGAACCTCCTGTATCTAGGAGGTTCCGTGGCCCCAACCACCAGTGTAGTGAGCCGTCTACACGAGCGACATTTCCCCAGTGTCGTTGCTGGTACCTCAAACCAACCGCCTCCCCGAAAAAGATGTCGAGTCTGTAGCAGAAGTGGAATAAGGCGTGACACCCGCTATTTCTGTCCTGACTGCCCTGACCACCCTGCCCTATGCTTAGGGGAGTGTTTCCGGAAGTACCACACTCAGGTACACTTAAGGACGTAGGGACCGCAGGACACAGGTAGATTTTACACAAGGGTCTCTCAGGATACTAGGTTTTGAGTGACCCTAACACACAGGGGTGCTAGTGTGCTACTGCGGATATGTGAAACCTCTCCTTTCACTTGGGATAAAGTGCATAATGTGCTTCGCACCATCTCTGTGCGATTTACACTTTACACATTGTCCTATGGGAGAGGAGAGGATTCTGCTAGGTAAGTAAAGAGTGAAAAGTAAAGAACAAAAAAAAAAAATTTAACAGGTAACAAGAAAAAGAAATCTTGAGTTAGTTTAGGTTTTAAAAGTTTTATGAAGTTCAGGTTTTTTAAAGTTTGTAACGTTAAAATTTATGTGCCTGCTGCCTGTTTTTTCTTCTTTTTTTTTTTTTTTTACTAACCACCCTTTACTTTCCAGCTGGACCAACGGACCAACCGACCAAAACGCTGCAGCAATGATGTTCATTCCGACAGAAGCATTGCGCTGCTGTCAGTTTACATGTGAAGTCGGTGTATGCGGCGCTGCAGGACGAGATTTCTCCTCTGCAGGACAGGTATGTTTGCCCAGGCATGTGAGCTGAGGAGAGGTGTTGGAGTTCATATGCTTTGGCAAACACTTTGTATCAAAAATCTGGCAAAGATGTCTTCCTCCACAACGATCGATTGATCGATGTGAATGGAGAAATCACGTTTACCAGGACATAGGAGCTGAAGTGGGTATGGATGTTTGGGCGGAGCCCCTATGTCCTGGCAATCGCTAGGCCCCTCTTTTTTTTTCTTGCATATTTTTTGGCAGAGATTTTTTCTTCCACATCGATCGATGCGAATGAGGAAATCTGTGCCGTTCATTTTTTCTTCCAGCCCAGAAGCTGAACGGAAAAAAAAATCTCATTACCCGTATGCTCAATATAAGGAGAATAGCAGAAACTCCTAATGCTGGCCATACATGTAATGATTGCGGAGACCCTCAAATGCCAGGGCAATACAAACACCTTACATGTGACCCCATTTTGGAAAGAAGACACCCCAAGGTATTCGCTGAGGGGCATATTGAGTCCATGAAAGATTGAACTTTTTGTCACAAGTTAGCGGAAAGGGAGACTTTGTGAGAAAAAAAAAAGCAATTTCCGCTAACTTGTGCCAAAAAAAAAATCTTCTATGAACTCGCCATGCCCCTCACGGAATACCTTGGGGTGTCTTCTTTCCAAAATGGGGTCACTTGTGGGGTATTTATACTGCCCTGGCATTTTAGGGGCCCTAAAGCGTGAGAAGAAGTCTGGAATCCAAATGCGTAAAAATGCCCTCCTAAAAGGTACTCATTGGAATTAGGGCCCCTTTGCGCATCTTGGCTGCAAAAAAGTGTCACACATGTGGCATCGCCGTACTCAGGAGAAGTAGGGCAATGTGCTTTGGGGTGTATTTTTACATATACCCATGCAGGATGAGAGAAATATCTCTGTAAATGGACAACTTTGTATAAAAAAATGGAAAAAGTTGTCATTTACAGAGATATTTTTCACACACAGTATGGGTATATGTAAAAATACACCCCAAAACACATTGCCCTACTTCTCCTGAGTACGGCGATACCACATGAGTGACACTTTTTTGCAGCCAAGATGCGCCCTAAATCCAATGAGTACCTTTAGGATTTCACAGGGCATTTTGGATTCCAAACTACTTCTCACGCTTTAGAGACCCCTAAAATGCCAGGGCAGTATAAATACCCCACAAGTGACCCCATTTTAGAAAGTAGACACCCCAAGGTATTCTGTGAGGGGTATGGTGAGTTCATGTAAAATTTTATTTTTTGTCACAAGTTAGTGGAATGTAAGAAAAAAAAAATCCATTTCCGCTAACTTGTGACAAAAAATAAAAACTTCCATAAACTCACTATGCCCCTCAGTGAATACCGTAGGGTGTCTACTTTCTGAAATGGGGTCATTTATGGGGTGTTTCTACTGTCTGGGCATTGTAGTACGTCAGGAAACATGACAGGTGCTCAGAAAGTCAAAGTGCGGAAATTCACTTTTTTGCACCATAGTTTGTAAACGCTATAGCTTTTACCCAAACCAATAAATATACACTTATTGAATTTTTTTTATCAAAGACATTCAGAACAATAAATTTAGAGAAAAATTTATATAGAAATTTTTATTTTATTTTAAAATTAGAACAGAAAGAGAAAAATTTCATTTTTTTGCAAAAATGTGGTTAATTTTTTATTAATAGCAAAAAAAAGTAAAAATGTCAGCAACAATGAAATACCACCAAATGAAAGCTATATTAGTGAGAAGAAAAGGAGGTAAAATTCATTTGGGTGGTAAGTTGTATGGCCGAGCAATAAACGGTGAAAGTAGTGTAGTGCGGAATTGTAAAAAGTGGCCTGGTCATTAAGGGTGTTTAAGCTAGGGGGGCTGAAGCGGTTAAAGAAAAGTGTCATCAGAAAATGACCTATTGTTTAAATTAGCATTTTTATGTTAAACATATTTTGTGTGATGTTATTTTTAATTTTCCATGTCAATATCTATATTCAAACAAAACCATAAAACCCTGCAGTTTTCGCACTGGCCACTAAGCCTAATAATAGATGCTATTACTTTATCTGTACAGATTCCTTTACTGAAGTTATCTGTCATTCTAATCCTGCCTATAACGATACCACCTTTCTGTATAGATAAGACAGGATCCTCCATTCACAATAGGTGATTCTCAGAGCTTATCCATTCTTTCCTTGTACAATGACCTCTGCACAGGTCACACAGCATGCCTAGAAAATGCAGATTTCGTAATGCTTTCGAAATGCTGTAAAGAACAGCTCCAGCAAGATAGCCGCCCCCATAATCATGTTCAGAAAATAGAATAAATCTGCATTCAGAAAATAAAAAACGATTAGAAAAATTTGGTTTTAACTGGCAGATAAAATTTTCGGTGACACATTTGCTTTAAATGACTGTATCCCCTCCATATATAATATGTCTGATGATTGAAAAGTTCAGATTTTGCTTGTCTGCGGAACTTTAAATTTACAGCCCACCCCTTCACAGCTCGTAGCTCGTCACATGGCTGGTGAGTTGCCTGTGTTAGCACTGTCCATGGTCACTATTTATAGATGTGCATTCATGGCATGTTTGGGTCCCGTGCTTCGCGGCAGGAGCTAGGCCCTATTTTCAGCACCTGAATAGACATGACAGGTAACCCTGTGTGTCCAGCCACACGTAGCCTACTGGGCTGCTAAAGACACCTCCAGGGGGGAGCACTTTCTTTGTGTGGGCAACTACAAGGTAAGAAGGAGTAATGTTCTTGTCTCTAAAAAGTGCGTATGTAATATTAGAACATGTTTTTAGATTTACTCATTGACGCTGGAACATGAGAAGTTTCAGGGCAGGAGCCTACAGAAGTAGGACATCTCTATGTGTTAATTTCCTCACTTGCACCAGTCGCATGTTCTCACTTGATAAAAGTTTTAATCTCTCCTTATGTTCCTTCACGTTATTGAGCCTATGCTTAGGCATATGACCTTAGTGATAAAATTACAGTCTTAGAGGAGGAATTAGCCTAAATTTATCTTACGCACAAAGACATCATATTATTTGGGGTCCATGAGCTTTGATCTCTACTGCTCCCCAAGTTTTGCCAAAAATGTGCACCCTATAGAACAACACAAGTTCTTTGAGTTTGACTGCTCAGCTCACGGAGTCTTAATGCTGTTCTCTTGTGAAATATCTATATAACAGCAGAATATGCAGTTAGGTGGAGTTCCCCTTTATGTACTTATATGTACTGGACTGGTAAACATTTGATAGGAATGACATATATCCATGTAAACGTCGTCTATTCATTGTGACATACACGCTTGTAAGAAGCCCCTGGTGATGGTCCAAGGTCATTCAGGCTTCTTCTACTGATTTTTTTCTACCTTTGCTTTAGAGACAACTAATATTGACTAAGCATCGAGCTGCATGAACAATGTCCATTAGGGTGATAACTCCACCAAAATAACTCATGCTGAATTGTCAGCTATTGGAGGTAATTGTAGTCTACAGCAATCAAATACAAACTGCAGAGCATGATTGCAGATCCACAATGTACTGTAATCATGTTCCTAGCAAAAGTTGTGACAGTCAGGGCCGTCTTTAACAAGGGGCAAAAGGGGCAGCTGCCCCGGGCCCAGTTGTTCCTGGGGGGCCCAAGGCAGCTGCCTCTTGATCTCCGTTGACCACTGCAGCCAATTTCAATTAAATTGAGTGGCCGTCCACCCCAGATATCAGGCTGTCAGCACAGGGAGGATGCGAACTGTTAGAGTAAGAACTGTGGGAGAAAGGACCTTTCATGACATCATCACCATGTGACCAGTAACATAGCAATATTACTGGTCACATGGCTATGAGGTAATCAAAGGTCCTTTTCCTCTCCCAGGACTCTGTGACTGTGTGGCTGCAGCCTGCAGGAGAAGGGTAGGTCACGTGGGTACAGGCACTGGCCGACTGTCTGCAGAGGAAGAAGATCAGGGATGGCTGCTCAGCAGTGTCTGTAGAGGGGAGAGAGTATGTCAGCACTGGAGAGGTACTGTGGATGTAACTACTGGAGAGGGGTTGAGGATTGTATGCTGTGAGATTATATACTGGGGGGGCTGCTGTATAGGATTATATACTGGGGGCTGCTGTGTGAGATTATATACTGGGGGCTGCTGTATGGGATTATATACTGGGGGGATGCTGTATGGGATTATATACTGGGGGCTGCTGTATGGGATGATATACTGGGGGCTGCTGTATGGTATTATATACTGGGGGGATGCTGTATGGGAATATATACTGGGGGGGATGCTGTATGGGATTATATACTGGGGGGGGGGGCTGCTGTGTGAGATTATATACTGGGGGGGGCTGCTGTATGGGATTATATACTGGGGGATGCTGTATGGGATTATATACTGGGGGCTGCTGTATGGGATTATATACTTGGGGGATGCTGTATGGGATTATATACTGGGGGGGATGCTGTATGGGATTATATTATACTGGGGGGGATGCTGTATGGGATTATATACTGGGGGGGCTGCTGTATGAGATTATATTCTGAGGGGCTGCTGTGTGGGATTATATACTGGGGGGCTGCTGTGTGTGATTACATACTGGGGGGCTGCTGTGTGTGATTACATACTGGGGGGCTGCTGTATGAGATTATATTCTGAGGGGCTGCTGTGTGGGATTATATACTGGAGGGCTGCTGTATGAGATTATATACTGGAGGGCTGCTTTGTGGGATTATATACTGGAGGGCTGCTTTGTGGGATTATATACGGGGGGGCTGCTGTGTGAGATTATATACTGGACGGTGCTATATACTATAGGGTGCTATACTGTGGGGTGCTCGGGTGCACTGTAACGCTAGGTTGAGCCGAGCCCCGGTCTCCTTCCTGAACTGCAGAGCGGTGCCCACCTCTAGCCCTGAGCCCAGCTGCCCAAAGCACTGATCCTGAGCCGCTGGAGTCTCAGAACTGGAAGGATTTACAGTAATTCATTGTAAGCTGTATTATATATGGTGGTGGAGCGCGTGACTGCATGCTAGGGCGTGGGAAGGCGGGATCCAGGGGGCCCAAGTAAATTCTCGCCCAGGGTCCAATCAATATTAAAGACGGCCCTGGTGACAGTAGATGGTTTGGATGGGCTTAGGGCCGTAACTGCCTAGAAACCACAAATCAAATACTTACAGTGCATTTGGAGAATCTTCAGATCCCATCACTGTTTTCACATTTTGTTACATTGCGGCCTTGTGCTAAAATTTTAAAGAAATCTAGTTTTTCCCATCATTCTGCACTCAATCCCCCACAATGAGAAAGTGAAAACAGAATGTTAGAAATCTTTTATCATTTATTGAAAAGGAGAAACTAAAATCTTGCATTAACATAAGTATTCAGGCCCTTACTCAGGACTTAGTTTAAGCCCCTTTGGTGGCGATTCTAGCATCCAGTCTTCTTGGTTATGATGCCACAAGGTTTGCACACTTGGATTTGGAGATTTTCTGCCATTCTTCTCTGCAGATCCTCTCAAGCTCTGTCGGGTTGGATGGGGACCGTCAGTGGACAGCCATTTTAAAGTTTCTACAGAGACATTCAATTGGGTTCAAGTCAGGGCTGTGGCTGTACCACTCATTCACAGAGTAGTCCCTAAGACACTCCTGTGTTGTCTTGGCTGTGTGCTTAGGATCACTGTCTTGTTGGATGGTGAACCTTTGGCCCAGGCTGAGGTCCAGGGCACTCTGGATAAGGTTTCATTAAAGCAGACCTGAGTTTTCATAGAATTCATTGTAGAATCATAATTGTAAAACAATAGGTCTTTTCTTTTTTGGGCTTCCTTGATGTCTTCCTCAGCTATATTATTCCCTATTTCACTTGCACAGCTAGATGCATTTCTCTGACAAGCAGGGGCATCTCCCTTCTGTGCAATCTGCCAGTACTGTATGCAATTACCTCACTTCCCTTACTTCCCACCATATTTGCTTTCTTCTAGGGAGCTCAGAAAGCTAATAAGGATGGGCAGATCACACTTACAGACACACAGGAGCTTATCTGCTCTTCAGAAGCAAAGTAGAAGCAAGACCTCAGCTAGCTCTGAAACACCCCCATTTCTTGTGAACTGTCTCTGTTACTAGAGATGGATCTAGCCTAACAACAGACAGTGGACTGCAAATTAGGTGGAAGTGAAACCCCTTTTCGACATGACTTTACAGCTTTTTTCAGATGAATGCAGGCAGATTTTTTTTTTAAATGAAGTGATTAAGAAATGTGCTTGTTACATCATTCTCTATTAAATTAGATTGTGTGAAAGTACAGTCACTCTTTAACAATATCACAGTACTTTGCTCCATTTAACTTTTCCTCAACCCTGACCAGTCTCCCCGTCACAGCCTCTGAAAAACACCCCCACAGCATGATGCTGCCACCATGATGATTCACTGTAAAGATGTAGGCAGGTGATGAGCACTGCGTGATTTTCTCCAGACATGATGCTTAGAATTGTGGCCAAAAAGTTAAAGGGGTTGTCTCATCATAGACAATGGGGGCATATCGCTAGGATATGCCCCATTGTCTTATAGGTGTGGGTCCCACCGGTGGGACCCGCACCTATATAGAGAACAGAGCTTACAAGTGTCTTGGCTTCTTTCTGGCCACTCTGCCATAAAGCGCAGATTGGTGGAATGATGCAGTGATGGTTGACCTTCCATTGGTTTGTTGGTCATCTTTCTTATGAAGGCCCTTTTCTCCTGATTACTTAGTTTGGTAGGGTGGTAGCTTTAGGAATTCAGCTTGAGGAGTCCTGGTTGTTCCAGACTTCCATTTAAGAAATATGTACTCTTTGGAACTTTCTGTGCCACAAACATTTTTGTACCCTTCTCCAGTTCTGTGACTCCACACAATCCTGTCTCTAAACTCTACAGCCAGTTCTTTCCTCCTCATGGCTTGGTTTTTGTTCTGATATGCATTGTTAAGCTTTGAGATCTGTGGGGATTCGCTCTGGTAGGCAGGGTAAGTGGTCGCAGAATAGAAGCACCAAAAACAAAACTTGATCCAACTGCAGTGTTTATTCACACAAGCAGGTATTAACGGTTAACAGTTCAGTAGTCAACTTTATCTTAGTTGACAAAGTCCAGGTGTTCATTCACACCATGCTGCAGTTTTTCCCATACAGAGTCAAAATCCAGGCATTAGTTGACGCACACACACTTCTAAGCAAAAAGTTCCTTCCTGCTGCCGTCCAGCTGGCTTTTAAGACAGCTATGTGTCGGCAAAGCCCCGGACCAGCACCCAAGATCCAGTCCGATGCTTGACCTCACCTGGCTGTCAATTAGTCCAGCAGCACATGCTGGGAGGAAAATACCCTCCCCTCCAGACCAAACCTTTTACTGTGTTACAGACCTTATAGACAGGGCTGTGTCTTTCCAAATCATGAGCAGTCAACTGAATTTACCACAGGTGGAATCCAATCAAGGTGTAGAAACATGATCAAGAGGAATGGAGGCCCCCAAAGCTAAATTTCAAGTGTTATACTAAAGGGTCTGAATACTTAAGTTTATGCAAAATTTTAGTTTTTCTTTTTTAATACATTTGCAGACATTTCTAAAACTATATTTTCACTTTCACATTAAGGGTTATTGAGCGCAGACTGATGTGGAAAACTTAAATTTATTTTCATTTTAGCACAAGGCTGTAACAAAATATGAAGAATTTCCAAATGCATTGGATAGGTATCTGAATTGTGGTAAGCTTAGGCTAGTTTCACACTAGCGCTTTTAGGCAGGCTGTTATGGCAGGGAATAGCCTGCTGGATCTCTCTGCATTCGGACGTTGCCAGAAGCTACCAGATTGCCATACGGATTTATTAACTATAATGGGGATCGGAGGTGATCTGGTATTTGCCAAACTTTGTGCAGTGGTTTTAGTCTGGCTGATTCTCGACATGTTCGCCAGGTTGCGGCCGGATTCCCACCAGTCTCCATTGTAGTGTGAAATTTCTTTAGGTTCTTTTCATAATCACCTCCAGATGACCTTGCACTTGCCTAGACAGGAGACGTCTTCTCAGGTTCATATATGAGACATGACATAATGTATGTGAAATGACACACTTGTGAAGGCTGTATTGTTATACAGGTGTTGCGACCATGCGGGCTTCACTCGAGTGCACACAATACTTAACAGCAATACTGCACATAGCCAGAAAGTCTTCACTGCAAATACTGTATAATAAAAATCAATAATAGACATAGTTTTATATTGATCGCGCTATCGTGACCTGTCGTGTCCATAGAGTCCCTATAATAAGTGACATATACATAGTTACATAGTTAATATGGTCGAAAAAAGACATTAATCCATCAAGTTCAACCAAGGGATAGGTGGTTATGTGCCACCTATGACAGTGCCTTCCAAAATGATTCACCCCCTTAGTATTTTCTTCTGTTTTATTGCATTACAAATAGATTTTAATTCAGATTTTATGTAATAGACCTGATAAAATAGTCAAAATTGTCCCAATGGAATGGAAAAAATACATTTAATATATTTCATAAATAAATACATAAAACTGAACAGTTGTGTTTGCCTATGTAGTCACTAGTGATGAGCGAGCATGCTCGGCCGAACTGGTGTTCGGCCCGAGCATTGCCATGCGCGTGTTCAGCCGAGTATTCGGCACCTGAGGGGTTAATTGCGCGGATTACAGCGCCCTTTCAAAGGTCGGGTGCCGCCGGGCAGCAGGGGGCCGGTATGTACACGCCTGTTGGTATATTCTAACTTCAAGCATCCTCGTCACCATGGAAACGCCTCGGTGTTAGAATATACCATCAGATCTGAGTTTTCACGATCGTGAAAACTCAGATCTGAAAAAGCTGGCAGTTTTTTGGGGAACCAGACACCCTCTCCTCTTCCTAGCAGTGGGTGCCTGGGGTTTTCCCACTGACTTACATTGTGCTCGGTGCTCGGTAGAACACACGAGCATCGCGATGTGTTTGGCCAGAGCACACGAGCACTTTGATGCTCGCTCATCACTAGTACTCACTCCCTGTGCCCATGGGGACCTCTAAACAAAATCTGGTCCAATAAATGAACTTCAGAAGTCACATATTTAGTTGAATAAAGTCCCCCTCAGTGCAATAAAAGTGTCACATAATCTCACATAAATACACCTGTTCTGAAAGGCCTCGGAGTCTAAACACAAGCAACATGAAGACCAAGGAGACTCCAAACATGTCAGGCACAT
The DNA here is from genome assembly GCA_033119425.1 of Bufotes viridis. Taxonomy (NCBI): domain Eukaryota; kingdom Metazoa; phylum Chordata; class Amphibia; order Anura; family Bufonidae; genus Bufotes; species Bufotes viridis. Next base: position 533,506,443 of record CM065590.1, on the reverse strand, counting down.
GCTGCCCATGTGCCAAAAACTGAAATGTATAATTTACTACAGTTTTATGGTGTGTTGAAGTGCTAGGCTGCAGTTGCCCACCCTCATCTGCTAAACTTTGCACGCATTATTTTTATTTATTTTTTTAAATAGCTAAATTTTTAGCACAATGTCATTTGTACCAAACTTTTTAACATAAACCTGGCATAAAATTTTGGCAAATGACTCTCAAAGTTGTGGAGTGGTTGGGTTATAAAAAAAATCTCAAACTTCTCACACCCCACAAAGCACCGCTAAACCCATGATAACAAAATGAAAACAATACGGCACAACTACAAATCTGACAGGAGAAGGCAGCCCACCAAAACTTACAGACCGGGCACTAACCCCTTGAGGATAAGTCTGTTTAAAAATGGCACCCGCTCCAGAGTGCAGCAGGCATCATAGCCGGCTGGTTTCTGTTTTAAACAGCTGACACCCGGGGCTAATGACATGGTCAGTTATGACCACATCATCTGAGACATCTTTCCCTGAGAACGCTGAGCTCCTGTGGCCAGAAAGGCTCCCCCACGTGGTTATTGGTGGAGCCGTTCTTCCTTGTGGTAGCCTAAGCCCCTCTGAAGGATCCAAGGCAACCACAGCAATAGTTTCTATGGACTCCTGCCTGTGGCAGGGCTTAGTAGGAATGTATTGAATGTCCCATAGGCAGCAATAGTAATTCATTGCCATCTATTGGATCTAAGGATCGCACGTTCAAGTCCCCTAAGGGAACTTAAAATATGTGTAAAAAAAAAAAAAGTTGAAAAATATATAAAAAATTGTTCCCATAAATTTTTTTCCCATAATAAAATTAAAATGATAAAAAATAAAGATAATTTGCATTGCTTCTTCCCAAAATGGTCGTACTGTTAAAATATAAACGTATTTATCCCATACGCAGACGCTGTAATGGAAAAAAAAAATAAATAGCCAATTTGCCACTTCACCTCTCAAAAAAAATTCATAAAAGTGATTAAAAAGTCCTCTACACTTTAAAATGGTATCAATAAAAACTACAGATCGCCCTGCAAAAATGAGACCCCACACATCTTTGTAGATGTTACTATTAAAAAAAAAAGTTATGGGAATCAGAATATGGTGATGCAAAGAAAAAAAAAGTTTTTTCAAAGTTTTTATTTTTTAAGTATTGAGGAACAAGAAAAAACTATATAAATAGGGTATAGATGTAATCATACTTACCCAAAAAATGGTCACTTTTACCACATAGGAAATACCATAAAAATAAAACTCATAAAACTGTGGCAGAATTGCTTTTTTTGTTTTCCAATTTCACCCCATTTGGATTTTATTCTACCTTTTCATTAGATTCTATGCAATATAAATTGTTGCCATTAGAAAGAAAGTACAACTTGTCCCACAAAAAAACATCCCTTCATACGTCTATTTGAACGAAACAGTAAAAACATTATGGCTCCTGGAAGGCAGAGAGTAAAAAAAGAAAACAGAAAATCGCCCTGTCCTCAAGGCAGGGGCCTACACAGATCTCAGAGGGCCCCATTACAAAACTTAGTATGAGCCCCCCTGCCCCTCCCCCCCCCCCCCCAATTTCCCAGTACACATGTGACAATCACTCCCAGGAAACACAAAGTGCAAAGCGCTAGATTTTTGAGAAAGTAACAAATTTTAGTTTTAAAAAATTATAATAAAAAGAAGTCGCCCTCCACTCCAATACCCTTTTTGACTTCTTTGTCAGAAAAAGTTGAATAGTGTAGGTGCCTCATAAATATGGTGTTCATTCTGAACACCATATTTCCCATTGTATTTACACCAGACAGCTGGCAAAAATACATGGATAAGTCTGCTTCCCTTCAGTTACAAAGCTGTCTTCCTGCAGCCACCACTAGGGGGAGCTCAGTGCATAGGCATTTTTACAGTTATCATTTACAGGAAGCTGAAGTAATCACTTTGCACTGAGCTCCCCCTAGTGGCGGCTGCATGAAAATACAGTGTTTTCTTGTCAGGAGAAGAAGATGTTCAGCTTCCTGTCCCCCTCCCCTCGGCCTCCTAGGAGTTGCATGGTCTGTCTCCATTGAAGATACACTACTGGTCAAGGATAATAAGAGATTAAACAAAGACACCAAAGTTAACACTACAAAAAACATAGCTGAGACGGAAGTACCATAGGACCACTATAAGCCATATACTCCAAAGAGTGGGGCTCTATGGAAGAGTGGGCAGAAAAAAAGCAATTGCTTAAAGGAAAACACATGTGGCAGACTTCCCAAACACATGGAAGAAGGTTCTCTGGTCATAGGAGACTAAAAGTGAACTTTTTGGCCATTATAGGAGAGGCTATGTGTGGCACAAACCCAACACTTCCCATAACCCCAAGAGACCATTCCCACAGTGAAGCATGGTGGTGGGAGCATCATGCTGTTGGGAAGCTTTTCATTAGCCAGCACTTGAAAACTAGTCAGGATTGAAGAAAAGATGGAAGGCAGTAAATACAGAACCATTCTTGAAGAAAATCTGTTCCGTCTGCCAGAGATTTGAGACTGAGATAGAGGTTCCCTTTTCAGCAGGACAGTAGTTCAAGGGGAAGCATGTAAGACCAGACCTTAATCCAATGGAGAATCTGTGACATTGTGACATGACTTGCAGATTGCTGTATACCTACACAACCCATCTAACATGAAGTAGTTAGAGCAGTTTTGCCTGGAAGAATGGGGAACAATCCCAGAATGTAGATGTGCTAAGCTTATAGAGACATACCTGAAGAGAAAGATTATAAATGTGGCAGGGCTGCTGACCTCAGCCCATCCCTGACATCACCATGCCCCCTTTTTGGAAAAGTGGCGAAGACAGCAGAGAAACACCAGAGTTGTGTTGAAAAAATTGCACATGTGCAGTTTGTGACTTTTTCACGTCAGAAAAACAATAGTTATAATAAATATGCCCCTTAGTGCCCAGATAAATAGAATCAAACTGTACCCAGGCCCATAGTGGCATACCGTATTCAAATGCATAGTTTGATATAATGTCCAAATAAATAGTACACAGAGCATGCAAAAAAATAGTGTTATACAGTGTCCAGATAAATAGCACCAACTGTGTCCAGATAAACAGTATCATCTGCCAAATATGGGTGATGGATAAAATGTGTATTCTAATGGACAACAAGAGCAGATAAATGGTGTCGTACCAGTCTTATATGGCAACTAGATAAATACTGTCGAGATAAATAGGACCATACAGTGCCTGGATAAACAGTACCATACTGCAACCAGTGTCCAGATAATCAGTGTCATGCGCTGCCTTACACCCACCTGGGTTTTCTGGTTGTTGGTGTTGGTCCTGTGTAGAACAATACCAGGGGATTGTATTTTCCAGATGTTGTCCTCCGATTGCCCTTTCTTGTAAAAGGAGCGGTTTCGTTGATGCATATGTAAGAAATCTAAGTTTTCGCCCTCTGGGGACATTTGCATGTTTTATTGCGCAGTGTAGTAGATGTAACTATGCTTTTATGACAATGATCAACAGAAAAAGACTCTCTATGCCAAGACCGACGCCTAAAGGAAGGGGAAGTATAACTGAAAGGATTGTTCTCTTCTTTTGGATCTATTCCTTTTGGCAGAAATTGTAAAAAAAAAAAACACACAAAAAACAGAATTAAACAAATGTGATCTGCATTCATTACATCACTACCATTACTATGACAAACCCAATTAATTATAACTGCTGAATACTGGTGTGTGTGTACAGCGGCTAAGTGAGCCCAATATTTGCTATCACATAAATCTCATTGAGATCAGCGTAGCTACATACTGAATTGTCTGTAACGGTGTACTCATTTACACATACAATATTTTATATTTACTCCCATAATTCTATGTACCAGGGCACTTTGAAGACCTATAGCTCTTATTGACCTATACTGTACTTCCTGAGCCAAATAATTCAAGAAAAGACTGACATGCAGACATATTTTTGGAGTGCATTAGATGCATTGCATTGGTTCAGCACCCACCAAAATGATGTTCTCACCTTAGAGTGCTTTTTTAGCATCAAGTTAATTGATTTTCATTTAATTTCCGATAACTTTGGTTCTTTGCTAATATGGACGCTGTGTATTTTCCCATTTACAGCTATGGATAACTTTGAATATAGTATACAGATCAATGACCGTGACTGGGAGGAATTTTACTCTACGGCTGAGGAATGTGGCTTAATGCAAGTGTCCCTGGCCACAGCGGAGGAAATCTGTTTGAGTGACACCGAAAAAGAAGATACTACTAACCGCACACTGTCCAACAAGCCCAAGTTCATTCGCATCAGCTTGTGCCCACCACCACAAGAGGAACAACCAGCTCTACAGATCTCTCAGCCAGTTGTGTCTCAGTCCGTACAAAAAAGCAACAGGTGGCTACACCCAGATGAAGATGTACTGTCAGGTAGCGAAGATGAAGAAGAGTTAGGATCAGTCATCAGATTTCTTTGCCAAAAGGAGTATATGCTGCAAAATAAGGAATCAGAGCACAGTATAGACATTCCACTTCCAAAGTCAGTAGACCATGATGTAAGCAACCCATGGAATGAAAATACAAAGATCCATTCAGAAAGGGAAAGTATAGTTGAATACATGAGAACGCTGAACCTTGACCGAAATGTTCAATATAAAGAAGACCCCCAGATGCATATGGGTAAAACCACAATGGAACGAAGTACTAATACAGAGGTGGAATTGTGGCACCCCAGTGCAGGACCTACAGTGTCTGTACAGCCTGATGGTAATCCAAGACCCAGTGCCAACTTGAATGACCCTAATAATTCACTGGATTGTGCACATAAGTTTGAGAGTTGCTCCTCGGTAAATGGCTGTCTACAAGATGACAAAATTCCTGATGTAAGTAGAAGTAGAGATGACACAACAGGTGAAATGTGGTACTCAAGACATGAGGCTACTTTGTCAGGTCTCCTCTGTAAAGATAATTGTGTCAATGAAGAACATGAGATGCCTGATGGTCCAACAAGTCTTGAGAAACCTCCTTCCTCCAAGCATGATGGACTTGTCTACTACAGCATGGAAAACAATGCTCAGGACAATAGTTGTGAGGTGGCAGTAGAAGCCAGTCTAAATTCCTCAGCCGTGGAGCAAAATGTCCAAACTTCAACTATCGAAGAATTACATTCATGTGTCTCCCAGTCAGATGGCCTAGAAGTGAAGGCTACATCAAATACATCTAACCCTGTAGATTATACGACCACCATCCACAGCCCTGTACCTGTTAATACAACCACAAGAGCTTGGAGAAATCCGATGCTAACTCAGCCGTCCTCAGTACACTCTAGGAAGACAGTCCTGACCTTACCTGAAATGTATGACTTTTTCTTTGATGATATTTCAGACACTGTATCTCTTGAGACAGAATCAATCATGGCAAGCAAAGATGACATTGTGTATACCCCAGAGATGTACGACTATTTCTTTCTTGAGGATGAGGAGGAAAATGTACCGAAATGCAAAGGTGACAACACAAGTCAAGCATCAGGTACAGATTTGGCCTTGGCTTCCACGTCCTCAGTGGCTGCTACTTGGCCTGAAGCCTGTGAGTTTTTCTTTGCTGATGGGCCTCAAAATGATGACAGGGAGGGAATTTTGTTCAGTATGCCGTCTTCCCAAGTAACAAGTGCTGCAGACATTAGCCAGTCCTTTGTTCCTGAAGAACTAAAGGGATTCAAAGTGAGGAGAGCACATCACAGGAGAGGCCCAGATGGGAGTCTCATTCCTCAAGATCATCACAGGCCATCCAAAATATCAGGTAATGGTTGGAACCCAAGACTAAAATACCATAACTATAACAACTGCAGGATATGATGACGCTTTGCTTTAATGTTTGTTTGCAGGCTCTATTGTGCCACATTTGTCCCCCAGCAGGAGTGATGCTTGCTTAGTATTCCTTGCCTTTGCATCTTGGGCTGTGAAATCTTCAGACTTGCAGTCTTCAGATGGATGGAAAACAGGTGTGTCCGATCTTCCTGCCTACTTTTGAGAAGTTAATGTATACCAGCGTGACACACTTTATATTTCTTTAAAAAAAACTATTCTGCCGCAAATAATTACTGAAATCTACAGCAGATCCGAGCTGCCATAGATTACATTCTGGCTTGTGGACTGCTGGAGGAGCCATGTTATTTGCGCCTCCTCGTAAACTACATGGCTCCTCCAGCAGCGTAGGCCCCATTAAGACTGGTTTAGAAGATGCCGGTCTTGAGTAATCAGGGCCTATAAGGACTACAAGTAGCAGCTTGTTGCATTATGCACAAAGACGCATGCAAACATGAATTAATGTAAAATGCATTAGGCCGGGTTCACATCACCGTTTATTTTTCTGTTCTTCTGATCCGTCAGAAGAACAGAACAAAGCAAAAAAACAATACTGTATTTTTTGCATCCATTATGATCAGTTATACATATTTGGCATCCGTTTTAGCCATTTCCATATGAGAACCGTTATTTTAGACGGGCTAAAAAAAAGTCCTTCAATTTTTTTTTTTTTTTAAATAACAGATCTCAGATGGAAATGGATAAAACGTATGCCAAATATGCATAACTGAGCATAACGGATGCAAAAAATACAGTATCCATTTTTTTGGTTTATTTTTCTGTTCGTCTGACGGATCAGAAGAACAGAAAAATAAACGGTGATATGAACCCGGTCCTACTGCTATACTTACTATGTAAAAATTAGAAACCTATATTCTACATTGCACTGAATGTTGTATGCCAAAAGCCCATGAGAGGCAAGTCTTTTAGTATATGAAAATTAAAAGCTCTTTGCACATATATTTGATCAAGAATATGTCGGGGCCATCTACCAGCAACAAGCTTCTAACAGACGGGCCGACATATTCTTGATCAAATATATGTGCAAAGAGATTTTCATTTTCACATAGTAAGTATAGCAGTAATGCAGCGTACATTTATTCATGTTTCCAATGTTTGCATGAGTCTTTGTGCATAAAGCAGTGTGCTGCTACTTGTAGTCCTTGTTTGCTTTTACGTTGCAGCTATGGTAGTGTGCACCTGTATTCCCCTTTTTATGCATGGTTTGGAGGTGGTGGTCTAACTCTCTGTAGAATCAGGGGCTATACCCATGGCTTAATCCTCTGCTTTGTCTGAAATTTCAAGTAATAGACTTATTATCTTGACATTATGTACAGCACTGACCTTACAGGAACATGGTATGGAATTGATAGAAACATTTTTGGAAGAATTTTAGAATTGAAATTTACTGTTTTACATAAGAGTTTTATAGAACTTGGTGTAAAAACACATTGAAATTTTTAAGAAATAGATCTGAGCTTAAAGTATAAGGCCTCTTTCACACGGGCGTCATGTTTGACGCCCGGATAAGAGGCGGGTGCGTTGCGGGAAAATGCACGATTTTTCCGCGGAAGTGCAAAGCGTTTTAATGCGTTTTGCACGGGCGTGGGAAAAATCGCCATGTTCGGTACCCAGACCGGAACCCAGACTTCATCACTGAAGTCCGGTTTCGGGTTGAGTATTCGGTAGATTTTATTATTTTCCCTTATAACATGGTTATAAGGGAAAATAATAGCATTCTCAATACAGAATGCTTTGTAAAATGTGGATTAAGGGGTTAAAAATAAAAATAAATTAAACTCACCTTATCCACTTGATCGCGTAGTTGCCATTTATTCTAAGGTGAGTTAATTTTTTTATTTTTAACCCCTTAATCCACATTTTACACATTTTATAAGGGAAAATAATAAAGATCTGGTCCCGTCTCTTAGCAACCTTGCGGGAAAATCGCACTGCATCCGCACTTGCTTGTGGATGCTTGCGATTTTCCCGCAGCCCTATTCACTTCTATGGGGCCTGCGTTGCGTGAAAAACGTACAATGACAAGCATGCTGCGATTTTCACGCAACGCAGAAGTGATGCGTGAAAATCACCACTCATGGGCATAGCCCCATAGAAATGAATGGGTCTGGATTCAGTGCGGGTGCAATGCGTCCACCTCACGCATTGCGCCCGCGTGAAAGGGGCCTAACTGTCATTACTGGTAGTTTTTCAGAATAATCTGCCATGTGAGTGTATATGAGAAATAAAACAATTTCTAGCCATTATATGATTTGTATCTGACATTTAGCATATTTTCCCATCTGAAATCTGTCTGTAAGGCCACATTAACATGATCGTCCACATCCGATCCACATTTTTTCCTACTTGGATGTGGACCCAATTATTTCAACGGGGCTGTAAATGATGCAGACAGCACACTGTGCTTGAAATAAATTCTACGCAGTGAGCTGCCAGAATGTTTTACATTAGACATTAGGAGCTCAGCCCACTATAACTATATATTAAGAAAACAATCACAGAAATTTAGGCCCAATTATAAAAAATAAAAAAAAAGGTGTCCAAGGGCGGATATTCACTTTAAGTGCTCATTCAGATCAAGATATTTTTAGAGACCGGTAAAATATTGGCTAAAATGGAAAGAAAATTCATATGTTCATATGGCTCACATCTTTTCAAAATTACTGCATATTAAATTCTGGACCTCCCCCCTATAGAAATGAATCAGATGAGTGTGAAATATGGATACCGGAAAATATACTATTTGTTGTCAGTATATGCACCATTTCTAATCCATATTTACATCTGTCGGAATAAGGCCTTAGGCTGAGATCACACTAGAATGTGAGAACACGTTTGAGACACCAACAGAATTAATTACTTTTTATTGAATTGAACCAGTGCCAAAACGTATCAGTTGACTTCTGTTACATCATAAAACTTTTTGTATTTTTATCTTCTATAACTTATCAACTTACATTCCATAGCTCATAGGGGTGTTTACAGACAAACGTATGTTTCATCACATGTGGGCAATTGGTGACGTAATGTGTGAGACTCCTGAATTTGTGGATCTACTCTGTTTCCTATAAACTTATCCCTTACCCTTTTGATTTTCCAGCTCTACTGGCAAACATCGGTGCTGTCTCCGCCATTCAGTATTTACGGAGGCGAAGTAAAAGAACCTGGCAAGAATCTCCACCAGACTCTGGAGATGAAACCTAATCTTCCCCAAAAATCTGATCTACAAGTCCAAGGAGCAACAGTATGGATGGAAAGGTCTCCAGATTGCATGATGGCGATCTGCCTGTAGCTCACATCTACTCATTCCCTGAAAGTGAAGCCAATTTGAGACTCCTGCTTCAGTATTGAATGTATCCAAGATGAGTATAATTTATTTCACAGCACCTTAGGCAAGAGTTTGAAGAAACATGAGTAGGTTAGCGGTGGACACATTCGGAAGGTCATCAAGTATGTTTTCTGGAAGAAGTACGTTATATTATAGACTTCTGAGGTAACGGGCCAGGTCATGTTCTTCAGCCTGACACGGTCAGCATTTTATAGACCAGTTTGAGGGTTCTCAGATCCAGTGGCTGTCACTTGAAGTCGCAGTGGGAGTTCAGTGGAAACACAAGGGAGCTTTGTGCTGGGATTCTTCTGCCTGCAGTGTTGCTGTAATACATAATAAATTGTGTCTAGTTTACTCCCCTCAGTACCTGACCAGACATTACATTGTGTCTCCGCACATCCTAGAACTTGGTCTGTCCATGTGTTTTTACCTGGAGTCATAAATCATCAAAGTAAATATGCAGCCTATAGTGAAGGAGTTTTTTGAAGACGAGACAGATGTCTGCAAACATTTTCAAGAAAGTAGATTCCCATGAATGAACCTAGGAATGAAAAGTTCATTCTTAAGCCTCATGCACACAACCATATGTTTGGTCCGCATCCGATCCACATTTTTTGGATTTCAATGGGGCGCCATAAAATGCGGACAGCACACGGATATCACCTGTGTGTTGTTGGCATCCGCATGTTTGGGCCGTAGCCCTGCAAAAATATAGAACATGTCCTATACATGTCAATTTTGCCCGACAAGGATAGGATATTTATCTTGAAGGGAAAAAGAAAACGTCAGTATGTCCATGGCTGGTATCTGTGTTTTGCAGATTGCAAAAAACATACGGTCATGTGCATGAGGCCTTATTCACACAGTGTTTGGTCAGTGATTGTGACTAGTGATAAAAGCGAGCTTCGGATGCTTAATCTGAAGTTGCTTCGTTCAAAACTTCGGAATAATACTGTACGGAAATTCATCTCTGTACAGTATTAGAATGTATGGGCTTCGGTTCTAAGGTATTAGTCAGAACCGAAGCAGAGTTCTGCTTCAAGTTTTAAACTGGTTTACCACTTTAAAAATCAACTACTGAAGGGATGAGTGAACTTCATATTTTGAAGTTCGTAATCGGATTGGGGTATATGCTGAATTGCGTTATGGATTCCGTTACCACGGACCATTACGCAATTCCATGACGGAATGCCTTTAGAGGCATTCCGTTATTCATTCCGTCATAATAGAAGTCTATGGCCTAGAAGGTCGATGTGCTGTTGACAAACAAAATTTTTTGGTGCAGCATAAAAGGTACAATCTCCTGAAAAAAAATGTGCTCGTTTGTCAGGGCAATTATTGGGAATGAGTGTTCATGGGAATATTAGTTCCCAATAATTGTCCAGGTCCTTGGCCCGTGTACAAGGGCCCATATACTGGACTTTCATGCTGGTACTAAGCTTGTTCTCCCATCATACTTCATCCTGGCAGCAATACATTCTGAAAACAGTGTGACAGATTGTCTAAGCCAGGGGTCAGCAAACCCCGACACTCCAGCTGTGGTGAAACTGCAACTCCCAGCATGCACACTTGCTTGGCGGTTCTCAGAACTCCCATAGAAGTATATGGAGCATGCTGGGAGTGGTTGTTTCACCACAGCTGGAACGCCAAAGACTGCTGATCCCTAGTTAGAATTCTGCGTCATTTTGTGTCAAGAACTAGCATACCTGCCTTGCCCCATAATTATGTGTTTTACACACATTTTGTACCCGACTAGTCAAGGGGGCGTGGCTTAGCAGAAAGGGGCAGGGTTTGGTGGTAAGAGGAATATATTAAAATGCACCAATATTTACCACAATTTTGAAGCATAATAAGCCAGCCAATAGAGTGTTTATGTTATCGCCGGCCTCTTCATAACTGCGGAGCATCCAGCGCCAGTTCTAAATGTAAGACAGCTTCCGAGCTGTCTTACATTTAAACCATTTTCTACGCCTAAAAGTCGCAGATAGCAGCACAACTAACCATTCATCAGCGCCTGAAATATGCCTAATTTAATATTTTAACTTAGTAAATGACGCCCATAGTGTCATAAATAGAGTTGAGCGAACTTGTATTTTAAGTTCGGCGTCCAAAGTTCGGGTTGGGGTTATCGAAGCATCCCGTTATGGATTCCACTACCACGGACCATAACGGCATTTGGAATCCATAAGGGGATTCTTCAATGAACCCGACCCTTGGACAACACGAAGGACCTGGGGTGACGTCACCGTCATGTGATCAGTGCAGGGGACGTGGCTCAGCACTGGATTGGACAAGAGGTGATCCAGTACTAAGCCACGCCCCCTGCACTGATCACATGACGGTGACGTCACCTCAGGTCCTTAGTGTTGTCCAAGGTTCGGGTTCATTGAAGAATCCCCTTAGGATTCCAAATGCCGTTATGGTCCGTGGTAGCGGAATCCATAACGGGATGCTTCGATAACCCCAACCCAAACTTTGGACGCCGAACTTAAAATACAAGTTTGGACCTGTCAGATATGTAGGTATGTATGTAAAAAGTGTAATTTATCCCTTTAACCACATCAGCCCCCCTAGCTTAAACACCCTTAATGACCAGGCCATTTTTACAATTCTGCACTACACTACTTTCACCGTTTATTGCTCCGTCATACAACTTACCACCCAAATGAATTTTACCTCCTTTTATTCTCACTAAAAGAGCTTTCATTTGGTGGTATTTCATTGCTGCTGACATTTTTACTTTTTTTGCTATTAATCAAAAATGACCGAAATTTTTGCAAAAAAATGACATTTTTCACTTTCTGTTGTAATTTTTTTTTTAAAAACTACATTTCTATATAAATTTTTCTCTAAATTTATTGTTCTACATGTCTTTGATAACAAAAATCCAATAAGTGTATGTTTATTGGTTTGGGTAAAAGTTAAAGCGTTTACAAACTATGGTGCAAAAAAGTGAATTTCGGCATTTTGAAGCAGCTCTGACTTTCTCAGCACCTGTCATGTTTCTTCAGGTGCTAGAATGCCAGGATAGTATAAATACCCCCCAAATTACACCATTTTAGCAAGAAGACACCCCAAAGTATTCGCGGAGGGGCATGGTGAGTTCATGTATCATTTAATTTTTTTTCACAAGTTAGCCGAAAGTGACCCTTTTGAGGAAAAAAATAATAATAAAGTTTCCATTTCTGCTAACTTCTGGCAAAAAAAAAAAAAATCTCAGACGGACTCACTATGCCCCTCAGTAAATACCTTGGGGTGTCTACTTTCCGAAATGGGGTCATTTGTGGGGTGTGTTTACTGTTCTGGCATTTTAGGCGGGCTAAATTGTGAGCAGCCCTATAAAACCTAAAGGTACTCGTTGGAATTTGGGCCCCTTTGCGCACCCAGGCTGCAAAAAAGTGTCACTCATGTGGTATCGCCGTACTAAGGAGAAGTAGGGCAATGTGTTTTGGGGTGTATTTTTACATATACCCATGCTGGGTGAGAGAAATATCTCTGTAAATTGTCAACTTGGCAACTGTCCTGAGTACGGCGATACAACATGTGTGACTCTTTTTTGCAGCCTGGGTGCGCAAAGGGGCCCAAATTCCAATGAGTACCTTTAGGATTTCACAGGGCATTTTTACGCATTTGGATTCCAGACTTCTTCTCACGCTTTAGAGACCCCTAAAATGCCAGGGCAGTATAAATACCCCACAAGTGACTCCATTTTAGAAAGAAGACACCCCAAGGTATTCCGTGAGGGGTATGGTAAGTTCATGTAAAATTTTATTTTTTGTCACAAGTTAGTGGAATATGAGACTTTGTTAGAAAAAAAAAAAAAAGCCAATTTCCGCTAACTTGTTAAAAAAAAAAACGCACCTAGGCTGCAAAAAAGTGTCACTCATGTGGTATCGCCGTATTTACATATACCCATGCTATGTGTGAGAAATATCTCTGTAAATAACAACTTTTAAAAATTTTTTATACAAAGTTGTCAATTTACAGAGATACGGAGTACGGCGATACCACATGTGTGACACTTTTTTGCAGCCTAGGTGCGCAAAGGGGCCCAAATTCCAATGAGTACCTTTTAGGAGGGCATTTTTACGCATTTGGATTCTCACGCTTTAGGGCCCCTAAAATGACAGGGCAGTATAAATACCCCACATGTGACCCCATTTTGGAAAGAAGACACCCCAAGCTATTCCGTGAGGGGCATGGCGAGTTCATAGACGATTATTTTTTTTTTTGCACAAGTTTTTTTTTTTCTTACAAAGTCTCATATTCCACTAACTTGTGACAAAAAAATAAAATTTTACATAAACTCCCCATACCCCTCACGGAATACCTTGGGGTGTCTTCTTTCTAAAATGGGGTCACATGTGGGGTATTTATACTGCCCTGGCATTTTAGGGTCTCCGCAATCATTACATGTATGGCCAGCATTAGGAGTTTCTGCTATTCTCCTTATATTGAGCATACGGGTAATGAGATTTTCATTTTCCGTTCAGCCTCTGGGCTAAAAAAAAAAAATGAACGGCACAGATTTCCTCATTCGCATCAATCAATGTGGATGAAAAAATCTCTGCCAAAAAATGTGCAAAAAAAAAAAAAAGAAGTAAGGCCCCATTCACACGTCCGCAAAAATGCATTTAGCTCCGCAAAAGATAGAGCATGTCCTATTCTTGTCCCCAATTGCGGACAAGAAAAGGCATTTTCTATATAGTTCTGGCAATGTGCGGATCTGCAAAATGCGGAAAGCACATTGCCACTGTCCGTGTTTTCCGGATCCGCGGATCCATGGATCACATACGGACGTCTGAATGAGCCTTACAGGGGGGTGATCAGGGGGGTGACATGGGGTGATCAGGGGTTAATCAGGGGTTAATCGGGGGTTAATCAGTGACGGGGGGGGGGGGGGTTGGATGGGGGGGGTCTGTGTGGTGATTGGTGCACTTACATATGTTTCCTTTGGTGGTCCCAAGCAAAAGGGACCACCAGAGGAACGAGCAGCAGGCATATCAGACGCTGTTAACAAAACAGCGTCTGATATGCAATTTTTTTTAACTTCTGCAGCCTGCCAGTGCATGATCAGCGCTGGCAGGCTGTAGTTTAACTTCTCCCCGACGCGATCCTGCAGAGTTAGCTGTCAATCAGTGATAGGACTGCCCACATGACTACTAAGTACAGAACGAACAGAGAAAAAGTGCTCTCTCCTGGATATTTGCATGTTTAGTCTTTCTTTTTCATTACTGGTGTCAGCACTCCTCCCATTCGGCACAGGTGGTTTTAATTTCGCAGAGGTCTGCATAAAAGTGGTGATTGACCTGCAGTTCCTGATAGTAATGGACATGTTGTGTTAGACAACTGTTTACATGGTGCAGTACTGCGTGGTGGCCTTTGTTTTGTGGTGCTGCGCTGGTGGGATGGTGAGACCCAGCGCCATGGGTGGCATTGTCGGACAGCAGGGTTGCTTTTTGACTCCTGGGTCCCGATGCCTACCAAAGCAGTGCTGCTTTGTCACCGCATTGTGCTGCGCCCCTTAGTCAGTGTAGGTCCCACTCAAAGGGGCAACCTTGGTGTGGTGAGTGGGCTTATGCCTTTTGATCAAAATGTACACTAATGCCTCTGGTACAGCATGCAGTATAGGGGGCTGTACACATTAATAGAATGCTGAGAAGCAATAGATCAAAGCATAGCATTGTGGATGTGCGACCCAGTGCTCTATCTCCTGGATATTTGCACAGAACGAGCAGAGGTTTAACCCCTTAAGGACACGGCCCTATTTCACCTTAAGGACCAGGCCATTTTTTCAAAATCTGACCATTGTCACTTTATGTGGTGATAACTTTAAAACGCTTTTTCTTATCCAGTCCATTCTGAGATTGTTTTTTCGTCACATATTGTACTTCATGACAGTGGTAAAATGAAGTCGAAAAATTTCATTTTTATTTATAAAAAAATACCAAATTTACCAAAAATTTTGAAAAATTTGCAATTTTCCAAGTTTCAATTACTCTACTTCTATAATACATAGTAATACTGCCAAAAAAAGTTATTGATTTACATTCCCCATATGTCTACTTCATGTATCGATCATTTTGGGAATGCTATTTCATTTTGGGGACGTTACAAGGCTTAGAAGTTTAGAAGCAAATCTTGAAATTTTTCAGAAATTTTCAAAAACCCACTTTTAGGGACCAGTTCAGGTCTGAAGTCACTTTGTGAGGCTTACATAATAGAAACCACCCAAAAATTACCCCATTCTAGAAACTACACCCCTCAAGGTATTCAAAACTGATTTTACAAACGTCATTAACCCTTTAGGTTTTCCACAAGAGTTAATGGCAAATAAAGATAAAATTTCAGAATTTCGATTTTTTGAAAAATTTTCCGTTTGAATCCATTTTTCCAGTAACAAAGCAAGGGTTAACAGCCAAACAAAACTCAATTTTTATTGCCCCGATTCTGTAGTTTTCAGAAACACCCTATATGTGGTCGTAAACTGCTGTATGGCCAAACTGCAGGGCGCAGAAGGAAAGGAGCGCCATATGGTTTTTGGAAGGCAGATTTTGCTGGACTGGATTTTTGACACCATGTCCCATTTGAAGCCCCCGATGCACCCCTAGAGTAGAAACTCCATTAAAGTGACTCCATCTAAGAAACTACACCCCTCAAGGTATTCAAAACCAGTTTTACAAACTTTGTTAACCCTTTAGGTGTTCCACAAGAGTTATTGGCAAATGGAGATGAAATTTCCGAATTTCTATTTTTGTTACCTTGTCTCAAAAAAGCGTAATATAGAGCAACCAAAAATCATGTTTACCCTAGAATAGTACCAACAAAACTGACACCTTATCCCGTAGTTTCCAAAATGGGGTCACTTTTTTGGAGTTTCTACTGTAGGGGTGCATCAGGGGGCTTCAAATGGGACATAGTGTCAAAAAACCAGTCCAGCAAAATCTCCATATGGCGTTCCCTTCCTTCTGTGCCCTGCCGTTTGGCCATACAGTAGTTTACGACCACATATGGGGTGTTTTTGCAAACAAGAGAATCAGGGCAATAAATATTGAGTTTTGCTTGGCTGTTAACCCTTGCTTTGTTACTGCAAAAATGGATTGGATGGAAAATTTGCAAAAAAATAGCTGTTTTGGGACTGTTTTTATTTTTGTTATTTACATAGTTGAACTGACAGGTTAGATTGTGTGCTATTTCTATAGAGCAGGTTGTTACGGACGCGACAATACCAAATATGACTACTTTTTGGGGTTTTTGTTTCAGTTTTACATAATAAAGCCTTTTTGAAAATAATTTTTTTAGTGTCTCCACATTCTGAAAGCCATAGTTTTATTTTATTTTTTGGGCGACTGTGTTATGTAGGGGCTCATTTTTTGCGGGATGAGATGGCGGTTTGATTGGCACCATCTTGGGGTGCATATGACATTTTGGTCGCTTTCTATGACACTTTTTGTGATGTAAGGTGACAAAAATGGCTCTTGACACCGTATTTTATTATTTTTTTGCTGTGTTCAGCTGAGGGGTTAGGTCATGTGTTATTTATATAGATCAGGTTGTGACGGACGCGCGATACATAATATGTATACTTTTTATTTATTTATATAAGTTTTACACAATAATATAATTTTTAAAACAAAAAAATCATGTTTTAGTGTCTCCATAGTTTGAGAGCCATATATATTTTTTTTTTGGGCGATTGTCCTATGTAGGGGCTCATTTTTTGCGGGATGAGATGGCGGTTTGATTGGCACCATCTTGGGGTGCATGTGACTTTTTGATCGCTTACTATTACACTTTTTGTGATGTAAGGTGACAAAAAATGGCTTGTTTGACAACGTTTTTATTTTTATGTTTACGGCGTTCATCTGAGGGGTTAGGTCATGTTATATTTTTATAGAGCAGGTCCTTACGGACACGGCGATACATAATATGTATACCTTTTTTTATTTATTTTGGTTTTACACAATAATATCCTTTTGAATGAAAAAAAAACATGTTTTAGTATCTCCATAGTCTGAGAGCCATATATTTTTCAGTTTTTAGGCAATTGTCTCAGGTTGGGTATCATTTTTGCGGGAGGAGGTGACGGTTAGATTGGCACTATTTGGGGGTCATATGACTTTTTGATCGCTTGCTATTACACTTTTTGTGATGTAAGGTGGCAAAAAATGGCTTTTGACAAAGTTTTTTTTTTTTTTACAGTGCTTACTTGAGGGGTTAGGTCATGTGATATTTTTATAGAGCAGATTCTTACGGACGTGTAGATACCAAATATGTCTACTTTTTAATTTTTTTTACATTTAACACTAAAAGCATTTTTGAAACAAAAAAATCATGTTTTAGTCTGAGAGGCATAGTTTTTTTATTTTTGGCCAATTGTTTTAGGTAGGGGCTCGTTTTTGCGGGATGAGATGGCGGTTTGATTGGTACTATTTTGGGAGGCAAACGCCTTTTTGATCGCTTTGTATTACACTTTTAGTGATGTAATGCGCCAAAAATGGCTTATTTACACCATTTTTTGGGTTTTTTTATGGCGTTCACCTGAGGAGTTCAGTCATGTGATATTTTTATAGAGCAGGTTTTTACGGACGCGGCGATACCTAATATGTGTAGTGTATTTTATTTTTTTTAGTTTTTATTCAGTGTTATGTGTTTGTTTCATTTTTACTTTTTTTTTCACTTTTTTACATTTTTTTTTGACCCAGACCCACTTGGTTCTGAAAGATCCAGTGGATCTGGTGTCTGTATAATACAGTACAGTACACTATATAGTGCACTGTACTGTATTTTGTACTTTAGAAAGTCTGAATAGACCTTTAGCAGGTCTATTCAGACTTTCAGCACCATGGAGAGCAGGACGCTTCTGAAAGCGTCCTGTCTCCATGGCACCATCACCCCTGCCATAACTGGGCAGGGGTGATGGATAGGAAGGAGTGGAGCACCCTCCCTCTTCGATCCCATCCTGTTGGGGGCTGCAAAGGCACAGCAGCCCCCGATGGGAGAGGGAGGGAGCGCTCCTCCTGTTAACCCTTCCATACCGCGGTCCGTACGGACCGCGGTACGAAGGGTTAAACGGCTGGCATCTGCAGCACAGATGCCAGCCGTTTCTATCAGAGTGTCAGCAATGTGCTGACACTCTGATAGAACCACTAGACACCAGGGATAGATTACAGGGAGGCGGGCGGGGATCGCAATCGCGATACCGCCCGCCTCCCGCTCCGCCTCGCGCCGCCCGCAACCACCCCCTGCACCCCGCAGCCACAGTATGATTGGGGGCTGCAGGGGGTTAAAAACTGTTTGGGGCATTAACTCTCTGATCCCCGCGGTCATAGACCGCGGAGATCAGAGATCGCAATGAAGCGCTGCAAACCGCAGGTCTGAATTGACCTGCGGTTTGCAGCGATCGCCCATATGGGGGGGTCACAGGACCCCCCTGGGCATTGTAACAAGGTACCTGCCGAATGATTTCAGCAGGTACCTTGTTCCGATCACTGCCAGCTGAGCAGCAGTGATCGGAACAACTCATGACGTACCGGTACGTCATGTGTCCTTAAGGACTCGGGAAACATGCCGTACCGGTACGTCATGTGTCCCAAAGGGGTTAAAGGAATAAATTACAATATTTACTGAATCTTTTCCTATAAAACTATACATCAATCTGCTCAGCTCCTCCTGCTCTATAACATGCTGCCCGTAGATTACACCGCACTTTGTGGTGACAGGTCCTCTTACACATTACACAACTGATACCCACCAGAAAGAGGCGGATATTGTAAAAATGCAATTTCCATGGAGATTGCTCAAGTTTGAGGCCTAAAAACCAACTTGAACTAAATACAAAGGTGGGAAATGGTAACAGAGTTCGCAGTTTAAGCAATATATATATATATATATGTTACATAACTAGATGATATTTTAAAGGGGTTGACCATCCCTGAAGAGGCCTCACGCCCCCATCCCAACATGTCTGTTTGAGAAAATAATTGAATTTCTCACAAGACTACAATTCAGGGGTAGCTTTTCTAAGAACTGAGTGTTGTGCTGTTCCTCTGTTATTCCTTATTAAAAAAAATGTATGGATAAAATGACAGCTGTTGGGGGCACGGCCCAACGCACTCTGACACTGGAAGCACCCCCGTAAACAAGGGAAATGATTACATCTAGTTGTCAATGCATTCATGAATTTCTAAGAGGAATAAACAGAAACAGCACAAAGCTATGAGAAAAAATGCACACATTTACTAGCAGACATGTCAGGTGTGGTGACTGGGCTCTTAGGGGGTCATTTATCAAACTGGTGTAAAGTAGAACTGGCTTAGTTTCCCATAGCAACCAATCAGACTCCACCTTTCATTTTCCAAAGGAGCTGTGAAAAAAATTAAAGGTGGAATCCGATTGGTTGCTATGGGCAACTAAGCCAGTTCTACTATACACCAGTTTGATAAATGTCCTTAAAGGTCGTCCATCAGCAGATTTGTCCCTATGACACTGTCTGACCTGTTACATGTGCGCTTGGCAGCTGAAGGCATCTGTGTTGGTCCCATGTTCATATGTGCCCGCATTGCTGAGAAAAATTATGTTTTAATATATGCAAATGAGCCTCTAGGAGCAACGGGGGCGTTACCATTACACCTAGAGGCTCTGCTCTCTACGCAACTGCTGCTCCCTCCGGACTTTGATTGACAGGGCCTGGTACAAATCTGCCCTTTTAAAAATTGGGCAACTTTGTAATATACTTTAATTTTATTGTCTCCCCATTTTTAAGCTCTCTGCTTGAGCTTAGTTGAATAATACTGTCATAAAATCGGAGACCTCCAATATACAAAACTATGTTTTAGTATATTGATTTTATCAGTTAAGGTCAAGCAGCTGCTGTTAAGGCGAATAAAATCCAATGAAATAACCTAGGTCCATGGTATGCAAGTGCAATGTTGTTGCTCCGGTTGTGAATTTGTTTCGTTAAATATACTGGCGGCCTGGTAATGAGGAACCTCCTGAATAGTTTTCATGTCTTCACAGAAAGCTACGACTAGAGGCCTTATATTTATTTACTACTGAATTATTTTACTTATTAAAGTGACTTTTATAACCTGTAGGAGACATGGGAAATGATCTGCCAGGCTTGGTTCTCCTCAGCTTGTGACCTTCAGCTAACGCGCTTATATCCCACATGACCTGAGCACAAAAGCATGGCTTCTGGAGAATAACATGTGGGTGACACTCTACACCAGCTCTCTCCGCCTGAGCGTTTTCTTCCCACAGCACGCCTGACATTTGGCAGCTCTGTGAAAAAGTCAGACAGGTGTATCCGAGAAATAGCTGCTCCGCTATGTGACAGCGCGGATGTGTTTTATTGTGAGTCCTGCTATCCCGCTGACATTAACCTTACCAACCACCAATGTCATTATTAGAGATGAGCGAATTTCATGTTATGCTTCGTTTGGTGGTAAAAGCAGAATTGCGTTATGGATTCCGTTACCTCGGACCATAATGCAATTCTATGACGGAATGCGTAACGGAATGCCTTTCGAGGCATTCCGTCATAATAGAAGTCTATGGCCTGCATAACGGATCCGATCTGTTTTGCAGCCCATAGACTTCTATTATGACAGAATGAATAATGGAATGCCACTATAGGCATTCCGTTACGCATTCTGTCGGAATCCATAACGCAGTTCACCTTTTACCGGTAAACAAATTGTGAACGAATTTCCTAACCTGAAATTCGCTCATCTCTACCTAGAAGTTTAGAAGCAAATCTTAAAATTTTTAAGAAAATTTCCAAAACCCAATTTTTAAGGACCAGTTCAGGTCTGAAGTCATTTTGTGGGGCTTACATAATAGAAAACACCCATAAATGGCCACATTTTAGAAACTACACCCCTCAAGGTAATCAAAACTGATTTTACATACGTTGTTAACCCTTTAGGTGTTCCACAAGAATTAAAGTAAAATGGAGATGACATTTCAGAATGTCACTTTTTTGGCAGATTTTCCATTTTAATCCATTTTTTTCAGTAACAAAGCAAGGGTAAACAGCGAAACAAAACTCAATATTTATTACCCTCATTCTGTAATTTACAGAAACACCCCATATGTGGCCGTAAACTACTGTATGGCCACACGGCAGGGCGCAGAAGGAAAGTAACGCCATATGGTTTTTGGAGGGCAGATTTCACTGGGATAATTTTAAGTCGCCATGTCACATTTGAAGCCCCCCTGATACACCCCTAGAGTAGAAACGCCAAAAAAGTGACCCCATTTTGGAAACTATGGGATAATGTGGCAGTTTTGTTGGTACTATTTTAGGGTACATATCATTTTTGGTTGCTCTATATTACACTATTTGTGAGGTAAGGTAACAAAAAATAGCTGTTTTGGCAGCTACTTTACTACTTTTTTGTTTGTTTGTTTCAGTTTTACATAATAAAGCATTTTTGGAAAAAATCATTTTTTTAGTGTCTCCATATTCTGAAAGCCATAGTTTTTTTTTTTTTTTTTGGGCGACTGTCTTATGTAGGGGCTCATTTTTTTTTGTATGAGATGACAGTTTGATTGGTACTATTTTAGGGTACATATGAATTTTTGATCGTTTTGCATTACACTTTATGTGATATAAGGTGAAAAATTTTTTTTTTACGGTGTTCACCTGAGGGGTTAGGTCATGTGATATTTTAATAGACCTGGTTGTTATGGACACGGTCGATACCTAATATGTATACTTTTTTATTTTTTTCACTTTTACCACAATAAAAAGATTGTTGAAACAAAAAAAATCATGTTTTAGTATCTCCATATTCTGGGAGCCATAGTTTTTTATTTTTAGGGTGATTGTCTTAGGTCGTGCTTATTTTTTGCGGGATGAGGTGACGATTTGATTGGTACTATTTTTTTTTTACGGGTTTAGGTGAGGGGGTGGATCATGTGATATTTTTATAGAGCCGGTCATTACGGACGCGGCAATACCCAATATGTCTGTTTTTCTTTTCTTTTTTTTTTCACAATTTTATGTGTTGTATTTTGGGAATTTTATTTTTTTTACTTGAAACTATTTTTTTTAATTATAAAAAACGATATTTTTTTTTTACTTTTCTTTTTGTCCCACTATGGGACTTCAACTTCTGGGGTCTGATCCCCTCTATAAAAATCATTTCCCGAAGTGGTAGCTTGGAACCGAACCCAAGTTTGGGAAATGTTTTTTTTAGAGTACAAATTAATTATGAAGTTATTACGCGAAGCAATAACTACGGCTGATCGGAGCCAATACATGCTAATACTGTACGGAGCTCCTGCTCCATACAGTATTAGAACGAAGTTTTATGCGAATCAACTTTGGATGTTTCATCTGAAGTCAATTCGCTCATCCCTAATTACAATACAACCTGTATTGTAATGCATTGGCAGTCAGTGCGGGGACCCGATGGAGATGCGGAGGGAACATGTACCCTCCGCAAAACCTATTCATGCCACGGTCAGCTTTGACAGTGGCACACAAGGGTGGAATACGCCTACATCAGTGTCCTCACCGATGTTGGCGTATGCAGCAAGGACACGGCTGTTAGTGACTGCACCCGCCCGATCAGCCTGCCATACATGTACTTCGCTGGTCCTTAAGTCAGGTCCAGCTGTGACGTACATGTACGGCAAGGGTCCTTAAGAGATTAAAAAAACTAAAGCTAATTTCACATCTACGTTTTTTTGCAGGGCATCAGCAAAAAGGGCATCCATTTAGAACGGATCCGGTTGTATTATTTCCAAAATGAACAAGACGGATCCGTCCCCCATTGACTTCCAATGGTTTTATATTGTAAGTCAATGGGGGATGGATCAAAAAATAATTTCTGTGTTCGAAAAAACGGATCCATCTCTGTTGACTTAGGCCTCATGCACACGCCCGTATGTATTTTGAGAACCGCAAAACATGGAACTGCAAAAAAAGTGCATTCCTTGTCCGTAATGCAGACGATAACAGTACATGTTCTATTTTTTTCCGGAATGGACATATGGAAACAGCATGCACATGGAGTAACTTCAGTTTTTTTTGCAGACCCATTGAAATAAATGGTTCCCCATACGGGCGGCAAAAAAAATTGAACAGACAAAGAAAGCAAATGTGTTCGTGTGCATGAGCCTTTACATTATATTTCATGACAGATCCGTCTTGCTCAGTATTCCATGATGCACACAAAGACACTGCTTGCAGCGCAACAAAACTGAACGGAGTGAATTCTCGTACACTCCATTCAAGTTAGTTCAGTTTTGTCCCTATTGAAAATTAATGGGGAGAAATTCAAGTGTTTTGCTGCGGTTTTGAGATCCTGTGACGGATCTCAAAACGGTTCAGCAAAACGCAGATGTGAAAGTAGCCTGAGGAACAAAAGCGCTGCTCAGAGCACTCTGCCCCTTCGGCTTTCATCGGCTCTGCATGCCATTTTGAGCTCATGGAGTACGGATCCCATATACTTTCTATGGATCTGTACTCAACGTGGTCGAAAAGAGGAGCAGATGAAAGTTGAAGGGGCAGAGTGTTTTGAGCAGCACTTTTGAACCTTCGCTTTTTCAACAAAGGTTTCCCTACACAGTCCCATAAGTGCTAACTGACTTTGTAGGGGCACACCCGATTAATGAGGAATGGTAACACTCAGATACTAAAGGGCATCTGTCAGCAGATTTGTATTTATAGAACTGGCTGACCTGTTACATTTGCACTTGGCAGCTGAAGACATCTGGGTTGGTCCCATGTTCATATGTGCCCGCATTGCTGAGAAACATGATGTTTTCATATATGCAAATGAGCCTCTAGGAGCAACGAGGGCGTTACCATTACACCTAGACCAGGCATCAGCAACCTTCGGCTCCCAGCTGTTGTGAAACTACAATTCCCAGCATGCTCCATTCATTTCTATGTAAGTTCTTAGACGAGCAGAGCAACTATGCATGCTGGGAGTTGTATTTTCACAACAGCTGGGAGCCAAAGGTTGCCTACCCCTGACCTAGAGCCTCCGCTCTCTCTCTGCAACTGCCGAATCTTCTACACTTTCATTGATACGGGTAGACGATGATTTTTTCACTGCCTAGCCCTGTCACTCAAAGTGCAGAGGGTGTGGCAGTTGCAGAGAGAGCAGAGCCTCTAGGTGTAACAGCAACGCCCGGTTGCTCCTAGAAGCTCATTTGCATATATTAAAACATCATTTTTCTCAGCAATGCAGCACATATGAACATGAGACCGAAACAGATGTCTTCAGCTGCCAAGCGCACATGTAACAGGTCAGCCAGTTCCATAGGTACAAATCTGCTGACAGATGCCCTTTAAAGTGATCATCCAGTTTAAGAAAAAAAAAGTTCATATTAAGTGGGGAATGAACAGAACACTTACCTAGTGACCTCCTTTTCATCTTTTTAGGTGCAAATCTGTCAATTCCCCGGCTCCTCTTCTACTATCCAAGATGGCCACACTGCTTCTCAGACTTCCTTATGTATAATGTGCATTTAGTAGCCCAAGACACTTCCCGCTGCCCTTGATGGCCAAAACTGCTCACATGAAGAGTGCTGGCCAATCGATGAGCAGATAACCCCAAAAAGTACCTCAAAATACACTTAATGACCGTGTCAAGGTATATGGTCACACCCCTCAACAGTAAACTACATTCACTTGTGGACCAGGAAATAAATAAGACTTAACTTTTAATAAATACAAGTAAAAATGCCATTGGTCTATAAAAATAAAATTGCAGTGGACATGCGCCTTGTAAGCGCCAAACCGTAACAGCTCCAAAACGCCAGTACCTGAGAATCAGAGAACAAATAAAGGGTGGATCTTACCATGTCTTGACGTGCTGACTCACACTACTGTGAAGGGTGGCAGCCTGTTCATATGTTGGTGGTAAGCCGACTTGTATGTTGGTCCCACGATAACTCAGGTAAATGATGACAACATCCTCATATTACAGTGGCAAGAGGATCGAGGTGACTGGTGCTACTTCTATTAAGTGGCAGGGTGTAACAGATCTCCTAGAGTAGCCTTCAATATGGTGACCCTACCTAACATAGGGGCAAGGGACTATAACATACCTGCCTACCAGACACAGAGCACCCACCCCAATAGGTGAGACCCCATACAGAACCTTTCCCTGTATGTGGCCTAATACTACTCTACCCCTCACTAGATTCCCTACGTGCCACGTTTCGTCTCGACCAAGGAACTCATTAGGGGACTAGTATCCTGTGAGGGAAATAGTTAGGTCAGCTAAGACGGATGATCCCTTAAGATGTGGTTGGCGTGGGCACATTAAAAGACAGTGATCCGTGCCCAACACTGGAGAAGTGTCTCACTCCAAGAGCAGGGCTGGACAATTAGGAAGGGTCTCGGACTACTTATACACAGTGTACATGCAATAGTCTGAGAAGTGCTGCACTCATCTTGGATGACATAAGAAGATAACTCACAGAAAAAAGATGCACCACATGGATAAGCACCTGACAACACTGGCTAATCCCTCACTCTGGTGTTAAAAGCTGAGAGATTCGCCAATATTTCCAATCAGGAACATATCGGAGCCCCTTTAGGCACCACTTCACGGTTTCTCAGCATGACATGGGGTCCTACCACTAGACTACCTATGGTGTGTGAACAAGGTCTGAACAGGTATTAAGCAGCCTACAGCCCCCTCCCACTCACCTACATTGCAGGACCAACAATGCAATGGGGAACAAATGAGGCCGCAAGCTACACCTACAACAGACCATGTGACACCGGCTTCCAGGTGCAACAGCATGTTTACCAGCCATATGCAATGGCACATTCAATACATATAAAACAAGAATCACAGAAATAAACGTTTAAACATTCTGTTGCACCTGGAAGCCGGTGTCACATGGTCTGTTGTAGGTGTAGCTTGCGGCCTCATTTGTTCCCCATTGCATTGTTGGTCCTGCAATGCAGGTGAGTGGGATGGGGCTGTAGGCTACTTAATACCTGTTCAGACCTTGTTCACACACCATAGGTAGTCTAGTGGTAGGACCCCATGTCATGCTGAGATACCGTGAAGTGGTGCCTAAAGGGGCTCCGATATGTTCCTGATTGGAAATATTGGCGAATCTCTCAGCTTTTAACACCAGAGTGAGGGATTAGCCAGTGTTGTCAGTTGCTTATCCATGTGGTGCATCTTTTTTCTGTGAGTTATGTGTTTATATATTTTCATCCGCACATGTTTTATTTTGTGTAGGATGTTTGTGTGGTGCTTGTGGTTCGCGCCGGTATCCTCCATTGTATGCAATTTTTGCTGGGGATAGCCGTTCGCTGCGAACCACATGCGGAGGAACTGCCCCCCCAGTTAGAAACACGCCACAGTGTTTGGGTTTTGGAGCAGTCCCACCCATTTAGGCCACGTTTATTTTTGTGATTCATGACATAAGAAGAACCTGAGAATTTGCAGATCTGCACCTAAAAAAAAAATTAACAGATGGTCACCAGGTAAGTGTTCTGTTTGCTCGCTAGTTAATGTGAATTTTGTTTCTTGAACTGGAGGGTCGCTTTACCTTATTCAAGGAGGAATAATATAGGCACTGCACAATGTGATGATCTGCAAGCTTTTTATTTTCATTGTTGGGGAACACCTGGGAAATAGAATATGAACAAGACAAATAAAAGCAGCCAAACTAGAGACAGAGAACTTAATTGCCAATGAAAATAAGCAAATAACACCATATCAGCATGGCTTCATGAGGGATCGGTCATGTAAAACTAATTTGGGCCTCTTGCACACGACTGTATGGCTTTTTCAGTATTTTGCAGTCCGCGAAAAATATGGATGATGTCCGTGTGCATTACGTTTTTTGCGGAACCGAAAAGCGTGTCAACTGATAGAACAGTACTATCCTTGTCCGTTATGCGGACAATAATAGGACATGTTTTATCTTTGAACGGAATGGAAAAACGTAAACACGGAAACGGAAGGCATACGGAGTACCTTCCATTTCTTTTGTGTGGATCCATTGAAATGAATGGTTCTATATAGGGTCCGTATACGGAACGCAAAAACGGAACATAAACTGGAAAAAAACGTTCATGTGCAAGAGGCTTTAATCAGTTTCTATGCGGAGGTAAGTTCGAGACTTGACTGCGGCGAATCAATGGATATTTTTCGTATATCTTGACTTTTCCAAAGGTTAGTACGAGGGATGAACGAACTTCCTATTTTGAAGTTCGAGTTCGTGTTTGGGTTGGGGTACTGAATTTCGTTATGGATTCCATTACCACGGACCATAATGCAATTCCATGACGGAATGCCTTTAGAGGCATTCCGTTATTCATTCCATCATAATAGAAGTCTATGGCCTGCATAACAAAGCCGTCCAGTTTCCGTTATGCAGGAGAGGACTCGAAACGAAGGACTCGCATAACGAAAACCGGACAGAATCCATAACGCAATTCAGCATATACCCCAAACTGAACTTCAAAATATCAAGTTCGCTCATCACTATTAACACTGAAGAGGACAGTTTTCTGTTACAGAGGGATCTGGATAGATTGGAGGCTTGGGCAGAGAAATGGCAGATGAGGTTTAACACTGACAAGTGTAAAGTTATGCACATGGGAAGGAATAATGCAAGTCACCCGTACATACTAAATGGCAAAACACTCGGTAACACCGACATGGAAAAGGATCTAGGAATTTTAATAAACAGCAAACTAAGTTGTAAAAACCAGTGTCAGGCAGCTACTGCCAAGGACAAAAAGATAATGGGTTGCATGAAAAGGGGCATAGACGCCCGTGATGAGAACATAGTCCTACCACTTTACAAATCACTAGTCAGACCACACATAGAGTACTGTGTACAGTTCTGGGCTCCTGTGAACAAGGCAGACAAAGCAGAGCTGGAGAGGGTTCAGAGGAGGGCAACTAAAGTAATAACTGGAATGAGGCAACTACAGTACCCTGAAAGGTTATCAAAATTAGGGTTATTCACTTTAGAAAAAAAGACGACTGAGGGGAGATCTAATAACTATGTATAAATATATCAGGGGTCAGTACAGAGATCTGTCCCCTCATCTATTTATCCCCAGGATTGTGACTGTGATGAGGGGACATCCTCTGCGTCTGGAGGAAAGCAGGTTTGTACACAAACATAGAAAAGGATTCTTAACTGTAAGAGCAGTGAGACTATGGAGCTGAGGAGGTGGTGATGGTGAGCTCACTAAAAGAGTTTAAGAGGGGCCTGGATGTATTTCTGGAGTGTAATATTACAGGTTATAGCTACTAGAGAGGGGTCATTGATCCAGGGAGTTATTCTGATTGCCTGATTGGAGTCGGGAAGGAGTTTTTTTTTCCCCCAATGTGAAAGTGAGGAAAACGATGATTACTCTTACCGGTAATTTGATTTTCCAGAGTCCATGACAGCACCAGGAAAGAGGCTCCTCTGCCCAGGACAAGAAACTCACTGATTTTTTAGAAGGAGGGGTCTTCAGAGACGAAAGAGAGCATCCCCGATATCCAATCTTCTGATTCATCCAAATCCATTGAATTTAATTCATCAAACTTTTTTTTATTTTTTTATTTGTGCACCCTGTGCACCATAACCAAGACCCATCGCCAACACCAACAACAAAGGAAGGGAATATAGGAGACAGAAGAGAGGTCCAGTCTATAGTGCCTATAAAAGGTTAGAGCAGAAGACCAGGTAGCCATTTTGCAAATATCGTGGATAGACGCATCTGCTCTGTCTGCCTACAGAGTAGATACCGCTCTTGTGGAGTGCACCGTCCAACCCATAGGTACTGGTTTCTGTAAGGAAACATAAGCTAGACAGATAGCCTGCCTAATCCACCTGGCTATTGAACGTTTGCTAGCAGCCTTCCCTTATTAGGACCTGAATACTGAACGAACAAGGCACCTGACTTTCTCCATTCCCAAGTAGCATCCAGGTAAGCTAGAACACATCTACGACTAAGCAACTAAACTCTACGGCCCCTTTCACACGGGCGAGTTTTCCGCGCGGGTGCAATGCGTGAGGTGGACGCATTGCACCCGCACTGAATCTGGACCCATTAATTTCTATGGGGCTGTGCACATGAGCGGTGATTTTCACGCATCACTTCTGTGTTGCGTGAAAATCGCAGCATGCTCCAGTTTCTGCGTTTTTCACGCAACACAGGCCCCATAGAAGTGAATGGGGCTGCGGGAAAATCGCAAGCATCCACAAGCAAGTGCGGATGCAGTGCGATTTTCCGGCATGGTTGCTAAGAGACGGGACCCGATCATTATTATTTTCCCTTATAACATGGTTATAAGGGAAAATAATAGCATTCTCAATAAAGAATGCTTTGTAGAATGTGGATTAAGGGGTTAAAAATAAAAAACTTAACTCACCTTAGCCACTTGATCGTGTAGTTGGCGATCTCTCTTCGCTCTTCAAGCATTAGCTGCAGTCACGGACCATGTGATTGGACCATGTGATGTCATCACAGGTCCTTTAGACTGCAGCTAATGCTTGAAGAGAGATCGCCAATTACGCGATCAAGTGGCTAAGGTAAGTTAAGTTTTTTATTTTTAACCCCTTAATCCACATTCTACAAAGCATTCTTTATTGAGAATGCTATTATTTTCCCTTATAACCATGTTATAAGGGAAAATAATAAAATCTCCAGAATACTCAACCCGAAACCGGACTTCAGTAATAAAGTCCGGGTTCGGGTCTGGGTACCAAACATGCCGATTTTTCCCGCGCGCGTGCAAAATGCATTACAAAAGTTTGCACATGCGCAGAAAAATCGCGCATATTCCCGCAACGCACCCGCATCCTATCCGGGCGTCAAACGTGACGCCCGTGTGAAAGAGGCCTAACTAACACATGGGATTGGTACCAAAGGACGGAAGAACCATCTCCTGAGACTTTCAACACTACTTTAGGAAAAAAGCTGGGTCTGGTCTAAGGACAGTTCTATCCTCCTGGATGGAAGTATATGGGGGATTGATGGACAAGGCCTGGATCTCCCCTATCCTTCTAGCTGACGTGATTGCTACTTAAAAAGCACATTTAAGAGTCAACATCCTGATAGAGATCTCAGAAATAGGTTCAAAGGGTCCTTTCACCAAACTCTGCAACACTAGATTTAAGTCCCAGGGAGGAACTTGCAAAACCCTATTCGGAATGTCCCTTGCAATTGCTTTACAAAATCTCATAAGAGTATGAACAGCTAACCTAACGTCAAACAAAACGCTCAAAGCCAAAATATGGACCTTTATAGTACTAAAGGAAAGACCATTCTATAGACCCTTCTAAAGAATATGCTAAATCCTGGGAACAGAGAGACTACACTGTGGGACAGGATCAATCCCCAGGAAAGCAAAGAAAGCCGCCCAGGTTCTAGCATAGCTCCTGGTAGTTACCGGTTTCCTACTTTTAAGCAAGGTGGAAATAACGGATTCGGACAATCCTCTATGTGTTAGCAGTGACCTTTCAAAAACCAGGCCGTCAAGTGAAGGTCCTTCACCGGAGGGTGGATCACTGGTCCCTGGCTGCTTAAGTCCGGGATCTCTGGTAGCACCCAAGGCTCCCTGACTGAAAGAAGTCTCAGCCAAATGAATCAAGCACGACAGGGCCAAAAAGGTGCTATTATGATAACCGAAGCCCTGTCCTCCCTGATCTTCTTGAGAACCCTGGAGATTTAACTGAAGAGGAGGGAATGCATAGAGAAGACCCTGGTCCCACGGCTGTAGAAAGGCATCCACCACCAAAGGAGAGTCTCTCGGAAAGACGGTAAAAAACTTTTCCACCTTCCTGTTGAATCTTGTTGCAAAGAGATCCACCGATGGTTCCCCCCAAAGCTGTACTAGCTGGGAGAAAACCCTGATTCAGTGACCACTCTCTCTAGTTTGTGGCGACAAAAAATCCGCCTGTCGGTTGTCCACTCCTCTGATATGAAGGGCCGACAAAGACAGGACTCTTCCTTCTAGTAAGAAAAAAAATCTGAGTAGCTATTTGTTGTAACTCTTTGGACTTTGTCC
Organism: Bufotes viridis; assembly: GCA_033119425.1. NCBI lineage: Eukaryota > Metazoa > Chordata > Amphibia > Anura > Bufonidae > Bufotes > Bufotes viridis. The sequence goes on along the minus strand of CM065590.1, from coordinate 533,475,224 downwards.
CTCCCTGATGATTCAGATAAGCTACAATGAAACCATTGTCTGACAAAACTTTTAGATGACGATTCTCGAACAAGGGCAAAATCTCCTGCGAAAACAGCCATCAACTCTTTTACATTTTAAGAAGCTGCACATATCGATCCGTCCCAAGGGCCCTGCAGAACCTTGCCCTGGACGTGAGCTCCCCAGCCAAAAGGACTGGCATCTGTAGTCACTACTATTGGGTCCACAATCCTCCAGGGAACCCCCCGGACAAGATTGTCTGGATCCAACCACCATTTTAGGGAACTGCATGTCTGTCTGGAAATTGAAATTCCTGACCATGTCTGGAGAATCTCCCATTGAAGGCTCCTGGAGTGAGCTTGAGCCCACGGAACCGCTGGAATGCAGGAGGTTAGAGTTCCCAGAGCAGACATGCCTTTTCTGATAGACAGAGAAGGATTCCGAATAAGCAGATCTACCACTGACCTTACTCTCTGGATTTTCTCTGGAGGCAGAAGAGATTTCTGAGATGCAGAGTCCAGTAATATGCCTAGGAACTGTTGAGCCTTTTGAGGAACCATTCTTGACTTCTCTGCATTGATTATCCACCCTAGAGAGTTCAGAATGCAGATCACGGTTCCATCTGGGCGAGATAGGCCCGTTCGGACTGGGCTATGATCAGGAAATTGTCCAGTAACGGCACAAACAGGATGTCCTTCTCTCTTATATGGTCTGCCATTTCCGCTACGAGCTTTGTGAAGATTCGTGGCGCTATAACTGAAAATGCCTCAGACATCCCTGTATGTTCAGTGCCACTCAAAGATTTCTGATGAGCCGGGCATATTGGGAGATGATAATATGCGTCCCTGATGTCCAGGTCCACCATATAAAACAGTCCTTGTATAGGAGGTCCACTACTGACTTCATTGTCTCCATTTTGAATTTCCTGTATACTATGAACTTGTTCAATCCCTCTAAATGTATGATGGTCCTGAAATCTATTTTTACACAAGAAAAAGGCTGGAGTAAAACCCCGTACCTTCTTCTGATGGAGGACAAGAGATTAGCGCTCCCTTTAGAATAAGCTTCTCTACTTCTCTTTCTAGAGCTTCCTGAGCCCTCGGGCCTACCTCTGTTACCAAAAATATTTCTGGGGGAAGACACTTGAATTCCAGTCTGAATCCCTCCTGCAAAGACTGAAGAATCCAAGTACTGTTGGTAATTTTTGACCAGGCTGGGAGGAAGTCCAAAAGCCTTCCTCCCACCCTGGCGTCATTGGGGGTTGTCTTTTTTGGCAGCGACGGGATTACGGTTTCTGAACAAGAAACCTTTAGATTTGGAAGAAGAAAATTTCCACTTGGAATCTCTCTTATTCGGGCTCTTCTCTGTACCGGAAAATCTTCTATTCTGGCGACTCTTCCGCTATAGTGTTTTCTATGCAGGAATGATAGAGTAGTTTAACATACAATGGGGGTAATTTGGCTTTACATATTCCACATTCCTTATGCTTTGTCTTAGGCCTGTTACACATGAACAACTTTTTTTTCCCGTTTCCGTTCCGTTTTTTGCGTTCCGTATACGAAACCATTAATTTCAATGGAGCCGCAAAAAAAAAAAAAACAAAAAAAAAAACGGAAGGTACTCCCATAGGCCTTCCGTTTCCGTATTTCTGTTCAAAGATACAACATGTCTTATTATTGTCTGCATAACAGACAAGGATAGTACTGTTCTATCAGGGTCCAGCTGTTCCGTTCCGCAAAAAACAGAATGCACACGGACGTCATTCATATTTTTTTGCGGATCCGCTTTTTGCGGACTGCAAAATACTGAAAAAGCCATACAGTCGTGTGCAAGATGCCTTAGTCAACACCTTCCTGGGTTTATCCTAAAAGACAATATGCCATCATAAACCCACATGTCAAGGAAAAACATACCCTCCAACCATACCAAAGGTGCAAGGGTAGACGGGTCCTTCTGTGCCTCTCCAGCCTCTTCCATGCTGCCAGAGGTCCTAGCTATAGCTGGGCTCAAATGCGGCCAGTAATTCAAATCTCCCGCGCTCCAGCGCACTAAGACAAAGTATGGTGAGATCTCACTTCCTGCTCACTGCAATCTCGTGATACTACGGATGGGAGGCGCTTCCTACAAACACCTGCGCTCCCGTCCTCTTGCCCGAACGTGGCCGCTACTTGCGTCAGGCAAGAAAGAAAAAAGGGATCCTCAGGAGGCTCCAAGGTATGCCACCCCCTCCACAATCTTTAGGGAGCGTGTAGGGGGGAGCTCCCCAGCCCAGCCAGCGAATTAACTTGGATAGAAACTACTCCCCAGCAGACGCTTGTAGGAATCATCTCCTCCTTCTAAAATATCTGTGGGTTTCCTGTCCTGGGCGCAGGATCCTCTCTCCTGGTGCTGTCATAGGATGAAGGGAAACATTGGCTTCTACCTCAGTTTTTTTTTTTTACTTCAACTTGCAGGATAACAGGCTGAACTGGATGGACAGATGTCTTTTCAGCCTTATAAACATGGTTACTATGGGAAACAAATATTTATTTATTTTTTTAACTAAAGTAGACATGTCAGAAAAGTGGGATGATACTTTAGACCAGTGATGGGCAAACTACGGCCCGCGTAAAAAAGGGAGACCAACAACAATGTTCCCACTAAAATTGAAGGCGATACATGTTATGAAAGAAATACATTGCATAAAAGTTTTGTACAATAACTCTTTTTATGCTTTTCTACCTTGAATTAAACTAAACCTTTAATGTTACGAAATTTAAATTTAATGTATATTAATTCACACAAACGCTTCATCCATCTACTCTTGGTCCGGCCCCTGGGTCCAATATATGCCCACCTCTGCTCTGGACTATACTAGAGTCAAACCCCACATGATTTTACAAAGGAAGGAGAAGCAAACATCGCTGGGAGAGGTGAGATTTTTATTCTAAAAGTTAAAGGTACAACATTTCAAGAACTAAAAAAAAAAAAAACCCCACCCCAAAACTTCCTTTCCGTACAAATTATATACAGTCTAAACAGTGCAACCATCCTCAATAAATACCGCATTACGTTAAATAGGTTGAACAATATGACCCTTGAAACCAGTATAAAAACTAAAAAACATCAAAGGTCCTTGTGGCCTAAATATTAAACCAATTATTACATAAATATACTTCCATTTACAATGTAAACCGGCCAACCTGTTGCCCATTGGCAGCTCACGTTTCGATATCAACACTTACAACCTGGCGTACAAATCCTGGAGATCCATCGGTCTTTAGAACCTACGCCAAGTGCATATTATGAGAGTAGAACAGGGGAGTCGTACTAGACAGGAGGTACCTTGGAAAAGACCCGGCCATGCACTTGCATAGTGAATGTAAAGAAACCAAGTCCTAGTTGTAAATGAGTAACACCTGCAATGGCCTCCTTCTCTCCTTTGCAATATTTTTTTTATGCGTACAGAATGGATAATACAGAATGAGGAGCTTCCTAACCTAATAGAAAATCCACTTCTGAGCTGAGAGGACACCGGAGGCATGGACGGGCCACTCGGCACCATGCCTAATGAATGTAACACCTCCATTAAGCAGAAGTTCTGGCACAAAGGATGTGATCCAAGCAGCAAAATGTTCTTCACAAAAATCCAAGCCCTGACTGCAGCTCCAGCTCTGGGGTCTTGCAGCAGCATCTCCTTTACAGCCAACGGCTAGGTACAGTCTTGCCTTTGATGCCTGGGAGAGCGTGCCCAGGGTAAGAAGGTGGGGCATACTGATTGAGATCTTTTTCTTTGATTTCATAGTCCCAAATATTATCATAACTGAAGTCGCTCTGGAAGCTCTGCAGCTCTGCATAGTCATGGTCCAATGTCTCTGTCTGCAGACTACTGGAAGATGGTAGGTCGAACATCTCCTCCACTACAAAATCAAAAGCGGAAACACCAAGTGAGAATGTAGGAATCAGTGGATATGGCGGCACAAATACGGATTTTCTTCAAATTACCTACATGTAAAGTAATCAAACTAATACTAACCATCAGATCACTTGGGTCATATAAAACTTAGGGGTTGTGCCAAGTTCAAAACATATCCCCTACATATAGGATAGGCGATAAGTGTCTAACGGGTGGGCGCAGGACCAGTGGGGCCCCTGCCAATCATGAAAATAAGGGTCCTGTGCCCCCCGTAAAAATGGAGCACAGCAGGTAGCGTATGTGCACTTCTGCCCCACTCATTATCTAGGTTCACTCCAAATTTATAGAAGGTGAGAGCAACACAAGTAGGTGGTCTCAGCCAAACCATCATGGAGCCCGAGATGCCTGCGTTCCTGTGCAGTCTTTAAAACTGCCTCACAGACTTCATGTCTAGTGGTCTGTTTCCTATGAGGGTGAACAGCAGAGCGGGAAGCCAAGGGTAATGGTGATACAGTAGAACTCAGAGGGGACTTGTGCTACCTGGCCGGGTACCTGATGTTCCCATTATTAATAATGTTGAGAGTGTCAAGTTTGTTACATACCTGGCGGCCTGAGGAGTGCTCAGGTGGCCCCCTGGGCATCTGCCAACTGGGAAATTTCCCTATAGGTTCTATGGCCATTCCACCCCTATGCGAGCGTTCCAGCAGGTGGATCCCCCTAACTATAAGATCTCATCCTTTATCCTGTGGATATGTGATACGTTCTGATCTTGGCACACCTTCTTTAAAGGAAACTTGTCATCATGAAAATGCTAAATACTCTTCGGGCAGCATGTTATAGAGCAGGAGGAGCTGAGCAGATTGATGTGTAGTTTTATGGGAAAAGAGTCAGTATAACTTGTACTTTATTCATTTCAATTCCTCTTTTTTGGGCTGTAAAGTCCAGGAGGCGGTCCTATTAGTGACTGACTGCCTGCCCTCTATGACTATGTATACAGAGATAGCTGTCAATCACTGGTAGGACCGCCTCCTGGACTTCAGAGCTCAGAATGAGCAGGTATTTAAATGAATGAAATACAAGTTTTACTGAATCATTTCCCATAAACCTACATATCAATCTGCTCTGCTCCTCCTGCTCTATAACATGCTGCCTGCAGCTCAGATGCCATGTTCAATGTGACAGGTTCCCTTTAATTTGAAGTTCTCCACCAGGCTGCATTTCTGATAGGGTCAGTGGCTCAAATGGGTTGCGTGAAATTAGAAAAAAGGTCAATTTTTTTCCAGAATGGCCCCACTCAAGTCCATGGGCAGCATCGGGTATTGCAGCTCAGACCTATTCACTTGCATATTTCAATTTACTGTTCCTTTAATAAACCACATCTAGGATGGTACGGGCGGTTCAATGACGGGTTTAGACTTGTTGACAAGAAGGCAAACCTTGTCACAAACCACACTCATTGCCTCATTACTATGTTCCCAGCACAACTGTAAATCTATCAGCGCTTAACCTGACAAGCGGAACGGATTTACAGCTCACGTCTGCGCTCCCTACCTGAATGCACAATAATATCTTGCCATTACCTTCTTTGTTGCGTTGCGAAAAGGACATCTCTGCCTTTACTGAGGATATCTACAAGAGGATAGAAAAAAAAAAAATGTAACTAGAATGACAAGGAAACCCACTGCTCACATCACCCATGATCCAACACATCCCAACTGTTTCCACACAAAAAGCAATCACTTCCAATGAAAAACAATGCAGTCGCGCAGGTGAGAGCGACATAGTGAGGGCAGCCCATTGAAATTAAATTAGAGTTATATAATTCTTAATTTTAATTCAGCAGCTATTGTGTGCTTGGATATAAAATGTTACAATACCCAATACTTCCACTAGATGGCTCTGTTCCATTGAGATTTATGGGAATTGCAACAATTTCACAGCATGCAAAAAGGCTTTCACTCATGATGTATGGAGACAGTAATAAATGTGAGAAATTGGGTAGTAATAATAATAAATAATAATTTAATTAAACTAATTAAATTAAACTAAAAAAATAAAATTAGAAATAACAATAATAATGCAATTAATAATAATAATCATAATAATTTATTAGTAGTAGTAGGCTTAATTTAATCATTATGCTAAAATAATATATCAAATAAAAAAGCAGAAGGAGTATAAAGGACTTACACTTTTAAAAAAGGGAGTCTGTGCAGCTGGTACAAGTCTGGAGTGCAAGGAGGTATCTGGTTCACTGTTCCTGTGCAACATGGGTTTCACTAGCTGATGGCTCCCCTTCACCGGATGGGAATATATCTTCTGTAATGGTGGGTGCGCATTGTTGCTCGCATGGAATGATCCACTGGACTTCACATTCGGGGCTTGGGTCTCAGTGCGGTTTGTGTTCAAACTTCTTAAAAGCTTCAGAAAATAATTTACAGAGAGAAAAACATGTTTATGTTATAGATTGGTGGAAATTGAGAAACTTTTAAAAAAAAAAAAAGTTGACATTGGATAGTGAAACACAACTTAAAAATAACGCATGTGTTGCAGAAGTCATGATTTTGCAATATCCTATTAGAAAAAAAAAAAGGGATCCGACACCAGATTTCACAGTTATAAAGAGCGACGCTTTCTCCCTAAACAACACCCCACGCCTCTGCATCACAGGGATAGCCCACTGATTTAAATGGAAAGCATGTAATACTTCATTTCTCCAGTGGTGGCACTGTAGGGAAACTGAACCTCCTTCTGCCAGCTTCCTCTACGGATGATCGCTGGGAATTCCAGCAGCAGGTGATCGGCTTATCGTGGAACCTTTCTAACAAAAAGGGATTGTCCAAAGGTCACATATGTGCAGGACATAACCTTCCAGAGATATTCTAATCATCAATCTAGTGCAGTCACCACAGGTAAACAACAGCCATGTCCGTAAAACATCACCAGGATCCCTGTGTGGTATTTTTATTTTTAAGTTTGGTTTTATAGCCATTTTCTTGCTGAATTTAATGACGGCCTGGCATTTACTTTTATGACTTCACTAAAATACCATAACATTTTACAAGCTTGCCCTGAGGCACTGATCATCCCCGGACTGTCGGATTACTCATCTTATACGTTTTATTTTGCAGTTTTTGACACTCACCTCTTCCATGAAATTGCTACTTGTTTGGCCGGTCGGCGTGTATGGCTCGGCGTACAGGGAGGACAGTGCTTGATTGTCGGACTGAGAGGTAGTTTGCTGGCTGTCCGCGAGGTTCCATCTGTTTAACTGAACACAAACACCACAGGAACTCAGGGGGGATTTCTGAATATCATAGGGGCACGTGCAATATATGGTCATGATTGAGAGTCACCATGAGGAGTCAAATCATGGTCTCCTTACAGTAATAACCAGCTTTCTGGTGACTCCGAAAGTTTGCGGAATTTTTTTTTGCCAAATGCTGGGGGGGTCTAATGGAATAAAATTATAAAAGACCCAACACTCGCCTCAATTTGACTGCAGTTTGAGCAATGCGCCATACGTACTTGTGGAGTCAATCACCAACCTCACGGCACAAAACCAGTGGTCGACTACGGCACGTCATTGCTGCAATCGAGTAACCAAGTCCTGAAGGGGACAGGGCTGGAACAGTGGAGAATTTATCGGGCAAGTATTGTATCTTTTACGATTTTAGTTGATGTCGGCCCTCCACGACCAAGTTTCTGCCTACTTCTGAAAGTCCCTTTAAAGGGAACAGGTCACCATGAAAATGCAATGTAAGCTACAGGCGGCAGGTTATAGAGCAGGAGGAGCTGAAAAGATGGCGTATAATTTTATTGGAAAAGATTCAGTAAAACTTGTAATTTTGAAATTTGAAGTCCATGAAGGGGTCCTATCAGTGCATAAAGTGATGGTCACATTCCATTAATTTACAGCATGATTTAAATGATGCTTTGGAAAGAATTAGGGGAGAATTAAGGCAGCCCTTTAATAACTGGATGGATGTTGGGTTCCTGGTTTGCACCCCTTGGCGCACGTTTCATACCAGCTAGCGCGCCAGTCAGAACGTACCATATCCTGCGGAGTCACAGTAGTATGGGGTTTCTGGTAGGAGTAAGGCTCCTTGTACAGAGGAGACAGAACATCTTCACTGGGAGTCTCTGGGATAAGTCCAAATCCCGTATTTTCTATGTCATAACTGTGCGGCATAGAGGACGGTATCTGTAGGCACAAATTTTTCTTCCCTTTTGACCCTCGGATGCTTCCACCTCTTTTAAGATCACTCGGTCCATTTAGTCCACTGGGCCAGTTGGGATTTGCCAGGCACTTAAAAAAAAAATGGGGAAAATATCAATATATCATGTGCAAAAGCTTTATGTGTAGGCTCGATCTGTTCCGTGGTCAATAGTTAAAGCAAAGCACATAAAAGTCAATTAACTGGAGAGTAGTAGTACTGCCCTTCAACCTCTAGGGGTCACTGGTTCTATTCATACACTTATAGCTTTGGGCAAAACGTCTATCAGGTCTAGGGAAACAGTACCGCCATGATTGGACTACAACTCATGGACGCCCCCCCGCGTGCTGCCCCAGCGTAATAGAATAAAAATATGGAGCAGTTTGCCATTTATAACTAGGAGTTAAATAATCAGGAATATTTTACACAGGACTGCCAGTATTCGACTTACAGTCTGGATTATAAAGCAGAAAGTAGATGGATGACAAATTGGGCTCAGCTACATTGCTGTTTAGACCCTCATAGCATTATACAAATGGCAAAAGAGAAGAGCCGCGGCTTACCAAACAGGGTAGGCCATTAGAGGTGCATTATGCTACTCGCCAATTAGGCTTTCATAAGGGATAATAACTGTTATAATTAAAGTCATTAATAAAATCCAGGGCACTCACATGAACAGGCTGTGAATATCCAGGTGACAGCGGATCCTCCTGCAGGTTCTGCTCGTTCAGTATGGTGTAGGACTGCCGGTCAGACCCCTGCGTCGTGCTGTTGGAGTGTGGATTCGAGTTTGCCAACTTCCCCCCCGATGCCCAGGATTTGGTTCGTCCATCGGAGGTGAAGGAGCTTCGGCAGCTGGCAGTCACCTATGGGCGGACAAAGGTCATTTCAGATCTAGTACGCATCCATAGCTATCCTGCAGTATATAATAACTACGTAACCCAACAGAAATGAGACTATATGGGTTATAGCTTTATTAAAGGGCTGTTCCTATCGCTAAGATGTTGTCACTTTATGATCAGTGGGGGGTACGGCCATCAACAAAATTGAAGGGGCCACAGAGTTGGTTCAGAGCATGTGGCCGGGCCACCACTATGCAGGTGAACTGAGGTGCTGCTCCACTGAAGTCAATAGGGCCAACGGCAGTGCTCAGCACCCCAACCGACCATAAAGTGATGGTGCATCATAGCAATATGCCATCACTTTATGTGACTGGGGTACCCCTTTAATAAGTTATAATGTCCATTAAATCGAATCGAATCGCTATCAGTAAGCACTCCGGAACAGCTGGCCTAGATGGAGGTTTAAGAAGTACCTGCTCATGGTGTGCAGAGTGTGATCCACAGAAACTACTGGATGCGGACAGAGAGGAGTCTCGGTTTTGAAGCTGAGCGTTCTTTAGGTGATCGATCCACTCGTCAAAATCCTGCTGATTGAGGCAGATCACCCGGATGGTGTTAATGTACCTTCCTACCATGTCAGAGAAGAGAAGCAAATAATGCACAGGTCATGTCCAGTTTTCCATTGTATAATGAAGAGATGTCATTTAGTTTACAAACAGCGTACAGAGAATTGTCCCAGAGGAGAGGCTATTGGTTTATGATCTGTGCAGGTCTGACCTCACAATTTGCAGAACTAAGGGACCATGGCACGCCACCTCATCGCCATTCACTCGCATAAGCTGAGCTGAAGTACCAGGCACAGCCGGACACGTGTATGGCACTGTGCTTAAAGGGGTTGTCCGGGATCAGAGGCAGCCCCTCTGACATGAGTATCAAGCATTTCATGCACCGATGTTCTACCTTGCCCTGTGCTGAATCGCGCAGGGCAAAGGCTTTTTCATTAGATCTGGTGACATAGCTGGTCTCTGCTAGGCGGAGGCTCCTGCCTAGCAGTATTTCCGGTGATGTCACCGGCACTAAAGAATGGGCTTTAGCGCTGCCCTATCCTGTAAAACAGGCTAGGGCAGTGCTGAAGCCTGCCCATTAATGCAGGCAACGTCACTGGCAAGACTGCTAGGCGGAAGCCTCTGCCTAGCAGTGTAAAAAATATAAACAAACAGCCCTTGCCCTGTACAAAATGCTCCAATGCTTATATCAGAGGAGATGCCTGGGAGTAGAAGGGGATATGTCCGGGTTCAGCTCTGAACCTGGACAACCCTTTTAAATGACGTCCAGGGAGGCAATCTGATATATATGGAGTGCTGCACATGTCATGCTCTTGCAGCGACGGCAGCCATTTTGAGGCAAATCAGTTCAGCCAGAACCGGAGACAACACTAAAATGACGAGATTGAATATTTTACCCTCTAATAAGAATGACTTCCTCTGTTTTTCATTGTCGTCTGTAATCACCCGTATGGCTTTTAGTGGGAGCTCTCCCTGCATTCATAAAAGAAACAAAACATGGTTACTGAACAGTCCAAAGCTGCATTTTCCTGTAACACAGCTCACAGGGTGGTGAAGGGTTAATCATTAGTATCACTTATAAAGAGGGTGTCATCCCTACCTGGTCAGAGCAATTTTGTAATTTACACTTGGCTTCCTGTTCCCACACACACCTCTCCCAATACTGTGAGTCTAGATCTCACCCACATTGACTCACAACCAGCTTGTCTGGATACAGACATGTACACACAGCTCCTGTGCGCTCAACTACGTCACAGCCGTCCGAAAGCAACTCCACAACAGACATCAGCAGGAATGTATCAGCACCAGGAGCCATACATGCAAAGTCAGGTTTCTAGAAGGCAATGTATATAGACCTAAACATGACCGTCACTTCTAATAGATCCCTCTAATAGGTCTGATCAATTACATGCAGAGCCTATGGGGGGTCTGATACGTTCTGAAGTCACGGGACATTGCCTCAGAAATGTCAGGAGACTAGATTCAATTCAAAACATGCCCACCTCAAACGTCACCCCCTCCTCCTTAGGCTACTTTCACACTGCCGTTTCTGGGTCCGCTTGTGAGATCCCTTTCAGGGCTCTCACAAGCGGACCAAATGGATCAGTTTAGCTCCGATGCATTCTGAATGGATAAGGATTCCTTCAGAATGCATCAGTTAGGCTTGCAGCGTTTTGGTGTCCGCCTGACGATGCAGAGCCAAACGGATACGTCCTGACTTACAATGTAAGTCAATGGGAACAAATCCGTTTTTATAGACACAATATGGGGCAACTGAAAACGGATCCGTCCCCCATTGACTTTCAATGGTGTTCAGGACGGATCCGTTTTGACTTTGTTCACGATAATGCAAACGGATCCGTTCTGAACGGATACAAGCGTTTGCATTATTGGTGCGGATCTGTCTGTGCAGATACAAGATGGACCCGCACCAAACGCAGGTCTGAAAGTAGCCTTACACTTTTCCATGCAAGTTCCTTCTTTTTGCCCACGTACTTTACCAGGAAGGGTGAGCTTATTTCAGTTGATTGCTCACTATTAAAAGGGTTGTGTCATGATTTAAACCTATCCCCAAAACACAGGCCAAAAGATTAGTGTCGATTATGTTCCTCAATATAAAAAGAGCGGTGTTCAAGTATGCGCACTCCAGCTCCATTCATTCTATATGGGATTGCTGGAGACAGCAGAGTGCACAGCTCGGCTATCTCTAGTAGTTCCACAAAGGTGAACGGCACGTCGGAGTCTATGCTCTACTGGCACCCCATTCATACAGTGATCGGCAAACCACTTATTAGACATTCCATATCCACATGATGGTAGAGTAAACATATAAATCTTGGCACAACCCCTTTAAAGGGATTTTTCTCGGATACATATGTTGATGTCCTATCCTTTGGATAGGTCATCAATATCTGATTGGTGGGGGGGTCAGGCTCCAATCATTTTTTGAAGAGGCTGCGGTGCTCTCGTGAGCACTGCAGACCCTTCTTAGCCCAGTGACTTCAAGTTTATTGGATGTGTAGCTCAGACCCATTCAAGTGAATGGGCCTAAACTGCAATACCAAGCACAGCCACTATACAATGTATGGCGCTGTGCTTGGTATGCTGTGAGGAGGCTGACGTGATCACCGAAGTACCACAGCTCAGTGATCACTGCAGCTGACCACCACCGATTTGAGGATAGGTCTTGACATAAAGGCCACTTAATATTGGACTTGGTGATCTCTGTAATGGTGGCACCCCTTTGCACCGTTTTTCCTTCCTTTGAGGGATATCTGGCATTTATTGTGTTGTAGACCCAATACTGGGGCTCCACATTTATTTTGCGTACAGGAGTCTCAGAAAATCCCTTCAAGTGTAGGCAGACAATTCATGGGATTAGTTTTTACCTTAAAACTAAGAGTTTTTCCTTCCTCAGAAAGTATCACAAGAGTGGACGGGTACAAGACCAACACTCTGTCATTCAGCTCCTGTGACATAAAGAAAAAAATGGGGTTAAATTTTGGAGATCTGGAACATATGCAGTCTACATCAGCAATTCTCCCAGGGGCACACACATACGTTTTCAGGCTTCCTTCGTGTCCTATGAATAATGTACACGTCAGTCCAGTAGGACGTTTGCCTACAAGGCGTATTGCCTGAACATATGACTCAACACCTATGGGACTGTAGTCAACATGGACTTGCTAACAATGTAAAATGATCACTTACACATTGTTGTGACAGGAACAATTATAAGGAATGGCTTTATATCTCATCCAAACAAGGGACCATTACATACGCACAAATATTTCCTGTTCTACCAGTGAAAAGGCCGTGGCTAGAGAGGAGTGAATTTCTTGAAATTCGTTTTGGATTGGTTGGCAGATTCAGTTCGGGACAAGTGTATTCATACCCAAATCGAAAGTGCCAGGACTGCCCTGAAGTGTCATGTATGATGCTCTCAGGTCTCCTAGGACTTTATCCAACCCCTTTCAAGCTCTTTTAACACCAAGACATCATCAGTAATGTCAAAGTGACAGCAAACAGCGGGGGTAACAAACAGCCCGTTTAATTTTTAAAATTAAGACATGGTCCACAAGTTATCCCTTTTTGAAGGCAGATGTCTTCTTCTACATCTTCTGGCCTGTAAAATGCTGGCCACCATTTTGGGAGATTCATCCTAATGGAATTGCAAAAGATTCCAATTCAGCTGGAATGTGAATTTTCGAGAAACTCAAGACAAATTTGATTTGTTTAGAATCAAATCACTCATCTCTAGCCATAGCAAGAGCATTACGAACATGTCAAACCAAAGCCCACAGAAGAAATAAGTGCATCTAAGAAACAGATTGAGTGACAAGTTTAGGCTAGGTTCACATTTGTGTTATAGGCTTCCCGTTGCGAATTCCATCAGATTTGATGAGAACAGAATAGAAATGCATGCAGCAGTAATTTGCCTGGTAAAACGACAGACAACAACAGAACAATGATGGACCTCATTGTAAGTCAACCTGCCAGAAGATCTACGCTGCCCAAGCCACAAGCTCCTTCGTTACAGACTAGCTATGGTTTACTCGGCAGCAAAGAGAATAGTTATTTGGGCAGTTCCCCGCTCAGTTCAGGTAGACTGAGTGGTCTCTCCCTAAACAAAAACAGGCAAAGACCTGTCCATCAAGCCAAGAGAAAGCACCAATATGACACTTCATTTTTGTCTCATCTTTTCTGCAATGCCACAGTATCCAGAGTAAAACTTTAGTTGCCTGTGATGATGGAGCCAGTTGAGGTTCAGACAGCATGAATCTCCTGGCAGGTTCTTGTTAACATTACAACAGTATTCATCCAAGGTCTACAGCTGTGGTCTTCAGTCTTTGGCTCTCCAGCTGTTGCAAAACAACAACGTCCAGCAAAGACTGTCAGGACATGCTGGGAGTTATAGTTTCAGAACAGCTGGAGAGTCACAAGTTGGCAACCACTGATCTATAGAAACCTGAACACTAACCTGGAATGGCAGGGTCTGCAGTTTCACCTTGGAAATGCAAGTGATGGTACCTAGAGACTCCCTCTGTGTTCCCTCCCAGTCCTGGACATGTTGGCTCTGGACAGATCTCCTTAGCTCAGATTTATCCAAAACGTTTGCATTGTTCACCTAAAAGGTAAAGATCATCATGACAATGAACCTCCAAAAAAAGAAATTGCCAAGGCCATCTGTGGCTACACACACTGATATCAAGCTAGACATCTTCTTGGCCTTCGAATCATGTTGTATTGTAGGCACCTTACTCTTTCTTAACCATACAACAAACAGAAGGAGGTCAGAAGGTGTGGAATAATATTATCCGTGTGTGACACTGGAACCCATTACTAATGCTGCCAGGCCTCACAGTGGATCTGGATCATATATATATAAAATCTATTTGTTACATTCTTCTAATAGAACACAAGCTGAAAACAGAACAAGTCACTACAAGAAGAACTCCAGGGCCTGGTAAAATGCTGGCACAGCATATACTCAGGTGATGAAAACAGATCTCTCATCTATCCATAGATAGACTGTGGGGTAATCACCTAATGTTCAGGTCATGTATTCTAAAAACATGTTCTGCATCATAGTACCATGTATGTAAGTGTTTTACTGCCTAAAGAGGGTTCCACCTTGAACAATCCCTACTTGTTGGAAGGTTCTCTGACAATTTACTGATCACAAAGGGGGAGATTTATTATATTGATTTGCCCCCCCCCTTTTTTTTTTTTGGGGGGGTTAAAGTATGCTTCTCACTCCCCCAAAAAGGTGGCCAACCCCGTTTACATCACTTTTGGACATAAAGTTGCAAATTATGCTGCATGACGTATTTGTGGGAGGGGATTAGGATGGTCGCAGGTTCTGCAGGCCACTGGATTTACTATATACCACACCAGGAACTGGTGTCAATTATAGCTCAAGTCTACACTAACCCCTAGCTGGCACAGATTTTCCTGGTGCATAGATGCACCTCATTTCAAAAGAGGCCTGTGAATCTTTAAGGGCGACTTATTTCTTTAACATGAAAGGGGGCATTTGTCTGATTGGCAGGGGTCTGGCCATCAGGGCCCTGCCATTCACATGAACAGCGGCCTATTCTCCTCCATGTGAACGAAGTGGTGGTCACAAATGCACGTTGCCACTGTATTCAGCATTAGGAGCCTGTGCTTTTACTCGACTATCTCCACCAATCCTATAGAGTTGAATGGAGCAGTGGACATGTGTAAGTCACTTCATTGAAATGGGGAGCACTGGCTCCCATTCTTGTGATGAGCAGGAGCCTAAGAGACCAGCCCCCTGCCAAACAAACACTAATAGTCTATCCTGTGGATAGAGGATAAGTTGTCTAGATGGGACAACCCCTTTAATAAATTAGATGCATCTAATTTCAGCACATAGGAGATCTACACTGGCGTAGACAGCACCAGTCTTGTAAGAGGAGCTCATTAAAACTGCTTCCACTGCTGAAGAGAGGGTACATCCTATAGGGGATGCAATGAGACTCATAGTGAACGGGGATCCGCTGAGCCCATGCCCTGCTTTAGTGTGAGGTGTGCACAGGACTCATCCTCACTACAGGGGCTACAAAGCTCCCAGATGAAAGAAGGGAGGACCTGGCCAATAAGTCTATCCTTCTGAAGAGGAGGAGGAAGTGCAAATTTAAACTCATGCCAAGATCAGAAACATTTTTCGTTTTGCTCACAGTAGCATAGTTGTTGCATGAATTAGGCCTCATGCACACGACAGTTTGTATTTTGCGGTCCTCAAATTGCAGGACTGCAAAATACGGACACCACCCATGTTGCCTGTCCATGTTGCCTCATTTTGCAGGCAAGTATCGGATGTGTTCTATCCTTTTGCAGAGCAGATATACGTATGCAGAAAGCATATACGTATGTCCGCTCTGCAAAACAATAGAACAGGTTCTCAATATGTGGACCACGGGCCTATTGAAGTCAATGGGTCCACACAAAGAATGAGGATGGCACACAGACCACATCTGTATTTTGTGGACACTGTCGTGCGCGAGGCCTCAGACAGAAGTTCTGATATGGAATGAATTTTATCTTCACGCACATGTATGCCTAGGTTAGAGGAGAGGCTCAGATCCAGGGCTTATATCCAGAGAAATGGGAGGCTGTCCTGTCCTGTCCTCACAATAATTGTGTTCATAACTGCAGGGTGTGATGACCCTGGAGTGCAGGCCAGGACCCAGGGTGTGTGACCCAATCTGTTGCAGCTGTGCTGACACCCAGGGTATTCCCTTGGCAGGCAGGGTAAGCCTGTCCACCCTCACAGCTGTTGCTGCTGTTCAGGACTGTCTGTTCCCATAGCAGCTAATTCTAGAGTTTCAGGGGCCACAGGTGCAAATGAAGAAAAGAGCAGAGAAGGGGAAAGATCCGAGCCTAAATTCAGCTTCCAGGATTAGCAAAATGGGTTCAGCATTAAAATGGTCTGGTCTGACATTATAAAGCCTGTCTATCATGTCACTCACAGATCACAGTAGAAGAACATCTACAAACTTGTTCCAACAATTGAAGATCATTACGGCTTAAATACAGCAGACAAAAGCAAGCCTTAGTGTAGGTTTGTTCTCCAAGATCCAAAACATGTCCCCACCAAAGACACGTCAATATATGATGTCAGTGGAGGTCCCTGAAATGACTGACGAACTTATGTTTTAGATGCGTTTTAGGTTAGGATTGAGGTGTTCATCAGTGTACAAAGCACTTCAACGATCACTGTGTGTTTGGAAACCTGTTCACACCCAAAAGTCATTTATGCCGTGAAGTTTCTGATTTCACCATCTTTCATCGGGTCATTTGAGACTTATCAAGAACTACAGAGCACATTGCATAAAATTGCACATATCTCCCCAGCAATTAGAAGAAATGTAGAAACCATCCACTCAGGCTCAGATCTTAGAGGGCTCCTGTGCTGGAGGACAGCTGGAGCTTGTGTGACCCTTCTGTACTGATCACAGCTGCACAGCCAAAGCAAACAGGTGGGATCAGCTGTCTAAGTCCATAAAATATGTGTCGGCTGCAAAATAGGCTTTCTTCTCATGCGAGAGCATTTACCCTGCCAAATCTCCATCTACCCCTCTGAACAAAACTGTAGGATGGTTCTACTTTTTAGCAAGTGCCGTATTATAAACTGCCAAAGAGTGAACAGGTAAAGAGTGAGCACGGCTGCCCATAGAGATTACTTAGTAGTCAATGGGATCGTCCAGTATCTACAGAGCTTCTAAAGTTGGTGCACAAATTGGTTGGTTTTTTACATTTATTGTAAAACTGTACAATACTACCACCTTTAACACATTTAACCATTTGCTCATTAATCTGTCCATGTAAAAGGTGCGGCCGATCACACAATGAACCACCTCATTCATGGGGAGAAAGCATCATTGATAAACATACCTAAATCGTTTTTTTCTGGGCAGCAGATAGTCCTGTGTAACCTGGGATCTGCAACCCAGAAACAACAAAGCTGTATGGGGATGAATGATCACAGCAATGATCATTAGTCCCCATAGAGAGGAGATGATTGCTGTGTGTAACTGCAGCTCTCACCTCCTCTGACGAACAGACAATTATATGAAATTAACTGTGTTCCCGATAATTGCCTGCTCAGTCGGCCAGTGTAAATGGGCCGAAATAGGTCTACTACAACACAGAGATTAATTTAATCGGGCTTTCTGAGATTTAGATATTGATGGTCTATCCTCAGAATAGGTTACCAATACCAGATTGGGAAAGGGGGGGGGGTCCTACACCCGGGATTCCTGTGGATCAGCTGTTTAAGGACGCCTTCTTGCAGCCTACCAAGCACAGTGCCACCCATTAGATACCGGCTGCGGTTGGTTTTACAGCTCAGCCTCATTCAGGTGCATTAGGCCTAGGAAGGGGCTGCGGGTGCTTACTGGACAGTCGTGGTGTCTTCAAACAGCCAATCACTGACACTCTGCCGATCTGATATTGATAACCTATCCTTACGTTAGGTAATCAATATCTAACTCCGGAAAACCCCTTTAAAGCTCCAGATATGCATTCTGTCAACATCAGTAGTCAGACTCCAAAACCATCTCTTACAAGTCTTACCTCTGTCATGGGTAAAGTGTCCAGATTTCCGCCATTGAGCTGGATCTGTTTCTCCAAGTGGTAAAGCCATTTCTGCAACTCTTGTTGTGTTGGGCAATAAACTATTAAAGGATTGAGTAGGGGACCTAATAGAAGAAGGAGTAAAACAATAGTTAGTGACGATAACCAAACTACGGGTCCAACTCACATTAAAAGCAAAAGTTAAGAGCTCTGGAACATTAGGACTGGATCATGGGGTCTACGACCAAAGCTGTCATATATGGTAACCTCAGCCATTGCCCTAAACATCTAAATGGGCTGAAATATCGCTAGAGACCCTTTATATAATATATTAAGATTACTAAAAGTTAGGCTAGGGCTACACGGATCCGAGTGTGGTGTGCCTGCATCGCGACCAATGACAGTGAATGTGGTCAGCAGGTTTCGATTTCTTGCAAAGGTCACTGCAATTTGGGAGTCACAATGCAACCGCTCTCATTTTCACTAGGTGTGATGCAGGTAGCACCACTATCGGATCTTCAGCCGCATGACGTGTGCAGGTCACCCTGTAATCCTAGCCTAATTTAAAATGCCACTATGGAAGGCTCTGTCATTTGTTTTTACCTGTGATTCGGAAAGCATGCTCTTCCTCTGGTTTTGGTGGAACCTTAGAGCGTTCCAACTTGTAAACACTCAGCTCCTTCAATGGTACCAAACCCTGGAGAGGTAAAAAAAAAATTAAAAATAATATGAAAGGAAGTTTTAAAATGGTGAAAATGTTTTGGATAGAGAAGAGCCTAGACAATAAAAGATACCTGTGACGGGGCGGTACAATGCCACACCTGCAAACCAGTGACCTATAATAAAGTGCATTTACCAATATAAGACTAATAGCCAATAGGAGCTATAGAGATAAACACCCAAAGGTAAGGAGGTTTACAAATACCTTGTTCTTCACTCAATGAAGAAAACTGGGTCAGCACATACCAAACAACAGAAAGCCAAGAAGGATGCAATATAGTCCAGTGGAGCACAAAACAACACACAGTCATACATCCCAAACACCTAACACAAAACATATAAATACTCTCAAAATGTCCAAAAAGGACTTGCTAGGCTTCTCATGACACAGATAAAAGATGGGCATGAATGTTGTGTAAACACGAGTGATGGATGTGAGCCTGAAGGGTCAAAAGCCAAGAGATATTTGAACAAGGTCTGTCTGGCTGGATCTACATGAAGTCACGTTTCTAGTACTTCAAAGACCCCTTCCCATGACAACAGCTTCTGAACAAGCATGCATGTCCAAATCTCAAGAAGAGTGCCAGGTGAGTACATACCTGATACGTCAACCCGGTGGGACCTCGGGACTGGAAGTACAGGTGGGACTGGAACAATTCCAAATAGCAGTCACTAATATCCTAAAAGTAAAAGAAATCTCAACCTGAAAATCTTCTTAAACCGGATAGACAAGCCATGTGCACTAAAAAGATAGAAACTGCAGCTATTTTTGTGACAATAGTCATTACACAAAACCAAAAAGGGAGACAATTAATTAGGTTGCCACTACTGATGAGATCATCACCAAAGGTTTTCTTGACATTTGTAAGGCCACCTTCACACTATCGCTTTTGCTGGATCCGGCAAGGTTCAGCAAAAACACTTCCGTTACTGATAATACAACCGTCTGCATCCGTTATCAACGGATCCTGTTGTAATATGTTTAAACATAGCCAAGACGGATCTGTCATGAACACTATTGAAAGTCAATGGGGGATGGATCCGTTTACTATTGTGTCAGAGAAAACGGATCCGTCCCACATGCTGCGGTTTGCTCTCCGGTATGAGAACGGAACAGAATACATTTTGGAGCATTCCGTTCTGTTCAGTTACGTTTTGTCCCCATTGACAATGAATGGAGACAAAATAGAAGCGCTTTTTTTCCTGTATTGAGACCCTATGACGAATCTCAATACCGGAAAGTATTAACGCTAGTGTGAAAGTAGCCTAATATATATAGGCACCAAACAAATGGCCAGAGCTCTTTGGACTTCTTCTTCCCCATCTATAGTTTATTTCCACAGTGAACATTTGATATTAAAGAGGAAAAGGCGATGAGTGTTTTGTAGTATGGGTCCATATGACGAAGCAAAAAAGAGACAATACGATAATAGGTAGCAGTGGACAGGAGAGTATGGGCCCCTTTTTAGACTCATTTTCTTGGAGCCCTAATGGCAGTACTGTCTGTAGTGCCTTGTTGGAGGCCCATGTTGTGACACAAGGCCCATGTTGTGACACAAGGCCCATGTTGTGACACTAAACAAGGCTAACTAATGGCAGTGTCTAACTGGGGTTCTTTGGGCACAGAGGAAATTATTTTATCAGGCCTGACCCCCATATTATTAATAGGTTTTGATTAAAAAAATGGCCCTTTGTTGCAATCGATTGCTTCAAAAAGCAGCTCCCAATGAGTCATTTTCTCCAGGACCTTTGAGGCCCACTGTGGTATTATATCCTGGGCCCACCGGAGGATTCTCTGGGACTCTGGTGGGTCAGTCCAACGCTGATCAGGAGTCAGTGGAAACTGGTGCGAAAAACCCGGTGGGAGGTTTAATTACTGCTATCTTCCCAATGAAGTAGATATTTATAGGGGATTTTTTTATTTTTCAGAAAATAGATGTTGGAAGGACAAAGGACAAAATTGTTATTAACGAGGACCTGTCCCCTCTCCCAACTTGTCCGTTTTAGTAACTACTTGCACTGCCCATGTAATAATTCTGGAGCATGTATTCTTATGACTGTGTTGTGCCATTCCTTTATTATTCCTGCTAGAAGTTATTACTGAATTGCTTGCAGACTGCAGTAAAGGTCCAGATGAGCGTTACTTAGCTGGGGCTTTGTTCCTGCACCTGGACCTTCATTGCAAACTGCAGGTACTTCATTCATAACTTCCTGCAGAAATAATAAAGGAATGGAACACAAGAACAAATGTTCCAGGATTGTTATTACATGCAGAATGCTAAAATAGATTTGTCCAGGACTTCTTTAAGGTGTAGAAGCCAAAAAGGGTTAATACGTTTACCACAAAACGCAATATAATCAACTAGAGATCAAGGTCCAAGATAGAGACACAAGTAGTCGGAAATGAGTCACAGGCAGAGGTACATGGTGAATAAGACGTGCCTTACAACGGTCATGACCGGGGCGAATACCACGCACTACTGAGGTATATACTTGTTAACGCCATTAACCATTCAGATGCTTCACAACTACAAACGGAGGGACTAAAGATGATATAGTAAACAGCAGCATGGGGCCCTGTAATGTACACACAAAGAGGGGCTGAGTGTGAGCACTGATCTATAGCACGAGGCAGCCAAAATGTAACTTTGTCAACATTCCTATGTTTATACTTGAGTTGACCATTTGGATGGAAATTACATAATCGGTCACAAGGCGTAGGCGCAGCTCAGGCCCATTCAAGTGAATGGACCTTGGCTGCAATACCAAGCACAGCCACTATATCAATGTATGGCGCTGTGCTTTGGAGGCTGTGAGAAGGGCCGCAGCTCTCCTCATCAAATAGTTGATTGGTGGGAGAGCCCCCCCCCCCTCCAAGGATAGGGCATCAAAATTTTACATCCAGGAAAACCCCTTTACACAAGTTGCGATTTCCAGGGCAATGTCATTTCTATGTAATCATAGTTACCTGGCTGTGCTGGAATCGAAACCGGACCTTGGAATAATAAATCATTTGGCCCATGTTTCGAACAATAGTTTTCTTCTTGCCCTTGCGGAAGATGCTAAGGAATCTTTGGTCCACATTGTCCTTCTGCAGATCATTGCCAATATCCTATTGAAAGAAACTTTGTTAAAAATGGAATTTTATCATAAAAAAAAAAATAATAATAATAATAATAATTTAATAATAACAATAATGAAAAGTTCAATCCAAAAGAAAGCATATTCAATGGGTCAACTTTCTTAAAGGAATTCTCCACTTTGGACAATCCCAACTTGTTAGAACACAAGCTGATGCAAAAGTTTCCCCGTGCTTGGACCACAGGAATCAACTGTAATCCTAAGGGGTAACAAGTGTTCAACTTCCTTCCCACAGCGCCACCACAGGGGAAATAAAGCATTACACCATGACTATGCAGGACAGGTCCAAGAGAACGCGAGACGCTCTTGCCAAGAGAAAGATCCCATGGACCCCTGATCAGAATTCCCCAAGATATATGGCTATTCTAAGCTCAGGCAACCCTTTTAGGCAGACCACAGACCCACACATAATTTTGGAAATCTATACCGTTACAAACGCTCCTGCCAATATCTATTAGTGAGATGTATAAAGACTGGAGCAAAGCAAAAATTAAATAGTTGCCCATGACAACTAAATAGGTTTGCTGCTTTCATCTTCAAGGGGTCTATGAAAAATGAGGGGTAGAATTTGCTTGGTTGCCATGGACCACTACTCCACATTGCACCAGTTTTGTTACATGCCCTCATGGGGGAGATTTATTAAAACTTTTGCTAAAGACTGGCTTAGTTGCCTCTAGCAACCAATCCACCTTTCATTTTCAGAGCTACTTTGGAAAATGAAAGGATTAACCTGATTGGTTGCTAGGGGCAGCTAAGCCAGTATTCCTCATCACTAGTTTTGAAAAAAAAAAAATCACACCCAACCAGAAAATCTGGCAAACTTGGCAAACCACATCGACTTCTGTTTTGGTAGCAGACTATTATAGCAACGTCTGAAGCCATCGAAAGTTCTCGAGTTGTCTAAAACTGATAAATTAGAAATTCTATTCAGCAGTTTCTTTATTACCGTATATTTTTTTTATTTAGGTTTTTTTTTCCACACAAATGCACTCAAAATGGCAGGCATCACAGCTCCTATAGGGATTGTTTTGTTTCCCCCCTATTAATATTTATTATTTAACTTTTGTTTTATAGACTTTTATTGGGAGACAAAGAAAAAAAAAATCTCAATTTGAAAATTAAATTTTTTTTTTTTTTTACCCAGTAACGAGAGGCACAGTAATGAAAGCTATATCCTGAAGAGAAATCTTGATAATATTTCTGAGGTCAGCGGGATAGAGTTCAAAAGACTGAACTTGACTGACCCAGTATTCAGTTTCAGATGTCTGTGCTGACAGTGACCCGCTAATCCACAGGCCTACATGTAAAGGCTCGAGAGCGGTCTCCATGTACCCGCAGCAGTCAGGGATACCATTTTCTAACATCAGTCAATAAGTTTCTGGTTACACATGAAATTAGTAGCCGTACGGAAAAAAATAATAATTAAAGAGAACACGTCCTGTTTACTTCCTAGCCTGATTTTCTGAGGCCAGGATCTTTTGTATCAGTTTCTGATGGTGGAAGGATTATAGCCGGCTTTACCGACTGGTATAACGCACATAGTTGTGCAGTGTAACAGGAGATACAGATGTACGGCCCGCTCTAATCCTGCTGGGGAATGGCTACCACAGACATAAAGGACGAATCCTGAATAACTTCCGCTCGGTGGTACCTAGCTTATAGACTGGATAAAACACTTTCACCTCCAAAATCAGTGTCAAGGTAAGCAGACCGCCAAAACATCCACTGCATTAATTGTGAGAAATGAGTCTATTTTTATGCAAATTCGGTTTTTAGTGCACTCAGTAATACCGCCCATCGCTCTGGCACCTCTACTCTTATTTGATTGCCAGTTCCTTGGATTTTAGAGCCGGTAAAGATGATGCAGGGGAAGCCAGCTGCAGGGAAGGGAGAGGCCCCACCCATGGTGCACCTAAAATCTTATTTGCATAAAAATAAAGAAAAAAAAATTTAAAAAGAAAAACATCTCAGGATTAGAGGATTGTATTTTCACAAGAAAGTTATGGTTATGTTCCAGGTATTCTACCGTACATGGCAGGAGGCTTACTTTGCAACTGATTTTAGAGGTGACAGACTCCCTTTAACTACAACTCCCATGATATTCAAACTGATGCTACAACTCTGAAGCCCAATAGGTGGTTGAATCAATGTGGTGGTTGAATCATGAGCCATCACCCACACAATAACTCTATACTGCATACTTTGCATAACCTGTCATGTTTCTATTTTAGGTTTTTTCACAACTTCCTTTTCGGACCATATCACTTTCTTATACGTGAGGTAGATGAGGCTTTGCCATGGCTTTCAAGTGTTGGTGAGCTGTATGGTACTACATAAAGTATTCGCTCAAAAAAACAACAGGAACATCGTTGAGGGAGTGCTTGGACAGGGACATAGAAAATCCACAACAAAGCAGCAAGTAATGCCTAAAAAACTAGGTACCATCATAAAAATAGAATATTAATCGCAGATGAATAAATGAATACAAATAAAAGGGATTGTCATCACTAAGTAATTGTGCAACTCTGAACTACTCATCATAGGAGACGTCCTCAATGTTGAGAGGTGTCCATGACTGATGCAGGTCTGAGGAGGAGACCACATAACTACAGACCTCAGGTGCTAGACAATAGCACGACACAACTCATGTCTGCCATGTATAATTCTAGCTAATCCGCCTACGCTGTCCAGATGACAGACAGATTATTGTCCAAATGTTAACAGATTAACAAGAATATTAAATCTTCTGTGTCTGAAAGCAAGCAGAGCACCTGGATATTAAGATCAGAGGCTTAGAAGGAACTGCTCAGACCAGTGGACTTCTAGAAGTGTGAAAAAGAAAAAGCATATAACCACCACCACAACATTACATAATATAGAACATAATGCAGATTACAGGATGTCTGGAAGAGTCCAGGAAAAATAAGAGACCTCCCAGTAGGGCAGGCTAGATCCTCAGATTATAGCGACCGTAATGGTGGTTCAGGGTTGGCAGAAGGGATTGACGATTGCCTCTGATGTCCGCTAATAGGTGCATCAAAAAGTAGGCATGCACTACTATACAAACAGAATGGACCAAAGGTTGGTTGTAGCCATCATCTTTGAACGAATGACTTCATGACCCTGACTCAGGTAAGATAATGGGTACTATGACTAGCGCAGATATAGGCAGTTGGCACACTTGTATTTTCTGGGATGCACTAGTCATGACTGAAGGACATCAGGTCGGGGGAGAATTTAAGGGTATAACTGGTAGAATTTGCACACAAATCTCTCTCTCAATTATGGATCAGAAAAGGAACACTCAAAAATTACAATTCTGCGGTAGGTGTATTTGGGCGATAATCTCACACCCTCCAACAGCATCCCACAATCAGGCATTGTATCACAGTTCTGGATACATCTGTGCTGGCAATTGTCAGATCCCCCGACTCCAGCCAAGGTCTGGCAATAGCTACTGGATCTACTGGAATGGAATGTGGAACTAGGGAAAGGAACATTCCACCCCACCAAGGAATGCGCAAAACTCTACCGGACAGAATTACCAAGTGCAGATCTGCAGGGAGGACTAAAATAGAAAGGGATTGAACAGATACAGCACGCTATAGAAACCCCTGTACAGGAGAAAATAAAAAGAAACCCTAATAAACATTACAACCCATCAGCACAATGGAAAGCCACCAGATCAGAAGACTCTACACTTACTTTAAACCCCCCCAATCACTATAAAAGGGGTCAAGACCCCATTACGTCTGTAAGACTCCAAGAGTCTTTCAGGTACAACACCTTTTAAACTGCTAACAAAAATGGAAGCATTGATGACACATAGCAAGTTTTCGAGACAACGTAGGTCTCTTCATCAGGCATAATATAACCGTGTTTGAAGAAAAACCATACATATAAAAAGAGCAGAGACATGGTGTAATGGACATTTGAAAAACAAAACAATAACACAAATATCTTGGAGAATGAGTCCTTAATTTGCCTACAGGTAAGCAATGTGAATGTTTTATGGTTTCCAAACTGATGTTATCTCAAAGACCTGGTGCCTCACTATCTCTGGAGGAGAGTCTTTAGATCTTGTAATATGCCATAAATCCTTGGGACAAATTCTGTCTTGTGTTCAGTGTGTCAAATTCCAAATTTTTTTGACTCGTTGAGATATGAAGTTACCTTTCAATAGGACAACTTTCCAATGTTCTTCATTATGTCCTGGGCTACAAAATCGCTTAGCCTCAAGAAGATGTATCTTGTTTTCTCTTTGTGTGGTGACTTCAAATGGAGTGGCATGGCACAGGTGTGACCACTACCCCATCCAAATGTTTGGAACCCCCGTTTTAGCAATCTGTGGGAGTTCCAGCAGTCAGACCCCACCTATCAAATTTTTTTACCTATCCTATGAGCAGGAAATACATGTTTGTGGTAGGATAACTCATTTAAGGGCTCATGGCCACACCATATTACAGCTCCAGTCAAGCTCCCAGTTGTACTGAGCTTTAATATGGCAACCACAATAGTCTAGGAGGCCCATCTCTGGACTGCAGTAGGGCATGGAGGCACCATACAACGATATATGGAGTGCCTATGGTTCTGTAGACTCCGTGTACCAACCACTGTTGAGCCTCTGTGCAAAACATGTGCTTGAGCCCCAAGTTCCGGACTAAACTGCATCTTCTGCTCAAAAGTAAGACCCAACGTTAGATGAGTTCTGGTTGCTGTAGACGGCGTACATGGAGACAGACTGTCCAGACCTGAACCAGATCACAGGGGCTCAAAACTGATACAAAATATACCTTGAGGTGTAAAGTTTATGCATAGGGTTTTGCTTTAAAAGTAATCCACTGGAACAACACACATTTGTCCAAAGTAAATCCCCGAGTCACCAAATCCCACTTACGTTCAGGCAGCGGTTATGTCCGGGACATTGATCAGACCCAGCAGGAGAGGAGACACTCCCGACACTGGTTAGAATGTGCATGTACAAAGTGGACAATGGGAAAGAAGCAATTAAAGCAATGGAGTGTGGCAGTGAGATTATTGTAAAGGCCATCTCAAGGATTGGACATGTCTTACAGAAGCTGCTAAAAGTATTCAGGGTACTTTCACACTTGTGTTAGAGGATTCCGTATACGGATCCGGAAATCCGTATGCAATCCGTATCCCCTGTGATGGAACTCAATACCGGAAAACTTTAACGCTAGTGTGAAAGTACCCTAAAGAAGCAAATGAAAGAAATCGCAAAAGTGCTGGTGCATATAACCTGAAAGCATGCCATGCTATGCAGAAGACCTGATCAACACAATTCTAGTTGGAACAAAGCTGGCACTCCCCCAACTAATGGTTAAAACTGGTTTTCCAAAATATTAGTTTAATTAATTAGAACAGAACAACAATGTATAGCTGGTCAGGACTCGATCATAGGATCCCTTCGCAATGACGTCAACAAATATGGCTGTGCCTATTCCAGTGATGCAGGACTAGGTGAACACAGGCTTGTAATACTGTGGGCGCTACTGCAGTGAAGTGACCACCGATGGACCTTCATTCTGCTAATCCATAGGGCTCAGCACATGCTCTACATTTACATGTCTGCATTCGGCAGTGAATGGTGAGAGCACCCATTAAACTGTAAGCTCATGAGCAGTCTTTTCTAATAGAAATTTGTATTTTTAATTCTGCCTGCCAGGAAAAAAGGGGTTACCCCATGATTAACCACTCCCGGACCGCCGTACGCAGGATTGCGTCCTGCGGGCGGCCGGGATCTTCTGAGTGGACGCATCGGCGCGTCCTCTCGCGAGACCCGTGAGTTCCTGTGAACGCGCGCGCGTGTTCACAGGAGCGCGCGTCTGGAGAGTTATACTACAGCCTGCTAGCGATGATCAATCGCTGGCAGGCTGTAGATGCGATATAAATCGCATCAAACATGTATACCAGACGCTGTTTTGTGAACAGCGTCTGGTATACCTGCTACCTGGTCCTCTGGTGGTCCCATTTGCTGGGATCGACCACCAGAGGACCAGGTAACACAGTAAAGTTGCACCAAACACTACACTAACCCCCCACCCCCCTCACCTATTAACCCCTTGATCACCCCATCTAGACCCCCTGATCACCCCCTGTCATTGATCACACCCCTTTATGTGTCCATATGTGTTTTGCAGATCCGTGGATTCACGGATTCGTGGATCTGATCCGCAGATCCGATCCGCGGATCCGATCCGCAGATCCTCAAAACACGGACACCGGCAATGTGCTATCCGCATTTTGCAGATCCGCACATTGCCAGAACTATATAGAAATGCTTTTCTTGTCCGCACTGCGGACAAGAATAGGACATGTTCTATATTTTTGCGGAACGGAAGTGCAGACTCGGAATCGCGGATCCGTAATTCCGGATCCGAGCGGGACAAAGTCTGTCCCCATAGAAATGAATGGGTCCGCAATTCCGTTCTGCAAACAGAATTGCGGACGTGTGAATGGGGCATAAGGGTCCCTTATCACTGCCAGTTAGTTAGCTACTTGTTAGGTAGCTAGCGCCCAGCCCACCGCACCGCAGTCACTGATTTTGGCAGAGATTTTTTCATCCACATTGACCGATGCGAATGAAAAAATCTGTGCCGTTCATTTTTTTTTTTTTAGCGCAGAGGCTGAACGAAAAAAAAAAATCTCATTACCCGTATGCTCAATATACGGAGAATCGCAGAAACTCCTAATGCTGGCCATACGTGTAATGATTGCGGAGACCCTCAAATGCCAGGACAGTATAAATACCTCACATGTGACCCCATTTTAGAAAGAAGACACCCCAAGGTATTCCGTGAGGGGTATGGTGAGTTCATGCAAAATTTTATTTTTTGTCACAAGTTAGTGGAATATGAGACTTTGTAAAAAATAAAAAAAAATAAAAACAATTTCCGCTGACTTGTGCCAAAAAATAAAAATTCTGTGGACTCACCATGCCCCTCACGGGATACCTTGGGGTGTCTTCTTTCCAAAATGGGGTCACATGTGGGGTATTTATACTCACCTGGCATTTTAGGGGTCCCTAAAGTGTGAGAATCCAAATGCATAAAATGGCCTGTGAAATCCTAAAGGTACTCATTGGTTTTAGGGCCCCTTTGCGCATCCAGGCTGCAAAAAGTGTCACTCATGTGGTATCGCCGTACTCAGGAGAAGTAGGGCAATGTGTTTTGGGTGTATTTTTACATATACCCATGCTGGGTGTGAGAAATATCGCTGTAAACGACAACTTTTTAAATTTTTTATTCAAAGTTGTCAATTTACAGAGATATTTCTCTCACCCAGTATGGGTATATGTAAAAATACACCCCAAACACATTGCCCTACTTCTCCTGAGTACGGCGATACCACATGAGTGACACTTTTTGCAGCCAAGATGCACAAAGGGGCCCAAATTCCAACGAGTACCTTTAGGAGGGCATTTTACGCATTTCTTCTCACGCTTTAGGGCCCCTAAATGCCAGGGCAGTATAAATACCCCACATGTGACCTCATTTTGGAAAGAAGACACCCCAAGGTATTCGCTGAGGGGCATAATGAGTCCATGAAAAATTAAACTTTTGTCAAAAGGTAGCGGAAAGGGAGACTTTGTGAGAAAAACAATAAAAATCAATTTCCACTAACTTGTGCCAAAAAAATCTTCTATGAACTCGCCATGCCCCTAATGGAATACCTTGGGGTGTCTTCTTTCCAAAATGGGGTCACATGTGGGGTATTTCTACTGCCCTGGCATTTTAGGAGCCCTAAAGCGTGAGAAGAAAAATGCGTAAAAATACCCTTCCTAAAGGTACTCATTGAATTTGAGTCCCTTGCGATTTGGCTGCAAAAGTGTCACACATGTGGATCGTCGTACTCAGGAGAAGTAGGGCAATGAGATTTGGGGTGTATTTTTACATATACCCATGCTGGTGAGAGAAATATCTCTGTAAATTGACAACTTTGAATAAAAAATGTAAAAAGTTGTCGTTTACAGCGATATTTCTACACCCAGCATGGGTATATGTAAAAATACACCCCAAAACACATTGCCCTACTTCACCTGAGTACGGCGATACCACATGAGTGACACTTTTTTGCAGCCTGGGTGCGCAAAGGGGCCCTAAAACCAATGAGTACCTTTAGGATTTCACAGGCCATTTTTATGCATTTGGATTCTCACACTTTAGGGGCCCCTAAAATGCCAGGTGAGTATAAATACCCCATGTGACGAGACCAATCTCGCCACATTGCATTGGAGAAACCTGGTTGCTCGCCTGCTGCCTTTGGACTATGGCCCCCTGTTAAAAGACATCTTTTTTTACCTGCAGAAAAGCTTAATTCGTGCTTTTCTGCCTGGGGTTCGGTAGTTTTGGTTGAATGTGTTATACCCCAGATAGGAATCCCATGGAGCCCATTCGTATGAAACTGACTGTAAAGACTTTGGCTCCATGGCGATTAAACTGTATTCGTGTGGTCTGAGCGCCATTCACTTAATAATGTGCGCTCAGACCTGAGCTATCTGGGGATATGTTAAATGTATAGTTTTAATGTAATGTGTCTTACCTGGTGTATTTTAACAGTAATGCTTGTTCTGTGTCCCCATGTGCATAATGGAGTCTTGTCTCTGAAATGTCTGTGTGTATTGTAAAGGGTGGGACATTGTGTATTGAATAGTGATGTCTGTCCTATTGTCCCCACATGTGTATTGGCGATTTCCTTGTCCTGAGAGATAATTGAATGACTCCTCAATTGTCTCCAGGACAGAAGACATTGTGTATTCGTCTGCCTGTGATGATTGCATTACCCATGTAGGGTGATGGTATCACAGGCAGAGGGGAGGGATATGCTGGGGGTGTCTGTATTGTCCCAATGTGTGTGATTGGCTGCTGTATCCCGTGTCGCAGTCTTCCTTCTGGTCCTCTAGGGGAGTGTCCACCAGGTGGGAGACCTGGATAAATACCAGGCAGGTAGCCGTTAATAAATGATAGAATTCCTGTTTACCATCAATACGGAGCCTCGTCTCGTTCTTGGGGGATTCACTGTATGCTGTTAGAGACTGATTGCCAGGAGTGTAAGCTGATTGTCTGCTTTTCCTGTTCGTCTGCTAGCAGCTATTTGGGAGGTTCCAGTACGGGAGTTGGAGTGCTATTTTGTATCCAGTTCGGGAGTTTGGTGTTCTGCAGTAGCTGTGCCTATATCTCTGTAAAGGGGGCCGATCGCCTAAACGGTTTTTACCCCTTGTCTGCAGAAACGGTCCGTTACAATTGGTGGCGAGCAGCGGATCGTTCCTACAGCCAGAAGGACAGCTACAGGAGACACCATTTCCTTGGATTTACAAGTGGGGGCAACGCATGTCCCAGTACAGCGACCCTAAAAGCACCAGAATGGAACCAGCAGTGTCATACGAGGAGGAGGACCTGGATGGCCGGGATGCATTAAGGAAAGGCATCTGGTACCAGGCCCTGGACAATGTACAATACCAGCGGGGTGAGAGTCTCCCCAGTGAAGAGCAGCGGTGGCAGAAGCAAGTGGCCCTGCGGATGCCCTTTCTGGGAGAGCAGCCCCTTGATGAATGGGTGAAGGAACTAGAGCACCGGGTATGGCAGGAGCTATGGCTGGAGGATGCCTACCAGGCGCTCTGGTGGTATATGGCACAGTATATACCCTGGACAGCCGAGCATGACAAGCCAGAGGGAGAGGAGTTTGATGGTTCTGGCTTGTTATGGGAGTCCTTTGCAGAGCCTGACTTCGGGAGTCCTGCGCAGAACAGACTTCAGGACATTTTCTACGAGAGGGAGGCTAGGCATGACGGGGATGACCCCCATGAGGTAGAGCAAGACCTGGCTCACCTAGCAACCCTGGAGTGGGAACTGGAGCAGGACTACCGAGATCTCTTCCACTCCATTGGGAAGGCTCAGCAGGACAGCAAGGTGACAGATCCAGTTCCAGACCCATTCCGCTGGGAAGACATTATTGAAATTTACTGGGAGGAACCCCAGGCGGCAGGTGGAGATGGGACCGAGGTCTCTCCACCGATATTGCAGGGAATTGGGAGCCTGAGCTCCATTCCCCAGCGGGAGATATTGCAGGGAATTGGGAGCCTGAGCTCCATTCCCCAGCGGGAGATATTGCAGGGAATTGGGAGCCTGAGCTCCATTCCCCAGCGGGAGATATTACAGGGAATTGGGAGCCTGAGCTCCATTCCCCAGCGGCAGGCTGAGCTACAGGGGGCAGAGGTAGTTGTTCCTGCCCCACATCAGCAGCGTGATTTTTCGGGAATTGGGAGCCCGGTCTCCATTCCCCAGCGGCAGTATTATTTGTTGGGAATTGGGAGCCCGGTCTCCAGTCCCCAGCGGCAGAGTAACCAGCAGGGAATAGAGAGCCCAGTCTCCTTTCTCCAGCAGCAGGACTCTGTATTGGGAGGAGAGACAGTCGGTCTCCCTCCACTGAGGAGGAAGGTATGTATGGGAGAAGAGCTTACTACCACCTCTCCCCAGCGGCGGATCATTAATGGGCAGGGAATAGAGAGCTCAGTCTCCTTTCCCCAGCAGCAGAGCTGTGTAACCAAAGGGGAGACAGTCGGACTCCAGCAGCAGAGCTGTGTAACCAAAGGGGAGACAGTCGGTCTCCAGCAGCAGGACTGTATATCTAAAGGGGAGACAGTCGGTCTCCCCTCCAACAACCAGGCTTCAACCAGGCTACCCTCCCAGTAGCGCTGGCAACAGGGCAGAGTGACGCGGGTCTCTGCCCATGCAGCACCCCACCAAGTCAGCGCACTCGCACTCCAGCACAGCCGTGGTGAGGCACCTGGACATGGACAAGCTTCTCCTCTACCCAGTTGCAGTAACTATTTATTGTGGGTGGGCTGTGCTGTTGATTGTGTTTTGTGGGTGGCTGCTGGACTAACAAGGGCACTGACCGGCAGGAGGTCAGATACCCTGTTAGTCTGTTTGGAAAAGGGGAGAGATGTGACGAGACCAATCTCGCCACATTGCATTGGAGAAACCTGGTTGCTCGCCTGCTGCCTTTGGACTATGGCCCCCTGTTAAAAGACATCTTTTACCTGCAGAAAAGCTTAATTCGTGCTTTTCTGCCTGGGGTTCGGTAGTTTTGGTTGAATGTGTTATACCTCAGATAGGAATCCCATGGAGCCCATTCGTATGAAACTGACTGTAAAGACTTTGGCTCCATGGCGATTAAACTGTAGTTCGTGTGGTCTGAGCGCCATTCACTTAATAATGTGCGCTCAGACCTGAGCTATCTGGGGATATGTTAAATGTATAGTTTTAATGTAATGTGTCTTACCTGGTGTATTTTAACAGTAATGCTTGTTCTGTGTCCCCATGTGCATAATGGAGTCTTGTCTCTGAAATGTCTGTGTGTATTGTAAAGGGTGGGACATTGTGTATTGAATAGTGATGTCTGTCCTATTGTCCCCACATGTGTATTGGCGATTTCCTTTGTCCTGAGAGATAATTGAATGACTCTCAATTGTCTCCAGGACAGAAGACATTGTGTATTCGTCTGCCTGTGATGATTGCATTACCCATGTAGGGTGATGGTATCACAGGCAGAGGGGAGGGATATGCTGGGGGTGTCTGTATTGTCCCAATGTGTGTGATTGGCTGCTGTATCCCGTGTCGCAGTCTTCCTTCTGGTCCTCTAGGGAGTGTCCACCAGGTGGGAGACCTGGATAAATACCAGGCAGGTAGCCGTTAATAAATGATAGAATTCCTGTTTACCATCAATACGGAGCCTCGTCTCGCTCTTGGGGGGATTCACTGTATGCTGTTAGAGACTGATTGCCAGGAGTGTAAGCTGATTGTCTGCTTTTCCTGTTCGTCTGCTAGCAGCTATTTGGGAGGTTCCAGTACGGGAGTTGGAGTGCTATTTTGTATCCAGTTCGGGAGTTTGGTGTTCTGCAGTAGCTGTGC
Organism: Bufotes viridis; assembly: GCA_033119425.1. Classification (NCBI taxonomy): domain Eukaryota; kingdom Metazoa; phylum Chordata; class Amphibia; order Anura; family Bufonidae; genus Bufotes; species Bufotes viridis. The sequence goes on along the minus strand of CM065590.1, from coordinate 533,441,309 downwards.
CTATATCTCTGTAAAGGGGGCCGATCGCCTAAACGGTTTTTACCCCTTGTCTGCAGAAACGGTCCGTTACACCCCACATGTGACCCCATTTTGGAAAGAAGACACCCCAAGGTATTCCGTGAGGGGCATGGTGAGTCCACAGAATTTTTATTTTTTGGCACAAGTCAGCGGAAATTGTTTTTATTTATTTTTTTTATTTTGTTTTTTTACAAAGTCTCATATTCCACTAACTTGTGACAAAAAATAAAATTTTACATGAACTCACCATACCCCTCACAGAATACCTTGGGGTGTCTTCTTTCCAAAATGGGGTCACTTGTGGGGTATTTCTACTGCCCTGGCATTTTAGGGGTCTCTAAAGCGTGAGAAGAAGTCTGGAATCCAAATGCGTAAAATGCCCTCAGAAATCCTAAAGGTACTCATTGGTTTTAGGGCTCTTTGCGCATCCAGGCTGCAAAAAGTGGCACACATGTGGTATCGCCGTACTCAGGAGAAGTAGGGCAATGTGTTTGGGGTGTATTTTTACATATACCCATACTGTGGTGAGAAATATCTCTGTAAACGACAACTTTTAATTTTTTTATACAAAGTTGACAATTTACAGAGATATTTCTCTCACCCAACATGGGTATATGTAAAAATACACCCCAAAACACATTGCCCTACTTCTCCTGAGTACGGCGATACCACATAAGTGAGACTTTTTGCAGTCTGGGTGCGCAAAGGCCCAAATTCCAACGAGTACCTTTAGGTTTTACATGGATGCTCACAATTTAGCCCCGCCCAAAATGCCAGAACAGTAAACACACCCACAAATGACCCCATTTCGGAAAGTAGACACCCCAAGGTATTCACTGAGGGGCATAGTGAGTCCGTCTGAGATTTTTTTTTTTTGCCAGAAGTTATCAGAAATTGAAACTTTTTTTTTTTTTTCTCAGAAAGTGTCATTTTCCGCTAACTTGTGAAAAAAATGAAATGATACATGAACTCACCATGCCCCTCCGCGAATACTTAGGGTGTCTTCTTTCTAAAATGGTGTGATTTGGGGGTATTTATACTATCCTGGCATTCTAGCACCTGAAGAAACATGACAGGCGCTCAGAAAGTCAGAGCTGCTTCAAAATGCCGAAATTCACTTTTTTGCACCATAGTTTGTAAACGCTATAACTTTTACCCAAACCAATAAATATACACTTATTGGACTTTTTTTATCAAAGACATGTAGAACAATAAATTTAGAGAAAAATTTATATAGAAATGTATTTTTTTAAAAAAAAATTTACAACAGAAAGTGAAAAATGTCATTTTTTTGCAAAAATTTCGGTCATTTTTGATTAATAGCAAAAAAAGTAAAAATGTCAGCAGCAATGAAATACCACCAAATGAAAGCTCTATTAGTGAGAAGAAAAGGAGGTAAAATTCATTTGGGTGGTAAGTTGTATGACGGAGCAATAAACGGTGAAAGTAGTGTAGTGCGGAATTGTAAAAAGTGGCCTGGTCATTAAGGGTGTTTAAGCTAGGGGGGCTGAAGTGGTTAATGTAAAAAATGAAAATCAGACATAATTGATGACATCTCTTTCTAACAAATCTAGGACCAGCCCTGTATCTCACATGGATCCATAGATCTCCCCATTCTTTGCTCTGCCAGATTTATTTCAAGCAGTCCTTTGTCAAGGGGCACATCCTGTCTGCTGCAGCTGAAGATTAGAACTGAGCATGTGCGTCCACCTCAGTGAGATGGGCAATGAAATTAGAAAAAGAACAAACCGTTGGTTGCGCTATACAGATAGATTCCGTTGAAATAGCTAAATATTTTAATTGCATGCAATTACAGAAGTATTTAGAGCCAGCAGCTGGTTGGAAAACTGTAGATTTTTTTGTGGGACAACCCCTTTAAATACACAAGACATTGGCACACACAGTGACCAATAATCTACATGTGCAACTGGGCCTAAAGGCATTTCTGGCCATTCAATCTGATGATCAGGTGATTAACAGGTCATCATAAAGGCTCTTTTGTACAATTAACGGAAAGACACTTATTACAGTATATTTTTCTCACCATATTTAATATAAAACATAAGGTGTATCAGCAGCACCATTTGGGTTGACACTATGCACAATTACCTTATGTAAATGCACCAACCAATCCATAAAACAAGATTTATCCAGCACTTCTTTTCACCACAATGCTAATTATGCAGAACCGTTTGAAATACACAGATCCTGTACGACACTCTTATGCCTGAGGTACAAAAGTGACAAACAGAAGTAAATTGCCCTTCTAACACGTTTCATTCAGCCGAAATGGAGCCACAGACAGCAGAGTCAGTGGAAAAACAAAAGGTGCAGCAGCTCAGCCCCGGCCAGCACCCAGCCATGACTTCAAATGAAGTCTAACACCCTGGGTGCTGGAGTCACGCTGGTGCATCCACAGCTGGAGTGTGCAACATGTGTAAACATACAAGGCCGTCTGCAAGCAAAATCTTCAGAAATAATCAAGGACATACAAAGAGAAGTTCCACCATGGAACCAGGTTGTTCCATCAAGGACATCGATCTTTATGCAAGTCAAATTGTTGATCCGAAAATAACCTGCAGGCCTCGTTCCAGTGCATAGATATTGGGCTCAAAAACTAATCCAACACCTGTGTGCACGTATATGTGCCAGGATGTATAGTCACACTCCTAAATGTATTCGCCATTCCAATGTTGACCAAGTATACTAATTCTAAAATATCACTTTTACTAGATATGCCATAAAACAATTCAAAATGTTAAAAAACACCACAGATCAGTGAGCAGACGAGAGGACTGAACCTCTACCACCACTTTCCACTTAATATTATATTATCCAATAGTCTGATGGTAAGAGAAAAGGATACAATCCTACCAGTTCCAGACGTATAGATTGTGATTGGTGGTTTGGTGTGTACTAGAACGATATCCTTCACTGCAGTGGCCGAGGATATTGGTGACGGATGCTTTGTAACAATGATAATAGGTGGCGTGGACTGATGACCCTAATTAAAGGTTCCCTCACAATTAGATCAATGAGGGGGACTGGTACATTCGCAACCTACAAGACACAGAGCACCTGCCCCGATAGGGGCGACCCCATACGGAACCTGTCCCTAGTTATGGGCCTATTCCCTATGTTTGCCCTCACTACATCCCTACATGCCACCTTTCGTCTCAATCACAAGACTCATCAGGGGAATCGATAATGAAATTCAATAGTGACGTTTATCATACACAGGTAGACAGTGGTCCCGCTGTATTAGATGCAGGGAAGTGTCCCTTTCATCATGCCGCCTCACGAGTGGTGTGTCAAGTGGGGAGCGGCATGATGAAAGGGATCAGTCCCCCATTGACTCTCAATGGTGTTCATGACGGATCCGTCATGGCTATAGAAGACATAATACAACAGGATCCGTTCATGACGGGTGCATGCGGTATCATTATTGTAACGGAACCGTTTTTGCATATCCATGACGGATCCGAAAAAAACACTAGTGTGAAAGTAGCCTTATTGCTCCCACCTTGATGCATGGAAAATGCCAGGAAAAGTGATCGACCTTAGTCCCCCATTAGCTGGGGGGCATTTCTCCCGGGTGTTGAGATGGGTGCAGGAAGTAGAGAGCAGCAGAGGAGGCAGTGCCAGAACAGCATCTCTGAGCCCATTGTCACCAATTTTCTTGTGCTGGAAAACCAACCCATGGAAACATTGTGAAGAGGACCCAAACAAAAATTTAAGAAAATCATGATCGAAGCATCTAATAAGATAATTTTGGTAGAAATTTAGAATAACTATGGATAGAAACTCAAATTTCATCTTGAAGTGGCTTTTCCTGAGAAAACATTTCATATTTATTAGATATCACACAAAAGTGTGATCAGTGGGGCTTCAACTATATGCAGTAACTTTATTTTAAAGAGATTTTCCAGAAGTAAAATAGTGGTGCCTTATCCTCGGGATATGTCATCAGAATTAGATTGGTGAGGGTCCAATTCTCAACACCCCTGACGATCAGCTGTTTTAAAATGCGCCAGCAATGCGGCCTCCTCACAGAATAGGAAGCACAGCCCTTCATACAATGTATAGCGTATGTGCTTGGTACTTTAGCCCAGGTCCATTCACTTGAATGGGACTGAGCTGGGTCTAGGCCATGTGACCGTTGAACGTGAAGTGGCCTCCTCAAATATCTGCTAGGAGTCGGACCCCCACTGATCAGATATTGATGACCTATCCTGAGGATAGGTCACCAATATTTCACTCCTTGGAAACTCCTTTAAAGTCTAGGAGATCGCTGAGTGAATGCAAATGAACGGGGACCTGCATCATTGGGACTAGTGAAGGTCCAAGGGATCAGACCACCATTGACCACTCTTATGGAAAATCTACTTGATCTCTCAAAAAATGATCTCTCAAATCTCTCAAAAAAAAAAAAAAAAAAACACACAAGTCTTACAGTACAATTTGTTTAAAAACAACACGTCTCGATTTCTCATAAGCCTAGTCTTTGCTTCTGACATCCAGAATAAATCTCCTTTCCCAGGATATATACTAGAGGAAAAGGTGTGGTAGCCATACTTGTGTTTCACACCCTTCTTTTCTCTGAAAGCCAACATGATTAAATTTCAGGGAACACCTGATCACCCAGAAGGAGATAAATTGGAAACAGGATCTTTCCAAAGCAATGATTCAAATTCATACAGCGGTGAGGTGAGTGACCCCAGCGGACGTATAGGTAAGCTCCCCTACCACTCCTTTGTATGACAGACAGATGACTAAACAGAGGCAGGAGGAAACAACATCCATGTTATGATGTCAAAGACAACAAGCAGTGTTAGTAATAACCCTTCCTTACTGCATAGTGTTGCATAAAAGCAAACACGCTTATGATTACCGTCTCCTTGCTTTTGGCGGTCCATGGAAATATTTGGGTAATTGCCCTTTAATTAGAATTAGTGGAGGAGTAAGAACTCACTGATCTGGTTCCGAGACTGGTGGAACGTGAACATGTAAACTGTCGGCACAAGTATGGATTTTGTCGATGGGCTGAACCACAAAATAACCGCAATTATAGAGAAACAAAAAAATAATAATTAAAGACGTCAAATAATGTAATCAAAGACACATCCCATTACAATTTAGGCCATATTACAGATCCGCTGTATAGTATGGATGCATAATACAGCACACATAGATGTCTACGGGCCCATGCTGTACCTCCATGTGGCTCCAATTACATTAAAGCGCTTGTCCAGGTCCTTTCAGCATTTTCTCCCATATTATCAGGGCCGGACTATAGACCCTACAGGGAAACCTAGGGGTCTCTCTGAGCCCTCTTCACAGCCGCCAGCCAGGTAAATAATGATCTGTCGCTCCCCTCCTGACTCTTGAAATCAACTGTAAGGCAACTGGAGTAGGAGGAGAGAATGTGCCACCACAGAGGGCAGTTTTGGGGGAGGTATTTTGTGCTACTGGGGCAGCATTTTATGATGTACTGTGGTATTTGCCTCTGCTGGGGTGGGACTATGTGCCTACCTACCTGTGTTTAACCTGCCGTCAGTTTGGGCCCCAGTACAAAATATGCCCCACTTTTAGTTTTTCCGAGGACCACTTTAAGTTCTGAGTCCACACCTGCATATTTCAATGTCCCCCAGTCACTCATTATCTAATGGTTCCTATCTCCAGATCTGGACTCCAGTCACCTGACCCCGTCCGTATTTCCTCTGCTGATGTCACTTCCACTGGTTTGCTTCTGCATCTTCAGGTTTTCTACTGTTCCTGGCCACATCCCCATCCATGGGTGGGAAGTTGGTGGCATCATCAGATCCTGCAGGAGATCTGGTAAGGTCATCTAAAAACACATGGACAACACCCTGATGCCACCATAGATATTAGTCCTGGTACATAAAAATTGACTGGTTTAGTTTTCCAGCAAAGCAATTTTGTTGTTCCTCATCGGACATATAAGGACCTCTAAAGTTAACGACCTAGCACATGGTCGTCACAAGCCTACCAGATGTGCTTGAGCAGAACATATCCAAAGGCAAACCAGGTAATATCCCTACAGCACTTCTGCTGGAATCATCCAAAGATGAATAACCCATTCAAATTAGTCAAAGATAACAAAACAGGGCTGTTCCTGACAGAGGGCAAGAGGTCCATTGTCCAAATTAGCCACAGATGTAGGTGGCTCACTGCATTCAATTAGACATTTTGCCCCCCAGCCAGATGATACTAGTGGCAACAAAAGGGTATACAACTGTGTAACGTCTCCATAGATTTCTATAAAAGACGGTCTACTGGATCCTGAGCAGGAGCTGGCGAGGCAGGTGGTACTCCAACATTTGGGTGAAAGACACCTCTTCAGACTGTTATCTGCTTTATTAGTAGTTTACATGCAAGTATTCTAAATTTTTCCTTCTGCCCCCATCTTTGGGTTCCTTGCTTGAATAAGTCCCATGATCAAATCCTACACTAGCATGTAAACATACCGGCAGCTTGGCTACAACACTGAAGCAATGGAACTTAGAGTGAAAGTCTGGCATGAAGACAGCTAGTTCAGCATATTTACATGTGAGGTGCCCATAAGATTGAGATATACAGCCCTGAAACCACGGTGCAGACAAGTGACTCATACAATGAAACCAGCCAGCTGCTGCAAGACAATTACAGCACTCGACGTGTCCCCTATGCGCTCTCGATATGTGGGGACCACAACATGAATGGACTTTGTCAGAGTGTGACGAAACAATGGAGCTACAAAACTGCAAAATGCCAGAATACTCCTCAAGTAATAAAAATAATGGCAAGCATTTTCCCATAGCAAACAAAAAATGTAAGTGATATTTTTACACCTTTACGACCCTTAGGCTACAGGCATGCTGGACGTATTTGGTGCAGATTTTCCAAACATGTGGATTTTGTTGAGTTTCCATAATGAATCCTTGCGCAACACGTGGATTCTGTCATGGAGGTGGCGCCGCACACTATTCATTACAAAAGGGTAAAATCCACAATAAGGCTACATTCACACGACCGTGAATGTGTCCGCGTCCGTTCCGCAATTCTGCGGAACAGGTGCGGACCCATTCACTGTCTATGGGGCCGGACAAGGTGCGGAGAGCACACTAGGTGCTCTCCGCTTCCGCATTTGCGGAGCGCGGCCCCGAACTTCCGGTCCACGGCTCCGCAAAAGATAGAACATGTCCTAAATGGGCATTTCTATGGGGGGTGCAGCTGGGTGTATTGCGGATCCGCAATTTGCAGATCCGTAATACACTACGGTCGTGTGAATGTAGCCTTAAAATCTTCTGAAATAGTAACAAGTTGAAGATTTCATGGAAAATTCCTGCAACAAGTAGATAAAATTCTTATAATCTTATCTAATTAGACTGTACTTATTACGTTGCGTATTTTCCGCGTGCAAATCCACATGATAAATCTGTACATACTACGCAAAGCGTACATGTGGCCTAAAGGTGTCCATAAACATAAATGACAGACAAGTTAATTAAAATGGATGATTTAAACTAGGCCTGCACAATATATCGCGAAAGCAATCGCAATCGCAATTAATCGCCATATCGCAATTTGCTGACTCAAAAATGCTGCAATTATATTACCGTATTTTTCGCTTTATAAGACACACTCCCCCCCCCAAAAGTCATTATTTTAATGAACAAATGTTCTTCTATCTATTTTATTTATCGGTTCTGTGCAGCGCTATTAAGAAAATGGCAAGTTTTGTATTTTGTACTTTTGCTGTAATGCAAATATGTATTTTATTTTGAAAAACACTGCGCATTTCAGTTCTTGAGTTCAGCATAACTGCATTTCACATTATCAGTCATCTGTGTGCGCTTTTACCTTAAAAATCCAAACAGCTAGACCTCTAGCACAATTCCCTTAAAATATCGCATCGCATATCGTTATCGCAATTTCTAGGGCCCTAATCGCAATCGCACAAAATTCCCATATCGTGCAGCCCTAATTTAAACCAAAACCATCGGGTGAAAAATTAGCTATGAACAATCGACACCTGACAGATCATCATCGTCCAGGAATTGCTGGCCCATGCAAGATCTTTCCCAGACAAAAAAAAAAAACACGTTTACCAGTACCAGTATTTATGCCGAATTCTCATTAATCTGTACTCTATTTGTATATCCCTTATGGCTAATCTCAAAGAATGTTAATCCAGACGCGCCCCCTTTAAAAATACATATTTCAAGAAACAATATGCTAAATACACCAACAGTCATTTTTTCCTTTGGTATAGGAAAAAAATAAATAAAAAAAAAAACAACAGATTGAAACAAAACTGACCCCATCATTTTTCCATTAAAGGTTCCATTAAAGGAGTTGTCCCGCAAAAAATATTCTACAGTTGTTAAACCAGCACCTGGATCTGAATACTTTTGTAATTGCAAGCAATTACAAATTTTGTATAGCCTCTGAGTTATTTAATAAAATGTATCTGTATGGCGCCACCTGCTGCTTGTTCTTTTCCTTATTTCTTTGTCCACCTCACTGGGGTGGTCGCACATGCTCAATTTAAATCTTCAGCTTCCAGCAGCCATATATGCTGTAGCAGTTACAGGGAAAAAGGTACAGCAGTAAGGACACAGAGCCAGTCTGAAATACGGTAATTCTAGCAGAGAATATTGCGGCATCGAATGTGGAGATGGCTGAGTCCATGTGAGGTGCAGGGCTGGTTCTAGTTTAGTTAGAAAGAGATTGTCATTTACTATATGATGCATAAAGAATAGGATTTTTCATCAATTTTTGACCAGCTCAGGCCATAAAGAACTGACCGCTCACAACTGATATATGTGAACTCAGACTGATGTGATGATGGAGGCATATTGCAGAACATACCCTTATTGGTAATAAATTCAAAAACAGATGGACTATGATGTCAATGTCGCATGTGCATGCAGTATTCATCTGCTCAGAAGCAGAGCAAGTTGTAGGAGATGTACTGCGCATGTGCTGATTGTAGAATCCATGTAGCATGCTTGGGACAACAAGGCCATAACAAGGGGGGTGGGGGGTCAATGCTGGAGAGCAGAAGAGCTGAGGTGTGCCAAGGTGCTAGGGCTTGGTGCACTGCAGCCCTTATTTTGCACATAAATAAGACTTTTTCCGCTGGAGTGGCGTAACGGATTTGCACAAGACAACTACCGTTTTATTCAGCAGGATTAACCCTACCAGGCAGTAGGCCTTCTTCAATAAGGTTGCTCCTGGACAGATGATCTTTAAGAATGTATGTTGATGCCATTAGTAGCTTCACACATAAGTTTTAGTGCCCCTTTAAATTTACAACCATGAAGAAGCACAACCCAGTTGTGTCCTTTCCTGACCTGGAACATTTTACAGAATATGGCTTCCCAAACAAAGGAACTCCATTACCATTATTGATTCACCCTCATGTCGCAACATTAACTTCTTCATATGTTTGCAAAAACTGAAAGGTAATGAAGCGTTACTGCTTGCGTACATTAACAGTGCAAAAAAAAAATTCTGTAGAACTCCACAGTGAGACTAAATTTCTCAATGGTTTCAGGAAGGTGTGACAAAAACCAAGCTTTAAAATAGTTTCCCCACAATGTTAGCATGTACTGGTCTGGGCAAGCAGTGGCTAGCCACCTGTTCAAACTGCAACTAATGTAACGCTTGCTTACACTGAGGACACAGAATACTATAATAATTATCCAGAAAAACAGGTGCAACCACATGGTGCACCACAGGCAACATGCTACCTCTGTAGGCCTCAACTTAAGGTTCCCAGGTAAGGAACATCCTATACTTACAAAGCATTTCGGAGTATGCAGAGTAGAGAGTTCCCTACCTTTCTCTGGCTAACATTGTATGAAAGGGGATAGACAAAATTCAGTGGAATTTGGGGGCTTGAAAGAACCTTCCAGGTGCTAAGGGTGCACTTCAGGCCCGCCGGATCCGTCAGAACGCAGGTCGCCTGAAAGCATTTGAAGACTGATCAGGATCCTGATCAGTCTTCGAAATGCTTTCCCATGGCAGCCAGGACGCTACTTGAAGTCCTGGCTGCCATGGTACTCCGCAGCAGTGTGCTTACCTGCGCTGCGGCCGCACCTTCAGGACGTCACAGGTCCCGGCGGCACATAGATCAATACGCCGCCCGGACCTGTGAAGTCAAGAAGGAGCGCCTGGAGGCCGCAGCGCAGGTAAGTACACTGCTGTGGAGGCTTACCATGGCAGCCATGACTTCAGTAGCGTCCTGGCTGCCATGGTAACCGATCGGAGCCCCAGCTTACACTGGGGCCCCGATCGGAACTGCTGCTGCGCATACGCAGAGCTAAACGTCGGATCTAGCGATGCGCCGAAACGACGTTTAGCTTAACTCCGGATCCGGATTAATGCTCTTCAATGGGCATTAATTCCGGATCCGGCGTTACAGCAAGTCTTCCGGATTTTTGGACGGAGACAAATCCGCAGCATGCTGCGGTTTTGTCAACGTCCAAAAAACTTTCACATACTGAATGGAAGACATCCTGATGCATGCTGAGCGGATTTCTCTCCATTCAGAATGCATTAGGATAATCCTGATCAGTTTCTTTCTGCCGTAGAGACCCGACGACGGATCTCTAGAAGACACACAAAGAATACACACAAAGCACTGAGGGAAGGGGGCCCAAGCTGAACTCTTGCACCAGGGCCCAAGAGCCGTTAGCTACGCCCCTGCCCTTAAGGCTATTTTCATATTAGCGGTTTCAATTCCGCTATTGAGATCCGTCATACGATCTCAATAGCGGAACAAAACGCTTCAGTTTTGTCTACGTTCATTGTAACTGGTGACAAAACTGAACGAAACGGAATGCATTTTGGTTCTGTTTGGTTGCGCTCCCATCGTGGACAGAAAAACGCTTCAAGCAGTGTTTTTCTGTCCGCAATGTGGTGCGGAGTAAGACGGACCCGTCCTGGCACACAATGTAAGTCAATGGGGATGGATCCGTTTTCTCTGACACAATAGAAAACGGCTCTGTCCCCCATTGACTTTCAATGGTGTTCATGACGGATCCATCATGGCTATAAAAGACATAACACAACCGGATCCATTCATGACGGAGGCATGCGGTTGTATTATTGTAACAGAAGCGTTTTTGCAGATCCATGACGGATCCGCAAAAAACGCTAATGTGAAAGTAGCCTTAGACGCACCGTTTATCATTCAGAAAATCGTAATTTCAATTGCATATTCCATCGTTTGTAAATCAGACAGTTACATTTACACAAAGCGATAACTTGAGTGGCGTGCTTAAACACACCCACAGCGCGATCGTCTAATCGTGCGTGCAGTGAACTATTCCCGTTGACATGTATGAAATTAACGGCCAACAATGATTTTGTGCCCACTAAAACGATCGAAACCAACGAGAAATCTACCAATTGTCGCTCTTTCGTTCATTGCTTTTACACTGCTCGATAATCTTGGAGTTTCACTCGATTTAACAATAATTTACACAATAACCAATTAGTATAATAGTACCTGAAAAGGCTTGTCCGGGTTCAATGCTGAAGCCGGACATACCCACAGTTTCACCCAGGCAGCCGCCCTGATATGAGGATTTCATGCTCAGATGCTCTCCCTTTCCCTGCACTGGATCTCTCAGGGAAAGGGCTTCTTTGTTTATTTTTTCACACTGCTAGGTGTAGGTTTCTGCCTAGCAATATTGCTGGTGACATCACTGGCACCGATGGGCGGGCTTTGGCTCTGCCCTAGCTATTTTACAGGCTAGGGCAGCGCTAAAGCCTACCCGTCAGTGCCAGTGACATCACCGGACTCACTGCTAGGCAGAAGGCTCCACCTAGCTTACCCATGGACATCCCGGTACGTCACCAGATCTCCATAAAAAGTCCTTGTCCTGCGTGATTCAGAGCAGGGCAAAGAAGAGCATGAAATGCTCATATTAGGAGAGCTGCCTAGGTGAAAATTTGGGTATGTCCGGGTTCCGCTCTAAACCCGGACAATCCCTTTAAGGGCTCATGCACACAAACGTGGTCTTTTTTTTCTGTATACGTTCCGTTTCTTTGCGTTCCGTATACGGAACCATTAATTTCAATGGATTCGCATGCCTTCCGTATTTCCATTCCGTTCAAAGATAGAACATGTCCTATTATTGTCCGCATAACGGACAAAGATAGTACTGTTGTATCAGAGGCCATCTGTTCCTTTCCGCAAAAAACGGAATGCACACGGATGTCATCCGTATTTTTTGCGGACCGCAAAATACTGAAAAAGCCATACGGTCATATGCAATAGGCCTAAGGCTCCATAGCAAATTCCTAAACTCTACCAGATTAGTTCAGTTTCACACTCAAGATGTCGGGATAGGTTAGATCACTCTGCTCACGATGTCTGACAATCTACTTTATTTTTTTTCTTCACAAAAGGAGAGGGATAGTCAAAAGGTCAATCAGCAGACAATCACCAGAGTTATGACGTCTCACAGGCATGCAAGTATTCCCACCGATTTGGAATTCTTGTGAACATCACAAGACGTCCACAACTTGTCCCTCCTAGGGAAACATTGTGGTTGAAAACATTTCATCATAATGCGTCAATTTTATATATATTTTTTTTCATGGTGACCAAGTTGTTAAGCCCCAGCCTAGCAGTCATCTACATATTGCCATATACCGTGGTTTATACTCCTGAGACAAAATGGATATTCATGCATGGGTCATAAGAAGCATTGGCCCCATCACTCTGGTGTATTTTTCAAATCGTTCCTTTAACTTACAGCAATATTTACGTTGTTTTTTTTAAACTATACTATATACAATATTTTTATACTATACTATTCCATAATAAGATCTGAAGAACAGCTCCTAAAAATGGAGCAGCCCTTTAAATCGCTGATGCGTATGTCCCGTATGTGTGTGAAGCAGGTTCATTAATATGGTCATTTTATACAACGCCTTTCCTATGGGAACACAGATGAGTGAGGAGTACCCTGGCCGCCTATCCCAGATTCCAAGTATGCAGAGATATGTACACAGCAGACGTGCTTGATAAGACGGAGACCCAAGAACAGACTTAACCCTTCCCTTGCCCGGCAGATCGATAAGCCGGCTATCTACACCGCAAAGGCATTCCCAAGGTTGATTGAGACAATGCTTGACCCAAGTGCTTACCTTTCCTGGGATATAGTGCAGAATGTTGTCCGTATGTGTCACTCTCCCGGCGCCACTTTCATTCCCAAACAAATACGTCCACTTAGTTCTGCTATCCTGCCTGTGAAGAGAGGTGGGGTGAGACAGCTGCATGGAATCCTTTCACCACTAGACATACATCAATGGTATTATGAAATGTTACGCTGACACCAGTGGCTACGAAAACCTTAACGCTTTATGACCTATAATAAATTGTTATGAGCCCACGTGTCGAGAACAGCTTCACAATGTTATGACAAGTCGTACGTTCCCCTACGGTTGCTCGGACAGGCTTGCTCGCTTTGGTTTCTTTGCTGTCCCCAGCTGTTCTGAGATCTGCCTATGTCTTTGTGGAGATGGTCACGCATGGCGGAACTGTTTGGCTTGACGATGCAATCGTCAATGTGATTGCGCTAACCTTCAAGGAACTAGACTTCAAGATAGTATAGGATAGTTTTGACGTAAAGACCATTTCCTGTGACCTTCTTTACATCACAAAGGCAGAAATCTGTGAAAAGCCATTGTTGGGTACAGATCCACAACCTCTCCGAGCAAGCATCAATGACAAGTCATCCAGAAAGCAGCCACCTAAAATCTCTAGTGTATGGTTAGCTCAAGTAAGGCGATTGTTCAAATGATGCATTCACAATCCATATTTCTTCATCCAAAACAGGGATGGAGGAATCCTTTTCCTGGCTCTCCTTTGATTAGATCTGTTCTCATTTTGTAAAAAAGCCACATAGACCTAGAGGAGAACTGGAGCAAAGTACAAGTCGAGATGCTCGCATGGGCAACTAATTGGGTTTTGGATTTCACATTCCAAAAGGCCTCTGCGGAACTAAGGCTAGTTTCACACCCTAGCGTTCAGAGATCCAGCAGTGCCGGACTCTGCCTGAACAGCCTGCTGGATCTCTGAATGCTAGTGTGAAGCTAGCCTAAAAGTTGCAATCTGGTAGGCCGCTATGGGCAACTGCTCCTTGTTTCCTTTGCACCTGTTCTGATAAATCTCCTCAGACTTTGAACTTACCATAAAGTTTAACCCTTATATGAAGCTGTACAGACAAAAAGTGTCAAAAGTCTATAGTCTTGAGTCACAGGGACTATTTGTACTACTGTATATAAACCCCTACAGTCAGAAGAGCACCCTAGATTTTTATTACTGAGAAATTCAAAATTCTAGGAGTGACAGCCTTAAACACAAGTAACGACAATGACTTCTCAAGGAAAAACTTATTAAACAATCATCAGTTATAAGCTATTTGGAGTTTAAGGCTGGTCATAGAGGAGAAACCCGTTGGCCGAATGCTCGTTTGGCCGACAGCTGTCTCTCCCAATCCCCCCATCCACGTGGCCAAGCGAGAGTGTGTTTTTTTTAAAATGGGGAGAAAACTGCTGGCAGAAATGTCTGGCAGCAGCTTTCTCCCCTCTCTCCTAGAACAAAAGGATCAGGCAGCTGAAATCCAACCACCAAATCCTCATCTCCCTCAACATCGGACATCAGGAGGCCTCCATATGCAAGAGAAGGCCCCCGGGTCCTACTGAAATCAGTGGAATCACCCGACACTTATCTTATGTGTATGGTCAGCTTAACAATTCTGCACACCGACTCCAAAACGCCGATCCCTATGATTGCAGATTTACTGTATTATTTCAAAGCTTACACAACTCCTGAGGCAAGAAGTAAACTGATAACAGGATTTTAGTGGCCGCCATAAACATTGCAGCAATCAATGCAAGGCTGCTGGATTCCATCAAGCATGGATCACAGGTAAACAGTTTAGTAATAGGCAGTAAACAGACAGATCAGAGCGAGTAAGTGCAGATAAGATTGTGCGCTCCACCCTCACCCGGCCGGGACAATCCCCAAATGGGAGGTTCATCTAATATTGTACTTGGAGAGAAGACATGCCGATATCTTTAGAGCTCAGTCTGCCAAGGCGAGCAATTGCTAGAGCAACCAGAATTTCATACCCGAGTTTAACGTCCAAGGACCATAAATGAAACCCCAGATGCTGTGCAGAGAGTAAATCCTATTTGGGAGGTGGAGGGTTTACATTCAAGGGAACCTGTCACATTGAACATGGTGTCTGAGCTGCAGGCAGCATGTTATAGAGCAGGAGGAGCTGAGCAGATGGAAAAGATTTATTATGACCTGTAATCTATTCATCTAAATCTCTGCTCATTCCTGGTGTAGGAGTCCAGTGGGCGGTACTAATGAGTGACTGGCAGCCTTTCCACATACAAACGTCAATCACACGTAGGCGGACTCCTACATCCAGAATGTGAAGAGATTTAGACAAATAAATTCCAAGTCCTACCGTATGTTATCCCACAGAACTCTAGATCAGTCTGCTCAGCTCTTCCTGCTCTATAACATGCTGTCTGTAGATAGGACCGCATTTGTGACAGGTTCCTGTTAAAAGGAGAACACAGAGGCTGATCAGAGACAAGAGGTCCAGCCACTTATCGACTGCAGGGACCCTTTCATTCAAGATGCTGATGCGAGTCTCAAGATATCAACAGAATCTTATGAAAGTATACAATGCAGACACCATCAATGGCAGTGTCAAGTTCAAAGAGGACCCGTCACCGCTCCTGAAATGTCTTAGTAAGGGCTCATGCACACTAATGTATATTCTTTCCGTGTCCGTTCCGCAAAAAAAACGGAAGTTACACCGTGTGCATTCCGTTTCCGTATGTCCGTATTTCCATTCCTCAAAAAAATAGAACATGTCCTATTATTGTCCGCATTACGGACAAGGATGGTACTGTTCTATTAGGGGCCAGCTGTTCCATTCCGCAAAATACGGAATTCACACGGACCCTTTCTGTATTTTTTACGGACCGCAAAATACAAACGGTCGTGTGCATGAGCCCTAACTACGTGCATTCCCCATCTGGAGCATCTATTCTTATGACTCTGTGTTGTATTATTCCTCTAGTATTCTTGCTAGAAGTTGTGAATGAATTACTAGCAGTTTGCAGTGAAGGTCCAGAGGGGTGTTACCAGTTAGGGGGGGGGGGTCCCTGCAAAGTCCGACATCAGAAGCACTGACTATATAGTGTCAAGCTGTGCAGGGGCACAGGGCACAACCTCAACTGGTAACACCCACCTGGACCTTCATTGCAAACTCCTGGCAATTCATTCATAACTTCTAGCAGGAATAATAAAGGAATGGTACATCATAAGGCCATAAGAATAGATGTTCTAGAATTTATATTATATGAGGGTGCAAGTAGTTGCTAAAACAGACACGTCAGGAGAGGGGGCAGGTCCTCTTTAAACGAGGGCCGCTATTTAAAAAAAATATATATATATCTCAAATTTCATAACATCATAAAGTCAAATTTTTTTTATTTATCTAATCAAGGATCAGACGGGCCGACAGGAAATCTCGTTTTTTTTTATCTGTCTGAATCCTTCACGCCACATGAGAACACGTGATTGCATTTCACTAAGACATTTTGTCTACAGTAACGTAGTGGGGCTGGGGGATGGGACGACCCCTGGGGCTCATTTGTCCATGTATTCTAACTGCTTGAAACCTAATTATAAGCTGTTGGTGTGGTAAATGCATTATCATTTCTGCAGGAAGGAGGGGGTTAAAGTTCAGTAACCCTTTAAACGACAGCAAATTAACCTCTGTGTAAAACCAGTCATCATTAATTACATTTATAAGATAATTATACTTCCAAAGTGTGACGCTGCGCCATCCCCGAGTCACCCAGGCCAACGTCCACAGGAAAGGTCATAATCCACCACAATTAGACGGGTCGATAGTGAGGGAATGTGAAAATTACCTATTGTTTAAATCACATCTCTTAGGTCAAATATTTATTTTTTATAATTTTTGGCATTTCTATTTTATTTTTTCTATATTACCATCTAGATCAAAAAATGTCTACGGTATAAGGACTCATGTACACAAACGTATTTTCTTTCGGTGTCTGGTTTTTTTTTTGCGGACTGTATGCGGAACCATTCATTTCAATGGGTCCGCAAAAAAACGGAAGTTACTCCGTGTGCATTCCCATTCGGTATGTCCGTTCTGCAAAAAAATAGAACGTCTTATTATTGTCCGTATTACGGACGAGGATAGAACTGTTTTATTAGAGGACAGCTGTTCCGTAAAATATGGAATGCACACAGACGTCCTCCATATTTTTGGCGAATCCGTGTTTTGTGGACCGCAAAATACATATGGTCGCGTGCATGAGCCCTAATCCTGCAATTTTCACACTGGCTACTAGGCCTAAAACGTGTTAAAGGGATTGTCTCACCTCAGTAATCAACACTTAATCAGTTCCTTGTAGTCCTAGGATCCTTTCTTCTACGTAGTTCATTTTTCAATGATGCCTCTGTTACCGTCTCCTCCTTCAAACAGCCCCAAATTTCATGCTCGCTTCTAGGGGTTACGGCCACCGCTGTAATGTTTTCAGCGGTGGCCGCACAGGCGCACAGAAACACTGATGACAGCTTCCGTCGGCTGCTCTGTTGGCCAGGTTTCACAGGAGCAAGCGTGCACATATTCTTGCGCATGCGCAGTTACTCCTGGCCCCAGCCACCTCATCAGTGCTCAGCTCTGCCCCCAGCAAGCAGAGAAGCAAGGCCCCAAGAGCCGCAACGGAGCTTGAAATAGCGAGGCGAGACAACCCCTTTAAGGCTTCGTGTCTTGAGAGCACCTACAAGGGCCATAGACACAATGGTCACGAAGGAACCTCACTGACTTCTATGGGAGAGTTCTCTAGGCATTCTCTGTGACCTGTGCAGAGGTCAGGAGGGAGTAGATAAGCTGTGAGATCACATATTGTCAATGATGGATCCTGTGTTATCTATATAGAGGTGTTGCTTGTTATTGTAATTCTGCTTGTGATGATAATAGCTACTGAGAAGTTACCTGTACACAACAGGAAATCATTATTATTAGACCTAGTGGCCAGTGCGCAAATTGCAGGATTTTATACTTTTTTTTTTTTTTTTAACGATAGTGATGCGGAAAAATAAAAAGCACCAACATTTCTAAGAAAAAAAAATGTTAATCATAAAAATGTGATTTAAACAGATCATTTTCGGATGACACGTTCCCTTTAAAGCTAGCCAGACACATTCAATAGCTGGTGACTGACTGATCGTTCGGCCAACAGCTCTCTCTTCTGATTCCCACATACACGTCGGATTCGGCCGTGTTGTCAACGGAAGGACAAAAGGATCGGGTGTAAAAAATAAAATAAAAAATCTAGTTTGCCCAATCCGCCTCTCCCCGACATCATCATTTGGGAGTTACCCATGTTAAATTGTTGCCAGAGCACAACATAGTAAAGTGTTGGGGGGCCTTAAAGGGGTTGTCCGGTTTCAGTAGGAAGAGGCAAGGGGTCACGAGTTGTCACCGATGCACCCAGAAGATAGAACCGGAGCCCTGGCGCTTGATCTGCCCGGTAAGTTCTTCACTGCAGCCTGATCCCCAGGGTCATCCGGTTTCCTCCTACAATCGGTCAGCCCCTTTAGGACCGGGTCGGTCATTGTGTGGCATGTACCCAAGATGCTCTGTGTGTACACAATGGTGTCTGACATACACAAGAGCAAAATGCTACCAGGTTAATTTCTGGGGTGCTCCAAGAAATACAACTTGTCAGAAGAGTCCAAGGCATCGTCAAATGAAGTATAGGCTGCTTCATTTTGGGGTGTATAAACCAAAAACAGCAATGTACCGGCGAATAGGCCGCACTCAAGCTTGAGAAAGGACGGAGCACCGAAATGCTGCTGTTCTCAACTTCTGTGCTCCACATAAAGCATCTCATACTTCATTTTGATGCCTTCAACTCTTCTTCCAAGATCAAAAAGCTGCCACAAGATCTCTCAAGGTGTGTGAGGAACGTGACATAAGACATGTGACGTTTCTTACACATCCGGAGAGATCTGGATTACACGTTACATGGCCAGAAGACATTTTCTACACATAACCACCTTCCATTGGCTTGGGTTCCCAGAACACAAATGGGAAGAGGAGAAGCAATTACTTTAATATCTTGTAGACTCTTACTGAGCCTCTTAAAGTATTAAGTGGCATCTACTTCATGGCGCAGAACTGGCATCTGAAAAACTCTTTAGCTGGCGGTTCTCGTAATCCGTCCCCAAATATATGAACACATGTTATGTCTGAGTGAGGGGGGCTGAGAAGACATCTCCAGCATTGATCTAGGCCCCCAAATCATCAAGAACAGACACCCAATGGGGTCTGCCGGTCACTAGACTCACAAGATCCTTGCCAGATCCCTTTGGAAACAAGGGAATCTGCCACAAAAAAAAAAAAAAACATGTATGAGCATCCTCCTCCTAAGGCTTCAAGCAAACTACTGTATCCGTTTTTCAGCCCACAACATGGATGCGGTCTGTGAGCTGTCCGTATTTTATTTCTGGACCAATTGTTTCCAATGGGTCTATGGTCCACGTTTTGTGGCCATGTTCTGTCTTTTTGCAAATCGAAAATATGCGCTTTGCACATCCGTATGTCTGAAGATAGAACATGTCCTATACTTGTCCGCAAAATGCAGACCCATTAAAGCCAATGGGTCTGCAAATAATTACGGATGTAAGGCTATTTTCGCATCTGCGTTGGGCTGTCCGGTTTTGAGATCCGCTTTAGTTTTGTCCCCATTGGGAACAAAACTAAACAAACCGGAACGTAGGGCACCGGAATGCATTCCGTTCCGGTTTGTCGCGTTCCAATGCCGGACACAAAACCGCTGCTAGCAGCATTTTTGTCTGTGGCATCGGAAACTGAAGAAGCCGGAACCAGCACCAAAAACAATGTAAGTCAACGTTGCCGGATCCGTTTTTTCGGACATGAAAAATCCGGCGCCTATTGACTTACACTGGTTTCAGTGCCGGTTTCTTTATTTTTGATAATAATACAACCAGATCGGTTATGAGCGGATGCACGCGGCTGTATTATTAGAACGAACGCGTTTGCTGTGGTTTTGAGATCCCATGACGGATCTCAAAACCGGACCGCAAAAGCGCAGATGTGAATGTAGCCTAACACGGACCGAGTCAGTACGCTCTGTGTGGACCACAAGACGGATACAGTTGTGTGCATGAAGCCTTAGTAGTGTCACAAGTTTTTTTTTTTTTTGCAATCCACAAACTGAACTATCTGGTCTGTCCTCTCCCCGTAAACCCCCCCGAAACATACAATAGATATGCAAATAGACCTAATACAAAGGAACGAACTTCCAAATCCCTTCGACCGCACTTCCAACTGACTCCACAAACTTTCCCACAACTTCTCCTCGCTTCTACAATAGACGCGTTCCCCTGTCCCGGGCAGCAGCTCAACGGCGGCCGTCGCTGCTCTTCTAGAACGTCCATTATATCAGGATATTATTTCTCAGCAGACTGTGACCTGAGCGCAGGGATTATATTCCCCTTCATACCCGGGAATTCTTAAATCTGGATGATCCGCACCACATTCTCTGCGCGCGATGTGATCAGACGTGAGAGATTTTGGATCAAGCGTAAGCACCGCATCCAATCTATAGAACGCCAAAAAGTTGTTTTTTTTTCTGCGCACAATCCCTTCCAAATACGTGTCCCATAAATAAAAGAATAAGATTGTACAATCTGGATTCATTCACATTCAGTGGTCGGGATCAGCAGATTGTCAAATACACGTCACAATCAAAGCTAAAAATATGAAAATTCCCTCTAATGATTCCAGCGGACCTCATCACCGTCCTATGATGCGACCGACGGCCCAGCGAGAGGAACAGGGATGAACCCAGTCAGCACACCACTCGCCACTACACAAAGTTTTACTAAACTTTTTTTTGAAAAATATACCTGTATGTTTTGATGGCATGTGCAATCTAACATGGGTACGACATGGAGATTGCATATGAAAACATAGATGTGAAGTAACATACAACCAGACAGAGGGATAGTAACATGAAGCGTGTATATAGTGACATATATGCATAGCATAAGCATGAACATATAACGCAGCGTGTGATCAGGCAACATGAAGACTGTATGTGATCACATACATGACATTGGCATGTATAGCATGCGATCAGACAGGTCTGAACATACAATGTGCAGGGGTCAGACAGACATGGACTCACTCTTTGCCCGGCAGGGAGTTCTTCCTGGAGAAGGAGTACCTCAGCGGGCGGTGCGGCTGCGGGACACAGCTCAGGTTCCCCATCCTAATCTCTGTCGCTCCTGATCCACACTGAGCGCAGGGCAGAGGACTGCGCCCTCCTCATCCTCACTTCCGCTCACACGGGTGTCAATGTGGGTGTCACCCTGTGAGCAATCACACCGCGGCGTGCCCTGCCCGGGCAACACACCCGCCGACCGTCCGCAGCCGGGACTGACAGCGAGGTGTGAATGGTGGGGGAGGGGGCTCACCAGTCACCCCACGTCCTGCCCGCTGGAGGGGATAACAAGGAGATGCCCACTGACCACACGTGGTGGGCTCCAGACTGTGGCCGGACCACAACTCCCAGCATGGAGGGCACAGCTGTGGTCTTGTTCCCTGCATAAAATGCCATAAAAACTGTTTGCCTGGTTTTATGGCATTTTTTTTTTACTGGTGTTTTCCAAAACAAATGTGTGGATGGGGTTTTATGTTCAGGAGTTTCTTCCACTAAGGTCCCATTTACCCCGTCGCTTTTCAAATCAAATTTTGCGCAGATTAGATGCCGAAAAGCTGCCGATGGCCGCGCATAATCCGCCTGGCATCGATCTCAAAGCGTTCTTCACCTGTAGTTTTTTTCCCCTACCTGTGGTTTATTTGGTTAAGGCCACTTTCACACGAGCGTGATGGATTAGGTCCGAATGCGTTCAGGGTGCGACTCGCACCATTTTGCAAGCAAGTTCAGTCAGTTTTGTCTGCAAATTGCGTTCAGTTTTTTTTCTGCGCGAGAGCAGTGCGTTTTAGGCCTCATTCACATGTCCGCAAATGGGTCCGCATCCGTCCTGCAATTCTGCGGAACGGGTGTGGACCCATTCATTCTCATGGGGCCGGACGTGAAGCGGAGAGCACACTATGTGCTCTCCGCTTCCGCATTTGAGGAGCGCTGCCCCGAACTTCCAGTCCACGGCTCCGCAAAAGATAGAACATGTCCTATTGTCCGCAGCTTGCGGACAAGAATAGGCATTTCTATGGGCGTGCTGGCCGGGTGTGTTGCGGATCCGCAACACACCACGGATGTGTGAATGGGGCCTTAATGCATTTTTCATGCGCGTGATAAAAAACTGAAGGTTTACAAACAACATCTTTTAGCAACCATCAGTGAAAAACGCAACGCACCCGCACTTGCTTCCGGATGCAATGCGTTTTTCACTGAAGCCCCATTCACTTCTATGGGGCCAGGGCTGCGGGAAAAATGCAGAACAGGAGAGGACTCCCCTGCATAACGGAAACGGGACAGATCCGTTTTGCAGCCCATAGACTTCTATTATGACAGAATGAATAACGTAATGCCTCTAAAGGCATGCGGTTATGCATTCCGTCATAGTATTGCGTTATGGTCCGTGGTAACTGCTTTTACCACCAAACGATGCGTGAACGAATTTCAAAATATAAAATTCTCTCATCTCTAATCGGAGCCAATACATTCTAATACTGTACGGGGCGGGATCTCCGTACAGAATTGCAACGAAGTTTTTAGCGAATTGAGTTCGGATTTACCCTCCGAAGTCGATTCACTCATCCCTAATGATAAGACAACCATCTGCATCCATTCTGAACGGATCCGGTTGTATTATCTCTAAAATAGCCATGACGGATCCAGCACTAAAACCATTGTAAGGCAATGGGGGACGGATCCGTTTTCTGTGTTCGAGAAAACTGATCCGTCACCATTGACTTACATTGTGTTTCATGACGGATCCGTCTTGCTCGGCATCCCATATTGCACTCAAAAACAGCGCTTTTGTGTCCGGCATGGGAACACAGCCAAACAGAACGGAATGCATTCTGACGCACTGTGTTCCGTTCAGTTTTGTCCCCATTGACAATAAATTGGGACCAAACTGAAGCGTTTTCCTCCGGTATCGAGATCTTCTGACGGATCTCAGTACCAGAAAGGAAAAGCACAGATGTGAAAGTAACCTAAAAAGCCATCTCCAGATGTTAGCTGAAGCTCTACGACCAGAGTCTCGTTTTGCTACTAGCATTCTTGTTCATTAGGTGGTTTCTGCTTTTGTTTGTTTGGGTTTTGTTTTGTTTTTTAGCTTTTCAAATACCCAGCTTGCTGCAGCTGCTTTTGAGTTTTGTTTTGTTTTTTTCAGGTGTTTTGACATCAACTTCTCAATAGGGAAAGAAAAAGAAGAAGAAAATGCCAGCGGTAAGAAGCACTGGGGGTCATTTCTAAAGCCACAGAATTCTGTGTCCTGGGTGTTTTTACTTCATCCTCGCCGCTGATATTGGATCAAAAGATGTCGGAAACCTGGATTTCACTCCACGCACACGGACTGCTGGAGGATGTGCTTAAGGCCTCTTGCACAGGAACATTTTTTTTTTCCGTTTCCGTTTCGTTTTTTGCGTTCCGTAAATGGATCGGCAAAAATAAAACATGTCCTATTATTGTCCGCATAACGCAAAAGTATAGTACTGTTCTATCAGGGGCCAGCTGTTCCGTTCCACAAAAAACGGAATGCACACTGACAACATCAATTTTTTGCGGACCGCAAAATACTGAAAAAGCCATATGGGCATGTGCAAGAGGCCCAAGGCCTCTTGCACACGAGTGTATGGTTTTGCGGTCCGTTTTAAACGGATCCGTTGTTTCGTTTTTTGTTTCAGTAGTGCTTCCGTTTTAGTTTTTTGCGGATCAGAAACGGAAGCATGGCATTTACGGTATACAGTAATTACATTGGAAAGTTGGGCTGGTAATGAAAATTTTCAATAGATGGTTCCGCAAAAACGGAACGGATACAGAAGACATACGAATGCATTCCGTATCCGTTACGTTTTTACAGCCCCATCACTGGTGGATCCAGAGCCTGGTCTCGGGAGGGGCACTTTGGGCGATTGATACGCCCCAGCTCCCATCACTACAGAAATACAGCCCCACTTACCTCTTCCATCCAGTGACGTCTCCTGTGATGTAGATCTTCTCTTTCCTCATCTTCTCCTTTCAGACCTTCAGACCAGACCGACAGGTTTCGTCTCTGCAGTTTGACAACAAAATAAATCTCAGTTACTACTTTTCCATCATCCTCCCATATTCTGGACAAATTATCCTACTACCCCCATATAAAATACATCAGTAATGTCCCCATAGTGCCCCCCGATCATGTGCTAGTGAAAAGTGCCAGTCTCCTCTCTCCCCCCATCATGTCCCGTCCCCCTCCACAATCATGTGCAGGCTCCTTTCCCCACCCATCCCCTTCCCCCAAAATTATTTGCAGGCTCCTTTCCCCAGCCCCCAAATCATGTGCAGGCTCCTCCCCTCCCCCCAAAATCATGTGCAGGCTTCTCCCCCAATATTGTGCAGGCATCTTTCCCCTTCCCCCCAATATTGTGCAGGCTTCTTTACCCCTTCCCCCCAATATTGTGCAGGCTTCTTTTCCCCTTCCCCCAATATTGTGCAGGCTTCTTTCCCCTTCCCCCCAATATTGTGCAGATTTTTCTTCCCCTCCCCCAATATTGTGCAGGTTTTCTTTTCCCCTCCCCCAATATTGTGCAGGTTTTCTTTCCCTCCCTCCCTCCCTCCCTACTTACCTCCTTGCAGCGCTGGATGCAGGCCTCTTCCGGCCTGTGTCCCGTTCTGTCCTTCTGCTCAGGCGGCGCGATGACGTCATCGCGCCGCCTGAACCGCTCTGATAGGCTGTCGGCACGAGGCCGGCAGCCTATCAGAGGAGCAGGGGAGGGAGACGCCTCTCCCTCCCCTGCCGCACTGCAAAGCGATCTGTATCGCTGTCCAGAGGACGGCGACACAGATCGCTATGGAGATGAACGCTTCCACAGTGGAAGCGTTCATCTCCTGTCACTGCCGCCGGTGCTGCCACAATATCGGGGGGGGGCAATTGCCCCGTTGCCCCCTCCCTGGATCCGCCACTGAGCCCCATTGACTTGACTGGAGCCACGAAACGTGATCTGCGGGCAATAATAGGACATGTTCTATCTTTGAACGGAACGGAAATACGGAAACAGAATGCATACAGATCTGTATTTTTTGCATGAGGCCTAAAGCACGCATGTGAATCTTAAACCCTAGAAATCGGTCAGAACAGGCAGTAACCTGAAATAAAATGCACACGTCTGTGACCAATGAGGCAGATTTTGACACCGCAGCTCTGCACCCGATCGGCCATCATATAAACAAATCATCTCAATGTGGATGGCCGTTTACCAATATTCCTGTTATGAAGGAACGCCTGCAGGAAAAATGCAAAGATTAGATCAGGGTTTAAGGCTGGAGTAAAACTGGAGTAAAAAGCTTCAGTTTGATTTAAAGAGAACCTGTCACTAGTTTATAAAGCAAATGTATATACATGCAGAGCGGCACCCAGGGATGACCCTGCACTTACTATTATTCCTGGGTGCCGCTCCGTTCGTCCGCTGTAGCCCCCGGTACCGGCGCATTTTTGCCTGGGGCGGAGATATCTTCTTTTGCCCCGGGCGTCTCCTTCTCCCAGGCTGGAGCGCTGGCCAATCGCAGCGCTCAGCTCATATCCTGGATTTGCCTACGGCAGATTGTGCTGTCTAATCCCGATCTGCTGCTGGCAAAAAACTAGACAGCATGAGGACAAGTGGAGGAGAATGTTGTATGTAATAGCAGCGTTCTCCTCCGCTAGCAAGCAGACAATTGCCAGGAAGAAGGTGTTCCTTCCCGACAATCGCCTGCAGAATCGGCTGATGTAATACAGCCAGGGGTGCACCTAGCCTTTCTGCTGCCTGAGGCAAAAACTGAAACAGCGCCCCCCCCCCATGCCAGTTTCTTAACCTAACCCCTTTGCCACAATGAAAGCGCTGATTGCCCATGGCACTGCCGCTGCCCCCCTCTTGCCCCTACCTCGTGCTGCCTGAGGCGATCGCCTCACCTGGCCTCATTGGTGGTGCACCCCTGAATACAGCCCTAAAGGCGGGTTTACACGGACTGACCAGAAAACCGCCCTCCCTGACAGTCGGCTGCTCGTTAGGTGACGGATTTGCATGCAGCGATCTTCTTCACAATATGAGGACGAGGGATCGCAATAGCCCCCGAACAATTATTGATGTGCCTGCATGAACGACAGGATCACCTAATGAACGCGCGTTTTACTCGTTCATCGAGTGATTGGCGGATACGAACGTTTGCATTAATTCGTATAAAACTTTTGACTTCAGGAAATAACTTCGTAGATTCATTTCTACTGTAAAAAACTTGGTGCCACCTGGAACCGAACCCGATTTCGGTACAAAAGTTTTTTACAGTAGAAATTAATTTCCGAAGTTATTAACCGAAGTCTCACGACACTTCGTGTAGTAATAACTTCGGCTCATCGGAGCCAATACATTCTAATACTGTACGCAGCGCTCGCTCTGTACAGTATTCAAACAAAGTTTTATGCAAATCGACTTCGGATGAAGCATCTGAAGTCGTTTCGCTCGTCCCTAATTGTGAGTCAAAACCAGGAGTGGGAAGTTAAATGGAGATAAGGTATAAGGGAAAGATCTGCACCTGTTCTGTGCTTAGACCTTGGTCAAAAATAAAGGCACACCTAGAGGAACTTCGCTCTCCTCCACATCACAAGAAATCAATCATGCAGAATTCAACAATAAAATTGAAATGCTCCATACCGCACACATGGGTGAGGGCGGATTCCTCCAAAACGTCGAATGGTGGGGAGGAGGCCAAGAAGATAATGGTTTCTTCGTCCTTTACACATTAGACTCCATGTAACTAGTGATTTTGTATGAAATAAAAAGACATGAAGGTGTTTCATCTATGAGTCGTGAGTATAACATAATGACTCTAAACAACATCATCCATTTTATTGTTAAGGTCTACATGATTGAATTGTTGGAAATCACTGACTGAGTCAAAGCGGCCTAATGTTATCTACATTTATAACCATAGGTCTCATTTTCAGATGCACAGTAATTGCTCAATCATTAGTGTCTACTGGCCATTTAAAGGTAGCCTGTCACCAGGTAAGAACGCCAATAGAAGTATATGGGGTTCAATAATAAATAACAAGCTAATCACACATCCATCATGGTTATAGTATCACATTTTTATTTGATTACTACCATCCACAATGGGGCAGATATACTAATGTGTGTCTGTGCCTAAAATCTGTCAAAAAAGTAGTGGGGCATTTTTGTGCAATTAGGGTTTTCAACTTACCCAAAAGGGCTTTGACTTAGCAGGAGGGGGTAGAGACAATGTCTTGTAGGGCTATCTCAGCTGAATGAAAATATACCTTTCACTTAGTGATCCATTGCTTCATTCTGGAGAAAACAGTACCTTTAATCTATAAGCAAATGAGCAGTTAAGTGCGTTTAGGGCGAGTTCCAGCTACTCTGTGCACCCTTTCTTCTCTTTTCTGTGCCAGCCCCTCACTCTTCTTCTTAATTGACAGTGCAGTGCCCCAGAGGACCCCCACAAAGGGTTAATATTTGCTGTTTGGGGTAATATGTTTTTTTCTGTACTTTGATGTGATCCCAAGAGTTGTGTATGGGCGTCACTATTTCATTTATTGTGCCCCACTATGAGGGAGGAAGGCTTGACCATCCCCCTCTAGTGTGGTCTGGATTGCATCAGCCAGAGTCTGGCCTAAGCTGCCGAAAGTTCCAGGTTGTCATGACAACCAATCATCACCCCACAATTTCACCACAAGGGGAGCCTGTCAGTGGTCAGGGAGCACTGTACCTCTGACTAAGCTTACAGATACCATGGTTGCTACTGACTATTACACAGCCGGCCAGGGCCGGCGCTACCGTAAGGCAGACCAAGCAGCTACCTTAGGGCGCGCCCTGCGCAGGGCGGAAAAATGTATGACCTTTTTTTTTTTTTTTTTTTTATCACTTACTTGTGATTTCATTTGAGGCGCTGCCACAACGTCTGCCCGTCCGCCCCCAGCCTGCGCGTGCCGCCCGGCGTCTGCTCCCCCAACCCTCACTCACGGCAACGCAATGTCACATGGGCTCAGGCCACAGGGGCGTGACTAGTGAGTGAGCGGCGCCGCAGCGGCGGGAAGCAGGGACTAGAGGCAAGCTGACTGACTGTGTTGACACAGCTGTCAGCCAGATTGAAGACGCAGCCAGCAGGAGTCAGGACAGGTGTTAGGGTAGGTGACTGGTATGGTTATCAAAATGATGAGATGAGCGCTAGGCTAGCGCACTGACTAGCGCCATGGCAGAGGCTGAGCGCATGGCATTCACTGATGTTTAAAAAAGTAATTACACAACAACAATCATTCATTTGTGAGAAAGAGAGAAAACTAGGTAGTAGACTGTCAATCATCAGCAGGTGGGCCGGAGAGCAGGAAATCCTGAATAACCAGGACTCTTCTCAGGATGCCATGACTCTTTTCCAGGCCCAGTCTGCAATGTTTGTGATGTTGGTTCTCAGCAACCACTTACTTGTAACTTATAAATGACAGACCGCTGAAATCAACTCACCTGTCTCTACCTTATTCTGCCGTTAGTATGGTGACCATACAGGTGATGACAGGTTCCCTTTAAATAGGGTGCCGAGGGCTGCACTCAGTGAAAGATCATTCACTAAGCCAAATAAACACACTTTGGGGTGTAATATTCTAGTGGCAGTTAGGTGAGCCTCCATAAATTCAAGGACCTTTTGCCAGTAATGTTGCAAGACGTGACACTCCCAAAACATATGTAGCGCTGTGCCGGCAGCCATGCAGCATCTAGGGCATTCTGTAGAGGATGAGGCACCCCTTACATGAAGTCTCCTTGATGTGTAATATATCTATAGGCTAGACTAGCCTATCTCTAGCACTAATCAAAGGGGGACCTAAACTACACAAAAGCTCCTTACAATCGTCATCATCCAAATCTAGGACATACCCCTGCCAGTGTTTATTCACCCTGTCCCTTAGATGGCAGATGGTCTGTTCTTAGCAGTGCTACTGTGCCTTGTTATTGTTGGATGTACTACTACTCCTATTCTGCTCATAGAGTGACTACATTATTGATAGCAACTGGCCTGGTTACTGACTCCACTATTCGCCAGTCATTGCACCTGCCCTCCTACTTTGCACCCAGACCAATGCCTAACATCAAGGGCACCCCAAATTCCACCAGACATGAGCCCCAACACCAGGATGTGCCTCAAATAAATAAAAGGTGCGCCCTTTGGGCACTGCATGGCCTTAGGAAGCTATAACCACCACTCCCATCCTTCGCTCGCTCCTCCTGGGGCTGCTGCACATATACTCCTCCCATACAATGCAGATATATATTTACTTATTTCTTCCTATTTCTGACCATTTTGCGCTGAATGAGACATAAAAAAATGTTTTTATATCCATAAAATTTCAAAAGATAACAAAGCCCCATGTGTCTTGAAAAAATATAGCAAATTTTGGTGTGCAGTGAGATACTAAAAAAAAAATCACATTTAGAATGCAGCATTCAAAAAAGTGAAATTTTACTTCGGTCATGAAGGCCCAAACCCCCTCGGATTAGGGTTTATTTGGAAAAAACTGGAAAACTCCTTTCAAATCTATTGGCATGTTGTCTGTGAAGCTTCTTGTCTATGGGCACTTTGGTACGTCTGTCAGGAGATTCTCCTAATGTTGACAGTCCCCCTCCGGCATGGTGTAAATTCTGACATGGTGTAATTTATTTACATTTATTGAAAGGTATTGAGTGCATTATGCCATAAGAGGGGGAAATAAGAGTGAGGTTTTTCGAGCTGTTGCTCCAGTGGGGATCTTAAAAGGTGGCATGTGTCCAGTAAGCATTTGTCACTCAGACTAATGAAGGTGTCAAGGAGAACATAAGGTCACTTAGGGCAAAAACCATATTTCTTCTAGTGAACCTTTTTGAAAACTGCCCACAAGCTAGGGATCTGTGAATTGGCTCCAGGGTAGACGTGTGCACAAAGAAGGGTTGAATACAATAAGGTTTTGTCACCAACACCGTGTGGCCAAAGTGTGTTAAAGGCAATTAAGAAAATGACCTATTGTTT
Organism: Bufotes viridis; assembly: GCA_033119425.1. Taxonomy (NCBI): domain Eukaryota; kingdom Metazoa; phylum Chordata; class Amphibia; order Anura; family Bufonidae; genus Bufotes; species Bufotes viridis. Next base: position 533,410,949 of record CM065590.1, on the reverse strand, counting down.
AAATCAAGTTTTTATGTTAAGGAGATTTTTTTTTAGAATTTTTGATTAATTTTAATTTTTCATGTCAATATCTATATTTTATGAGAAATCATAAAACCATCTAGTTTTCGCACTGGCCACTACAGATATCAGTCCTAAGATAACAAAGGGGCCAATTTACTAAACCTGTAGACAGTGTAAATGGTGCGCATATAACTTCAATGGCTGTCTGCCAAACCTGTTGTGCCAACCTCTATCTCTCTAGCAGAGAGCTGCTATTTTCTGGGAGAAGGATTGACCATTGAAAATGAGCACACCTGATCCCACTCTTCCCCATCATCATCTGTCGGCAGAGAATCAGGAGCTCCCCATTCATGTTAGACTGCTGGCCTAAATCGGTGGGTTTGGTCAACAATAGTCTAATGTGTAAGAGGACACTTTATCAGAGTGGCCCAGGCTGGATGATAAATTTGGTGCATGGCTAGACACTGTTGTCTAACTTCACACCACTGGTTGACATGTGCCAAAATTTTGGTCCAAAGCGCTGCGTCTTAGGCCACACTCTTCTCCTCACTGAGCAGACGCTAGATGTCTGCTAAACGGAACCCTTATGGCTTGCTAGGTACACTAGATCTGAGTAAAACTAGATGCACCAAAATTCCGTGAATAAATGCGGCAAACTGGCGAATGTACTAAAACTCTAATACAAAATGTGGATAAAAATAGAATTAAATGTTACGCTACTCAATGTCCTGTATAAACCGGGCCTATGTTTTTAGTATGGATATTGAATACACTCATGTTTGTATTGCATGCATTTTTAAACACTTGACAGTATACTGATGGAGGTGAAAGCTTTAAAGGGTAACTGTCATATTTTTTTTTATTTGCTAGTTTATTAGAGCTAGGCATGTATACCTGAGTTAGCCAGTCAATGATTGTCAAAAGATCTGTAATTACCTTATAATAACAGCTTTCATTAATGTCATCTGTCCCTTTCCACTGCTCCCTTAAAAGACTATTGCTAGGGCTTGTCTGTCTTCCTTTAAGTATAAACAGAGGGGCGGTCCTTCACACTGCATGGCTGCATTAGGCTTCAGCATGAGGAGGCGTGTCTCTCTGTAGTCCAAAATGATTGGCTGGCAGGGAGCTGCTGGCTACAGCAAGTGTGTATGGGAAGTGAGGGAAAGCAGTTTTGGCCTCAGAGAACTGGCAGAGGAGCCATCTTGAGAACGTCTTCATATTGTAAATGTTTAAACAGCTGTAACTAAGGGAAAAACTCAAGGAAAACAGTGGTATGTGAAGAAACTAAAGATTGCTTTATACATAATGCTGCTGCAGCAGTAACATATGCTAAAATTGATTGATTTTTTATCAAAACATGACAGTTACCCTTTTATGGTTTTCTTACAATTCTGACAAAACGCAGAAGGAAGGTGGTCCCAGACAGCCCTTATCAATTTGTGCTACAATTAGCTAAAGTACAAAATAGAGTCTACAGCAATTAGGCCAACCTAATACAGTACATTTCATTTCATATGGTCACTGCTGCTCAACTTCATGTAAACTGTGGAGGAAATTTATCATCTCTCTAAGCCAGTTTTCCAGAATAAAAAACTTTGAAATGTTGGCACACACCATGCTTGAGCAAACATTTGCAACTTTTTGGGGGATTTGTGCTCTCCAAGACACTTTACTAAGAAGTACAGAGAGTGGGTGGTACAAGCTGGGCATAGCCAGCCAAGCACGTGTATTATAATTTATGGCAGCAATATGTTCTTCAAACCTTGCCAAAAACCTGATAGATCTTATTATAATTCAGTTGGATCTATTCTACAGAAATACTGCAGATCTGTTATACCTATTATGGTTCTTCCATACACAATTTTGTTCATGATTTTTTATTTTTTTTTGTCTGACTTGCTCAGTGATTTTTGTAACATTGTTTTTAGGGTTTATTCCCCACCTTGCATCTTGTCATGGAATTTTTTGCATTAATTTTTTAGTCTAAAGCTGTATCTGAAAAACATTGATTTAAACAAGGCAAGCAAAAATGGCACTAAAATGCCAACACACATAGCACATTGTAGGAGAGTACCTGGGGTGGTAATAGACGGTAGGTACGTGCCACCGGGGGTCCTGGTCCCGGTGGAGTAAGAGCCGGAAAAGTGTGTTTTGCAGCGGTTATGCTGTTAACACAGCGGATCCGGGCCGGCTCTTACTGGGAGCAGGCAGATATGCGGGTGGGTGCCTGTCTCCCCACGGTCCAGGCCAGGTTTGCAGGGGAGGGTTTAAAACCCGACCAGCAGCAAGGGTGTGGTGTGGAAGCTTTTGTTCTCTTGCTGTGAGAGTGAGAGGTGAAGGTGAGCTGGGCTGTGTACTGAGGCCTGTAAAGGACTGTGCGGGGAACCCCAGCTGAAGCCAGGAGGAATCCGTATTCCGTGGCTAGAAGCCGGACCCAGGGGCTTGCTTCCCCAAGGAGAAAGAGGTGACATTACTCCTGGCTTTGAATAGACTTTTCTTGATGTGATGGAACCAGGCCTCAAGTAGCCTGTAGCTGGTTTGGGACTGAACTATTGTTTTGCGTTGTGTGTGACCACCCTCCCTATGAACTGCACTGCCTTTTCACTTGTGTTCACCGTGTGAATAAAGAAAGCACTGTTTAACACCAAGACCTGTCTGTGTTGCCTCTATACTGCACTCGCTACCACTGCCTACCAGAGCGGATCCCCACAATTGGTGGCTTGCAGCGGGCATACTGCAGTGAGGCTGGCAAAGAATATTTATCCGGGTGGTGCATGGCTGCATGTCATACATTAAACCAGCAAGCTTGGTCATCCCTGACAAAATGGAGGAGCTGGTTAAGCAGTTGGTGCAGAGCAATGCACAACAGCAACAAACAAACAGTTTGCTGGTACAACAGTTGGCACTTATGCAAGAGGCTCTGAGTGCATCCCAGCGAGAGACCCCACCGGCAGTGACTCCATCGCCGCCAGCTCCCAGGGATAAAGTCCGGTCTGCATTAAGGAAAATGGCTCCGGAGGATGATGTAGAGGCCTTCCTGATGGTGTTCGAGAGGACCGCGGAACAGGAGAACTTACCGTCGGGACAGTGGGCAGAAGTGGTGGCCCATTCCTAGTCGGAGACGCCCAAAAAGCATACTTCGACCTCAGCCGTGAGGACGCCCAGGACTATGGGAAGCTAAAGGCTGAGGTAATGGCACGCTTGGGTGTTACCACTTATGTGCGGGTGCAGAGAGTACATCGGTGGGCCTTTTCCGAGTCCAGACCCGTCCGGTCTCAGGCATACGACCTGGTGTATCTGGTGAGGAAGTGGCTCCAGCCAGAAACTTTGAGTCCCTCCCAAATGGTCGAGCGAGTGGTCGTGGACCGTTTTGTGCGGACACTGCCAAGGGCCATACAGCGCTGGGTCTGTCAGGGAGACCCTGGCAACCTCGATCAGTTGGTAAGCCTAGTCGAGAGGTATGTGGCGACCCAGGATTTGGTGCGGGACTCCACGCAGGCACGGGAAGCCCGTCAGGCTCCCCCTCAGGCTAGGGATCCGGAAAAAGGGTCCCAACCACAAAGGGGGGGGAAGGCTAGTCCTACTCCGGGGAAGAGAGACCGGGGAGGGACCACGGGGATTCAATGTTGGCACTGCCACGGACTGGGACATAGGGCTGCGAACTGTCCTCAAGCATCTGAACCCATGGACTGCGGGTTCGTTCGCCGGTCCTCTTTCTTTGCCCGGCCTGTATATACCGCGGACCCCCTACTGGCCGCCGATATGCCACCCCTGTGCCAAGTCTTGATCGATGGGCATCCGATTAATGCTTTGCTGGACTCTGGGAGCCTTGTGACCCTTGTGCATGAGTCCTTAGTGTCTGAGACCCTACCAGAGAAGCAAACCCTTTCCACTGTCTGTGTCCATGGAGACCGCCGAGAGTACCCCACCGCCAGGGTTACCATGTCCGTGTTGGGCCGAGAGGTGCAGCACGTTGTCGGTGTGGGACGCCAGATCCCTTATGCCGCCATACTGGGAAGGGATTTTCCGTTGTTCTGGGCTCTATGGAAGAGCGATATGCCTTACCTTAGGGGCGGACAACAATCGGGCCCAGTGCCCGAAGATCCCAATGCGGGGGTACCAGCCATAGGGGTCACCACATCATCTGTAGAGTGTCATCCTGATAGGTTTCCCCTAGAGGTGTTGGCAGGCGAATCTGTGGAAACCCCGTCCATCCCGGACCTGGAGGTATCCCGTGACACGTTCGGGACCGCCCAGCTCCAGGATCCGACATTATTGCGGGCGAGGGAAGGGGTTACAGTGGTAAATGGGGTGGCTCAGCACCCAGGCGCCGACTTGGTGTTTCCCCATTTGGCTTTTAACCAGGACTTGCTGTACAGGGTGACTAAGGTGCAGCAGCTGGTGGTACCCCAGCCATACCGCCGTATGGTACTGGACTTGGCCCACTCCCATGTGCTGGGAGGACATTTGGGTGTAAAAAAAAACCAAGAGCGGATTCTGCAAAGGTTCTATTGGTCCGGGGTTTATGAGGAGGTCAAAAAGTTTTGTCAATCCTGTCCAGTGTGTCAGATGACAAGCCCCCAGCCCCACTATCGCAGTCCCCTAGTGCCCATGCCCATCATCGAGGTTCCCTTTGAAAGAATAGGGATGGATCTGGTAGGCCCCATAAACAAGTCGGCCAGAGGGCATCAGCATATCTTGGTGGTCCTAGACTACGCCACCAGATATCCTGAAGCGATCCCCCTACGTCATACCTCGGCTAAGCTCATAGCTAAAGAGCTCATGGGTATGTTTGCAAGAGTGGGGATTCCGAAAGAGATCCTGACCGACCAGGGGACCCCCTTCATGTCTAAGGTGACGACGGAGCTCTGCAAGCTTTTAGGGGTTAAACGGTTGCACACGTCCGTGTACCATCCTCAAACCGACGGACTGGTGGAGCGGTTTAACAAAACCTTAAAAACTATGCTCAAAAGAACCGTAGCCAAAGACGGAAAGGATTGGGACCTGTTGCTGCCGTATGTATTGTTCGCAGTGTGAGAAGTGCCCCAGGCATCTACGGGGTTCTCGCCCTTCGAGCTATTATACGGTCGACGTCCAAGGGGGTTGCTGGACATCGCTAAAGAGGCGTGGGAGCAACAGCCCACCCCACACAAGAGCCTCATAGAGCATATAGAAAAAATGCAGGACCGCATAGAGACAGTCCTACCAATCGTCCGGGAACACATGGAGGCCGCCCAACTGGCACAGGGCCGGGTATACAACCGGAGTGCCCAGGTCAGGACATTTAACCCGGGTGACCGGGTACTGGTGCTAGTCCCCACCATTGACAGTAAGTTTTTGGCACGGTGGCAAGGTCCCTACGAGGTGAAAGAGAAGGTAGGGCCAGTAAATTACAGGATATCCCAGCCAGGACGGCGGAAGCCAGAACAGGTATATCATGTAAATTTACTGAAGTCGTGGAGAGATAGGGAGAATCTCGTTGGGGACGGCCCAAGCACTGTCTTGACTGCGGGGAAGATCCCCGCCCCACCGGAGGTCCCGGAGAGCACCTCCACAGTAAAGATAGCTGGTGGACTGTCGCCCAAACATGCTCAGGAAGCCAAAGAGTTCGTGAGTCGAAATAGGGACGTGTTCTCTGATCTTCCTGGTCGAACTTCGGTAGTCCGACATGACATCGTCATCGAGCCCCATGTCAGGGTACGGTTGAAGCCATATCGGGTACCGGAGGCCTGACGACAGGCCATTTCAGAAGAAGTAAAGCCCATGTTGAGGTTAGGAGTCATTGAGGAGTCCAGAAGCGAGTGGGCCAGCCACATAGTCCTCATCCCAAAACCTGACAGTACTCTACGCTTCTGCAATGACTTTAGAAAGAAAGAAATTTGATGCCTACCCCATGCCTCGGGTAGACGAGCTCATAGAACGGCTAGGGAAAGCTCGCTATTTCTCGGTCCTCGACCTCACAAAAGGGTACTGGCAGGTGCCTCTCACGGAGGCGGCAAAGGAGAAGACGGCCTCCCTTTGGCCTACATGGCGCTCCAGCCACCTTCCAGCGATTAATGGACGTCATCCTACGGCCCCATCGTCCATATGCTTCGGCATATCTGGACGACATCATTGTGTTTAGCCAGGACTGGGAGAGTCACCTGACCAAGGTGCAGGCCGTAGTTGATTCACTTAGAAAAGCTGGACTGACGGCCAACCCAAAAAAGTGTTCAATCGGGTTTGAGGAAGTCCGGTACCGGGGATGCGTGATTGGGCGGGGAGTTGTCAAACCCCAGGTAGACAAGGTTGAGGCGATCAAGAGCTGGCCCAGACCTCTTACCATGAAGCAAGTACGTTCGTTCCTAGGCATGATAGGGTATTACATGCGCTTTATCCCCAACTTTGCCACGGTAGCGGCCCGTTGACAAGACTCTTGAAGGGAGGAAGACGGTAATGGTCCGCTGGGATGAGCAGGCGGAAGAGGCGTTCTCCCGTTTGAAGTCGGCTCTGTGTGGGTCGCGGTTTGGTGACACCCGACTTCACACGGGAATTTGTTGTTCAGACGGACGCCTCTGGAGTAGGCCTAGGGGCAGTACTCTCTCAGGAAGTCAATGGTGAAGAACTCCCGTTGTCTTCCTGAGTCGCAAGCTCACTCCAGCGGAAACCAGGTACAGCGTGGTAGAGAGAGAATGCCTGGCCATCAAGTGGGCCCTCGAGTCCCTTAGATACTATCTGTTAGGGAGAAGGTTCCGTCTGGTGACTGATCATTCCCCTCTCCAGTGGATGAGCCAGGCCAAGGAGAGGAGTGCCCGGGTCACCAGATGGTTTTTGTCCCTCCAGAATTTTAAATTCAGTGTCGAGCACAGAGCAGGCCGCTTACAGGGGAATGCAGATGCCCTGTCCGGGTACCCTGCTGTACATGTGTCCAACCTCTCAGGATTGAACAGGGTGTGCAACCCTGCAGGGTTGAACAAAGGAGGGGGATATGTAGGAGAGTACCTGGGGTGGTAATAGACGGTAGGTACGTGCCACCGGGGGTCCTGGGCCCGGTGGAGTAAGAGCCGGAAAAGTGTGTTTTGCAGTGGTTATGCTGTTAACACAGCGGATCCGGGCCGGCTCTTACTGGGAGCAGGCAGATATGCGGGTGGGTGCCTGTCTCCCCACGGTCCAGGCCAGGTTTGCAGGCGAGTGTTTAAAACCTGACCAGCAGCAAGGGTGTGGTGTGGAAGCTTATGTTCTCTTGCTGTGAGAGTGAGAGGTGAAGGTGAGCTGGGCTGTGTACTGAGGCCTGTAAAGGACTGTGCGGGGAACCCCAGCTGAAGCCAGGAGGAATCCGTATTCCGTGGCTAGAAGCCGGACCCAGGGGCTTGCTTCCCCAAGGAGAAAGAGGTGACATTACTCCTGGCTTTGAATAGACTTTTCTTGATGTGATGGAACCAGGCCTCAAGTAGCCTGCAGCTGGTTTGGGACTGAACTATTGTTTTGCCGTTGTGTGTGACCACCCTCCCTATGAACTGCACTGCCTTTTCACTTGTGTTCACCGTGTGAATAAAGAAAGCACCGTTTAACACCAAGACCTGTCTGTGTTGCCTCTATACTGCACTCGCTACCACTGCCTACCAGAGCGGATCCCCACAACATGTAGTTTTTTTAAGCAGCCAAAAAAATGTGGATGCCTATAGAAGAAAAACACAAGGCAATAAGTGAGAAAATGCCAGTGAGTGGTTGCTGCAATTTGAAAAAAAAATCCATTAACTCAAAAAATGCACCACAAGGGTGAAAAACACAATTACAAAAACAGTTTCCCATAGGCTTCCATTAAACATTTGGAACTGACATTTTTTCCCTAAAAATGTGGCAAAAAAAAGCACCGAAACACAACACCCTTCAAAAAATGCCCAAAAAACATGTGTCACACCAGCGTTACAGCTTTATTATAAAGAGAATCCATGACGTTAGTGTGTACATAGCCTTAGGAGTCTGCACATTATTTTTTTTTTTAAGACGTGCAAACCTATACCGTAGGACACTATAGTGTGAGTGTGACCTTCTGTTACCTCGTCTTTAGGGTCCATTCACACGTCCGTGTGTGTTTGCGGATCCGCAAAACACGGACATCGGCGATGTGCGTTCCGCAATTTGCGGACTTCACATCGCCGGCACTATATAGAAAATGCCTTTTCTTGTCCGCAATTGCGGACAATAATAGGACGTGTTCTATTTTTTTCGGGAACGCGATTGCAGACTCGGAAGTACGGATCCGCAATTGCGGATCCTGGGCGGGACATCGTCTGTCCCCACTGAAATTAATGGGTCCGCAATTCCGTTCCGCAAAATGTGGAACAGAATTCTGGACGTGTGAATGGACCCTTATTGATGCATAATAGTTTACTCGGAAAGCAACTTTCTTCTACAATATCATTCTATATATTGGGTGTACAATCACTTTTAATCAGTTAGTATCAATATCATACATTTATTTTTTATACAGGACTATGCAAAAGTTTTAAGTTGGTTGTGAGAAAATGTTGTAAGGCAAGAATACTTTCAAAACTAGAAGTGTTAATAGTTTTTTATTATTTTTATCAAGAGAAGTCTTTATCCAATCAATATTTGATGTGACCACCCTCTGCCTTCAAAACAGCATCAGTTTTTCTAGGGACACTTGCACACAGTTTTTGAAGGAACTCTGCAGGGAAGTTGTTCCAAACATCTTGGAGAAATAACCACAGACCTTCTGTGGATGTAGGCTTGCTCAAATCCTTCTGTCTCTTAATGTGATCCCAGACAGACTCAATAATGCTGAGATCAGGACTCTATGATGACCACATCATTGCTTCCAGGACTCCTTGTTCTTCTTTACGCTGAAGACAGTCCTTAATGACATTTGCTTTATGTTTGGGGTCATTGTCCTACTGCTAAATAAATTTAAATATATTACTATTGACACTTTGTGAACGCATTCTTACTTTGGAGCATATTTCCCACACACAGTACAATGAATATCTGAGCTGAGACTGTCTGCAGGCATGAGCGTACAAACATACAAAAGTGGTTAGAATAACACGCTGTACAATTGAGACATCCAGTAATTCAAGACAGATACATACAAATGATATGAGATTTGTAGAGGACGCCAATATTGGTAATATGAGTAATCTATCAGAAACTGAATGCAATAGGAGGAGGTCCCTGCCCTTGCGGGTTTACAATCTAGAAGGTAGGGGGTGGAAACAAAAGGGGAGTAAGAGAAGGTGTCAGCAGATGAGGGAGTGAGCCCCGACATCCAGCTATAACAAATTATAGGCTCGTCTGAATAGGTGAGTCTTGAGGGTGCGTTTAAAAATGTCCAGACTTTGAGCATGACGGATAGGCTGTGGGAGAGGATTCCAAAGTAGAGGTGACGCCCATGAGAAGTCCTGAATGCGAGAATGAGAGGAGGTGACCAAGCTGGGCGATAAGAGGGTATCCTGGGAGGAGCGAAGATTCCTGGGAGGGGTGGTATCTGGAGATTAATGCTGAAATGTACGGAGAGGATTGGTTGTGTAGAGCTTTGTATGATAGTGTCAGGAGTTTGAACTGGATCCTTTGGGCAATTGGCAGCCAGTGGAGGGATTGACAGAGAGGCAGCATCAGTAGAGCGAGAGGAAAGATGGATGAGCCGAGCAGCAGAGTTGAGTAGGGATTGGAGGGGTGCCCATCTGTTTTTAGGTAGGCCGCAGAGTAGGATGTTACAGTAGTCAAGACGGGAAATGATTAGAGCATGCACAAGCATTTTAGTAGCCTCTTGTGTTAGAAGGTTACGGATTTTGTAGATGTTTTTGAGATGGAAGTAGCGGGAGGATGTTATCAACCTTATTGGAAAATGTTGGACAAAATTGACGTGTATGGCATGAGCAACCGAATTCGGCCGATCATTTGCTATTGTACTCAAGGACTCTCTGGTTGACCAATTTAGTCTGCCATGTTTCTGGTGGGATCCTCAATGTTGATCCAGAGGAAGACAAGCCTACTTGGACTGGTTGAACAAGCAGGTTAATTTCTATAGAGGGAAGGAGATGAGTGACTAACACCTACTGACACCACTTAACTAGGGCAAGAAACGTTATCAGATAGATAAATGCCCTGTTTTCACTGAGAGGAGATGTCGAGGACAGTGGGGCTGTCTCCATAGACATTGAGGCCACCATACACACTGGTGTATTGTTGGCTGCATCCACTGAGAACAGCGGGTGTGGCGGACAACATAATAGGCATGAGGAGCTCCCGACTCTCCCGCGACGTGTTTTTGAGGGAGAGAAGGAACGGGTGAAGTGTTTTTTCCCTGATCTGTTTGTTCCCCTGTGAGATGTGTCTGACAGCAGCTTTCTCCTCTCTTCCCATGAATACACATAAACGAGAGACGTTGCTGTCTGCGAAACGATTATTTGGCCAACAGCTATTGAATATTTATGGCCGGCTATAGACTCTCAACAGACAAAAATCTTTGTAACCTTAATTAACCATCTGTTCTCTATGGGACACATCATATGCAAGTACAAACCCCTACAAATTCAGTGAAGACCCAACTGTCTGTTTCACACTGCCAGCAATAATTCTGGTAGGCTGTTCCGGCAGAGAACAACCTGCCTTAGCTCTCTGGATCTTTATTTATATCCGCCCGAATCCCGGCATATTTGCCGGGTTGTCTGGGTCTCCGCTGGACCTCATTATAGTCAACAGAGAGTTCCGGTGGCTTGTTCTCTGCCGGTGGTGTGAAACAGACCTTATCCTATAAATGTACTTATCTACCTGACAGACCGGTGTTGTTGGCTATTGTTGTATTAAACCATTTACAGGATTATTGTTACCTGGTAAAATGGTGAGCTGGTTCATACACACTCATATACATAATTCATTCTTCATATCAAATGAACCGTGGCACATCCCTGTGTTATACATAATGTACATGGCTGGAGATTGCACACGTATTGTTCGGAGCTCTTCCCAGTCACTTTCCTTACACACGTCAACTATTGTACCTGAAGACAGATGGTTCAGACAGAGCCTGAGGACAAAGAACATGATAGCGTTGAATGATCAGGTGTCTTACAGGTGTCTCGGAAGTATGAGTGAGACGGGAATGCTTATTTTTGTGTGTGGGCCGTTGTTCAGTCAGGTGTGGAAGACGCCGGTTTCATGTCAACACAGTCTTGACTAAAACATTATGGAAACACAAGTAACGGTGGTAACGTTTGTGACTTCAAATCAGGCGTATGTGACCTGAGACTCTCCTGATGGTTCGCTAACCACTATTTATGTCTATTGAGGACTAATTGGCTTCCCTTCAATGACAGTGTTCGGAGAAAGGGAATGTGCATATGACATTTTATGCCTTCACTTGACATGACCTGGTTCTCCTACCATAGGTGTTTATCATCAGATGTAGAAATTATTGTGACAACTCATTATACATGGAAAAAAAAGTCCGAATAACAGATGTCTCTGTGCCAGTGGTGTAGCTGTAGGTGAGTGGGTAGCTGTCCTACGTAGAGTCTAGTGCCTGAGACAGTGCACATGCCCCTCAGCTCAATAAGAAGACAGCGCTATTATAAATGGAATATAGTAGGTTGAGGCCCAGAAACTTCGATATATGCCTCACAACCTCCTCCAGCAGCATGGATTATAATATTGAAAAGGTACCTTTCCTTCTGGAGCCTGGGAGATGTTAGTACCTGGCACCGAACTAGAATCGGCACTAATGGAAGGGTGTTTAGACCCCCACCATATGCCTCACTGAGTAGAGTGGCACACGTAGGCTTATTTTCACAAAGCTTTATTTCTGACCCCTCAGGATTGTTTGTCTTCGTTGGCTTTACCTTGGTGCCCCCTAAACCACCCAGCACCTGGAGCACATGCCCTGCAAGACTCCAGCTAGCTACATTACTGCACAGCCACCAATCCCTAGGGAAGGTACGAGCAGCTGATTTTGCCTTTGTTTAGAACATGATTCAAAGGGAATGTCACCTGGATGTTTTTTTTACCAGATAAAACCATATCCTTTCTGTCTAATCTTTTTTATTTTTTTTTCTAATTGTAGATTTTTTTTTAATTCTATTTCCTTAACATGATTGTAGGAATGGCCATCTTGGCTCAGATGTTGTTAATAGCATTTATAGAGATGCTTGACCCCAGCCACCATGGGCCATAGACACAATAGTCTGGAGGGGATCTCATTTACTTCTATGGGTGAGTTTTCTAGGCATGCTCTGTGACCTGTGCAGAGGTCATTGTACAGGGAGGGAGCAAATAGGCTGTAACCATCACCTATTGGGAATCCTGTGTTTTTTTATATATAGGTGATACCCTTCATTGTAATCCTGCCTGTGGTGATAATGAGATGACTACAAAAAAAATTATCTGTTCAGACCAGGCTCGGACTGGCCCACAGGGGTACAGGTGAATCTCCCGGTGGGCCCCTGAGCAAGGTGGGCCCCTAGTCTCCCACCCACTGCACAAGTGGCACATAACACAGTAGACTTACTGAACTACATACATATATTCAATGTCCAGCATGTCAACCAGCCCGTGTTCATGTAAAAAACTTGATAGATTATTAAAGAAACTGCCCAGTTTATTATTATCAGACACGATCAGAGGTGAGATGACTTCTAGGTATAGAGGAAAGCTGCCAGTGTCCTCTTCTCACCAGGACCTAGCTTCTCAAAGTTGCTGCAGTGACCCCCATATTCAACCATCTGGTAGCATCTTGCTGCTGTGTGAGCTGGTAACATTTGAATGTATCCGTATGGTGGGCCCCCAAAATAAATTTTACTGGTGGGCCCTAGGCACCCCAGTCCGACACTGGTTCAGACCACTGTTAAAGGGATATTCCCATCACGCCGTTTCATACTTACCTCCTACCGGCGCGCCGTCCACTTCCTGGTTTCAGCAGGGGGCGGGCTTCATCTTGATTGAAGTCTTCTCCCGGCCGGGCCTCGCGCTGGACTGAACGAGCACACCGCCACGCATGCGCCATGGTGACTTCTTTCTGGCAAGTATACTATACTGGCCAGGAAGAAGTCACCATGGCGCATGCGCGGCGTCGGAGTGCACGTTCAGGACTGCGCACAGCCCGGCCAGGAGAAAAGAAGAAGTCTTCTGCGCAAGCGCGGCCACCGCAATTTCAGAGAATATCGGTGGCCGTAACCAGGGGAGACGGAAGACAACAATTAGGTAAGTTTAGATCCATTTTCTCCTAATGTGTGGGAATTAGTTAATCACATATATTTAGAAAAATTATCACTGTTGAATCATTAACAGATTTAACAGTGATCGTTGTGATGGGAATACCCCTTTAAGTGGTGGTGCCTATTATTAGGCTTAGTGGTCAGGGCGAAAAATGAAGGCTTTTCAGATTCTTTTAAAATGTTGATAGTGATATGGAAAATTTAAAATAACCACCAAAAATTCTTAAAAAATATGTTTAACATAAAAACTTGACTTAAACAATAGATAATTTTCTAATGACAATTCCCCTTTAACTCCACACGATTTTGCTTTTGTATGACTTGTAATTGAATATTGCTTATTTTGGATCTGATAATTCAAGATAGTTCAAATTCCCTACCTGATCTAGTTATGTCGATGCAGTCTGTGCATTAGGAGTGGGGATGGGCGCTGGCAAGGGGCAGAGGGCAATGGTCAATAGTCCTTAGGCTGCTTTTGTTTTTACACATGAGGGTCTGGCACTGAGAGGTTGTTGAGGTCTCTTTTTAGAGCAGATCAACTATGCAGAGCGCAGTCAGGGACTTCTCATCACCATGAAACCACTGTAGGGAAATATAAACACCAAGGCTATACGAATAAACCCTTTAGATTCCTTTCCCATAATAGGCTCCAGTTTTTAGTAGGTAGTTGATGCTACATAGCTATAGGTTTAAAACCACAGACCAAGAGCTTCAAGACCTCTACAGAAGATCTGCCTACCTTTATTCAGAGTTTTCATACTTTCACATTTTTTCTAATTGTTACAGCATCTAGAATATAGAAAAAACTAAACGTTAAAATGCTGTAAAAGAGACTTAAATCAGTTGCCCCCAGTGGTGTATACAGAGAAGTAAGGGCCCCATAGCAAGGATCAAACCAGGCCCCCCACACGGGACAGAAGGGTTTTTGCCTAAACCCCTTTCAATGACCCTTTGGACATATTTTCCACTGCCTCATTTGCTAAAAGTTGTTCCTTTAGAGGGGAAAGTCCTGACCAAGTTTCACCCCCAGTAGAAGATGGGATGATCCCAAATGGGCCCCCTTTTGTCCTGGGTTCCGTAGCAGTCGCATGGTCTACCCTTGGTTGTCCCCTTTATATGTTGCCGATCCTTCTCAAACATGGTAATAGGTGTAGGAGTCCTGTTACGCGTGCCAATTGACAATATGAAAGAAGATCAGTGCTCATTTACAGGGACTCTCAATGACCCCAATGGAAAATGAATGGGGAATGAAGGATCATTATTACGATTGTTTGTTCCCTATTCAGTTTGCATGTTGTTGGCAGCCGATTCAGGACAATGTTCTGCCATCAAATGCTAATTTTAGCTACCACATGCATGATGTGATCACCCGGCAAATGAGCACTTGCCCACTTGTCCAGTAATTGATGGCACCTTTATACTGGTCAACCATAAGCGACAAACATTTGGACCGGAAAAAGACCCTCAAACTGTTAGGATCCCTAGAGATTGGTGCTATCTTAGAGAGGACCACAATGTAAATGCACAGGTAAGGACTATGCATAATTTTTATAGCAGAATAGAATATATTTCTTGATGTCGGTAGAGATGAGGAACACGATTCAGATCTGACCAAGGACAACATCTGCATGGAGTTTGTATGTTCTTACCATGCTTGCGGTGTTTTCCTCCGGGTTCTCCGGTTTCTTCCCACACTCCAAAGACAAAGTGATAGAGAACTTAGATTGTGAGCCCCATTGGAGACAGCAGGTGATAATAATGTCTCCAAATCGCGCTATATACGTGAGTAACTTTGCAGTTTTACACAGGATTTAGTACGGTTTTGTGCACATTCATTTTTTGTGGTAAAAACACCAGCTCCAGGTGTTCGCTGAAGGTCTATGGAAAATATGAAACGCAGGACACACAAGCGTTTCTGCCACTAGCGGTCTTGTTAATTCGGTAGCTTTTGATTGGCTCTGTCTTTTTATTTTTAACTGCAGTATATTGAAACTCTTGCCGTTTTTTCTGGTATTTTGACATCTTCTCTATAGGAGAAAAATTATTAAAAAGAAAAATGCACTTTACTCAGTCATTTAAGGAAAAATGCTGCTAAAAAGCCATAAAACACACTTGCGGTGTGTAAAAAAACACAAGCCGTCTAAATGAAAATTTTAGTGATAAAAAAGTACCAGTATAAATTCATGTATGTAGGGGCCCTAATACTACTAGAAAAGTTACACTCATAATGATCAGAAAGCGTCCGTCAGGTTTGATGCAGTTTTTTCTGAATTCAGCCTGTTGTGTCTTTCAGTAACACCACCACTCGTACCATTATCTGCGCTTTATGAAAGGATCCACCACAATTTTTAGTTAGAGTGGGTTTGAATGAATCGGCCATGGTGGTTTAGATGTAAATGGGGGGATCGGATGGGACAGTTTTGGGTTTATGCACACTTAGGGCCTACAGGATGCTTTCTCAACAGCTGGCAGGACACGATAGGACTTGTAGTAGGACATGTTAGGACCTGTAGTGCCTCAGTTCAATTACACAATGTAAGGCACACGGCTGTCTTTCTGATAACATCAGATATGTAGAGTGCTTTAAAAGGGATGTAAATTACATAGTAATGAACTGATGTTAATTGTACAAATGATGTTACCCGAATAGGATTAACCCATTAGTGTTTACTCTAGATAAATGCTCTACTGTATCTGACAGGACTCCTTTTCTTTTGTTATTGAGGACTTTTCAGATGCATACTAAATTGAAATAAACACATTAAAAAAGGGTAATTATTCTTTCCTCAGTTAAGACTGTCAGGCCACTTAGCACCCCTTCAAGCAAACTGTATCCTAGAATTGTAACCTTCAGTGAAATAACTGGTGACCACCATGTTATGTATCCTGTGATATGCCATGTTAACATATTTTGCTGGTCAGGGGACTTTATGTAAACCTAAAACACTGTATATTGTATTTAAGATGTACCGTCCCTGACATAGCAGCCGGCTCTAGGCTTCCCTGAGGTCAGGTGTCATGTGCAGAAGATGTAGTTTGGCGCCAAAGCAGGGGCGGACTGGGAACTCAAAGTGGCCCTTGAAAAAAACTAAAAGAGTCCCAATGTTGTAGGCAGATCCAGATTAACAAAACGTGGGGCTAGTAGGCAAGGGCAAAAGTACCTTAGTGCAGCCAAAATACCTTCCCAGCGGAACATAATACCACAGTGCAGCATAAAATACTGCCTCATGCATCACAGTATTCAACTGTATCATTGTTCTGAGGATAGTGATACAGTTGAGTTCAGGAGGGCAAGTGTAGAATCCAGCCAGAGGCATAAGTACCTGATGCTCCTAGTATGAATTAAAGAAGACCTTTCATCGGTTTTGACATAGGCTAATTATGTCAAAACCTTGTGGTGCGGCTCCCACTGATGTCCGAGATGTATTTTTTTTCTCATACTTTCCCCCCGTTCGGCAGGTTCAGAGCCCGGTTGTTTTGGCGAGCGAGCTTTAAACTCACAACAGGGCGGAGACGCCGTCTTCTGCTGTGGGCGTCTCCAATCCAATCAGAGTGGACCGTTCAAAACTGGCCCTCTGGGCATCAGCCCACCTCAAAATTTTCCTGTAAGGCCTATGGCCAGTTCACCCCCATGCCAAACAAGTTATGGCAAAATGAGGTAATTTCATAAATAGGAGGGGCTGGGGCACCTGGTGGTCCATCAGCTGGGGTGTGTAGGACTAAGTGCTGCTGACCGAGAGCGTATCTGCCGATAGTTAGTGTGCAGTGAGGATAATCTGTGGACGGAGCTGAGACCTGAGAACTGAAGGGTAGTGAAGGACCTCCACCTGCTCTGGTGGTTGCGGACCACTTCCAGCCTAGAAACTGTAATATGGTAGGCATGATCCTGTCTGGAGTTACTACACCATGAGTGAGGAAAATATCTGCTCTGTTGCCTCGTACAAGTACTCTGTGTGGAGTACAAAGCATGCCTCACTGAATGGCAACTGCCCGTGAAGTCTGGAGACAGTCCTGCGACCTGTGACATGCACTTGTGGAGTATGAATACCGTCCTGTCGCCAGTTACAACTGCTTGAGGAGTACTGTGACTGCTCTGCTACTGGTGGCAACCTCTGGTAGAGCTAGTAAATCGCGCATAGAGACTGCGCCATTGCTATTAGTAACCAGAAGGTTCCGAGCCTCTCAATTCTATGTGTGTGATCACCACTCTCTGTGTGCGGCTAAGCCCCATTGAAGTAAACTGGGCTTAGCCGTATCCAGGCCAGTGATACTGATCATTGTGGTTTCCCAATATATCGCTATTTCCTGCTCAGTTTTCTTTTGACCCCTAAAACAGGTTTTTCTAATTATGCTAATGAGGAATAAAAAATCCCACGGGGCTGTGCTTACCCCTAAAGGGGCCCAGCTGCTCCTCTCCTCCTCTTGTTATCTCCACCCCCTAACCTAGGCTCCCAAAGTCGTCATGATACTGCTTGAAATCTCGCGCAGGTGCACATCTCCTTTAGGGCTCATTTACATGGCCATATTAGTTTTTGCAGTCTGCAAAACATGGATACCGGCCATATGCGTTTCACATTTTGCGGATCGGAACGTCCTTTTCCTGATAGAAATGCCTATTCTTCCACAATGACAGACAAGAATAGGACATGTTTTATCTTTTTTGCAGGGTGTGCTGTCCGCATGTTTTGCGGCCCCATTGAAATGAAAGTGGAATGGATGTGGAGAGAAATACACGGTCGTGTGAATGGGCCCTTATGTGAACTTCTGTGGATATCAGCTTCTTCAACTGAATTGTGCATGCGCCTGTAGGACGACACAGTTTAGTCGACCCAGAACTGGCCATCTTCCTGGTGTGTGCGCAGTTCAGTAGAAGACGATGTGCACCTGCTCGAGATTTGATGCAGCATCATGATGATGTCAGATAGGGTAGGGGAGTATCGGGTCTCTGTTCTAATGGCCGTGTGTGGGCTCCTTTAGGGATATGTACAGCCCCTTGGGCTCTTGTATTCCTTGTTTCTCATTAGCATAATTATAAAAACCTGGTTAAGGGATCAAAAGAAGAGGGAGCAAGACATAAAGATATATTTGGAAATCACAATAAGAGAGCTACACTGTGATGCAAGGGTTAAAAATGGTCTCTGGTGGTGAAAGACCCTTTAACAAACTGCTCCATGCATTTCGGGGTCCAGCCTCCTGATTGGAAGGGGCCCCAACAGTTGGTTGCCTCCACTGATCTAACGTCATCCTTCTTATAACCAGAATTGGGCTGGGTTCACATTACCGTTTCGTTTTGTGTTGTTCTGATCTATCAAAAGAGCAGGGGGAAAAAAACGGATCCAGTGAACCCAGCCTAACCCTTCTTTTTTTTTTTTACACATAAGCCATAGGCCTCTTTCACACAGTCAGTTTTGGTCTGTATTTTTCCATCAGTATTTGTAAGCCAAAACCAGGAGTGGGTCCAAAACACAGAAGAGACACAAATATTTTGATTATACCTTTTCTTTGTAGGTTCGACTACTGGTTTTGGGTTACAAATACTGACCATATACTGACTGTGTGAAAAAGGCTGCTCACAGGGGTGCACTTAGCCTTTCTGCTGCCTGAGGCGAAAACTAAAATGGCGCCCCCACTCCCCAGTGCCAATTTCTTATCCTAACCCCTTCCCTTCAGCCCATTGCCATTTCGCTGCCCCCCTCTTAACCCTCCCTGGTGCTGCCTGAGGCGATCGCCTCACCTGTTCTCACCGAGTGCTCATAAGGGTATTTTCACACGTAGAGGTTGAGGTGTAGTTAAAACTGCAATGTGTTTGTGGTTTTTATTGGTGAAATACATTTATTGGACATGTTTTAAGGGATTCTGTTAGCTAGTTTTAGCATATAGAGCCCTTTACATGTGCTGCTAGATCTCCACTAACATGTCCGTAAAAAACATTACTCTGTCCTCCTTCTCCTTGACTTGTCCTCTGCCTTTGACACTGTCGACCACTCCCTTCTGTTACAAACTCCTCATCTCTTGGCATCACTGACCTGGCCCTCTCTTGGATCACATCATACCTCACAGACCGGACATTTAGCGTCTCCCACTCTCACGCCACCTCCTCGCCTCATTCCCTCTCTGTTGGTGTCCTACAAGGCTCCGTCCTAGGACCCCCGCTCTTCTCTATTTACACCTTCGGTCTGGGACAGCTTATAGAGTCCCATGGCTTTAAGTATCACTTCTATGCTGATGACACACAAATCTACCTCTATGGTCCAGACATCACCACCTTACTATCCAGAATCCCACAATGCCTATCTCGCATATCCTCCTTCTTCTCCACTCGCTTTCTAAAACTTAACATGGATAAAACAGAATTCATCATCTTTCCCCATCTTGCTCACCTCGCCCCCAACGGACCTATCTATCACAATCAATGACTGCACACTCTCCCAGGGCAACCAAGTCCGCTGCCTTGGAATGACGTTGGATTCTGCTCTCTCCTTTTGACCACACATCTAAGCCCTTTCCACCACCTGCCGCTTCCAACTGAAAAACATCTCCCGCATCCGCCCTTTAAGCAACTTTGAATCGGCAAAAATGGTTGTACATTCCCTCATCATCTCCCACCTAGACTACTCCAACATTCTCCTCTGTCGCCTTCCATCCAGCTCTCTCGCACCCCTACAATCTATCCTCAACTCTGCTGCCCGACTAATCCACCTCTCCCCCCGTTACTCCTCTGCCTCTCCCCTCTGCCAGTCCCTGCACTGGCTCCCCATTGCCCAGCGAATTCAGTTTAAAATACTAACCAACACATACAAGTCCGTCCACAACCAGTCCCCTCCCTACATCTCTGAGCTACTTTCCCGATACATCCCCACACGCAATCTTCGATCCTCACAGGACCTCCTTCTCTCCTCTCCTCTTATCACCTCTTCCCACACTCGCCTCCAGGATTTCTCCCGTGCATCCCCTAAACTCTGGAACTCGCTACTCCAACATATCAGACTCTCACCTACAGTGGAATCCTTCAAAAGAAACCTGAAAACCCACCTCTTCAGACAAGCCTACAACCAGTGACCCTGCTGCCACTATACCGCCATGACCAGCTTCACCCTCGCCTACTGTCTCCTTCCCCCTTACCATGTAGATTGTAAGCCCTCACGGGCAGGGCCCTCTGTCCTTCTGTACCAGTCTGTAACTTGTCTCGTTCATGCTTAAGCCAATTGCCTGTATTATGTATGTGCACCGCTTATGATATGTACAGCGCTATGGAATGAATGGCGCTCTAAAAATAAATAATAATAATAATAATACATGTGCCATATATATACACGAAAGTTCAATCAGTTTTGTCTGCGATTGTGTTCAGTGTTTCATTTTTTTCTGCACTGATACAATCAGGTTTTGATGTGTTTTTTCTATGTGTGAAAATTAACGAATAACACATTGCATCCTGATGTCTTCCGTTTTCACACAAACCCAATTCACCTCTACGGAGCCAGAGCTGCATGAATCATTGTAATCTATGATGCTGTGCGCTCCCGTGCGCACAATCAATGCCGCTCCTGGACATATGGCCCACTCACGGACCGTATATCTCGGAGGGCATACGGTCGTGTGCATGAGCCCTAAGTCTTGTGTTAATAATCAGGTGACATGACAGGGCTGCCAAACAGGACTGACTATTTCCTTGCTAATTTAAAGAAATTTCACACACTCCCTCCCGAGACAAAAAGATAGGTCTGTTCTTGCCTATTTGCCTAATGTAGGAAATTCCAAGAAAAGGGCCCGATGTGAGAGCAGTGACAGCATCCAGTGAAACTGCAGTCGCTTCACCATCAGACACATGAGTTTTTATATTGTAGATCAGAAAATGTGAGTATAGCATGAAGTCATCCTCTCCGCCGGCATCCTGATCCCTGGCTACAGCTAATACCAGAAACAGAGAAACAGAGCAGATGACGAGCACAGACAGGTGCTAGACACAAGTCAAGAGTGGAGGGAACAGAAAGGCCAGAGAGAGTAGGGGGAGGGGGCGATCTGTAACTTTTACTACTAGTTTTCAGCAAACTTGTTTTTTAAGTTCTGCGTACAAAGTTCGGGTTCGGGTTATCCGGTATGGATTCCGCTACCATGCAACATAACAGAATTTGGAATCAAGAATGGGATTCTTCGATAACCCGAACTTTGGACGCAGAACTTAAAACACAAGTTCGCTCAACACTATTTACTACTATACCAAACCTAACCGTTTCTTCCTGTATTTTATACTGAATACATGAATCCTTTGTCTCGTGACCAGTTATCGATATGTAGCAGTGCAGCCATTGAACCGACTGGGGTCATAGCCTGGCTCGTAAATTGCCAAAATCTAAAAAAAATACAGCAGTGTTGCCTTTTTTCTGATTGTGGGGTTGTAGGCTATCTGTACACGTTGCGGATTACACGCTTTTTTTCCACATGGATGTTTGTGAAGAAAAACTGCAACCTGAGGGCTCGTGCACACAAGTGTATTTCTTTTCCATGTCCGTTCCATTTTTTTGCAGCCCGTATGCGGGACGATTCATTTCAAAGGGCCTGCAAAAAAAAATAAAAAATGACTCCGTGTGCATTCCATATGTCTGCATGGCCGTTCCACAAAAAACATAGAACATGTCCTATTCTTGTTCGTTTTGCCGACAAGGATAGGCATTGTTACAATAAATCCGCAAAAAAAAAAACGGATGCAATACGGATGTCACACAGTCAGATGTCAGACAGCATTTCTTGAGATTTCAGGTGTTTTTTCTTTGTGGCAATTGGCCAGTCATGTGAAATTCACAGCAGGTGAATTATTTGTGCGGATTTTATCCTTTTTCAATGCAAGGGTGAGATCTGCGGCAAAGCCCCTTCAAATCCACACAAAAAACTTCAAGTAACACGTACTTTTTTTTGTGCAGAAATGCCCAGAAATCTGTGCATAATTTCTGCAAGAAAGCCTGTGTGCAGGTAGCTTTATGCCACCGCTCCCTTGGGTACTGATCTCATGATGATGACATCATCACAGGTCCTTCCTCACCCCTTCTCCTCTCCACTGCTGAGCTCCTCCTGCATTGATTACATGACAGTGACACCATCACAGGTCCTTCAGCTCTTTTAGTTCATCAGATACAGAACAGTTCCTGGTGGGTAGTCACTGCTCAGTCAGTCTGTGGCTCCAGCCTATCATTGTCTGACCACACCGAGCCAAAAAAACAAAAACGGAGGACTCCCAGGTACCTGTCCAGGCCTTGTACCAGACAGAGGACTAGGAGCCAGGAAGCTGGACATCTGGCCAGCCTAGTTCCAAACTGACCATTGTAAGTGGAGACCATAGCTCCAGAGACCAAAGCTTCCTTTAAAGAAGTTGTACAGTTTTCTCATTTTGATGACTTTTCCTCAGGATAAGTCACCAATACCAGATTGGCGGGGGTCCGATTCCCGTCACTCCCAATGATCAGCTATTTGTAGAGACAGCAGTGCTTGTTTACCAGTTTAATGCCCATGATGATAGTGAACACACACGTCAAGTAAATTTCTAAGTCACAATGTCCCAGAAAAGACTACTGTATGTTAAAGATATTGTAACCTGGGGCCATGTATAATGCGTCATGTGCATAAATGTCCCTAGAAAGGAATGCGCTATAACTAGGGTTAATACCGTTCATAATCTAGCCTTAGGTGACATACATGTACAGAGGACCATTGACAGCCTGGTCATAGAAAACTAATTAGCGATGACGTCCTTTAGCACTAGGATCTAACACTGATTTGCTATGGCTTTTGACTTATAGACTACTTTTATCACAAAGACCACCATACACATTACTGTATTGTTGGCTGAACTGACAGTCTAATGTGTTTAGCGAGCTCTTGACTCGCCCCGGACAAATGTTGTTGGGGGAGAGGAGGATCAAGCAAAGTAAATAATTTAGCCTTATTCTTTTATTCTCCTAGGAGATAAGCCACCACCAGCGGTTTTCTCCTCTCCCATTTGATACAAATTTTGCGGACCCAAATGTGTATGTGTCTGGGACTCTGGGGGAGTCAGGAGACATAGCTGTCGGCTATTGCATGTGTATGGCAGCTTTAACACTGTTTTATCCTCCAGCCTATCACATGACAAAAACTAGTAGTAAACTAATAGATAATGCAGCACTTACCTCGCTGTGGATATAGGATCCATTTCTTTCTTGCTGCCATGGACAAGAAGCGGATGGGAGTATCAGTCTGGATGTGCACCTCCAGCATCTCATCTTGCTAAACCATGACCACACAAGAAGCGAAACTTCTTTTTTTTATTCCTTTTATTAGCACTCCTTAGTACCATAGATGGTATCCACCAACAGACTTAAAGGGCTTGTGCAAGAATGGAGGATTTTTTGGCAAACCCTCAGTTCTGCCAGCACCGGTTTTCTTCTCCTGGCCTGCAATCCTCGGCTGGGCTTCAGCGATGTCAACATCTGGTTTGATTTATGAAGTCTGGTTCCGCTTGCGAACATCTGTCATGACGCAAGGGAGCCTGACACCACAGGCTGCGGCACTGTTGACACCGGTGGAGGCCAGCGGAGCATCGCAGGCTTGGAGAAAAATGAGCGGGAAGCAGGTGAGTTATCGTTCCTTTGCAGGTCTGGTAGAATAGGGGGGTTTGCCAAAAGCTCCTGAGTCTGATAGATGCTGTCAGGGGAGAGAAGGATCTGGCAAAATGAATGTTTTTGCCCGACCCTTTGTTCTTCTCTCTACTCACATACTTTCAGCCGAGACATGTATGTGTATGGAGGAGTCAGCAGAGATAGCTGTTGGCTGGACATTTGTTTGGCCAACCGCTATTGAATGTGTATGGGGACCTTAGCACCTTGTTGGAGAATGTGATGCACACTGACTGGTGAACCCAAGATTAATAAATAAATAACCCCAATGGGAATAATTCATATTCTTACTACTGACCACATCCCGCTTGTTTGTGTAGGGTACTTTGTAAATACTCTGAGTACCAATTTCCTCATGGTACAGTGATTTAGCAGGGAAAGCAAACAGAAGCAAGGTCAGTCTGCTGCAGAAATGCCGTGAGATAAGCATCTCCATTTGTGAAGCACTTTTAGCTAATTTCAGCACTTTAAATTCAAGTGGATTTTATGGGCCAGGGTAATTGTGTTCATTAAGACCTCTGGCAAACACATTTGGATCCTTTCTTTTACCGTTAGTAATATTTGTCTTAATCCATAACATAATGATTCCGATCAACAGCCTAATAGTCCTCAAACCACCCAGTATCCCTGATAAAAAGCTGTCTTTAAAGTTAACCATACACATTTGACTAAGGCCTCATGCACACGACCGTTGTTTGATTCCGTGTCCGTTGCTCCGTTTTTCGTGATTTTCTGCGGACCCATTGGTTTTCAATGGGTCCGTGGAAACCTCGGCAAATGCACAGTTTGTCCTCCGCGTCCGTGGTCCGTGATTCCAGTCCGTCAAAAAAATATAACCTGTCCTATTCTTGTCCGTGAAAAACGGTTCACGGACCCATTCAAGTCAATGGGTCCGTGAAAAAATGCGGATAGCCATCCGTGTGTCATCCGCGTTCCGTGTCCGTTTTTTTTGCTGATCCCTTGGCAGGCACTTGGGAAAAATTGTCAGCCTGTCTTTTGGTAAAATCTTTTGGGTCATGTCTGCTAAAAAAAACGGAAGACACACAGAAACACAACGGAAGGCAAAAACGGACACGGATCACTGAACAACGGAACCCCTTTTTGTGGACAGCATAAAAAAACGGTCGTGTGCATGAGGCCTAATATCGGGAAAGTCTGACCATTTCATCTGAACCTATAATTTGTAACGGGGCCTCCCAGCTTTCCCCTGATGAAAGATGTTGGTGAAGAGAATGGATCAGGCAGCTGGATTTCAACACGCCCAATCCTTTTGTTCTCAGGGGATATAAACCCAACCAGAGGTGTCTTGCTGTTGCCTACTCCCCTGTCTCCATTCAGAACACAAGCATGTGTAGCTGAGCTGAACATGCATGTGTAAGGGGTGGGGGTCACAAGAGGTATAGTGGTCTGCTGAACAGACATTTCATGGACATCTATTCAATGTGTATGGCCAGCTTAAGCCAAGTACCCCTAAACTGAAACAAATCAATGAACGCCAAGGCTTTCATACACTGTGGAAACAGTTTTGGGACAGTTCAAGTAGCCTTAGGCCTCTTTCAACCGGGTGAGTTTTCCATGCCGATGCGATGCGTGACCTAAATGCATAGCACCTGCACTGACCTATTCATTTCAATGGTTCTGTGTACATGAGTGTTTTATTTTTCACGCATCAGTTCTGCGTTGCTTAAAAAACGCAGCATGTTCTATGTTCTGCGTTTTTTACTGATGGTTGCTAGGAGATGTTGTTTGTAAACCTTCAGTTTTTTAGCACGCTCGTGAAAAACACGTCAAAGCGAATTGCACCCGCGTGGAAACAACTGAACGCAGTCGCAGACAAAACTGACTGAACTTGCTTGCAAAATGGTGCGAGTTTCCCTGAACGCATCCGGACCCAATCAGCCACACTCGTGTGAAAGAGGCCTCAGAGATGTAGTATGTGTTCCTATAGGGTACCCATGTTAAAGGTTAACAACCTAGGGCAGGCATCCTCAAACTGCGGCCCTCCAGCTGTTGTAAAACTACAACTCCCACAATGCCCTTCTGTAGGCTGATACCTGTAGGCTGTTCGGGCATGCTGGTAGTTGTAGTTTCGCAACAGCTGGAGGGCCACAGTTTGAGGATTCTTGACCTAGGGCTTATGGAATACTGACAAAATGAATATCAGATATTGGTAGATCTCTACAAATTGAGGGATGGTCATAGGTGATCCAGTTTACCCTCCACTTTTGCCTCTCTAGCTGATCATTTTATGTTGAGGATATAGGTGCTCAGACTGGCTCTATTTTATCTACCCCAACCTGTCTTGTCTTTGTTGGCTATGGGAGTATGCAAAGAGATAACAGCCGAGGAAAAGAACCATCTTGCCAGTGCCACCTCTTGGAAGTGCGTCCCTATGAGTTAAAATCCGACTTTCCAACAAGCCTTGGGATTTTAGACAAGGGAATATAGCAAAGCCAGATATCGACCCGTAGACCGCTGTTTGGCGGTACTTTATCAATATAGAGTAGGATTCTGGCTGGCCGGATGCAATGCCTTGAGTGCAGTTTATGCAGGGTGCTGAATCTCTCTAAAGAGACCAGACCAGACTTACTAAAACACTCCTTGTTATGGAGACTTATTGGCAATGCTCCATGTGAAACGAATATGCAAAGACTCAGAGAGCCACTTCCAAGAGGTGGTGCTGATGATATGGTTCTCTGCCCTGGGAGATACTTATTTCTATATTCTGTTTCCCATGGAGCATTGCCAATGTCTCCATACCCTGGAGTACTTCCAGTAAGTCACTATGCTTTAA
Organism: Bufotes viridis; assembly: GCA_033119425.1. Taxonomy (NCBI): domain Eukaryota; kingdom Metazoa; phylum Chordata; class Amphibia; order Anura; family Bufonidae; genus Bufotes; species Bufotes viridis. Next base: position 533,384,292 of record CM065590.1, on the reverse strand, counting down.
AGTAGCACCCCTATAAATATGTTTATTTTCTAACCTGTTTAGAAAAGTACATCATGTAAATTGTAGCAAAGGTAATCATCTTAATGGTGACTGTATTTGTGAGTGATAACCTCCCTTCTGATCCTCAGCTGTGTCATGTGACCAACACTTTGATCTCCAACTGACACAGGACAGGAAGTCAGTTACTTCTGTATTCGTTCCTATTAAACTGGACATTGATGCTCATACAGGAATACATAGAGAAACTGGCTTCCTGTCCACAAATAAGATGCTGTGCTCTTTGGAAAGTCAGACTGAGGATCAGAAGGGAGGTTGTAACTCACAAATACAGTCACTGGTAAGAACATTACTTTATGAACTGTTAGAAAGGTACATGATATAAACTGTAGTGAAAGTAAAAATTTTTGTAGGAGTGCTTCTTAAGGAGATTCAGCACCCTGCCTAAGCCACTTAGCCACGTGAGGGGCAGGTTGGAGATCATGATCCAATCAAAGACACAAGTTCATTGACAAGATGTTTGATCTGTATAATGTTCATCCTCATATCTTTGCAACCTGGATCCATTACTTGTTTTAAGAAGTGTAGTACCCCAGAGTGTGCACTAGCATTCCTACAAAGTAATTTGTACAGACCAAGAATGGTCAGTGCAAAAACTGCTGGATTTTATATATCTTTTTTAAAAATATAGATAAACATGTAAAAGAACAACCAAAAACTCTTTAAAATTATGTTAAACATAAGAACGTGACGTATAGGTCATTTTTTGATGACGCATTTCCTTTAAGGCCATATTATGGCCCTGTGTGAGAAGCTATATATTTAATGTCAAGATTGGGATCCTATCTTATCCAAACAAAGCAGGGAAACCTTTCCAGATGGTTTTGATTGGGATGAGATCTAAGCCCTTTATTGACATGTAATATACAGAATATCTCCCAAATTGAAGAATATTACATTTGTGTAAAAAAAAAAAATCAAACTCTGCACAAGTTGACTAGAGATGTAGTCTTAGTGCATCATAATTACACAGACCGCTATAACTCAATGAAAGTCGATGCCACCATTTTGGTGCTGAATATGTTTATTTGGCAGCTGTGTCTGTAATGCATAAGGGGAAAAACATGAAAATTGTAAGGGGTGAAGGAGTCGCATTAGCTACTGTAATACCAGGTAAACAGAACTGCAGTTCAGGAAAATCTTACTAACCAGTCATTTTTCTTAACCTTTATTATTGCCACCAGCTGACCTGATCTGGAAGAGAAGATGCATTTGCAATGTGGTATACATTCATCCGAATTAGAAGAACATACACTGCAGAGTGATCTTGCTGGACTTCTCAGTAGTCTTGTAAATGATTCTCATGAAATCCAAAGATACATTCAGCAGTATCAGCACCAGAAGTAGCACTCCAGAGAACAGACACATTACCAGCAGGTAAGGACAGGAAAGCCGATGCCAGAGAGTAGATGGGTTTCCAGTTTTTGTCATCAATAATACCATTCTTCTCCCTTTCCTATTGGATCATCGTCCAAACTCTGTAGATGTCACATACAGTGCTGTGAAAAAGTATTTGCCCCCTACCCAATTTCTTGTACTTTCCAAGATTTGTCTCACTTGAATGTTTCAGATCCAGGCAACTTTTAAATATTAGACAAAGATAACTCAAGTAAAAATAAAATGCTGTTTTCACTCCCCGCATTCCTGGAGCCATAATTTTTTTTATTTTTCCATTCATATGAGGGCTTGCTTTTTGTGGGACAAGTTGAACTTTCTTATGACACCATTTAATATTGAATGCAATGTAGTGAAGAGCTGGAAAAATAATTCCAAATGGGGTGGATAGGGAAAAAAACTTAATTCCGCCATATGAAAAAAAAAACTTTCAAAAAATAAAATATTTCTTTTTAAAAATTAAAATAAAAAAATGTAATTTATTTTCTTGCGTCTGCATATTCTGACCCCATAAGTTTCGTATTTCCATCGACTGTTTGGGGGCTCACCTTTTGTAGGACAATCTGTAGTTTTTATTGATACTATTTTGAAGTGTGTATGACTATTTTATTTTTGCATTCTTTTTTGGGCATGGGGGGGGGGGGGGGGGGCAGTTGGTGGGGTTGTGCAGCATTGAAAAAAAAAAAGGCAATTCAGCCATTTTGATTTTTTTCAGTTATGTTTCCTGTAGAGAATAAATGCACTGATATTTTATAGTTTAGGCATTTTAGGACACAGAAGTGCTGATTATTATTATTTATTTGGAGAAAGGGGGTGGTTTCATTTTTTCACCTTTTTACTCCCTCTATAGGACTTCAACATGCAATTCTCAGATCACTTCTCCACTAGACTGCAATTAATTACCATTGCAGTCTATGGGAGATTCATAGTATTTCTATGGACCCCTTCCTGTGGCCCTTAAAGGTGTAGCTCCGCTCCTCTCTGTCTCCCAACATATTTCTGGTTAGTGCTCGGAAGATAGGGAGTGGAACAGGGCTGCAGAATTCTGTGCCGACAGTAAGTGTACTATGCTCCTGTATACTTACTGTCAGCAATGAATGCTGCAGCCTCTCTTCACTCCCTATCTTCCCAGCACTAACCAGAGAAACACTGGGAGGGGAGCACTGCGGCCAGTGGTTAATGCTGACAGCAGATAAACTGTAGGAAAGCATGTAAGGATAGTTAAGCTCTATTACACAATTATTATTACACAATTATGAAGGCAGAACTGGGGTAAGGAAGCAGAGGCTGGGACAGGGAGACCAGAGGTAGGTTGAGTAGTCTCTGCATTCTAGTTATCCAGCATCTTCAGTGTTCTACTGAATGCTGAAGACAGATTCTGCTTAGCAACCCACAGGTGGAGGATTGCTTAGGGGAGAGAGTTTCCATACATGTTTCTAATAAAAGTTAAAATATTTCCTTAATAAAGTGTATTACAAGAACACTTACTCTTATTGTCCAAACACATAAAAAAATAAATAAAAAAACTCACACTTTAACTAGAACCTGTCTGGCAATGTAAAGGTTTGAAGACTAGAAGGTCTCCGAAAGCAGTACATGATGTCACAATCTAAAGACAATAAAATACAGATGCGACACAAAATACTTGAAATCCACCAGTCTGGAAACAATTACAAACCAAATGCTAAGTTTCTGGGGCTCCAGAGAGCCACAATGAGGGAAATCATTCACAAATGGAGAGAACTTAGAACAGTGGTGAACGTTCCAAAAATTTCATTAAGAGAACATAGACGACACATATAGGAGGTCACAAAAGAACCCAGGTGAACATCTAAACTGTGGACCTCACAAGACTCAGTTAAGTTCAATGTACACAATTGCAAAACTGGACAAAAATGTCATCAGTGAAAAAGTTGCAAGATACAAACCACTGCTGAACAAATAAGCTTGTCTCCCTCAAGGCTTTTGGGATAATATTCTGTGAACTGATGAGTCAAAGGTGTAACCAGTCAAACATGGTGGTGGTAGTGTGATGTTCTGGAGCTGCTTTGCTTCTGCAAAACCTGGGAGACTTGTCATAATTGATGGAACCAAGAATTTTGCTCTCTATCAGAAAATCCTGAAGTAGAATGTCTGCCTGTCAGTTTGTGACCTAAAACTCAAGTGAAGCTGGGTTATGCAGCAGGACAATGTTTTGAAGCTCACAAGCAAGTCCACCTCTGAATGGCTCAAAAGAAACAAAATTAAGTCAAAGTCCTGACATGGATGCTTTTGAGATGCTGTAACATTGCTCTAAACTGGCAGTTCATGCTCGAAAACCCTGCAATGTAGGCAACTTAAAACAATTCTGCAAAGAATCGCAAGTTAATCGCAAATGTTTCACTGCAGTTATTACTGCCAAGCGTAGCACAACCAGTTACTTAGTCTGGGGAAGGAGAAGCTTTTTCATAGCTTTTTTTGTTGATAGGTTTCAATACATCAATAAATGGAATAATCATTTAAAAGCTACATTTTGTGCTTACTTGTGTTGTCTTATATTAAAATTAGCTGGATGATCAGAATCATTTAAATCTGCCAAATTATCGAAAATAGAAGAAATCTGGCGAGGGACAAATACTTTTACACAGCCCTGTCAGTACATTATAGGTATGTTGTCAGATCCAGCATACTATCCATCATTACAGCTCTGACTAGTCAACCGTCAGGTGGTCACATTATATATATATATATATATATATATATATATATATATATATATAGTGGAGTGGAAAATATTAGTATCACAGACAAGCACCACTAAGACATAACTTTTAATTTATATCCTAAAAAACATAGCTGGATATCACCTCCTATGACTCATAGGAGTCATGGAGTATGGAATTTCCTATGAGTCATAGGAGGTGATATCCAGCTATGTTTTAGGATATAAATTAGGTTATGTTTTAGTGGTGTTTGTCTGTGATACTAACATATCTATAGACAAACATTTCCATGTCAAAGATATTCACAAATATCCCACCAGAACCATGTAAGACAATGTAAATGCTCAGGTTAGTATTGGAGACTGGTCATTTTTATGACACAAAAAGGTCTTTAAATGACCTTCACCTAATGGAGGTCCAATAAAATATCTGGTTAGACTATCTCGTCTTACTGGAGATGTTTCATTACAGACATTCACCTTTTCCGAAGGCTGTACATACGCCATATCCAAGCAATATGTTATCAATGTCTGTCATCAGACAAGTACTCCAGTCATCACTGCACAGTGCTTGACCCTTGTAGAATGGAAATGTATATCTTTTTTATATTATACATTTTTATTTTATATATTTATTTTACATATTTATTTTATATATATTTTTTATTTTGTAAGGTCACGTGATGGTTTTCTGAACCTAGGAGGAGCTTCGCTATCACATGACCTAACAATTGACACCTGGGTAGAGTAATGCTAAGATTATATAAATGACATTTCCCGGCTTGCAAATTTTCTGGTGTGAGGAAAGGTTCATCATGGAGAGGACACTAGCTGCTACCATGTAGAAAGAAAGTGCACTGTACCCATGAATGCAGAGTAACAGTCCTTAAAGGGAACCCGTCACCAGCGACCTCCCTGTCCCATAGACACATTGCTATGGTTCACCTGATTAAAATGCTGCTTCTCTTTTGTTGATCTGAGGCTCTGTTCCCGAGTTATGACACTTTTTCTTAATTTGCAAATTAGACCCTTGGGGCAATGAGGGTGTCACCGTTGCTCTTGTTGCACTCTTTTCTGTGACCAGCTCGTCCCAGGCTGCTTTGATTGACAGGACCAGGCAGTGGAAAACAGCTGGATAGGAAAGTTGTTAATGACAGATTCTCTTTACAGTGTCCAGTTAGGAAACCCATGATAGCAGAGCATCTTGCCATTCATCCCACATTTCTGTGGAGGTAGAACATTAATTCCTAAATCCATCAAATCCCAATCCCATAAGACAGGGATGCCCGACCTGCGGCCCTCCAGCTGTTACAAAACTACAATTCCCAGTATGCCTCAACAGCCTACAGATTTTAGGGCATGCTGGGAATTGTAGTTTTGCAACAGCTGGAGGGCCACAGGTTGAGCATCCCTGCCATAAGATGAACAACAGAAGACGACTGCCATTATCCTCAGTGTGAGAAGATATTACCGAACCAACTAGAGGGATTCTATTAGAGAGCCTGTACATGTTGCATCTAAGCCGAGGTAACTGTATGTGGATTAGCATGCCATGATTAACAGTAGGGTGTCCACTTGAAACGCGTAGGTTTTATGATTTAACTTTTATCATCTTCCATGGGATGACAAAGGAAGAACTTTATTTTCCGTACGTGGATTAGCACCAGTTGTCATTGCTGCACCTGTACCAGGTGCTTCAAAGCTGCATGTACAGGTTCACCTTGGCAATAATCGGTATTGTGCACGTGGTTATTGTGGATTACCACCACGTGTGTGGGCACCCTTAGTGTAAAAATCCAACTCCACTGCCAGTGCATACCTCGTACACAGCACCTCCTCTGTAAAACAGTAACCCCGAGACTCGAGGCGGGACTGCTATTCCTGCCCACCCCAAAGCCATGTTCCTCCTATCTGCATGGACATTTAATGAGCTTTTACTTGTTAGTTCACAAATTTTGGTCTGCAGCAGTAGACAACAAGTTAATGGGGATGTGCCACAAGTTATGAGACCCTACATTCACCATGTATCTCCCCCCGCCTCTAGAGTGGTCTCATACAGATCCTATGTACTCTATTAAACCCTTCCATGGCATGTGTAAACAATAAATTGGCTTAGAGGGTTTCCAGCTTCAACCCCAATTTTAGCTAGGGCCTATACGGCACTGTACCTAAAGTAAAAAGGACACTCATCTTCTCCGCACCGTTCTGTTCCAGCACAGAGGATCCAGCCTCTTCATGTCCCCTAGGTGTAAATGTCTGAACAAGGTCACATGCGCTGTCACTGGCCTCAGTGGTGACATGTTACGCAATGTGCCATGTCACCCTTGAGGCCAGCGATTGGCAGCAGAGTCACATGTGACCCTGTCCAGGAGTCTACACGCGGGGACCAGAAGCAGTTGGACCATTGACGCTAAAATGGAATGAAAGGGAGAAGGTGAACGCTTTTTTTTTTTTTTAACTTCAGGTAAAGTGCTGTCCTTGCTCTAGCTAAAACTGGAGTTGAAGCTGGAAAACCGCTTTAAAGCTGTGTTCATATATTGCAGGTAGAAAAAAAAAAGCACCAGCATGCAGCTAATGCCTGCAATACCGCACAACCATTCTCAAACTGCTTTCAACTGCATTGAATTTGAAAACTGGCATTTGTGTGGCTTTGACTGTGTTGTGGCCGCATCACGTGAACATAGCCACAAGATGTGACTACTTGTTGAAGACTCTTACAAGCTTAGTTTTCCATTCAGCTGGTTGCATTGTAACCAGCAGTACATACTGTATTAATGTGACTTGATAAAGGTAAGTCATCAGATATTATGGCACTGTTTAGCAGACGTGTTCCTACAAATTGGTCATATGTTGGATTCTCCTCTACAAGGAGCTTGGAATTTCCTGCAGCAATGAATGGCAACGGCTTCCCAAGTAAGAAAACACAACAGACAACAGGCCATTACTACATTGCTGAAAGACCGAGCTCCAAGTGGTCACTCATGTATGGGAGACCTGCATTGTGTCTGCGCAATGATCTTCAAAGTTGTTGAAAGCACTTGAGATGCCAAGCGGTGAAGGCTTCGGTGAAGAGGTGGATTGTGGGAAAGGCATGCCACTCACTACAATGAAAATCTGTTTCGGAAGACGTGCAAACTATATGAGCTATAAGAAAGGACATATATACTCTACAGGGAGAATCCTGGTCCAGAAAACAACTATACAGCAATACTTCGTGCAGAAGTCGCATGAGATGCATAAATAAATATAGAAGTAAAATAATTAACTTTTTTTCTATAAATAGTTAAAAATAGACTTATGTTCATGAGGAAGTGCAATATTTCATGGTAACCATATATACAATAATCTATGGCAGAGAGTGGTTCTTAGTGTAGTGTAAGTTAGAAGCACCTGGAATAGCAAATGTGCAGTGTAGAAAATGGAGATGTTAAGACATTAGCATTCAGGAGTGTGGTGGAGTTCAGGAGAAACATCTGCTACATGACAATCGAGCATGACTTACTGAGAAGGTGCAGAAGTGCAGTCATATAGACCTGTCAATTAGGCAATGGATATTCGCTAGCCTTCACCTGGCTCTCCCCCATCCATGCTCAACAGAAAAGCAGGCGACACTAGTACCACTTAAGTACCATTTACACAGGCCGATGATCAGGCAAACGATTGCTTCCGCCTATTAGCTAACTTATCAGCCGATCAGATCTTTTTATGTGGACATTAAGGATCCATTTGCATGGGCCGCTGCACAGGGCAACAATCGAGAATGAACCATTTGTTCCTGATCATTGCCCGATCGTTCAGCTGCAATTACATGCAGCAATTAACCCCTCTCTATAGGGAGCAATGATTGCTACTACGAGAACAAGCATTCCCAATAATTGTCCCCATCCTCAACCCATGTATAAGGGTCCTAAACTCACCACATCACCCTGTGCGAAATGAAACTGTATGTGAACGAACAATGTCATTAATGGAGTTTTTTGGACTACAGATATTGAGGACAGATCCTCAGGATAGGTCATCAATATATCTTTGATCAAACACCTCCACGATCAGCTGTTTCGGGCTGCTGTGGTGTACATGGCGGAAGCAGCAGGCTCTGTACATTAGGTAGCTTCCTATAAAGTGTACAGAGCAGGAGGCAGCCGGCTCTATACACTATGTAGTAGCTGTGCTGGGGCACTGCAGCTCAGTTCCCTTTCAAGTGTATGAAGCCTACTGCTTCTGCACCATACACTATAGTCTCCGGCACAGTGGCAGGCTGAAACAGCTGATCATAGAGGGTGCCAGACCACCTGTTATGTGATATTGATGACTGACGATAGGTCATGAGGATAGCTCATTAATATCAAAATTTTTTCATAAAGTACGCATAATGATTTACCCTCATAACCATCATGAAGTCAGTTCTATAGTGTTTTATGGTTATGAGATAGGGTAAAAGTTACTGTTTGACTTTCAACTCTTGAAGCAAGTGCCAAAAACCCAACCATCATGGCCGGCAGGGAGGGATACTTTCAAGCTGCTCATACCACTGTTCACGAGGCAGTATAAACTGGGTTGGTCAAAGCTTATATCCAATGTGTTGCTGAAATATAATGCACATTTGCACCTAGTTAGTCATTCACTCAGTCACTGAAGAGGATGCTAACCTTTGGCTGCTTCCACCCACATGGCCAAAAGTAAACTACATAGTCTCCCTTAAGCTGGCCATACAAATTAGACAAATGTTGACGAACAGCGTTGATTTCTGGATGAGTAATTGGCCATGTCAACATGTTGTATTTCAACATACCCCATCCTTTTTCTCACCTGGGAGAAAAGTTGCACCAGCTCTAGCCTCCAAACATGTCAACTTGTTTATCTCATGTGTACGGCCAATATTAGGAACTGGATCTTCTTTAGACTAGATACTAGGCATAAGTGAACTTCTGTTTTCAAGTTCGGTGTACAAAGTTCGGGTTCCGGTTATCTAAGAATTCCGTTATGGATTCCGCTACCACGGACCATAACTTATGGTCTGTGTTAGCAGAATCCATAAAATTCTTAGATAACCCGAACATTGTATGCCAAACTTGAAAACAGAAGTTTGCTCATTCCCACTAGATACCATATGTCTAACAGAAGCAGTTAGTTCACCTTCAGGTTCTGAGGTGGATATGACTATAGGTGCCCACCATAGGTGCACCCATTCTAATAGAACAATACATTTAAACAGAGCAGTTTTGGTGTTTGTTTCTTTCATTCATTCAGTTTCTCAATGACTTCTGTCAATGTTTTGAGGTAAATGGAGAGATTTTATGGAAGCTCCCTTAATTCTGAGGATGTCAACAGTTTCTTATATTTCCAGCAGAAGTCAATTTAGACCATGTAATCCAGGGCTTGAGGACTCTGTATTGTACTACCACTTCTAAGCTTGCATCAGTGACAAGGTTGGTACTCTTCTGAGCAAACAGTGCAACAGTAGGCAGGGGGACCTTATTTACATGTAGTGCCTATTTTCAGGATTTCTGAGATCCAGTCCATCGATCAGTCCATTGAGAATATAATCAAATATTAATGTTCATATCCGAACTGCACTCAATGATCCTTTGTCTATTTGTATATTAAGGGGGACATTTCATGACAGATGGTCCTGGAGTCATTGATTGCTTCAAAGGCAGAAGACTTCGGTTTTTCATTGTAATGCTCCTTTCCTGCTTGAGGGACCTGCACAGTGCAAAGAGGAGAGCAAAGATCACCGTCTTCCCTGATGTCTTCTGCTACGGAGTAATGAGATGCAATTTCCAGACCACTTTCAAGGAAAACTTTTAAGTTAACCCTGATATCAGATTGGTCTTAGATAAAGTCATGTCTTTAAATGGCAAAGAGGTATCTTTGCAATGGGATGCAGGCCTTTTCAGCAGTGAAGAGGTTACATGGACAAATGGCATGTCCCAAGAAGAAGCCCCTCAGAAGTGATAATGTAGTATTTTTCTCCAAAGGATCAATTTCATTTACAACATACAGTGGGGGCTTCTCCTTGATGTGAAGAACCTGATTCTTTGTCAGAGGCTGGTTGAGGAGACAGAGAGAGTAGGGGACGATGGAGGAGGAAAATTGAGAAGTTCTAAAACTGCTACTCCTACGCTGCTCCTTCGGGTGAACATACAGGATGCTGCTACCCACTTGTTGGTACGTGGGTTGTACTTCTCAATGGAGTTTAGGCTTGAGCTTCCATCATTGCCTCCTACTGCATAAAGCCACCCATCCATTGCCACGAGATCATGAGTGCTCCTGTAAACAGACAAGAGATTAGATGTAGGTCTAAAACAAGTCATTCCACTGCCCAAACAGGGGTTGGAAACAGCCCTTGGGGGCTGGCATTAAACTTTCCTTTAAAGATTCACTTCATTTATCATTTGTCTGGGATTCAATCATCAACCGGCAGGAAGCTGAGAGGTTTAGTAATGCTCATTTACAAATTCTTCAGCAGGATATTAAAACAACCTACTAGGTTGCTACTCAACCTTTTGGTGTTGCAATGTCAAAGATAGAAATTAAGATCTTTGGAGATCCTTACCGCCATAACTATAACGGTCAATATATAAAAGACTTCCAGCATGTAGGTGTACGTTAAGAACATGTGTTAGCTGCTTTGTATTTACATGTCTGTTACAGGAAAACAGTCACTCTGGAAAGTGTTCCTCACCAGAAATGGATTACTCCTGATTACAAAGCCTCCTGAGGCTACGCAGCAGGGGGCTATAGAAAGTCCCCCTCCCCAGTGCCAGCACCAATCTCCCAGCTGGAGTTTATCTGATGGTAGACAATCCTCTCATGTACATAAAGAGTTTTTGTGAAGCCCTTCCTTTGATGTGATATAAACGGAGGAGATGGATTATGTTGGAGAGCAGTGTCCGTTAGAGCCATTTATAGGTAGAAACCAATTAAATTACCGGGATTGTGTTTTTCTTGTTAACTAAGCAGTAAATGGCTTATATGGGTGAACGTGTTATGGTGCAGTAATGCTTCTATATTACCTCCTAATGTTCATTGGGGCTACACTCTCCCATGTGTTAACTTTTGGGTTATATCTCTCCACAGAATTTAGGCAGCTTGTGCCATCATTTCCCCCGGCGACATATAACATTCCCTCTAGCACAGCCACACCAGCGCTGCTACGGCGGCTTAACATGTTGGCAATTGGAGTCCATGTGTTTATCTGTGGAAAAAAAAAAAATAGATAGGTCACTATGCAGGTAACAATACTGGATGATGGGAAAGTCATTCAGATTTAAAGGGGTTTTCTAGGAGGTTATGTTGATGGTATCCTTATGACAGCACTGGAGAGCCGCACTTCCATAAATGCAGTGCCCAGCGCAGCATGCCCGTGCAGGTGTGGCTGTGCCCGATTTTAAAGCTCAGCCCATTCACTGGCAAGGTATTTGGATCTGCTTGGGCGGTATTTTGTACCAAAATATAGTATTTGATGCCCCACCTACTTGTGTTGGCCTTCTGTCAATTTGGACCCGCCTACAAATGGGGCCACTTTTAGTTTTTTTTTTCTCCAGGGCGACTAAGTTCCTAGTCCGCCCCCAGCACAACCACATTGGTACAGACGCCACTGTTTTAGGTATTCCGTGGTGTGCCTCCGTTCTGCTGATTGGTGAACATATTACCCCTGTGGATACAACAACTAGAGATCAAGAATAATTTGAAACAGGCCTAACAAATGTTAATTATCTTTACAGGGGTGGGCTGGCCATAGACCCCACAGGGAAATTTCCTGGTGGGCCGAAGCTCAGAGGGCCACAAAGGCCTTCCTCATAGCCACCGGCCAGGTACATAATGATCTGATGATCTTAGCATTAATTAATGTAGGAGCATCAGATACTTTTGCATCTGGCCAACAGCCACAGGTGCCCTACTACATTTAACTGTATCACCATCCTCAGGACGGTCATATAGTTGCAAGGGGTGACAGTATTTTGTGCTGCAATGTGGTATTTGAATCTGCTAGGGCGGTATTTTGTTCTGCACTACATTATTGCTTGCCCTGCCTTCTTCTGTTGTCTCTGCCTACTTGTGTTACCCTGCCCTTCTGTCAATTTGGACCAGCTTACAACATGGGGCCACCATGTTAAGCTCCCAACACCAACATATTCCACAGCACCTTTCAATTCAGAGTTTATATGTACAGACAAAATCAGACATTACAGAGTATGAATCTAATTAACAACTCAATTTTATTAGATTGTTTAGAAGTCATAAGCCCAAATGGAGTGATGCTGGAAAGAGTGCATGTGGCTTTGGCAGACTTAAAGAGGTTGTCCAACCCTTTTGAAGTCCGACTCCCAGCTAATCAGTTGTTCTACAATAACCAGTGGATGGAACAGTGGGATCAGTACAGTAACCAGGCGTGTAGTTCAGAACATGGAGCTACTGCAGAACAGCTGATCAGCGGTGGTGCAGGGTGTCGGACCCCCACTGACCAGATATTGATGACCATCTCTTCTACAGGGTTGAACTACCCCTTTAAGGTAGCCATATACATTAGTCTAAAGTTGATCAAAGCAGGCAACTTTAACCAAAACTAATGTTCATCAGGTGGAATTTCCCAACAAATGATTACCGTATTTTAACTGGCCGATGACAGACCAACATCGTCTGGATAAAAGATTGTTCGTTCAAAGAAAGATATTCATTGACCGTGTATGGCTGGTTCGTACGACTGTAATGGCCAATATGGACTAATGTGAATGGCTTAAGAAACCAGGTAGAAGTCAGTCGGCACTCTGTTCAATAGGCGTGGTGCACGTGTCGGAGGCAGCAGTCCCAATGTATATAGTAGAGGATGACCGGCACTCACTAAATCTTCTGAAATTTCAATGCTTTTATTGGTCACATCAATAATATTGTGAATGGCTGTCTGCAAAATTATTGTTCACTGGGAAATTCCTTGTTTAAAGAGGTTGTCTGAGTTATTTTTTTGTTCTTTGTATGTTTCTAACTAATCAGATGCAAGGGCTTTACCATGCACTTACTGGATCTGCAGCAGCTGCTTTCTCAGATTTCACTGAGTGTCACATGACCTGTGATGTCAGCTTCTCTGCCTGCTTCGTGCACAAGCGTGAGAGATCAGATATGTGTCTGTACACGAGAAGTCACTGTGCTGGCCAGGCCCACTGCACTGCGTCTGCTGCTTATTGCTCTCTCCCTGGATTCTTCAGGAAAAACTTTAACCCCTTCAGCAGCACAGACTCAGGGCTGAAGGCTTTACTGAGTAGCTGCAGGCAGTGAGGAGAAAAATGCTGGGCACAGGAGCTGACAGACTAGAGGAGTTCTGCAGAGCATTACACAAGAACAGGTAGGAGTAAGATCCTGTGTGTATCAGCAGTTTCATTGTACAGCTGGGACTTGTAGTCCTATACATACAACATGCTGCTGAGTCTCCCAGCAGTCAGACATGTCACTCAGGGCAGCACTTGTATTCACTCCCTTTGCAGAGCAGGGGGAGGGGCAGGTATTGTTGTTATTGCAGTTAAACAAAGGGCCAGGGAAATTAAGAAATAGAACTTTTTTTGCCAAAAACTTGCTTAGCTTATATATTGCCACCCAGATATTGCCACCCAGATCAGATTTACAGTGCTATATATATTTTTTCATAACTTTGACAACCCCTTTAATGGTTGTTCAACTTTCAGTCAATTTCCACCTAATGTGCAAACACATTAAGGCCCCTCATATGAATCCGTGTATTGTTGGCTGAATCTGCTTAGAATGGCGGGTTTGGCAACAGTGTAGGGAGCTCCTGACTCTCCCCTGACAGACAGCGTTGGGAGAGAGAAAGATCAGGCAGACTAATGCTGGATTTACACAGCGAGATATTCGGGCCAAATATTGGGAACGAACATTCCTATGAATCTAGAGATAATCTAAAGGTGCCACAGATCACCCAATGAATGAGCGAAACACTCATTCATCAGGTGAAAAGATCTAGGGCAGGGGTGCACAACCTTTTCTGTTTGGGGGCCACATTGTCAGCCTGAACCAATTCCAAGGGCCAAAAATAAAACTTAAAGGGGTATTCCCAAATTAAATACTGTATTTTAAAGGGGTTCTCCGGGAATTAAGAAAATGAAAATACTTACATATTATTTTATTATAAATATATTCCCAAACACCTTTCATTAGTTATAATGGTTTGTTTTGTCTGGGGAGCAATCAGGGGAAACAAAATGGCCGCTGTCCTATCAGTTCACACAAAACCTGTCCTGATCACAAAAAAAAGAGGTAAAGAGCTGCCTCATCCTCCTCCTCTCTACTTGTCAGGTATTATGATCTTGAATACAGATGATAAGAACTTTAGCTGAATCTCTGGGGAATTTAGTTCATGAGGAGACATTAAGTACAGAGAGGACGGACAGGACAGACTGTGGTAATGTGTTGCTGTGGTAATGGAGAATGCATTCAAGTGCTGCTGCTCATTAGCCACACCTCACCCTCCTCTCATGTCTCCTCATCTCCATTCCCACAGCGATTCACCTGTATTTAAAATCATGATTCCTGACCAGCAGAGCAGAGAGGAGGATGAGGCAGCACTATGGCTTATTGTGGTGAAGTAACTTATCCTGTCTGAATAGGACAGGTTTTGTGTGTACTGATAGGATGGCGGTCATGTTATTTCTCCTAATGATTACTCCCTAGACAACACGAACCATTTTAAGTAATTAAAAGATGTTTGTGAATATATTTATTATAAAATAATATTTAAGTATTTTCATTTTTTTAATTCCTGGAGAACCCCTTTAACCTCCACTTAAGCATCCGATTGTCGGGAAGGAACGTTTCCTTCCCGACAATCGGCTGCTCTTTGCAATAGTCTAAATGCACTTTAATTTTATTTTGGCCTGTTCCTTTTTTTCTCCCGCGAGATAAGTTGCTACTAGAACTGTCAGAACGTGTTTCTTCACTTTCCCCAATGAATACACATACACATTCGGCAGAACTGAACGTGTATGGAGGAGCCGGGAGAGTCGGGTGAGATAGCAGCTATAGAATGTGCATGGGCGCCATTAGACAGAAGCAGGTTGATGGTTGGACAACTGACGAACAGTCATCTAGTGAACAATTGTTTTGCAGATGCAGCCATACACATTTTAGTCTATATTTGCAGCTACAGATATACAGACTGGCCATACATCTTCAATGGCACCACTTGAAGAATGAACAAACTTTCTGCTGATGTTCTTCATTTGAACAAAATATCTATTGTCTGATTATTTGGCACAAATTTTAAATACGGCCAATTTCTTGTCAGACAATAAGGATTTGTCATCGTTTGGCTAAGGCTACTTTCACACTTGCGCTAGGGTCCGGCAGGCTGTTTCGGCCGCCTCTCGGCATGATTGCCGTGCTGCGGCCGGACCTTGCCGCACCTTGGGCTAGCATTAGTACGGATCCGGAAGGCTGTTCCCTTGCCGGAAAAGCCTGCTGGACCCTCCTAGCGCAAGTGTGAAAGTAGCCTAATAGGATTGTTCATTTCACCTGACGAATAATGGTTTTGGTTGAAATGGCTTGTTTTAATGTACTTAAGACTAATGCGTATGGCCACCTTTAGTGTCATCACTTATCACGTTTATTATAGCATGGATGCCTCAAGGATCCTCTACTGCAACTTTGTTCCATGTTCTTCCTATCTGCTGTAAAATTAGACTTTTGAATGAATATATTTTAAAAGAATTGAAAAGAATAACTGGAGTAAAATTGTTGATCACTAGCAAAAAAATATGCCAAAAATGTGTTTCCGTGTCTAACATTACCCAGGCTATTTATACCACTTATCAGGTTAACACTTGTCACCCAGCTATAAATTGGTTTAACATACCACAGGGAAACGATTAGCACTTCTAATGAATAAAGTATGTAATGTATGTGGACAACAAAACATTATGTTAACGGAGAACTGAGATATTCTTGTGGGAAACTGTATGATGGCCATCTGGAAGAGTCCTTCTATACTGTATATGTAAAATATTCAAAGAATAATTTGAAGGAACATGAAATATCATTGAGATGAACATCCAAAATTGCACAGAAAATGGGTCTTCGAGAGCGGAGGTGCCACTACTCAGTGATGCATACAACCAAACATATTTCCATGTAGTCCTGAGCATAGAGGACCATCTTAACAGATTTTCTGCTGTAACAAGCACCAATTGATGATGTGGCCCATTGTTCAGCACTCGATTAGCTCCATTCAGATCAGTACCGCAGGTGACCGAACAGTACAATCTGTTGTAGACAACCAATGATTTTTTCATATATTTACCGTATATATATATATATATATATATATATATATATATATATTTAAAGAAGGACGTATATATGCGTGTGTGTGTGTGTATGTATGTATGTTCCGCGATCACTCAAAAACGCAACTATCGATTTCAACGAAACTTGGTATACACATCCCTTGCTCTCTAGGATGTACCATTCCTGAGTTAGTCCCAAAAAATGACTTGCATTAGCCAATACAAGCCAGCAAGTCTTTTCCTTCATATCCCAACTGTCATACACACAGTCACATGTCCCTTATTAGCCAATAGAAGCTTGCAGGCCCTTAGTCTCCACATACACACAGTTTTACTCCAGGTTTCCATAACAACCCAGCCATTTTTCTTCACTTCTGTAGGTCAGCTTCAGGCTAGGGCTACACGACGACAATAAATCGCATGACACATAGTGCACAACTACACTGCTACATGTGTAGCGCGACATTGATGTCGCACCAATGTCACGTAACAATTTTTATAATGATAGTCTATGGTGTTGCGTGCCGACATGTGACATGCTGCGACTGCAACGCGAGAGTGACATAAAAATCCATCTTGGATGGATTTTTTGCAACTGTTGTGTCTATATACAGTATAGAAGGATGCGACACCATAGCCTATCATTATAAAAATTGTTGAGACAAAATGTCGCATGACACATGTCGTTCTGTAGCCCTAGCATTAAAGGGGCGGGCATTGTGGAGGTCACTGTTAAGGAGACATTCACTGTGGATGTTCCTGTTAAGGGGGCAGGCCGCCATGGAGGTCACTGTTAAAGGGGCAGACACTGGAGATCACTGTTAAGGGGACAGGGGCCACTATTAAGGGGCAACTGCTGTGGAGGTCACTGTTAAGGCAGCGGAATACTGTGGTGGTCACTGTTAAGGGGGCGGGCCCCTGAGGAGGTCACTGTCAAGGGAGTGGGGTGCTGTGAAACTTACTGTTAAAGGGGCGGGCTGCTATGAAGATCAAAGTTAAGAAGATGGGCTGCTGTGGAGGCCCCATTTTAAAGTGGCGGGGCACTATGGAGGTCACTGTTATGGAGGACACTGTTGATATCTTTTAACGACACACACAAACATTGAATGAAATAGATGAAATATACCCGTGCAAAGCTGGGTCCTTCTTCTAGTGCTTACATAAAAGACGCAATCAAAGAAAAATGAGCTGATGTTTTTTTTGTTTTTTTCATTTCTTGTTTCTACTGTTCACTGGGAAAGAAAGATAGAAAATTCTCCACAGATGTGAAACTTGCCTTAGGACTAAGGTGAAGTAAGGCCCCTTTCACATATGCGCTTTTCCTTTCCGTCCTAGAGTTCCATCCTTGGGGCTCTAGGACGGAAAGATACTGATCAGGATTTACCTAATGCATTCTGAATGGAGAGAAATCCGTTCAGGATGCATCAGGATGTCTTCCGTTCAGTACGTGAACGTTTTTTGGACGTTGACAAAACCGCAGCATGCTGCGGATTTGTCTCAGTTTAAAAATCCGGAAGACATGCCGTAACGCCGGATCTGGAATTAATGCCCATTGAAGAGCATTAATCCGGATCCGGCATTAAGCTAAACGTCATTTCGGCGCATCGCCGGATCCGACGTTTAGCTTTTTCTCAATGGTTACCATGGCAGCCAGGACGCTAAAGTCCTGGTTGCCATGGTAAAGTGTAGTGGGGAGCGGGGGAGCAGTATACTTACCATCCGTGCGGCTCCCGGGGCGCTCCAGAGTGACGTCAGGGCGCCCCATGTGCATGGATTACGTGATCCATGCGCATGGGGCGTTCTGACGTCATTCAGGAGCGTCCTGGGAGCCGCACGGACTGTAAGTATACCGCTCCCCACTACTACTATGGCAACCAGGACTTTAATAGCGTCCTGGCTGCCATAGTAACCTCAAAGCATTTCGAAGACTGATCAGGATCCTGATTAGTCTTCTAATGCTTTCAGGCGACTTGCGTTCTGAAGGATCCGGCGGGACGGAAGTGCCTGCCGGATCCTCAGAACGCAAGTGTGAAAGAGGCCTAAATGAAGCATAATTAGTCAAAAAAGACGGTCCATAAAACAATTTCATCTGGCAGAAGTTTCTATGAGAGGCACGACCTGAGAACACTGGAAACCATTTTAAAGGGGAAGTGACTGCCCTCTGCTGGTACCACCCTGAACTGCAAGGAATACAAAGCAATGGTCATAATACACTGTACCATGCATAACAATAATTTATATAGCTATGGCTGAACCAACTAAACTTGGCACTAACTTTCTAATATACTGTGTATCATAGCAGGTTCTGGGGTCAGGGTTCAAGTAACCACACAATATATCACACAGCAAAATATCAAATTAAGACCTGGAGCCATCATTAGCCTCCGTCCAAGGATATGGTTGTCTGATTGTTTGTCTTCCATCCTGTGTAACAGGGCAGAGTTAAACACTTGTACATAACATATACTTGTGGAAATGTAGCACTTCATTTATTAACATAACTTAATACTTAGGCAGGTCCTAAAGCAGGAACCCAATACTCTCAATACAAGTCAAAATAAATCATGGATAATGCTATATCAATGGTTGGGAACTCACCTGAGGCTCATATTTTTCCACCGTGGCCAAGTGAGAAGAACTGTCATATCCCCCGACTGCATAAAGGTTACCGTCTAAAAATATTAAAGGAACAGTACAGTAATAACGTAAAAGATCTCTACATAGAAACAACATTTTCCTGTGCATATATATTTCAGGGGGAATTTTACTGTCCCCATCATTTTCCATACATTTGAGTTTAGATTATGAGAACACTTACCGTAACTTGGTGAAAAGGGCTGGTCTAAGGGCAGTTTAATATGAGCAGGGGCGTGAATTCATGTAGTGCTCTGCTCCTTTGACCGGACCGCACAGCATTACAATTATTTATAATGCTGTGTGTCTCTGCCCAACCTCAACTGTAAGGATTGTGTACTTGCGTAATCATTACAGTTGAGGTCAGGCAGTCCCGTGCAGTCCGGTGAAAGGAGCAGAGTTCACATATGGGAATTCATACTCCAACATGGAGCATGTTTCATGCAAACTGCCTCATACACAGACACCCATATACCCCAGTACGTTCAATATACCACAGTATTAAGAAATGGCAATATGGCACCATTACATTGTGGTTTCTAATTACCGTGGTATTTTAGTGACGTTAAGCCCGCTTCTACCTCCCCCCTCAGGAGGGCTGCAGTTTGCCGCGGTGCACTGGAGCCTCTGGCTTCCATCCTCGCCTTTCAGCCCCATAAACCTCAGGCCGCTAGGCTTGAAGCCTATGAGGCAGTAGAACAGCATAGGCCAGTGGTGGTGAACCTATTGCACGGGTGCCAGAAGCGGCACTCAGAGCCCTCTCTGTGGGCACCCGCACCCTGGAAAAAGTCTATGGTGTACCAATATGCCTTAGAATTTTCCTGCCATTTATCGGAGCAGGGCACGCTATGAACAGCACAGGCTGCGCACTGAATGTAGACCGGCTATTATAGCTAAATGATAAAGTACACGGAAGATATACTATACTGGACTGTAGTATTCAGGGTAAATTGCGGTGTTGGCATTTTTGCGATAAATATGTGGGTTTTGGGTTACAGTTTGGGCACTCAGTCTGTAGAAGGTTCACCATCGCCTAGGCAGTTGCAATTATATCACGACTTACTGCGCCAGGTCATGGTTGGCACAATGACATTGGCACGTGACCATGCCATCGCACCACCCGTTACCATCACAGATGGTCACAGTGATGTCATCATGACTGCTGGCACTGGGAAGCAGCAACTCAGCCCCTGTGGCCTGAAGAAAGAAGAAACCTGTGGCCTACCTTACAGATGGACACAGGTGAGTATAATGTTGTTGTTTTTTTTAACTATATCTCTGGCAATCCTGTGGGAAATACCAGGTGGTGGTGGGGGAAGGGCAATATTTATGAGGGCCTTATACTAGAGGGGAGAGCATTTTATAAATGAGGTCATATAGGCAACCTTAATGCCCTAAGAGGACACTATTAATATTGGGGGCGCTATTACTATTGAGGGCAATGTACGAGTTGTTGGATAGGGACTATCTGTATGGCACTGTAATGTTTGTGGGCATTGGGGAGAATTGCGGACAGTATTGGGGATAGAAGCAAGATGACAATGTTGGGGCATCGGGGGGGGGGGGGTGATATCAAACTAAGGAACCTAAGATGTCTGTGTGTCACACGTCTGGAAGAAGTTCTCATGGCGGTCTGACCTCCAACTAAAGAAGATGAGGAAAAAGAACATCTACATCAGAAGAGATATCATTGTATGTAAGAGGTATGTGGTGCTTTATTATCCTGTATGCCTGTATGGTTAGCAGCGCCATATGTAATGTCCATCCAAATGTGTCTTTAAGGTCTCATGCCCATGACCGTATTTTCAGTCCGCATCCAATCCACATTTTTTGCGGATCGAATGCAGACCCATTAATTTTTATATCCATGTGCCCGGGCCTTATTACATATGTGGGACAGTTGGGCCACAAGGGGGCATTACTATAAAGTATGGGGGCAACACAGACATATTTTACTGTATAATGTCTCCTTGTGCCCCCATACCGTATAATGTCTTCTTGTTGCCCCATTCATACTCCCTGTTGCCCCCATACAGTATGATGTCTCCTTGTTGCACCCATACAGTATAATTTCTCCTTGTTGCCCCCATACAGTATAATTGTATGGGGGCAACAAGGAGGCATTATACTGTATGGGGGCAACAAGGAGACATACTGTATTGGGGCAACAAAGAAGCATTATACTGTATAGGGGCAACAAGGAGACATACTGTATGGGGGCAACAAGGAGTCATTATACTGTATGGGGGCAACAAGGAGACATTATACTGTATGGGGGCAACAAGGAGACATTATACTGTATGGGGGCAACAAAAACACGTTATACTGTATGGGGGAAACATGAAGGAATTATACTGTATGGAGCAACAATGAGGCATTGTAAGTTATAGTCCCCATAGAGTATAATGTCTCCTCCTTGTGGCCCCAAGTGTTTTTTTCTTCTAAATAGGTATCTATTGCGATATATATGGTTATTGTGTGCATGTGTTATAAATGGGACAGGGCAGAAAGCTGCTGCTGCCAGACATCAGCTGCCAGGCCGGTTCTAACTTTGTTAGAAAGAGATTGTCATGTACTATAGGATGTCTGATTTTCATTTCATGTTTTACATTAATCATGGGATAAACCCTTCAAGGGTACTTTCACACTGGCGTTTTTGTTTTCCGGCATAGAGTTCTGTCGATCGGGGCTCTATGCCGGAAAGAAAAGCTTCAGTTACAGATAATACAACCGCATGCATCCGTTTGAACAGATCTGCTTGTATTAACTTTAACTATTTTTTAACATTGTCAAAACGGATCCATTTTGAATTCCATTGAAAGTCAATGGAGAACGGATCCGTTTTTTATTGTGGCAGAATGTGCCAGAGAAAATTGATCCTTCCCCATTGACTTACATTGGGGGTCATGACGGATCCGCTTTGCTCCGCATACCAGGACAGAAAGAAAACTGCAGCATGCTGCGGTATTTTCTCAGTCCAAAAAAATGTTCACATACTGAACGGAAGACATCCTGATGCATCCTGAACGGATTTCTCTCCATTCAGAATGCATGAGGATAATCCTGATCAGTTTCTTTCCGGCGTAGAGACCCGACGACGGATCTCTACGCCAGAAAAGAAAAACGCTACTGTGAAAGCACCCTAAGCCATTTCGGATGGACAAATAGACAAGTATTTATGATATAATTTTCTCTCGTTAATGGGGTTGTATGAGATTAAAAAACACAGCTGCTGTCTTCCAGAAACAGCACCACTGCTGCTCACAGGTTGTGTCTGGTATTGCAGGTTGGTCCCAATCGAGTGAGCTGAAATAACATGGGTAAGATTGTCATTGTTTCTGAAAAGATTGTAGCCCATTTTTCAATCTTATGAAATCCCTTTAATTTCTGGGTTTAGTACTTCTTTAAATATAGGTACTGCATAAAGTCTGCATGGCAAAAGTCTGAAAGACTTACCTAGTGTTGCCACTCTGACATATCTACGTCTAGTGCTCATAGCAGCTATAGATGTCCATGTGCCTGTGAGGGGGTCATAACGCTCTGCACTGCAATGATAACATAGTATTAGCAATAGAGTAATCAAGTAAGAATAACGACAGATCAGAGTTGCATATTGGACAGTGAGTGGGAGTAGCCCCATTTAGTGGACATATGTTGTGGATTTCCTGCTGCTGAACTGCAAGCAGAAAATCTGCAGCATTTAAAATGGCAGCAAAGTGGATGAGATTTTAACAACCTCCTGTCACCCATTTTGCATTTTTGAATTTTTGTTTTTTACCCCCTGACTTCCAAAACTATAACTTTGTTATCCTTCCATCTATAGAGCTGTGTGTTATTTTGCAGAGCATGCCCTAGTTTTTATTGATACAAATTTTAATGTACGTCGATGTTTTGATTACCGTACTTTTTAATTATTTATGAAGGTTAAGCGACTAAAAAAACATCCGTTCTGTTTGTTTGAAATTGTTTTTCCCTGTTACAGAGTTCACTTTACGGGACAAGTACTTTTAAGTTTTAATAGTTTGCACATTTGGCCTCCAAGTGAGACATGGACACAGATCACTATATCGCTTATACCATAGACTGCAATGGTAAACCACTACAGTCTTTGGTAAAAATCACAATTTTCCTATTAATCCCTGTCTGAGACAGGGCTTAATAGGAACTTTACTATGCAGGCCTGGGAGCCTTCAGAAGGCCCCAGGCTGCCATAGCAACCAAACAGCTCTAACAATTTCATCACCAGGAGCCATTTGGTCACAGAAGAAAGCCTCTTCCCTCTTAATGACTGCTCAGATGCCGTGGTCACAATTGATCACGGCATCTGAGGGATTAAATGTCAGGGTACCCCAGCCTACCTTTCAGCCTTAAATAATCCTGTTGAGGAGATTAACATGTACTTAATATACTGCACCTGTTTAAGCAAGACGCGCCATCATATCCACCTGCAGCATACAACAGTCCATGAAGTACCGCCACACCAAGACAACTACGTCGGGTTCCCATGGAAACCTCTGGCTGCCAAGTGTTTGTCACAGGGTCATATGACTCTACCGTAGCAAGATCGGACGTTCCATCATACCTGTAATAAGAAAGGATAGCATCAGCTCCACTTAATAACACTGCAAGTGCAACCAGTAGCAGCTCACACGACCGCTATGGGGCACAACCCTGGTTTGTCCTGTTCCTAATAAGGGATGCAATTGGAAACCTACATACGGTATATCAAGCAAAATTATTGTGAAAACTCAAAACCTTATATCTATTTTGTGATATAAAAACAGGAAATTACCACTATTTAAAGGGGTTGCCCGCTTTTTTTTCCTCAGGATAGGTCATCAATACCAGATCTGTGGGGGGGCTGACTCCAAGCACCCCTATCAATCAGTTCTTTGAAGAGATTGCAGCGCTTGTACAAGAGGTCACTGTTAAGGGGGCAGGGAACGGTGGAAGACACAGTTAAGGGGACGGTCTGCTATGGAGGTCAGTGTTAAGGGGAGGGGTGCAGTAGATGTCATTGTTAAGGGGTCAGGGTGTTGTGGAGGTCACATTTTAAGGGAACGGAGCTCTGTGGAGGTCACTGTTAAGGGGGCGGGTTATTGTGGAAATCAATTAACAAGATGGGGTACTGTGAAGGTCACTAATAAAGGGGCGGCCGCTGTTGAGGTCACAGTGATTGGGTAGGGCGCTGTGGATGTTACCGTTATAGTGGATACTGTCGATATCTTTTAACGACACACGCAAACATTAAATGAAATACATGAAATATACCTGTGCGAAGCCGGGTCCTTCTGCTAGTATAAATATATAAGTTTTACTGAATCTTTTCCCACAAAACTGTATATCAATCTACTCAACTCCTCCTGCTCTATAACATGCTGCCTGCAGTTTCCACTGCATTTCATGGCGATAGGTCCACTGCTGACAGGTCGCCTTTATTAAACCACTGGCATGATGCACTAATGCTTGTAACAGCCATTGTGGATGTCTCCAACATCCCCCCCCCCCTTCCCTTCCCTTCCCTCCCTTTGACGCGACAGCTGTCTCCCCGACATGATCCAGGATGTGGGCTCCCTCCCTGGCAGTGCGTTTGCTCTCTGCTGCATTTCACACTGGCCAATCAGCAGTTGCTGGCTCAACTTAGCACGCACAGAGGCACGCACCCAGCATCGCAGTTATCCTGGCTCTGCGCTCAGGTGCTGCACGCCATCTCCATCTGCCTCAACTTTCATCCGCCACTGAGCGCAGCAGCCCCCCACACCCTACGCCAGACTAACGGACTGCTCCAGACCGGTCACTGTACATTGAAGAACCTGGCCAGAATAAACACACTGTTGCCTGTAGAGCAGTAGTTCATATATGGTTGGATATTTTTGATGGGGGGAGGGCAGCAGCAAGCAGTGGGGTTTTGGGGAGGGAAGGGGCTGTAGGCTCGTAGAGGACTCATGGGGACAGTGGCGGGGGGAGTGGGGGGGGAAGCACACTGGGGGGAAGGGGGGGGATTGGTGTGGCTATGTGCACACTCTGCATCAGCAGCAAGGAGTTAAAGGGGTTTTCCAACCCCTATATTGCCCCCAAAATGCCCGGGCACCATACTTACCTCACCCGCACCATACCCGGCACCCGCATTGCTCCTGATGCAGCATCGCTGGTGACGCTAGCGAGGCTCAGTTCCGAGGCAGCCTGCTATTGGCTGCATCCAATTATCTGTAAGTATTATCAGTGGGCCTGGGCATTTTGGGGCAAGTTATTCGCTGCACTTGCCTGAAGCACAATAGATGCCTGTACAGGGAATCCCAGGAGTCCCAGCTCTGACTCCATACATGAAGTCAGTGCTATGAACATGAACATTGTCAGTATGCTTGGGGACACCCAATGTATTTTAATCTAATTTAGCCTCTAATTTAGCCTGAAAGGTTGCCACCAGGATTCGAACTCACAACCATTTACATCAGAGGCAAGAACACTAACCACTGAGCTATGGAGCTCAATGGTAAACTGTGCTAGAAAAACCATAGTAGTCTATCAAATGTGATGTAAAATGTTGTGAGTTTGAGTCGTGGTGGAAACCTTTTAGAAATAGAGGCTAAATTATGCATTCATGTATGTCAGAAGTATGATAATATATATTTATACTTCTGATATATATATATATATATATATATATATATATATATACACGAAAAATGGCGGCACTGACAAAATATACGAACAGGCGGGTGCACGTTCAATGGGAATAGGCTTCTTACCCCAAAATAAGTCCGAAAAACGAACAGCACATCCAGAAGTAAAAAAAAAAGGTGTTTTTTATTCACCCATGTGGTACGACGTTTCGGCCCAAACTTGAGCCTTTTTAAGGCTCAAGTTTGAGCTGAAACGTCGACCTACATGGTGAATAAAAACACCTGTCTTTTTACTTCTGAGTATTGCTGTTTCTGATAGATACTATATCTATATATATATATATATATATATATATATTATATATGGGGAAACCATTACGGAGGTTTTTAGCCATAATATTAGTACAGCAGGTTAATATGAAGCTCTGATGGGGGGTATGTGTGGAGGACACTGATGGGGGGGTATGTGGGAGGACACTGATGGGGGGGTATGTGTGGAGGACACTGATGGGGGGTATGTGGAGGACACTGATGGGGGGTAAGTGTGGAGGACACTGATGTGGGGACGTATGTGTGGAGGACACTGATGGGGGGTATGTTGAAGGACACTGATGGGGAGTATGTGTGGAGGACACTGATGGGGGGGTATGTGTGGAGGACACTGATGGGGGGTATATGTGTGGAGGACACTGATGGGGGAGTATATGTGTGGAGGACACTGATGGGGGTATATGTGTGGAGGACACTGATGGGGGTATATGTGGAGGACACTGATGGGGGAGTATATGTGGAGGACACTGATGGGGGGTATGTGCAGGACACTGATGGGGGTATGTGTGCAGGACACTGATGGGGGTATGTGTGCAGGACACTGATGGGGGGATGATGTGCAGGACACTGATGGAGGGGGATGTGTGCAGGACACTGATGGAGGGATGTGCAGGACACTGATGGAGAGATGTGTGCAGGACACTGATAGAGAGATGTGTGCAGGACACTGATGGAGGAGTTGTGTGCAGAGACACTGATGGAGAGATGATGTGCAGGACACTGATGGAGAGATGTGTGCAGGACACTGATAGAGAGGATGTGTGCAGGACACTGATGGAGAGATGTGCAGAGACACTGATAGAGAGGATGTTGCAGGACACTGATAGGAGATGATGTGCAGAGACACTGATGGAGAGTGAGATGTGTGCAGAGACACTGATGGGGGTATGTGTGAGAGGACTCTGATGGGGAGTATGTGTGGAGGACACTGATGGGGGGTATGTGTGGAGGACACCGATGGGGGGATGTGCAGGACACTGATGGGGGATGATGTGCAGGACACTGATGGGGGGATGTGTGCAGGACACTGATGGGAGGTATGTGTGGAGGACTCTGATGGGGGGTATGTGTGGAGGACACTGATGGGGGGGTATGTGTGGAGGACACCGATGGGGGGGGGTAAGTGTGGAGGACACTGATGAGGGGTAAGTGTGGAGGACACTGATGGGGGGGGTTGTGTGCAGGACACTGATGGGGGGTTGTGTGCAGGACACTGATGGGGGTTGTGTGCAGGACACTGATGGGGGGGGGGGAATGTGTGCAGGACACTGATGGGGGGGAATGTGTGCAGGACACTGATGGGGGGTTGTGTGGAGGACACTGATGAGGGGGTTGTGTGGAGGACACTGATGAGGGGGGATCTAGGGAAGGGTGTGGGGATGTGAGGTCCTGGAGGGGTGTTTGGGTGGAAGCTCTGGAAGGGGTGGGAGATCTTATAGGAATGTGGGGGTGGAAGATCCGGGGGCATGAAAAAATTTAGCTATGGGGTGGGGGGGTCCCATAAGTTTTTTTGCTGTGGGGCCCAGTCATTTCTAGCTATGCCCCTGGGTGACACCACCAGGAGATGAGCTCTTGCATTATGGAAGCACTCATCTCCCTACATTTATCTGTATCGCAGATGAACACTGCAGCGGGGCAAGGGAGAGGAGTCTCCCTTCCTTGTTCCTCTAATAGGCTGCCGGCACAAGGCCTGAACCGTACTGCTCGGGACACAGGCCAGAAGAGGCCTGCATCGCTGCCATGGAGGTAAATATGTGTTTTTTTTTGTCTTGTTTTTCTGTATGCAAATATGTGTGTGGGGGGGGGGGTGCTAAGCAGACAGAGGACAGACGTCCGGGGGTTGGGGTGGGGGGGGCCTGTTAGGGGTGCTATAATTTAAACCCAAGCGCGATAACATGGATGGGGGTTTGGATAGTAAACAGACAGCTGACGTGAGGGGGAAGGGGGCGGCTAAGCAGACAGATCGCCGAGGGGGGGACAAGATGACACCATTTTCTACCGCACCGGGTGACACCAGCCCTAGCAACGCCATAGGGGTTAGATAGCCCTTTTAACACTTAGCATACCGGAGGTTTTTGAATTTTCTTTTTTCTTCCCCATCTTCTTTAAGCCAAAACTTTTTTATTTTTCCGTTCACATAAATGTATGAGGGCTTATTTTTTGCGGGAGTATTTGTACTTTAATATGGCATACAATGTAGTGGTAAGCGGGTTTTGTTCCTACGGCATTCCCTTTGTGGAAAAACTGACCTGTGTCCTTCATTTTCTGGGTCAGTACGATTACAATGATACCACATATATATAGGTTTTTTACGTCTAAGTAGTGTACAAAAAAAACAAAAACGTAAAAAAAAAATTTTTTTTTACTTTTTTACATCACCATATTCTGACCCCCATAACTTTTTTATAGTTATATCTACTTAGCTGTGTGGGGGCTAATCTTTTGCAAGATGAACTGTACGTGATGTGTGCTGTATATGGCCCACTGCATCCCCAGTGAGATCCGATCTCCCATACAGCACTGTCATATCAGCGGTGTATGAGAATATGGATTATAAAAAATGGCTAATAAAAAATAAATAAAAAGATTTATCCCTAACGGTTTCAGTAGGTCATGTATATATTTCTTTATTAACAAATGGGGGTGTGGCAGGGGAGAAGCCAGGATGGGAGGTGGGATGGGCCAGGGGTGGGTAGTGGGCGGGGTTAGGGGGCCCAATTCACATTCTTGCTATGGGGCCCAGTGATTTCCATGTATGCCCCTATAAATAACCATGCTGTTTTCCCAATAAAATCAATAAAAAGTGGATTTCACAAGTTTTCTACGAGGATTTTAGGCTCGGTATCCATGAAAAAAAAAATTGATACTGAAAAAACTCACCCTAATAAACTTCAATATTCCTGAAAGGTTCCCATTAAAAATTTACAAAATGCCCCAAAAGTCCCCAAACAAATTCACAATAATGCCTCATTCACACATCAGTGTTTCCCGGACGTGTGCTGTACATGTTCTCCGCGGACAGCACACGTCCCTATTCATTTGAATGTGTGTATTCACACATCAGTGTTTTAGCACGGTCCGTGGGTCCGTGTTTTCAGCACGGATGCATGTCCTATCTTGTCCGTGTTCCCAGATCCCTCACGCCCATTATAGTCAATAAGTCTGTGAAAACCACGGATGCCATCCGTGTTTCACAGATCAATAAAAAGATAGTTTGAAAATTGTTTTCCAGCTGCTCAGTGTCAGTGAAAAACGGATGGCACACGGTCAGGAAAAAAAACGGAGCCACGGACCCAACACGGATCTGTCACGGGAGGAAACACGGATTGAACACTGTCCGTGTTACCACTGATCCAAAACTGGCACCGACGTGTGCATGAGGCATAACTGGGGAACTAACAGAACACTTACCTGGTGCCCTCTTATCTTTTCAGCTACAGATCTGCTGACTCCCAGGCTCTATTTCTGCCATCCAAGATGGCCGCACTACCTAGTGCATATTGTGTATCAGGGCACTTCCTGCTTATCCAGCCCTGCTCTTGGATTGGTCCGCACTGCTCATGTGAGCATTGCTGACCAACCTCCAGGAAGTGTCTTGAGCTACGAAAGGCACAGTATACACTAGGGCAGGGATGCTCAACCTGCGGCCCTCCAGCTGTTGTAAAACTACAACTCCCACCATGCCCTTCTGTAGGCCGATAGCTGTAGGCTGTCTGGGAATGATGGGAGTTGTAGTTTTGCAACAGCTGGAGGGCCGTAGGTTGAGCATGCCTGCACTAGGGAGTCTGAGAAGAGTTGTGGCCATCTTGGATGGCAGGAGAGTACCCCTAAAATCTGTTAGTTCCAAAGTTAATATGAATTTTTTTTTTCCTGAACCAAAGGGTAACTTTAAAACACTTGCATTGTACTGCAATTTGATGTGGACTTTCAGTGTGGACTCTTCATTGAAAATCCACAGCGTCTGAACATACCCTACGAGGGCAGGGGTACACCTAGCCTGTTTGCTACCTGAGGCAAAAACTGAAACGGCAACCCCTCCCCAATGCCAATTTCTTAACCTAATGCCTTTCCTTCTGCCCATGGCCTTTGGCCGTCCCTCTTTTGCCCCTACCTGGTGCTGCCTGAGGCGATCGCCTCACCTGGCCTCATTGGTGTTGCACCCCTGTACGAGGGGTAACATAATAACTTGATTAGCGCCATTTACAATGATTAATTCAATTGATCTATAATTGATGTGTTCACATCAGTAAGCCCATCGATGTGTATACTTACCCACCCACTGCATAAAGTTTATTTCCGATAGCTGCTACTCCCACTCGGGCTCGTCTTGTAGACATAGAGGCTACCATGTGCCAGCGGTCAGTGCGGGTATCATATGCTTCACAGTCACCATGTATAGCAAAGAGACTGCCACCACCTTCAAACAAGATAAAAATCTAATAACTGACTGATCATTTTGTAGGGGCAGTCCAGATCTACTTCGATCTATAACAAGTAGCTTAGTATATGGAAACAAGTAGTCTATCTCCCTCACCTACTGCAAATAGCACAGTGCTGGCTCCCTCGCAGCGTCTTGGCCTGGTTCGACTGTTACTGAGGACCCCCCGCTGTTCTGGCATCAGGTGGTACTTCAGAGCCTCAATCAAAAGGTCTTTACACTCCGAATGATGACGTACAAGAAGCTCCGTATCTACGCTGCTCATCAAGAAATCCCTGCTCAGCAAGGGGAGCCGCACACACTTCATCAACTGTAAGAAATAGAGGTATAACATGAAAAACTATAATATACGTGCAGAAGAATTACGGTATATATTTCATTATAATAGCTCAGAAGTCCCATTTGTTGCCCTCAGATTACATACTCCTATTTTTCACCCATGGGGACTCTGACGTCAACTTGAAGCAATGGGGATCTGTCCGGACTCTAAGGCCTCTTTCAAACGGGCGAGTATTCCCCACAGGTGCAATGCGTGACGTGAACGCATTGCACCCGCACTGAATCCGGACCCATTCACTTTAATGGGGCTGTGCAGATAAGCGGTGATTTTCACGCATCATTTGTGCGTTGTGTGAAAAATCGCAGCATGTTCTATGTTCTTTGTTTTTCAAGCAATGCAGGCCCCATAGGAATGAATGGGGATGCGTGAAAAATCGCAAGCAAGTGCGAATGCGGTGCGATTTGCACGCATGGTTGCTAGGAGATGATATGGATGAGCAACCCCGAACCCCATTAAAGTCTATTCACTGTATTATTTTCCCTTAGAACATGGTTATAAGGGAAAATAATAGCATTCTTAATACAGAATGCTTACTAAAATGTGCCTTGAGGGGTTTAAAAAAATAAAATAAAAATCCTTCTATCTTCATTCAGCAGGACCTGCACCGACGTCACTAAGCTCACCACGTGGTGAGCACGATTACTTTATCAAAAGGTCCTTTTGCAGGTCCTGAAAGAAGAAGAACAAGATGATGCCGGCTGCGCGATCAAATGGATCAGGCGAGTTAATTTTTTCTATTTTTAACCCCTCAAGGCACATTTTAGTAAGCATTCTGTATTAATACCATTATTTTCCTTTATAACCATGTTATAAGAGAAAATAATAAATTCTAAACAAAATCCAAACCCGAACTTCAGTGAAGTGCGGGTCTGGGTACCACACAGTTTTTTATCACGTGCATGCAAAATGCATTGCACTTATGCGGAAAAAACTGAACAACCCAACGCAGTTGCAGTCAAAACTGACTGAAATTGCGTGCATACTCGTGCGGGTTTCCCGCAATGCACCCGGGACGCACCCAGAGAAAATCCGGGATGCCCGCGTGAAAGAGGCCTAAGGCTATAGAGGTCTTAGCTGTTGGAGTAGTCATATGATTTCCTTGAAGGCGCACCTCTGTCAGAAAGGGTTATTTTGTAACTCAATATTCAAAGAAAACTATTTTTTTTAAGAATTTTGGGCTGTTTTTATTTTTCACACTGAAAATTAAATACAAAATATTGTCTTTCTGTATCAGTCATCAGAGAGATAACCTATTGTCATTTTACTGCTGCTATGACATACTTACTAATGTTTAGGTTAGTAAAATCGGGCCATTCAAAACCCCGCCCCTAGGAATGCTTCAATTCCGACAGGAAACGCCCTGTTATGGGAAGGGTTATCATTGCCCCCGCCCATTTTCAGCCCGGGACAGCCCAAATTTGCCGGGACTGTCTCTGAAAATCAGAAATAGTTCCTGCAAACTCGGGACAGTTGGCAACTATGGTATTAGGGGTAGTTGTTATCTGCTAGTATAATAGTAGGTGTAAATATGACGACACTATTGTTCTCTTTATAGACCTAGATATAGATGCCCACAGACAAGCATTGCACTTATCAGTGTAATGTGTGATGCTCTAATTAAGTCACTCGTCCTCTTCCCTCTCTGGTCACAGTGATGGTCTGATCAAGAAAGTCAAGCGAGGCAGTCTGCCATGCTAAAATTCCAAACAAAGGGGGGAGTTAACCCCTTTCAGACAAGTGCCGTACTTGTACAGGGCTGAGGGATGCGATTTAAGCCCCAGCGCCGTACAGGTTTGGCAAGCTGATTGGGTGGGCGCAGGAGCTGCGCCCACCCAATCAGGGGCAGTGGCCCGGCAGTCACTGACAGCCAAGCCCCTGCTGTATATCCCGGCACTGGTGAAAACACTGATGCCGACGCATTACCCCGTTCTATGCCGCAGTCAGCGCTGAGTGCGGCATAGAAGGTGATTGTGGAGGTTATGGGATAAAGTAACATTTTATTGGATGAAATGAAAATTTTCATTTTTACAGCCAAGTGTTTCTAAATTCTGTAAAACACCTATGGGAGTCAAAGTTCTCAGTACACCCCTTAATACATTCCTTAAGGGGTCATTAAATACAAAATGGCACCCAAAAACTATTCTAGGAAAATCTGCCCTCCAAAAACCATATGGCGCTCCTTTCCTTCTGACCACTGCCATGTGCCCCTACAGCAGTTTACTACCACATTTGGGGTATTTCTGTATACTGCAGAATGAAATTTCACCTAAATTTTTCTTTAATTCTTGTGGAACACCTCAAGGGTTAAAGTTTGTAACACCAGTTTTGGATAATTTTAGGGGTGTATTTTCTAAAATCGGGTCATTTATGAGTGGTGAGCCCCTCAAAATCACTTTATAACTGAATTGTTGCTTAAAATGGTTTGGGAAATTTTCTTGAAAAGTTGCTTCTAAAATTCTAAGCTTCTAACATCCTAAAAAACATTTACAAAATGATGCCAACATAAAGACAATAGACACATGGGAGATGTTGATTGATAACTATTTTATGAGGTTTTACTTTCTGTCTTTAAAGTATAGAAATTCAAATTGAGAAAATTGTAGAATTTTTCCAAATATTGGTACATTTTGGATTATTTTTTTTAAAATAAAGGTGAAATATATTGACTCAAGTTTACCACTGTCATAAAGTACAATGTGTCACGAGTAAATAATCTCAGAATGGCTTGGATAGGTATCTTTCCCTCTTCTTTCAAACACTCAGTTATAACCCCACTACTAAACTAAAAAAAAAAAAAAAAATATCTTGACCCGACCTGTGCTGCTAACTACTGACTTGTTTCTAACCTCCCCTTCATCTCTAAACTCCTTGAACGTCTTGTCTACTCTCGTTTAATAAGCCATCTCTCTGCAAACTCTCTCCTTGACCCCTTACAATCTGCTCTTCACTCTACAGAAACTGCACTGCAAAACCTGACAGCAAAAAGAAATGGTGATTATTCTCTACCAATTCTTCTTGATCTCTCTGCAGCATTTGATACCGTAGACCATAAACTCCTCCTCACCATGCTCCACTCAGTTGACCTTAAATACACTGTTCTCTCTTGGTTCTCTTCCTGCTCCTTTAGTGTATCATTTGCTGGCTCAGTACTAGGTCCTCTACTCTTCTCCCTCTATACAGCCCCTATCGGACAGACTATCAGTAGGATTTGGCTTTCAGTACCATCTCTATGGTAATGACACTCAACTCTACACTTAATCCCCTGGCATCACCCCTGCTTTACTCCAAAACCCCAGTAATTGTCTGGCAGCTGTATCTAACATCATGTCCTCTCTGTATCTAAAACTGAACCTCTCAAAAACTGAACTTCTTGTCTCTATACCCCCCCCCCCCAATCTAATAACCCACCTAAACTTGATATTTCAATATTTCAATTTCAGTCTGCAGCACTATCATAACTCTTGTGCAACACGCCCGCTGTCTTGGGGCCACGTTTGAATCAAATCTTTTCTTTGTTCACCATATTCAATCACTTGCACGCTTTTCATCTGCACCTCAAGAATATCACCAGAATCCGCTCTTTTCTCACGGTGGAAACAGCAAAAACTCTTTTTTGCCTTGATTCATTCTCATCTTGACTACTGCAATGTATTACTAATCGGTCTCCCTCTCACTAAACTCTCCCCCCTTTAGTCTGTCCTAAATGCTGCAGCCAGGCTCATCTATCTATCCAACCGCTACGCGGCTGCTACTAGTCTGTGCCAGTCACTGCACTGGTTGCCCATCCATCACAGAATACAGTTCACACTTCTCACCCTCACAAAGCTCTCCACAGTCCGAGAAAACCTCTTCCCCACAAACTCCTCTGGCCTGAACTCGATCCTCTAACAGTACCAAACTCAAAGCAGATCGGCCGGCACCACTACTGTCAGTTCTAGAACGGCTCAAATCCTACTTATCACAATCAACTACTTTATGTGTCACCCCCAATTCCTGATAGATTGTAAGCTCTTGCGAGCAGGGCCCTGACTCCTATTGTTTCAGTTGTATATTAGCCAGTTACTTTTGTTTTGTACATGAACCCTATGAATTTGTAAAATGCTGCGGAATATGGTGGCGCCATATAAATAAATACTATTATATTAATATAATTATTTACTACTACTACTACTACTAGTCAGATTTGCAAAAAAATGGCCTGGGCAGGCAGATGAAAACAGGCCTGGGTTAGAAGGGGTTAAAGCACTAGGACAGGAAGTAAAATACATTAAGTGATTTCAAATAATTCTATCCAGAAAACCGTCCACATGTGTTTTTTTGGACACAAACAAAAAAAAAAAATAATACAGAACACAGTATTTACAAATGGGCTGTTAATATGCGATTTTTAAGACCCCACCAAATTGATGGCAGTGTCCCTTTAAATATATTATATACATTAGGCAGAGTAGTAATAATGTTCAGCACACCAAATCCTACAGGCATATTTATCAGTTGACATATGCCCATGATCCTTACCCGGGGAACGTGCTGTCTTCGACCATCCACATCATGTTTGACCCAGTTCAGGACAGCCCGGTACACCTCCTCCTCAGATGGGACATTCAGACTGTCACTGGAGATAAGGTCCAGCACCTGAAAACCACACACATTATCTAATTTAGCTATGATATTATGAACAGGCATGTTATCACCATTTAATGCCTCCTGCAGACAACTGTATCCATTTTGCGGTCAGCAAACCGTGTATCTGCAAAATACCAATATCTTCCACGTGCAATCCTCACCGTTGGATAATAAGACATGTTCTATAATTTGCGGGACAGCAGATGGATGACATTAGAGTGCTGTCAGTTTTTTGGGGTACCCATAGAAATGAATGGGTCTGTGAGCAATGCACAAATTAATCAAAACATGCGGATCGCATAAGGACCAAAAATACGGTCGTGTGGATGAGTCCCTAAAGAGTCACTGTACTTTCACACAATTTAATTTAATTTAATAGAGAATGGTGTAACTAGCAAATTTCTAAATTACTTCATTTAAAAAAAAAAAGTGCCTGCATCATCCTGAAAAAAATAATGGCCACTAGGTGCATCATTTCCACCTAAGCTGCAATCCACTGCCTGTTGTCAGGCAGATTCATTCCTATTAACAGAGACACGGAAGACATTTCACAGGAAATGGAGGCGTGTCAGAGCTAGCCGAGATCCTGAGCCTGATGAAAGAACTGCTTCTACACAGCTTTTCAAGATTATAGGAGCCTTAAGTCTGATCTCTCCTTCCTTATTTGTTCTGCAAGCTCTGGAGCTGGAAACAAAACATAGTGAGAAGTAATGGCAAGTACATCACAGCAGTACAATGCTGGAAGAAGAGTGACACTCCTGCTTCTGAGGGAAATGCATCTAGTTGTGCAGCTAAAACAGGGAATAATATGGCTGAAAAAGACTTTAGAGAAGCCCAAACATAGCTGTTCCTTCACATTTATGATTATACAAAGAAGCACAGTTGTTATGTAAGTGTTTTTTTGAAAGCTCAGGTGTGCTTAGGGTCCATTCACACATCCGTAGTGTATTGAGGATCCAAAGATTGCGGATCCGCAATACACCCGGCCGACACCCCCATAGAACTGCCTATTCTTGTCCACAATTGCGGACAAGAATAGGACTTGTTCTATATTTTTTTGGGAGCCGCGGACTGGAAGATCGGGGACGCGCACCTGAAATGCGGATGCGGACAGCACACTGTGTGATGTCCGCATCTCTTCCTGCCCCATAAAGAATGAATGGGTCTAGATCTGTTCCGCAACGTTGTGGAACAGATCCGGAACCATTCTACAGGCATGTGAATGGACCCTTAAAGGTGTTATGCCATGATGTAAAAAATAAAAATCAGACATGACAATCTTTATCCAGCCCTGTACTTCACATGGATCTCCTTATTCACAGCTCCAGCTGCTCTGCTAGAGTTATTTCAGGCTGGTAGCTCAGGGAATGTGTCCTTTCTTCTGCAGCTTTTTCCCTGTAACTGCCACAGCTTTTAATAAAAGATACGGCTAGTGACAGTTGAAGGTTCAAACAAAGCCTGTGTGGCCACCTCAGTGAGGTGGATGAAGGAATAAGAAAAAGAACAACAGGTGGTGCTATACAGATACATTATATTGAGTAACTCGGTGGCTATACTAAATTTTTAATTACATGCAAATACAAAAGTATTCAGATCCAGGTGCTGGTTTACAAATTGTAGAATATATATATTTTTTTAATAATAGGCTTTATTTTCATTTTCATTTTAAGGTACAAACTCAATCATAAAACACAAGGGATCCCACATAATAGGAGAGAAATCCAGCAATACAATTAAAATACATATCTGGCAGAATATTTTTGTGGGACAACCCCTTTAATTTATTTAGTCAGTCTTGAGGTTGAAGATTTAAAGTGAGCGTGTGCGACCACCTCAGTAAGATGGACTGAGAAATAAGAAAAAGAACAGGTGGTGCTATACAGATACATTTTATTGAATAACTCACTGGTTCTACTAAGTTTTTATTCACAGGTAATTACAAAAGTATTCAGATCCAGGTGCTGGTTTGAAAAATGTAGAATATTTTTCATGGGACAACCCCTTTAATTTATTTAGTCAGTCAGTCTTTAAAAATTACAAACATACTACTTTATAATGTTCTATCAAGCCCAGTAAACTGTACGGCAAAAGTTATTTTCTAATGTTTTTATTTTCTGATTGTACACTTTTATGCCGTTTCTGTACATGGCAAACTTGTCTGTGATGATAATGAGACAACATCTACGGGACAGGTCTTCTTTAAATGAAAGGAATGTAGTAGCAGAAAATAATCTTTTAAGAATCACATGTGACTCAAGCAACATACCACCACAACCTTGAAGAAAATGGTGATCGGTTATTAAACGAGACCATGATATGTACACACTGAGAAATTAACATACTGCTAGAAGATGGTGTAATACCGGTGACTACTAGGTTGGCCCATACAAGGGAGAGTCCCTTCATTTCGGAAGACCCATAAAGTCCCCTATTATAGCAAGCAATGTATATCCAAACTTTAAATAAAGCTGACATCCAAGTATAGTTAGACACCATTCTTCTTATACTTAATAAAGCAATTGAAAGAAATGAAAGTATAAACTAAAATTCTAGAAACAAAGATGCCAATACCTTTAAAAAAAAAAAGTTTAAAAAGTGACAAAAAAACAGATAAAAATCAACCTGCAAAACCTGTAGTAAGTAATAAAGTGGAAATACATGGAAAGTAAGGAGTTAATAGGTAACATACAAGACATCTTGGATTAGAACATACTAGCAGCCGAAAAACAGGAAATATGACACAGTAATGGGACAAAACAACAGCTTGACAGACGCTGGCAGCCGGTGACTCTAGCCTGCAGGAAATAACACAAATAACCATAAAAAACGTGGAGAGGAAACACAGTGGGAATCGATCCATTGACTCCTGAAAGCTGGGGACTGTTGCAGCTGATGCGCTGGCAGCTTCCTGCAATGGAGTTCCCCTTGCATTATGTATTACAGGCTGTTGCTAGGAGACAAGGCGATTATACACGGGCGCCTGGGTCAAGTGTTGTGTGTGCGTTTGTGAGGGGGTTTCAGAAAGACGCACATTCTGTGTGGGAAGATGGAATAGAAATCATCTGAGTAATTAGCTGCTCTGGATTAGATAGACGCAGAGAAAGATCAGGTGGGAGCAAACGTGGGGAAAACATCTCCCCGAGCCAATCAACTGCTCTATGGTCCTACACTTATCTGCAAAATGCGTTTATTTAGCTGAATAATTCATAGTATATTAAACAGATTATCAGGAGCATAGAGGCAACTGCGACGCCAAAAGTCTGGGCAGATTTTGCAATTCCAATGACAAGGCCGACTTTCAATGAATAGACTGTGTAGGATCCAATTAAAACACAGAATTGCCTCATGGTTCTCAGTGAAAGAAAGAACGTATTTAAGATAAGGAATAGGATACATAGATACGAGATAGACAAAGTAGATTACTGTATTTTTTGGAGTATAAGACGCACTTTTCCCCCCCAAAAATGGGGGGAAGTGGCAGTGCGTCTTATAGTCTGAATGCTAATGACCGTTTCCATTATGGGAGGCACGGGGAGGTGAGGACAGCTCTGCGCTGGCTGCACTCACCTCCAATGTTCTTCTTCCAGGTCCTGCTGTAGTGTCCTGAACATATACAGCGACAGGACGTAGTGCACGTAGGCATGCACTATGACCTTACGCTGTGTGCATTAGGTCACAGTACACAGCGGGACACTGAAGAGGCGGCACTGTGAGTCCTGGATATGCGGCACCATCTGGAACAAGGGAAGTAAGTTCATTTGTTTTTTAACGTCTGTTCTGAGGTCTGATGGGAGCTGGGGGTGCGATCTGAGGCTGAGTGCGGCTGGGGGGGGGGGGAACGATCTGAGGCTGATAAGATCTGATTGTGGGTCTTATCCGAGTCTGTTTGGGGCTGGGGGGGTCCGATCAGAGGCAGATGGAGGCTGGTGGGGGGTCTGAAGGGAGGCAGATGGAGGCTGGTGGGGTCTGGTCTGAGGCTGATGGGTCTGACTGAGGCTGATAGAGCTTGGGGGCCTGATTTTGGAGTCTGATCTGAGGTCTGATGGAACATTTTTTTTCTTATTTTCCTCCTCCAAATCTTAGGGGCATCTTATAGTTCGGTGCGTCTTATAATCCGAAAAATACAGTAGGTAGGTAGATAGATATGAGATGGCCATCTGAAGTCCCTAATGTATGGCCACCATCAGATTCCATGATGCAATCCCATTACTTCACCCAGAGCTGCAATATCGACCACCCTCCTACATCACACAATCCCACCACACCAGGACAGTCATTAAAAAAATATGACCATCAAAAGATAAACCACATAGGACAACTGTCAATGTCAAAGGAACCATCTACAGGCCGCAATGTTGTCATTGGTGTGTTTAGGACTAAATTAATGTAGGTGCTCAATATGGAGAATGTCTTCTGGACGCCTTTGTCCACTGTGTAGTTTCCGATGCTGATGTACTGCAGCCCAGCTCCCATTCACTTAAATGTGAGCGGAGCTGTTGTACCTGGGCACTGCTGCAACACAGGGCCTTCTGCCAATGTATAGTTTCTGGAGCCTGCAGCTGCTGAAATGCCTAATTAATAGGGGTGCCAGGTGTCAGACTCCCACCGATCTGAAATTTACTACCCATCAAAGTCCCAGAACACCTTATTTACCTTAGCCTACAAGATACCTCTGTGCATGTCTTTTATACAGCACCAAACCAAATCACATGCAATGGCCACACAAATCACATACGGTACAGCAAAAATGTTACTTGTCCTGGCTTGGGACAATGAGCAGTATGAAGAAGTTACTACCAGTTCCACTTACGAACAGGGCTGAGCTGCAATACCAGACAGTGCCAAACTGGGGTGCCCATGTGTATGAGGGGGTGCAATTTTCATACAACTGGCCATACAACTTGAAAAGAGATATTCATGCTCATTAATGGAAGTTTTTATGCGCTGCACCATCACCACGTGTGGCCATAGCCCTACAGCACAACGTTTGGCTCCAACCTGCTCTCCTCCATACTCCCAAACCTTTCCTGTGTCAACCATAAAGTGTCTTCATATAGCTCGATCATCACAAATATGACATCATCGGTATCTCCCTTCTGTCACTCTT
This sequence comes from Bufotes viridis, assembly GCA_033119425.1. Classification (NCBI taxonomy): domain Eukaryota; kingdom Metazoa; phylum Chordata; class Amphibia; order Anura; family Bufonidae; genus Bufotes; species Bufotes viridis. The sequence goes on along the minus strand of CM065590.1, from coordinate 533,343,745 downwards.
ACAGGTCCACGATATAATTTAGAACAGCACACTTATAGGTTAGGTCACCAGGGTGATGGACCGGGTCCATCCCCTGGTTAGAGTAAGTCTTAGCAGGGCAGAGCTGCAGACAAGACCTACATGTGCAAGCTACTGCAAACTATGCCAGAGTCCAGAGAACCTTTATCTCTGAGACTACTGCTGCCACAGATGCAACTTTATCATCAGAGTACCCCTGAAGGAGAGAGACCAACCATCTTAGAAAATCAAGAACCACCCAAGCCGTGCAAAATAACGACAAAAAAGTATTCTCTGGTTTATGGCAGAAAGACTTTGCTGCTGTGGAGAGAGCATATTGCCTTGGTGCCACCACGGACTGACCATTTGTATCTAGAATCTGCAACCCTTAGCCCTGGAAATTGCAGAAAGAGTTAACAAAAACAGAATAGCATGCCTGTGGCTATGACTTAGGAAATGCACTCTGACTGCTATATGTACTACTACTCCCATCATCTATTTATAAAGCTAGACTTATTATTTATAGCAACCAACAGGCCTGATTATTAATTCCACTGTCCATCCGCCGGCCCATTACACTTGATCTCTTGCCTTGTACCCTGTCAAACACTCAAAGGCAACCCCACCTACCATCAGGCAGAACCCCCAGAAAATCACAGAGTGCCCCAAGGAAGGAAAGGATGCCCCCTCCATTCACTGTGCACCAAAGTGAGGACTGCCACAGTGAACTGCGAGTACAACTACCACCATCATAGACACTACCACTCCACCTCCCACACGGGCTCACTGCATATAATGAATCATGACCCTAAATATATGGTGGAAGTAGTAGTAGTAGTAGTAGTAGTAGTTGTAGTAGTAGTAGTTTAGTGGCAGATTTGTGACTGACTGTTTCACAAATCTGAATATGGTTTATCAAAACACACACACAATGCAGAAACGATTCAGATAGAGGGGGTCCTGGGTTCAAACTGACCTAGGACAACATCTGCATGGAGTTTGTATGTCCTCCCTGGGTTTCCTCCCACACTCCAAATACATACTGATAGGGACCTTAGATTGTGAGCCCCACTGGTGACAGCTTGATGATAATGTCTAAATCGCTACAGAATAGGTCGGCACTAAAAAAAGTACATTAAAAAAAAAAAAAAAAAAAAAATGCATGGAACCAATTTTCAGTCAAAACATTTTCCTAAGAATGGCACTACACTCGATCACGGCGTTACAAATTACTAATATGAATCTGGATAGGATTACCTGTTTTAAAGGCAGCAGCATGAACTCTTCAGTCTTGGACACCTCTACAAAGTGCTGCAGGACATACTTGTGCGCAGACTTGAGCAGGTCGCTGCAGGAGTGCGTGTCCGCAAAGCTACGGATGCCAAGGCAGTTGGATGGGTCTAGCTGGCTGAGCAGGAACTTGCAGCAGGCATCTCTCACTCCATTCAGCTGCAGGAGACTGGCGGCTGGCAGCAGGGTCTGGAACAGGGAAAAGCTTGGTGTCAGTGGGTGATTCTGCAATGATTGTGTAGTTTGCACAGCTACGTACAAAGCCTGCAGGGCACTGTGTGATATTTCTGCATGACGTAATGATAGACTTAAGGTCTTATGCGCGGATGGCCAACCTGAGGCTTTCCAGCTGCTGCTAAACTACAACTCCCAGCATGCTTCAACCTCACTTTTACATTCATGATACTCTCCCATCAACACACTTCTGCCACTAATAACTGATAAAGTTAACACACCCCGATCCACAAACTAAAGCCCCGTTCACACTGCAGTGAATCACAGACATGTGCTTTCCATGTTCTACATGGACAGCACACGGATGATTGTAATGTGTCCGTTAGCACATCATTGGTTTTCCACCGACAGTGGGTCGTTGCAAAGTCGACATGCACTACTTTGGATCTGTGAAAAAACGCTAATAGAACACACATAGCATCCATAGTTATGTCAGTGGTTTTTCACTGACTACTGGTATGAGAGATGCCCCGGAAACAGTTTTCAGCCTAGTAGTATACGTAAAATATGGATCACACGTGCAGAGCAAAAAATGGACAAACAGATCATTTACAGACATCTTCATGGATAAAACACATGATCACAGATGTCATCACTGATACGGAAATGTGAACAAAGCCTAAGTCTACACGCGGCATAGCCCTCCAGTGCTCTGTTTGGGCAGAGGGACAGAGTACCAGAGTTACTGTATCCGGCACAGCTTTGTGGCCCAGGTCACCAGTGACTATAATGGGATCCGACAGCAATCCGGGCACTTTCCAGCATAAATGCCAGCATTCGGACGGACAGGAAGCACTGCATGCACAACTTTTTGTCTGGCCAAAAGCCGGCATTTATCCCATTATAAGTCAATGGGGATCCGGCAGGCTGGCATAGCAGGACACGGTAAACTCTTGTACTCTGTTCCTCTGCCATAAGAGCACTGGAGTTTATAGCGCATATGCAAGTTTAGCCCAAATTGTACATTTGGTGGAGAACAGGCAGAGAACTCTGGTGCCACATCGGAAAGTCTGCCCATCTTCATTGCAGTGCCTAAGGAAGATCTAGTAGCCCTGCTAATTAGATTTTACAGAATCCTGCCGACTGTTATCCAATGTGTAAGGAGTCTGCACCCATGATTCTTTGTTCCGAAGGAGATAAGCAGTGCCAGATATGTTCCAAAGCCACTTATTGACTCTCCCTGGAACAAATTATATGCACACTCAGCTGATCAGCATCATTATGATTGGACATAAATCTAATGTCTCTGTGCAGAGAGTCCCAGAGGAGCCGGTGCAGAGGATGTGAGTAGTAGTGTCCCTGATGAAGTTTTGTGTCATGGTGTACTCCCTCAAGCCGTTACTCCCTGGGGATTAGTGCAGTGGAAATGTAATATTCAAAATGAGGCCAGAATGAAGCGTAAAAAAAGTATCTTATGCTAAGTGCACCGTAAAATGTCAGGTACATTCAACAGCAGCAATCGCCAAGTGCAATTTCCTGGCATCAGTAAGGAATATGGAGGCAGGTTTGTTTGCTCCAGTTTAGCAATATTATTGTACTGGCCTAGTAGTAGTCTGGGTGATGGGTGTCCTAGCTGTAGTCCCTCACCTGACAAGAGGGTCATTAAATGCTGGTATCTGTTCACTATGCTGTCTGCCTTCTCAAGGATTTACTTGAGGCACCATTAAGTTGATCTCTCTGGAGAACCTCTCTTAGGGCTCTTTCACATGAGCTGATGCCGTGCGGGTAATCTGCTGCGTGAAAGAGAGCCAAGCCCTGTTCCGGACAGCAGAGGCACGGAGCATTAATTTGATTAATAATGCTCCATGCATCTCTGAGATCTTTTTACTACAAAATCACAGTGAGATAAAGTTGTCACCATGATTTTGTAGTAAAAAGGTCACAGAAAGGCAAAGAGCATTATCAATCATGTTAAGGCTCCGTGTCTTTGCTGTCCGTAATGGGGCTTGGCTCTCCTTCACACAGTGGATTCCACGCACGGGATCCGCTCGTGTGAAAGAACCCTTAGGAGCAGGAGCTCTGTAGCGTGCTTCCTCTCTCCTCTATGTCGTCACAGGAACTCTCTTTTCCTGGAAGGAAGCAGGACTAGCCCACTCCTACCAAGCGGGGAAGAACATGGTGGTCAGCCATGTTCCTTGCCAACCATATCCTTAACTGGTACTAATGGCTATATATACAAAATACATAACACTGCATAACGTAACTATTTACAATAGTAGTACCCCCAGGTCAATTTTACAATATCATGAGTGGACTGGTGACAGCCTGCCATATCAGCATACCCTTCTCTTCTGCGGTCAACATTACGTTAGCCAACTACTACAATGGTTAAAATGGATAGGTAATGGGTAAAATCTTCAGGTGCAAAGTTTCAGCAAGCAAATAATAATTGCATGTAGTCATATGGCAAATTGGAATAATAAATCTATATGGAGATTAAGTGGACTCTGTGCAGTGACATCCAAATACCAACAGAATTCTCTGCCAGTGTGACATGGGACTAGATGAAGTGGAGCAGACCGCCTGCTTGGCATGTGCAGCGACCCTGTTTGTACTCCTACGTAGGGTTCACACAGCATAAGTCATAGGGATTGCAGTGTGAAGACATGTATGCTTGGTATGTGACACAGATATACAGTTCCCATACCTGTACATTTCCTTCTCCGACCACAATCTCTGCCGTGTAAGCATACTGAACCAGCTGCTCCAGGGCTTGGGGGTCAATATCATGCAAGGTCACGTGGGTCTGCCGACTCTCACTCATCTCATCTGCAAGGAGAAAAGTCATACAAACCCATTATGCTTTGCACGGGGAAAGCAGCCATAGCACGAGCTGGACTGGACTAACATATCTCTGCCAATTTTATAACTGTGTTCTGTTTGACACCTGCCATGACAATCCTTAGGCCCCTTTCACACGGGCGAGTTTTCCGCGCGGGTGCAATGCGTGACGTGAACGCATTGCACCCGCACTGAATCCTGACCCATTCATTTCAATGGGTCTGTGTACATGAGCGTTTTTTTTCACGCATCACTTGTGCGTTGCGTGAATATCGCAGCATGTTCTATATTCTGCGTTTTTCACGCAGCCCTAGCCCCATAGAAGTGAATAGGGCTGCGTGAAAAATGCATTGCATCCGCAAGCAAGTGCGGGTGCGTTGCGTTTTTCACTGATGGTTACTAGGAGATGTTGTTTGTAAACCTTCAGTTTTTTATCACGCGCGTGAAAAACGCATCAAAACGCATTGCACCCGCGCGGAAAAAACTGAACAACTGAACGCAATCGTAGGCAAAACTGAATGGCTTTGCCTGTGAAAACGCTCCTAATCCGGACACGCTCGTGTGAAAGAGGCCTTAAAGAGCGAGCTTGCATTGCTAGCGGCAAGGGTGCATGTAGACAGCCATGTCATCTTCTTTCAGTGTAGGACAATCTTCTCCCTCTGTGTAGAAGGATGTATCGGTTATAGGAGAAAATGAGACTAAAGATGGCCATACACATTAAGGCCTTAGTCAGACATGATTTTAAGGTGTGTATTCACACAGTGATTTACCACAGTCTGGGCTTACATCGAAGCATGCCCTATTTTTGTATATAGCGCCCATTATAGTCTATGAGATGCCAACTGTGATCCACTGATTGTTGCGAGGAGATGGTCTTAAAATTAATTTTCAGCTGAAAAGGGTCCATGAAATACGGATGACTCACGGACAGGAAAAAAAATAAAAATAAAAAAAAAAACGACACAGACCAAACACGGATGCTTCATGGACATCATCACAGATACACCACTGACCATCTTGTTACTGATGTCATCACGGGCACGGAGTAGTGAATGAGGCCTTCACCACTCCGGATGGACTGAAGGAGAACGGTCATTACTCCAGAGCACCCCATAAACATGTTTGTTTCAATGGGGAGAAGGGAATAACCAGCTGCTTCCAGACACGTCTCGAAATGGACTATCTGCTGTAAGAGTGATTGGCATGATGAAATAAAACATGTCCTATCCTTTCCCAACACATCCATTGTCAGGGCAAAGTCAGGACAACCCAATCGCAGGGCTGTGGAGTCGGTAGATAAATTTTCCGACTCCGACTCCTCAGATTTTGAAACTTCCGACTCAGACTCCTCGACTCCGACTCCTCTGTATTTAATATGCAAATACGAAGCTGTTCCACCAAGTTCTTCTAATCTCCTCTAGCACAGAGAGGTAGTTGAGCAGAAGCCGCTGCCTTCTCCTTTGTGTGCTGATCTTCTGCTGAAGATAGAGCAGTGGGAGGATCCAGGAAGGGGCAGGGGAAGGGGAATCTATTTTAAAACATGATTTTCCTAGTAGAATCCCATAGTCATGTTTAAAATTTAAGATAACAATCTGAGTTTACATGTTTTATAGCCTTAGCTGAATGATAGCAGTTTTTCAAATGGTTTACAGCTTCAGTCTTGAACTATTGACTATCCATTCCCTTTACTTATACAAGTGTCTCCAGTCCTTAATCAGTTATCAGTGAGAGGCTAGGATAACCATGGGTTCCCTGTAACAGCAGACCACAAGACAATGGAAAGTGTAAGTATTGCCGCTCCTTAAAGGGACACTGACAGGCTGATTTTCCAGCTAAAGATATATATATATATATATACACTGGTATTCATCAGAGAATTAGGAATAAAACTATACTAATGTTACCCCCAGTTAAGCTGTACTTGTGTTTAAAAAACATTTTAATCTGTATGCAAATTCACTATCTTTGTGCCCAATGGGGCAGCGTCTCCTGCGGCTTTGTGCCCAGCCGCGCCCGAAGTACAGCTTCCCAGCGCTGTTCCCCTCGTTATTATTCACTGCACTGGCCTTTTTTTTCAGGCTAGCCGAACGCTGAATTCCTGCGCAGGCGCACGTGTAGAGTGCTGGCAGCAGCCTCGTCTGGCTATGCTAAGGCTGTGCCAGCTTTCTCTCTTCCTCCTCGCTACCAAGTCCTGTCTAGTGCTGCCAGTACTCTACATGTGCGCCTGCCCCCTTGGGCACAAAGGTAGAGAATTTGCATATTGATTAAAACGTTTTTAAAACACAAGTAAACCTCAACTGGGGGTAACAGTCGTCTAGCTGTATTCCTAATCCTCTGATGAATATCAGCAGATATATCTTTAGCCGGTAAATCAGCCTGTCAGTGTCCCTTTAACTGCATAGTAATATGAAAAGCATGCTTCTTCACGGTCACTTAACGTCTTTGTTTAGCGGTAACGTGACGCACTGCATGCATTGGCCTTTATTCTTACAGTAGAGAAGTAATTAATTATAACTTTATCTGAATTGGGACATTTAAACTTGCTTTTTTTTTATTCCAATTTTTTTTTATTCCAATTTAAATCTAGTAGGAGTCGGAGTCGGTACATTTTTTGCCGACTCCGGGTACCCAAAATTGCCTCCGACTCCACAGCCCTGCCCAATCGACATAAGAGGGATGGCTAATTCCCCTGAAATCATACAGTTTGAGTTCTGTCTAATGTGAATAGGCAAACCCTAGCAAGCAAAGGGTGTGTGTATATCTGTATGTTTTTTAAGTAATGAAAGTGGGCCTCAATGACCAAGCAAACTAAAGTCAGTCATTAAAGGGGTTGTCCGGGCTTTTAATATTGATGACCCATCATCAGCTGTTTCCCTTCATGTAATGCTGCTGCTGCTTTGCCATAGACAGCAGCAGTGAACGGGAAGAGAGAAGAGAAGGGAGACGGCATGTCTGCACTATAGCTGATCGGCTGGGGTACCGGACCCCCGCTGATCTGATATTGATGACCCTTCCTGATAATAGTAGAAATAGCAGGTATAGAGCAGCACTCACGGACCCAAACAACCACACCGGAATGCAACAGCCAAGCCACGGCCGCAGATCCTCAGCAGCTCACCAGACAGTATATGAAAACAGACTTTGTCAGGCTTGACAAAAGGCTATGTTGTAGCCGAAACGTTGCGGTCTATTTTTATGGCACACTTTCTGTGAAGTCCGTCCAATGAAGAATGTACTGGAGATGCTGCCATTACCTGATTTCATATACCTTCCCGATGATAGGTCATCAACATTAAAAGTCCAGACAACCCCATTAACATTTGTATCAGCCAGAAAGAGGCCAATCAGTCGTGCCATGGTTCATTTATATGAACAATGCCACCATCAATATGCCAGACAATAATGGCAGGTTAGGAGAGTACTTTAAAAAAAAAAAAAAAAAAAACACAATAGGGGGCTTATACAAATGACCATACAGGGTGTCGGCCTGATTTTTTGCATTTAATTTCTAAATCATGGTTGGCTAAATAGCAAATTTCAACCAACATTATCTACTGACTATGAATAGCATATAATAGGAAACCTGTCACATCGAAGTCTGATCTGTGGACAGCAGGTTATAGTGCAGAAAGACTTCAGCCCTTCTTTTGTAGGAAAAAATTTGGTATATTTGATTCATTTAAAATCGCTGCTCTTTCTACACTTAGGAGTCCGGTGAGGAGTGATGAATGACTGACAGCCTTCCTTGTATAACTTTATATACAGAGCACTTTCAATCAGTGAGTAAAACCACCCATGGATCTCCTAAGTGTAAAAAGAGCAGAGAGAAACTTTAAGGAACAAAGATGTATATCAATCTGCTCAGTTCCTCCTGCTCTGTATGTTAAACTCTGCATGTTAAACACAACAGGTTCCCTTTAAGATGGGCACAACTGGGGACAAACGGCTGCTTTAGAACAAGTCAGACGCTGTGCAAAAATAAAATCACATCAAAACAATCAATCATTCACAGCTACAAGCGGTTTTGTTTTTGTTTTCTTGTTGGGAGTGGGGGTGGCCGGTAGGATCTCCTTTAGGATAACAGTGATTGAAACCCAGAAATACTGCCTCAAAATATCATCTGGCTGTTAGGCATCACTGACAAATCCAATAAAAATATCCTCTTGTGGAGTAACTCAAAGATTTGAAGTAAGGATGAACAAATCAATTGCCAATACCAAAAAGTTTGAATTCTATCAAACCAGTTTTTTTTTTTTTGTCGTTTTGGGTGACTCAGAGAGAGAAAAAGAGAGTCTAGTATCCTACTTTGGGTTTCTGGCCAATATATATGCGTTGTCTGGGGGGTACGCCATAATTACAGAGAGTGCTTAGTATGCATAGTACTTATGCACAGTATTGTAAGCCAGACAACACTCCTCTGTGTTTCTGGGAAAGATATTCAAATTAGCTTTCATATATTTTTCCCAGAAACCAAGAGGAGTGGTGAATAGCTTATGATACTCCTCGTGCATATCACTCACTCTCCCTCTCAAAAATTCTGCGAATTGCACCTAAAATGAATTTCAACAAATTTGCTCATCTCTAATTTGAAGGTGTGTACATATAAGAAAAACATGGCTTCTATTTTTCACGCCTATTCAATGGATGTGTGTAGTACTGCAGCTCAGAGAATAGTGAAGTAAATGGTACTTACTTGTAAACATGGCGTGGAAATAAGGGCTACATGATGCCAGCACCACTTTGTGGCCCTTAATTTCCTTGGTCCCCACATGCAGCACAATGTCACACAGGAGCCCCCGTTGGCGCATTCGGTTCATGCAGACAAAGGCATCGTGGTAGTGCCGCTTTGAATTGTGGGAGATGCTGTGGCCTTCCCGGGTCAAAAGCTGCACCGCCCCTTCCATGGCTGGGGACTGGTCTCCGGATTTCTCCTTCACTGGCTTCACTCGTTGAAGCTGTACAGTTAAAAAAATAAAAAAATATATATATAGACATTTGTATATATAGTGGTTACCAGCATATAGATACATGTATACATTAACATCAGAGTCTATGGGGACTTGACAGCAGGCAGGTACTCCATTCTGCGTGTTTTTCCCATGCAGTGTGCATGAGTATACATACTTTAGGGGCAGCCCATGTGGCTACTATAGGGGCCTAGCCAGGTTTACCTATGGCCAAGACAACCTGTACAGACCCTACAAGGATAGCAAACCTTAAAGTGGGAAATCAAACCAAGAATCTTGGAGATGTGGTAGAAAGGCAAAGTGTGAAGTCCAAATGTCTTAGGTGGCTAGCGGAGTGTTGGTATTAACCAGCAATGGAGTTGGTCCCAATTTGAATCTTTCTTATAGGGCTCTGTTTCCTCTTTCTATGCCCCCTGACATCACAGTAACGGGAAGACCACACAGTGTGTGGACCAAGCTACACCCGTCCATCGTAGCCAATGGCCACGTGAGAATGTGGCTTGCTCAGTCATATACTCGTACCCTAATACTTTGTTCATATTCATTTCTCAATAATGGTTTACCTTGTGCCAAAAAAATACTAAAATTGCAAAATCAAAAGTGGTGATTTGTTTTACCTCATATCAAAAGGTGCAATGCCAATAGCACTAAAATGTGAATTTTTAAAACCAAAATGCACCATTTTAGCCAACCCCTGCCAGACTGCACTTGCGACTTTGAAACATATTTGCAACTTTTGAAGCATATTTACGACATTTGCAGGGGTAAATCGCGACTTGTCTCAGACTCGGGATGTTTTTGTTATTGTTTTGTTTTTGTTGAATGTCATTTACTGACAAAACACTGGAGGAGATTTATCAAACTGGTGTAAAATAGTACTGGCTTAGTTGCCTATTGCAACCAGATTTCACCTTTCATTTCCCAAAGGAGCTGTGAAAAATTAAAGGAGGAATTTGATTCGTTGTTATGGGCAACTAAGCCAGTTCTGTTTTACACCAGCTTGATAAATCTCTCCCACTGTTGTTTAGCTCATTTATATTGGATACAAATAAATGCATCCTGTTTTAATACTCATCTATCACTTTTTGAGAAAAAGTCGCATCTTTATGCCATAAATGCGGCTTTTTACACAAAACACCACGACATAAGCTAGCGCAATAGTACTCAACAATTTGAGCCATTTCTGCCGATAAGAGGATAATAAATAAGGCATAATATGCGCCAATTTGATAGCCCCACCCACTGACATAACTAATTTCTGGCCTGGTGAATTCTTTACGGTGAAAATTCTGGAGAAACCAGTTTGCTGCAAACCAAAACGCCATTCTTTTTGGCGCATTCTATGCCATAATTCTGCCGCAACATGCTTCGTAAATTTCCTCTATAGTTAAAAACAAAACAGGAGACATATTCAAGTATATATTATATTTAACAATCTTTGAAAAACCTCCCTACTATCAATAGGATAAAAACTAACTTTTATTGATATACATTAAAATATTATAAATGACACCCCTATAAAAAAAATAAGATGACAGTTTCTAAGTGAAATAGTCAATACAGAATCTCTATAAATGGGACCAAAACCTAACAGTACGTTTGGTCCTTCGCACTCACGATTTGTTGAGATACCAGTAGCGGTGATGGTGGTCTTTTTTCTATGCAAAGTCGGGAATACCCCATCTTATCCCTAGGATGTCCCTTAAAGCTACCCCTGCCTACAGGCTGAGCACCCGCCCCCACCTCTCGCTGGCTAAATCCTTACTGGATCCCGTATTGTCCCTTAATTCAACAACATATTTATTTATATTTACCTATAAATGTTACAAGAGCAAAGCAGTTAAACTGGTTGTGCAGTGGAATAATCAGCGGTGGACTGGCCATAAACCCTACAGGTAAATTTCCCGGTGGGCCGATGCCCAGAGGGGCGCCCAAGTCCACCTCATGGCTGCCGGCCAGGTACATAAAGATCTGATGCTCTCAGCATTAAAGGAAATCTGTCACCTGCCTATCACCATTTTTTTTTTCCCTTTAGCCATGTGTAATAAAGTTCCTTATATCCGGATCTGTTCTTCTTTTTGGTTTGTCTCTTGTCATTTTGCTTAAAAAACGATTTTTCCATTATGCAAATTAGGATCCAATTCTCACCGCCGCTGGAATTCTCGCGCAGGCGCAGTATCGGCGATTGACTGTGCCATGCTATGCCAACTGAGGGCAACAGCGCTTGGAAAATGTCACTGGGCTCCGCACATGCCCAGTGACACTATTGAGGCTGTTGCCCTCAGTTGGCATAGCATCGCGCAGGCAATCGCCGGCACTGCGCCTGCGCGAGAATTCCGGCAGCCGGCGTGATGAAGATCGGGGCTTTATTCCTGGCTAAAAGCGGAGGTAGGCAGGGGGCGGAGCCGTTAGCCCCGCCTCTGGGAGGCGATTTCTGCTGCTGGAGGCGTTCTTGTGGATTCAAATTTAGGCGGGCTGGGCACATCAGGGGGGCGTTCCTGGGCTCCTTGGCAGAGAAAAAACACCCCTCTGGGCTCCTTAGATCCCAATTTGCATAATGGAAAAATCGTTTTTCAAGGAAAATGACAAGAGACAAAGCAAAAAGAAGAACAGATCCGGATATAAGGTACTTTATTACACATGGCTAAAGGAAAAAAAAAATATAAATGGTGATAGGCAGGTGACGGATTCCCTTTAAGTTATGTAGGAGCATCATGCAGTGGCTGCGGGTGTCCTTCTGAATTCAACTGTATCACCATCCTCAGGACGAGGATACAGCTTCATACTGTGGCCGGGGCAGAAGTATATTGTGCTGCACTGGGGTATTTGGTTCTGCTGGGGCGGTATTTTGTGCTGCACTATGGTATTTCAGGCCCGCCTACTTCTGTTGCCCCTGTCCACATGCATTGGCTCCTGCCTACTTGTGTTGCCCCACCTACAACATGGAGCCACTTTAAGATTTTTTACCAGGGCCAATTTAAGTTGCCAGTCTGCCCCTGGGCTTAATATTGATGGTCTATCCTCAGGATAGGTCATTAACATCAGATCAGTGGGGTCCCCACAATCAGCTGTTTGAAGGGGCTGCGGTGCACATGTAAGCACTGAGTCCTCCTCAACGTTTACCTGCGCCCTACCTTGTAGCAGCGGTGCAGTGTAATAACAGTTAGTTGTCCTATTCAAGTGAATGGGAACGGAAGCTGTAATTACATGCTGCAAGCTAGACAGTGTGCAGGTAAACATTGAAGAGGATGCAGTGATCGCATGAACGCCAAGGACCCTTCAAACACCTGATGGTGGGGGTGCCGGAAGTATAGACCCCTTTAAATTATCAGTAAAAAAAAAGTTTTTCAATGGTAACAAAAAAAAAGGCTAAATAAAAAATAGTTTCTGGGCTGACAACCAAAATAGCAGGTGTCACAGCCACGATAGTTGTCGTCCAAAAATTCACCCAGAATTTCTCGCCAAAAGAGGAAGACTCTGACAGATTCATGTGCTTATATTAAGGTTAAATCCTGTAGACGGCTTAATTACTGGTAAATTAACACATACATGGGTACCACTACTCAACCAGACTAAGGGCTCATTCAGACGACCGTATGAAAGTATCCGCATCTGTTCTGCAATTTTGCGGAACGGGTGTGGGCCCATTCATTTTAACGGGGCCGCAAAAGATGCGGACAGCACACCGTGTTTTGTCCGCATCTGTAGTTCCGTTCTGCGGACCCCCAAAAGATAGAGCATGTCCTATTCGTGTCCACAATTGCGGACAAGAATCGGCTTTTCTATCATAGTGCCGGCCATGTGCGGTCCGTAAATCGCAGAACACACACACGGGTCGGTAACCGTGTTTTGCAGATCCGCAACTTGTGGACCACAAAAGGCTACGGTCGTCTGAATGAACCCTGACACAGCGAAGAGCTTACTAGATCTTCTAAAGCAGGGCACAGTTATGGGGGTCCAGAGGTAGCTGGCTGTCGCAACCAAGTCCTGGTGCCTGTGGGGGCCTAAAGGCACTTCTTCCACATAAGACAATACCAGTGTTATAAATGCCATGATACCGGATTTTTCATTGGGGTCCATGAGCTTGGCGTTAGGCCGCTTTTACACAGAACAGGCACAAATCTTTCCATTATAATTGTTCAAAATGAAAAATATAGGCAACTCAAAACTAAAACAAGCTGTTCAGTATGGTCAGCCAAGCCTGCCATTAATGTCTCATTCACACGTCAGTGATTTCCATTAGTAATTTTGAGCCAAAACCAGGCTTGGAGCCTCCACAGACATAGGGTATAAGGGAAAGATCCGAACCTGTTCTGTGTTTAGAGCCGCACCCGGTTTTGGCTTAAAATCACTGATGGAAATCACTGACCGAACACGGACGTGTGAATGAGCCATAATTGTGTGTTCCTTCCTATATTAGCGAATGAGAAAAATCTGTGTGTAGTCTTATCCCTACCTGAACCAAACACTACTGTATGCAGTTCTCTATACACTGTACCAGATTAGTATCCATCACTGCCAATTACCCCCGACTGACTCACAGCGGCAAGATCATAAATGCAGGACTTGGACTTTTAATGAGATTCTTACAATATCCAGTCCCGGCTACTACGGACTGGTCACGTCCGGGTTTAATGGACGTGTGCATCTAGCCCAAGGCTACACAGCGACATTTGTCGCGCAACATTTTGTCGTCGTGTAGCCCTAGCCTAAAGGTGCTGCCGAACACTCGTTCATCGGTTAACAGAATCGTTCATGTAGTCACCCAAGGCCTCATGCACACAACCGTTTTTTTATGCTGTCCGCAAAAATGGGTTCCGTTGTTCAGTGATCCGTGTCCGTTTTTGCCTTCCGTTGTGTTTCCGTGTGTCTTCCGTTTTTTTTAGCGGACATGACCCAAAAGATTTTACCAAAAGCCAGGCTGACAATTTTTGCCAAGTGCCTGTGAAGGGATCCACAAGAAAAACGGACGCGGAACGCGGATGACACACGGATGGCCATCCGCATTTTTTCACGGTCCCATTGACTTTTCACGGACAAGAATAGGACAGGTTATATTTTTTTGACGGACTGGAATCACGGACACGGAGGACAAACGGTGCATTTTCCGAGTTTTCCATGGATCTATTGAAAACCAATGGGTCCGCAGAAAATCACGAAAAACGGAGCAACGGACACGGAATCAAACAACGGTCGTGTGCATGAGGCCTAAATCATAGTATTTCCAGCCGCAGATTGTGTCGTATACAGAGCCTCTGCTGCTGGCAAACAATGATTCCGTAAGGGGACGAGCGATGCCATTAGTTTTACATTTTCCGGTAGTGTATATAGGAGGTCTTATCATTTGTGCCGACTGCTACACAAGGACAATATTTAGTATTTAAATTTACTGCCAAAATGGAAAAGGAAGAGTCAAAAAAACAAAACAAAAAAAAGTTTTTCTATAAATAGAGTTAAAAAAAATAAAAAATAACAACCCTTGCTGATGGAAACTTCCCTTTAATGGTAAGTGCTATGCTATAATAATTAGTAGGATGCTTTACACTGCCGGGGTTCTCTGCCTTTCTGTACAGCATTTCCCCCCACACACAATTATCTACAGAAAACAACTGCTGAGGAACCCATAGTTCATTAGTCATACAGGATAAACGTGGCTCCAGAACCGATGACTAAATGCATTCAGTAAAGATGTACATAACTTTGTATAGGAGCATAAATAAAAAAAAAAAAAAAGAGATAAAATGAAACAGGAGGTGGATGTCACCCTGCAGCCTTCACCGATTCATCACTGAATGTTCTGTGCCCTCCACTGCTATGGCATCCCGCTCCGTACACCTACATGCTGCTGATTAGTGCTGGTAAAAATAGATGCTCTAGAAGAAGCAATTTCTACACATTCGTAATTACACATGGAAGCCGTGACTAGGAGCCCGCTCCTCTGGAGGCAGAGACTAGAGGATCACAACTAAACCGCAGAATGCTTTAACCAAACATTCATTTTTAATCAGCAGTCAAATTTATAGCGAGGCCAAACACAAGAGAAGTCTTCATGGTAAGCGGGTTCAGCGACACATGGGGTTTGCGGACCATTTATCTTCCAGAAATGTATACACTGGATACAATGGTAAGAAATATGAAGATTAAATAGAGGGTATGGCTATAGCAAGCCAAAAGGATCCTCAAATGGTGGCGCATTGAGGACGCGGGAACAACAGGAAGATAACTCATTGACTCTAAACTTTGGCGAGATGAGAGACTTTAAAGTTTGCAACACTGTAGGAATAAATCAAAAAAACTAAAACTTCCCGATGCTTTTAGAACAGGCTGAGAGAGTTTAGAACTTCTTTGGAGAAGTAGAAGACCATGCAAAGCAATCGTAAGAATTAGTATGGGTCCAACATAGTCAGAAATGTGTGATAAATGCCTGAAGAAATGGCCTGGCTCTCCCATATACAGGCACCCTGGCTTTGCCCATGCTTCTCTCCCAAGGCATTGTTGGACCCTACCATCAATATCTAATGGGCAGTTTTCCAACACCTAGTCCCCCCAACAATCAGCTCTTCCAGAATAGCTCCAGAAAAATGCACCTTGAACTAAACAGCTCTATCTCCTGTAGTGAACAGAGCTGGTTACTGCAGCACTGCTCCCAGTCACATCAACGGGAGCAGTCCTGCAGTAACCGGCTCTGTCCACTACACAATGGATGGAGAATGGATGGAGAATGGATGGAGCCGTGTCGTTACAATGCTGGAGATACTCGGGAACAGCTGATCGCGGGGGTCTTGGGTGATGGATACTTGTAAGTTTCTTCAGTTAAGTTGTCAAGGCGGACATGAACCTCAGAATAAGGCATCAAGGGCTTCATCTATAACACCAAGAAATAAAAGGTCAACAGCTTTAACCAAGGCCAACGTAAGAGTTACTACAGATTATAGATATACAAAAAAACTACATTCATATCCAGAAGTAGATGGTCACTTCCACTATCTACAGAATGTCGTCACTAGCACAGTCCCTGATAGTCATCCAGGTAACCAGGAACTACATACAATATACAACTAAGGGCAAGGAACCAACTTAATAGAATACTGGTAGTGTTAAGTGTCAGATGAAGACGATGTTCTAGGCCAGGGTTAAGAAACCTTCGGGACTCCAGCTGCTTTGAAACTACAACTCCCAGCATGCATACATGATTGGCTGTTCTAACAACTCCCATAGAAGTGAATGGAGCATTCTAGGAGTTTCCGAATATCTGGCGTGCCGGAGGGTGCAGATCCCTGTTCTAGGCACTCTTGGACACTAGTCAAATCTGGTTCCAACTTAATGTTTGGGGCACAAGGGTTTATAGTCTTAGCCTCTTATGCGCCTTGTGAAAAAGAAGGAAGGTTAAGAACTCTAAGAAAGGTTGGATTTCTCCTGAGGAACTATAAGTAATAAGCATAGGCTGATGGAGAATTTAACAGTCTCTAATTTTATGGGGGTGGAACCAGAGAAGGGAATCCACAGGAAGGGGGTGAACATTGTAATTTATAAGGAACACCCACAAGGACATGAAGATACAGTATAATTAGCTGGGTTATAGGAGATGCTTGATACTATTGGGCTAGAAGTGAAATACTCCGTTCACAAACACTATAGAGGTCTGCGGCAGGGGACTATGTGTCTAGTGAAGGCTAAAATAAAGGATAAGTAGCAAAGAGGATGAATACTTTAGAAAATTCATTTTTAACTACCATATTTAGGAATTCTGAGGCAGTAGACGGGATCTTTATCTCTTGGTCAGAGTGGATGGTGGCTACAAAGAGTGTTTCCATTCTAGAGGACCCGTCTTGTACATTACACAGACAATCCACTCACGTTATCCAGCTGTCTAATATTTCTGGCCTATCCTGACAACAAGCCACCAGTATAATATCTATGGTAGTCCAACTCTTGGCACCTCTGCCACGTGCATGTTTGAAACAGTCACAACGCTTGTGTGAACACTACAACCTGTTTGCATCGCTTTGTACCATGTTCATACTCAGAAAGCCATATTTTTCATAGCAGCGTAGCAGAGTATTGTAGCCTTGTCCTATTTAAGCATCTCCTGTGGTGGCACTGCAGGAAAACGCTATGGAGCAGACGATTGTTGGGAAGGAAGCGTTCATTCCTGACAAGCGCCTGCTCGTCATTGGAGGAGACCACTGCTATTACATGCAGCAATTTCCTGCCCAGTATAAGGAGGAGCGGCCGCTGATGTCATTACTTGTCCCCTTACAGAATGGATTGTTTGCCAGCAGCAAAGTGTGAGTAGACAGCATGATCTGCTGCAGGCAAATGATTTAGGCGACTGCACAAACAATCCACATTTCGCTTGTTCATTGGGTAATTGGCGCTCCCTTTGCACCAGCAGATTATTGGTAATGAGCGTTCGTTAGTGATAATCTGTCCGAACATTGGGCAGTGTAAAGGGGACTTTATTGGCAGGTTATCCAAACATTACAGCTGATTACTGGGGGTCCCAGCAGAGAAATATTTTGTAATCGGCTAATTGTCAAGGGAACCATCAAACAAGGAAGAATAGTCCACCTTTAAAGGGAATAGGTCACCTGGATTTTGGGTATACAGCCGAGGACATGGGCTGCTAGATCGCCTCTAGCACATCCGCAATATCCATTCTCCATAGCTCTCTGTGCTTTTATTGTGTCAGAAAAACTATTTTATATATTATATAAATAAATGAGGCAAGTAGGTAGCCCAAGGGGCTGTTACTAACGTTTCAGGAGCCCAGCCACGCCCACTATAAAGGAGCCCAGCACCGCCCCGCAACCTCAGAATCTCCTCCTTGCTCCCCGACATTAGAGCGCGGTAACCTTGCGATGCGCGAGCTAGCGCATGTGCAGCGTCGGCATAGTGTTCCTTCCCTGTGCTGCATCAGAACTGCACATGCGCTCACTCGCACATCGCAAGATTACGGCGCTTTAACTTTGTGACGACGGGGAGCATGGAGGAGTTTCGGAGGATGCGGGGCGGTGCTGGGCTCCTTCACAGTAGGCTTGGCTGCACTCCAAGATTCCGAGAACGCTGGACTCATCTCTGAAGCATGGAGTAGACAGGACTCATCTAATGTTCATTTACATACATGGTGGGAACATAGATTTTAGGTTTTTCTCTGAACTGATCGTTCGTTCAGAATTGATTTTAATATCATTATTAATGTATTAAAAAGTATTTTTAGAAAAGTGAGTGGATAATAGGCTTAGAAAGTGATGACAAGTTTTCTTTAACGGGGTTTCCAGGATTTTTATACTGATGACCTATCCTCAGCATGTAATTCGGTGGGGTCCGACACATGGGACCCCTGTCGATCAGCTGTTTTGAGAAGGCATCGGTGCTTCTGTGAGGGACGTGGCCTTCTCCATGCTTACCAATCAGAGCGCCATACGTTGTATAGCGGCTGTGCTTGTTATCACGCTCAGCCCCATTTACTTCAATGAAGTTGAGCTACGCCTGGGCTATTTGACCAATGAAAGTGATATCACAAGGCCGCAGTGGTACTGCCTTCTCAAATAGCTGATCAGCAGGGGCCCCGGGTGTCGGAACCCCATTGATCAGATTCTGATGACCGTATCGTGAAGATAGGTTATCAATATTAAAATCCAGGAAAACCCCTTTAAAGAGGACCTGTCACGTCCTGATATAAATTCCAAGAGACTACATATGGTACTTTTGCAGCCACATCTTCCATGAGTCCGTTTTACTTTTTCTTGTATCCTCTGCCATCACGGCTATTTGGCACCAAAATAGGCCAAATGGGACAGGCTACAAGAAAAAGAAAAGCCACCAGAGTAAAGGAAAATCTGGTTGCAAAGGTATTCTTGCAGTTCTGTAAGAGACGTGACAGATTGCTAACGACATGCAAGGGGATAGATAAGGACATATACGTTTTTAGGTTGGATGGTCATTTTGGTGATGGAAATATATGGAGCGTTTTCGGCTCTCCATGTGGGACAAGTAAAGACGTTTGCCACAAATTGAAGAAATAGAAACATATTGAACATGAAAAATTCTCTATCAATTTTTGTTACTGATCAAGAACATTTTTATACCAAGTTCTAGAAACAGTCAAAGGACAGATTGTCACGTCCTTAAAACTTCAGTTTCAGTTGAGGAGTGAACAGCAGAATTCACCTGAGGCCACCATAAAAATGGGTGTGGATTTATCAATTTAACTGCAAACAGTTGATGACTTGGACTAACGTACCTGTAACTACTGACTTCTGTCCCTCTCTACTATAAGTGAAAGAGAGTCGAGGTAGTCCTGTCAGTGCAGGGAATGTTTATTGTGCAAATATGAGCATGACACAACAGGATATAGGATTTAAGCCATGGGACCCTCTGCAAGTGCAAATATTAGTGATTTCACACCATGACTAAGTCCTATCCAGAACACATCAACTAGCAGACCTGAGCTTCTCATATGGCACAACGTAAGTGTTAACTTATCTCTCTGTAGGGAGGGAAATGTAGGATTACAAAGCAGAGTTCAGGTGAATGGCCTTTCTTGTAATACAAGGATGGCTTGAGTCTCCAGGACAGGAGCTACACTTGGAGTGTCCATTTGTCCTGGCCCACAGAGGGGAACCGCTTCTCTCTACCGTGTCCATATGTCATAATAGGGTATATGGACAAGGGTTGGCTTCATGGGACAACCCCATTAGAAAGGTAATCCATTCCCGACCACCTTACGTATTTATACGTCAGTGGTCAGGACTTTAAATATGGCGCCCACTTGCGTGTGCAGCATGCGCCGTAGCTGCCGGGTCCCTGCTGTTTTAAACAGAAGGAACCCGGGGCTAATGTCTGCGACTGAGGGCAACGTCAATCAAGTAATTTTTAACCCTTCAGAGTGTGTGTGTGCGGCAGCCCCTGTACTCAGGAGTGGTACAGGGCTGCCTCACATTGGTTCCTAGGGACACAGTGTAATTCTAATGAACTCCAATGGTAATGCTTTGAAGTCTATTAGAGAAGCAGTCTGATGGTTGCTCCGTATAGTATTACAACAAAGTTTTATGCGAATCTACTTCAGATGAAGCATCCGAAGTCGATTCGCTCATCTCTAATCACGGGCAACAAAATATACAAATTACCCTCCAGGGGAGGACCCCCCTTCATAACGGAAACTGGACGGATCCCTTTTGCAGCACATCAGTGTCGGACTGGGGTACTTAGGACCCCCAGTGTAACTGATTCTGGGGGCCCACCTTAAGGCTCCTGCACACAAACTTATTTTTTGTCCATGTTCACTTCACTTAAATGGGGCCGCAAAAAAAATAAAAAATACTCCGTGTCTGTATGTCCACATGGACGTTCTGCAAAATGATAGAAAATGTCCTATTATTGTCCACATTACAGACAAGGATAGGACTGTTCTGTCCCACATAATGTGGAATGCACACACCCGGTATCCATGTTTTGCGGATCCGCAATTTGCAGACTGCAAAACATCCAACGGTCGTGTTCATGAGCACTTACAGTGATAACAGAAATATTAAAGATAAAGTATGATGGCAGACACTCACAGCAAAATGCACAAACATACATGTGGCAGGATTTACACATATATACGGATATCCTGTACTTAAAGGGATTCTGTCACCTCACTTTAGCCTATAGAGCTGCAGACATGCACGGCTAGATCGCCACTAGCATGTCCGCAATATACCTGTCCCATAGCTCGGTGTGCTTTTACTTTGTTTATTGATATATAAATTTGCTTGTTAAGGTGGGCTGTACTAACCGTTCTGGCGCCCAGCCACGCATCCCCCCCCCCCCGTGACGGAGCGCAGCACCGCCTGCGTCCGCCGAATCTCCTTCTTGCTCTCAGTGAGATCGCCGTAAATCTCGCTATGCGCGAGATCGCGCATACGCAGTTCCAACATAGTGCTCCTTCCCTGTGCTGGCATCAGCCTCAGGAAAGGAACTGTGCATGTGCGAGCTCACACATCGCAAGATTTACGGCGATCTCACTAAGAGCAAGGAGGAGATTCGGCGGAAGCAGGCGGTGCTGGGCTCCTTAACGGGGGAGGGGGGGGGTGTGGCTGGGCACCAGAACGGTTAGTACAGTCCCTTGGGCACCTTCACACGTGAATTTACATATCAATAAAATCATTTTTTAAACAAAAAAAAAGCAAACAGAACTATGGGACAGGTATATTGCGGACAAGCTAGCAGCGATCTAGCTGTGCATGTCCGCAGCTCTATAGGCTAAAATGAGGTGACAGAATCTCTTTAAGTCAGTTAGAAACTCATTGGACCGATGTGGCACACAAGACACTTATACATGGCTCACATGCCACTGATGAATATGTCACATACTGCACATACACCACTGATACATAGATCATATATAGCATACACCAATCACACATAGGAAACACGTAATGAACACACCAAGACATTCATGTCTAACCCTATCTTAAAGGGGTGGTCTCACATCAGCAATTGGCATTTATCATGTAGAGAAAGTTAATACAAGGTACTTACTAATGTATTGTGATTGTCCAAATTGACTCTTTTCCATCACATTATACACAGCACGTATCCATGGTTTTGACCACTCTGCAATCCAGCAGCGGTGGCCGTGCTTGCACATTATAGGTAAAGGTGTTGGCCTATGATAATTTCCAGCCTATCCCTATAGCGCAGGCATGTCCAAACTGTGGCCCTCCAGCTGTTGCAAAACTACAACTCCCAACATGCCCTAATAGCTTGTAGGCTATCCAGGCATGCTGGGAGTTGTAGTTTTGCAACAGCTGGAGGGCCACAGTTTGGAAATGCCTGCTATAGTGTGTAAGCACCGCTGCTGGATTACACAGTGGTAATAACCACGAATACGTGCTGTGTATAATGTGATGGGAAGGAGGCAATATGAACAATTACAATACATTAGTAAGTGCCTTGTATTAACTGTATGATAAATGCCATTTACTGAAGTGAGACCACCCCTTTAAGCATAAATGTCTGGTACGAAATTTACCAAATCTTAACCTCCTCATATTGTACATAATCTACATTATAAATTAAAAGGGTTGTCCTTAATTACCTATGGCCTATCTACAGGATAGGTGATAAAAATCAGATTGCTGGGGTCTGACTGCTGGAACACCCACTGATCATGAAAAAAAGGGGTCCTTAGACATTCAATTACATGACTCCTGGGATGGAAGATTCTCTGGCTCACTGAGCCACCTAACCCCATATACCCCAATGAGGACAGGACCACACGATTTGGTATAAAAGGCCGTATCTTAATTTTATTAACCAAATAAATTACCAAGTATTGTACATACCAACAGTAAAATACAAAACCAGGCCAATATAAACCAAACATTATTCCCACAACAATCCAACTTAATCCACCATCAAACCAACATGTAACTTTCTTTGAACTGAAGGGATCCTAGAAAGGCAATCCAATTAACCAGATTCGCCCCTCGCAAACCTCCTCACATGATCCAGGTTTAATCCAGCTTTTACCTTCGGCCGCAATCTCCGACCCGAGGGCACCAACTCTTGAAATTAAACCCATGCCAGGCTATTAGCCCAAACAGGATCCCCCAGCTTGCCATTCACCACAACATCCTAGATGCACGCCGCAAGAGATATAGCCATGCACCTAGTCCCAGTTTTGCCTCCCAGGATCCCTCTTTTAACCTGCTCGCTACGACAAGAGCAGAACAGCCAAGCCACCTTCTGTTAAACAGTAAACTGGTGGGTGGGCAACTTCCTTCCCTCAGATCAAACTGCCTGCAAACTCCTCCCCCAAAACCCTTAAATCTATGGCAAAAATACTACTCCTCCCCCCACAAATCCCCTCCCATCACCTAACCTTGCCCTACCATTAACCCTGTGTGCCATCACCTTTCACCATAGTCAAGCTGCATTTTGCTACGGCTGCGCCCCGCTCCATTGCTTTTCTTACCGTCAATCTATATACACAAGGGTCTTAAAGAGGACCTTTCATCAGGGTAAAAAATGTGTACCAAGTATGCTGACATGTAGAGCGGTGCCCAGGGATCTCCCTGCACTTACTATTATCCCTGGGCGCCGCTCCGTTCGCCCCGTATAGGCTGCGGTATCTTCTGGGACTTGGTTATACTGGGAGGAGCCTAGTATCACTTGGTTATACTAGGCGTATCCCAGGCTGTAGCGCTGGCCAATCGCAGTGCACAGCTCATATCCTGGGAGTTTTTTTTTCTCCCAGGCTGTGAGCTGAGCGCTGCGATTGGCCAGCGCTACAGCCTGGGATACGCCTAGTATAGCCAAGTGATACTAGGCTCCTCCTAGTATAACCAAGTCCCAAAAGATACTGCAGCCTATACCGGGCGAACAAAGCGGCGCCCAGGGATAATAGTAAGGGAGATCCCTGGGCACCGCTCTACATGTCAGCATACTTTGTACACGTTTTTTACCCTAATGAAAGGTCCTCTTTAAGATAACGTTCCCTTGATCATGGAGGTCACAGCAGTCAGACCCCCATCAGACACTTATCACCTGTCCTGTCATAGCTGTTGGACCTTTTTACATTCCCTATCCTTAAAGGTTTTCTTTGGGTGTAAAAAATTAAATTAAAAATCTGGCCCAAATTATGTGTCAAACTAAAATAGAAATGCTCGCCTGTTAAAGGGCCTGTGTCCACTTTTCTAGTTGTCCTATATCCACAGGATCAGGGATAATTAAGTGATCCGTTGATCCGCGGTGGTCTGAACGATGGAGCCCCCACTGATCCCCCTTCTTGATTGAGCAGCAGGGCATATGTGTGGCCTGCCACACCATCAAAAAGGGGGAACAGGACCCGTTCCTGGGATCAGTGGGGGGGAGGTGGGGCCGCAGAATCGGAAACAAACCCTTTAAATTATCTACCACTCCACCACCAGTATCTCTTTACACGGCAGCAGTGATGCCTGTAAATACAGAATATCATCACTACCATTATGTAAACCATACGTGTCAATACTGGAGAATGTGCAGAAGTTTTCAGTCATAAGTCCAAACCCCTTTGCATGTCATAACCTTTAAAAGCCTAAGCAAAGGCGCTTGAGGAGCAATGTGAGCAAAGGGCACAAATGGACAGTCATAACTGAAACAGAGGCATTTGGGTCATCTGAGGCAGGGTGCTTGTTCACACAACCGTATGTGTTTTGCGGTCTGTTTTTCACAGATCCGTTGTTCCGTATTTTGTATCCGTAGTGTTTCCGTTGCGCTACCGTTCTGTATTTCTGCAAAACATCTCCGTATGCGATCCGTTTTCGTGGATTGCAAACGGAAACAGAAAATTTGTAATCTTTACTCTAATGTATTGTAATGTTTGTAAACAGTAAACACATGGGCAAAGTGGGCATGGATCTGCAAAATGCGGACCCATTGACTTGAATGGTGCCACTGAAAGTGATTTTCGGACAATAATAGGACTGAACTCAAAATGTTGCGGAAAGGAAATATAGAAACGGAATGCGCATGGAGTACCTTCCATTTTTTTTGCAGACCCATTGAAATGAATGAAAATACTTTCATGTGCATGAGCCCTAAGGGCTTGTTCACACAAATGTGCAATGTTTTGCGGTCCGCATATTGCGGATCCACAAAACACGGATGCCGCCCGTGTGCCTTCTGCAATTTGCGGAACAGAACGGAAGGCCCTTTATAGAAATGCCTATTCTTGTCCGCAAAACGGCCAAGAATAGGACATGGCTTATAATTTTTGCGGAACCACGGAACGGAGCAACGGATACGGACAGCACACGGAATGCTGTCCGTATCTTTTGCGGCCCCATTGAAGTGAATGG
This sequence comes from Bufotes viridis, assembly GCA_033119425.1. Classification (NCBI taxonomy): domain Eukaryota; kingdom Metazoa; phylum Chordata; class Amphibia; order Anura; family Bufonidae; genus Bufotes; species Bufotes viridis. The sequence continues at coordinate 533,318,646 of CM065590.1, read as the reverse complement.
GTCCGCACCCGACCTTCAAAAAAAATGCGGCTCGGATGGGGAACCAAACCACGGTCGTGTGAATAAGCCCTAAAAGTGGGGATCCTGGAGCAGGGGTAACTAGAGAAGAGGCAATATTAGCGGTGCATTTAGAGTGGGGGCATCTGGAGCTGGGGCATTTATGGGGGCGCAACTAAAGCAGAGGCATTGGGGGGACCTAGGGCAGAGTCCCTCCAATGCCACTTTGAACTCTGCAGAGAGAAGCACACATACACAGATCTGAGTATACTATAAACAAATCCCCTATTTCCCCCTTACAGTCTCCTACAGCTCACTACTGTCACCCACCTGAGAAATCAGCCCAGCACAGCAGAGGAGTCCTTCTCTCCAGCAACCTAAGTTTTCTGACAGCAGGGAGGGCAGGAGGATGGCCAGACATGTTCTCTCCTCCTTCACTGCCAGCCGCCGGGACATTTAGAAGATACTGTGGGGCCTCCTGTACAATTTACACCAGTAGGAGGCTGCATCACTGTGCGATACTGCAACCTAGTGGCTAAAATAATTATCTCTCCTGAGAAACAAGAGAAATATTTACTCCTCCGCTTTATCTCCAGGCGCAGGAGACTGGGGGCCTACCGAGGAATCCCCCGCCTCCCCGGTAGGCTAGTCTGAGCCCATAGACTTCTATTATTACGGAATAAACAACAGAATGCCTCTAAAAGCATTCCGTTATGCATTCTGTCATAGAATTGAGTTATGGTCCGTGGTAACGGAATCCATAACGCAATTAGCCTTTAACAGTAAACGAAGCGTGAACAAATTTCGTAACCTGAAATTCACTCATCTCTAATTGTAATCATACTGAGAGACTGGTCAGTTTTACTGCATAGGAAACACTGTAAAAACAAAAAAAAAATTATAATTCCAACACATTAGGAATTTTCCCCCCGCTTCCCACTACATTGTGTGCAACTGTAAATGGCGTCATTAGAAAGTACAACTGGTCCTGCAAAAAACAAGCCCTAATAAGGCTATGTCAATGGAAAAATAAAAAAGGGTATGGCTTTGGAAAGGCAGGGAGTAAAAAACAAAAATGAGAGAAAAAAAAAAAAAGTATATATATATATATATATATATATATATATATATATATATATATATAAATGGAAAATTGTCCTGTCATTAAAGGGTTAAAGAAATCGCTAAATAAAAGATCTCACAGATGTGTGCCCCATCTTTCATGCCATTGGGATTGTCTAGCGCTACCTGTTAAAAGCAACAGGGTCCTTAAAGTTGTTTCATGTTCATCTAGATGCCTTGGTTATTTCCTAGAATTGCTTTTCCTTCCAGATATTTTGTACATTGCTCGGTTTTATGGGATCTGTAGTTCCACAATTGTATCTCGTTTTGGTCTAGAAGGTTTTCTGTATATTCTGGGATCTGTCTCTACCTCGTTTGTTTGAGCCTTGATTGTTGCGATGCTGTATTGTCCAAGCTGATTTGCTCTCCTCAGATAGGGTCAGTCCAGTATTGGTCTGTTTCTGCTCACTGTCATTCGTCGTATACCTGCCATCAACTCGACTGGTGGATCATCTTCTCTTTCCATGACTTTCAGCATTAGGTTTCAGTCATCCACTGGTGAGTTTGTTTTCTGCCAGCGCTGATGTGCGTTTCATATATAATGTTCTTGTGACCTTCTGGCTGTTGCGCAGTTCAGCCCTACTGTAAGTCACGTGGGTATCAGAGCAATAGTTAGGACATGAGAAAGGCGAATACTATAGGTGAAGTCCAGTTCCGTGGTCTTCTGTACAATCGGTGTTATTAAACAGTCCCACAGAATTTGCATGTTTGGCTTGTGAGGTGTAATATAGCTCAATGCTGACTATTATCTGTAGTCCAATGGTCATCGAGAGTATGGGACTCACTGGGGGGGGGGGGGGGGATATATCAAGACTGGCGAATCCAAGTGTGCCAATAATTCCAGTCCTGCATTATCAGCATGATGACCAGTGTGGTAGCTATAGCAGAAGAGGCTCCTTTGGGGCCCAAACTCAGAAGGGGCTCTCACTCAGCAGGAGGACTAAAAGATATTATTGTCAGACAGGGTCAGACTGGCCCACCAGAGTATAAGAGGATCCTCCAGGGCCCTTAATGTCCTGTAGGCACAGAGGGTTGCCTCTCAGAATCATTTCTTCTGGTGGGCCCAATGGACTTCAGTCTGAAACATTTCTGAGGGCCCCCTCAACAGTATCAGGGCTCATGCACACAACCGCAGGGCCGCTGTATGTGGACGAAGGACCCATTAACCTGAATGGGGTCTGTGATCCGCACCACAAAAAAGCAGTGCATGCTCTACGTTTTTAAGGTGCGGAGGCATGGACAGAAACCCCACGGAAGCACTCTGTAGCGCTTCCATGGCGTTCCGTGCCTCCGTACCAAGCACAGCTCCTATGTAATGTAAGGCGATGTGCTTGGCATACTATGAAGTGATTGCAAGGCTCAGCCAGTTGGCTAGAGTGCCAGGAGTTGCACCTCCTCCCATCAGATATTGATAACCGATCCTGTGGCTAGGCCATCAATATTTAATCCCCAGAAAATTCCTTTAACATACACCTTCTACATCTGCACACGAAGGAACCTGCCATCTAGTACTGCCCATCACCAAATCAATGACCCAACCGGAGCCAAAATACTGACCACTTCCCACAGGGCTCAATGTACGCAGGACACAGAACTGCATCCAAGTAAACATCAACCTAACAAAAGTATAATGAAAAGCTCTACTTACAGTGTGAGGCCCACAGCACGCAGCGTCTTTCACTGTCCTAACCATCGCTCATCAGAGTTCTCCGGTTTTAGGTAGAATCTGACTGAATGTATTCTCTGCATTGTTAGAAGAGGTCCAGGCCATCTGCCACCCACTTCCTGAGCTCATGGATAAACGGGGGATTGTTTGGCCTGGAACACAGCACCGCTATGCATGCTTTTTCCATTAATGAATATAAATGACTGGCCTCTACTACATTAGCATAGTTTTCATATAGCGTATAGATATAAAATTCCAGCCTTCATCTGGCCAAATAAAGGGCATCTGTCAGCAGATTTGTACCTATGACACCGGCTGACCTGTTACATGTGCGCTTGACAGCTGAAGGCATCTGTGTTGGTCCCATGTTCATATGTGTGCGCACTGCTGAGAAAAATGATGTTTAATATATGCAAATGAGCCTCTAGGAGCAACGGAGGGAGTTGTGGTTACACCTAGAGGCTCTGCTCTCTCTGCATTTTATTGACAGAGCCAGGCAGTTTAAGTGTCATCACTCCTAGCCCTATCAAAGTGCAGAGGGTGCAGCAGTTGAAGACAGACCTGAGTAACTTCAAGTGTAACTGTAACGCCCCGGTTGCTCCTAGAGGCTCAGTTGGAGTTGCATATATTAAAACATAATCTCAGCAATGCGGGCACATATGAACATGGGACCAACACAGATGCCTTCAGCTGCCAAGTGCACATGGAACAGGTCAGCCGGTGTCATAGGTACAGATCTGCTGACATTTTCACACACACCCCCATTAGGGTATTCTGAGCAAATAAAGGTGGTTCCCCCGATTTAAGATCCTTCTCTCTTAAAGGGGTTTTCCAGGAGGAGAATATTAATGATCTATTCTCAGGATAAGTCATCGATATCTGATTGGTGGGGGTCCGACCACTGCCACCCCTGCTGAAGAGGCCACAGTGCTCCGGTGAGCCCAAGTTAATCACTGGACTAATGGAAATAAACAAGTTTAATCAAAATTTGAAATTTTTTCCAATTATAAGAATTTTTAGCATATTTAACATATAAAATTTTATTTAACATATAAAATGTTACTAATAAAAAATACAAAAGATCTGTCCACAGATAGGAACAGGGGAGAACAGGACAACCATGTCCCTACTGCCCTGCAGTGTAAACAGGATGAACGCTCTTTACTCATCAGATAAATCAGGCTATAATAATCCGTGCCCCCAGAGGAGAGAAACAGAGGGGATTCCCTATTAACAGGGAACATCTTCATTGGCAAGCGCTCACAGAGAAGGCTCTTCTTGCTGTGCGAGTATCTGGGAGCTCAGATGCTTGGAGTTTCTCCTTATTAGCGGCAGATAATTAGGCGAAGCAGAAGAAAAACATGGAGCTTCCCAGAACGCCAGAAATATCTGGTAATACTAGTCCATAATTAGAAATTAGAAAGTGAATAGAGTTCTCTCAGGGAAGAGGGGGACATCTATGAAAATGGTGCACAGTGCGACTAGTGACTCGATATCAACGCCAAAGCCCAACGACGTACACAGCAACGCATTTCCGTGAACTTCTAACAGTAAAATACAATTCTGCTCATATCTGTATTTCGGTGACCGCACTGTGTATACACGTGATAGGGACATTTACTCGTGTGACTCCATGTAGACCAGGGGTGCACAACCTTTTCTGGTTGGGGGCCACATTGTCAACCTGAACCAATTCCAAGGGCCGAAAATAAAACTTAAAGGGGTATTACCAACTGAAATACTGTATTTTTGGCATATTGAACATACAGTATATACTATAAATGTCTAGTTACAGTTCTAGGACTCCCATCTAATAGGAGAATACATGAAAGATACATGTAAGAAGCCATAAGACATAGACCTACATGGCTTTTACCAGATGTTTGGGGGCCGCACAGAATGGTATCGAGGTTGCAGCATGTGGCCCCCGGGCGCAGGTTGTGCACCTCTGATGTAGACCATGTAAGATGCACCAAAATGTGGCATGTTACTGGTGCATAATGATGCCTCAAAGTTTAGACCAATTCATGAAGCAGATGCCCCATAAAGACTAATCCACTGCGCCTAGCTCACCTATTTTAGTTTTACAGCTTTGCTTTTAAGAAAGGGATGAGGCTTAAAGGGGTTGTTAAGATTTTTTTTTTAACTTGTCACCAGCGATGTCACTATCAAACTGTTCACATAGATGTGGTTCACCTGGTTAACACACTGTTGAGTCTCCATTCCGGAGTTACGATTAGGTCTTTGGTGCAATGAGGGCGTCACCATTGCTCTCGGTGCACCCAAGCTCTGCTCCTTTCTGTGACCAGCCCCTCCCTGGCTGCTTTCAGTGGCAAAGGGTGACCCTCGCTTCCGCATGTCCTGCAGCATAAGAACATTGCTTGATTTGACATCATGTTTAGTGTTCTCTATAAAAAGCCCAAAAATATTTCGTATAAAACTGACAGGAGGAGAATATTACATTTCTATTATCCATACTTTCGTATCGTTTCAAGATTATAATAAAGAGGGTTTCTGGGAAAGCAATAGCAACAATCCATCCTCTGGATAGGTCATTAGGATCTGATCGGTGGGGGTCCGACTCCTGACACCCCGTCAGCCAGCTGCTTGAAGAGGCTGCAATGCTCTAGTGAGCACTGCAGTCACCTCACAGCTTACCAAGCACAGCGCCATACACTGTATAGTGGCTATGCTTGGTATTGCAGCCCAGGCCATTCACTTGAATGGGACTCAGCACATAGGTCATGTGACTGATGAATGTGACATCTCTGGCCTAGTAAGCAGCCGCAGGGCTCAGTGGAACTCCGCAGCTTCTTCAAACTGTTGATCGGCATAGGAGTCAGGCCCCACTGATCAGATATTGATTATTCTGAGCATAGGTTGTATATATTGTACTCCTGGAAAACCCCTTTAAGAATTTAGGGACTGTCTAATGTTGCATGTGGCCACAGTGGACCCGCACAATCTGATATTAATCACGTTACCTGTTGATGGGTGATAAATGGGTTATCCCACAAAAATGATTTAACGCAAAAAAAAATAAAAAATGTATTCACTCCTGTGTTTGGCTCAAAACACACACGTATCAGAGAGTCTATGGCGAGCTTAGTTTTACTAGTCAGCCCAACAAGCAAAGGGTACAACTGAAAATCAATCAAGCTTTATCTAATGTCATTTTATAAAGAAGTCCTCCGGCACCTAAGTGTACCTGTGCAATTAAACAGGAGTCCTTGTCTAAATATATGGCTTATACTCCAGCATTTAACAATTGATGACACATCCCTATGATAGGTCATTAATATCAGATTGGTGAGGGTCAGATATCCTACACCTCTGCCGATCCGCTGTTCTGCAGTAGCTCCGGCACTGGAACTACACTGCTCTGTCCACCATGTAAAGGATAGAGCCATTTACAGCAGCACTGCTCCCAGTGAATGGGAACAGTGCTGCAGTAATCAGTTCTGTCCACTACACAGTGCATGGAGCTGTGTAGATCCAAGGCAGACTTCCAGTGCTGGGGCCAGTCTGCAACAGCTGATCATCAGGAGAGCTAGGTGTCGAACCTTTGCCAATCAGATACTAATGGTCCACCAAGAGGACGAGAACAGGCAATTCTATTATGAAAATGCGGCATTCACACATCAGTAATTTTCCATGGGCTGTGGGTCCGTGGCGATACCACGGAAACATGTCCTATTTTGTCCATGATTACGGGTTCCTCACACACATTATAGTCTATGGGTCTGTGAAAACCACAGACACAACATGAATGCCATCCATGTTTGGTCCGTGGTTTTCAGGGAGCATTGGTAGTAGATGCTCTGAAAACTACGGTAGTTTTCAGCCATGGAATATGAATGACACATGGAGGGCAAAAAACTAACACATGGACCTAACACGGATTCTTCACGGATGAACCACTGAGCAGCTTGTCATCATGGACACAAACGTGCGAATGAGGTCTTATAGGGACAAAAAGTGAACCGTATCATATACGTCATCATGTGGACCACAGAACTAGAAAAAGCCTGACAAAATGAAATCATCATGTCCATTCAACCAAGCGATGGAAACTACTGTGCTGCCACGTAGTGACCCCCCTGTATAGCCTCTATTATCTGAACTTCATCAGTCTGAAAGGCAATTGTTCTCCGGCCAGCCTGCAGTCAATAGGCCATCATGTCATCTCCCCCTTTCTCTGGGCCCTGGGCAGCATTACCCCGGGTCTCTGTAACATCAGGGGATGTCCACATAACCTCTTGTGAAGCCGATACAATTGTGCTTCATTGAAAAACTTATCTGAAAACACATATCTGTCCATAATAATACTGGGTCAGAAAACGTCTACAATGTAGAGATCCTCTGCATAGACTGGGACCGGATAACGCTGCCGTCTACACTATTGCAGTCCTGGTCTTGGCCGTCACTGCAGCACTTCTAAGGAGCTGCAGTCCTATTACAAGTCAGATGTTGCCGGGCCCTTGTGCAGTGACACACTGATGGTTCATGTTCCTTCAGGTTTCCATGGGTTAACGCTAGCCTGTCCATGGACACCTAACAGAGGTAAAAGGTCAGCTAGGGTTACGTGCAATCAATTCAAATAAAAGCAAGTGTTAGTACCTGCTCCCTGCTATTGCTTTCTATAGACACCTATGTGGGCACCAATCAGGGGATGCTCATTAAGTTGTACCATGCAGATGGCAGAGAACAACTCGCCTGGCATCGTCCATAGGGAAAGCACGGAAAACACACATTATTAGGTTGCGCTCCCCTGCCGCGGCTTATACTCACAGACATATGGCTGTAGGTGCGGATCCTATGCTGGGAAGATGCCTGGATGCCCTGCGCTCATGCTGGCCAGCTCATTACACACAGAGGGGAGCTGATAATGTCTCTGGAACAGATCAGGCTGCTTAACTTTGGAAGCCAGGGCCGGGAGCAAACCGGTTCTTTGTCATTATCCTGGAAAAAAAAACACCTCTCCAGAATACTAAATTGTGATGGGCTGAAACTGACGCAAATCTAAACCAACCAGGTGCCTGGATGCTCTTAAGGACGCCCCTCCTGATATCTACTGCAACCGCTTTGGAAAGAACAGGATAGGGATCCCGGCTATTGTGCATGTTAAAGCCTGGAGATGTCACTGAAACGTCTCGCTGACCAAATAAGAGGAGGGCATGGAGAAGAAGCAGCCAATGGTAACACCAGCCCTGATTTCAGAGCCACCTTAAATATCAGAGCTGCTACTGCATGCTGGGATCGTGGAGTTGGCAGTGCTACCTTAAATATCTGCTCAGCTACTGCATGCCGTGCATTCAGAGTGACCGTGCTTCATGAAAGGTCTGTGCGGCTGCTGGATGTTACGTGTGGAGATGGCATCTTGTTACATTTCATATCAGTGTAAATACTGGATGCTGCGCTTACATGTGGCGGTGCTATCATAAAGATCTGTGAGGCTACACTATATAAGAGCTAGTGGTGGTGGTGCTACCATAAAGATCTGTGAAGCTACACTATACAGAAGCTAGAGGTGGCGGGGCTAGTGGGCTACTGTAAAGATCTGAGGCTACGTTTTACAGAAAGTAGAGGTGGCGGTGCTACCGTAAAGATCTGTGAGGCTACACTATATAAGAGCTAGAGGTGGCGATGCTACCTTAAAGATCTGTGAGGCTACACTATACAGAAGCTAGAGGTGTCAGGGCTACTGTAAAGATCTGAGGCTACGTTTTACAGAAAGTATAGGTGGCGGTGCTACCATAAAGATCTGTGAGGCTACACTATATAAGAGCTAGAGGTGGCGGTGCTACCATAAAGATCTGTGAGGCTACACTATATAAGAGCTAGAGGTGGCGATGCTACCAAAAAGATCTGTGAGGCTACACTATATAAGAGCTAGAGGTGGCGGTGCTACCATAAAGATCTGTGAGGCTCCACTATACAGAAGCTAGAGGTGGCGGTGCTACCATAAAGATCTGTGAGGCTACACTATATAAGAGCTAGAGGTGGCGGGGCTACCATAAAGATCTGTGAGGCTACACTATATAAGAGCTAGAGGTGGCGGTGCTACCGTATAAAGATCTGTGAGGCTACACTATACAGAAGCTAGAGGTGGTGGGGCTACTGTAAAGATCTGAGGCTACGTTTTACAGAAAGTAGAGGTGGCGGTGCAACCGTAAAGATCTGCGAGGCTACACTATATAAGAGCTAGAGGTGGCAGTGCTACCATAAAGATCTGTGAGGCTACACTATATAAGAGCTAGAGGTGGCGGTGCTACCATAAAGATCTGTGAGGCTACACTATATAAGAGCTAGAGGTGGCGGTGCAACCGTAAAGATCTGTGAGGCTACACTATATAAGAGCTAGAGGTGGCGGTGCTACCATAAAGATCTGTGAGGCTACACTATACAGAAGCTAGAGGTGGTGGGGCTACTGTAAAGATCTGAGTCTACATTATTTAGAAGCTAGAGGTGGCGGTGCTACTGTAAAGATCTGCGAGGCTACACTATATAAGAGACAGATGTTGCGATGCTACCATAAAGATCCTTACGCTACACTATATAGCAGCTAGAGGTGGCGATGCTACCTTACATATCAGGGTAATCACAGTTTGTTGTGGCAGGTGCAGCGCTTGCTTTTTTTGTGTGCATTGTATGGTTACAGTGCAGTGCTGCCTATATATATATATATATATATATATATATATATATCTACACACATACAGTACATAACATATATACACACACAGTACATAGATACATGTATACATACATACAGCACAAGAAGATAGATATACACATATACAGCACATAAGAGATACAAGAGCTGAAGAGCAGTTAAGCGCTGGGACTTGCTGGCCCTTGTAGTCCACCCAATAGTAGCCACAGTCTATATAAGTGAGCGCACATAAGCAATCAATAGCGTTTCTCACCACCAGGCAGTACGAAATTGCAGTCAGTTGCGACCAAGCTCTAACTGCAGATTTTCGGCACAGACGATAAAAGTAGATACAGTTACACCTGATGCTGCATCATACCTTTTTTTTTTCTTTAAAAAAGTTTGTCAATTATTTGGGGAGCGAGTGCAGCCAGTCACTTAATTATAACTAAGTGGGCGCAGTAAATGCCACAGACGTGTCTGTAGTAAGTAATCCATACAGTTCATCGTCTGGTTGAACAATTTTATTTTACAGTTTTTTTTTCCTGATTCTTTATATTTGAATGCACATATAAGTTGGATAAGACATAAATCTGTCACAGGTGCCAAGTTCCCACTTCATTCACCAAGTAAATTCTTAAAAGCATTGTCTTGTTGAGTGTATTCTGTAGAAAGGGATTAGAACAATTTTTTAAAAACCTCTTTATATATTAGTTGTACAGAATCCAATCATTGACTATTTGTGCACAGTAGGCTGCCCCCCACCACAACTTTAAAATGTTTGGAAGGTGGAAGGGTCCCACTTCCAAACATAAAACCCAGACCTTGTCCTCCGAAAGTAAGAACGTGGCTAGTAGCAGTGGCACAGGTCATGTAGGCAGTACCAGTAGTAGTAGGCCACAGTTGCCCCAGGCTCCCGAAAGGCGCAACATTATCCTAAAGGAGAAAGTAGATGAGATTGTGGACTGGATGGCTCACTCCTCCTCTCAGTCACAGCAGGATGACGTGCCTTCTGAGCGAACAATACCTTGGAGCCAGGAGTCAGAGTGGTCCTCCTTCTCCTCCTCCTTTCAACCCCAAAGCCTGTCATTTAGGTCATCTGTGTCTACACTGCCCTCTCCTAGTGGTACACTTTATCATTTTTTTTAAACCTAAGAAGAGGCCACCGAACTCCACCGCACACTGTGGCAGATCCAAATACTCTGCTGGACTTCCAGAGTCAAAACGGTCTGCTGTTACACCACGTGGTCGACGACGTTCCAACTTGCTGGAATTCGACATTGCACATGCTAGAAAGGCTCTATGAGAAGCATTACTTTGTCATGCACCTAATCAAATATAGGGTACGTGTCATTTCGACATCCGGCAATGGAAGCTGGTCTGAGATGCCTGTAGCGTGCTGAAGCTCTTGGAAGAGCCCACAAAATTCTTAAGCAGGGACAGCTGCAGCCTCAATGACCTCATTTCCATTATATTTGTGTTAGGAAAAAACACTGACGCTCATGCAGCAGGGGACGAGGGGAATAGAAAGGTCATCTGGCGAGTTTTGCTGTGTGCGCTGTTGGGGAGCCCCGAGGAGAAAGTTCTATGGAGGAGCAGGAGGAGAATGAGGAGCATCAGCTAGAGAAGGGGGAGGAGGAGGACAAGAAAGAAGAGACCGCGTTGGAGGAGCAAGTACTGGCTTCTCGGGCACGATGACCAGGATGGCAAGCTGTATGCTCAATTGCTTACGTACTGACAGGTGTATCATACATATGAAGCAGACTCACGATTACTGGATAGCCATGTTTCTAGACCCACTGTCACAGGGAGACGGCGGCGCGCTCTCCCTTCGCAGCTCCCCCGGCATCCCGCGCACATAGCGGAGCGAGGACGCGGTCGGCATCCTAGTCTCCATGGGGACCAGTGGGCGGGGGGACCCGGCCGCGCACGTCTCCTACGCGTGGCCGGCATCCTCCGTCCCCTAGACAACGAACAGGATCTGAGCGCTGATAATGATTTGGTGCTCAGCTGTGTTATGCGTAATACGAGTCACGTGACGCTGGCCACGTCACATGACTCACCTGTTGAGATTATTTAAACAGGCAGCCTGCTGGCCACAGGTTGCCTGTGATTGGTCTTGCTACCCTCACCAGCCTTCTGTATATTGAGACCTTGTTTGTCTTAACCTCGGCTTTGCTACCTCCTTTTGGTATTTACGTGTCCTCTTGGCTTCTGACCTCGGATTATCTTGACCACGTTATTGTATTCTCCTTGTATACCTGATTAACCTGGTTTTGACCCTAGCTTCCTTGATTCTGTTTACAGTCTTTTTCATCCTTAGGCCCCTGCACGTAACTAAGCTAGGGACCGTCACCAAGTTGTACGCAGTCAGTTAGGACAGGCTGTGCAAATAGGTAGGGATAGAGGTGCGGGTGGATATTAGGGCTGCACTCTTCCCTTCCCTATGTGACACCCACACTATACCTCCAATGAAAGGGAGGAGAAATTAGCTTACTATCAGGAAACACTGTATACGAATCTTGCCAATAAAGACTTGCCAAAAAAATTAAAAAAACAGTTGCTATGTTTATATATTAGAGACAGAAAGAGTTATTTACTGTGACTTCATGTTTCTGGATGTCATATAACAGTTATATATTGTGTTCACAGAAGCAGAAAAGATAATATGCCTTTAAAGGGGTTGTCCAGGTTCAGAGCTGAACCCAGACATATCCCCATTTTCACCCAGGCAGCCCCCCTGACTTGAGCATCGGAGCAGTTCATGCTAGTCCAGATACTGAGGAAGAAAAGAAAGTATCGGTATTCTCTTGCAGAGTGAAGAAAGGTGAAAGCAACGACACACCAATGGTTGTACCAGTGTGTATTTCAAATCCTAAAAGGAGGAACAAGAAGGTATACGCCTATGCGCTACTGGATGCCCAGAGTGACGTCACCTTTATTGATCAAGAAATCTGCAAGAAATTACAAATGGCTACAGAACCAGTGAAGCTCAAACTCACCACAATGACGGGAACACATTAGTGAACAGTCAAAGGGTCAAAAGGACTGAGAGTTAGAGGACTTCATTGAATCTTCACATTAGATCTACTTCCAGCTTATACAAAAGACGATATACTCTAGATCGAGATCGTATACCTACTTTTAAAACAGCCAATAAATGGGAGGACCTGTCATAGCTCATGAAATGTCCCCGCTGAAGGAGTTTGGTGTTGGACTGTTGATAGGTTACGATTTTCCCGAAGCCTTGGTACCACGAAAGGTAATCACAGGAGGAAAGGGTGAACCCTACGCTGTTCAAACTGATTTAGGATGGGGTGTTGTTGGAGGAAAACAGCAGATTGCAAACACAAGACAGGTGACAGGATTGTGTCATCGGATATCTGTCCAAGAGTTACCAACCGTAAATCCAGCGAAAGTAATCAAGATCCTTAAATCTGATTTTGAAGACATAAGTTCTAAAGAAAAGAGTGTATCCCAAGAAGACAAAGTTCATACATACTCTAGAAGAAAGCATTCAGCAGAATCAACAAGGTCATCTTGAAATGCCCTTACCATTTAGGAAACGGCCTTGTCTGCCAAATAACAGATCTTGCCCTAGCAAGGTTAAAATGTTTGAAGAAAAAGATGGGAAGAGATCCCAAATGCAAGAAGGATTATTTAAAATTCATGGAAGGCATCCTCAAAGAAGGACATGCAGAGAAAGTCAATAGTCGACCTGCAGATAGAGAAGTGTGGTACATCCCACAGCAAGCAGTTTACCACTCAAGAAAACCAGATAAGATTAGAGTAGAATTTGATTGCTCAGCAAAATATGATGGTGTTGCATTAAATGATCATCTATTAAAAGGACCAGATCTTACAAACAATCTGCTCTGAGTACTCTGTAGATTTAGAAAGTATCCCGTAGAAGTAATGTGTGACGTTGAAAAGATGTTCCACCAGTTTCATGTGAAGAATGAAGAAAGACTTCCTGAGGTTCCTATGGTGGGAGGACAGAGATACAGATACAGAGCCAGCAGAATACAGAATGAAAGCACACTTGTTCGGAGCAGCAGAGTCTCCAGGTTGGGCCAATTATGGTATCAAGTACCTGGCCAATCAGAATGAAAAGGATTGCCCATCAGCAGCAAATTTTTTTAAAAAAACTTTTATGTAGATGATGGTCTTATAAGTCTAGAGTCCAAGGAATCTGCTAATCAAACTAGATGTACCATTCTTTCCGCAGTGGGTACTATATTTGATCCATTGGGATTCTTGGCCCCAGTAACCCTCAAAGCAAGAGAAATACTGCAAGAATTATCCAGACAGAAGTTAGGATGGGATGAACCCATACCTGAAAATATGAGGCCAAGGTAGGAGAGTTGTATAAGAGACTTGCAAAACTTGAGAGAAGTTCGGATACCCAGATGTTTTGTACCTCATGATTTCGGAAAGTACAAGAAAATAGAACTTCATCACTTTTCAGATGCCAGTAGTCATGGTTATGGTCAGTGCTCCTACATCAGAGTGACAGGAGAAGGAAAAATACACTGTGCCCTGGTTATGGGGAAGGCCAGAGTTGCTCATACCAGTATTCAGACAATACCAGGACTTGAACTGACAGCAGCCGTAGTTTCAACATCAATAAGCAAGTTTCTGAAAGAAGAATTAGAATTAAAATTAGATGACGATTATTTTTGGACAGACTCACAAGTTGTCCTAGGATACATAAACAACAAAGATCAAATGTTCCATATCTTTGTCGCCAACAGAGTTCAGAAAATTCGGGAAATAACAAATTGATTGATACATTGATACAAACCCAGCAGATCATGCTTCAAGAGGTCTGAATGTAACAGAATTGAAGAATTCTAATTGGTTCACAGGTCCAGAGTTTCTTTGGGAAAAGGAAACCATATCCAGTAAAGGTCATACAGAATTGTCTATGGGTGATCCAGAAGTAAAGGTTGTACAAACATTGAGCACTGCAGCCAAGTGTCAAGATGACATACCTAAAAGACTAGCCAGATGTTCAAAATGGAATACGGTCATAAATGTAGCAGCTCGAATTCAACGTTTTGCAAAGGGAATCAGAAAGAAGGAATCATTGAATGTAGAGGAAAGAATGAAAGCTGAAGAAACAGTCATAAGACTCATTCAAAAGAGATTTTAAAGTGAGGAGTTGAAGAGACTTACTCAAGAACCTAGAATGCTTCCAAACAACCACCCATTGCACAAGCTTAATCTTGTTCTGCAGGATGGTATACAGAAGGTGGAATGGAGACTGGAAAATGCATCGTTACCTAGCAGAGTTAAGCATCCAGCAATTCTACCTTCACAATATTGATTCTTCATCACTACCACAACAAATCCTTACATCAGACAAGAAGCTTTACCCAAAGCTGCTTGAGAGAAGGTGGTTACTGGATAGTGAAGGGAAGAAAAGTTATAGCAAAGTATATAAGTAAATGCGTAATCTGTAAAAGGCATGTAGACCTACCGAAGAACAAAGAATGGCAGATTTACCGGCAGATCATGTAAACCCATCACCACAATTTCTTTATAGCAGAATGGATTGTTTTGACCCATTCATCACCAAGCAGAACCGCAAGGAGTACAAGAGATATGGACTAATATTTACATGTCTAAGTTCCAGAGCAATTCACCAGGAAATGTTGGAAGATATGTTAACTGAAGCATTCATTAACGCCTTAAGATGTTTTATAGCCATTAGAGGTATTGTCAGAGAGCTTAGATCTGACCAAGGATCTAATATTGTCGGAGCAAAGAATGAATTGAAGAAAGCTCTAAAGGAGATTGATAAAGAAAAGGTAAAGTATTTGTTAGAGAAACAGTGTGATTTTCACATGAATGCTCCTCATGAAGCCATACAGGAGGAGTTTGGGAAAGACAAATCAAGACTGTAAGAAACGTGTTAAGTTCGGTGTTGAAAAAGAATGCAGGTAGAATGGGTGATGCTTCACTTAGGACCCTATTCTATGAAGTAATATCTATTGTTAACAGTCGACCACTTACAGTTGATAACATCAACGACCCAACAAGTTTGGACCCTTTAACTCCCAACCATCTACTTCACCTTAAATCTGATTATATTCAGCCACTGCCTGGCAAGTTCACCAAAGAGGATTTATATGCTAAAAGGAGATGGCGAAGAGTTCAACATCTATCAGAACAGTTTTGGAATAGATGGAGGAAAGAGTACTTAGCCAATCTGATATTAAGTAAATGGCAAACACCCAGAATAAATGTCCAAGTTGGTGACATAGTGTTAGGAAAAAGAAGAAGATTTAACTAGAAGTTAATGGAAATTGGCCAAAGTTATAGAAGTTCAAAAGGATGAAGACAGACTAGTAAGAAGAGTGTTGTTACAAATAGGAGACTCAAAACTTGACAAAAAAGGAAAACTTCTTACTACTCAACTCAAGTTGGAACGTCCTATACAGAAGTTAGTTGTACTACTTGAGAGTGATAAAAGACACTTGGAAATTTGAGAACCTGAGGGAAAATTCCCCAAATTCATGTTTAAGTCCTACCACTAAGAACATAGAATTACAGGTAAAACATTTATGACTTACATGTTTATATAGCTAGACTTGCCTATAAATTTAATACGGTTCCTATGTTTATATATTAGGGACAGAAAGGGAATTATTTACACTAACTTCATGTTTGTGGATGTCATATAACAGTTATATATTGTGTTCACAGATGCAGAAAAGATAATATGCATTCAAGATTCAGTAAATGAATGTAAGGTAAGCTCAATGACATAGCAGAATTAACAACAGAAAGCATAGAGTTAAACTGTTATTACTGCCCAGGAGTCTTAACCAATCACAGCCAACCTCACACTGCGTATGTGTGGGAAATCCCTAGCAGAATCTTCTGGAGTCAGTATAGACCAGAGAAGAGGATCTGAACAGACATTTCCATTCAGAGCTGTGTTTTATGGGAACAAGAGGCCAAATAGGTATTTAGAACGGTTATATAATGTTCATATTGTTAATACTGTGATCAGAACTATATCCTGAGACCAGTTGTATATGTTTGTTTACAGTTTCACCAGACTGTGACCAAACTACGCAAATCTTATCGCAAACTGCGCAAACAGAACTATTGGTTAAGCCTCAGATATAGCTCTCAGAGTGATTAAAAAGTGCTTAAATAACAGAGCGAAAGTACAGATACTGAAGAGAGAAATATATCCACCATTTATGTTGAATGACAAGATTGAACAGTTAAACCACCATTTTATGCATACCGCCATTTTCTGATACTTTATGCAACACGTGTTTGTACATGGACTATCTGTTGCGGAGGTGGTAGTGTTATATATAAAGAAAAGTTGAAGTTAATAAAGGAGTTATTTTAAGCATTTGGTGTGCTCTTTAAGCCTATGGTTTCCATAGAACGGCCCCAGAAGAATTAGCTCAAAAGAAACAAGACTGAAGCAGATTAATACAGTCTGGTTGGACTAAAAAGTTAGAGATATCAAATTATTTTAATGCCACAGCGCAAAAGGCACTTCATAGTGCTACGCCTCTCACAAGAACCTTGCTGCAGCTTTTGGCCCCACCTGCTGCCACCGTGTCCGAAAGAGAGGCCCATCTTCACCCTTTGCAGAGTCACCCACCTCCTGCCACAAGCAGCAACAGTAGCAGCCAGTTCAGCCTACTCAACATGAAGGAGCAGTTTTTTTTATGTCCCACACCAGGCTCAGGCAAGTCAGCAACCCTCAATGACCAGGTTCAGGCCTACTTGGACTCTGGCTCGCAAAGTCTGTCCTCTGACCCCGTAGACTTCTAGTAAAAGGGAAAATTTTTCTAGGATTGATCCAAACAAGCCAAGCCACCCTTTCTTCGTTCTGACAGTTAGCACTGCGACTATGAGCATCTGGCCACATAAAGGTCTAATTTTTTCAGGCTTCGTCCCTAAACCATCGTTATTTTTCGGCCAAATAACATGATCTGCCTCCGATAAGAGACATTTGTTAGAAGCTTTAAAATAGGAAAAAGCATAAAATGAGCCTTGGCACGGTGTGTTGTTCAACACGCTGCTTTTTAACGTCTTCAAACATGGCTGTGTGTGTCAGTGTCACTCTGACATGATTTTCTACTGCTGTCATTCATCCCATAGCTTGGGGAGGGGGGCGGGAGAGGGAAAGTGAAAACATTTTTAAAAAGTAACAAAATGAGATAGGAGCTTTTCATGAAAAATCTGTGTTTTAGAGGACTAGAGGGGGTTATATACCAATTTCCAGTTTAATTGAAGCAACTTTGGTTTAGAACTAATAGATTCGAACCATAAACTTTTTAAAAATTCAACAAGTCTAAAACTAACGAAACCTGAGAAATCCCACATAACTCAGGGAGAACATATATGCTCTGTGCAAATGTTGTTCTTGGTTTTAAACCCAGTGCTAACCACTAAAAGGTGTTGTTCGCCCCTGGGGACCTATCAGGTAGACGTCCAAGCATGGCCAGACCTGTGGAGGGAATCACACTTACCTGATCCCCAAACCTTGCTACCTCATTCCCCCAGCAGTTCTCCAACCTCCTCACATCAACATTCTTTTGATGTGGGTCACGTGGCTGCTGCCAATGATGCATGGGGTACACGTCACAGCTGCAGCTAACATGACCCGCATCAAACAGGATGTTGCAGCACTCCTGCAATGCGGGGGAAAGAAGGAGCCGCAACACAGTGGCAGGGTTCAGGTAAGTAGGATTTCCCCCTCAGGTCTGGCCATGCTGGCAGGTCTCCTTGAAAGTCCCCAGGGGTGAACAACCCCTTTAAAGGGGTTTTCTGAGCCAACGATATTGATGACCCTTTCCTCAGAATAGGTCATCAAAATTAGATCATTGTGTGGTCTGAAACCCCGCACTCCCAGGAATCAGATGGAACCAGAAGCAAAGCTCGGTTCAAAGTCAACCATGCCAGGTTGCTGCAGCTTAGGGTACTTTTACACTTGCGGCAGGACGGATCCGGCAGGCTATTCAGCCTTCTGGATCCGTCCTGCCACAAGTGCCCGTGCACTGCCGTGCTGCCGCTCCGTCCCCATTGACTATAATGAGGTGGGGGCTGAGCTACGGCAATCTCCGGCAGTGCAGGAGACCTGTGACGTCATAAAGGAGTGCCCGAAGGCCGCAGCGCAGGACAGTACACTGCTACGGAGTACTTACCATGGCAGCCAGGACTTCAGTAGTGTCCTGGCTGCCATGGTAACCGATCGGAGCCCCAGCTTACACTGGGGCCCCGATCGGAAATGCTGCTGCGCATGCTCAGAGTAAAACTTCGGATGCGGCGATACGCCAAAACGACGTTTAGCTTAATTTCGGATCATTAATTCCGGATCCAGCATTACGGCATGTCTTCCGGATTTTTGGACGGAGACAAATCCGAAGCATGAAAAAAACGTTCACATACTGAACGGAAGACATCCTGATGCATCCTGAACGGATTTCTCTCCATTCAGAATGCATGGGGATAATCTGATCAGTCTTTTTCCATCTTAGAGCCCCGAGGACGGATCTCTAGGACGGAAAAGAAAAACGCTAGTGTGAAAGAGCCCTAACATTAGCCAAACCATATAATGGGGGATATTTATCAAACTGGTGTAAAGGAAAATTGGTTTAGTTGCCCATCAGATTCCACCTTTAATTTTTCAGAGCTCCTTTAGCATTTTCCTTTGCACTATTTCTGATAAAATGTCCCCAATATGTTTGGTGGTTGTCCCAACTTTACCCCATTGGCAGATGTCATGGGAAAGAAGGATCGGGCTGTTAGAGATATAAGCCACCACCAGAAAGACTGATGACGACTTGCTCCACTCTGCCCATTCCGATCAGACGCGGTCAGGCGTCCGGCCGACAGCTATCCGAGGAGGATGACCATCGGTAAGATGGGCGATTATAGAAGTAGTGAGGTACAGTAACATTCATTTACATGTTATAATTCCATGATATCACGCATGATCATTCCTGGTCAGTCGCACACAATCTGCTCCATCTATCGCTCTCGTTAGGCTGAGTTCACACGTCAGTAATTTGGTCAGGTATTTCCATCAGTTAGGTCTCATGCACACAAACGTATTTTCTTTCCGTGTCCGTTCCTTTTTTTGCGGACTGTTTAAGTTACTCCATGTGCATTTCGTTTCTGTATGCCCTAAAATATGGAATGCACACGGATGTCATCCGTATTTTTTGCGCACCACAAAATACATACGGTGGTGTGCATGAGCCTGTATCGCGAGTCAAAAGCACAGAACAGGTGCAGATCTCTCCATGATACCTCATCTCCCAGTCGGCTTCACTACTGGTTTTGGCTCACAATAACTGATGGAAATAACCAAGGCTACTTTCACTATTGCGTTGGTGCGGATCTGTCTGTTTATTTGCACAGACGGATCCGCACCTATAATGCAAACGTTTGTATCCGTTCAGAACGGATCCGTTTGCATTCGTTAAAAGAAAAATGACAAAGTCCAAAACTAGAGATGAGCGAACTTTAAAAAATAGTTCGGCGTTCGGGTTGGCGTAATCGCCGCATCCCGTTATGGATTCCACTATCCCGGCATATGGAATCCATAAGGGGCGGCTTCCACGAACCCGAACTGTTGAAAAGCCGAAGGACTTAGGGTGACATCACCGTCATGTGATCAGTGCAGGGGGCGTGGCTCAGCACGGGATCAAATCAGTGCTGAGCCACGCCCCTGCACTGATCACATGACGGTGACGTCACCCCAGGTCCTTCGGCTTTTCAACAGTTCGGGTTCGTGGAAGCCGCCCCTTATGGATTCCATATGCCGGGATAGTCCGCGGTAGTGGAATCCATAATGGGATGCGGCGATTACCACAACCCGAACACCGAATTATTTTTTAAAGTTCGCTCATCTCTATCCAAAACGGATCCGTTTTGAATTACATTGAAAGTCAATGGGGAACGGATCAGTTTTCAAATGCACCATATTGTGTCACTGACAACGGATCCGTCCCCATTGACTTACATTGTAATTAAAAACGGATCTGTTGGGCTCCGCCTCTTCAGACGGACACCAAAATGCTGCATGCTGCGTTTTGGTGTCCGCCTCCAAAACGCAATAGAGGCGGAACGGAGCCGAACTGATGCATTCTGAACGGATCCTTATCCGTTCAGAATGCATTGGGGCTGAACTGATCAATTTTGGACCATTTGTGAGAGCCCTGAAACGGATCTCACAAACGGAATCCAAAACTCTAGTCTGAAAGTAGCCTAAAGTGTGAACTCAGCCTTAGGGCTCATTCATGCAACCATTCACTTCTATGGGACTGCAAAAGAAGCGGACAGCACTCTGCGTGCTGTCTGCATCAGTTGCTCTGTTCTGTGGCCCCGCAAAATTCTGAGTCATATCCTATTCTTGTCCGTTTTGCGGACAAGAATAGGCATTTCTATAAAGGGCCACCTGTTCTGTTACGCAAATTGTGGAAGGCACACGGGCGGCATCCGTGTTTTGCGGATCCGCAATTTGCGGACTGCAAAACATGGCACAGTCGTGTGAACAAGCCCTTACAGACATCGATTATTGCTTCAGTCGTTGGAATTGCACAAAAAAAAAAAAAAAATCGCTGGTGTCAATAGGACAGATCACATCATGGGACTATTTTTTACTTAAGTTATTGGGTCATATTGGGGGGGTACTCACCCGCTCTGCGCTAGACCACCACAGCAGGTTCATGAAGGCGGACGGCAATGGCTCTGTGGATACAAACACTCCAGTCTGTATATAGCATGATCTCCAGTCCATGGGTCACAAATCAGCAACTATATTAAGGACACTTGGCAACAACACACAGGAGGGGAATGTGACACACATGCCATGATCACTGCCCAATAAGTGTTGTCATGGGCACACTCAGGCTCTTATGTCCAGGGGCTCAGGTCTACTTCACTACAGCAGGGTGAGAGGTGACAGCATGCTACATAGTGATACATTGTTGCCATCTGCAGCCTGTCAGCCTCTGTGATGATACAATGTAACTTGTCTGCAGCAGTGTGCTCAGTTCCCACAGACAGCTGTAGGGACAATCCCATACAACCCCTCCCAACAGAGAGGAAAGTATTATTAGGTGGGAACGCCCGACCGCACCAGATTTATCACACACGACTCCTCCAAGTGAGGGAGGTGCTCCCGACCGCACCATATTTATCACACAGGAGAAAGCAATCATTAGCTAGGTGCGCCCGACCGCGCCATATTCATGAGCAATACAAGGCCAGCAAATATTAGGTAAAACCGCGCCAGTCATCAACTAAACATTATTATGACAATGCGCCCGGCCGCACCGTATTCAATGCAAATAATAGTTTTTTGTGCTTGTTATGATAAAGCTGAGTGGTATCTTTTCTTTGCCATTTTATGACAAATGCACGACTGACTAAACGTGAGGTGCAGACAGGATACTGACCGCCCGCGGCAAGTCTGCGCGATTTACCTTCTAGAAACGAAAGATTGATGGGAAGTCGCGTTGCATTGTGGGACGGGAGGAAGCCCAGAGCACGTTGGTCGTGGAGCTGAGCATGGCGTCCTCCGGGAAGAGGTGAGAGTCAGTCTGGACGGATAAGAACACGTTCAATCAATGGCGGCAGCTGAGGGAAGGTCGGCCGATATTTATTGAACACATATGGACGGAAAGAAATGCGTGTTCTGTGCGTTTTCTGGCCGCGTAGCACTGGGATGCAATGTGGATCCGTTTTCTGTCTCGTTTACCGCTTGTAATGGGACTACAGGTCCCAGCATGCTGTGCGGGCTTATTGGGGTGTAAGGTTAGAGATGACTTGTGGCTGGGCACCACATGCTGCGGTTTTCTTGCGTTTCTTCCTCACTCTGACAGGATGTGCAGCTGCTCCTGTTCCAGAGCCCCCTGTCTGTCCTATGGCAGCTCCTGGATGAGTACAGTCGCTCCTATGTTGGTGTCTGGCCCAAGACTGTGACTAATGGCCACAGAGTTCGTACTGGCCTGCTGTATACTGCTGCCTGACAGCGGTTGTCAGGTTAGTGCAGGTGATGGTTGTCAGCCGCACTCATGAAGCCCTTTTTACTACCTATGGATGTGCCTGGGACCCTACAGTGTACAGCTCTAGCGGATTCAGAGGGCGCCATGTCGGGCTACACTGTCGTGGCAGCATTGCAGGGACATCACAGTGTAGTGGTGATCCCATAGAAATCAATGGGGTTGTGCGAGTCATACGTGTACCGCGACTGTGACTTCCTAAATGACAAGGCCAACTCTGCAGGATCCAGAGGTAGCAGTCGAGGGACACATGCGACTTGTGCTGTGACTCCATTAGTTTCTCTGGGATCACCGTCACGCTGCGATGGCCCTGTGACCCTGGCCGCGACCTGTGTAGCTGTCCCCTAATGGGATGTTTCTCCTGCGGCTTCCTCTGTTCGCCAGGAACTAGGCCGGCGCCGTTCGCAGCAGCGATGTAATGAGCCCCATCACACACACACACTGGCTTTGGCGGGTTTAACGCTCTTGAAGCTTTTTTCATTATTACATGCATTTTACATGTTTTCACATATTACATGTGTTTCCCCCCCAAGTTTTGTTTTAACTCTATAGAGCAGGAGGGGAAAAAAGCCATTGCTTTAACATGCTGAGTTGAAAAATAAAATAATATCTTGTCTTGCATTTCATGGAGCAATCATTAAGGCCCCTTTCACATGAGCGAGTTTTCCGCGCGGGCGCAATGCGTGACGTGAGCGCAAAGCACCCGCACTGAATCCTGACCAATTCATTTCAATGGGGCTGTGTACATGAGCGTTTGTTTTTTTTCACGCATCACTTCTGCGTTGCGTGAAAATCGCAGCATGTTCTATACCCTGTGTCCATAGAAGTGAATGGGGTGAAAAACGCATTGCATCCGTAAGCAAATGTGGATGCGATGAGTTTTTCATTGATGGTTGCTAGGAGATGTTGTTTGTAAACCTTTAGTTTTTTTTATTTTTATCACGCGCGTGAAAAATGCATCAAAACGCATTGCACCTGCGCGGAAAAAACTGAAACTCAATCGCAGTCAAAACTGAATGGCTTTGCCTGCAAAATCGCACAGTTTCCACTGAACGCATCCGGACCTAATCTGGACTCGCTCGTGTGAAAGGGGCCTAAGGGAAATGAAATGGCTGCCTTCCTATTAATTCACACAGAACCTGTCCTGATCACACAGGAGGACCGGTTACTTCACAACACTGAGATAAAGAGCTGCCTCATCCTCCTCTCTGCTCTACTTGTCAGGGGTTATGATTCTGAAAACAGTTTAATAAGATCTTCAGCTAATTCTCTGTAGGAATGGAGGTCATGAGTAGTGTGGAGCGAACTTGTTTTCGTCGTCCAAAGTTCGGGTAATCGAAGAATCCCGTTATAGATTCCAAATCCCGTTATGGTCTGTGGAAGCTGAATCCATAACGGGATTCTTAGATAACACGAACTTTGGACGCAGAACTTAAAGGGTTTCTGTCATCAAGTTTTGACATTATAAGCTGTCTGACATTAGCTATTTGCTAATGTCAGAGCAGCTTGATAATGTCTTTTTTATAAAAATCCGATTTATATTTTGGCTGAAAAACGTACTTTTATAATATGTAAATTAGCCTCTAGGAGCAGGGGGGGGCGTTGCCCTGCTCCTAGAGGCTCCGTGCGGCAACCTGCTGGCACGCCCCTTCTTACTTTGAGTGACAGTGCCGGGCAGCGATCCTCCGGCACTGTCTCCTTCTGAAATCCCGCGCGCTGTCCTTGCTTCCGGGTGTACACAGAGGTATTCAGCGCAGGCGCGGTGAGCTGAGGACAGCAGGCACCAGCGTCCTCTGCTCACCGCGCCTGCGCCGAATACAGAGCGGCGGCGCAGGCGCGGGATTTCAGAAGGAGACAGTGCCGGAGGATCGCTGCCCGGCACTGTCACTCAAAGTAAGAAGGGGCGTGCCAGCAGGTTGCCGCACGGAGCCTCTAGGAGCAGGGCAACGCCCCCCCTGCTCCTAGAGGCTAATTTACATATTCTAAAAGTACGTTTTTCAGCCAAAATATAAATCGGATTTTTATAAAAAAGACATTATCAAGCTGCTCTGACATTAGCAAATAGCTAATGTCAGACAGTTTATAATGTCAAAACGTGATGACAGAAGCCCTTTAAAACACAAGTTCGCTCAACACTAGTCATGAGGAGACATGAAGTACAGAGAGGAGGTGGGGGTGTGCCTGATGGGCCGCCGCGCTTGGATGCCGTCTCCATTACCACAGTCTGTCCTGTCCATTCTCTTGTCTCCTCATGAACTCCATTCCCACAGAGATTCATCTGAAGATTTATCAGCTGTATTCAGGATTATAATCCCTGACAAGCGGAGAGGAGGATGAGGCAGCTCTTTACCTCAGTGCTGTGAAGTAACTTGTCCTCCTGTGTGATTAGGACAGGTTCTGTGTACTAATAGGACGGTGGCCATTTTATTTCCCCTGATGATTGCTCCCCAGGCAAAATAAGCCATTATAACTAATGAAAAGTATTTGGGAATAGATTTGTAATAAAGTAATATTTATGTATTTTTTTTTTCTTAATTCCCGGAGAACCCCTTTAACTTATCCCCTATCCATAGGATATGGGATAACTATTACATCGGTAGGGGTCCTACTATTGGGACCCCCTCTTATTATGAGAACAGTGACCCCCACACACCTGCAGTCCCCCTAAAATGAACTGCTTCCCTTGCGGACATACCCTTTTATGTTTGTTACCCAGTATTTTCTCTTCCAATTAGAAAACTTGCGCAGCTCAGTGTGGATGAGTTCCTGACGACAGGTTTCGATTCAGACGGCGACTCTACAGAGGAGAAGGCAACTGATGACGTGTCCGAGAAGCAGAAAAAACCCAAGAAAGTAAAGAAGCTGAAGAAGAACGCAGCCGACAGCGGGGAAAAGTAAGTTCTCTGGGACAGTGAGAGGTGGTTTATTACCGGTGGGATCGCTACACGTGATATCAAGGGTTTCCAGCAGAAAGTTCAGTTCTAAAAACAATTGCGTGCTCGATGTCATTTACCCCAGAATCATTTGATAAGATTGCATCTTTATACAAGGGACAAGGAGATACGTCATCTGGATTAGGATGAAGGTAGGTTAAGACCCCCAGAAAACTGCCTCAGGACACCCCAGATGCGTAAGGATTTGCGGACTGGGAAATAGATGTTTGAATAAAGGCTATTGCCAGTTAGCGTTGTCCCTCCCTGCAGTGGACTGCTGTCTGCACTCTTTGTGCCATGCTTCTGAACGTGGCAGTGTCTCTCCTGGGCCTTCATCTGCGGCTCTCTACTTCTGGTTTTTTGCTCTGTATAATGGCAATCTACTCTGAAGCTCGTCATACACATTAGCAGGTTCAGCCACTGCAAACTGCTAATTTTCCTCGCTTTACCGGAGTTCACACTTCGGTTATTTCCATCAGTTATTGTGAGCCAAGACCAGTAATGAAGCCTA
The DNA here is from genome assembly GCA_033119425.1 of Bufotes viridis. NCBI lineage: Eukaryota > Metazoa > Chordata > Amphibia > Anura > Bufonidae > Bufotes > Bufotes viridis. Next base: position 533,292,710 of record CM065590.1, on the reverse strand, counting down.
CACAGAGATGAGGTGTAATGGAAAGATCTGCACCTGTTCTGTGTTTTTCACCCGCACCAATAACTGACCAAATAACTGAAGTGTGAACTCAACCTTAGAGCCCATAGATGTAAACGTATTTTCTATGTACGTCCCCCCCTTTTTTTGTCTTTTGCGGACCATATGCGGAAGCATTCATTTCAGTGGGTCCACAAAAAAACTAGAAGTTACTCGGCGTGCATTCCGTTTCTGTATGTCCGTTCTGCAGAAAAATAGAACATCTCCTATTCTTGTCCGCATTACGGACAAGGATCCGCAAAACACGGACACCGGCCATGTGCGTTCCCCATTTTGTGGACCGCACATGATCAGCTCTATGATAGAAATGCCTATTCTTGTCCGTGGCTGTCCTTTTTTGCGGGGGCGCAGAACGGAAGTGCGGATGTGAAATGAACAGGTCCGCACCCGTTCTGCAAAATTAGGGGCCAACTTTTCCGTTCTGCAAAATACGGAATCCATACGGACATCATCCGTATTCTTTGCAAATCTGTTTTTTGCGAACCGCAAAATACATACGGTCGTGTGCATGAGCCCTTAAGCTGACGATATAATATATATGGTGGCCTCCCAAATCTACAGCTGATGTTGCGGTAGACAAGGATCAGGCAGGTTGGATTCAATCGCCCAGTTCTGCTGTTAGCGGGGAGATGCGCCACTGCCGGAGCAGTCTGTCAGCAGTTTTCTCCTCTCTCTATATTTACCACGTATACTCAGCTGATCATGCAGATGTATGGGACGGAGGATCAGGAAATATAGCTGCCGGACGAACAACTTATGTCGTGTATGACCAGCTTAACTTAACATTGCATTGTAATACTATATAACTTATTTTTATTGTACTTTTCAATGATTTCAGCTTGTTTTCTGAATAGATCACTTTTTTTTTTTTTTTTAGATATTAAAAAGTTTTGTATGTGAACCTGTCAGTATCTATACATGAAAGAATATTATAGTTTTTTTTTTTTTTTCTCCTCGTTGTAAAGGAAGGAAAAGAAAACCAAAGGCAAAGCCTCCGAGCACAAAGACCAACTCTCTCGCCTTAAAGAAAAAGACCCGGAGTTCTACAAATTCCTCAGACATAATGACCAAACTCTTCTGAACTTTGATGACTCTGATTCTTCAGATGAAGATGGTGGCATTCACCAGCTGCCAGACCACCTAGAGGTTAGTTGAGGGGCGTCATCCACCGCTTCTCCATATACTATGTGGAAAGCCACCCTCTTTGCACTGTGCACTAGCTAAACATATCCTAATGAGGAGCACCACAGCCTTCTCGCTGCTTATTCTAGGCCGGCGACTTCGCGACCATCAGTGTCATGGCCTAGGCGCAGCTTGGCCCCATTCAAGTGAATGTGATTTATGCTTGTGACATCACTGGCCTAGGGTAAGCAGTGGAAGGGGAAACTTCTTTAAAGCGCTTATCTAGTACTAGTTAATGATAACCTATCCTGAGGATAGGTCGTCATTATCAGATCCTAGGGATAGATCATCAATATGTATTACCGGATAACCTCTTTCAACGAGTTGTCCTTTCACAAGAACCTATCCCCCCTACTCTGATATGTGGGGTCTGACATTTGGGACCCCTATAGCTCATGAATTCAGGAGCCCACGTTCCCCTGTTTGCATGGAGCAGCAGACATGCACGCTTGTCCGCTGCTTCATTCACCTCTATGGGACTTCCAGAGATAGCTGAGCACTTCTATTCCGCCATCTCTTGTAGGCCCATAGAGTTGAATGGAATGGTGGACACATGATTGTCTGCTGCTGCCTTCAACTGGAGGAACATAGCCCCAGTACTCCTGTACAGTAGGAGCCCTCAAGGGTGAACCCCCCCACTGTCCTGTGGATTTGGGGAAGCTCTTATAATCTGCAAACTGCTTTATGGGTTTTACCATCCAGACATTTATAGCAAATCGACTGGCTCCCTGGAAGCTGCTTGTTTCTGTAGAACAGAGCCCTGCCGTGAATGTAGATCATGAAAGGCGCGCATGAGCTCACTAGGGTATTTTCGGATGCAGTAGCACCACTCCATTCACCGATATGGGACTTTCAGGAATGGCTGGCCCGCTCTACTTTCATGTAGGAGTGAGCTCCAGAGGTGGCACCCACACCTATTGGACATTTTTGGCATATTCTGTCGAAATGCTAAAAAAGGTCTGTGCGGGACAACGTTTTTAACCAGCTTTAATGTAGCACATGGAAAAGATTGGTCTTAAAGAGCACTAAAAGGCATCCGATGATTGAGAAATATACTAAGAATTCTTATATATGTCGCAGGATATCATCCATTTCTCTGCTCCTTTTCACAGACCAGATATACGCGTTCTCACATAAGTCCCACTTTGTTTTAGGCCTGTAGCATGTGAGTGAAGTGGTAAAGGTGGATTTACATGACCCAATATTTGAGCAGATTATCGGGATTGAACATTCCTTCAAATGCTCGTTGCTGACAATATGCCTGTGTAAATGTGCTGCCGATCACAAGCAAAAACGCTCCTGTCGTTCGCGCAGGCATATAAATTGTCATTTCTGGGCAGCAGATTGTGCGGTCTAAACAGCAATCTCCTGCCCAAAAACTGTGCAGCTGTGTGAGGACAAGCGATGGCGATCCCCCGTAGTCATACTGTGGAGGTGATCACTGCTGAACGAGCAGCCGACTGTCGGGAAGCAACGTTTCCTTCCCGACAATCGGCGTTAGCTCGGCCAGTGTAAACCTGCCTTAACTCTTTATTGTTTACTGCAGGAAATGAGTGAGGAGGAGGAGGAGGATGATGAAGAGAAAGAAGTAGAAGAAAAGAAAAAGAAGAAAAAGCCTGATCAGATTATCGTCACCTTGAAAATGGTGCAGGCCTGGAAGTCAGAAGCCAAGGTGCCGACCCTGAATTTGAACATTTTGCATGAGCTATATATATATATATATATATATATATATATATATATATATATATATATATATAAAATCTCTGTTCTCCTTCTGTTTCATTCTATATGTCATTACTAAAACTGTTAAACTTCAAATATCTATGGCACAGGCTTGGAGAAATCCTTGGCGTCAGATGGCCGGTGTGTTTGAATGGGTTGTCCATCTGATTCAGTGGAACAACTTCTAAGTGGGCTGATGGAGATAGCTGAGCACTGTACTTGGCAATCTTTGGCAGCCACCCCATTGTAGCGATCAATGGGACCTTCAGGGACCAGACACGTCTCACCTCTCCTTTGATTGTTACAGAAGGACAACCCCTTAAGTATTTGCTGCTGGTAACTTTTTTGGTCGTTTTCTGTTGATGTCAGAGAAGGTTCTCATTTTCTATCCGCTTCAAATCAAGTTTAATTGACTACCAAAGTCAACTCCTGGTGGTCAGATAATGTCTGGCCCCCTTTAAGGCTCTCTGCATATTTAATATTTTGCTTCACTCGCAGTTATTTGTTGGTATTGTGTGTCCTCCATTGGTAAGTGTAGAAGACTATTTTCTCACACAGTGGGAAAAAAAATAGCGGCCAAGGAAATGCCAAAAGGTCCCTCTTTTGGCCTACACTGGGTGCATGGGGGCTTCTGAACGTGTCAGAGGTATATGTTGTGGAGTACTCCCAATGTGTGTCTATGACATCGTGAAAAACAGTGTGTGAACAGAGCCTAAATCCACTCGTATCAGGCAGTTTACTTCCCATGTTTGATTTATAACTTAGACATTTTAGTATGAAAGTAGGAATACAGTAAGGCCATGTTCAGATGTTTGTGAATCACGGATGTAAGCTGTCTATATTCTCCACGGACAGCACACAGATCCATTAATTGTAATGTGTTTGTTCACACATCAATGGTTTTTCACTGACTGTGGGACAGTGAAACAAAATTGACAGAGCATGCACCACTTGCGTCCGTGACGCAAGTCTATGGGTCCAAAGAAACCACCGATGAAACACTGGTAGCAACTGTGTTCTGTCATTGGTTTTCACTGACCATTTGTAGAAGTTGCTGTGAAAATGCCTTTTCAGACAAGCAATGCACATTGAATACTGATGGCACATGTTGGGCTAAAAGGTGCACACGGATCCATCACAGACCTCTTCATAGATGAAACACTGGCCGTCTTCTCACAGATCTCATCACAGGCATTGTTTTTGTGTGTTAAGGTTGATATTCGGCCGCGACTCTTCCATGAAATTGCTCAAGCCTTTAAAGCCGCAGTGGCAACCACAGCCGGAGAAGAAGATGGTGATCCCAGTAAATTCAAGGTTGCTGACACTGCAGGTGAGAACCAGAACTTTATGTTTTCTAACATTCCTGAAAACATTGGCTGCATTCTAGGAATGTTCCTACTTTCTTAATGAGTATAAAGGTGGCCAGCATCTACATGAACCGCTGTGAGCCTTTTGTCTGGAACCGATGCAGCGTTGATATGTAGAATTTTTGTGCTGTTTTCTTTACTACATTAACTTTTATGTTGTCTTTTCATAGTTTTCAATGCATTAGTCACATTCTGCATTAAAGACCTATTTGTCCACCTTGAGAAAAAACTTGATCTCAAGCCAGTGAAAGGATCAAAGTAAGTAAGACGATCTTCTTGTTTTAATGTTCTGCCTCTTGGTCCACTTCGCCTATCAAATTGTTCTTATTAGGGTTGTCCAACCATATTTGTTTTAATGAAAAACAAATTCTCACCAATCTGCTGCTGCTCTGACACTGCGTTGGACCTCCTTGCAATAGACATCTGTTGCCAGCTTGACACCCTGGAGATGCCAGCAAAGACCTGTTCAGCGGAGTGCAGACTGCCATGGCTAGTTTAAATATACAGCCTGTTACTGTAATATGCTGCTCTATTAATTCTTATTAAAGATCTGCTTTAGGACTCATGCACACAACCGTAGGATGTTTTGCGGTCTTTAAATTGCGGACCCACAAAACACTGATACCCGCCATGCGCATTCCGCATTTTGCAGAACATAACAGGCAGCCCCTAATAGAACAGTCTTATCCTTGTCTGTAATGCGGACTATAATAGGACATGTTCTAATTTTTTTGCGGAACAGCCATGTGGACATACGGTTACAGAATGCACATGCAGTCATTTCCTTTTTCTCATCCGTATAATTGGGGGGACACACGCTTGACCATGGACACAGGCTTGACCATGCGGTATAGCTATTTCAGCCAGGAAACAGCTTAGGACACGAAGCACAAAATGTAAACTCCTCCTCCTCAGCTATACCTTTCCTACAGGGAAGCTAAATCAGTTTTAGATTGATGTCTGTAGGAGGCAGACCTCCCTGCGTTGCAGGTCTGCTGTTTTTTTTGTTTCGTTTTTGTTTTCTTTTGTCTTCTTTTTCTAGCGGGAGTTTCAGGCAGTCCTAAAAACTGCCTGCACTCCCACCCAGGAGGCGGAAGACCAGGGGGTCCCCCAAGCCCCCTGCTCCTTCCCATTCTCCAGAAGGAAAGGAGGACCAGAGGTTCCTACAAAGCCTCTGTTTCCTGCCAGCGTTCGGATCACCACAGCCGCCCACTGCAAGTCCCCTCTGTTCCGGTGTAGCGTCCCTCCCCAAGGGGCTGCACACCGAAGGTGGTGATCCGGCTGGAGCCAGGGGGGCAGAAGACGCTGGACAGGTGAGTAGAAGAGGGGGCAGAAGACGCTGGACAGGTGAGTATAAACAAAAAAAAAAGAGGAATTGGCCCCAAAGTGCTCCACCCTTCCAATACCCTCCCCAAGTTTCCTGGTCCCCAGGTGGCTGGGCCCCTCAAGGAGGTTGCGGGGGGGTCGTTAGGGTGACTGAGCAATCATCCTGTCTCATGGTTGGTCGCCATGTACCTGCGAGGGAGTCCGTTTTCCAGTGCGTTGGCTCGGTGTTGGGGCCATGGTTAATTGAGGCCTGGCTTTTGTGCGGTCTGCTCCTGCAGGAAACATCCCCCGCCCCCCCAGGCTTATTTTTCCACAGCCGGCATCTTGATTCGGCTGGGGAGGTGGACAGGTGTTCCCGTGAGGGGGGGGGGGAGGGGCCAGAGATGGAGGGCTGGCATCATTTTGGGGGCCGGCCTGTGTTCTCTTCGCTCCCACGCAGGCAGCTGAGCAGAGGGAGAGTGGGCTCCGCCCACTTCCAGGATTTAAAGAACCTGGTGGGACGCTGACGAGCTGGACGCTGGGTAATTGCTGTTTGTCCCTTCTTACAGGGCCTAACCTTTGCCTCTTGATCATTTAGGTGGCAGGGTTGTCAGTATGTCTGAGCCCAGGCAGGAAGGTCCCTTTGGTGCGTCATGTCGCCCAAAATTTCTTTCCCCTCACTCAGACTCCCTCTGCTTGGCATGTGCTGCTCCACCATCAAGTGGCTCGGCCCGGACCCCAATGGTTCTTGCTGCCCAGCCTATATTAGAACCGGAATGGGCGCGTTCCCTGTCTAGGGTGGTACAGGATGTCTCCAATACCAACAAGGCCATTGTGGAAATGTTGGGGGGTTTATCATCAAGGCAGTTCTCTGACCGCTCCGACTCTGGTGATCATGGGGTGCAGGCCCCTCGCGGCCGTCCCACAAAACTGGCCAGAACATCCTCTCCCAAAAGGGTGTCTGTGTCTCCCGTTTCCTAGGCCTCTCCTCCGGTTAGGGAGTCTCACTTCGGCGTGCCCTCAGTGGAAGAGGCAAGTTCTGAGCAGGGGGGGGGGGGGGGTCAGAAGATGAGGATGTTTTTTCGCCGGAGGGTCAGTCGTCCAAACTGTCCTCCATGTTGGATAATCTAATTATGGCGGTTATCGCGACATTGCAGGTTGAGGATCCTGCACCGTAGTCTGCCAGCTCGGGTTTTTCCTTTTAGAAGGTCCTGTTGCTCCCACAAGTGTTTCCCCAACCATCAGGAGTTTGATTCCTCTCTTTCCAAGGAGTGGAATTTTCCGGATAGACATTTTACCTTGCCAAAAACGCTTAAACGTCCTTTATCCATTTCCGGAGGAGTCTCGGGGGAACTTTCAGATATGGCCCTGTACCTCATGCCAGTGCATATATTTGTGAGGCATCTTTGGACATGGCCAGGCTTATGGCTCGCTCGTCAGCCCTGTTGGTGGCTATTCGCCGTACCCTATGGCTCTCCTGCTGGGTGGCAGATAATCCTTCTAAGCGGACCCTGACAGCCCTCCACTTTACCGGCGGCAGACTTTTTGGTAAGCGCCTGGATGAGGTCATTTCGGACGCTACGGGTGGTAAGAGCACGCGTTTACCACAGAACAGGGGGTGGGCTAATAGGTCAAAAAAGCAGAAACTTTTTTTTTCACCCCTTTCCAGTCCCAAGAAGGCATCCGACAAGTCGGCCACGGATCAGAGGTGCAGACCTTCCTTGAAGCCTCGCCCTTCCTGGCGCTCCCGTCAACAGGGTTCCAAGTCGTTTAGCCCCAAGAACTCCGCTGCATGACGGGCGGCTCCCGGTACCCTCAATTCGGGTGGGCGGCCGGCTTCATTTGTTTCGGCATGTCTGGCTGGCTCACATCTCTGGTGCATCCCCTCTGTCCTGTTTTTTTAGGTTGTTTCCTCCGTCCTCTCCCTCGGCCGCAGATTCCTTTTTTCAGGCAATTCGCACTCTGCTGCGGGGGAGGCTGATTGTTCTGGTTCCTGCGCAAGACCGTTTTCGGGGGGTTTTACTCGAATCGCTTTGTGATTCCCAAAAAAGAGGGAACGGTCCATCCCGTTCTGAACCTCAAGGCGCTAAACCGTTTCCTTCGCATCTGCAGCTTCCGGATGGAGTCACTGAGATCAGTCATTGCGCCCATGGAACCGGGGGAGTACATGTCCTCGATAAACATCAAGGATGCTTATCTTCACTTGCCCATCTGCGTCAGTCATCAGAGTTTTCTCCAGTTCGCAGAGGGTCCATTTCACTTCCAGTTTGTAGCTCTCACAATCGACCTGGCCACAGCTCCCAGGGTCTTTACGAAAGTTCTGGCGGCAGTCATGGCCCTGCCAGGGGGATCGTAGCGATCCCTTACTTAGACAAAAACCTGGTGAAGGGTCTGCCATTCCGGGTGATGGCAGACAGCCTGAGCATAGTTCTGGACACCCTGGAGCGCTTCGGATGGATCCTGAACAGGCAGAAGTCTTGTCTTTATCCATCGCAGCGGTTGACTTATCTGGGTATGGTGCTTGACACGTTTCAGGCCAAGGTGTTCTTGCCTCCGAAGAAGCTATCCGCTCTCCGTCTCAAGATTCTCCCCTTGTTGCAGCCAGGTCTGGTTCCCATTCGTCGCATGGTCTCTGCCTTCGAAGCAGTTCCTTATGCTCCATTTCATACCAAAGCGCTTCAGCGAGCCATTCTGTCCAGCTGGGACCGCTCCCCAGCCTCCTTGATCGGCCCATGCATCTCCCTGCCCCAGTTCGCCCTCAGATGGTGGTTGGCGCTGATTCTCAGCTGGGCGGAGAAACATGTTCCGGCGCTATCGGCGATTCACATCCCCGGCTTCGACCGCTGGATCGCAGACTTTCTCAGCCGGGAGTGTCTCAATCCCGGCGAGTGGGCTCTTCACCCGCAGGTCTTTCGAGCCATCTGCGAGTGGTGGGGGCGACCGGATGTGGATCTCATGGCCTCCTGCATCAACAACAGGGTTGAGGACTTTGTTGCATGGTCCAGGGACCCCATCACCCTGGTGTGCAACGTGCTGGTTATTCCGTGGGGTCGGTTCACGTTTTCTTGTGTGTTTCCGTCTTTTCCCCTCATTCCACGTCTCCTCCGGAAGATCAGGTCCGAGGGACTGCCCATCATTCTCGTGGCACGCGTCTCTAGTCGTCCTTCTCGCTGACGAACCCTGGCGTCTTCCTCTTCTTTAGAGTCGCTACATTTAACAGCTTGGCTATTGAAGCTGCCGTACTGAAGGCTTGGGGTTTTTCGGATGCAGTGGTCCTTTAGTTGGTGCGAGCGGCATTAGCTGCCTCCCGTTTGGTTCTTCTTGCCGTGACTCTTGTCGTTCCTGCAGTCGGGCATGGGCTTGGGGCTGCAACCTCAAAGGGCAGGTTTCAGCTCTTTTTCAGAGGAATCTGGCTTTACTTTCGGCGGTTCAGACTTTTCTGTAGGGGGTGGCGCATGCTGCTCCCCCTGTCCGTCCTCCGTTGGAGCTTTGGTATCTTAATCTAGTGCTCAACGCGCTTCAGTCTTCTCCGTTTGAGCCCTTACAGCAGGTGTCGCTTTGCTTGCTGTCTTACAAGGTGGCGTTTTTGGTGGCGATCACTTCCATCCGTAGGGTGTCGGAACTCGCTGCTCTATCATATCTGTCGCCTTTCCTGATTACCATCAGGATAAGGTGGTCCTTCGCCCTTTGCATTCCTTCCTGCCGAAGGTGGTGTCGACATTCCATCTAAATGAGATTATTCTCCCTTAATTTTGTCCGGACCCATCTAATCCTCGGGAGCAGTCGCTCCATACCCTGGATTTGGTAAAAGCCGTTTGAGTCTATCTGTCCCAGACGGCCTCTTTCCGGTAGACGGATTCCCAGTGGGGGGCCTCACGGCCCTTTAGGTGTGCAAGGTGGCTACCTGGTCGTCTTTGCATACTTTTGCCAAGTTTTATAGAGTGCACACCTTTGCGTCTTCTGACGCTTTTCTGGGGCGTAGAGTTTTGCCGACGGCGGTTTTCTGATTCGCGGGAGGGTTGCTTGTTATGCCCGACCTTGGGACTTCTCTGTAACACCCCATGGTCAACTCTGTGTCCCCCAATGATACGGATGAGAGAACTAGATTTTTGTACTTACCATAAAACTAGTTTCTCTTCCGTTCATTGGGGGACACAGCTCCCACTCATTCTTTTGTTTGAGGGCCTTTTCGGGCCCGTGTGGTTCTGGGTTTGTACGTAGTGTGTTTTCTTTGTATTGCTTCTCTTACTGCTTTTGCACTAACTGATTTAGCCTAGCCCCTGTAGGAAGGGTATAGCTGAAGAGGAGGAGCTTACACTTTTTGTGCTTAGTGTCCGCCTCCTGGTGGCAACAGCTATACCCATGGTTAAGCCTGTGTCCATGGGACACAGGCTTAACCTTTGTCCCCAAATGAACGGAAGAGAAACAGATTTTACAGTAAGTTTAAAAAAACTAGTTTTTTTTTATTTATTTTTTTAAGCCCCATCGAAGTGAATGGTTCCGCATACAGGCTGCAAAAAAAACTAAAACGGAACAGACAGGAAGACAAATACGTTGATATGCATAAGCCCTTAAAGAGCATTTGTCAGCATGATCAACCCTATTAAACCTGGTAGGGTTAATCATACTGAATTAAATGATGCCCTGCCTTTTGTCTCTCTGCTGAACTGCTGCCGAGAAATATGACTTTCTATATTCATGAAAATTACCTATTTCTAGCACCATGGGGCTGGCTGTAGCTATGCCCCTGTGCTCTTTAATCTGGGAGTTTGAATTACGAATGTAGTGGGGGGTGGGGAGGGGGGAACTAATTTTATAGATGTTGGGGTGAAATCACACACAACAGATTTGTTGCAGAAAGTTATGCCGATGAAAATCAGTTCTATTCATGTGAATGAGGTTTCAGCAGGAAGCACGTGGATTATAACAAATCGTGTTCAGGTAAACACAGCTGCAGGAAAAATCTGCTGAGTGTGACTGCGCCCTTTTTTGTTTCATGTTTTTTTAATGCATTTTGTATATTGGAAACAAATCTATTGTTTGCTATATGACATAGTAAACCGGTAACATCTATTTTCATTATTTATAGGCAGGTAAATCCATCAAGCAGTTTTCTTTGGAAAAAGGTTCGTCTAGATATCAAGATGCATCTGAACTCTGTTCTCCAGGTAACCGAGGTTTACTTTTTCCCTGAACCTCTTCATGACATATTGGTTTTTCTTTTTTCCTTTTCACTCCTTGCCTTCCCAGAACCATAACTTTATTTTTTTGTTCACATAGCTGTACGAGCGCTTGTTTTCAGAAATTCCATAGAAATTAATTGAGAAGTGCACCGTGCGAGCGCGACCATCGCCCCATTAGCTTCTAGAAGACTGCTGCAGATAGCCGAGCCAGCGCAGTCTCATAGAAATGAATGGAGGATGGCCGTGCATGCGCAGCTGCTCTCCTCTCAGGGGTCCCCTTCTTGAGACAGGTATGGTTCCCACCTCTGGGACCTGCACCTATCTGACATTGGGGGTTTATTCTAACAACATGCCACCAAAAAAAATGTATTGCCATGTTGGGATCACCATACCTTTTTTATATTTATGTCTATGGAGCTGTGTGAGGGCTCACTTTTTGTGTGTGGGGGGGGGGGGGGGGGTCTGCAGTTGTCTATTATACCACAGTGAAGCAACAAAAATAAAAGCCATTTAGATTTTGTTCCTTTACGGCATTTACCATATGGGATAAATACATGTATATTTTAATAGTTTGGGCATCTTCGGATTGTGATTAGTTACTTTCTTATGAAATAAAATTACCCAACCATGAAATGTGGAACGGGGTCCTTAGAGGAGTGAAACCTAAAGTCACCTAGTCTGCCAACTTGTAGAGTTCCTATTATGGATTAGTATTTGCTCTCTAGGACAATGGAAGCTAAAGTGTGTATCTGTATACCAGTCTTTCAGTTTCCATTGTCTGAGGTTCACATCTGCAGTGTGCAGAGACCATCTGTGTATGGAGATTTTTTAGCAGTGCTTCATGGGATGGAGACTTGGGGTACTTTCACACTTGCGTTATTCTTTTCCGGCATAGAGTTCCGTCAAAAGGGCTCTATGCCGGAAAAGAACTGATCAGACATATCCCCATGCAATCTGAATGGATAGAAATCCCTTCAGTTTGCATCAGTATGCCTTCCGTTCAGTCACTGTCAGGCGTTTTGGCCGGACATAATACCGCAGCATGCTGAGGTATTATGTCCGTCCAAAACGCCTGATCAGTCGCCGGAATGCCGGATCCGGGATTAATTTAGGGTCCTTTCACACTGGCGTTTTTCTTTTCCGGCATAGAGTTCCGTCCTCGGCGCTCTATGCCGGAAAAATCCTGATCAGGATCATCCCCATGCATTCTGAATGGAGAGAAATCCGTTCAGGATGCATCAGGATGTCTTCAGTTCAGGACCGGAACGTTTTTTGGACGCAGCAAATACCGCAGCATGCTGCCCTTTTTGCTCCGTCCAAAAATCCGGAACACTTGCCGCAACGACGGATCCGGAATAATTGCACATTGAAAGGCATTAATCCGGATCCGGCCTTAAGCTAAACGTCGTTTCGGCGCATCGACGGATCCGACGTTTAGCTTTTTCTCAATGGTTACCATGGCAGCCAGGACGCTAAAGTCCTGGTTGCCATGGTAAGCTAGTGGGAGCGGGGAGCAGTATACTTACCATCCGTGCGGCTCCCGGGGCGCTCCAGAGTGACGTCAGGGCGCCCTACACGCATGGATCACGTGATCCATGCGCATGGGGCGCTCTGACGTCATTCTGGAGCACCCCGGGAGCTGCACGGACTGTAAGTATACCGCTCCCCCGCTCCCGACTACTACTGTGGAAACCAGGACTTTAATAGCGTCCTGGCTGCCATAGTAACCTGAAAGCATTTCGAAGACTGATCAGGATCCTGATCGGTCTTCTAATGCTTTCAGGCGACTTGCGTTCTGAGGATCGGGCAGGCACTTCCGTACCGCCGGATCAGTCAGAACGCAAGTGTGAAAGAGGCCTTACATTGACTTGTATTAGTGCCGGATCCGGCATTGCGAAAAAACTGAAGGACGGATCCGTCCTTCCAGTCTGCAGAAACTGAAAAAGACTGCAGGACGGATCCGTTTATTCGCATGACAAGCAGAGGGACGGATCCGTTCTTGCAATGCATTTGTAGACGGATCCGCACCCGGATCTGTCTAGAAATGCTGTCAGTTGTCACACTGATTGGCCGATTCTGCAGGCAGCTCCGATGACAGAACTGCCTGCTGGATCACACAAACGCAAGTGTGAAAGTACACTTATTGGGGAAAAAATCTGCAAAAAAGCATCTCACTAGCACCACCGTCTGGAAGTAGCTCTCTATGAGTCAGTCAATTTTTTTTAACAAGCCTTGGGACATGACAAGGGGGGGGAAAAAAGCCAAGACAAACCCAGCCGTAGATAGCTTTTTCGGGGTGTCTTCCCCTCATGATAACCATGACCCAACACCTACGGGGCCCTGTGGATCACATGGATTTTTTGGGTCTGTTGGGTGTCTGTCGTTTTGCCAGAAAAAAGGAGTGCTATCCTTTCTTTCAAATATGATGGAACCTGCAACGGAGGCCTCTGAGGCGGATGTTAACATGGCCTAATATGCAGTAAATTCTACTTCACCATAATACATTTGCATGAACCATGCTGGATCCATTAGCTCAGTATTCAGCATGTCCCAAGGAGTTATCTGACCCAAATGACACCTTGGCTTTACACAAGAGCACTTTTCCATGCCGCATGGGTGCTTTGGTAAGTACTGCAGCACAGCCTAAATGTAAGGGGACATTCACAAGGCCATATGAATGGGTCCGCACCCGTTCCGCAACACAGTGTGCTGTCCGCATCTGTTGTTCCGTTCTGTGCCCCGCAAGAAAATGGAGCATGTCCTATTCTTGTCCGCAGTTGCGGACTAGAATAGGCATTTTCTGTGATAGTGCCGGCCATGTGCGGTCCGCAAATTGTGAAACGCACGTGGGCCGGTATCTGTGTATTGCGGATCCGCAAAATACTACGGTCATGTGAATGCGCCATAACTCTTTGGTCAATAGGATTTTGAAACCTCTCACAGCTGTAATACCACCAAGACCATGCAATGTTATGTGATGCCTACTGAAATGTAATGCTTTGAACCAATACTTTTCTATGCTTTGTGAACATTTTTGGATCTATTTGTTGTAAAGGAAGCGTTAGATGTGTCCTAGGCCATCAGGCTAGATCTGATGTAAGCTGCATTTACTTCAATTCGTATATATAGTGGAAATGATGGTGGATGCAGGAATGGTAATGTGTATCTTGTTTTCCAGCTGCTGAGCTGTCTCACAGAAGCCACCGTCAGTGCTGCCGTCCTTCAGCATATCAATAACACCGTGCATTTTTACCTGTGCTTTCCGAAACACACTCGCCAACTTCTTAAGGTAAGGAAGAGGGTCTCCTGCACTGGGGGACCAGCCCGCCCATGCATTAGCTGCTAGGCCGCTCCTCATTTGAAGGTCTGACATTATTACATTTCCACTACGGCTTACTTCCATGGATGTACTAATAAAAAAACGTATTCCTCTTTTTATATATGCTTATGAAAACTCGGCTTTCACTCCTTTTAACCAGTTTGGCTAGCTGTTTTCCTCTGTTAATAACCGAGGAAGTTGCACTTTTTATTTAGTACATGATTATTTTATTCCATTTTTATATTGGTGTTTTTTTTTTTTTTCCTGCTCTAAATGGACAATTGTAAGTCAACATTTTTATAGCACAAGTTGCACAAAAATACATTCTGAAGTTATTTTTATATAAGGGATTATAATTCTGCCTCCTAGGGGGTCAGCACTGTAGCTGTAGTTTGTGCCAGTAGTGGTGCCCTTTGGGGTTTTATAGTTTGTGTGTGTATGTATGTGTTGAAATTTGCACAGTTGAAACCAGAAGTTTACATACACTATATAAAGACACATATGCATGTTTTTCTCAATATCTGACATGAAATCAGAATAAAACGTTTCCCATTTTTGGTCAATTAGGATTACCATAATTATTCTTATTTGCCAAATGCCAGAATAATGAGAGAGAATGTTTTAAGGCATGTTTATTAATTTCTGCAAAGTCAAAAGTTTACATACATATCATTAATATTTGGTACCATTGCCCTTAAACTGTATGACTTGGGTCAAACGTTTTGAATATCCTTCCACAAGCTTCTCACAATAGTTGGTAGAAATTTGGGACCATTTCTCCTGACAAAACTGTTGTAAGGGCCCTTTCACACTGGCGTTTTTGTTTTCCGGCATAGAGATCCGTCGCCGGGGCTCTATCCTGTAAACTACTGATCAGGATTATCCTAATGCATTCTGAATAGAGATAAATCCGTTCAGGATGCATCAGGATGTCATCCGTTCAGTACCCAAATGTGTTTTGGCCGCAGAAAAATCCGGATCCGGAATTAAGCTAAATGTCGTTTCGGCACATCGCCAGATCCGACGTTTACCTCTGCGCATGTGCAGCAGCAGTTCCGATCAGGGCCCCAGTGTAAGCTGGGGCTCCGATCGGTTACCATGGCAGCCAGGATGCTACTAAAGTCCTGGCTGCCATGGTAAGTACTCCGGAGCAGTGTACTGTCCTGCGCTGCGGCCCCCGGGTGCTCCTTCATGATGTCACAGGTCCGGGCGGCGCATTGATCTATGCGCCGTGGGGACCTGTAACGCCATGAAGGAGCGCCCGGCAGCTGCAGCGTAGGTAAGTACACTGCTGCGGAGTACCATGGCAGCCAGGACTTCAGTAGCGTCCTGGGTGCCATGGTAACCTGAAAGCATTTCGAAGACTGATCAGGATCCTGATCAGTCTTCAAATGCTTTCAGGCGACTTGCGTTCTGATGGATCCGGCAGGCCTGAAGTGCCTGCCGGACCCTCAGAACGCAAGTGTGAAAGCGCCCTAAGGCTGGGTTCACACGAGCGTGTCCGGATTAGGTCCGGATGCGTTCAGTGAAAACTGTGCGATTTCACAGGCAAAGCCATTCAGTTTTGCCTGCGATTGCGTTCAGTTTTTTCCGCACGGGTGCAATGCGTTTTGATGCGTTTTTCACGCGCGTGATAAAACTGAAGGTTTACAAACAACATCTCCTAGCGACCATCAGTGAAAAACGCAACGCACCCGCACTTGCTTGCGGATGCAATGCGTTTTTAACGCAGCCCCATTCACTTCTATGGGGCTAGGGCTGCGTGAAAAACGCAGAATATAGAACATGCTGCGATTTTCACCCAACGCATAAGTGATGCGTGAAAAACAACGCTCATGTACACAGCCCCATTGAAATGAATGGGTCAGGATTCAGTGCGGGTGCAATGCGTTCACATCACGCATTGCACTCGCGCGGAAAACTCGCCCGTGTAAATGCAGCTTAACTGAGCCATGTTTGTTGGTCGCCTTGCTCGCACCTGCCACTCCAAAACATTGACTTTGTTATCCTTAAGCCACTTTGTAACTAGTTTGGCAGTATGCTTCGGGTCATTGACCATTTGGAAGACGCATTTCCGCCCAAGCTTTAACTTCCTGGCAGAGTGGCCGTTCAGCCCTTGTTGATACTGTGTACTCTTGCACATGTCGGGACCAAAGCACGTTCATCTCTCGGACACAGAACCCGTCTCCGTCCTGAGCGGTATGATGGCTGGACATTCCCATCTTGTTTGTACTTGCGTATAATTGTTTGTACAGATGAACGAGGCACCTTCAGGTATCTTGAAATTGCACCCAAAGTTGATCCAGACTTGTGCAAGTTCACAATTCCCTTCCTAATATCTTGGCTGATTTCTTTAGACTTTCCCATGATGCTACACAAAGAAGCAGTGTGTTTCAGGTGTGTATTTAAATACATCCTCAGATGTTGCCAACAAACCTAACAGAAGTTTCCAAACACTTGACATCATCATATGGGCAGTACAGAATTGTTTAAAGGCATAGTAATCTTAGTGTATGTAATCTTTTGACATTTCAGAAAGTAGTAAAAAAAAAATGCCTTAAACATTATTTCTCTCATTGTCCTGGCATTTGGCAAATAATAATAATTATGGTAATCCTAATTGACCAAAAACAGGAAAGGTTTATTCTGATTTCATGTCCGATATTGTGAAAAACATGCATATGTGTCTCTTTATATAGTGTATGTAAACTTCTGATAGATAGATAGATACATACATACATAGATACATACACACATTGTGCCCTCGCCCATAAGGTTATTAGAGAGGGCTCTGGACTTGAGCTGAACATTTGTCAAACTTTCACTGCCTTGCTTTAGGGACATTTTAACTGTATATTATATAAAAAAAAAAATTATTATTGCTATTGGCCCAGCTATAGGGGAAGCCTCCTGTCTGCATCGATAACGTTGCCTGGCTTGGCTGCTTCCTGGACTGTATACATGATACGTGAAGCAGCTTCACATTTAATAATATGCTAAAAAACTTTTTGCTTGCCACAAATGGATCAACTTGCAGGATAACAGGCCGAACTGGACCGACAGATGTCTTTTTTGGGCCTTATGTACTATGTTACTATGTTACTAAATGTATTTGCCATTTTGACTGGGGGGGCTGCCGGCACGTAGACTATTAGTGAAATAAAAATATAGGCTCATGTTGTCTCCACCTATGTATCCAGCAATAAATATAACATTTTGCGCCATTTATAATGTCTTTTGGTACTGCAGAAAGCCATTAATCTCTGGTGTACAGGAGAAGAAACAGTCAGAGTGCTAGCTTTTTTGGTTCTGAACAAGGTCTGCAGATGCCGGCAAGACTCGTATCTCAACCAGGTGCTGAAGGTAGGTCCTCTTTCCTTTGCATACTGAAGTCTTTGGACAATGGTTTGTCCTGACGGCTCACTGCTTTGTAAGAATTAAAAGGGTTGTCCAGTCCAGAGAACCCATCTCCATGTACTAAGTATGAATTACTAGAGGGAGTGGGTTGACTGGGTTTTGTGTAATGCGACCTTTCCCTTGTGGAGGCCCAGCAGCAGAATTCAAGGATGTCTGTCAGCAGTTTTGACCATGCAAAACTGCTGACAGCGAGGGGCTGCGGAGAGCAGAACAAACATACCCTTTGTGGAGCTTTTATTATCAGGGAGTGTGATTGTAAAGTGTTAGGCCTCTTTCACACGGATTGTGTCAGGATGCGCTCAGTGAACCTCGCCCCATTTTGCAAGCAAGTTCAGCTTTGTCTGCAATTACGTTCAGTGTTTCTTTTTTTCGGCGCGGGAGCTTCCCTGTGAAGTGCTGTCCGCCGCCGTCACCTGCCTTACCGCCCCCCCCCCATACCCCCCCTGCTCTGCTGCCTGTAGTGGTCTCCTGGTTGGATGCTACAACTGTCTTTCAGAGCAGAGGAGAGGGTGCACTTCATAGTGGAGCTCCACCTCCTGGGCACTTGCAGCTGTAGAATTTGGCATAATAAAACTAAAATATTTATACTGCTCCTGACAATAGAAGCTCTGTAAATAGTATGTTTGTCCTTCTTTTCCCAGTCTTTGCCTAGTGCTGTTTTAGGGTTGTCACGATACCAAAATTATGATTCAATTTCGATACCATTAAAAAGTATTGCGATACTCGATACCACGCGGAAAAAAAATAAAACGCCCAAAAATCCGCATGCAGTTTTAATCCTAGTCTTTGGGGGGACAAGGTGACTAAAAAATGGCGAATCACGCAGTTTTTATTTATTTATTTTTTCTGTTATGCTGTGATATGTTTATTTATTGTTTATATATTTTATATGTAAAATTGGGAAAGGCGGTGATTTATACTTAATATATATATATTTTTTTAAGTTTAATAACTATTTCCCCCGTAGGGGCTAGAACCTGAGATCTTTTAATCCCTTGTCCTATTCACCCTAATAGAGCTCTAGAGAGGGTCCCAGCAGGGGGAACACTTTGTGAGCAGCTTATTATTGAGGGACCCTTCTAACAAATAGTTATTGTCCAGAGTCAACCACCTGTACACTTTTTGTCTGCCACCGTGGGCCACAAATCATTTATTAGTGCAGTGACTGCATGACTGTAAAACACTTAAGACTACCCCATAAACATGCTTGTTTTCCACAACTGAGCATGCATCTAATTTTAAAGGGAAGCTGTCACCATAAAAACGTTGGGTAATCTGCAGGCAGCATGTTATAGAGCAGGAGGAGCTGAGCAGATTGATATATAGTTTTCTGGGCTTTGGAGTCCAGGAGGCGGTCCTATCAGTGATTGACAGTTCTCTCTGTATACACAATCACAGAGGGCAGGCTGTCAATCACTGATGGGACCGTCTCTTGGACTTCAGAGCCCAGAATGAGCAGGGATTGTAAATGAATCTTTTCACAATATACTATCTATCCATCTGCTCAGCTCCTCCTGCTCTAGAACACGCTTCCCGTAGCTCAGACACCATGTTCAATGTGACAGGTTCCCTTTTAATAAAAAATTCTTTCATTTTTATCTAATAAGGGAACATTGCATATGACCTGACCAGGATTGTCAGTGCAATACATCAGTAAAAATGTGTGTGTAACTTTTATTGTTAGTGCGCCATTCATGAAGGCGAATACTCCTGCTGGGGGCCATTTATTTTTTATTTATAACCGACATCAAAAACGGTGAAATGAATCACCACGAAAACCTTGAAAAACCTGTGTTGTTACCTTTGAGTTGTCCTTGTGTAGCTGTTATATTAACAAACCTATACATTTCTATCCCACAGAAAATGTACATCTCTTATGTGAAGAATTCAAAATTCACATCGCCCAATGCTCTGCCATTGATCAACTTCATGCAGCGAACTCTGACAGAGATGTACTCCCTGGATGTGCAGAGCTCCTACCAGCATATCTTCATGTATATCCGGCAGCTGGCCATCCATCTGCGTAGTGCCATGACCCTTAAAAAGAAGGTAGGCCATTACCAGGAACTAATTGTTCATTCCCGATAATTGCCTGCTTGTTGCAGGAGGTGAAAGCGGCATGTACATTCAGCAAGCGCCTTCGTCGTACAGGAACCGGCATTCACTAGAGTGATCTTATGTCCCCTTTTACATTCATTGTTTCTGTGCAGCAGGTCGCCGTTTAGACACCACATTCTGCTGCCCGGAAATGATTATGTTGGTGACCACACCAGTAATACTTTCATCTAATGCTTGTTGATCGGCGACACCTTTTAGACAGGGCAGTTATTGGGAGCAACTGGGGCTTCTTCCTGATAATTGACGGCAGCGTGCACCTATCTCTGGTTCTGTGTTTGTTCTGAATTCTTGCCACATCCACATAAATTTCACCTTATGTAGGATGTCCATTGTGGTACTTGTAGTCCGTTGCTGGCATCATCCATTGTATGCATTTTTTGCTGGTGATTGCCATTAGCAACTGACTACAAGTGCAGGATGTGCTCCCCTACAGAAATGCACAACTGCATATGGGTATGAGCGCATCCTGCTTTCTTATCACCACACTTTTTGATGGTTTATATATATATATGTATGGAGGTGTATAAACTCCATTATAAATGTGCCTGTTTTTCATCTTCAGGTCACATTTGGGTGCACCTGCTTGGCTTTGGGCTATATCAGTCAGTCTTTGGTAGGGCTCATAGACACCTCCCACCTCCCATTGCAAGCATGGCCACATGCTGGAGGTAACAGAGGAGATGTTTGTGAGTCGTCCTAATGCTCCTGTAATTGCCCACTGACCCCTGATATCGCCCATATGGCGCAGGTAGGTGAGTGTTAGGGCCCACGGGCTACTTGAGAGACCTTGACGCTGGTGCCCGAGGCTTAAGACACGTCCTCCTAGTAGGATATGTCGAACTAACTCTCAATTTTTAACATCAGTGTGAGGGTTTAGTGTGACGGCAGCGTGCACCTATCTCTGGTTCTGTGTTTGTTCTGAATTCTTCCTGATAATTGCCCGATCGTTGGCCTGTGTAAAGGGAAATTTAAATGGTAGAGGAGATTTATCAAGCCAAGCGCAAAGATAATTGTGGAGCGGTCGACCATAGTAACGGCTGAGATTCCAGCTGAGGTCCCCTGGAGAATATAAGCTGAGGCTCCACTGTTCCTTCCACATGTTTTAATGTTGCTAATTAAGTTCAACCTTCCAAATAATCACTGATGTTTGGTAGTGGAGTGCAGAAATTTATATTGTGTATATAATGGTATATGTACCTCCACGTTAGGGTTGAGCGACTTGGGTTTGGATTGCGGTATCTGAACCTGATTCTTTTAAAAACTACCTTAAAGGGGTTCTGCAGTTCTTTTAAACTGATGATCTCTGGAAAGGTCATCAGCAACTGATCGGCTGAGGTCCGAGTCCGACACCCGGGATCCCTGCTGATCAGCCGTTTGAGAAGGCAATGGTGCTGGCAGTAGCGCCGCGGCCTTCTCGCTGTTTACCGCAGGCCAAGTAACGTCAGGCCTGAGCGGGGCTAAGCTCCATTCAAGCGCCCAGGACAGTGATACTAGTTGTACGTCACTGGGCCTGAGGGAAACCGAGAGAAGGCCGCCGGCGCTCTGGAGCGCCACTGCCTTCTCAAACGGCTGATCGGCAGGGTCCCGGGTGTCGGACCCCCGCCGATCAGATGCTGATGATCTATCCAGAGGATGGATCATCAGTTTCAAAGAACTGCAGAGCCCCTTTAAAAATATCGTCTCTGTCCTACTGTAAAATGTATAGCCTCTGCAGAGGGCTTTCCGGAGCTTAAGCAAATATCGCAAGACTTCATGTCGTCTCAAGTGTTACTTTGTTTATTCGCATAAATCACTGTCAAAATACCAAGCTGAACTGAGTCAGGAAGCCGAGGTTGGCTTAGTATTTGGATACAGTAATTTATGCTAGTAAGGCTACTTTCACATCTACATTTTTGCTGGATCAGCAAAAACACTTCCGTCATGATACTACATGCGTCTGCGTCCGTTATGAACAGATCCTATTGTATGAACTCTAAAAGGGCCATGACGGATCAGTCTCTAAAACCATTGTAAGTCAATGGGGGACAGATCCGTTTTCTTCTTTGTCGGAGAAAACTGATCCGTCACCAGTGATTTACATTTTGAGTCATGACGGCTCCGTCTTGCTCGCATCCCAGGACGCACACCAAAAATGCTGCTTGCCGCGCTTCTGTATTCATTGGAACGCAATGAAACGGAATATATTCTGATGCACTCTGTTCCCTTCAGTTCAGTTTTGTCCCCATTGACAATGAATAGGGACAAAACGAAAGCGTTTTCATCCGCTATGATGGGTCTCAATAGCGGAAAGAGAGCGCGCAGATGTGAAAGTAGCCTAAACGAAGTGATAAAGGGGACATGAAGTAAGTCTTGAGATATTTGTTGAAACTTCGGAAAGACCTCTGCGGAGGCCATTCATTTTACATTAGGACAGAGCCGAACGAAGTTTTCAAACTAATTGGGTTTGGATACAGCAATCAAGCCTACTCCACATACCTGGTTGTAGATATTTGCCAGTGTGCATTTTAAGTGCAGCAACAGTGCCACCTACAGTAAGTTTTCTGCAGTGTTTCTGCTGTGGTAAATTACCAAATGGGCAAACGCTGTGTGGGGGATTTATTAAGATCTTGATTTTAAAAAATATGTTGGTGTAAGATGCACAAAACTTATGGCCGCATTCCTCTTAAGTGTGATGTGTCTGTATGTTGTCAGAAAATCTACACCTGAAAAGATTATTTCTGGCGTAATTTATGTTCTCTGGTGCAAGTACTAATAAGTATTGCTGATTATTAATTCCCTTCCTGCCCACACCCCACCTACTTCTAAGAGGCGAGCATGGCGTTAAATTGGGAAAATTGGCCAAAGTTTGCAACTTTTCTTCTCCAGTATTTTGCCTTGGAGAGTTAATAAATTCTCCCCTGTGTTTTATGATGCCTTATAGAAGGGACCTGATAGTATCCAGCCCCCTGGATCTCACAGGCGGGAAGCTGTAAGTGTACAGTGTAATACAGGGGATAAGACCCCAAGAAGTTTAAGTCCCAGAGTGGGACAAAAATAAAAAGTCAAAAAATCGTTTTCCATAATAAAAAATAAAGTAAAAAAAAAAATGGCCCGTTTAAACACACAAAATTGTAAAAAATAAATAAATAGAAAAACAGACATATTTGATATCGCGGCATCCTGCTCTATAAAGATATCACATGACCTTACCCCAGGTGAACACTGTAAAAAAAAAGTGTTAAAAATGCCATTTTTGTCACCTTACATCACAAAAAGTGTAATAGCAAGCGATCAAAAAGTTTTATATGCACCCCAAAATAGTACTAATCAAACCGTCATCTCATACCGAAAAAAATGAGCCCCTACATAAGACAGTCACCCAAAAAAAACAAAAAAAAACTATGGCTTTCAGAATATGGAGACACTAAAAAAAACTTTTTATTTTTTTTAAAATGCTTTATGTAAAACTGAAACAAAGAACCAAAAAAGTAGTCATATTTTGTATTGTCACGTCCGTAACAGCCTGCTCTATAAAAATGCCACATGATCTAACCTGTCAGATGAACATTGTAAATAACAAAAAATAAAAACTGTGCCAAAACGGCTATTTTTCATTACCTTGCCTCACAAAAAGTGTAATATAGAGCAACCTTAAATCATATGTACCCTTAAATAGTACCAACAAAACTGCCACCTTATTCCGTAGTTTCCAAAATTGTTTTTTTGGGCGTTTCTACTATAGGGGTGTGCATCAAATGTGACATGGCAACTTAAAATTATCTCCGTGAAATCTGCCCTCCAAAAGCCATATGGCATTCCTTTCCTTCTGCGCCCTGCCGTGTGCCCGTACAGCAGTTTACAATCACAAATTGGGGTGTTTCTGTAAACTACAGAATCGGGGTAATAAATATTGAGTTTTGTTTGGCTGTTAACCCTTGCTTTGTTACTGGAAAAAATTGATTAAAATGGAAAATCTGCCAAAAAAAGGAAATTCTAAAATGTCATCTACATTTTCCATTAATTCTTGTGGAACACCTAAAGGGTTAACTAAGTTTGTACTATCAGTTTTGAATACATTGAGGGGTGTAGTTTCCTAAAATGGGGTCATTTTTCCATGGTTTCTATTATTAAGGCCCCACAAAGTGAAGATTTGCTTCTAAACTTCTAAGCCTTCTAACGTCCCCAAAAAAGAAAATGTCACTTACAAAATGATCCAAGCATGACGTAGACACATGGGAAATGTAAAGTGATAACTATTTTAGGAGGTATCACTATCTGTTTTAAAAGCAGAGAAATGGAAATTTTGAAAATTGCCAATTTTTTCAGATTTTTGGTAAATTTTGTATTTTTTTTTTTGAAAATAAAAATGAAATATTTTGACTCAAATTTACCACTCTCATGAAGTACAATATGTGACAAGAAAACAATCTCAGAATTGCTTGGATAAGTAAAAGCGTTTTAAAGTTAACTCCACATAAGGCGACACATAAAATGGCCTGGTCCTTAAGGTGAAAAACAGCAGGGTCCTGAAGGTCCTGAAGGGTTTAAAGCAGGAACCTAAATGACATCTGTTACCCGATGGTGGTCTTTGTTTAATCAAATGAGTGGGTGTCCATGCAATACATGTATATGACTGACTTATGCTCTAGCAGACCCACCCCTAATTAATGTAACCGTGAATTACATATATAGTTAAGGCTACATTCATACTGCCGTATGTGTTTTGCGGTACGCAAATAAAACGAAACAGACACGGAAAACAGAAACGTTCGAATGTAGCCTAAAGGGCATCTGTCAGCAGATTTGTACCTGTGAATCAGTGACCTGTTACATGTGCACTTGGCAGCTGAAGACATCTGTGTTGGTCCCATGTTCACATGTGCTGCATTACTGAGAAAAATGTTTTAATGTATGCAAATGAGCCTCTAGGAGCAACAGGGGTACTGCTATTGCAGAGAGAACTGAGCCTATTGCTCCTCATTTGCATATAGTAAAACTTTTCTCAGCCATGTGGGCACATATGAAGACGGGACCAACACAGATGTCTTCAG
This sequence comes from Bufotes viridis, assembly GCA_033119425.1. Taxonomy (NCBI): domain Eukaryota; kingdom Metazoa; phylum Chordata; class Amphibia; order Anura; family Bufonidae; genus Bufotes; species Bufotes viridis. Next base: position 533,268,007 of record CM065590.1, on the reverse strand, counting down.
CTGCCAAGAGCACATGTAACAGGTCAGCCGGTGTCATAGGGAGAGATCTGCTGACAGATGCCCTTTAGGCCTGAAACTGTCATAATATATATATTTTCTGTGTGATAAAGCCAGAAATCAGTGTAATTTTTTACAGGTGTTATTTCTTTGGACACTGGTTGGGCTTCCTTCTCCAGGAAACCTCCCAAACGAATCAGATCCTGTCAGAGAGGTGGCTCGCTGCGCTGCAGTTCTGCTTTATGTGTACTTTGGATAATCTGATCTAATTCTCAGTGTAGGAAAAGGATTCTGCTCGGGAGGAATGTTTCCTCTGCTGTATCGGAAGTTGCGGATGATTCCTGGCAGAGCTAACTTGCGTATGACGTACTTCGATTTGGCGTATTCCCTTAGTGCACTTTTCTCCAATGTCCACGTCATTATCTAATAGTGTGCAGTGCCAAATGTGTCCCTGCCAAACCGTAAAATATATATTCTGCCACTGGCAAAGTAGCTTATCACTTTCCTATGGGAAAGAAACCCACTCACAAAGTAAAAAAAATGAAAAACCACCGGCTGCTGGTGGGATCATTGGTAGGACAGAGAAGTAACGCTCCTTGTTGAGGGCACAGCTCCATGATTATGAGCTGGCGACTCACGGTGAGATCATAAAGTGGACATTTTATCGCCTATACACGGGATAGATGGTGAGGTCTGATCGCTCTGGACCCCCACAGTCACTAGAACTGGGGCCGAAGCCCACTGTTCCATTCCACTGTGGCCATGGAGTTTGAATGAAGCAGCGGTCAGACATCTGCCCCACAGCTTTATGAGATGTTAAAGAGATGTTAAATCTCTTGTGGGAAATCTTGTGTGTAGAACTCATCTTACATGACTGTTTTATTATAAAGTGTCATTTAATCTCTTGGCACCTTGCGCCATCATACTACTTTAGGGAAGTACTACATACTATGTGTTGTACAGCTGGCACCCTGCGCTCGCTAGAAGGGATTTTACGTAACTCTGATCCTGGCAGTTCAACACCTTAGATGCCATGATCAATGCTGACTGTGGCATCCAAATGGTTAGATAGAAGATCCTCACCCCATTGGCCCCAACAGCGTGATCACTGGCAGGACTGAATGGTCTTACTGTCAGTATTATAGTAAATTACATAATGTGCTGCAGTAGTGTATTACATGGGCAATCAGAGGATCGGAGGTTCAAGTCCCCTAGTGAGACTTTGAACATTATTTTAAAAAGTAAATGTGTTTTAAACAGACTCATGGAAAAAAGCCCACTTCAATGCCGTTCATAATCCGTTTCAACCCCATCTGTGACGAGCCATGCAATGAAATGAGCACATTTACTCCATATGGTGAGGATCTTAAAAACATTTTTCCACCTCCCTAAAGCGTAATAAAAAGCAATCAAAAAGTCTTAAAGGGGTTCTTCGGCCTCTTCTTTAAATTTGGGGAACTTTAATTACCTGTGGAGGGAAGTAAATTACAGGCATACCTACCCTCTGCGGAGCAGCCCTTCATAGGATCCTCTTCACGATGACGCGACCCCTCCAAACGCAGTTTCCAGGCTTCCGATCCAGCGCCGTTGTCTTCTTTCTGCCTGAGGCAGGAGACGGAACGTCATCGTTGATGTCACCGCCTCCTGCCGACCTTCTCAGGTCCCGACTCATGTAAACTACTGTGCATGCATCGGGACCGGCCGTCTTTTCAGCGTACAGGATTCTATGAGAAGCCTGTACTGACTGATACACAGCGCAGTGTCAGCACAGAGTCTCTGCATAGCGATCAGCCACAGAGGCTGATCGCTATGCTTTACAGGTCATTAGGGCACTGTGGATGGCAAAGGGGGCACATGAGGGGCACTGTGGATGGCAAAGCAGTCACTGGATGACACACAAGGGGCATTGTGGATGGCAAAGGAGGCACTGGATGGCACACAAGGGGCATCGTGGATAGTAAAGGGGGCTCTAAATGGCACACATGGGGTACTGTGGATGTCACTGTCATGGGGGCGCTCTGGTCTGATGAGGCTAATACTTTTGCAAGGCACTGTATGTGCTGCTATCTGTCACAAAAAAATTCGTGACATTTTTTTTTTAAAGCAATTGTTCCAGGTCAGCCCTTTTCTTACGTTTACTTGCATCTTGATACAAGGGCAGCTTAGGTACACACAGTAGAGTAAAGGACACTTTTGGGGATGTTGGCCCATTATAATGCAGTATATTTACAGGCTGGAGTGGATAAAAGCAGCGATAGGAAGGAAACTAATGAAAGAAAATGTCTGGATACAGTTCAGCGCGGTGCCGGCCACGGAGCGGTGAATAATAGCATGCGCTTCACCCGTTCCGTGGTCACGTGGCACAAACAAATCCTGAATGCAAAAAATTAGCATCAAGGATTTTTTTTTGTCGAGTTACTTGATTTAATAGAGTAATGGTTTCTGTCCTAGTTCTTTGAATGCTGCAACACAAAAACTAAAGATGTAAAAATTGTTTCTGTGTAAAATAAAAAACAAAAGACTTCATAAATTTGGTATTGCCATAATAATACGACGACTAAACTGATCAGGTTACTTATATCACACTGAACGCCATAAAAACAAACAACTGTTGGAAATTGCTGTTTTTTATTTATTTTTTCCACCATCTCCTCCTGAACTGTGAAGAAGATGCGAGTGCTTCTTTCTCCTTGTTCTAGTGATCACTGGGGGTCTTGGCACTTGGACCCCCACCAGTCGAAACCTTGGTGTCGCTGTGACATATCAATCAGTGTTCAAAAAGTGTTCTTTAGAAGCTCAGTGACACTTTGCGTTATACAATACATAAGATGTTCCCCAAATGGTGCCGTTTAAAGATACAATTGGACCTGCTAAAAGCATGCCAGTGGTTATGCGGGGATTTAAAAAAAATACTAAAATGAAATGAAATGTGGTGTAAATCGCTCTGCCTCCTCTTTCTTATTCTGCCAGTCTCGGTAAGCATGCACCGCAGCGTAAGTGGCAGTTGTGACCGCTCGCTGACATAATCTGGGCGGTAGACGCTTGTGATGTTTGTTTTGCTTGTTTTGTGCCTCTTGTATAATTGACTTAGCTTTAACGCTGTTTGGGGTGTCTGGATACGTGTCCAATCCCTTTATGTCCAGGTTTAAAGATGATTAGATCTTGCAAACTCAACACATTGTGTTGCATAATTTGTGAAACCAGGTCTTAACGTTATCACGCTGTCTGACCAGATGACCTCTATTAGTACTTTATAAGCTTAGTACCACAGGCCTAAGCGGACTTTCCTCGTGCAGGTTTGTTACAGCCTCTGTATGTTGATCTCGTATGTCTGGATGGAATATTACACCATTGTCGTATGTTCCCTGCATAGACATTTATATTCCCATCTCCGTTTCCATAGACCTGTGGCCACACAAGGTTGGAGGGGCCATGTCCTACAGTTGGTGTTGGGCCTGCATCTGTCAGACATTTATGGTATATCCCAGGCAGGCTCAACCTGTGGCCCTCCAGCTGTTGCAAAACTACAACTCCCAGCATGCTCAAACAGCCCACAGCAGGGCATTGTGGGAGTTGTAGTTTTACAACAGCTGGAGGGCCGCAGGTTGAGCATGCCTGGTATATCCTGTATTGGAGTTGGGTATACCCCTTTAAAACAAGATGTTCTTCCTGCCTGTAGCCCAGAGCTTATTACTAAGGTCTGTCTGTAAACAGTATGCAGTAAGGTCCCTCTAGTGGTGGCTGCACGTGCCCAAAATGCGTCATGTTTTAAAAGTCCATGCAGAGCATTTGGAAGTTTCTATCAGATAAATATAAAATATTCAGCACAGTTTTGGGCCTAAAGATAGTGTTATAATGTGGTCTGTTGTCTGGTCTGTGAGATATTTGGGACAAAGTGTTTTACGGCTGTATTGGAAATATCACTTGTTAAAGGGGTCTTTCGGGATTTTTAACTGATAACCTATCCTCAGGATAGCTTATTTGTAAAGGAAAACAGCACTACTCACTGGATGTATTCAGAATCAATTCCGATGGTGGCGGTGCCAGCAGCGCTGGGTCCAAGCCCCACGGGCCCCAGTGATCCGTAGGAGAAAGTGATGACCGCAGCACTCTGTCTTCAGTAGTATAAAGTTTTTTCACAAACTGTGCGACGTTTCGACTTCAAAGACTTTCTCAAAACAAAACTGTGAGAATCCACTGCGCTACTGCAAAAACCATTGCGTTCTCAAACAGCTGATTGGTGGGGGTCCCAGGTGTCAGACCCCCACAGATCAGATACTGATGACCTATCCAGAGAACCCCAGAAGCCCCTTGAAGGAAAAAGGGCTTGTGTTGTTGTTGCCAATAAAGAGGACCTTCTGACTGGTAATAGTACCATTCCATGTAAGGGTACGTTCACACGACGACAATTGTCGTGCGACAAAAGTCGCACTATTGTCGCGCGACAATTTTTATAATAGGAGTCAAGATGGGTTTTTCTGCGACTGTTGCAGTCGCAGCATGTCGCCATGCGACACCATAGACTCCCATTATAAAAATTGTCGCGTGACAATAGTGCGACAAAATGTCGCGCGACAAATGTTGCAGTGAAGTTGTGCCCTATTTGTCGCGCGACAATTGTCGTCGTGTGAACCTAGCCTTATTCCTTCTGGATATTGATGATTAAATTGACCATTGGGCATTGGTATTCACCTTATAACACTGATTGAACAGTCTTTGAATGTGTAAGGACCCCCCCCCCCCCCAGCTAGTAACACCCAGTTGTGAATGCATGCATCATTTCTAGTAGGCATACTTGAGGAACAGCACAGTTTTAAGAAAATATTATTTAGAATTGCGATTTCATGAAGCATTTAAGTATTAAGTAGACGGCTCGTCTGTGCGCTGCTGTATTGCATAAGGTATCCGAAGCTTTTTCCAGGAGTGCGTTTGTTGTTGCCCTGTCTGGATGCAGGATTGTAGAATGAAAACTCCTAATTGGATGGTGATGACCGGAGTCTTCTCACTCCACAGCTCAGACAGCTACTTCATAAGCCAATTATTTTTTCCTCAGATTTGTGTACTTTAATACTAGGTCAAGCTGCTCGGTGCAGAAAACCAGTCAGTAGACACGTAATACCCAATAAGGTGGGCTCCCGCTAGTCCTATGGTAGATTAGAGCATTGATCTCCAGCCTGTGGCTCTTAGGCTGTTGCATAACTGCAACTCCCATCATGCCCTGATAGCCACAGGTATGATGGGTGTTGTAATTTAGCAGCAGCTGAAGAGCCACAGGTTGGGGAGCATTGGGCATGCAAAATGCATTTGTTGCTGGATAATTAAAGGGGTTGTGCAGCCAGTAGATATTGATGACCTGTCCTCAGGATAGGTCCTCAGTATCTGATCGGTGGGGGTCCAACACCCGGTACCCCAGCCAATCAGCTGTGTAAGCGCTGCTTCCTCCTCAAGATTACACTGCGCGATAAGTCATTGGCCGCGCAGTGTGGTTACAAGTTCATTCCATTCGCGTGAACGGAACAAGCACTTGCAATTGCACTGCGTTGCCGAGACTTCCGAGAAGATGCGCGGTCTAATCTAGAAGAGGCAGTAGCGCTTGTACGACTGTCGCCTTCTCTTTAAACAGCTGATCGGTGGGGGTGCTGGACGTTGGCCCGAGTAGATATTGATGGCCCGTCCTAAACTATTATGCACTCCATCATTCATTGCACCATGTCATCGTGATGTCTTTATATTTATGTTCTACAATTGTTATTTTATTATGGTATGCCACAGAAGTGTCAGGGGTTAATTGCGCTGGTGTCCCGTGCTGAGCCACGCCCCCCTGCACTGATCACATGACAGTGACGTCACCCCAGGTCCTTCGGCTTTTCAACAGTTCGGGTTCGTGGAAGCCGCCCCTTATGGATTCCATATGCCGGGATAGTCCGCGGTAGTGGAATCCATAACGAGATGCGGCGATTACCACAACCCGAACTCCGAACTATTTTTTAAAGTTCGCTCATCTCTATTGCTGATCTCACCGCTCAATAGGGACGCCTTCATTACAAGTAATATTGTAGCAAGAAATAAAATGATATAGAGCCATTAAGTAAGCCCCCAAAATCCCCAGCCAAACCCGTCCGCCCCCAGCGAAGAGACGGTCCGCCATCACACCTCATCACACTGATAATCAACAAAAGCATTGCCATCCCGTGTAGGTCGTGAACCTCCTGTACTTGATCATGCGCCAAGCATCTTAAAGGGAACCTGTCTGGTGTCTGGACTGAAGGCAGTAGGTTATAGAACGCGTAAAGTCGAGCAGATTGGTATAAAACCTTCTATCAATCTGCTCAGCTTTACCTGCTCTATAACCTACTGCCTGCAGATGAATTTGCATTTTCAATGTGACAGATTCGCTTTAAGAGGAATTAAACATAAGGCACACAATAGTGAGGTATCATCAGCAATTTAAAGGGGCAGACATATCCACATCTTCACCCAGGCAGCCCCTCTGAGATGAGCATCGGAGCATTTCATGCTAGTGTTCTGCCACGGGATCAAAGCTGCAGGCCAGGGAAAAAGATCCCTACTTCATCATATAGAATGACCAAGGCCTCATTGTGTTGGGCTGCGTTTGGGGTGAATAACTCTTTTCCCTGATTTTACCTGCACTTTGTCACCCAGCTGTGAAAACTCTCCATAATATTTATATGTAGCCCACCATATAGCTTTGCTGCTCTTTTTAGAATTAGGGGCCCTTTATAGGTTTATATACGGTTGACGTCCACCCTTGTCCAAACAGCACTCTGCAGCCCAGAAACAATGCAGCTGTATGAGGGCGGGGGATCGCTCGTCCCCATACTGTGGAGGAGATTGATGCATGTGAATGCAGTGGTCTCCTCCACTGAACGAGCAGTCAGTTGTCAGGATTCCTGATAATTGACTGCTCCTCTGGCCATGTAAACCCACCATTAGTGTTTTGTGACTGTACCCTCATGTGACATGTCTGAAGTATGTCACATACCACACATCCAGTAGTAATAATGCACCTTTGTTCTTTCTCTTCACAGGTTGCTTATCAGTCAGTATATAACTGGCAGTACATTCATTGCTTGTATCTGTGGTGCCGGGTGCTGAGCACAATCCATCCCAGTGACGTACTGGAGCCTCTGATCTATCCACTGGTCCAGGTTATCACTGGTTGTATCAGGTAGGAGCCGGCAGAATGCCTTCATCTGCTAAAGTGCTATTTGTTTAGCTATTGTACATTAGGCTACTTTCACACTGCCGTTTCTGGGTCCGCTTGTGAGATCCGTTTCAGGGCTCTCACAAGCGGCCCAAAACGGATTAGTTTAGCCCCAATGCATTCTGAATGGAAAAGGATCCGCTCAGAATGCACCAGTTTGGCTCCATTCCGCCTCCATTCCGCTCTGGAGCCGACGGGTGTCCGCCTGACGATACAGAGCCAAACAATCCATCTTGTATCTGCGCAGATGGATCCTCACCGATAATGCAAACGCTTGTATCCGTTCAGAACGGATCCATTTGCATTGTCATGAAGAAAGTCAAAACGGATCCGTCCTGAACACTATTGAAAGTCAATAGGGGACGGATCCGTTTTCAGTTGCACCATACCGTATTGTGATTTCAATTGCACGAATCATGAAGAAAGTCAAAACGGATCCATCCTGGCACACAATGGGGACGGATCCGTTTTGACTTTCTTCATGATTCGTTCTGAACGGATACAAGCGTTTGCATTATCGGTGTGGATCTGTCTGTGCAGATACAAGATGGATCCGCACCAAATGCAGGTCTGAAAGTAGCCTTACGTAAAGGAGTAGATTTGTTACGTGACGCTCCAAAAAATGGGTTTGATTCACATAGAAGACCCGAATAAAAGAACATCTTCTTGTGAATTTCTCCTGTGTACCCATCCTTGAGTCTGACACATTGATGACATCAATTTGTGGAGCAATCGCCTATTAAAGGCTATGAACACCTGTTGGGGCATTTTTTTATAACCGCGTTTTACTACTTTTGGGCTAAAATCATTTTTTTTTTAATTGGTCTTTATTAAAAAATTGTGATTTATTTTTTTGTGCTCCAGGGTTAAGTTCTTGTCTAATTGCAGACTAGCTAAATTCTTATCACACTGAGCAGAGTGTGGCTTAAATGGGTGTTTATGAGCTGTGAGGAGTTCAGAGATGAGGGCCACAGAGCAAGCAGTCATCTGACGGGACCGAGAGCAGACTGTCACATGCTCTTTTACAAAAACTTAGCCATGGATCACAAAAACTGATGAAAACTTTTAAAAGACCAATTGAAAAAAAATCAGTACGTTAAATCATTTCAAATAGTTGTCCCAAAGGTGTTCAAGTTGTTGCACAACTGGGTTGCATATTTAGTAAAACCTCTCCTGACATATGTTTCAACAACTGCTTGCTTTGCCCATATAATAACAATTCTGGAGTTTCTGTGATGTTCCATTCCTTTATTATTCCTAATTGAAGTTAACAATTGCTAGCAGTATGCATGAAGGTCCAGCTGTGTTACCATTCTGTGTGTTGAGCGCAGTGTGGGTGGGGTGACAATGGCAGCACTGATTGGATAGCATCAGACTGTGCAGGGACAACCCCAACTGGTATCACCCAGCTGGACCTTTATTGCAAACTGCTAGAAATTCTAGCAGGGATTATAAAGGCATGGAACATTGGAACATAGTCATAGGAATAGATGATCCACTATTTTTATTACATGGGAAATTCAGGTAATTGCTAAAATAGACATGTCGGAAAAGGAGAAGGGTCCTCTTTAAAAGGTTTGTCCCATTAAGACAAGGTATCCCCCGTCCACAGTGGGCCAACTGTTGGGGCCCCTGCCAATCATCAGAAAGGGGGGCGTGATCCCTCTTTAATGGAGTAGTGGTCACGCCTGCGTGCTGTCGCTCCGTTCAGGTCTGTGGAGCTGCCAGAGGTAGCATAGCGATTGTTAAATTTCTCTAACAGTCCCATGGAGTTGAATGGAGTGATCGACACTTCATTGAAACAAGGAGCACGGTGGGCGTCCCAGTTGTCAAATCCTTGCATATCAGACACTTATTGGAGAGGTGTTGTAATGGGACAACCCCTTTAATATAATGCATGAATACAAGAGTATGGGGGATGTAGCACTGCGGGGTTTCAGCCTCTGTACAATGTTTCATGATGGGTTTATTGATTGCCAAACTGGGAGGTACACAGCAGCACCTACCTAATGGCTTGCTCAGGTCGAGGTGAATGGGTGTAAATTAGCCCAATATTTTTCTACAAGTATTGATTGTGAACAAATTAGGTTTCAAGTGCACTGTAGGCGGGGTTGTGCCATCCGGTGCACCATTGCTACGCCGCTATCGCCGCTCATTGCCTCCCCTAATGGCTGATTGACAGTGCCAGGCCTCCCCTGCGTCACCAATCCCAGCACTGAAATCTTGTGCCTCTTATTGGCACATGAGCAATACAGTGAGGCGTGGCCGACGCACCAAACGTTCTGCGCATGTGCAGAGCTTAGACTGATCAGTGCTGGGAGCGATGACAGCGCCAGGCGTCAATCAGCTGTGAGGAGGAGGGGATGGGCGCTTATTGGTGTAGTAATGGTGCAGCCCCGCCCACAGGGCACTCTAAACCTAATTAGCATAACAAAATAATGATTCTAGGCACAGATTTTCAAGACAGATGTTTGATGCAGTGCACATACCCTACAAGGCCTAGGCTTAGGTTGGAATTGATGTGGGCGCTGTCAGACTGCATTGTAGAGATCTGCATTTAATCCTTTCATTTTTTATTTATTTCATTCTCTCCTGCCCAAGAGAGTAAAGGAGTCGATGGTTTGCACATCAGGCTCCAAATAGTCTGGAGATCTTTCCCTCTCTGGAACATTTACAGCTATGTAAGCATAGCATTACCCGCATGCACCATTAGATGGCAGCATTGCTCCGATCTCCAGACAGTGATGGGGCCTGTTAATAGGGGTGCGCTGGATAATAGAGGCGCTACAGAACAGGAAGTTGGCTGTTTTTAAGGAAAATATCTCCCCAAAAATATCCCAATTTAGCCTTCTTTTAAGCGGCAGTAAAACTTGCCTCTGCAGTGCCTGTATAATAGGAGCAGATAAGCTTATATTCACAAGCTGCCACATGTAGTCTTAGTTTACCCCCTTAATTTGATGTGCCTTTCTATATCTGCAGTGCTGTTCTCTTGTATCATACTTTACTACTGGGCAACAATCGTGTCCTAGAAGGCTTGTATTGTGCTCTGTTCACACTCAACTTCTTTTTCTATAGGCTCGTTCCCACTGCACGCTACTTCCCTCTGAGGATGCACTGTATCCGGGCCTTGACGCTGCTGTCCGAAAGCACCGGAGTTTTCATCCCCGTGTTACCCTTCATCCTGGAGGTATGCTCTCCTGCTCATATGTGCTGTTAATTCTGCAGTCATATCCTTTATTTGCATGTCCGTGATGCCTTTGGTTTATGTAGCGTTCTTCTCTTACGCTTATTGGCGTATTTAGTGCGCTGTACATGCCCCTGTATCTACACAGCAGCGCACAGAGGGTTTTATTCTAATGGCTTCTGTACAACACTGAGAGCGAAATTGTGGCCATTTATTATGTAGTGGAAATTAATACGAGCCACTTACTAATGTATTGTTGTTATCCATATTGCTTCCTTTGCTGGCTGGATTCATTTTTCTATTACATTATGCTCAGCTTGTTTCCATGGTTACGACCACCCTGCAATCCGGCAGCAGTGGTCATGCTTGCACACTGTAGGAAAAAGCACTAGCCTATAGGCACTCCCATGGTCCCGGCCACCAGAGAGGCTGGCGGTTTTCCTATAGTGTGCAAGCATGACCACCACAGATGGATTGCAGGGTGGTCTGTAACCATGGAAACGAGCAATGTATAATGTGATAGAAAAATGAATCCAGACAGCAAAGGAAGCAATATGGATAATCACAATACATTAGTAAGTGGCTTCCTCTACATAATAAATGCTATTTGCTGAAGTTAGACCACCCCTTTAATTTCATTCTATATCATTAGAGTATTTTTAGGATAGGTGGGAACCTGACTGCAGGGAACCCCCACCAGCCATGGGGCTGAGGGGCATCGCTTCTGCACGTGGCCCATCCTAGCTAGACGCTGGGCAGAGAATCGCAATGGATTTTCAGTACCTACACAGCATCTGGACTGCCCAAAAGATTTAGAAGAAGCCATGGTGCTCCACAGAACCCCGACGCCCCTTTATTGCAGCAATTAGTGGAGCCCTCAGTGGTCAGACAATAATCAGCAAGCGAAAGCAAATCCTAGCAATGTGCCTTCACTTCCTACTGGCGGAATACCCCTTTAACTATGGTTAAAGGGTTTCTGTCACCAGATTTAACCCTATTAAACTGGCTGACATTAGCAATGTGCTAATGTCAGCAGACCCTAACTCTCCTAATCTTATGCTCCTGGATGCCCCCCGTTACTGCACAACTTTAACTTTTATAATATGCTAATTAGCCTCTAGGAGCGGGGGAGGGGGGGCATTGCTCCTGCTCCTAGAGGTCCTGTTCACCCACCTCAAGTCACGCCCTGCCGTCCTTGATTGACAGGACCAGCGTTCGTCTTCTCCGGCTGGCCCTGTATGCTGGATAAATCTCGCGCATGTGCAGTCCCAGCACACAGGGCCGGCAGGAGGAGACGAGCGCTGCCTGGCCCTGTCACTCAAGGACGGCAGGGCGGGACTTGAGGTGGGAGAACGGAGCTTCAAGGAGCAACGCCCCCCCCCCCGCCCCTAGAGGTTAATTAGCATATTGTAAAAGTTCAAACTGTGCAGTAACGGGGGCATCCAGAAGCATAGGATTAGGAGAGTTGGGGTCTGCTGACATTAGCACATCGCTAATGTCAGCCAGTTTAATAGGGTTAAATCTGGTGACAGAAACCCTTTAATTAAAGCTTTGCAGTCACTTTATCAATCGCAAGATACAGCATGTCTTAGTACATATCACTGAAGGTGTTTTCTGGGATCAGAGAATTGATTGGAAGGATTGGGGTCAGTTCTTTGTAGGGGCTATGGCGCTCGTGCGTGGTTTGTTGACCTGCGCCCTGTCTGAGCATTCCCGAGGATAGGCCTTTATTATTCTGAACCCCTTTAAGGGTTGTGGTATAGTTTCCAATAAACCTGTGTTTTTTTTTTTTTTTAATATCTACCTTGCAAAAAAAAAAAAGCAATGCAACATTTTTATTCAACATTGTTCTGTCCCTCCCTTTCTGATTAGTGTATAGAACTTTACCAACTTGTCCTTTGCAAGTGCCGTCTACTTTTCTGCGATTGTCTTGCGAGTAGATTGGCTCCTGGCCAGAGATTGACCAGTTCTCCCGCGCGCTAACAGGCAGGATGCTTCTCATCCGAGGAGCAGAATTTCTGAGTTTCTATGCCCCGGCCCATCCCACCAGCATTGCCTCTGGGCGATACATATCCACTGCCTGCCCTCTGTCCGTACCCCACCTTCCCACTTTAGTTTTCTCTTTGATCAGCAACAGCAACTTTCTATTTTCCGCAAGTTTTTTTTATTTTTTTCCTCCTTACTCTTTCTCATGGCGCTGTCTAGCCTGACTCTCCTGGCCAGACCCAGCAGTGACGGTGCAAAAGGGGGTGAGGTTTAGGTGGAGGTTTTATTGATGTTCTTGGCTTCAGTTTGCTTTTTGGTAGCATTGGGATTGAAGATGGGAAGCACCAGAGGTTTATGCTGCCTCGTGATGCTCACTCTGTCCCAGAGCCAAGATGTTGTTCAGTGGAAGGAAATACTTTTGCGGCTGCTCGGCTCCGTCCAGCCCACATCCTTCTGTTCCTTGCCAGCTTCGTCTCTGTGATCCGTTCCATTCCCCTCCCTGCAGGTCCATGGCTGCTGCCTGCTGCCCTGGGGAGTCGTACAGACAGGCTCCATCCCTGCTCACCATAGATACCTACCTACTTAGCAGGCTTATATTTTCTTTCCTGTAGCTTGCTTTCTTTTCTTTTTAGCCGACATTCCTCGGCTTTTCAGCAGTGCCTGCATATCATGGGTCAATTCGACACTGCACCGCTCTAGAATACAGGAGCGTCTGCACAGCGTAGTTTCATAAATCTTCATCTGCATTTCCACATTAAACTGGAGAAAAATAAGTTGTTAATTTCTTTTCAGCCTGTCTGTACCTGTCTCCATTAGAGTTCCCATAGGGGTTGTCATCCAGCTTTTCTAAGTGATACATGTCTGATGTAGTACTGCCGCATTCACCAGGCAGAATGTCTAACAACTTGACAGTTTATTGACACGAAGATATATTCTGAGAAAAAAATGAGGAGGATGAGTAGTAGTAGTAGTGCCTGGAGTGGTAGTAGCATAGCCTTGTCCCAGCTGTAGTTAACTTGCTGCTTTCTGAACATATGGCAAAGATCTCTGCACTAAGGACTCGACTAGGAGTATTTCCCATAAACAGCGCCACATCTGTCCATGGGCCGAGTCTGCTATTGCAGCCCTATCCTATTCACTAAAACTGTGGTCGTGCCCCACCCCCACCTTATTTTGTGTTGTGTTAAAGGGGACCGGTCACCACTCCTGACATGCCTATTCTAATGGCTCCATGCTTTCATTCTGGGGCATCAATTCTTATGGCTCTACGTTGTGCCATTCCTTTGTTAATTCTACTAGAAGCTATGAATGAACTGCTAGCAGTCTGCAGTAAGGGTACAGAGGGGTGGTAACCAGTTGGGGGGGGGGGGTGTACCTGCACAGACAATGGTAGCACTGATTGGATAGAGTGAGTCTGTGCTGGTACACACCCCCAACTGGTGACCTCCCCTTTGTACCCTTACTGCAGACTGCTAGTCTGTCTAGTAGTTATAAGAAAGGAATGGCACAACATACAGATATAAGAATAGCTGCTCCAGAACTGTAATTACATGGGGAATGCATGAAGCTATTAAAACAGGCATGTCAGGAGAGGTGACAGGTCCTCTTTAATCACTTGGCCACATTTTAATGAGACACGTGTAGACCCTCTGTTGCCTGTTAGTTTTGATACCTGGCTCCTCCTTCAACGTGTAATAAAATACACAGTTCTGATATAAATATGAGGCTAAATCTGGCAAAAAGAAAGGCATAAATAGAACAGTGGAAGAAACACAAGTTCCAAGGACTGAAATATACAAGTAAGTTCACGCAGCGGTATTTTTGCACACGTTTTGGTGCACAGTCAGCACTAAAATCCTTGAGAAATCTATGCCCCGTCGTTGTAATCCGCATTGCAGTCTATACATGCGCATTTTGTTTCTGCATGGACTTGAACTGGGCAACGCAAATTTACATGTCGTCTCTTGGGGCAGTTTCCGTGCAGAAACCGCAGCGCGTTAGCCACATTGGTAAATGGCTGATCTGTTTGTGTCGTTCATACAGTATCGTGGCCGAGATCCTCAGATTTTTTTGCCGCAGATCGCATGGTGGGGTCATTCAGACGCCCATACCCTTAGAAAGTGTCTGCAGTTTTAATTTCCTAAGGTCAGTAAGCGCTCAGTAAGGCAGCTTCTGTTCTTCACTGGCTGAGCCAAGTCTTCATTACCGTCATTTAACTCTTGGCCACAGCGTCTCGCATCTCTTAAGGCCCATTTACAGGATACGATTGCTGGGTAGCAATATCATCCTTTAGTTAAATCTTCTGATTACACCTAACGAGGGGAGAGAATTCCCTACATGGGCGATCGCTCTAATATGTTATGCACGGGCAGTTTCATCCGGTATAAACAATATTTCAGTCGTCAATCATTTTGCTCATTTAAATGGGGATTATCTGGAGTCTGCTGAATGATCCCATCCGGCGTTTATTGAGTTTATGACGACATGTTGCAAAACTGTGTGATGACTTATATTTCGGCACAGTAGCTATATTGGTGCTAGCTGATGATCTAGTGTCTTTCTCTTGAGCTTTTGGGCAGGAACCAGATCTAGGAGCAGTTTATAACCGTCACTAACTTAAGACAGTATGCACACACTGTTTATTCCGCACAGATTTTAGTGCGTAAAACCTGCAGTATAATGCAGTACCAACAAAGTAGATAGATTTTTAAAATCTCATGTGCACGGTGTGGAAATTTACTGCACAGAAATTGACCTGCGGGGAAGATTTTGGAATCTGCAGCACGTCAATTGTTTGTATGGATTTTCAGTGCAGATTTCACTCTTTGCAATGCGAAGGGTGCGATGTAGGGAAATGAAAGGGCCAGTAATACATGTCTGTTTTCGTATGGAAATCAAGCGGTATCCGCAAGGAAAATGTGCATAAACTGCTGTGTGCAAGTACCATACAGCGGTTGTTGCGTGAAGACTGCAACTTTTTAAATGGATCAGCTGAAGCTTCGGCTACCCAGACAAATCGCCTGCAGTGGTATGGATGGGCTGAATCTACCACAGCAGCTTTTCTGACGCGTAGCTGTCTGAAACGGGGTCGCTGAGTAGCAGTGATCTCAATAAAATGAATGGGATCGTCGCACCAGTCGCAAGAAATCCAACATGGCTGGACTACTTGTGACTGCCGCGGCGATCCCATTGATTTCTATGGGATCACCGCTGCTCAGCGGTCCTGGCCGTGACAGGTGTTGCGCGACCAGTGTAGCCCTTGCTCAAAAGTACTGACTGCCACCCCAGAACTGACAGACCGCTAAAATCTGAGGGTCTGTCATTACACTAATGCGGCGCTCTTTGTGGGCAGCATAGTGCAGTCGACAGCTTCTATTTAAGTGTATCTGGTTGGTTGCCAAGTATATGCTGCATTTGAAAAACTTGGGATTATTGTTTTTTGGGGGGAAAAATGCTTAAGCCATTAATACGTCTAAGACCAGTCGGAAGGATTGAATCGCTTTTAGTTTTTTAGTGAATTATTTTCTGGAAGAAACTGGATGGTTTGCCTGGCTTGTGGTAGTGGGAATAGAGTGGATGGAGAAAGCAGGAGCTGTTAATCTGTCTGAGACACCTGAGGTTGTAAAGTCTGTGCATTGACTGTGCCCTTTTGCATCCAGACGGGAGGTTTAAAGATTCCCTTCTCTAATGGTTTTACAAGAACCATTTTCTAATTAAATGATTGAATTCACAGTGTAAGCCTCTTACCGAAGCACCTAACAGGAAGCCCTTTGGAAAACTGTTCTGCAATGGGGATACCATCAATATGCATTAACCCATACGCTTCCAGATGGGGAAAGCTGCCCCAAAAAGATGGAGCAAAAATATTAATTATGCCTGATCCGTGTCTCCCCGACATCATCTGTCTGGAGAGAGCCGTGAGCTCCTCGCACACATTTGTTTGTTGGCTGAAGTCGCCGCTTACGGTAGGTTCGGATGGCAAAAGTATGGCCAGCTTAAAGGGGTTATCCGAGACTAAAAAATGTCCCCCATATGCCCGGGCCCCTCACATTGAATCTACTTACCTGGCTCGCCACTCCTGGTCCCCACACTGCTGTTGCTGCTTCTCCCTGTGCGTGGATGAAAACCGTGTCAGGGGAGCAGCCAATGGCAGGCGGTGACCGGGACGAGCCTCCCAAGCATCGCAGGTGACGCTAGGGAGGCTTGTCACCACCTGCCATTGGCTGCTCCCCCACCCCCCAACACCGGATGTTTACATCCACGGACGGGCAGAAGCAGCTGCGGCTCGGCTGGGACCATGAGCGGCGCGGGGAACCAGGTGAGTAGATTTGGTGTGAGAGCCTGGGCATATGGGGGGCATTTTTTAGTTTTGGATAACCCCTTTAAGACCCACTAATCCCACCTCTTCTTTCCCTTTGTAATTTTGGTGGTCTCAGCATCTGGAACCCTACCGATCAAAACTTCTAACTTGTCAATGTTATTAGAAGCAATGAGAATCTTGTAGCCCTAGGCTTATTGTGATCACATTTCTTTCCCCTTTCTATGGAAATGTAGAAGAAAATCTGCAGAGGCCTATTCTGTATGGTGGAGCTGTATAGTATCACTGCAGTGACCAGCTCAGTCCACTACAAAGTTGACAAAGCAGTCTACTTCCGGAGCTATTGCTAAACAGCGGATCGGCGGGAGTGCTTGGTGTCAGACCCCAGCCGATCAGATAATGATGGCCTATCCTGAGGTGGTCGAGGCTGATTGCAGTATCGATCACTCCTCCCCATACAGCATAGGTCAGTGATGGTGAACCTTTTAGAGACTGATCGCCCAAACTGCAACCCAAAACCCACTTATTGAGCACAATTTGCCAATACGGCAAATTACCCTAAATACTACAGTCCAATATAGTATGTCTTCTATGTACTTTCTCTATAATAGCCGGCCTACATTCAGTGCACTGCCCGTGCTGTTCATAGTGCGCCCTGCGCCAATGAATGGCAGGAAAAGTCTAAGGCATATTGGTACACCACAGACTTTTTCCAGGGTGCAGGTGCCCACAGAGAGGGCTCAGAGTGCCGCTTCTGGCACCCATGCCAGAGGTTCGCCACCACTGGCATAGCTGATTGCAGCATGTAAATGACAAGCAGGCAATTATCAGGAATGAACGGTTCCTCCCCGAAAAATTGCCTACTCATTCGGCGAGTGTAAATGGTCCTAGTGTACGTTCTATTTGCTAGTTACTCTTCTGATCTGTCTTTTTTGACTGATCTAATGCATTTGGTAGTTATCAAACTATGGATGTGAGCTGTCAGTTGTTAAATTTTTTGGCAGTCAGACCTGTTTTTTAAATAACCCTTTCCACGTGTTGAGGTTTCCAGCTGCTGATCTTTATTCCATTGCTGAATGTTATAGAGGAAATAAAGTAACGCTGCAATTATTTGCTATATATTGCATGGTACACAGAAGCACATAAATTCAAATAGTGTAACGACAGACTAGAAAAGTGCAGTTCCTTCTGATATGGCTTTTTTTTGCTGTTGAGTAACTGGTAGCTTTTACGTAATGTGTTAGATTCCATTGGATCCTTGCCCCTATTGGCCAGACATAAGGGAAAATTGCTAAATGTCTGGTCTTCTCGAGCTGAAACTTCTGCCATATGTTAATTGTAATCCTTAATAACGGAGTGGAGAAAGGGATCTGTATATACATATTTTCCTTGTACTGGTCACGTTTATGGCATTTGAATACCCTATTGCCTCTTACACTTGATCTAGCAATCATCAGGGTCTTACAAGAGATGAGGTTAGAGATCAGGGTCTCCCTTTTTGGGACCGGTGCTTTGCCTGAACAGGGCCAGACTAAGGTGACACCAGGGGTATCTGTAGAAATATTATAGACTTTTTTTGACTAACCCTTTGGGACTGTTTTTATGTAGGTCTCTAAAGTTATGCGGTTTTTCCAGGTGTCCGGTATTAATGAAGCTGTGGCACTTGAGAGCACTACAACCTCCTCACAATATACCAGGCACAGTACATTGTATAGTGGCTGTGCTTGGTATTGCAGCCAGATGGATTTTCAGTGTCTTGCCTGTCAGGCTGTGTCTGGGACGTGGCTTTTCAGGAAGCTCTTTATGACAGCATTAAGAGTCTTCGCTAGGCCTCGGGCTGCCGTGGCAACGGACTGGATTTTCCCACTGGGTCACCAATTGGAGGACGGAGGGAGCCGTCTTGATAGCTGCATGACTAGGCTCGGAGTCATCTCCAATCTTGGGCATTTCGGCCAAGTGCCTGCTGTTACTTTGATAACCGAATTGATACAATATGTGCAGCTTAGTATCTCTCACGGCGCGCGCAAAGCCACCAATGAAATAATGAAGTAGCCTGATAGGGAGGGGGCGTGACAGGGAGGGGAGAATAGGAGGGCAAGGGAGAGGAAAACTCACAGCATCCTCACGGTGCTGGAAGCTGATAAGTTAAAGGACCTTTGATGAGGTAAACAATAAAAACACGCACTTTGCCATTTTTTAGTCACCTTCTCCCACCAAATAAGTTGAATAATAGTAATTAAAAAGTTGGATGTACCACAAAAATGGTACCAATGAAAACTACAGTTTGTCCTGCAAATAATAAGTCTACTTTCACACTGGAGTTTTGGCTTTTCGTTTGTAAGATCCGTTCAGGGCTCTGACAAGTGGTCCAAACGGATCAGGCTGCATTCACACGTCCGTTAAACACGGACCGTGGGATACCGGACTGGCACCCTGCTTAGTGCAGGAGCGCACAGCGTCATTCGTTGCTGTGATGCCGTGCACTTCCTGCTGCCGCCGCTGCACTGTAGTGCACTCCTATGAACTATACGAGTGTACAACAGTGCAGTGGTGGCAGCAGGAAGTGCACGGCATCATAGCAACGAATGACGCCGTGCGCTCCTGCACTAAGCAGGGTGCCAGTCCGGTATCACACGGTCCGTGTTCCACGGACGTGTGAATGCAGCCTCAGTTTGCATTCTAATGCATTCTGAGTGGAAAAGGATCCGCTCAGAAGGCATCAGTTTGCATGAGTTCAGTCTCCATTCCGCTTTGGAGACTGACACCAAAACGCTGCTTGCAGCTTTTTGTTGTCTGTCTGATGAAACTGAGCCAATCTATTGTGCCAGTGAAAACGGATCCGTCCCCATTGACTTACATTGTGTGCCAGGACGGATCCGTTTTCACTGGCACAATAGATCCGTCCTCCATTGACTTTAAATGGTGTTCATGACGGATCCGTCTTTGCCATGTTAAAGATTATACAAACTGATCCGTTCTGAACAGATAATACAACTATCTGCATCCTAATGCATCCCAATGCATCCCATGACGGATCTGCACAAAACGCGAGTGTGAAAGTAGCCTAACAAGCCCTCATAAAGCTCAGTATACCGAAATTATGGCTGTCAGAAAATGTCATTTTTTTTTTAAAGTAGTGAAACAAAATAAAAACTATAAAAGTTTGCCATCGTAATTGTATTGAACTGGCAACATGAGGTTAATGTGGGTATTTCTTGTGATTTTTTTTTTTTTTTTGAGGAGGGGGGAATTTTGGTATCTTGACAACTCTAGCTGGCACCCACTGCGTATGGAGTGGGATCATCTGGTGAGTCTGCCCCATACATGCCCTGCCCTCCCATGACGGAGATATCCTTCAATAGTCCTTAAGTGGTTAATCTAGTGATCACCAAAATTTTTTTAGCTTTTTTCCAGTAGTGCTATGTAATGGGATTTGTATTCTTGCAATAATAGGTTTATGTGAGAATCCGTGCCAGAGACAATCCAATAGGGGGAGTTTATCAAGCCCTGCACTCCTGAATTCTGGCTTCCAAAAAGTCACAAAATAGACTCTTATGGCTTCTTAGCTCAAATATTTTTTGTTATTTGATAATTTTGGCACAAATGACACTAACGCAGACTCAAGAAAAACTGAAAAACAACCCTCAGCTGACATTGTTATTGCAGGGGTATCCCAATCTAGCTATCCTTTTCCCCAGCAGCTGGAATTATATTCCGGCTCCCACTGTGAGAGGGGTCCCGAGCTTAAACGTCAGCCTTTATGACGTTCTAACTTCTGATAGGACACAAGGCCGGGGGTTGTCGGCATGAGACAACCCCTTTAAAAAGCAGACAGCCTAGGAGTCTGAAGTTATTCTATGCTCGTCATCATTTGAACATCTTGCAAAAGAAGAAAAACATTTTAAAATCGCATTATGGCCACATGTATAAACTGTGCATATTACTTGTAGACTTTTGTGCGGAAAACCCGCAGCATGATACAGCACCAGCCAACTAGATAAGATTTTCCAAACTTTCATCTACACTGTTGCTGAAATTAACCTCTAGTGTGGATTTTGAATGAGATCTGGGGCAACTCCGAGTGAAAATCCGCACCAAAATCCACAAGTAACACATGCGTATTTTGATGCATGTACACCACATAGTGCACACGGAAAATCTGCACAAACTACACTGCCATCTGCGTGTACCCTCAGTCTGTCATAGTGTGCGTAATGATTGCGCGTCCTATCAATGTCTTTGCATTGAGAATGCAGAGAAAAGGAATTAACACCATTAGGTAATTACATATTAATTAGAAAATCCTAATCTGTTTACAAGTTAACCGTCCTGGAAGATGGCCCAGATGTACAAACCCTGATGTGAACATGTACTGCTGCACTGCCACTTTGTGATTTATTTATTTTTCTTTCTTTATTTTTAAAACACTTACCATAATTTTTATTTTTTTTCCAGATTTTACAGCAAGTGAATTTTAACAAACGGCCCGGAAGGATTAGTGTAAAACCAATCAACTTTGCTGTGATCCTGAAGTTGTCCAATGTGAACCTCCTGGAGAAAGTGTTCAGGGTAAATGTCCTGTCCACCAACAGCCATCTAGTATAGTCTGCGCTTTATTTATCGTATATTCATTTCCACACATGCTGTAAGATATTGTGTTGGCACAAAGATAAGCAGCCCCCCCGCCATTTTGTTTCAGAGATCTTTTTACTGATAACCTGTCCTGGATCGGTCATCAGTATCTGATCGGTGGGGTCCGACACCTGGGACCTCTGCTGATCACCTGTTTGAGAAAGCACTGGCCGCGGCCTTCTCTTTGCTCACCAAGCACAGCGCCGTCCATTTGATAGCAGCTGCTCAGCCCTATCCACTTCAATGCGGCTGAGCTGCGGCCGATGAAGGTGACATCATACAGCCTAGGGAAAGCTGTTAGGGGGTCGGTGCCGTCTCAAACAGCTGATCGTGGGAATCCTGGATGTCGTACCCCCACTGATCAGATATTGACGATCTATCCAAGATCTTGGAAAAACCCTGGTAAAAAAAAAATTAAAAATTAACAAGTTACATGAGTGCAAATACCTTTTTGTCCTCATTCCCTAGAAATCATCTTTTATTCATTATGTGAACTCGGTTGAAAGCGCCACAAGGGTTGTTCCATTCCCTGCTAGTGCTCCGTGTTCTTTCTTGCAAGCCTTTCCAACCCCCTGTGTCTTGGCTGATGGCACCAGCGTTTCTGTGATTTCGGGAACGCTGACGCCGTCAGCCAGGGCACCAGAGGATGTGGTAGGAAGGGCTTGCAGGTGAGAACCCAGAACGGTTTGCGATATTTCGTCTTTATGGGATTTTTTGTCTGCCTACTCCTTATTTTGTCATCAAAATGATCTTCTTTGTGCTCTTGTCTGCAGGACGGGCTGATTGAGCAGATTTATGACCTGACATTAGAATACGTGCACACCCAGGCGCACAGCATTGGATTCCCAGAACTGGTACTTCCCGCCATTATACAGGTAGGATGGATCCTTGTACTTGGACTGAATGGTCATGATGTATTTGGAAAGTCTCAGTCCACTTGAATGGCGGTAATCTGTTATACCAGGCGCGGCTGCTAAGGAACGTACGCACTGTATTCATAGTGTCACTCCATCCTTTTCACCCACGTGCCTTTACTTTGCAGTAGGCTACATAAGGGTTGAAACGTACTTGATCGCAGTCCTCTTTCCTAAGACCATGTGGAAAAGTGAGCTTTTTAGAACTATTCTCACAGTGGAGTGCTGCATGGCGGCTGTTTCTGTGATATTGTGCCTGTCCGGTAAGATGTGGTCCAGGGCTTAGTGGGCTTAGCCTGGAAGAAGGGATGCCATTGGGCTGAGTCTTGCTGAATGCAGGTGCCGCCAAGTGGTGTAGGGACCCAATTGAAAGAGGCCACCTTGACGTGGTGAGTGGACCTATGCATTTTGGTCCAAAGGTGTAGAAATAGCCCCCTGTTTAGCATTTATGCTTAGTGAAACTACATCAATGTGTAGCATGTGGGTGTGCGATCCATTCTTATTTCTATGCAGTTGCTGTGAAAAATATAGCGGCGTGCTGTACAAACCAAAGTAAACAGTGAGCAGGCAGCAGCACTCGCCCATTCGGCATAGCCCTACGACCGTTGATTAGCAGGGTTGCTGCGTTAACTCCACCGCCCCACAAACAAACGTTTATGGCCTGTTCAAAGGATAAACCCCTTGAAGGGGTATTCCAGTTGTGTGAAGTTATGCGGCTGCACCCATTCTGGACTGACTTATCTGTTCATTTTTGGGGGGCTTCACATGGTATTGGTTCCCTGTTCTCGTGATCAGTAGGTGTCTCAATAATTGGACCCCAACAGATCTAATAGTTATCCCCAATCCATGTACGGGTTACATGGTGACATGTAATGTATGTCAAGTTGTCAACGGTGTTGCAATACTATGGATTGGATTTTTTGTGACTATTGCAGCATGTCGGATAGTGACCCCATTGAAATATATGAAATGTCGCGTGACGCAGCTAATTCAAGGGTACTTTCACACAAGTGCCCGTGCACTGCCGTGCTGCGTGGAGCTACGGTGCGGCCGGAGATCGCCGGACTAAAAGTCCTGCGTGTCCGACTTTTCAGTCCGGCGATCTTTGCCGTGCAGTGCACGGGCACTTGCGGCAGGACGGATCCGGCAGGCTGAATAGCCTGCCGGATCTGTCCTGCTGTAAGTGTGAAGTACAGCCCTGTTTCTCATGAGACAGGACATGAAGGACCAGAGTAAAGGTGTTCTCTCACTATAGTAAATGGCATTTATCATGTAGAGAAAGTTGATACAAGGCACTTACTAATATATTGTCCATGTTGCCATCTTTTCCGGCTTGATTCATTTTTCCATCACGTTACGCATTGCTCATTTCCTTGGTTATGACCACCCTGCAATCCATCAGCGGTGATCCTGCTTGCACACTATAGAAAAAAGTGTCGGCCTGTCTGGTGACCGAAACTGTGGGATCTCCCATAGGCTGGTGCTTTTTCCTATAGTGTTCAAGCATGTCCACCGCTGCTGGGTTGCAGGGTGTTCATAACCATGGAAATGAGCAGTGTATAATGGGATGGGAAAATGAATTAAGGAAGCAATATGGACAATCACAATACATTAGTAAGTGCCTTGTATTAACTTTCTCTTCATGATTAATGCCATTTGCTGAAGTGAGACCACCCCTTTAACTAACGTGTCTGCACCTAGTCTGTCTAAAAAGAAATTGGTGCAACTAGGATTTCGCTAATTTTTAATTCTCTCGAAAGGGGGTTTACCTAATGGGATGGGGTATGGCATAATGTGTGACATATTGCTTTACTATTTTGGTGTAAAATTCTAACTCAAACTAAGCCAATCAAAAGTAGAGCTGGACAAAAGTCTGAGCCAATGTAGTAAATGTGCCTGAGTTTACGACATCTACAGGCTCAGTAAATCTGCTCTGAGATACTTTGGATGAACAAATGTATTGTCTTTCATCGGCATACTGTCTTATATACAGTTTGTATAAGCGTTTCCACTTGTTCGCAAAATTGCAGAACATTTGGTCCCTCTCCCCCGTGGCCGCACCGCCCTTGGTCCCTCTCCCCCGTGGCCGCACTGCCCGTGGTTCCCTGATTTTTGTATTAATATGTAAAGGATTTTTTCCCCTTTAGCTGTTGGTTCATCAGCCCTGATTCTCAAATGATCTTACTATTCTTGAGAAAGGAATGAGGGTCAATTTCTCAATTCTTCCCCAGTAGGAACATAGTAAGGCTCAGAAGTCTCTCCTTAAACTATAAAATCATGAAGACAAGTTCAGCTGTTTTGTAGCTTGGAAGCAGCTACTTTAGAGTTCACTGAGGCTACATTTGCAGTCAAGATATATAGGCATGAGGCTAGGCTTTGCTGAAAACATTAAATTATTTGTAGCCTATCGAGAGACAGATTAATAGTCCATGTGGAGGCTTTGTAATATATCCCAGATGCACATTGCGTTTCTCAGTTAATCATCTTAGCCTTGTCTTACTGATCTCCTGTGCTGAATAAGCCTGTGGTAGAAATGCGTGAGTTGTCTTCAGTTGCAGGTGTTTTGTGCACAGCACATTACACACAGTTCTCATTGCCGCCTGCGCAGTTTAGTTTTTTCTTTCCTTCGTTTTCGGTCTTCACCATAAATCACTAGAATTAGCTATAACTGAATGCTAAAGGGCTTCTGTGCCTTGTGATTTTTCGGCAGGATTGCCCATTGGTCAGACAAGAATTCTACTTCATTTACGTCTGGTTTTGCACATTGCCTGAATTTATTTGGATAAAAGATGTGGTTATTGTAGGCTAAACCTTGGCCCGTACACAAAGGAAATCCATAGATTTTGCCTTATGTGGACTGAGGTGTTCGGCATCAGATTCCAGATTTTGTTTATTACAGCTGGGGGTGGGGGGTTTCTATGATTTATATACCTACCATTGTATAAGGGCCCGAATCCTGTGACTCTATATACAAGTTGAGTAAACTTGTAATGCATGCATTTCTTATGGTGACCATACACAGGAGAACCCACCATCTTTCTGTTCTGTATGGAGGGCCTCCACACTGATGTCTAGGGAAAGAAGGATCAAGTACATTTCATTTGTACAGCTAGCACAACTCTATACGCTTCTCACAAAAAGTTAGGGAGATTTGGCTGGTGGGTGAAATTTCAGGATGAACCTGATTTCAGGATGAAAGCTGTAACCTATAGCTCAAGTATACGGCAGCTCCTGGCTGGCATAGTCTTAAAGGGGTTCTGCAGTTCTGGATAGATAATCAGCATCTGATTGGCGGGGGCCCGAAACACGGGACCCCCGCCGATCAGCTGTTTGAGGAGGCAGCGGCACTGGTGCGGCCTTATTGCTGTTTACCGCAGGCCCAGTGACGTCACAACTAGTATCACTGGCCTGGATGCGACTAAGCTTCATTCGAGTGAACAGAGCTTTGCCCCGTCCAGGCCAGTGGTACTAGTCGTGACGTTGCTGGGTCTGCGGTAAACAGCGAGTAGGCCAGTGCCGCTGCCTTCACAAACAGCTGATCGGCGGGGGTCCTGGGTGTCGGACCCCCGCCGATCATATGCTGATGATCTATCCAGAGGATAGATCATCAGTTTAAAAGAACTGCAGAACCTCTTTAAGTTTCTGCCACACGGACTGCCAGAAATGTGCCTAATTGATTAAGAGCCAGTTAGGTGCATCTTACTCCAGCGCAGGGGGGATCAAGACTGGCACGTGTCCCACATTGTGCCTGGTTTCACCGAATTTCCCAGTGACAGACTCCCTTTATATAGACCTTTTCAAACTTTTACACTAATAAAGAAACAATCAGTCCCTTCCATTTCCACCCCCCACCAACAATAACCCAAGTGGGTAGACCAGTATCCCAGTAGTTACATGACATAGCCCAGGGTCATCATTACTCAGATAGTGGCACAAATGAGGGCATTCATTCCACTGATATCTGTAAAGGGCAAAACTCATGAGTGCACCCCAAGCACTTCATGACTTCATGGTAAGTACATACAAATCCCCATTCGGAAAGTTCTGTCTGGAGTCAATGCAGCTGTAGTCAGCCAGCCATATGGACCATGGTTCCTCACATTTGCTTCCGGCCTCCCTCGTAATAGAACTATTCTTCCCCATGGAGAGAAGCTAATTCTGCGCAGTTAGTTTTCTGGCCATGTAAAGCATCCAGCACACCCCTGTATACATATATACGGAGATAAGCCTCCATACATAGGGTTAATTAAATCTACCACTCCCTTCCAAAAGTGTATTAGTTATGGACACAGCTGCATGTCAGCCTGACCTATTCTGCGTTATTACAGAGCTGAGTCTAGTACGCCACTCTTACGTGTTTTGTACAATAAATAGATTGACTTGCTATATCTCACTCTTCTTCCTCACGGTCAGGTTTCCTGATGCAGTTTTGAAAGCCAAAACCAAGGAAAAATTCTAAAAACAGGGTAAGCCCTCATGCACATGGCAGTATCTATTTTGTGGTTGGCAAATCACGGATCTGCAAAATACGGATGCGGTCCTCTAAATGCGAACGGTGAACTGACTGAAGACAATAGGCCTGCAAAATATGCCGATGCAACCTGTGTACGTATTTTGAGGATCCGCAACTTGCAGGCCGCAAAATGCATAGGGTCGTGTGCACGAGGCCTACATCGTATCTGTCCTACTTTTCTCTTCTTTTATAATCCGCTCCAGTGATGGTGGATTCGTCCTACTTTGGATGAATCTTATTTTCTGTTTACAGTAAGTATTAGGAGTTCCTGATCGCCATATGTAAGTTATGCCGCTAAAGTAATATGGCCGCCAGTAACATAAGACATTGGGAGCCATAGACTGGTTAGGCTCTGCGTTCCTGTGGTCTGTATGTACACACTGAGAGGTGTCGTACCATGATAAATGTATGCAACTGGATGTGAATACTTCTGTAATTGCATGCCGGCAGAAAGGGCGGGCCCCCAGGGCTGCCGGCAGAAAGGGCGGGCCCCCAGGGCTGCCGGCAGAAAGGGCGGGCCCCCAGGGCTGCCGGCAGAAAGGGCGGGCCCCCAGGGCTGCCCGGCAGAAAGAGGCGGGCCCCCAGGGCTGCCGGCAGAAAGGGCGGGCCCCCAGGGCTGCCGGCAGAAAGGGCGGGCCCCCAGGGCTGCCCGGCAGAAAGGGCGGGCCCCCAGGGCTGCCGGCAGAAAGGGCGGGCCCCCAGGGCTGCCGGCAGAAAGGGCGGGCCCCCAGGGCTGCCGGCAGAAAGGGCGGGCCCCCAGGGCTGCCGGCAGAAAGGGCGGGCCCCCAGGGCTGCCGGCAGAAAGGGCGGGCCCCCAGGGCAGAAAATCTCATCTACACAGTGCGGTAATTGACCTGTGGTGCAGCATGTGCAGATTTTTAGTGTGGTTGTCAGCCTTTGTGAATTTGTACGTACCCTAAGGGTAGCTACACAACATGTCGATTACGTCCGTTTTTTTCCACAGGGATTCTCGTGCAGAAAAACTACACTGTAATGCAGGAGTGGCTAACTGAATGAGATGTGCCAAACCTCATCTACACTGAGTATTGTTTCCGTTCAATAAGAGACATGCTGTGCAGATTTTAAATTCTGCGTCCTGTCAAGAGATTCTGCACCTTATAGATAGTGGATTTCACCATAGTCTTCAATGGGATTATTCAAATAAACAGAATCTCCACACCAAAAACAGTGTGTAGATTAATGTGCGTTTTTTGGGGGGTTTTGTTATTTTTTTGCACTGTTTTCATGCGGGTTTTTTTGTATACAAATCCTCCCCGTGTGCAGGTGGCCTAATAGTTACATAGTGCGTCTTTCATCTTGTACCGTCCTTTCTCTCCCCCCCCCCTATTGTTGCGTTCTCAACTATTTTTACATGACCTCCCTTAGACGGCTGTAATTAAACCTGCTGCGGATAAATGGAGCTGGAGACGTGCGCGTCCATAGGTGGCTTGTGTGGGTGTGAGTCGATTCGTAGCCTTCCAGAGAACAGTGTGTGTGTGTGCGAGCATCATTGGCAGCCTGACAGCTTCTATCCAGATAATCGCCGGCTGGCGCGGCTCTTGGGTGATGCGCTCTTTCTGTCTCGGTGACATGCACTTTCCCCCCCGTGCTGGGAGAAAAAGAGCGAGGCGGCAGAGTTGTTTTGGCAGACTGCAAATCCCAGCTCCGGAGCGGCGTGTAGCTATTAGTCGCTCTTTATTAACCCTTCACTTGCAAGCGTTAGAGCCTATGGCCCAGAAGTGACAACCCCAGAATAGCACGTATGTCCAGCAGCTCCGGGGTTACAGGCAGCGGTTTGGATGCTCGTCAGAGATGTGCTTTCGTGTTGGGAGGCAGCAAACACCCCCAGCCATTCTATTTTCAGCGTGCAGCTGTGAGGGTTTCAGGATGTTTTAGTAACTGCGGGTCACTCTTCCCATATTAATTATGGCAAAGTTTGCCAAACAGCCCGCCGCTCCGAAAGATGGCCTCTCATTACAGCTCCCTTCCTTCCGTCCTGTTTAGACTGTTTTTGGCAGACCGCTATTATAGGGGGCAGTTTCGTCGCCTCATTTCTAGCCAGCACGCTCCGTTGAGCAAATACGCTTTTTCCGTTTTGCTCTCCTCGCGCCTAGGAATGAGCGAGTGACCGGGGCCGTTGTGTGAAAAGGACCAGGTTCTGGAAACTTGGGTGGACACATGACCCCGTCCAAGGAGAGCCAGATGTATCGCGCCGCGGGTCACACGCAAGCAGATTAGACTGCAGAGCCTTCACAGCTGACGTTAGCACGGAAATTTGGAAACCTGCCCCCTTGTTCCCCTCCTTTTCTCATGCGTCATCCATGAGACCACACGTTGACACGTAGGAGACCCCCGGGCTGTCTGCGGCTCAGGGCTCTGTTAGCAGTTACCCTCCCCTATCCCTGCCCGATCCCAGATGTGTACGCAGAGAAACTCCAAGAGAGGAACTGGGAACAGAGCCCGCAGTCTCCTGCCAGAGGGGTTTCTCTTAGCACGGCTGCAGATGTGCAAACAGCCGCTCTGTGCTTTGTGGCTCAGCCGCCTCAGGGCGTGTACCGAGACTCTGGGTGAGGGAATACTTTTGGATTTGGATTGTAATAATCCAAAACTTTATGGAGATTGGTGGTAATATCCAGTGCTAATACGGTAGTGACACATGTGGAATGGAGGGAGTAGTGGTGCCCTATAAGGGGGTATTCACACGTGGCAGACTTGCTGCAGAAATCTCTGAAACTGAGAATCTGTTCCATTTATCCAACAGCAAGCACAGGGGCTCAGGCTGGCTGATAAGTGTGGTGCAGGGATAGACCCTTTTCTCCGACTCTGTACCAACTATTGGTCGTCTTGCTTTGAATCGGATTTTTACGGCAGAATCGTACTACAGCAGGCGCATCTTAGTCCCGCCCCTTCCTGCAAAGCTCTGCCTACTTTCCATTAAATCCCACCCTTTTGTTGGAAAAAAAGTGCAGTAATCCAAGACGCACCAGTTTTTTTCCATTTTGCGCCACTTTTTTTTGTCTCAGAAAAGTTAGTAAATCTGGACCATGGTTTCGAAGTCCCAGCTTGCACACCTACTCGGCAGTTCTTGTAACTCCTATAGAAGTGGAAGGGGGATTCTAGGAGTTGTAGTTCAAGAACAGCTGGAGTGTCAGAGGTTCCCGGCTCCTGAACTAATGTGTATGGGACCCTCCCAGCAGATGATTAGGGAGATGAGGATTGGGCTGTTGGATTTTAACCACCATCAGGGATAACACCCTCTCCCCAGCTGAGCATGCATGTGTATTGGTTAACGGAGGGTTAGTTAAGGCTGGGAACACACTTCGCGTGTTCCCAGGGCGCGCCTATGACGCGCATATGACGCGCGCTTCAGCCGCCAAGTGGCTGTTTTATGGGAGCGCGCGTCATATGCGCGCTCCCATAATAGCCTATGGGTTGGATCGCACGTGCTGCCGCGCGATAGTCACGGCAGCCGACACGACCGGGCAGGGCGTTTTACAGCGCGTTCGTCCGCGCTGTAAAACGCCGACATGTGAACCATGCACATAGGGATGCATGGCTTTTCACATGTTGAGCGTTTTTCAGCGCGTATGAACGCGCTGAAAAACGCTCAAGTGTGTTCCCAGGGTAAGAGGTTGGGAGAGGTTTGTCATATGGCAGGTATCTAATGTGTATGGCCAGACTAAAGGTCCTCAAACATATACCTGTTTTCGACTGGACTGGCTGTCAATCTAAAAAGGGTTTAGATGGGCTGGTTAAGTGGCCGATTGTCGGGAAGGAAGCCCCCCCCCTCCCAACAGTTGGCTGCTCGCTCAGTGAAGGAGGCCACGCATTTAGGCCACGACCGTTGTTCTGGTCCGCATCCGAGCTGCAGTTTTTGCAGCTCGGGTGCAGACCCATTCACTCCCGTAGCCCACCCCCCCAAAAAAAAATATAACTGTTTTGCAAACAAGAATAGGCATCTCTATAATGAGCCGCCTGGTCCGTTTCCCAAATTGCGGAAGGCACATGGGCGG
This sequence comes from Bufotes viridis, assembly GCA_033119425.1. NCBI lineage: Eukaryota > Metazoa > Chordata > Amphibia > Anura > Bufonidae > Bufotes > Bufotes viridis. The sequence continues at coordinate 533,237,225 of CM065590.1, read as the reverse complement.
CTTCCGTGTTTTGCGGATCCACAATTTGCGGACCGCAAAAAACGGAACGGTCGTGTGCATGAGGCCTTACATGCAGCGATCTCCTTCACAGTATGAGGACAATGGGTCACTATTGCCATCCCTCGTCCCCATACATCTGCACTGTTATTGAGTTGCAGATTGCTGTTTAGACAGCACGATCTGATGTCCAGAAATGATGATTGGTGGGGCCTGCACCAACCACAGGGTCACCCAATGAATGAGCATTTTACTTGTTCATCTGTGTTCAGCGGCACATTTAGACACCCAGATTATCAGGAACAAGTGTTCGCAGGAATGGCCGTTCCCTATAATCTGGATGAATATTGGTTTGTTTAAATATGTATGGATAGCTGCTGACCCTCCACCCAGATGATAACAGATGATGATGGGTTACAAAGGATCAGGTACGTTGATTTTTAACACCCAATCCTTTCCTCTCCTGGTAGGTAAGCCAATGCCAGAGGTGTCCGGCAATGGCTTAGGGTCCCTTTACATGGGACGATACTAGCAGATAGTCAGGATGGAAGCGTTCCTTCCCGACAATATGCTGCTCACTGGTGGAGGAGACCAGTGTATTTAATTGCAGCAATCTCCTCCAGAGTATGGGGAATAGCGATCGCTAATGCCATCGGTCTTCGCCGTACTGACTTGTTTGCTGGCAGGAGATAGTCTTTACATAGCACGATCTGCTGCAGGTAATTCGTCATTTTTGCATGCACACAAACGATCGGATTACCCAATGAACGAGCGTTTCTCTAGTTCATTGGGTAATCCGCAGTACATTTACACCATCTGATCATCGCCAACGAGCCTTACTATGAATGCTTTTTAGTGATAGCCTGTGCAATTCTCAGCCCATGTAAAGGACCCTTTACTCCGTTCTTCTAATTGAAAACACATAGGATCTCGGCCAAGTGTGTAATGGGGGTCAGGAGAGAGCTTGTTCAGGTGTGGGCACCTCTGGAATTGTTCTGTAAAGACCTCCCCTGGTGGTCTGTAGGTACATTACATAAAAACTAATTCCTGATTATTATGGTACTGGTGAAATTTCCAAAACCATTGTGCCAGCCTTACAGTATTAACCATAAGTGTGCTAGCCTCGTAGTAGTGACCAAAAAATGTAGTGCCTATAGAGAAGAGGCTGCTGCATCGTTTCCTGTTCATGTGAACCCGTGCTGGTACCTATGTTCTACAGCACATCTGCAGTGTAGTCGTCTTCCTGTGCCTAGAATCAGAGGTGTGCGCTGGGCAATGGATCCTCTTTCCTCATCCACTAGTGTAACAATGCCCATACACCTTCAGTCGTTGTGGGGCAAACACTTGTTAGACCGACCTCTACCTCTTCTGAGTCCTGACTCAAACACTCATGGTTCAGCTGATCGTGTATGTGATTTCAATGAGGAGAGAGGAGAAAGCTGCTCCCAGACACGTTGGGTGCTGGGTGGTATGTCTCTTGGAAGAACAAAATGATAAAAAGATCCTTCTCTTCCCTGACATTATCTGTTGCGGGTTAGACTATCTACAGTTCCACCAAAAACTGTAGTTCAGCCAGCAATACATTGTGTATTGGGGCCTTAAAGGGGTTATCCAAGACTATAAAACGATTCGCCCCCATACACCGGGCCCCTCACAATGAAAATACTTGCCTGGCTCCCTGCGCCGCTCCTAGTCCCTGCACCGCCGCTGCTGTTTCTTCTCCCCATGCGCGGATGGATGGGGAAGAAGTCAGAGGCAGGTGGTGACGGAAACGACCCTCCCTAATGTCACCTGTGATTGTAGGCTCGACCCTGTCCCCGACTGCCATTGGCTGCTCCCCCGCCGTCCTACCCGTGGTCATTTCAATAATCTTGAACATGGACTTCAGGGTCTCGTGAATTTCTTGAGGTGCTGGGTCACCCCAACATCTAGTTCTTTGAAAGTTCCTAGGTTTGTTAGGTTTTGCACCCATCAGATACATCTACATCCGCTGCGTATCCCATGACCTCTACAGGTGCATATTGTATAAGGGTGCATTCACATGACTGTATTTTTGGTCCATGGACCTATTAATTTTTATGGGGCTGCAAAAATGCGGACAGCTCACGGATGTCATCGGTGTGTTGTCCACATCCATGCGGCCAAGCCAAAAATGATTGACTTTGACCTATTGTCCATTTTGCAGACAAGAATAGGCATTTTTTTTCAATGGGGCCCATGAAAAGTGCAGGATGCACACGGACTGCATCTGTATTATGCGGATCTACAAAACTGATACTGTCATGTGAATGCACCTATGGGCTCATGCAGACCGCCGTAGTTTTGGACCCATTCCTCTCAAAGGGGGCGGCAAAAGATGCGCACAACACTCCCATGTGCTATCCGCATCTGTAAGTCTGTTCCAGAGCCCCGCAAAATCTGAATGTCTTATTCTTGTCAGTTTTGTGGTCAAGGATGGGACAATTGTGAAGGAGTAAAAAAAAAATTAAATAAAAAAAATGCAGGCTCTCGGCCGGTAACCGTGTTTTGCGGAACCGTGAAAAACGCATACGGTTGTGTGCGGGAGCCCTTATTCAGTATATCTGCTCTGTCTCTGCTCACAATGCCAGTGCATGTACAATTAATACTTGTTTGTGCCTTCTTTTTGGCAAACCTTAATGGTGTTAATTTTTTTTTTCTTGATTTTCTTATTTTTGCCCCGTAGCTGAAATCTTTTCTGAAGGAATGTAAAGTGTCCAATTACTGCAAGCCGATGCGCCAACTGATGGAGAAGATCCAGGAGAATTCGTCCTACATAACTAGCAAGAGGCAGAAGTGCGCCTTTGGGGTGTCTGACAGGGACGCTGTGGTAAGTTCATTGTATCCCATAAACCCTGCCTCCTCCCACAATGCATCAGGCCAGAATCTCTGATGTGCGGCGAGATCAGTCTTAAATCTCAGCTCTTCGAATTCGTTGGAAAAAAGTTTACATTTTCGCTAAAATATTAGGCAGCAGTCGTTTCTCAATAAACTGTGTTAGTATTCCCGATAGGGTGGATGCACACGTGGCTTATTGGTACAACTGCGAGTTTGTCCGCAGAAAATCTGCCACAAAATCTGCATGCTTTTGATGAGGATTTCAGTGTAGACTTGCAGCAGATTTTACCCTTTGTAGTGCCTAGGGTGAGATCTGCTTCAGTTATGTGGCAGAGACGCACCTGGATCTGCAGGTAACAAATGCAGATTTTTAGCAGATTTGCTACATAGCGCCATGTGTGGATGCACCCTTACACCCATGCAGGGTTTAGGGGAATTTTGAGGCATAAAATGCCATAGAGTACAATTTTTGTTAGTTGTCCATGGACTACAGATATTGATGACTTATCCACAGGTTTAGATTGGCGGGGATCAGAATCCTGCCACAATCGGCTATATAAAGGGGTACGCAGTCTTCCTTGTAGCAGCAGTGCCTGCTGCTACAAGGGAGACGGCGTACCCCTTTATATAGCCGATTGTGGCAGGATTCTGACTATACAGCTGTTTGTGCCATTCAGGTGAATGGGAGAGGAAGCTGTAATTACACTGCCACATGAGCACTGTGGACACTTCAAACAGCTGGTTAGCGGGGCTGTCGGCAGTTGGACGATAGGTCATCATCATCTATATCTGTAGCCTGGGCCGCCCCTTTAATGAAGTTAAAGGAGTTGGCCCATCTCATACGGTGGGGGGTGGGGGTCTTTTGTATCTCTAGAATGTCTGACAAGTGGGAGTCCTACCCCTGGGACCCACACCTATTTTTAGAATCGAGCCCGCAAAGTGAAGGAGAGTGAACAGCACATGCGCAGCCGCCCTCCATTCATTTCTAGCAGCGCTCCACTATTTCCATCAGCCCAGTTCATAGAAGTGAATGGAACGGTGGCCGTGCTTGTGCGGTGCACTTCCCATTCATTTGTATGGGACTTTCGAAAATAGTTGAGCATGCGGCTCCGTTCTACAGAGTCGGGACCTGCACCTATCAGACATTGGGGGCATATCCTAGCACTATACCTCCAATGTATGAGATGGGCCAGCCTCTTTAAATGGGAACCAAAAACACATTTTTGGAAAACATGAGGCTGGTACGGTTCGCCCTCTTGATCAATGGGATGATAACGCAGTGTAACCACATACATATGCAGCCGGTAACAGCGTTTATTACTGGGGGCGCTGGGAAGGCTATTCCTGTGGTCAGACTGTGTAGTAAGTATAGAGTTACCCTGTATCTGGTATATACACCAGAACCTGACCTTCTGTCCTTTAGTAAGTGTCATATGACCCAACCCTAATTATCTAACCCCCCCTCCCAGCCCTGGACCCTCACGTAAGGTAAGACCTCCCATGCATTACACTGCAGTACATTGCAGGCACCTCTGTCTCCAAAGGGAGCAGATAAATCTTGATAATTAGCATTGTGTTTGCTGGCTGACGGAGCCTGATCTCCTCTGCAACCCTAGAACAGCACGCACGGATGTAATGCCTTCATAAATATTTTAATGGCAGACTGCTGGTAATATAAATCAGGGGGCTGGGAGTGCCAGAAGCGGTCCGTAGACACTCTGGCACCACCTCGCAGGGACAGAGGCAACGGGAAAGTGTCAGATCAGAGACACCCACGTGTTGTGGTCTCTGCAGCAGGATGAAGTAGTGCTGGGGAATTGCAGGTGGTGCCACTAAGTTAGAAGACGCATGGCTCTAGCCGTACGTAATAGATGGAACCGGCTTTGTCCTCTGTTAAGAGTTGATTAATTAATCTAGATAAAATAGCTGTGGCCTTTTGCATGGGGACAGAATGTGCTGCCGGTTCTGCTAAATTGGAGACTCTCTGTCTTATGATGCCGTGTAGCTGAGCCTCATGGGGATTATAAAGGGGTGTCGTGCTTTCAGCAACCAAAGCGTTATCTATATTAAAAGGCCAATTTCTACAACTTTCCAGTGTACTTTCGGTATCAGTCCTGGGTTTCAAGATCCCTGCTTGCTGTCATTCAAAGTGTCCTTCATTGTTTCCCTCCAGTGGATGGACACAGAGGTACTTGGGTCGTTACAGGACATGTGTCCGGCTATTGTCCTGTCACGTGACCAAGAGAGGTTTTTATCTACAGTATTGGATATCAGCAAGCAGTGATATTGACGAGCCAGAGGACAATTGGGTTCCTTTACATCACACAATGAGTAACCTTGCTGAGCCCGACATCTGACTATGGCGACTATCGTAGCCCCTCTAGGGTTTGTCACCCAGCTTTCTCGGTCAACAAAATTGCAAATCCGCCCAATTAGACAGAGATCTGGCGGGGGGGAGGCGATGCAGCGTGACTAGGCACATTTCTGTCCGTACATTTGATGTCTTTGTTCATGTCTCATTAATATCAGTCTGTTCCCCTGTGACTCATTCCCATTTGTATGCCTCCTGTGGTGCTTACGCATGTGCAGTCTAGTCTGACGGAAATCCTGGGGCTTCCAGTTGTCAGATGACGTCAAGAGTCCCTGTGGGCAATATTGAATACTGACAGCGGAGACTGGCACTCTCTGAGGGCTTCATTAGTCGAGAGAGCGAGGAAGCCAGGGAGGTTGTCCTGTGTAAGAAGCGGAATATGGCAACTGCCGGGGTGGCCGCTCCCTTTGTCTGATATTTGTGTACATCTTATTTTATAATATGGATCAGTATACATATTCTGTATCTTTAAGCGATTCTACGGCCCACAGATATTGATGCCCTCTTCTCCGGATAGGTCATCAGTATCAGAACGTAAGGGCACCCATCAAATAATAGCTATATCACTGTAGACGATCACGTACAATTCTACGGCTGCTTTATTAGGCCACTAGTTTATGTGCAAAATATTAAAGGGCTTTATTTTCGGTGGGGGTCCGACACCCACAACCCCTGCCAACTGTGTTTGAGAAGGCATCGACGCTCGCAGTAGTGCTGTGGCCTTCTCACAGCTTAGTCTAGGCCAGGGATGGGCAAACTGCTGTTGTAAAACCAGGGCTGTGGAGTCGGTAGATAAATTGTCCGACTCCGACTCCTCAGATTTTGAAACTTCCGACTCCTCGACTCCGACTCCTCTTTATTTAATATGCAAATACGAAGCTGTTCCACCAAGTTCTTCTAATCTTCTCTAGCACAGAGAGGTAGTTGAGCAGAAGCTGCTGCCTTCTCCTTTGTGCGCTGATCTTCTTCTGAAGATAGAGCAGTGGGAGGATCCAGGAAGGGGCAGGGGAAGGGGCATTTATTTTAAAACATGATTTTCCTAGTAGAATCCCATAGTCATGTTTAAATTTAAGCTAACAATCTGAGTTTACATGTTTTATAGCCTTAGCTGAATGATAGCAGTTTTTCAAATGGTTTACAGCTTCGGTCTTGAACTATTGACTATCCATTCCCTTCACTTATACAAGTGTCTCCAGTCCTTAATCAGTTATCAGTGAGAGGCGAGGATAACCATGGGTTCCCTGTAACAGCAGACCACAAGACAATGGAAAGTGTAAGTATTGCCGCTCCTTAAAGGGACACTGACAGGCTGATTTTCCAGCTAAAGATATATATATATACTGGTATTCATCAGAGAATTAGGAATAAAACTATACTAATGTTACCCCCAGTTAAGCTGTACTTGTGTTTAAAAAACATTTTAATCTGTATGCAAATTCACTATCTTTGTGCCCAATGGGGCAGCGTCTCCTGCGGCTTTGTGCCCAGCCGCGCCCAAAGTACAGCTTCCCAGCGCTGTTCCCCTCGTTATTATTCACTGCACTGGCCTTTTTTTTTCAGGCTAGCCGAGCGCTGAATTCCTGCGCAGGCGCACGTGTAGAGTGCTGGCAGCAGCCTCGTCTGGCTATGCTGAGGCTGTGCCAGCTTTCTCTCTTCCTCCTCGCTACCTAGTCCTGTCTAGTGCTGCCAGTACTCTACATGTGCGCCTGCCCCTTGGGCACAAAGGTAGAGAATTTGCATATTGATTAAAACGTTTTTAAACACAAGTAAACCTCAACTGGAGGTAACAGTCGTCTAGTTGTATTCCTAATCCTCTGATGAATACCAGCAGATATATCAGCCTGTCAGTGTCCCTTTAACTGCATAGTAAAGCATATGAAAAGCATGCTTCTTCACGGTCACTTAACGTCTTTGTTTAGCGGTAACGTGACGCACTGCATGCATTGGCCTTTATTCTTACAGTAGAGAAGTAATTATAACTTTATCTGAATTGGGACATTTAAACTTGCTTTTTTTTTATTCCAATTTTTTTTTATTCCAATTTAAATCTAGTAGGAGTCGGAGTCGGTCCATTTTTTGCTGACTCCGACTCCGACTCCAGGTACCCAAAATTGCCTCCGACTCCTCGACTCCGACTCCACAGCCCTGTGTAAAACTACAAAACCCACCATGCCCTGCTGTAGGCTGATAGCTGTAGCCAGACTGGGCATGCTGGGAGTTGTAGTTTTGCAACAGCTGGGGAGCCTCAGTTTGCCCATCCCTGGTCTAGGCCATCGCACAGCTCAGCCCCATGGAAGTGAATGGGGCTGAGCTGCGATACCGAACACAGCAGCTATCAAATGGACGGCCCTGTGCTTGGTGAGCAGGGAGAAGGTTGTGGCTCTACTGCCGGTGCCTTCTCAAATAGCTGATTGGCGGGGGTCCTCGGGTGTCATTCCCACTCCCATTGATAAGATACTGATGTAGTCCATAAAAAGTCCCAGAAGCAGTACACTGTGTAGTGGCCGGGATACTGCAGCTCAGCTCCCATTCAAGCGCTGGCACCAGAAACTGCACCGTATATGCAGTCTTCTGCCTCCACTCTGGTGCTGCAGCGCCCCAAAACAGGTGATCCGTGGGTGTGCCTGGTGTCAGACCCTTCCTGATAGAGGACAGGTCACCAACGCCTTTGCTTAAAAATAAACCTCTGCTGTAGCTTGGGTTATAGGACATTCATTGTCAAGCTGTGTGCTCATCCTTGACTCTTAAAGACCGAGCTGAATTCAGGAATGTGATCGCTCCGTTGAAATATTCATCACTCAGGAACTTTGCAAGCTTCGAGCTCTGAGTCCCTGCATTGTACCTCCCTGTGGTGCAGGAAATACAGAAATCATAAATGCCTGCTCTGGTCTGCTGCATTTTTAGAAATCCTGTGGTATCCATACATGTTTCTAGTGGTAATGACTTTGGGTTTGTCCGGCGGTTGTCTAACATGTATGGGTATATCTGTTGGATTTTGGCATGTAAGTGAGGTTTGCTAAAACTTCATCCACTCTGCTGGTCCTGCGATACGCTGCGGCTTTACACTGGGTTCAGACCTGAGCGTTTAGAAGCCTAGCGTTTTATGCGCGTTCAAGATGGGCGTTAACGGGCGTTTTTTTTCAAGCGTTTTGGTAAATAGTGTAGGCGCGTTTGACGCGCGTTTATGTGATTGACTGCATAGTTGGCCAATGACCAAACAGCCCTCCCTATATAGTTTGGCCAATCTGAGTGCTTTAGAGGTGTGAATTTCCAAGGTGGATGATCCAGCATGTTGCAAACTTAGAAAAACGCGCGTCCATAGGCGCGTTTTACGCTACACAAACGCCCGAACAACACGCCTATCGCGTTTCCCATTGAAGTCTATTGGCTCCAAACAATCGAAAAACGCCCGAATTAACGTGAACATACTTGCTTATGCGTCGGACGTTTTTAGGCGCCTTCGAACGCGCATAAAAACGCTCAAGTGTGAACCACCCCCATTGGAATGCATGGTTCCTGTACTGTTGTGCGTTTTTATGCGCGTTCGAACACGGCGTTTTACGCGAAAGTGTGAACTGAGTGTTACTGCGCATCCGCCCCTTGACCCTGTTTTCATCAGGTCGGAAGACCTGAGGGTCTGTTGTACTCATTGAGAGAATGTGTCTAAGAAATTGGTCTTTTCTCGAATGTTGTCAAGTTTTCAGTAACCGAAATATCTAAGCAGTGCCAAAGGGGTTTGATTGCTTAAAAGAACCTTTCAATTTAATAAAATATGTATTTTTCTTATCAGCTTAAATGGGAAAAGCAGACAAAAGAAGAAGGTACCCCACTGACCAAGTATTACACCAACTGGAAGAAACTTCGGGAGAAGGAAATTCAGCTGGAGATAAGCGGCAAAGAGCGGGTAAATATTCGTATTCCCAAACAAGTACTAAAATGCCACCTGTTGATGATTTCAGTATGACAATCGATGGCTGAAGGTAAACTGAATGGACCCAATGGTGTATGTCCACATGTAGGTACCTGCATAAGGGCGTATTGCAGCGTGGTATCGCTTTATACTTCAGCCCTTGGGATAACGCCATCTGGTGGCAGTCCTCCCGGGGCATTGAGGCTTTGGGTTTAGTTGTAAATGCGTCCATTGGATTTGGACGTTGGCATGGTATTCATGTGGGCTTTCTTTGCGTCCTCCGGTTTTGCATATTGATCAGTTATAGATGGTGACTAGTGCTCATGCTTGTGTTGGAGATGGGGACAGATCTGATTTTAGGCCCTGATGAGACTGATGGGAAGCGAGAGTGCAGGCCTGGAATTACACCAACCATAAAATCGATGCGTTCTGGACGTTGCGGATGCGGTCATCTAGGTTTTTCCACTGCAGAGTTATGTGGTGTGTTTCCATCTTCCCTTCCTGGAGCCGGCGGGGCGATTCAGTTCAGATTCGTCATTGAGCAGTAAGTGTCTTTATGGGTTTGTGTGTGAACATCATTCTCTGAGGAGTTAAGAGCTTGGCTGCATCCCCTACATGACTCCGTCATGGGATTTCAGTGCTTATTTACATAATGCTAATCCATTGCAGGAGCTCACGGCTCAAGGGATTAGAGGCCTGTAAATCCTGGCTGTGCTCCTTGTCGCCAGCAGGGGGCAGTGTTCTCTGTTACAAGGTGGTAGAGGTAGGACCCCAGAGAGGAGCAGGCGGCAAGTAAATGTTATTCTGTACTCGATGGGAGTGCAAGGAAATAGCTGACGTGCATGCTAGTTGTTGTAGTCCAGTTTAGAAGACTACATTGCTGATGAGCTGAGTAGCAATTAAGATGCTTTATCACGAGTTTACATATGGCAGTTATGTAGCATTCACTTAACTTTTGCAAACTGTGCCGATGGTTTGCTGACATTGACCTCTCCGGTCAGATGATGCACTTACACGCTGCGGATTTTGTTGCAGAAATTGAAAATCTGTTCTAGTCGCCTGAATGGGGCTTGCAGAAATCCACGTGCATGCTGCCACATTTAAATTCACGAAACTTTCTACAACAAAATCCACAGCGTGTGAGTGCACCCTAACTAGTAGGAAATTGCATAGCGGCAACTACCTAATCTTTTATAGTGATCAAAATCACTTCTGGTGGCAGTAGGCTTCCTAAGATCAGAACGGGATATTTGTGGCAACTTCAGAATCCCCATGATTGTCTTGAGTTCCCTTCAGAAACTTATGAATAAGGGATTTCCAACCTGTGAGTTTACAGCTGTTGTAAAACTACACATGCATGCTTGGCTTGGCAAAGTATGCATGTATTCTCAATGGGGAGGGTAGTGTTAGCTGCTGCCAGTCACCTCCGGTGGTGGCTCATCTGCCCCGAGAGGGTTGGCCAGTCCTAAATTTGTTCATTCGGCTAATATTAATCTTATTATGGCCAGTTTAACCCACATGTCATCTCTCCAGTGTCATTTATGGTGATAAGTTAATTTGTACTGCTTAATGGGGTTGTCTCTTCTCCTCCGAGCCACTGCAGCTAGGACATAATGTTATGATTGGTGACAGAGTACCTTTACCCCACGTGACAGCTGCAGCCAGTCACTGACCTTAGTGGTATATGGCATAAGACTGTTGAGGCCAGTGATGGGCTGCAGCAGTCACATGTGGTATATAGGAAAATGACCGCTGCAGTAGGGAGGACCGAGCGGAGGCGCAGAAAAGGAGGGGGGTTTGGGAAAGTAAATATGCAGTTCTGAATAAGTAAATATGCAGTTTTCTTACGAAAATCGCTGAAACAGCAGTGGTCGCTAAGTTCTGCGGATAATCAAATTTTCAAGCACCTAGCTCCAATCTGTGGCATGTGGGGGAGGGGCATGACAGCAACATTTTTAAACCGCCGTAAAAAATCTCATGAAGTCGTGTGGGATGATTATGCGATGCTTTCTGTTCTTCGATGTGCCATTTATTGCCACTTGCTGCAAACTGAGAGGGACAGAATGCTTGAACGGAGAGACCCAAGTTATCACTCTGGCAGTTCGCTACATGCTTGGGCAAAAATGTCAGCGGCGTTCAACAGTACATGTCCCAGTGGTTGGGAGAACAAGAACAAACTGGAATAACAGCAAGAGGTACACAGAGGAAAACCTCTGCACGGACGGATCTACTTATTAGAAGAATGGCGCGCTGTGATCCATTCTGTACTGCAACTGAAATTAGTTGTCACATCCCAAGCCTAGGGCGGCAAATTGTGTCTACACAAACCATCAGAAGGTGTCTGCATTACATTGGACTATGATCCAGATGTCCAGCTACAGGTGTTCCACTGACCTCATGCCACCGCTCTCAAAGGCTATCCTGGTGCACAGCAAGATGGCAACAGAGGCTGGAAGGAGGTCTATGCTCTTTGGCAGTGAGTCTTCATCGATGAGCTTTTGTCACTGAAGCATGGCGAATATTTGCGTGTAGGGCTCATACTCAATTCTGAATAAATTGCGATATTTAGATTTCCATAATTCCACAATTTTTCCTTCTTGGTGTTGCTATTCCAGTGTTGAGGAGTGTACAACACGTGCGCACACCTGAATTTCTGGGCGACTGGTGTTTTTTAAACCTTTGCTCTATCCATATTTTGTGTAACTTCACTGGTCTGTCATCAAGCCAGATACCGACGTGTCATCGGGGAGGGAGTCTATAGCGTGAGCACACTTTTTTACCATGTTTTTATCAACTGCTGGATCCAAACCATCTCTCTGCGTCAGCGTTCCCGTACATGCTATTTGTACATGCTGTGCTGATTGAGTGGGAGCTGCAAACACTTGAGGAGCCGAGCGGAAACATGCGAGAGAAAAACATGTCTATTAATAAGAGCCGTCTCCTGCTTTTCATACAATTTGGAAATCTGCGCATTTCAGGGGGTATTCTGGTTTTATGTATTATAATCTTCATCTTATATTAGGGAATTGCATATACAGCTAGTCTCAAAATATCCTGAGGATAGGTCATGAATAGGAGAAAACCGGACAACCCCTTTAGACCCAGCAGCAGGTGGGAGGATTGGAGAAGCAGCACCGGAAGCCGCAGGAGATAAAATAGGCTTGTGTGCCGCCTTTTATTATTTTATCGCCGTTAACTGGGAAGGGGAGTTTTTTTTAATATATATATATATATGTCAGACATCCCCCTTTTTTCTGCAAGTTAAAACAAGATAGTGACACACAGCCTGTTTTTGTAAGCTCAGGACAGGTCATCAATATGTGATTGGTGGTGGTCCGACTCCTGGCACCCCCTCCAGTCGGCTGGTTGAAGAGGAGGTGGTGCTCGTACCAGCAAGGCTCCCTCTTCAAGAGTACGCTGTGCTTCATCTCCCCTGGGGCAGCGCAGTTCTTATACCACGCCTCCAAGATGACGCACAGTGTAATCTTGAAGATGAAACCGTGCTCGTATGAGCGCCACCTCCTCTACGACCAGTCGCTTGTCGGGGTGCCGGGAATCAGACCCTCACTGATCAGATATTGATAACCTATCCTTAGGATAGGTCATCAATATAACTGGCTGCGCAACCCCTTTAATAATTCCATTTCATAAATCACAATAAAGTGATGGCAGCACACCCTGGAAGAAGTCTGCATCATTTACTCTAGAGGTGTCCGTGATCTTTAGATGGCATTCGGCCAACAGCTGTTCCCCCGTAGACAAGCTGACTTAGCTGTGCACATTTTTTCATACCTGAACCTTCTTTTCCTTGGCATCTGCTGCAGAGGAAGTATCGTGACGTCATTGTACATATCAGTTGGCCAGTTGTCACTTTAATATGCACGAACCCCTTAACCTATTGGAGCTCTCGGTTGTACATTGCCGTAATATGGCACTTGGACTTCTATAGGACTATTCCTCTGTATGCCTCTAATCACATCCTTTTTTTTTTTTTTTGCTGTTGCATTCGGTATGAGAAAATTGAGGCAATTACATAATACAATGCTACATGAGGCACCATATGGCGGCAAGCAGAGTGTCTCCATATAGGCATGTGCACGAGGCCTTAGACTTGTGGACTGTGCTGAGATAATGAGCCCATAGGTTTGCAGAAATTGGGGAAAGTGTTGCTGTCCCTATAGGAGAGCTGTCTATCTGTGCTAGAGCGGATCTGCTGTAGGTAAATGTGAGGCTGTCTGCGCTGCCTGCACACGTCTGTGTGCGTAGGTGAGCGTGTGAGAGCTTTCGTCTCTCGTCAGTGCTAATAATTACAGCGCTAAGCATTTTTCCTGGAGCTTCTAACAGCCTCTAATGATGCCGCTGTGGAAGGGTGGCAGCAGTCGTTAGCTCCTTCATTAAGAGCAGCAGATTAACGAGCAGAGGGCTCAGCTACTTCAATAAGAGGGAAAAAAATAAAATAGAGGAAATAAGATGCCGGCTTGGGAGTCTCTTGCGGGCTTCCTGTTATCTCATTATCGTCTGGTTATTAACGAGGGGTAGGAGCGATCTGACAGGCAAGAGGGGGCAGCGACTGATGAATCCCCCATTGTGTTCTGGAGATTACATAATCCAATTTTTTCACGCCGACTATCCTCACGCAGAACCGGACGGATCAACAGTTGCATCTTTTTATAAACGTCGTCTTTTGATAGCGGAAAATTTTCGCCTTTAATTAAATTTAGCGGATCACCTATTCAGATTCACCGTGTACCAGACGGCCTTTTAAGTTCTGGCAGTAATAAGAACTTCGCTTCCGATTTTGTTTTGGTAAAATCTGCTGTAGATTACAGTACCAGGCAAGCGGATGACGTTTTTGCACATATTGTCCATAGGCATGCTGCAAATTATCGAATCGACCAATGAGGGGGGTCATTTACTTTGTGGAGAAAAAAAGGTGCACCTTTCATCAAGTCCCGTTTGGCTAAAGAATATGCAACTTTTCAGCTTTTTCTGATACTGTCGCCACATTTCCAAAAAGTGGGCCGCGGGTAGGAGCTCTGCAGCCCGACTCATTTAACGTGTGCCAGCAAACTGGCTGGAGTAGATTCCTGTTCTGGCGCACGGACAGCAGAAGATGTGACTCCCATTGTGTTGCAAATTATGCTGTGGATTCGCTTGTTGTTGACGTGCCCTAATTTTCGGCTATGTCGTATGCACTCCTGGATTTTCTACAGAAGGAAAAAAATTACATATAAAATGGCATTGTCTAAACCAGGGAAGCTCAACCTGCAGCCCTCCAGCTGTTGCAAAACTACAACTCCCAGCATGCCCAGAGAGCCTACTGCTGTCAGCCTACAGCAGGGCATTGTGGGAGTTGTAGTTTTACAACAGCTGGACCTGGGAGAAAGGAGAATATCTGTACTATAGCATTCAGTGTAGCATGCCTCTATATAAAATCATATTTGCAAGTATGCAACACAGATCCGTAATGTGCATGATGCCTAATGTGGTTTTCAAAGGCTCCCCTAGATTAAAGAAGGAAAATCAGTAAAGACTCTGGGTTTAATGAAAATGATTGATAATGTCACTGTATGTTCACACAAAAATGGTGTAACTAGCAAATTTCTAAATCACATCATTTAAAAAAATCTGCCTGCATCCACCTGAAAAAATGCTGTAAAGTCATGGCCACTAGGGGTCTCACTTTCCCCTAACTTGCAGTCCACTGCCTGCTATCTGGCAATACCCGTCCCTGGTAACAGAGACTGAGAAGACGGCCGAGAGCAAGTGGGGGCGTGTCAGAGCTAGCTGAGATTAGGGCTGGGTGTAGGGCTGAAACGATTACTGGATTGAATCGAGCAATTCGATACAAAAAATCCTCGATGCAAGATTCGTTTGTGTCATGTGACCACAGAGCGGGAGTGAACCTCCTCTATTAGCCTGGCAATGTCATTTTCTGGGTGAATATATTGGTATTTTCTAAAATGGCACCAGCGCGAAGTGTTTTCTTGCTGCTCCCCCAGCTTTGTTTGGTGCTGACGGGAAGTTTTCAGGCGGAACTAACAGTGTTCTGCGTGAGAGGCAGGGGAGGGGAGAGCATTTTGGCTGTGCTGGTGGTAATATCTATTCTGCCAACTCATGGTAAGGGGCTATGGGACAGTGTTGGGAGTCTGGCCTGCCCAGCAAATAGTGCAGGGAATGTATGGAGCAGTCTGCTGGAGTAAGCCCGCTCTATACACGGCTGGTGCCGGCTGTATAATGCAGCAGACACCCGACCGCAATTACAGGGAACGGAAATCACGCTGAGCCCCATCATTTAACCCCTCTGATGCAGCGATTTGGCTCCCTCTGTCTTCTGATTAGAGCCCCTGCAGGGAAATTGTGGGGCTCCGATCTGCTACCATGACAGCCTGTCCGCTTTTGAAGCTACCCAGGCCTGCCAAAGTAAGCTCTCTGCTAAGCTGTGCAGGAAGCAAAGCTCAACAGTGAGCTTGTCAAAATCCCATTCACTCTAATAGAATCTCTAGTAGGGTGAATGGGACAAGGGATCAAAAGAACCCATCAGATTCTAGCCCCTTGTGGGGGTTAAAAGTTATTGTTATAAAAGTAAAAAAAATTAACTAAAAAAACCTAACATTTTAAAAGTTTAAATCATCCCCGTTTCCCAATTTTACATATAAAAAAATAAACAATGGGTATCGCTTCGTACAAAAATGTCTGAACCATTAAAATATTTTTTACAATTTTTTTACAACGCCGTAACGGGGAAAAAATGAAACGCATCACCTGATTTACAGTTTTTTTTTTTTTTCACATGGATAATACTGCTTCCGAAGGAGTATACCATGATATTTTAGGAAATAATCCATGCCTGTAATGTACTAAATATGCTCTATTAATGGTACCTTTTACTCTTCCTTTCCTAGATGGAGGATTTGAATCTCCCAGAGATCAAGAGGAGAAAACTCGAGAAGAAGGAGGAAGATAAGAAGGAATTCAAAGACCTGTTCGAATCTGACAGCGATTCAGAAAGTGACGGAGGGGGTCTGTCACTGAAAGGTAACTAAACTGGACTCTCCTGTGCCAGCGTCCTCAGGTGGTGAGGACTGTTGTAGCACTGGGAACGGTCTCCGAGTTGTTTTTCCTGCTGAAGTGCCCGATGTAACCACTTCACTGCGAATGCAAACTTTGTGCATTGTCCTTAACGCACATAAAAAAACTCTTTGCCCCTCTTGAAATATTGATGTGAAAACACTTGTATTTTGGCAGGGGCAGTCAGATACAAAAACATTTTGCCAATTTTCTAAAACCTGCTGGTAATTGCTGCTACAGGCTGTCCTCTCTATCTGGGGTTGATGAGTCTTTAATTAGCCCTAAAGGAAAGCAGTTTGGGCGGCATATTCTTTAAGGCTTATTATTGTGCTCGTCCTCCGCTTTTGGACCCTAATTTCAGAAGCAATTAAGGCGGCAATGAGCCTGATGCAGATGTGAAACCTGTCGCCTCGCCTCATGGAAAAAAAGAAAAAAAGTACTTTTTCAGCAGGCTGTTTATCTGTGCGGATCTTCTTCCCATGTAGATTGTATATTATTTTAGTGGCCAAAATAAGTATCTGCATGAAAAAAAAGTGACCAAATGACTCGGCATGTGACAGCCAAGCCCTTAGGCCTTATTCACACGTCCGTTGTGTTTATGGATCCGCAAATTGCGGATCCATAAACACACCCGGCCGGCAGCCCCATAGAAATGTCTATTCTTGTCCGCAATTGCGGGCAAGAATAGGACATGCTCTACTTTTTTGCGGAGCTGCGGCCGTAAGATCGGCGCCGCGCTCCGCAAAAACTGATGCGGAGAGCACAGTGTGTGCTTTCCGCATCGTTCCGTGCCCCATTCACAGTCAATGGGTCCGCATGTATTCCGCAGAATTGCGGAATACATGCGGACGACATTGCGGACGTGTGAATAGGGCCTTACTGTTTTAAAGGTCACAATCTGACTTGTCACTTATGTCATGGGTATTCGGGTTACTGAGACCCCAACCAATGAGTCAAGAGGCAAGAGTGCTTAGCGGATCGATATGGAAAGCCAAGCAGAGCGCTATACTGGCTCATAGGCTATGAACAAGCCGCTCACGGCTGATGGGGCTCTCACCCGATCGCTTCTCACCCTCTCTCGCAATAGGTGGCGGCCTGTGACAATGTCTTTCAATGATAGTACCACCTCAGTCTTTAGGCTATTTACTCCTATATTTAGGTTATTCAATACCTTTTATTTATCTGTCCAAGGTCTGGTTCTTTTCTGATCTATGAGAAAAGGGATGAGTAAGTCGTCACAACTTTTTTTTTTTTATTTTATATATTGTGTTCGTCACAAGGACATGACGCCTTAGCCTAACTTTCCATTTTGGTCCCTAAACCCTACTGGGTCTTGGTTGTGTCTTGTCTGTCTGTTCGAAGTCAGCATTCTGTTCAGCAGATAACTTGGAACGTTACTTTTTCTTTCTGCAGTTCGAGCTATTCTCAGTATAGGTCATCAATATCAGATTGCCAGGGGCCTGGGATCCCCACTGAAAAGCTGTCAGAAGAGGTCAGCGCTCCTTGAGTTCCGTGGCCTCTTCCTAGACCATGTGATGTCACCGTACATCGGTCACAAGGCCTAGTTGCAGCTCAGCCCCATTGAAGTCAATAGTGCTGTGCTGCAATACTAAGCACAGCTACTGTACAGTGTATGGCGCCGTGCTTGGAGAGCTGCCTAGAGCCGGCTGAGGATAGGTCATCATTATCAAAGTAAAGATAACCCCTTTACTCAGTGGAGCCATTGATTATGTGAAGGTAACATTTGTACATCTACAGTGATGCAGAATAGGTAACGGGCTTACACACTTGTGCTTCCAAGGTGTATTCAGATATCTTTACCATATCTGTCTAGTGTGTAAAGAAATCTTAAAGGTGATGTCTCTCCTGGAACATTGCTGGCATATCGCTTAGCTATTTTCGAAAGTCCCATAGAAATAGAGGACAGTCACGGGAGCTTCGTTCTAGAGATGGGTGCGGGTTCCCCATCTGACATCGGTGGCGTATCCTAGTGATATGCCGCCAATATTCGAAGTGAGACAACCCCTTTAAGCGTGTCTTGGCTTCGTTGTCCTTGCATACCTATCCACATTTGGTCTATTAAGTAGCCATGATTATCCAACCTCACTGATGGCTCCATCTACTCTCTGCATCAGTTGGCTAATTTTAAAAAATATTTGGCAATAGGTTGTGATCTGTTTGGGACATATATCGGAATGTCACTCATAGCTTACCCTCACCATGAAGCAGAAGGCCCCAACTCTCCATCTGTGGGCCATGTAAACTCCTGCAATCCTTGGCCACTGCACCGATATGGCACAAGATGACAAGAGTGATGTGATTCACCCACGTCTCCTCTTTCTGTGCTGTTCCTCTTCTGCCCATGGGCTGAACATTTTATTAAACATATTTACCAGAAGCACGGAGAGAGGATCCACCCACTGGCAGCACGGAAATCTTCTCCATCTTGCGACCTATGGACGCAGTACTGGAGTATTGTAGGTGTTTACATAGCCCACATATGGGGACCAGGGGGTTGTCTTCTGCGTGGTGGAGGTAAGATACGATATGACCTACAGATTAGAGGCTGTTGGAAAATATGTTTAGTAATTGGCCAACCCAAGTCCTTGGTCCAGTATTTAAGCCTTTACACAATGATTCCTCTGTTCCCTTCTTTAGTTTCCATCTCTGCATTGTGCATTAGTTTTTTTTGTTTTAAGTTCTCGTTTTGTGATCTTTTTGGGAATCGTTACAGCTTTTTCTTGTCATCGTTTCATGTTTTTGCACTCCTCCTGTTATCTCCTTGCTCTTGTTCTCTGTGGGGTTTCACATTTCGAGATAAATCTCAGTTCTCTCTTGTAAGCTCAGAAAACCAAGTTTCCCTAGAGATGTCCTCTCAATAGGCCGAGGGGGGTCTTTTTCTCTCCTCTGGTGGGACAGGTCTAGAGCGGTGACCTCTGCAGTGACTTCACTGTAGCCCTCAACATCCCGCCTCACGCCCACACAGCAGCCTGCGTGGCTTGCCAAAAATCTGTTGTTAATTCTGTCTGTAGGTCCCACACAGGCCTCTGTGACCGCAGGTGGACCTTCCTTTTGTAGCTCATTACCCCTTAGGGGATGAGAGATAATTTGGAACATCTGTCTTGGAGGGCCTAGACTGCAGCACGCTCTACATTAGTCAGATGTCTGCTTTCGGTGCACAGTATGGGAGCTTTGCCTTATGGAATAACCAGGGGAATGGCTCGCTTGGCCAGAGATTCGTTTTTATGGGGGAAAAAATAAACCAACCTTTTAAACCAGCATATGAGAAACGGCTATAGAAGCCAATTAATGCTACATAGTAGGGAATTGCAGTACAAGCAATTCCTGACCATGCGATTGGATTGGCATTCATGGCACAATGCGGGATTTCTTTTAAAAAGCCAACACATTGCACCAGGGCCTGATTTTTCCTAAAACTGGCCATACATGGTCAAGTGTGCATGTGGAGCATACTGCTGTCAGACTCCTCTGGTCAGCACCTTATCTCCCGGGAGAACACAATGACTGGGCATGCTGAAATCCAGCATGCCTGACCCTTCATTCTTCTGACAGCTGCCATTTGGGGAGAGCTGGAATGCCGCCATACAGATGAGACGATCGGCTGACATTAGTGTGTGGCGTAGTATTACCATTGAAGGTAACAATACGCCATACACTACATAGTAAGGATTTGTTTGTCATGTGACTGTAATATGATAGTTGCATCTTGAAAATGTATCTTTGCAAACTTTCTCTTATCCGACCAGATGAGGGATCGGGTGGCTGCACACGGTGCAGATATATGTGCAGAAAATCTGCATGAAATCCACACAAATTATCGCATTTTTGGCGTCTTTCTAATACTGTTTTTGATGCAGATCTAAGGGTGAAATCGGTACAAGAAAAACCCAACAACAGTTGACATGCTGCAAATATCAAATTCTGCACATGAGGGAAAAAAGCAAAGTGTGCACGACGTTTGTCTAATCCCATACACTGTGATTTTATTTATTTTTAATTCCTCCCGCACAAAATCTGCACAGAAAAACCGCGTCTCCACACTGTGTTCAAGCACCCATAAGCGTCCTGGTGAAACGTGGTTCTGCTTTGTCTGGTACCGGTCTGTGTGCTGGTCTAACTGAAGGGAGCGTATAAACACACACATGCATATACGTAGCTCATGTAAGCCGTCTCCTCTGAAGCAGCGAGGAAGCCGCTTGTGACAGATCTGTGCCGGAGCACACCGTGCAGCCAGGGCTTATTAATGGCTCTTCCAGCACGGCCGGATGTTCTCCTCGTCAGGTAATTAGCAGAGAGGAGTGGGCAGCTGGAGTATCCGTGAGAGCCTCTCTAATGAGCACCGCGCGAGTGCTTACTGGTGGCGCTCTAATGGACGTTGGAGACCTGGCTCGTTACTCTGCCCGCAATCACCTCGCTCTGTAGGTTTATTCTCTCGCTGCTCTTGCTGATTGAATCCCTCCGTTCTCTTCTCACATCCCCCGTTTCAGATTTCACCTTTTTTATTTTATTTTTTATTTTTTTATTTTTACAATATTTTTTTTTTTTTCCATTTAATGTATTCTGTCACTCCTCCTTCATCCCTGATGATCTTTCTGTCTGTGCTTTTTCATTTCGTGCCTCTTGTCTGGTCTCTCGAGCATTTCGTGGTGTTGCGCTTTCTCATTCAGGCACATTCTCGCTTCCTGTCATCCAGACTTGGCATTCGCACCCTGTCGGATTTATGTTTTTGTCAGGACACGGCACACACTACGCATCCGCATTGTGAGGAGCATTTGCGTCCCTGGCCTCAACACCACCCGTCTGCGTTGCCTGACCTGGCTAGTAATGTCGCCCACCGTAATACTCACACGGCTTCCACACGCTGGGGAGCACAAACCAGGGGTTAGACTTAGATGAAATGTTATGGAAAAGAGACAAGCCATTTCAGAATGTGGCCCCTAGGGTAATCTGCTGACCACCCTTCATCCCTGGTATGCATGGCAAACAGCTCATTTTTCCATTATAAACTGCAGCCAGCGACCTTCTATTCTGGCTCATAAAGGGTGGGGCCCTGCTGACACCCCCATCCACTTGATACCCATATGCCCTAATAGGGCCAATGGGTAGTGCTGTCTTCATGTATATATAACCCCTTTAAATTGAAGGAAACTCAAGTCCTGGTGGTATCATAATCTTCAGGTTTTCACCTATAATATATGGCTTCTGGGAGACCTGGGCCATATTGATGCTTGAAGTTGCACACTATGCCCACTCCTGTATTACTGCCCAACTAAGACGATTTGCCAATCAGGATCCTGGAGAACCTGGCGCTTAAAGAGGTTTGCAAGAAATCAGACTGTCAAACACTTTCCAACAAAGCTAGAACTAGGAACCAGAGATCTCCACAGTCGCTGCTCCGTCTGTTATCCTTAATTTATTTCAGGCTGGCAGCTCAGGGGTGTTTAATTTTCCCTGAGGCATACCCTTTCTCAGGGAGTGTGTCCTTTCTGCTGAAGCTATTTCCCTGTATCTGTCACAGCTTCTAACAGAAGATATGGCTGATGACATTCAAAGATTTAAACTGACCGTGTGCAAGCACTTCAGCGAGGTGGACAAAAAAAAGGAAAATGGGAACAGCAGGTGGCGCTGTACAGATACCATTCATTGAATAGCTCAGAGGCTGTACTACATTTTAGATTATATGCAATTAAAGTATTCAGATCCAGGGGATGGCTTGAAAAATGTAGAATATTGTTTGTCAGCCAAATATGTCCAGTTGGGTCTGTTTTTTTCCCCCCGGTTTTCGGTCCATTCTTTATGTATTGTATTGGAATCTCAGCCTTTTCAGGTGAATGGGGCGAAGATGCTATGGGGCGGATGGGGCAAGACCCAGACCCTTTTAACCTGTGGCCTCATGGCTCACCTAGCAGAAAAGTGTGTTGCTCCTGTGAAGTAAGCCGGATGATTTAAAGCTGAGATTACATGGAGAAATTGTATAGCCCACCAGTATGTTTATCATGCGTTACCTTGAAGACCTCATTCACACGCTGCGGATTTGGTCCGTATTTACTAATTGTGTTTTAAAGCCAAAACCCTAACTGGGTTCTAAGCACAAGGTTAATCTAAAGGGGTTCTGCAGTTCTTTTTAACTGATGTTCTATACTCTGGATAGATCATCGGCATCTGATCAGCAGGGGTCTGACACCTGGGACCCCCGCCGATCAGCTGTTTGAGGGCCTTCTATCTGTTTCCCGTAGGTACTGTGATGTCACGATTAGTATCACTGACCTGGGCGTGGCTAAGCACCGTTCACTTGAATGGGGTTTAGCCCCACCCAGTCCATTGATCCTAGTCGTGACGTCACTGGACCTACGGTAAACAGAGAGAGGGCTCTCAAAAAGCTGATCGGTGGGGGCCCCGGGTGTCGGACCCCTGCCGATCAGATGCTGATGATCTATCCAGAGTACAGATCATAAGTTAAAAAGAACTGCAGAACCCCTTTAATAGAAATACTTTATACTGCTCTTCTTAGCATCATCCTGATGTAAAATACCGATCACTTTCTAACCTTTAGTATTATTTAGGGTTATTTCAGTATTTTTTTTTTGGGGGGAGGGGGCGTGCAGATTGCATTAGCCCTTTTACATTTCAGGGGAAACAAAATTGAAAGAGGTTGTCAAAAATGAGAAATATTGTCAGTTTATATTCCTTGAACAGCGCCACCCTTGCCCATTGGCTGTGCCTGGAATTGCAGCTTAACCCCATTTGACCCCATTAAGACATAACATAATTAACTTTCTTTTTTTTATCAGGAAAGTCAAAATCAAAGAGCGCGGATGACTCATCTGATGAGGGCTCTGATCTAAGCAGCGAGGGAGAGGAGGGCGAGTACGAGGTGGAAGACGATGACAGCATGGATGGTGAGGCTTGGAAACTGTTTAAAAAATAAAATACTGGGGGGGGGGGGGGGGATGTGTTAAGGGGGTTGTTCAGGATTCAGCTCAGTTCCATTGAATTGGATGTGGCTGAGCTGTAATACTACACCCAACCAGTGCGCAGGTGGGGGGCTCTTTCTAGCCATGGCGAACCGCTTGAGGGCTGGCGTTTGTCAGTCTTAATAACAAACCTCGCCGGCGTACGATGTGCCAGAATTGGAGGCAATAATTCTGGCACATCTTCAGCAGTTCTGTGTGCCGGAAAATACTGGTTAAAGGGTTTGTCTCACTTCATCTAGTGGCATTTATCCTGTAGAGAAATAATACAAGACACTTCCTAATGTATTGTGATTGTCCATATTGCCTCCTCATATTGCTGTCCTCATTTTTCTATCACATTATACACTGCTCGTTTCCATGGTTATGACCACCCTGTAATCCAGCAGCAGTGGCCGTGCTTGCGCACTATGGGAAAAAGAGCTGGCCTCCCTGGTGGCCAGGACCGTGGGAGCTTTCCTATAGTGTGCAAGCATGACCACCGGTGCTGGATTATAGGGTTGTGGTAACCATGGAAACGAGGCAGTATATAAAGTTATGGAAAAATGAGTCCAGCCAGCAAAGGAGGCAATATGGGCAATCACAATACATTAGGAAGTGCCATGTATTAACTTTCTCCACAGGATAAATGCCACTTGCTGAAGTGAGACAACCCCTTTACGCTGGGTTCAGACCTGAGCGTCTCTGAGACGCGCGTTTTACGCGCGTTTTTGGCAATAGTAAATGCGCGTTTTACGCGCGTTTGTGTGATTGACTGCAGTGTTGTCCAATGACCAAATATCACCGTCTATATAAAGTTTGGCCTTTCCAGCATGTTGCAAATTCATAAACGCGCGTTCGAACGCGCGTTTTCAGTGTCAAAAACGCGCAAAATACAAGCGTTGCGTGTTCCCATTGAAGTCTATGGGCCAAAACGCGTGACAAACGCCCCAAAAAAAGCTCAAGTACTTGTTTATACGTCGGGCGTTTTTCAGCGATTTCGAACGCGCTGTAAAACGCGAAAATGTGAACCAGTCCCATAGGGAAGCATTGGTTTGCATCGGTTATGCGTTTTACAGCGCGTTCGAACGCGCTGTAAAACGCGCAAGTGTGAACTGAGGGTTAATGTGTTGGGCTGTGGGTAATCTGCAGCCTGTCCACTTTCTAAGGTGAAGGAAAAGTCACCAAACAGCACTTAGGATTTTTGTACGTCCTAAAACTGGCATACACTTATGATACATTTTCCCCCTGGAGAGGTGAGATTTTCTACAGTAATTTTATGATTTCTCATTTTCAGCTTTCACTATGTGTTTAGTTTTCACATTTGGTTTTAGAGTTTTCCTTTATACCCAGTGGCAAACAAGTCGTTTTGAGTTGAGGGAGTTGTAGGAATCCGGAGGCATTAAGGGGTTAATGCGGTACAGCTGGCCGGTAATGAGCTGTGGAGGCAGCGCGGGACAGAACGCTTTATCGCAGGCCCTGTGTCATTAATCACCAGATACAGGGAGAGCGAGATCTGGCAGGCACACCGCACTACTGCTCCCCCCATGTGCACATTTACATAGCCCTATACTCATCCATCCGATCTCACAGGCTGCCTCCTCCCGGAGATTACTGACACTTCCCAGATTCCGGGCACATGGAGCGGAGGCAACGGGAAGGATTCGCCGATTAATGAGCGTCGGCTTTCTTTCCATTCCCCAGTATCAGATGCATCAGGCTGAAGAAGTATTACGAAGGCGCAATCTTTTTCCTGAGGGCAGTATCGCTATATATAGCGGTAGCATACATAACGCAGTAGGCAGACTTCCAATAAACTTTCTGTATCAGTCTTTCATGGTTTATCTTAAAGATCGGGCCTTTCTATCATACAGTAGAAACCTGCATTGTTTACTGTCGAGGATACAAATCTGTCCCGGTCATGTCACCCAGGTACACGCCCATTACAGTTCAGTTATTGGCGCCGCATCCCGTAATGAGCGATGGCCTGATGCTGAACTGGTGCTGAAATTACACCGGAGGCTTGTAGAACTGAATATTATCTGACGCCAGAATGTCGCTGTGGCTGGGGTATCCCATGATAGATGTAAAATATGAAAATAGGACTCACGTGGATTCAGAGATCGCCCCATTCATTGCTTAATTTGCTTTACTAGATTCTATTCAGGCTGGCAGCTCAGGGGGGGGGTCCTTACTACAGCAACTCTTTCCCTGTCAGCTCGGGAGGAGGGTATCCTTTCTGCAGCAGCTCTCTCTGTCACATATCATGGGTGTGTCCTTTCTGTTGCGGCTCTCTTCCTGTAACTGTCACAGTTTCTAACAGTAGATAGGGTGATAGGGCTGGTGGCAGTTAAAGTTTGAAACTGAGCATGTGCGACCATCTTAGTAGGCAGACATGCACATTACTATATAGATTAACACCAGGGGGCGCCACTAAATTGAAATTAAGAGAATATTATCGCAACGAAAAGCAAATTACAAAAACTAGTTTTCCATGGTGAATTATGCTAAGACCTCTTTCACACTTGCGTTGTGTGGATCCGGAAGTGACCTGAAAGCATTTGAAGACTGATCAGTCTTCGAAATGCTTTGAGGTTACTATGGCAGCCAGGACGCTATTAAAGTCCTGGTTCCTATAGTAGTAGTGGGGAGCAGATACCTACAGTCCGTGCGGCCCCCGGGGCGCTCCACAATGACGTCAGAGCGCCCCACGCGCATGGTCACGTGATCCATGCGCATGGGGCGCCCTGACTTCACTCTGGAGCGCCCCGGGAGCCGCACGGACTGTAAGTATACTGCTCCCCCGCTCCCCACTACACTTTACCATGGCAGCCAGGACTTTAGCGCCCTGGCTGCCATGGTAACCATTCAGAAAAAGCTAAACGACGTTTAGCTTAAGGCCGGATCCGGATTAATGCCTTTTAATGGGCATTGATTCCGGATCCGGCATTGCGGCATGTCTTCAGGATTTTTGGCCGGAGCAAAAAGCGGAGCATACTGCGGTATTTTCTCCGGCCAAAAAACGTTCCGGTCCTGAACTGAAGACATCCTGATGCATCCTGAACGGATTTCTCTCCATTCAAAATGCATTGGGATAATCCTGATCAGTATTCTTCCGTCTTAGAGCCCCGACGACGGATCTCTATGCCGGAAAAAAAAAACGCAAGTGTGAAAGAGCCCTAATATAACATTTAATGGTGGCACAGCCCTTTTAGAGGATGAAGGTAAGCACACCAACCGCATCCTATAACCCTGGCATTCCGTAAACCAGTCTAAAATAAAAATAAAAAAATAGTTTGACGGTTGTGCCAAGTTTATCAAGAGGCACACACCTCTTAATAAATTTGGTGACTTTGGACTGTTCTAAAGTCAGAAAATTGCCAATTTTCTGCCTTTTATCTTAATTAATTAATTTATCAACTTGACAATTCATACGAGACAAGGCCAGTTTTCACATAACTTTTTTTTTTTCTTAGCAATTTTGGTACATGCAATGATTTGTGACATTTTTTGGCACTGTTTGTGCCAAAACTGACACCAAGTGCTTAAAGGGGTATTTCCATCTGAGATAATTGCTGACATATCGCTAGGATATGCCCCCATTGTCTGATAGGAGCAGGTAAGGTGGTGGCCGGAGTACCCCGGGTTTTCCGGGGTCTGGTCACCGCCAAGCGCTCTCCCCATAGGATTGAATGGGAGCGCATTGGGCTTGTGTGGCCACCACTCCCATTCCTTTCTATGGGGCTGACGGAAATTTTTGGTAGCCACATAGAAATGAATAAATGGAGGTCGGCTGTGCATGCGCAGTGCACCCTCCACAATCTTCAGGGGTCCGTTCTCAATGTAGGTGTGGGTCCCAGAGGTGGGACCTGCACCTATCAGACATGGAGGGCATATCCTAGCGATACACCCCCATTGTCTCAGATGGTAATACCCCTTTAATAAAGGTCATTGAATTTTAGACTTGCGTATTTTCAGGTATTATAACTTATAGACTGGTCAGACAGTGTGCCCATCCCCACAGACCATGTGCACCTCTTCTCATGCACCTCTCTATGACCAGATGAGCTGGGTGGGCAGCCGCTTGTAAAAAGGGAGCAGTTCTGTTATTGGGGGGATTGCTAGATAGAATTCCTCGTCTTTAAAGGGGTTTTCCTAGAGTTTTTCTTACTGATCAGTGGAACCCCCGCCGAGCAGCTGTTTGAGAAGGCACCCGTGCTTGCAGTAGCGCCACGGACATCTGTCTGCTTACCAAGCACAGCGCTGAAGATTGGATAGCGGCTGCGCTTGGTATTGACCCCCACCGGTCAGATACTGATGACCTAATACTTTGAACAACTTTAAAGGGGTTTTCATAGGAGCAGCTTCACTTTACCGCATTGCCAGAAAGTGAAATGATTCCACGCACATAAGTCATGTTGCTTATCAACTTGTTCATTTTTAGTTGCAAACTGCACAAAGACTCATCCGTGGATGACAAAAGTGAATATATTTTTGTAAGAACTATATCCCGCATTTATGTAAGTTATGATTTGTTCCCGGGCAGTGCCACCCATTACACAGACGACTATAGGCTGTTTTGTATAAGGGGTAAATCCTCATGAGAAGGAGCCTTTCCTTCAGACTCGCATCTGGCTGCAGAGCTTGGCTTGGGCAAGTGTCCTTTCTATCTGGATGCTGCAGAAAGCAGCGATAAATTAATGAGCGCCGAGATTAATTAGTGATGAGCCACCCTCGGCAGGCTTGTTCCTTCCTGATAAAGCAGAATTTATATTTGCTCTTCCGCCCACAGGGGAATCGCAGGATGAAGACGAGGAGGAGGGAGAAGCTGAACCCCACAAGAAAAAGATTCAGAAGAAGACTAAGGGGGCGCAGCGCCTCTCTCAGGCCGACCTAAAGGAACTAGCCAAGGGGGAAGAAGATATTGTGCAGGATCTCGAATTCTCAGACGATGAGTAAACATGCGCCGGGTGTACCAGTAACCCTTTGACTGCCGGATACTCACAGATTTTGCCACCTTTTTGAGACACCCGGTGCCATCTTTCGAACTGCTGTGCGGTATAATTTGCAGCTTGGCAGACAAAACCAGCCCAGTCATAAATTCACGCAGGAAACCTATGCCATCCTTCTGTATTGTCATCCTAATATGCCCCGCATCCCACAATCCATCATTGCATCTGCTCTCCTTGATGAAGTGTTACAGGACGCGCAGAGAGAGAGAGAGAGCGCGCGCCTATTAATATTTCAGCGCCTGCGGGTTGCGCTCCGTCACAGCGCTGTTGCGTTACTCTGGAAATATATGATCATCTTGCATTGGATGTGATCGTATGGACTGTATCTGGTCTGGTCTTGGACGTGTCATTTTGTACAGAATGTGTGAACAGCTGCTATTTTCTTTTTTTAATATAAGACCCACAACTTTTCACATTTGTTGAGTGTTTATTTCATCTGTGGATTCTTGTGAAGCGTGCGTGTTTCAGTTAGGGGAGTTAGTTGTGTGTAAAGCCCGCCATACACCTGAGCCATTTCCTTGAGATTGTGTCATAAACACGCATGCTCAACTCTGCCAAGCATGCATGTTTATTTCAGTTGGAAATGAAAACTTGAAAGCCAACGTACCAATAACGTTCTCTCTCGACATGTTACTGTTGTTGGACTGTCCCCACACACACGAGATTACAGGCCGGTCCAGACGAAATTGGCAAGTATGGCTGACTTCTGTCTAAAGAGGATAGCCAGCTTAAAGGGGTTGTCTTCCTTGGCGGTCGGTGTGTGAGGTGTCCAGCAAGATGCCCCAAATTTATCATAGAGCATGAGGCACAGTGTTAAATTTGGCGCATCTTTTAACTGCTGTAAGTTTTGGGATTGGTAAATCTGTCCCATTATCTGTTTTCTGAGCACCTGCCGGGCTAGGACACCATGGTCCTTAGTTTTATGACCACATAGCTGCCCGTTTACATAGGGAGATGTGCTGGGTACGTACTAGGGTTTTTGGTGCCGCGTGAAAGGTGGGATCACCTGACAAGTACGTGTTTGCACATTTGTTGTGTGATCGGTGGCAACTTTACACAGGTCATGTAAGAATGCTTGTCCCCGATCACTGACCCAGTCTTTGGCTTGATGATCACCCAGATGCTATGGGCAGGTAAGTCTTTCATCTAGTCCTGATCCGTCATTGCTATGCTGCAAGTTGGGTAGGAACATCTTGGCACCTTTTGAAATGGCAGTGGTCGGATGTGCCTTCAGAGTGCCCTCCTCTAGGTTTGGTCTGTGTCGTTGCACACCACCGCACCTCCATTTACCGGGACTGTTGCTATCAGTTGGGCAGCTAGACTGTGTAGACTAGAAGACTCTGTGGTGTTGATTTAGTGGTGCCCAACCTGCGCCAGGAACTTTGCCATATCGCCAGATTAAAAAATATTTAAAAACAAATTGGCAACCTTCTTGGCTCAGGGAACTTGCAAAAGTCTTCATCTCTCAGTAACCTGTGTCCGCAAGATCTGATGGGTCATGTCAATACCTAGTGCCGGTCCTTCTCTGCTATAAGGAGTGACAGAGGTTTAGACGTATGGCCGGCTGCATGTTTTGTTCCTATGAAACTGCATGTATTTGGGCTGTTGCTTAGCAAATAGGGCTGAGCAAAACCAAAAATTCAATGACTACACGCCGTAAGGATACATGCGCAATGCACATGTGACATGGATGTGAGCAGAAGGGACTAAACATGTTAAATACAAAGATCTTCCAGCCTGAGAGGATCATTTGGGTCTGGTACCACGGGTTACTATAGATTGTTCTATGTTAATAAGCGGTTCTGATGAAAATCTATTTGTCAAATTGCATCATCTTACTGTAGAACGTCAGGCTTTTATGCATATAAAATATTTGCTTTCACTATGTGGTTTTCTCTGGTGTTCCAGTTAACCTCGCCGTACAGCGCAGAGCTCATGTGCGGTAGTCCCCAGCTATAAAACATGTCCCATCGCTTTTGCGAAAACATTAAAAATTCCTTTATGTTCTGCACAATTTCAAGAGTATCCCATCCAGATCTGTAAAAGTTAACCATGTCATGCCTGGCTCCAGAACACATTTCCTTCCATCATATACTGATCAGAACTTGCCCCCTGAAACAAGAAGTTTTGGGGGCAGAGCTTCCTTTATTAATTAACCATTTATCTTTGCCATCGTGGGTCCAGAGAAAACCATTTGACCTGCTAGTGTCCATCATGAGTCTTCCTGTCACATCGCTGTTTATATCAGTGACTAGGTCTATCATTTATGTATTCCATTAATTGCCGTGGTCTAGGTTCCTCAAAAGTCCTTGTAGATTGGGACAGTAATGGATGCAAGCACTATTCTGCTCTAAACTCAAATCATTTGTTATCCAGGACCCCATTGCATCCAGGCTATGCAATTGTCCAGTGTTGTCTTGGGCAGTGATGGCTTCATTGCCTACGTTCTTCCTTAGGGTAGTAAAATGGTTTATGGTAAAATTCCTGGTGATCCTGGGCAGTGAAAGGATTAATAATGGCCCTTCTGATGGACTAGGGCACATAATGGGTTTCCGATAATTATTACTGATCAGACGGGTCTCCGTACATCATTCAAAGTGGCTTCACATATATGATCCGAAGTGCGCATCGCTCAACCCTAGCTCCAATGTCTGGAGTCTGTGAATCAAGAAGGCCTTAGCGCCCTGCGCGGTTCAGCCACATGTTCTGTTATCTGGAAGCGCAATTCTGATATGTTGTGTCTGCAGTGATGAAAATGGTGTGGGATTGGGAGAAGAAGATTTACCTTGTCTAATGGTGGATTTGTTTTTGGAAAACCCATCTCTCATACGTGTGGAAGTTTCTCCCACGTATAACAGACCACAAGGGCATTTCAGAATCTAAATGACATAACTGCTGTCACATGGGAAGAAACCTTGTATCGGGAATGAATTTCTCCCATACATGGTATTCTCCTCTAATTGCGCTTCAAAAATGAACGCATCCCAAGCAACGATAGGTCCCTCACTTAGAGTAAGGCTACTTTCTGGCTTTCTGTTTGTGAGGTCCGTCATGGGCTCTCAGTAGCGGTCCAAAACAGATCAGTTTTGCCCTAATGCATTCTGAATGGAAAAGGATCCGCTCAGAATGCATCAGTTTGTCTCCATTCCACTCTGGAGGTGGACACCAAAATGCTGCCTGCAGCGTTTTGCTGTCCCTCTGACACAATATAAAACAGATCCGTCCCCCATTGACTTTCAGCGGTGTCCATGACTGATCCGTCATGACTATAGAAGACATAATACAACAGGATCCGTTCATGACGGTTGTATTATTGTAACGGAACCGTTTTTGCAGATCCATGACGGATCTGCAAAAAACGCTAATGTAAAAGTAGCCTTGGAGAGAACCGTTTGTTTATATTCCCTTTCTGTCCCTCCTATGGCTGCTCTCACTATATTATCACTGACATTATTACATGTCTTGGAGCAGATCATAGGAGGACTTTGGAATTCTTCAACCTGTGGATAGGATTTAGATACCACGTTCCAACAGCTGTTTATTAATGTTCTTATTTAATTAATCCAAGGGTGATATTTTACAACAAACAGTAAGTGTGTTTTTTTGTTTTTTGTTTTTTTGTGTATGTCCACTTGTGCTCTTCGTTGGTGCAGCAGCCTCTCTGGATATCTGCGTTCCTTGAATTGAAGTGTAGTTTCTTCTAATCTGACCTCACGTTCTTCTCGTTTAGTGACTCGATACTGGGAATAGTGTAGGAACTTTTTAACAGCTGGAGGGTGGTTGCAAGTGTATAGCAATAAACTATTGCGATCCGTGTTTTTGATGTAGGGTGAACTCAAGTTTATTCCAGATAGAGTTGAGGAAGTTGGAAAATTCTAATGGGGTTCGAATGTCTACCCATTATACGAACAAAAAAGTCATTGATAAATCAACGCCAAAAAAAATGTAATGTTTGCAAAATAGTACATTAGAATAAACGAATTCCTTGTCAGACCATGCCATGCGACATTTGAACCCATTGTAGTCCTGCACCGCTGTTAGTAAATGTATCTTGAAATAAGTAGTTCTGTTCAAGAACTACGGAAAGTAAAGACAGAAAACGGCCATTTTGTTGCACTGATTCCTTTTTCGTGTTCTATTGATGTATATAAACTGCATACAGCAAATGTGACCAATGTTCAGTTTTTGGCCATGTTAAAGGGGTATTCCGGTTGGTTAAAGAGGTTATCCCCTATCCACAGGCCCACCTGAAAAGACTGGAGCGGCCAGTTGCACATGCTGTACTCGGCTGTCTCTGGAACTGCCATGGAAATGAATTAAGCGGTCACACG
Organism: Bufotes viridis; assembly: GCA_033119425.1. Taxonomy (NCBI): domain Eukaryota; kingdom Metazoa; phylum Chordata; class Amphibia; order Anura; family Bufonidae; genus Bufotes; species Bufotes viridis. The sequence continues at coordinate 533,204,706 of CM065590.1, read as the reverse complement.
CAACATGTGACCGGCCGCTCCGATCATTTCGGGGGAGCTGCAGGGGGTATGGGGCCCCTGTGATGGGTGGAGGTCCCAATGGTAGGATCCTAATCAATCAAATAGTTATCCCTTTCCTGTGGATAGGGGATAACTTTAACCAACTGGAATACCCCTTGAATTGTTTTGATCTCAATGAAATGCCCTGTGTCTAACAGATATGATGGTGCATTTTTCAATGGAGGGGTAAGTGCTTTCTCCAACAGGAGTGCTGGTGGAGAGAGAATGAAATCAATCCACACTGCAATTGGGCAGCCTGGGGGATTTGTCATTGATTTATGTACTTTTGGCAAAGTGTAGAATACAGGGTTACTGGATGTTGATTAATCAGAAAGTCGCCCGACGCCATTTGTTCCGTTCTCTTTGTACTCCTGCACTAATGTCTGTAACATCCTCTTGATCTGCCATACCGGGTCGATCCGTAGCGCTGCATAAGTTGTAGTGTCCGCTACATAATGTTTTGTCTAGTACGACCAGGGCGCCACCTTTGTCTGCTGGTTTACAAATAAGCAATTTGTCATGTAGAAGACTATCAAGGGCCAATTTTTCTTCAGCAGATAAATTATGATAAATATGGAATTTTACCCATTCAACTTGGCGCAATAACGTGGCAGTGACTCTTTGAACCAGGTTCACAAATGTCTCCACTGGGCTGTGAGTGTTAGGAGGTACAGAAGTACCGGTATTCTTGGTTTTCAAGTCAAATTGTTTCAAAGTTAATATATCTGTTGTAAACTCGTCAAGAGGCATTTGTCCTGGGGTTTATGATCTAAAGGACTCGATCCACAATGAGAAGATTTCTCTTAAAGGCTATTTACACCTTCACAACCAATTATTTGGTTATGATGCATCTTAATATATGATGAAGAAAATGTCCAAATCGTATTCTTTCATTGCTCTGATGTATTATTAATTCATCTGGAACTACTGTGGCATCCAAGGGATCTCCGTCTGTCAACTCATCAGATCAGAATAATTGCAGTGCAGTATATGGGAGCTCATAGAAGTTAATGCCCCCCAAGTGATAAAAAATGTTTTTATGAAATCCTTTCCCCCCCATAACTGTTTTATTAGGTCAGAAATTACATGATTTAAATAGTTGTCCCAAAATATAATACTACCATCTATTTATTTAACCTCCACAAGGGGAGAAACTGCCAGAATTGCAGGTTTTGTGCTCCTCCTGTCTGCAATAAAACAGAGTAGAAAGTGACAGTTGTAACCACGGCATCTGAGGTGGCTTTCTCTAGGAGTGCTGCGCTCCAGGGACCCAAACTGCTTCCCTGCACGGAGATCGGGGAAGCCGTTCGTTGTCTGCAGTAGCCTGAGTCTCTCTGAAGGAACCCATGCTATTACAGCTGTAGTTCTTATGGAGGCCTGCATAAAAATATACAGAATTATTTTTATCTTTTTTAAATATAAAAAAATATATAAAAATTCAAATTGCCCTCTTTTTTCAAAATAAACAATAAAATAAGTAAACATCATAGGCATTACCACATCCCCAAATGCCCGGACTATTAAAATATTAACTTATTTATACCATACGATGAATGTCATAACAAAAAAAAAAAAATCAAAATGGCTGATTTGTCGCTTCACCTACCCCCAAAAAAGTTAAAAAAAAAAAAGGTAATGAAATAGTCATATAGACTCTAAAATGATCAATAAAACATGCAGATTCCCCCTTAAAAAAAGGAACCCTTTCACAGCTGTGTTGATCCATTGGAAATGTAAAAAATGTATGGGTTTGTGGTATACTGATGCAATGAAAAGAAAAAGGTTTTATTTTTTATCGCTGTAATCTGTGCTTGACCCATAGAATGAAGGTAACAGACAGGGCCGGTGCAAGGATTTTTGCCGCCCTAGGCAAAAGATAAGTTTGGCGCCCCCATGTGACATCACAATGCCCCACCCATATGATCTGCCAAATTAAAGGGGTTCTGCAGTTTATTTAAACTGATCAACAGGGGTCCGATACCCGGGACCCCTGCCAATTAGCTGTTTGAGAAGGCAGCGGCGCTGGCAGTAGCGCCTCAGCCTTCTCGCAGTGACGTCACGATTAGTATCATTGGCCTGGGCGGGGCTAAGCTTCATTAAAGTGAACAGAGCTTAACCCCGCCAAGGCCAGTGATATTAGTCGTGACGTCACTGCGCCTGCAGTAAACAGCGAGAAGGCCGAGGCGCTACTGCCAGTGTCGGACCCCGCCGATCAGTTTAAATAAACTGCAGAACCCCTTTAACTAACGCCAGTTTTCTCTTCCCCCCCATGTAATTCTCTCTCCTTTTATTGTCATTCTCCCCCCATGTAATTCTCTTCCCCCTCTTGTCATTCTCTTTCCCCCCTTTTCATTCTCCCCCCCCCCCTTGTCATCCTCATTGTCACCCCCCCCCCTTTGTCATCCTCTTTCTCAATCACCGCCCCCCTCCCTTTGTCATCCTCTTTCTTAATCACACCCCCCCCTCTTGTCATCCTCTTTCTCCCCCCTTGTCATCCTCTTTCTCACCTCCCCCTTGTCATCCTCTTTCTCACCCCCCTTGTCATCCTCTTTCTCAATCTCCCCCCTTGTCATCCTCTTTCTCAACCCCTGCCCCCTCCCTCCTTACTTCTGATGTAGCGTGGCCGAGCGCTGTATGCTCCATGGGTACAGGAGCTTTAGTCTCCTGTACCCGGGCGGACTGATAGGAAGCGCACACTGTGTGCACACCTCCTGTCAGTCCGGCCGGGTACAGGAGACAGATGCTCCTGTACCGCGGACTATACAGGGCTCGGCCACGCTACAATGAGGAACTGACAGTAGGGAGCGCTGAGCGCTTCCCTCCTGTCAGTCCCTCTCTTCATGCTGCGCCCGGGCGGTGCGCCCTCATGGACGCACCAGCCCGGGCAGTGCTGCAGCCGCCTGAGGCTCTCTATAGAGCGCTCTGGGCGGCTGCAGCATGAAGGGGGCCGGCGCTCCTAGCAGCGCCCCTTCCCAAGGGGCGCTCTACGCGGCTGCCTAGTCAGCCTATAGGACGCGCCCTGGTAACAGATCTGTTTTACCGCATAGGGAATGCCGTAAAATCAAAAACTATGGCGCAATTCTGGTTTATATTCCAGTTTCACCCCAACTGGAAATTTTTTCAGCTTCCCACTAGGGTTGTTTCGGGTATCGAAGTTTCGATACCCAATCAATACTTTTCTCTGGTATTGAGCTCGATACCAGGATTAGTATTTTATCAATACTGGGCTGCGCTACTGCACAGCCCAGTATCAGAGAACGTGGCTGCGCCTCTCTCAGCGCGGCCATGTTCTCCTCGGCAGCACAGGGAGAAGGAGGCGGTCTCTCCCTCCCCCTGTGCTGCCGCTACAACCAATAGAGTGAGAGGGGTGGAGGAGGCGGGGTCACTGGCCACCAATGAGGAGTGACTTTTACTATACAGATGCAGGCAGAAGAAGCTCATTGCCAGCACCTGCATGTGACCTGCCGCTGCGATCCGCGGCAGTTAACCCCTCAGATGCCACACCTTCTGCCTGCATCTGTATAGTAAAAGTCACTCCTTATTGGTGGCCAGTCGTTCCCAGTATTAAAGACATGGGCCAGTGTCCCCCCTTTCACCATTATTAAATACATTGGTGGCCAGTGCGCCCCCCCATTTCTCCCTCCCCCCAGTATTAAAGCATTGGTGGCAGTGGCCACAGGGTCCCCTCAGCTCCTCCTCATTGGTGGCAGTGGCAGTGATCGGAGTCCCAGCAGTGTAATGCTGGGGCTCTGATCGGTTACCATGGCAACCAGGATGCTACTGAAGCCCTGGCTGCCATAGTCTGCTCCCTGCTGCTGTGTGCACAGGGCAGCAGGGAGAGAGTGAGAGCCTATTCACCCTGATAGAGCTCTCTTAGGGTGAATAAGATGAAAGGATCCCAGGTTCTAGCCCCTAAGGGGGAAATAGTTAATAAATAAACTGTAAAAAAAAAAAAAAAAAAGTTAAAAAAGTACACCAAAATATTAAGTATAAATCGCCCCCTTTCCCAATTTTACATATAAAATATATAAACAATAACTAAAATATTAAATATCGCTATGTCTCAAGTCCAAACTATTTAAAAAAATCCTCTTTTAAGCGGTGAACGCCCATAAAAGAAAAGAAAAAAACTGCACAATTTGCCATTTTATTTTAGTCGCCTTGTCCCCCCAAAAAATAGGATCGGACTGTTGTATTATTGGCCGGACATTCCATAAAATGAGGAATGCACGTGGCTTTTTTTGCTTTTTTTTTTTTAAACAACTCTACTTCCCACTATATTGTATGCAATATTAAATGGCGACAATAGTAAGTACAACTTGTCCTGCAAAAAAGCCCTCATATGTCTATCTGAATGGAATAATAAAAAGTTATGGCTACTGGAAGGCAGGAAGTAATGAGTAAGAAATGTAAAATTGCCTGGTCCTCTGAGGGTTAAAAGTCAGACTTTGACTTATCGAGAGCCACTTCCAAAAGGTGGCGCTAGCGAGATGGTTCTCTGTGTCTTGGAGATTCCGCTGTGCAAGAGAAAACAGCGAAGAGGATGCAGTGGCTGACCAAACCTACCTGTGTGTACTAAGGCTACTTTCACACGAGCGTTTCTATTTTCTGGTATTGAGATCCGTCATAGGGTCTCAATACTGGAAAAAAACGCAAGCTGCGGTTTTCTTTCCATCATAGGATGCGGAAGCAAGACGGATCCGTCATGACCCACAATGCAAGTCAATGGGGACAGATCCGTTTTCTCTGACACAATAGAAAACGGATCCGCCCTTCTTTGACTTTCACTGGAGTTCATGACGGATCCGTCTAGGCTGTGTTAAATTTAATACAACCGGATCCGTTGATAACGGATGCAGACCGTTGTATTATCAGTAACGGAAGCGTTTTTGCTGAACCCTGCCGGATCCAGCAAAAACGCAGATGTGAAGATAGCCTAAATCATCACAAATCAGAAAATCGGAGCATGTCACATGTTATCTATTATAGAGGGTCTGCAACATGAAACTCTCAGCATGCCCTGTCAGCCAAATAACATGCTGGGAGTTGTAGTCCCCCAACAGCTGGCGATCTAGAGTTGGCTAGTACTGGTGTAGAATATTGATGTAAGTCTTTGAGCCGCCAGTCAGCCAGTATTCGTCATTCATAGTGGACATAATAGCAGCACCTGTCTTGCAAAATGCCCTCTGCTGAATAGTGATCTTCCGCAGTTGAAGTGCGGGCTCTTGGCCTACTGTCAGGAGGGCACAATGCAGATAAGCCGCTGTCTGAGGCGCTGCCAACTATTCTGTTTTATTGTTAATATGAAAGAAATTTTACAATAGGCCCAATTATTCCAAGAACCCCATCCTGTCCCGCTAATCACCGTCACAAATCGTAATCACTACCTCCTTTATTACAAGTGTGTGTCAGGCTTAGCCCAAAGTCACTGGCTGTCACTCACTGGCATTAAGTGTTGACCTCAAGTCTTTCTGTAGCTGAAGTCGCCCTAGTAAGTGTTGGCCGTTCTGGGCTAGAGCACAGCCAAATGGTAGACTCTAAGGCTACTGGCACACGCTGTGAATTACGTGGGTTTTTTTCCACGCAGATTCTTGTGCGAAAAAAAATACGCAGTAGTAATATAGTACCAGCAAAGTGCAGAAATTGACCTGTTGAGGGTTTTAAAACTGCAGCATGTAAATTTTTTGTATGGATTTCACCCTTTAAAATGCAAGAGGCGAGAGCTAACGAAAAACCACGTCCAATCCGTACGGAAAACATAAGTAACACATACGGCTTTTTGTGTGGTTTTGGTGCAGAAGTACACAGAAAAAATGCGTGGAAATATATGTGGATTTTTGGTTAGTAAACCTGCGCCCGTGTGCAGTTACCACTTAGGCCTCTAACTTGAGCGATATAGAATGCGTTGGGGTCTGTTCAGGGAAAAACTGATGGTTTTTCGCTAAAGTCCAATCCGTTTTGTTTGCTAACAGATTGTATTCATTTTACATCCATTTTTCACACGCATGAAGAGAAACTGAAGAATAACACTCAACATCTCCTAGTAACTCGGTGAAATACACATTGCAACTGGATGCCTTCTGATTTTTAGGCTACTTTCACACTAGCGTTAATATCCGTCATAGGGTCTCAATACCGGAGGAAAACGCTTCCATTCATTGTCAATAGGAACAAAACGTAACTGAACAGAACGGAATGCATTTTGGAGTGTTTGGTTGTGTTCTCATAATGGGAAGCAAACCGCAGCATGTTGTGGTCTTCTTTCCGTCATGGGATGCGGAGCAAGACTGATCCGGCTTGACCCACAACGCAGGTCAATGGGGACGGGTCCGTTTTCTCTGACTCAATAGAAAACGGACCTGTCCCTCTTTGACTTTCAATAGTGTTCATGACGGATCCGTCTTGCCTATGTTAAAGATAATACAATTGGATCCTTTCATAACGGATGAAGATAGTTGTATGATCAGTAAAGGAAGCGTTTTTGCTGATCCCTGCTGGATCAGGCAAAAAACGCAAGTGTGAAAGTAGCCTTACAAAAGCCCCAATCATTTCTACGGAGCCCGAGCTGCGTGAAAAACACACAATACAGAACATGCCGCGATTTTTCTTGAACGCAAAGATGAGGGAAAAACGTCTTGTGCACAGACCCATTAAAATGAAAGGGTCAGGATTCAGTCCGGATGCCGTCCATTCGTAAAACGGATTTGCACCTGGACAGAGAACTTGCTTGTGTGAAATGAGCCTTAGAGGAGTTGCCATCCGTGTAGAATAGTTTGGGATCAGATGCTGAAGTCCTGCCTGTCACTAGAATACAGTCCCTTATCCGTAGTCTTACGGCACTGCTGGCTTTTTCCAGGGGCAGAGCTGACCGTACACCATCAATGTCTGTGCTCAGCCAACCCCTTTATATTGTTCCAAAATGTTTATCGGATGATTCTTAGTTATTTCTGCTTTGGGGTAAGCTTAGTGACAACCAATATGGCTGCCATTGCACCCCCCACAAGGGTTGTCACCCATATTTATGGCTGTTCTAAATAGCCAACCCATTTTTTTTCACGTCTGTTGTGTGGAGAATTGTGAATTACTAGCGGTTTTCAGCTTCAGTAATAATACTGAAACATTGTGAATTTGACATAAACCGCTATAATTCTGAAGCCAGATTTGTTGGTCAGGAGTCTGGGAAAGTCTGACATCCCCTATAGCGGTTGTATGGTTGGTCACACCGGTTGTCAACCAGCTTTCCCAGAAACAGATATAACTTGACAGAAGAGGACCACTCAAGGACTTTGATTTGTAGAGGAAAAATTCTCTTTAGGTTCCGATCTTGTTGAGAATAAGGCGCATTCGCCTTGAGTGGCTTTATGATCACAACAGCAGGTCTCATCTTGGCAGACTCACTTCTAGTTGTCAGCCTGTCTGTCTCCACCGCTCTGCCGGTGGGGTAGGGTCCTGTCAACCACACATAGATGCAAGGCAGGCGCTAACTACTCCGCTTGCTCCTGGTAGGTCAGGCTGAACCACTGCTTTTGTCAGCAGGCAAAGGGTTATCAGGAAGTTCTGGGAAAACAAGCCCGGTGGAGGCTTTTCATTCAAAGGAGAGACCAAAAAATAAAACCTTTGATGTCACTACAAAGCACGACTTCACAGCAGAAGAGAGTAACCTGCACAGCGGCGCTCGCCACGCTTATTGAGCATGCAAAATGCCTCCAGGGCTTCATCCTGTAGGGATTGAGAGGCTTTGCGGATATTCGGTTAACCATTGCTCTGCTTTAGGAACCTCGCCTGCCAAAATAAGCAAAGGACATGCTAGGCTGACGCAGTTCACTGCTATGTGGTCATGACCCCCACTTCTTGTAGTCTTGTGCTTTTTTTTTTTTTCTGAAAGCAATCTTCCAGATGTAGAAAATAGAAAGATATTTGTGAGATGATTACTACAATCACTATAAAGCACATATTGGGGCTTGTAGTCCTGCAGGAGCTTGGGCCAATGATGTATGGAGGCTGAAGCACACCCAACCCCTGATGCTGTCAGGCCACAATCCATTCTCTTTCTACCATTACACCGGTGACTATACATTCAGGCGTAAAAATCTGCTTGGGTTCAGTGCTGTTTCTTTTACACGCGTACCTTAAAAATTAGCCGTGTCAACTGACCCTCAGTCTATATGAAAAGATGAGCAGAGATATGACTTATGTTCTTTGTAATTAATTATGTTTTTCCAGTTTGTCTGTAAAAAAAAAAAAAAAAAAAAAAAGAAATTCCACGATCATTGCACTACTTGTCCAATAAACTGAAAAAAAATCAAGTTGGCAACCCAGATGATGACTGATAGCAGGCAGTCATATCATGGCTATTGAGAGGCATACAGGTAAGTGGGCGCTCGTACCAGTAATCTGTGTGTCTATGGAAATGTAATGATCTGTTATCACTGATCAGTCTGGTGCAGATGAATTTTCACCGTGTCATTGCTCGGAAGAGTAGCCTCGTCTGTACAGATAATGATATGTGGGACTACAGTAATACGTGTTGCGCTCTCTTTTCAGTTACCACATTTTTCGCCCTATAAGATGCACCTAGGTTTTAGAGGAGGATAATAAGAAAAATATTTTTTTCATTAGACCTCAGATCAGAAGCACAATCAGACCCCAATGTGAATGACCCCCAATCAGACCTCAGATAAGTGCCCCAATATAAATAAGACCCCCCATTCAGACCTCAGATGAGATCCCCATGCCTCATATCAGCCCCAGCCTCAGATCACATCAAACAAAAAATCCAATTACCTCTCCTGCTCCAAACGCCACTCCTCACCTCCAGTGCTCTTCTTCTTCCTGCCGTCGGCTGTGCTGTGACCCGACGCAAACAGTGTGAGGTCACAGAGCACCCCACGCTGTGCGCAGCCACAGTACAGCCGACAGCAGAGGACCCGGAAGCGGTGAGAAGAGCCCGGTCCTCCGGTACTAATGAGTGCTTCCATAATGGAAGCGCTCGTTAGTATTCACTCCATAAGATGCAGTGAAATTTTTCCCCCACTTTTGGGGGAAAAAGTGCATCTTGTGGAGTGGAAAACACGGTTTGTTCTGAGGGTTTTTTTTTGGATTGGCAGTGGAGGTCTTTACAACCATGCATTTTTTATGATCCACTCCTGATTTTGGCTACCAGAATTCATCTGAAAACCTGACCGTTTGGCCCCTCTCTAATAGGTTTTGAATCAAAGAAATATGTAGACTAATGGCACATGATTGGCTCCAAAGGCAGCTCCAAATGTTTATTTTTCTGTTGGACCTTTGTGGCCCACTGTCACTTCATGGACTGGACTCTGGTGGGGCAGTCCACGCCTGCTACTATCAGATTAATTCCATTTCTAAGAATTTTCCCTGTATTTTAGCGGCAAAAGCTAAAACAATGCGCAGCAGGGTCCTGCAGTCCTATGTAACATAACAGATAACACATGGATACCTCTAGATAATGTCGTAGATCTACTAGGTGACATCTACTACATTATCTGTACTCAGTTATCACTGTTATCTGTGGTGTTACATAGGACTGCTGATGACGTCTACTACATTCTGTTCTCAGAGCCATTATATCCATTTTTATTTTGTTGCTGAATCTAAATGCTTCCTGATTAAAGTGCCTTAAAATGTCTTTGATTAGGGCCCCCAGACATGACCTTGCTTGGGTCACCAGAAATGTATAGGTCTAAATTCCATATCCTACTCTCATCTATACACGCGGCAGATTTTATTGCAAACATTTCTGTAAGTGAAAATTACTTCCATTTCTTTGATGGGTCTTGCAGAATTCCAGGTGCTTCCTGCAAAAACAGTCCCAGTCAGATGAATGAAATTGATTTTCAATTGGAGAAATTTCAGCAAAAAATCTGCCACATGAGAAGCTACCATTATAGGAAAGTTGGGAGTGAACACAATTTGTAGTTTTTGGGGTTCATGCACAGAGCTGGTTTTAGGATGGCGGCAAACTGGGCAAATGTTCAAGGCGCTTGTTTCCAGTGGGGCACCAGGTAGCAGCAAGCTGACAGTGGAGTAGATAAAGACTGGGTTCACATCACTTTTTATGCCTATGTTTGACGTATACATTAGAAAAAAAAAAAAGATAAAAACACAGCAAACCATGTTCTGATATCCTGCAGAGTCTGGTAAAAGAAAAAGGATACTTTGGTCTGTCTTTTTTTTTTTTTTTTTTTATACAGTGGAGCTCTATGGTGAACAGATGCCACTATGTGGCATCCATTTGAGGCGTCTGTTTAACATATACATTTTTTATATACGTTAAACGGATGGGAAAAACGTGATGTCAACCCAGCAAAATATTCCCTTCCGCTTTCCCCAGCAAAGCACTCATTTGCCCCACTGAACAACAGGGATTAAACTATTAACCCACTTCACTTCACTAAGCTGTTAATGAGCGCCTAGACTGCCAGAGATGTCTGTATCACCAGGCTTCTGTATTAACCCTATAATTGTCCAACAGGGAAGTTGTCATTGCTTACTTTAATGCCTTAAACCACCAACATGTAGGCATTTAGGCTACAGCCACATGTATGGTTGACACTCCGGTATTCTGTTCTGCCAGAATTAGCGTATCCAACACAGCCGGACACCACTGGGACCCATCTGATTTCCTTATAATGGTGTCCATCGGGTTTCCGCCACAAATGTCGGCCTTCTGCCGAAGAAAAATCGCTGCATGCAAAATTCTTTTGTTACCCTTTACTGATAGGAATGGTGCTAAAACCACCTGCCCATTGTAGGGTGGTACAAACATTTGCGTTACAACTAAAGTGAATAACACATATTACCTCGTCACAATGACAATAGTCATTGGGCTGGACATATCTGGCAGCAAGTGAACAGTCGGCTCTTGAAGCTGATGTGTTGTGAGGGTTAGATGATTGGGTCAGAGCATCTACAAAACCCGCAGGTATTGTGGGGTGTTCCTGGCATGGATGAGTATAGGCCTGCCTATCCGCAGACTGGTCGTAGTGGTCACACCTTGGCCCCTGTCCAGTGCTGAAAGCTCCTACAATAGGCATGTATCAAAATTAGACCATAAAGCAATGGAAATGGCCTGGTCTGATGAAATAGGTTTTCCTTTACATCTGGGGGGCAAACAAACTACTTTAACTTGGCCAGGGTATGTAGATACAGCGCTAGGGCAACAAATTGAACCTTATGCCAGAGACACTGGACCAAATGCATCATACCACACTGCAAAAATTGTCCAGGCATGTTTTGAGGAACATAGGCCCACATTTACTAATGTCAGTAACAAAAACAAACTGCCACTAGTTTTAAAGAAATCTTCTGCACCTAGCTTGCCATGGGTCTTGGCTTACCATAAAAGGGGCATGTCCTGGTACACAACATTGAATGCCGAAAGTGTATAGTCCTCCACCAAATTTACAGTCAAGTCACATTGTTCATGAGCTACAGTCAAAAGTAGGAAGTGGTCAGAATAAAGTCACGTGTGGTGAGCTGGCTTGGTGGGTATATAAGATGTGCGATACGCTGTCTGCACGCATATCCCTTGTTGCTTTCATGGGTAAAAGGGAAGACTGCAAAAACGAATGACTTGGCTTTTAGGCCAAGGGTGGCAGTAGTTTTGAAACTGCAGTTTGTGTATTGTTTGCGGGTTGCTGTGGTGAAAGTTGAATAATGGCACCATTGTGAATAAGTAAAGTAGAAACTGCGGAGCATCACATGCTACTGATGTGAGAGGTGAATTTGGCTATGAAGGTGCACGAGGACAGGTTGACATGCTAGAGTGGAGCAGCTCACCACCAAACTGAACCAGGGGACCTACCAGACAGTTCACTGAATCCTACTGCGTATGGGGCTCCGAAGCAGATGGATGGTCACTGCACTTCTGCTAACAAAGTTGCATCAGCAGAAAAGGCTTTAATTTTTGGAATTGGACCTCCACTGATTGGCAAAGGGTTGCCTTCCCTGATAAGTCACGTTTACTGCTTCATAGATGGTGGCATGTCAGGTAAGACACATCACAGAACAAACACCCTGCTACCATTGCTGGAATAACACAAGAGCTATGGTCTGGAAAATGTTTTCATGGAATTCTGTGGGCCCACACAACCAAGTGGAAGACCTTCTCAACTAACTTGGGGTTGAAACTATCCTTCCAGATCTCATACACCCATACATGATGATTGTCTTCCCTGGGGAGGATAGGATCTTCCAGAAAGACAATGTGATATGTCACACAGCTAAAAATATCCGACATTGGTTGAAAGAGCATGACCAAGACTCCCAAGTATGAAATACTACCCTGGCCCTCTAAGTTTCCAGACTTGAACTCAGTTGAGCATCTGTGGGAGCATCTGGATCGTCATGTTCATTCTATGGATCCTCCCCCAGCCACTCTACAGTAGATGTTGGATGCACTGCAGTCAGAATGGCTCCACATACCTGTCCTAATCTACCAGGACTTTATTGAATATGTCCCAGCCCTTGTAGCTGCTGAACACGGAGGTTACGCTGGATATTATTGGTAGTCATAATAATCTGACTGGACTGTGTATATCATCCAGTTAGATAAATCTGATGCAGGTCTAGACAACCTAAGCGTACGCCATCTTTAGGATGAGTAAATCTGCCCCATAGAGTTCAGATGTACTATACATAAGAATGGTCATACACATTAGATCAAATGCGGACAAACTACAATCTGATGTGTATGTGGAGATCCGACCTGCTCCCTTTAAAATCTATTGCAAATATTGCAGTCGATTTGTATCTAAAGGAAATTTACGAAGAGGCAAAGAAAATTTGATTGTGAGCTCTTGAAGCATGAACATTTCATTGTTTCAAGCTGTGCGAGGTCCTTGGAATGTATAATATATCTGGAAAGGTTGGTTGCCATGCCTGAAGCATTGGTGAATTATAAATTACCTGGTAATAGGAAGCAGCGCAGAGCATGTTAAAGTGTCCGGCTGCGTCGTGTGATGTTCGGAATTCCTAATATGCAGTCAGATTAAAATCGGATTCATCCATTATCTCTGCAGCTGGAATTATTAACCCTGGGTCACATGTCCATCTCCAGAGATGATTTAGAATTTTATTCCATTTGCAATATATCTGTTGTTCACCTAAGACATTGTTGGAAGATCTCTAGTCACAGATTTCCTCTGCTTTTCCTCTGACTGTTCACCTCAAGTAGTAGATCCACATATCTAAGGTGCCAGCATCATTTGAAATCTAACCAGGCATGAATGGATGATCCCCTCCAAGTAACTCAGAAGCTGGTGTGGCTGCTCTATCCTGAAGTTTTGGACATTGTTCCTACATGGTTGATAAAGTGAAGGTTCCTAGATAAACCTTGTATATTGCTGCACATTGATTATAATGACTTTTTTTTTTTGTTAGGCTACTTTCACAATAGCGTTTTTGCTGGATCCGGCAGGGTTCAGCAAAACACTTCCGTTACTGGTAATACAACCATCTGCATCCATTGTAAACGGATCCAGTTGTATTATATTTTACATTGCCAAAACGCATCCGTCGTAAACTCCATTGAAAGTCAATGAGGGACGGATCCGTTCTCTATTGGTCAGATTATGTTAGAGAAAACAGATCTGTCCCCATTGACTTGCATTGTGGGTCATGACGGATCCGTTTTGCTCCGCATCCCATGATGGAAAGAAAACTGCAGCATGCTGCGGTTTGCTGTCCGGTATGAGAGCGGAACGGAATGCATTTTGGAGCATTCTGTTCTGTTTAGTTATGTTTTGTCCCCATTGACAATGAATGGGGGGGACTAAATGGAAGTTTTTTTTTTCGGTATTGAGACCCTATGACGGATCTCAATACCGGAAAATATTAACGCTAGTGTGAGCCTTAGAACAAGTCAGATTTTGCCTCGTTAGGCTTAGTTCACATCTGTGTTATGGCTTCAGTCTATAGCAAGGTCCGTCACTTGATGGAAGCCAGAGCACCCGACAGATCCCAGTGACCTATTAATGGGTCAGTTGGGTTCTGCTGAGGTGTCCATCTATATGCAGTGCTATTTCTATCTCATAAAAAAAAATTACAGAATTTGGTACGGAGCTCCTGCTGCAGATGTGAACAGAGCCTAACGTCACAAAGCTCCAGCCCGAGTTCCAATTTTACACTTATTGGGGGAGACTTATGGAAGGCATTTACTCCACTTGCCATACTTGCACCATAATTTACAATGGACACTTTCGTAAAATGGCGGGGCAGATCGCCCCAGATTTGCTATAATTTACACCAGAAACTGCTGTAAATTAAAGTTCAAGTTTACACCTACTCCTAGTTGATGAAGATTTGAGTGTCTGGCTCATGTTGGTCCAGAGATGTGCCTAATTTATTAAAAGCAACTGCCTCTTAATAAATTAGGTGTGTCTCACTCTAGTGAACGCAAGGTCATAACTGACATAGGAAATACCAGTCTTGATAAATTAAGTATTGCATTGCGATGCAAGCAGTAGTACATTCCAAATTTTGCAGTCTGTAATAAATTATATATTTTGAGCTTGGTGAAGTCAGTGAATACAACATGTGACTACTGAGGCCACTGATTGGGTATTAGAGAGGTTAGGGGTCATTTGTCAAAAACCAGCATTTTGCGCTGGTGTTCAGGATAGCTCATCAATATCGGATCAGCTGTAAGGAGAAGACGCGCACCGCACATGTGCCTTCTCCGTTCCTGTTCACCGCTGGTGTTTATGGCAATAGTAAAATCTTGGACAACCCCTTTAATACCAAAGACGTAAAGGGTCCATTTTTTTGGTATACGTCATACTACCTATGTTATACTTTTTATGTCATTCCCTAGTAAAGGTTAATAGCGACATGTGTGAGGGCATGAAGGATTATCCTACTGTTCAAGATATGATGTGCTTTGTAGAATTTTTTTTTTTTTTTTACTCAGTTCTGAAGTAACCCAATGGTGTGGTTCTGGTTATTTTAAAGGAAATCTGTCCGCTCGGAAACACCCCCCAAACTAGAGTAAGCGACATATAGTGGAAGTGGTGCTCAGACCGGTTATGTAATTTTTATCTTCATACTCACTTGCATTCCGACACCGTGCTCCTACAAACCGGCAGTAGAGGACTCCTGAGCGCATACACATCATGGAGAGGACTCCTGAGTGTGCACACACATCATGGAGAGGACTCCTGAGCTCGCACACCCCTCATGAAGAGGACTCTTGAGCTCGCACACCCCTCATGAAGAGGACTCTTGAGCTCGCACACCCCTCATGGAGAGGACTCCTGAGCTCGCACACCCCTCATGGAGAGGACTCCTGAGCTCGCACACCCCTCATGGAGAGGACTCTTGAGTGCACACCCCTCATGGAGAGGACTCTTGAGCGCACACCCCTCATGGAGAGGACTCTTGAGCGCACACACATCATGAAGAGGACTCTTGAGTGCACACACATCATGAAGAGGACTCTTGAGCGCACACACATCATGAAGAGGACTCTTGAGCGCACACATATCATGGAGAGGATCTTGGGCGCACACACATCATGGAGAGGACTCGCGCACACACATCATGGAGAGGACTCTTGATCGCGCGCACACATCACGAAGAGGACTCTTGAGTGCACACACATCACGAAGAGGACTCTTGAGCGCACACACATCACGAAGAGGACTCTTGAGCGCACACACATCACGAAGAGGACTCTTGAGCGCACACACATCACGAAGAGGATTCTTGAGCACACACATCATGGAGAGGACTCTTGGGCGCACACACCTCATGGAGAGGACTCTTGGGCGCACACACATCATGGAGAGGACTCCTGAACGCACACACATCATGGAGAGGACTCCTGAGCGCACACATATCATGGAGAGGACTCCTGAGCGCACACACATAATTAAGAGGATTCTTGAACGCACACACATCATGAAGAGGACTCTTGAGCGCACACACATCATGGAGAGGACTCCTGAGCTCACAAACATAATGGAGAAGACTCAAGGAGGAGTCCTCTTAATGCATTTTACTGCTGGTTTTGGGGTACACAGTGTCTGAATGCAAGTATGAAGATAAAGATGACATAATCAGACTCCGCATCATGTACACTATACACTGCTCACTCTAGTTTGGGGTGTGTTGGAGCTGACAGATTCCCTTTAAATTTATAAAACAATGGGGTAGTCCAAGATAATAAAGGAGGAGTCTCCGTCTTTACCAAAAGCAGTGGCCCTTTTGTCTATGGGCTGTGTCTGCTATTGCAGCTAAGCCCCGTTCATGTGAATAGGACTGAGATGAAATACATATTTGACAGGCTCTACATAAAACAATCTCCCAAAGTTGCAACATTGCCAAATATGTTGTGACCTTTGCTCCTGGTAGTTATTTAATGGTTATATTTGCAGCAACTAGTTAAGTGTTCATAGCCCATGGCCCAGGTGATAGTCTTACTTTAATTTTACCTCTTATCTGCACACACCACAATACTGGCATTTTAACTATCCCTTGTCGCCAGAGCAACTAATAAGAATTCATCCCTGGTGACCGGGTGTTTCCGCCAGCACTAACAGCATTCATCAGCCGGGTGGTTATACTGATTGCATCCGGCTCCACTTCTCCCAGCAGAGGCAGCCGGAGAAATAGCGCAAAGCTGCAGTGAAATAAGTCATTGTGTTCCCAGCCTGCATCGATCTCTGTTAGCAGGGCAGGAAGCTACAGGCAGCAGATCCTGATCGGCTGCAGCCATTGCACTGCTGGATCATGGTCACAGAGAGGTACCTTTTAAGGCCACCTTAGGAAATTTAAGGTACCATATGGCCCATAGATTTCTATGGGTACTATATCAGAACTTGTACTGAGATGTTATATGGCAGTGTGCATCACCTTGTAGTCTCTAATAGCCCCAGAAGTCCTTTTTCTGCCCACTAATAAGATACATGCCGTATGAACAGTGCTTGTTAGGGCACAGCCAGACGGTCAGGTTTGGAAGACAAAATCAGGGGTGGATCATAACAGGAGGGAAAATATAACGGACAGATATGACTTCTCCTCCCTTTTTTTTTAAATTTAATTCACTCCTGGTTTTGATTTCCAAAACTGCATCAGGAAACCTGATGGTGTGGCCGAACCCTTAAGTGCTGTTTACGTGAGGCAATTATCGGTAAAGGGATGACTAATCATTAATACGATCATTCATCCCTTTACAGTCCTTAACCATCAAGATGCTCTTTTGTTGGGCGATCTGGAGCAGGTTTATAAGCAGCTCCTGTTTATCAGCCAAAGTAAAAGGTAGTTGTGAGAATCTTTTGTGAAACTTTTCAAGATGACAGACTTTCTCATTGCTGGCTGCTAATGTTGCAATACTTATTAACCTTGTTCAAGGGCAGACTGGCCATAGACCCTACAGCAGGCATGTCCAAACTGCGGCCCTCCAGCTGTTGCAAAACTACAACTCCCAGCATGCCTAGATAGCCTACAGCTATTAGGGCATGCTGGGAGTTGTAGTTTTGCAACAGCTGAAGGGCCGCAGTTTGGACATGCCTGCCCTACAGGAAAATTTCCCAGTGGGCCGATGCCCCAGAAAAGAGGCCTCCCCATGGCCACTGGCCAGGTTCATATTAGTTTGGTGCTCTCAGCATTAATTAATGTTAGGAGCATCAGATACTCATGCATCTGGCTGGAGGATGCAGGTGCCCCCCTGAAATCAACTGTATTGCTGTCCTCAGGACTGTGATATAGTTGAATACTGCAGCGGGGGTAGCAGTATTTTGTGCTGTGCTGTGTACTTGGTTCTGCTGGGGCCATATTTTGTGCTACACTCTGGTACTGTTGGCCCTTCGTACATCTGTTGTTCCTGCCTACATGTGTTGCCCCAACTTCTGTCAATTGGGACCTGCCTACAACATGGAGGCCACTTTAAATTCCCAGCCTGCCCCTGCATCAAAACATAACAGTCTGAAAAGTCATTTATAAGGACTCTCACCACACAAGTGACTTGTATAAGTTTTCATTTATTTGTATTTGCTGCTATGCAGCATACTCTGTGATCTGTTAAGGTCGGAGTTTTAATAACAAAAAAAAAAATGGCTAACTGTACCGCTGATCTACAATTCCAATAGAAATGAACATAATCTGTGGATGAGCATGGATAGATGACGCCAAAACATGTAAACAAAACTGAAAATTAAAAAAAATAAAAACTCTCACGGGCGCGTACCATATCAGCCTGTATCACAGGGTACCCATGACAGAACTCGAGGGTAACATGGCATTTCTGTCCATTTGCAGTAGTTCAGCAGTCCCACCCCAGAGTCCATGACAGTCATCGCCTGCCAGGTTGTTGCTGTCCATTAGGAGACTCACTACCAAAGGGGCTGATTAAAGATTGTCCAAAGCAGATGAAGAATATGTCGACGCCCCTTATCCCACTCCTTCACTGAAGCGAAGTAAAACAAGGCAGAACGCGTGGGACACTAATCTATTTCAGGGTATCAAGGGTGGGTTAGAAACTAAAGGTGCAGTAGAGACTAAAAGAGAACCCTATTCCAGCAATGTACCGACGCCAGCCAGGAGCAAGGCAGCGCGGTTACTCTTTGGTACAATATTAAGTTGCTGGAGCTGCATAGGAAAGCGGGGCGAGGCAGACAAACACACAAATACCCACAAACCGAAAGCCTTTCAGGATCCTTGGTTTTGTCTTACAGTATGTTTCATTGCCTTTATTATTCTGCTGTTTGGTGGCGGTATCCCTTGTAGCTGCAGTTATAGATGAGGCCGGGTAGGACCCTGCCTGTCTCACTTGTTCTATCCGCCAAGTTTTGTTATGCTTGTCCCTCTCGTTTAATCTTCTGCAAATTTCCAGTGAATGCTGGAATATGGTTGTCCACCAATCTCTCTTTGATCGCTATACAAAGGTGTCAATGGAAAATAAAAATATATACATACATATATTTATCTGTTTCACCCGTTGAAGGTGCAGGGCTTTTCCATTATTTGCTTTTTTTTTTCCTTTTCTTTACACTGTATGCAAACCCTCTCAGTTATTTAGTCTCTCAAGCAGCTGAAGGGATAGCAGCTACCCAGAAGAGAAAGTATCCCTTCTGGTTCAAAGCTCCGGCTTCCACAACGCAGAGGTTAATGTATCCAGCTATATGACAGGGCACGGTTAAGAAAGAGATTTAGCAGGTTCATTTAAGTATGTTGCATTGCCATTCTCGTGTTTCGGTGAAATGCGGCTTGGGGGAAGGAGTGCATTGGGGAAGGGAGATCCAGCACTGCCAGTAGAGGGCGGTCTAATTTCATTGCTCGTCAGGTCTCTGTCTGATGGTCGGAGGCTCGGGTGCTGCAGGGGGAATGCCACTGGAAAACTTGCCATGTAAAGGACTCGTCCAATTCTTTTGGCAACCTGAAAAAGGGAATTCATTAGAAGGTAGCCAACATTCGAACCTGATAATAGAATATGTATGGGAGAATGGAAATGTGATAAATCACTGATGTGTCAGTACACGGACAGATTTACTGATCCTGTCTAGTATGTAGACAGTGTAAATTCAGACAGTCCCAATGTATCACAATGGTGCATCTCTTAGACACATTAACCTAACTTTACACAACGTATTGATTTGGCTCACTTTGCATCAACATTTTGGTGCACATTGTTGCATCTTAAACCACAACCTTTCCATTAAACCACACAGTCAGAAGTACTAGTCAGACCCAAAGCCGAGTTTGGTTTTAAAGTGCTTTTCCACTTAAAATATGAACTACTAAGGTTAATCAACAAAGTTACGTGCGACTTCGCGAATAACTAACCGGCACATCGGAGCCCATACATTTTAATACTGTATAGAGACGGATCTTTGTACAGTATAGGATAGGACTGATGACCTATCCTTTAAAGGTCTTTTCTCCTCTCCTGACTCTCTCTTTTAGTTAGTACTTGTATACCCATCTTTTCTTAAAATGTTTGTACTGTTCCTCTGTTATTCTTCCTGGACAGTATGAATACATTGACAACCAGGGTGTCTCCCCATGCAATCGGACACAGTCCAGTCAGTGCTGACACCGTGTGTAGGGACTCACTCAGTAGACAAGGGACATGGTAACAACTGCTTGTTAATTTATTCATTTCCAGGAGGAATAACAGAGAAGCAGCACACCTCAGTTCTAAGAACAGATGCTCAGGCATTATGTATTTTCTGATCTAGTATTAGAAATGGCTAAATTACAGAATCACAATGTATTAGTTTAAACTTTCTCGACACAAACTGCATCCATTCCAAAATATACAACCTTGACTGGATCTGTGATCCCCCCACACTACCCTAAATCCAATAATCTGGCCCTGGAGAGAAGCCTCCCATGCAGGCCCCTCCCTGACCCGTTAAACTGCAGCACATTCGTAACGAATTGATCCGCAGGGAACAATTGGCCAAAGAACCTTTTTATTACACCCGTCATAAACAGCCAGGGCTGAAGGGAAAGCTGTAAACTGCAGTTACCACTTTATTATAAGGCCTGCAGGCCACAGCACCATCCTGTAATACTGTGTCTGTGTCCTACGGTCTGCAGCTTCTCCAGGTGGCACTGGAAAGACCCAATGCATTCTCCATGCTGCAATAATATAAAAGTGGGAACAGTTGGCATGAATACCAGCCACTGTAGGACTACGACGACCACCGTGCCCTGCCGGTCACACGCAATGAGTGTGTTATTAAGGATAAGTTCACACATAGCAGATAGGTTACTCTGGATTTGCAGGTGGACAATCCACAGTGCATTACAGTAGCAGCAAAGAGGATGAGATTTTATCACGTGGTGTGGGAAAAGTCAACACAGAAACGGGAACGTGGTGCAGCATGCCAAGTCTTTCTAGATTTCTGCTGTGGACTTCACCCTTAGGGCTCAAGCACACAAACGTATTTTTTGTCCACATCCGATCTGCATTTTTTGAAGATTGGATGCGGACCCAATAGTGCCGGAAGAGCGTATGTCCGATCCGTGGCACTTGAAAAAATATAGAACATGTCTTATTCTTGTCCATAGGACTGTTCTATTATGGCCCAGACGTTCAGTTCTGCAAAATGCAGAACACACAAAGCCGGTATCTGTTTGCAGACTGCAAAACCGGTAACGATGCATGAGCCTTTACCACTGCATAGAGTGAAATCCACACCAAATCTGCAAGCAAAAACATCCGCTGCAGATTTTTTTTCAGTACATATGGATGTACCCCAAAAGTAGGACTACACCTGTACATACCTGTGCTCTGATCTTTAGGGCCGGGCCCAGCTTGAGGCCCATGTTATTCAGTAAGTGCTCTTCAGTCAATAGCGGCAAAGTCTCCCCATCTATACAGTGCTCCCGGAAAACCTAGACAGGGCAGAAATCATTCTTAGTAAGTAATGGATGTCTAATAAACTGCTCCTGCAACTGATCACATAGACTCCACTGCCAAGGGACAGGGTGGCACGGCTGGAAGGTGGCAAATCTGAGAAGCCACAGACATATAGCGCGGGCATGGAATCCAGTTCCAGGTTCATACAGTCGCCCAGCACAGCCACCTTGCTACCTTCATGGAGAATATAACTATGGAAGCAATATAGACTACGGACCTGCACAGGGACCCACAGAAAGTAGACAACCCTTCAACAGGTCTATCCAAATTTTAAAAACATTGGGTATTTTCCTGTTATGCATTGTCAATTATCCTTTTCATTGATACATTTTCTTGGATTTACTTCCATGAAGTTGCAGGTTGTTAAATTGTAATGTGAAGGGTTTTTTAATAAGTTCTTAGAAGATGGTGAACCCTGCTTGTTTGGACATGTGGTGGTTTGTAGGATGTGCTGCTATCTCTTGGGAGCAGTTTTTTTTTTACTTTTGTCACGCTGTTATCCTTGATCGGCTTCTTATGAATTTTTTGCGGTGAAAATGATTGTACGTCTGTGACAGTGTTTCAGATGTCCATAATTTGATGCTGATGCCAACAATCTAACGTTTTCAAGTGTACAGTACAAATAAATGATAAAATGCACCAACAGCCAGCTCTCTCTTGGACACGTCCTCCACGGGCCTTCAACATAGCTGCTACATGCAAGAACGTCTTAAGGGCGGCTCGGCTGTTTACCTCGGGGGCAGCAGAAGGTGCACCTGTAGATCATTTCTTAAGCCCTAAGTCTTTTTCCAGTGGCTGCTATCATCCCGAATGTAATCCGTCTTTCCCCCCCACACTTATCCAGGCTGTTCTGCATGCACAGGCAGCGCTCTTGTGTGTAGCCCTGCCGGCCTGACACCCCCCCCCCCGCCTCTCCACTTCCTCCTTGACTCTGACTTGTAGCCTGTCTTACTCTTTGGCCCAGCTGCAGGGGGAGGGGGGGGGGGGATGACGGTGCAGGTGGTTTTAATGAAGCATGTCATGAGGGGATTAGCACAGGGGAAAAGGAAAAAAAAAAAAAAACAGCAGCCCTCAGACCCCCCTCCCCCCCTCAAAACTGTGGTGGAGCAGAATGAAGAAAGAAGGGGGTAGTAAAAGGAACGGTTAGAGGGCATCCTCTACCCTCTAATGAGCAATAAGGCTTCAAGTTCCAGATACATCCTCTAATGAGGAGTAAGTGGCATAGCAGCAAGAAGCCAGTCACAAGGGCATGAATAGAGCGTCACAGAATGAGACAGGGCAGAGTGGGAACACAGTGAACAGAAGAGTGGAGCCATATACAATAGAGGAGTCATATGGATTACCTGTGTGTATTCAGCACAGCCAGACAGACTGCCTACAAAGCTGCAGACGTCCTCCACTGTCCACTTGCTGAGGTCCTCCAGCACCACACTCTCCTCTCCATCCAGGAAGAGCCCCCCCATGGCACCTGACAAGGGGAAGGGGGTGTAGAAGACGAGCAGACAAAAAGTGATGGATGGCGGTGGAGAGAGGGGGGGGGGGTATAGAAGGACAAGGTGAAGAAGGATGAGGAGGTTGTATGAGGAAAAGCAGAGGTGGGGGAAAAAGGGTAGAGAGGAAAAGAGGCATTAATCATTAAAATCCCATGAAGAAAACAAGGAGGCAGCAAGATGAACATATTCTGTAGCCTAACATCCATCTTTAATGACCTGTCAACACCATGCAGGGTGCAGACTCCGCACTCCCACAATGCTTTGTTGGTAGATCTCTCCAAGTGAGAAGAGAGTGCAAATTGTAGCAAGAGACCTAAAGGCCCCTGGTAGAGAAAGAGGACGTGTGTGTATGCGATGGGGAAGGTGCGACACTGGGAGGTCAGCGCGCTTTCAATAGTCTGGAGAGGAACAAAAATAAATTCAGCTCAATTATTCGGCGCACAGCCTGAGGTCAGACCCTGCCGCTGGCTTTCCAAGAACCGCATCTCTTAAGGAGGTGGATGGCTGGAGCTGGGAACAACTTCCCAATTAGCCACTTCCTTAGGCTCTTGGCGGCCAGAAGTTGCCACTATGTCTGGCAGCAAAGAGACGGCGGAGCTGTCAGCTGCTCTGAGACCTGGGCCTGGGATGAGATTAACAATCCTGCCTGTAATTGCCTGCACTTGCTTCAACAAGTGCAATTACGGTCCAGAAATTGCACTACGGGGTGGTAAAATGTTAAATTAAGAAAAGGTTATTTTATCGCTGTGTGTGTGTGTGCGCATGCATACAGGCGTGGGTGGATTTACTATTTTATTGGTTATTTTGCACACTCCTTTAGTGATGATAATTCAATAAATTTACACACAAAACCACAAATCACAATGGGTCGTACACAAATCTGCTTCTCCTGTACGAAAGCAGACTGGTATACGGCTTCCCCGATTGTAAAGCAGAATCTAATGGCATTAAATATTATAAAGAGGCAGTGTACATTACCCCTCCAGACTCTGCCAGGGGAGGGAGGCAGGGGCTGTGGTGAGAGCGGCTCATGCCAGGATGTGTTAATTGTACTCCGGCCCAGGGATCGATAGAAAGGATTTTAGCTTCCTGAGCTGTCCCCGGGGTGTGTGGGTAGAAATGAGAGGGTGGGGGGCGGTTGCTGGCAGTCCCATATCTCACACACAAGAGGGAAGACAAGGTCGGTCACAGAGAGTCAGAGGCAGACAGGATGGGGGCCAGGACTGGCACTGATAAACAGCCCCCTCCCTCCCGTCTTCTCACATCTCAGACACATGGAGCGCAGAGGTCAGGGGAGTATTACAGCACAGTGACAGGATGCACAGCTGCGCAGGCTGCCCTGGCCTCAAATTTATAGGGCTCACAGGGTCTCTAAAATCCTGGCTGAGCTGGCAGCTTCCATCATCCTGCAACTGCCCTTTAACCCTTTCAGGATTATCAGCATATACATGTGAAAATGGAGGCAATCATAAGGAGTATTGCTCTGGTGCACAGAAATGGCCTCCTCTGGGCGCTGTCATTTGGGGAGATGCTGCACCAGTGAGCCTCCATACAGACTGTATTCACACTGCCGGCTACATGAATGGGATACATATAGGCCAAGTACTGGGGACTCTACTATTATGGTATCAATACTGTCCTATTCTCCTTTACCCAGAAAATAGTCGTGGTTTCTACATCTTAGGGTACGACCACAAGCCCTTCCTTCATACTTTCAATTCTTTTCTGGCTTTTTCATACAAAATGCATGAAAGACTGCAGCATTTACAGCATTTCAAAAAAAAAAATAATAATTTTTTGCACTGTAGTGTTTTTCTTGTGTGAATAGAGCCTCCTGTGTACTTACTAATTCATTTAAATCCA
Source organism: Bufotes viridis (assembly GCA_033119425.1). Lineage (NCBI taxonomy): Eukaryota > Metazoa > Chordata > Amphibia > Anura > Bufonidae > Bufotes > Bufotes viridis. The sequence continues at coordinate 533,179,923 of CM065590.1, read as the reverse complement.
GTTGAATCAAAACTTTACATCATTGGCCCCCAACCTATGGCTCTCCAGCTGTAGCAGACTACTACTCCCAGCATGGATGTCAAGGCATGAGTTGCAGTTTTGCAGCAGATTGGAGAGCCACATGAGGGGACTACCGATGTACAGGATCCTACTATATCAGTGATTGAGTTCACAGATCTATATAGTAGATGGTGCGTCTGCACAGCCTTGGAGCAGAACTATAAAATTCTAGCTGTCTGCAGTCACCACTAGGAGGGGCTATAACCCACTTTATTATTGCAAGTCAAGGTATTAATGGTAAGCAGTAAATTCATAAGCTCCCTCTAGTGGTGGCTGAATTCCATCTTTTACCTCTATGCAGGGGATCTGGTAAAATACTATGAAGAGGTATTTAAATTAAAAAAAGAAAAAAGGTTCAGTCCCAGGCAGCCATTTTTTTTTCCTGCTGCAGGAAGAGACCTAAAAGCGATATCATTCTTGACATAATGCCATAACTGTACAAAATGAAATGTCACATAAACATATCCTGTATTAACCACCAAATGATATTTACTACTGTCACACGTCACTCGGTCAAGCAGTCATTGCTGTTGCATTTTTTTTTGTTCTATTGGCCACTAGGGGTGCTATACCATTGGCCAGTGTTGTATGCACGTGCTAATTCAATATCACCCCTAGTGGCTATTAGAAGACATTACAACTCTGTATGAAGGCTACATTACAAGATTATATAATGCTCTGAAATACTGCAGGACAGAAGAGTAAGAAGAATAAATCTCCTTCAAATGTTATCTAGTACCCTACAGCAGGCACTGAAGGACTGGATAGCATATTATGAAGGTATTTATTGTAGGTCAATATGGGAAATGCCGCCACTAATAACTCTATATGTTATACATACGAATTATGAGAAATTCTTAAGAGGCTCCAACCCAGAGTCACTATTACCCCTTGAAGAATGAGCTCAGTTTTCTTTTGGCACCTCTATAGTGAGAGATGCTGGAGCCGGGCAGCTGGCGCGCTGAGGACCGGCGAGGGGGAGGTGTTGCTTTAACAGGAAGCCTTTGGAACAGTGATAGGAATTCCATTCTCCTAATGTATTGCAAAATCAATATTGCTAAATCCAGTCCCGGCACAGCTGTCTCACTCAATTACAGGCGGCGTGAGCCTGGACAGACTAAAAGGGGAAGAAAGGTGGAGGGAATACGGGGTCCCCATACACCTGTCAATCGCCTTACTGCGTACAGCAATTTACTCGTTCACTGCTCTACATATGTTTTAGATTCCGTTTTTCCAGTGTGTGTGAGATCATTGGCACTACTTTCCAGCCATCCATTCTTAACAGATGAGCGGCACCACAGGTGTCCAGGACCCATCACTCCTCTGCACTCCACAGATATAACGTGTGCAGGCGCAGAGATGCCCACACGTGTCCAAAATCAGATCTGTGCCTTGTACAATTACTGTCACTTTTTCCTTTATTCATCTTAAAGGGGTTGTCTTATCAGATTGCAACCCATTCAAAATGTTGCCCCATGGGGAATCAGCTGCCGTCACCTGCAGCAGATGGCTGATTTCGAAGAGGAAGCTGCAGTCCAGCCAGGCAATTCCCTCACAGTGGTCACTGCAGTGTAAATGTATTATTACATGGAGGCCATTCAGATGAATGACTGTCCATGTAATACAAGGACAGCTTGAGCCCACCAGAACAGGAGCCACCCCTACAGAGTTCTGGCTCACAAAAGGAGGCCTTGAGTTGGAGGACTATCCTATAGACAGGGGTTGACAGGCATGTCCTTTAATAATTTCATATGGTATGTTGAAAGGGTTTGTTTAGTTTTGAAAATCCATTTTAAAATATATTAATGAATTCTGATCTTATAAAGGAGGGTCCCTCTTCAGGTCCCTGGAGGGCCCAGTATGTCTGTGCATTACATGGACATTTAGTTGATTCCAATGTAATACTTCATTCCTCCTGTGGTGGTGCTGTAGGGGAATTGAACAAGTGATGCCCGCTCCCTTCAGAGATGACAGCTTTACTCTTCCTTTAGAATATGCTTTATGTAGAGGTTCTATTCAAGGAAACAATAGTACCAACAAACAGCAATATAAAGCTGAAAATACATGATATTACCTACCTGTGTGGAAATAAGGGTTGACAGCATAGGGGAAACCAAAAGGAAATGGCTGAGGTGGAGGCACTGAGCTGGAGGGCAAATATTTTGCATCTCCTTTGTTGATTCCTGGTCCCAAAAGATGAGTAGGTGACTCTGATGGAACACATGACAGGCTTTGGTGGGTGTGAGAGTCATTTGACTCTTTTAGAGACTCTGCTCCTTTGAGAGAATCTTTACTCTCTTGCAGTTCATGGGATGAGGAGGAGGCACCGCGCTCACCCCTTAGACTGTCTGTCTTCTCCTCTGCTTCGCTCTCTGAATCTTTCATCTCCTCATCATTTCCATCAGATGCCCCCTCCCTTACACGTTGATCCAAGAGTTCCTTTGTTTCACTGTGGTTTCCTTGGGGTTCCATCCGGTGATGAGCAGACTTTCGACTGGTCCTCCTACCACTCTGGGACTCCTTGGGAGGAGGCACACTAGGGACCCCCTGATGATTTAGAGAGAGTAATGGGGTGTTGTTGTGTCTTAAGACAAGCATGGCATTCCTTCTGGAAAGTTCCTCTCTTAATGGGTGACCCTCGGGGAGCTCATGCATGTTGCGCAATGCAGGGTGGTCAGGAGGTAAACCCGGGTGAAGCGTCAGTGGATCACCAGCTAGAAGTCGCTGTCTGTGTAGATTCTCCAGCTCCTTCTGGCGTATAATTTCTGCAGACATTTCAAGTCTTTGGGGAAAAAAAATAGAGAAACAAAAGTAAATTAAATAGTTGTTGTAAAGTTAAACCATCTTTGTAGGTCAAATGTTTACTTGTTATACATGACATGATTATCAGATGAGGTTTCCATCCAATGCTTTTCGGCAATGCCTTGCACAGTGCACAAGGTCACAGTGGGAATCATGTAATGCTTTCTTTGAGCTAAAATAATGGCCCAAAACAGGGAGATATGTGGCAGCCTGTTATAAGTTAGGTGCATCAAGGAACTAAGGCATTTCTTTGTGGAGATATAAAGTATTTTAGGTATAGGATCCTAAGCATAGAAGGAAAATCTATATTCACCTGGCCAAGTTCTGCTTCCGTAAAATTTCCTGCTGTCGAGCAAACATTTCAGCTTGGGCTGGTTGCAAGAAACCATAACCTGCACAAATAAAAATGTATATAGTAAAGCATATGGTCAACATCAACTTGTCTTCTCTCAAGATATATCTACATTTCCTGACTTTAAACGAACCACTGGTTCAAGACACAAAAATTCACATTAACTGGGGAACAAACAGAACACTAAGGCCGGGTTCACATCTGTGCTGTGAACTCCGGCATTCTGTTCCATGGAGGAACAGACTGCCGGAGTTCACAGTGTCTGGCATGGCGGGATACACATTCACTGTAATGGGATCCGGCAGTATTTCAGCCACTTTCCGGCATACATGCCGACTTTTCGCCAGACTAAAAATGTTGCGTGAAATGGATTGTGAGTGAGTGGATTACAGTGCTTGAGTTTACACCGCAGATGTGAACCCAGCCTTACATGATGCCCTCCTTTTGATCTTTACAGCTGCAGATCCGCCAATTCCTGCCTCCTTTTCTGCCATCCAAGATGGCTGCACTCCTTCTGAGACTATCTGGTGCATTTGGTAGACCATTACACTGTCTGCTGCCCTTGGATTGGCTAGCACTATTCTTGTTAGCAGTGCTGACCAAACCAAGTGCAGGGCTGGACAAGCAGGAAATGTCTTGGACTAACAATATGGCCCAAGATGTCTAAGAAACTATATGGCCATCTTGTATGGCAGAAGAAAGGCCATGGAACTGAAAAAGATGAAAAGGAGGTCACCAGATAAGTGTTCTGTTCGTTCTCCAGTGAATGTGAATTTGTTTTCTTGGAGGGTTGCTTTGAAGGAGAAGTCCATGAATATGTATTTCCTCGCTAGGACCATGCAAATGGAGAAATCTGGATTAAACTATAAAATTACAACTATTAGTTACATACCTGGACTCTGACACAAGGCGGAGGGCACCCCAAGGAAAGGTGGTCTCAAGTGTGGCCCCAAGGCAATGTGAGGGGCATTTTGTGGTGACAGCAATGGAGGCGGGTGAGATAGCTCCCTAAAAAGTAATTAAAAGTAGATTCATATTAAAGTTATACTTTAAATTGCTATAGAAATATATTTATACATAATGAAAACAGCAAAGGCAAGAAAAAGTTATATTTTCACACCATTATGAGCCATTAGAATTTTAATAAACCGATATCGGCGAAACAGACGACCATTATAACAGTAAATGGAATCAAGTATTTGTCTTTCCATAATCAAGGCTGACGGTAACATCAATATCAATTATAACTGGAAAGTAATAACTGTAATTATTGTGTCAGTAAATCGCTAAAAGAATTTGATGGAAGTCATTTTCTTGTGGTGGAGTTTATAAACCGTATACACAGAACAGGGTGATTTTGTACAATTTTCTGCACATAAAGTTCAAGTACAGAGGAGCAGAGTTCAGTAAAAGTTACCCCCTCATGGCGCTCGAGGTATTATATTAAAATTCAGAGGATGGCAGAGACTGATGGTACCAGGAGTGCTCAAACATTAGCGATACATCAGTAGCCAAACATTTCTTACAGCTGAGCTGCTTATTCCAACATCTGGGTACTACTCCCATAATTCACACCGAGACAGGAGTGCGATGGCATGGCGACACAGTCTCATTGGCAATGTAATAAGGCAATAAAACATTAATGACTCTGAGCTGCCAGAGATAGATGGGTCTCTCACCACCCACCATCATTAAGATTAACCTCTCTAATCTTGGAGGGGACCCAATTCAAAGAGCTGTTCCTTTACGTTTCTGTCCTCTCTTCTCGACTTCTCTCCTTGAAATACCACACACCGCAATTAAAAACGCGCACCATAACCGGTCCCTTTAGACTTGGGTATCAAGTAACGTCTCCATCCTCTCATCACTCTAATGGGCCTGTTCCCCTTCTTACTTTTCCTCACAGTTCATATCAATGATGTTAGCCATGTGACAAAATGATCAAAAAGGCCAATTTCATGGGGGAAGGAGGGGCACTGTTAATGCTGTCAGCTTAAGGGGTTTTCGGGAGTAGAATATTGATGACTTTTCCTCAGGATAGGTCGTCAATATCTGAGCGGTGGGGTATGACTCCTGGTACCCCAACCAATCATCTGTATGAGCAGGCCCCGGCGCTTTGATAAGCACTGTGGCCACTTCCTAATCCTTAGATGTCACGTTCATCAATCACATGGTCTATGCGCCTGAGCTGTAAGGAGGCAGCATGCACTAACTGGAGCGCCGCAGTCTCTTCAAAAAGCTTATTGGTGGAGGTGCCGGGAGTTGGACCACCACTGATCAGATACTAGAGGATAGGACATCAATATTCTACTCCTCGAAAACCCCTTTAAGGTGCCTGTATGCCTTCAAAAGCTGTCTGACAAACGCTTGCTCGGCCAATAGCTATCGCTCCTGACTCTCCATACACATATATACTAGTGTGTATGTGTATGGGGAAAGATTAGAAAGCTGCTGCCGGACACCTCTGGTGCTTATCTAGAGAGAAATAAAAGTTTGGACTTGACCAGTGAGCTTGGACAACAATAGTTTAATGTGTCTGGGAGCCTTTATGGCAAACACCATCTAAGGCTACATTCACATATGCGATGTGAATTGTGGCACAGACTGCCGGAGTTCACCGTATCCTACATACCAGATAGGGGTCCGCACCACCAGATCCCCATTGACTACAATGGGATCCAGCCATTGTTTGACCAAAAGCCGGTGTTTATGTTAGAAAGCGGACAGATTCCCATCAGATTTCACTGTAGTCAATGGGATCCATTGCATACCCTCCCAAATAATCATCCAGACAATCTCCACTGAATTGAGATGGCATTGGCCTAGTAACCTTTTAAAACCAAATATATTAAGGCAGAAACAGATATAAGGATTTCTCCTCAATTCTATATCAGTCTGTCTGATAGGCCCATGCCCGCCAACTTTTTAGTATAATTAGGGCAATATACACATATGTCTCCATATAGATTCAGTCACACAGAGGTATAGTAGACTTTTACAGGTGTCATCTTTTGGCTCCATAATACTCGGAGAGAAAATACGGTCGTGTCCATGCAGCCCAAGCAAAAAAAAACAGGGCATTTTACATATCCGTAGATCCATGTGAAGGGAGCCAGGGAATACATTAACAGGAAAATGTCAGCATTACAATTTGGTTGCCACTTCATACAATGTACTGAATATTCCCGCATTTCCATCATTGTGCGTGCTGCAGCTGACCCCCAGCCTATTTTCTCCGACATGCCCCCACATATTATTACCTCCCCCCAGCGCTCCCCTCACTCAGCACTAAACTAATTGCACTGCTCGCGTTGTCTGGGAAGAGCGGCCATCGATTCCTCGCTGCTGAAACGTCCTGCTAATCGTATCAGCGCTCCGCCAGCTCCTCGCACTCTACTGGCAGCTCCAATTAATCTCAGGTAACGCAGAAAGTGACCTTCGGCTCCGAGCCGGGGCAGCAGCCAAGCGATGCTTATGTAATTACACCGTGAAGTGTGTAATCACCTGGCCTAATCCCCCAGGCCCGACAATTAGCCGAGGCCTCTGTCGCTGGGCTGCCAAGTGCTCTGCCACCCGGACAGCCTGCAGATGAATAACGGTCAATTAAAGCTGCATGGCGGGGGCGAGGAGGTGTCCGGTCGATGTAATTAGCTGTAATCATGGGGAGACGAGGCTGCCAGACGTGAGGCGGCTTTCATATAGGATGCAATGTGGGAAATCAGGCAGTGTTTAACCATTTCACTGCCTGCTCATCTCTGCATGCTACGCCGTAGTCGTGATTGATGATACTCCGCCTACCACTCCTACCAATGCGGCAGAAAATCCGTTAGCATGGGATGTACAATCACAAAGCGGCGCATGTGCGGGCAGCCATACTGTCATTTCATCATTATCGGGTATTCGTACGCATTATATAGGTTACTGGTTCTCCACCAAGCTATGGAAAGTGTAGTCACTGAGCAGAATAGAAAAATATAAGCAGTAATTCCCTTTAAGTAGATTCATGTCAATAGTGCTTCAGTAACAGCACACGTAGGGCCCCTAGGGGTCGGCTTGGGGTCTACTACTATCCTCAGACAGGCGGCCGCAGTAGAGGAGATACATGGATATAACCATGGAGGGAGACAGTTTAGGGTTGTCAGGAACCAAGGAAAGCTAGGTCACAACCACAGTAGCCGCTGAAATGGTTGCTTAGTTATCACCCAGTTTTCCGGAACCATACGTTTCTGGCGAACTTCAGCTGTTCTGATGTCCTTGGGAGAACGAGTGAATTCACGTATTCATTGGAATAGCTGTCCTTGGGCCTGTAGACTTTCCACTAATATCTATGACCGGCCTTACCACCCTAGACCTCATTATTGCTATCAGATGGAACAACAGGCATCGATTGATCACACTTCCGCCATGGCGGAGGAGACTGAACCACTTATGTTGTAAATCTGTCACATTCTGCGCAGGGGTATGTGGAATAGCAATATACAGAGGTGAATGGATGACCCCACCGCTCTCTGCACAGGTCTCTCTTGCATACTCAAGACACCTCGTAATACAGGCCCACAGCCAAAAGGCATTAATGGGTATAGCCTGCCCTGGTCCATGTGCACTGTTGTCATAGAAACATTCCTGATGGACCCCTGGGGAGGGGGCGGCGAACGCTGAGTGCAGCGGTGTTTAAATACTTACCTCTATTTCCATAATTGTGGAGGGCACGTCGCCCCCTCTGTCAGTCACTGACTAATGGTGACTCATAATATCCGCTTTACAACCCAGGACTATATAATACAGAATGTAATTAATGCAGATATTACCGTATCAGACTCCGTTATTAATGAGTGCTTCCCCTATATCACCAGTAAATAAATGTCCCTCCATTGACCTCACCTGTCAAACTGTTAAAAAATCCTATTCGGCCATTGCTTCATTATACCTGAATCTGGGTGGAAACAAATAAGATCCCACGGGATTGGGACGGATATGGAGACAGGGGATACCAGAGAGAGGAAAAGCTATGTTATGGTACAGAGGGGGGTAAATTGACAGCCATATTGTTTGTACATGTTTCTGTGAATGGTGGGGGACAATAAGGGGCAACCACAGAAAACTTACAGTGGGCCTCCTCGCTAGCCCAACCTCTATACATTGATTGATGTACGCATACAACACGCCCTTGCTCCTTAAATCCCCACACAATTGTAGCAATGAATGCAGAGACTGCATGGAAATGGTGGGTCCCATAGACCCCATAGCTACCGCATTATTAGGTAAAGCAAAGTAGTGGCCACAGTACTCGTCCAGAAGGCTTTTGGGGGTGCACGTCCCAGGGGTGATCTCCCTTCACCTGGGGATCTGGTCTACAATTTGGTATGGATTGGAGACAGCACGCGGGCTACATATCAACAGTGTTGGCCTGAAGTCCCTTGGGCCCACCAGAGGTGTATATAGGGCCTGAAGGACCCCGTTTTATTATAGTCCGAGCATGGGCCCACTGGGGATTCCCTGGTACTCTGGTGGGCCAGTCCGACCCTGCGTATCAACTCTGCCATCTCAAAGGCCAATGGCTGACTACTGGTTCAACTTTGGTTCAAAATGGCTGCCAAGATGTTTATACTACCTTTTAGTTAGTAGACATCTTCTGGACTTTTTCACATTGTAAACATGTCAATTAGCCTGAAGTGGGAACAATACCTTGTAACAAACTATGAAGACCATAGGCAGGCTTGGGGTTTACCCCTTTACAATCCGCAGAACAGTGTGACGTGTTGGCGGTTTCTAGCTCACACCTAGTAATCTAAGGCAGATACGCGTTTCACAGAGGCTTTCATTTCTGTCGAATGCGGGAGTGTGAAATAGGTCTCAGCACAGAGGGCAGATCAGCCTAAGAATCCAGGGGCTAGATACCGGATTTGGTTCTGGCACTGGAGCGGCTGATATCCAGCCCTCGGATCCTGTGTCTGTTTCTCTGCTTTCCGCTCCTACAGCCGTGCACGGCATTAAGGGATTTGCGCTGCACGCTGCTAAATTTGATATGTCCTTTAACAGGAGACAAATGGTTCACAAGGCTTAAAAAGTATTGACTTTTCTTTAACAATAAGCGCTAATGGCCTTCAAATAATCAATAGGTAAAGTCATTACAGGGTTACACGTTATACCGTTAAAATGAGCCACTGCCCTTCTTTTTTAACCCTGTACTGTCACTAGACTGCTTATGATAGCCAAACCTAAAAAAAAAAAAACATTTTGCCTTATTTTAATACATATAAGGACAGGATGTCTCACATAGCAATTTCTATTATTGAAGTACTCTCGCTGACCTTTGGGGGCAGCGTTCTAGTTCATCTTGGTAATGTTATTACAAGATAAGTCTCTTCTGTTTCCAGGAAATCTAGGAGACACTGGCTATATTAAAATCATGATTATGGGCTGCTGTTCCTGAACCCTGAATGCTATATCAGCCTACATATGCAGTGATACATCCCTCTCACCATAATGCAGTATAACTATGCACAGGTATCCCTCAGGATTTTTAGAAAGCAGAGCGAGGCACACTGTGGGAGGGTAACTACAGCCGTATTAGGGCTCATGCACACAACCCTATTTTCTTTCCGTGTCTTGCGGACCGTATGCAGAACCATTCGTTTTAATGGGTCTGAAAACATTATTATTGTCCGCATTACGGACAAGGATAGGACTGTTCTATTAGGGGCCAGCCGTTCCGTTCTGCAAAATACGGAATGCACACGGATGTCATCTGTATTTTTTTGCAGATCCGTGTTTTGTGGACTGCAAAATACATACAGTCGTGTGCATGAGCCCTCAAAGACATGTCTGTCTTATTAGTATTCCCTATGTTATAATTTGGGACCATTTTCTCCTAAAACACTGTTGTGCCCTTCCTCTGTTATTCCTCCTAGAAATGCATAAGTAAAGTGAAAGTTGGAGGCGTTTACCTACATAATTTAACGCTGTCCAGATTGAATAGGGACACACCCCTTTGACAATTTATTGTCAAGTCATTTAGAAAATTCTGGAGGAATAACAGAGGAACGGAACAGTGCAGAGTTCTAAGAAAAGATACTGCATGAGGCTGATTTTCCATTCTAGATGTACATTAACGGACAGTCAGCAGGAAATTTTATCAGATAAAAATAATAATAACCAGATGATTTCTAATCAGGAAGGCTGGTCTGATCTACTAGAAAATTAACCCACGCTGTGCTGGAGCCGCCATACGCCATAGAAGATCAGGCATGTTGCTATAGAGGGCTGGATATATGAGCAGTGGTGCTGACATAAGTGATAAGAGCTCCCTGGATACACTGTGGCCTCATGCTGGGACTACTCCTCCTCATTTATCCTCTCCTGGAGTTCCCACACAGGAAGATGGGATGGATTCTTAACCTCCTGCCAAGCCTTGTCCATCCCCTCGCAATTCCCTCTATCTCCGGCTGCCATAAATCTACCTTCCACTCACGCACCCTGCCTGAGGGAGGGAGCTGGGAATGGAGGAAGAGGGGGGTGAGATTCTGTCAGCTCCAGCTATGTGCTCCAGGCTAGCCGGCTTCGTCTCTAACTTTAACCCCTTCCAACCACATAGATAACTGCATGGATTCTAAATGAAAGATGATTAAACGGTTGATTAAGTGTCCATAATAATGTATATTACATCATAACTATCTCACGAACGGCACAAATTATAAATAATTGATTTCCTTCTGCCACAGCTGTAAAACGCATTATATTCAGGCTCCGTTCTAGTAGAACACTGCCACCTAGTGCCCACATTCACATGCAATTCAAAGAGGAATGGCACAATGAAGCACTGACTACAGAGCAGGAAGATAGCGGAGGAGCCCATAGATACAACACATTTGTTGTACACAGTGTTTCTATATGCAGCTAATAGCAGGCCGAGACGGAGACAATCCACCCTAGCAGAACCCGGGGAGCAGGTAAATATGATGTATATGAGGGGCACAGGCATTGGGGGAGTCATTATAAGGGTTGGATAACCAGCTTCCTATGGTCAGCACCCACTTTTCAGGCCTACTTATGCCATTTAGAAAAGGGCAGCACATGAATAGAGTTGCCCCCAGTATATTCTAAACAATTATGATGTCATCGATGACATGGACTTCACCATTCAATATGCTGGTCCTCAGGATGACGGTCACAAGAGTTTTGGGCTCATCTTGTTATTTAGAAAAATGTCTAGCCACCAACCCCTATGCGACCTGAATAATCCCACCCTGTCAAATCTATACCAGACAGGAGAACAACTACAGTTTTTGGTTTCCAAACCCTGATCCTATAGAAAGCCCCAGGACTCTCCCGCCTCCTTACTGGAATCTGTCGTTATTTACTAGTCCTCTGCCAGCGCCAATGGTAGAAGATCCAGCCCGGCCCAGACAATGATCCTTTATCTGGTGATAAACAACTGTTCCATTCCCCTCCTCAAGTCTGGAGCACAGAGAAGGTCTAGCTCGCTTCCAGATGGAAAGTACAGGTCAGAGCCAGATCTTACTCCTCAGACACACTTGCTCCCTTCTCTCCTTCGCTTTCCCCCACCCAAACATGCTTTCTTCATCTTTTCCTCTGACTTCCCTGGAAGACTTCCAGGCCACACAGAGGTTGGGAGGTTTTCCTGGAGTTATGCTGGACAGGAACCATGCAATCCCCACAACTGGCGTGTCTGCAGCTTTCCCCATGATGGGAAGGGTTAGCCAAAGTGCAAGCCCCTTCGCTCACTTGTGTTCCCACAACACTGTCATACTTAATGCAATCCTACTGCCGAGGCTTATCCTACACATCCTTCCAGAGCTATAAGCCTAGTCCTCTTTCCGAGGAGCAAGATCAACAACTTAAAACCATCCAATCTTGCTAACAACCCCTGTGCGACAATAAAGACTACATGGCAGGAAAGAAAGGAAAGAAAAGGGCAGTAGTGCTAGGAATGACAATTACAGAAAAGTGGAAAATAAACTATGATTGAAGAGACACCAAACTCAGAAAACACATGAAAAAGAAAAAACACATGAAATCTCGGCCCTTCTGTCATCTGCTTTCTCTTGGTCATATTTTGCATTATATTACAGTTAAAACCGAGAAATATATAAAGAAATCTCTCTGCGTCTCAGAAGGGCATCCATGCTCCTAATCCTGTTTCTGGCTGTAAGACAACTGGCTGGAACAGGAGCCTCCCATCAATGCCCTGTATGTCTGCAGAAGGACAAAAAGATCACTACCCCCTCCTCTTGGACAAGCTCCAGCCTCTGTTGGTCTACAGCCAGAGACGGCGCAGGACAGAAGAAGACTAACACCTTTGCAGGACTTCTCGGGAGCATGTAAAAAGTCCTGCAGCCGGACATGGGGGGGGGGGGGTTTGAGGATATATTTCTAAATAAAAGATAAGAGGCAGAAAGCATCGAGGCCCAAAATTGGCAGGATATCCTTATTTCCTTAATCTTACATTTCCCTTTAAATTCTGCTCCTTTCTCGCTAGGACCTGCTCTGACGACCTAGATATCGTCACGTGCATGCCTGAGGAGGTGCTATGTGGAAGTTTGCACAATCCCACTCTCGGTGTGCTGTGCGTCAAGGCTGTTGCAGTTGCCCACACACAATTTCTTACTCACTTTCACACATAACTAACCTTTCAATCTGTAATGTTCTTTAGCTAGAGCAGGGTCCCACAATGCTAGCACAGGTTGTCACATACATGCCGGATGAGCCGATACCAGGAAATGAGCCTGAACTTGTGCTCGCCTACTATTTAACTTTTTTTTTTTAGACAAAAGCTAAAAGCACAAAATCTGTTCATGAAGTAAATTAGGACAAAGCACTAATAAGGATTCATGATGTTTGCTCTAAGTTCCCATATTCAAGGCCTTATGCTCCAAAGGTTGACCGAACACTCATTTGGCCAGCAGCTTTTTCTGCTGAAGCCCACATGCACCTTCAGTTCGGCCAAGTGCGTATGTGTTGTCAATGGGGAATATGGAGAAAGCTCCTGTCAGATACCCTTGGTGGGAGCTTACCTCCTGGAAGAGCAAAAGTATACGACAAAAATATTCTGTAAGAGTCGAGGGCTCCTTATACACATTAGCTTGTTGACCGAACCCTCTGTTCCTGACTCTGGATGACTGGTTGTATGTGCCCTTGGGCCCTTATAATGGGGGCGACCAGCAGGATGGAAGATTTTGTTGACATGACTTGTCTATACAGAGGCGGGAGCTAAAAGGGGCTAGCAGGGTATGTGCACTGGGAGTACCTACAGGCCATTTTGCCTTGGCCATGGTATTTAAATACAAGTCTAGTGCAACACATTATACCAGGGGTAGGCAACCTCCGGCACTCCAGCTGTTGTGAAACTACAACTCCCAGCTTGCATAATTGCTATGCTCTTCTCAGAACTCCCATAGAAATTAATGGTGCATGCTGGGAACTGTAGTTTCACAACAGCAGGAGTGCCGAAGGTTGCTGACCCCGCACTATACCTTTGCCCTAAGTGTAAGAAAGACAAGCTGAGTGTATAGACCTACTACCATATAAATAATGTATCGCCCTTCCCCCATGCTCTGCATAACCCTACAAATGTCAGTTTTACATATAACTATAAAAAACGACAGAACCCCTTAAATATATTCTGCATTTCATTTGCTTTCAAATTGCACCTTTAGCAGAAATTGGCTTAACAAAACCTAAAGTGTAAATCTTACCTAAAAAAATAACAGTAATAACAAACATGGCCTCAAGGACATCTATGCGCCGGTCTTATATACGGTCTCGTCAGCACAGATCATACTCTACCTGTCAGTGAAGTGGGACGTGTCCCGGTGCTGCGGCAGGCCTTGCTTCCTCCTCTGGCTTGAGGAGCTGCTGGAAGTGGGTATGTGAGCTTCCATTGCTCCTGGGTTTCGCACCACAGCAGCTGCCACTTCTTGTCGAGCCCGAAGCAGATCTGCCAAAAGAAGAGCGGAAACTGTGTCAAGCTGAAACACCCTGGAGTGCTGCAAACTATTCTCAAGTCGCCTCCTGACAGAGATATCCTGAGCAATCCATCCTCTCTCCTTCCCTACCTCTCATCCCAGTGTGTGGGAGCGTTACCTGGCTGCTCGGCAAGATCGTCCTGCTCCTTATCACTCTCTCGCTCCATCTCTTGACCTCTTTTGTTCTGCTCTCTATCTTACTTTCTTTGGCGGTTTCTTTCTGCCCTTTTTTTCTCCTTCTCTCAGAACTAAGCAATCAAAACCACATGTTTTTCTGCCATTGGAACTGGTCATGCTTTTTAACTTGAAAACATTCGGAGCTGAGTCACCCCGGGGTGGGGGGGTTGTGAGAGGGGCGGACCAAGTTCCTCTTCCCAAGTGAAAAAGAGGGCATTACAAGTCTAGAAAATGCTCTGCTGCCTTTGCTATCAGTCTGAATATTGCGGGCAACGTTTCTGTTGGCTGGAGAAGCTTACAGAAAGTCATTTTCCATCCAGAGTTCCAACACAAAGTACCCCGAGTTCCTTACCCTCGCCTCAGTTTATAAGGCCAGGATCACCGCTCTTCCATTCAGGATCACATCTCGGTTTTGGCAGTGGAAAAAAATGTGTGATGCAATTGAGTAAAAGTGATTTTCCAGGCACAACAGCCTCAGAAGGAAGAAATGTGAATAAAACCCGCTCTGTGCCGGAATCTGACTAGACAAATATTAGATGACTAGAGTTTCTCGTGATCATGTCATTCTCAACTGCTATAAAGTATGTCACATTTGCATATATCTCATAGGTTGGCGGAAATCGCCATTGTAATGCAGACTATGGTAAGGGTCATGAAAATACAGACATACATGAATGTGCCAGCAATAAATGTATCAGCGATGCCACCGTTCATCTTGGACTATATGTACAACGACAAGAGGAGGCAGCACAATCGTGGTTATTAGACGCATAGAGGGCCCAGACACAATTAACAAGGCTTGGTTAACTGCCTTCTTTAGGGGTGCTGATCATGGTGCCCGGAGGGCAGTGCTTTAAGTTGGGCTATGTCTGCTTGCCGCAGATCCTGGAGTCTGAGGCTCGAGGTTACCAACTGTGTCGCTGGATCCTGAGCGATCTGTGAGATGCGCTCTATAGATGAGATATGGCAGTTCAGCCTGGGGGGGCTTCCCAGCTGCAGCGCTTGGCAGTCACGGGGGTGTCATAGCCTGTCAGAGCTGGCGGCTTTAGGAACGCAAGCCACAGAGATAGGAGGGGGGAAGGGGGCATCAGCGAATGTAAAAGCAGCCTGAATTGTCTGCAAGCTAAAAATGCCTGACCACCAAGAGATAATAATCAAATTTACATTTGGACGTCGCATGATCTTAAAGTACCACATCCCTTTCCTAGCAACTGCCACAGACTAACTACTGAAATATACGTGGATGCCTCTATGTTTGATGTAACCACTATCAGTACACAGATATTCCCAAAAGTAATGCCCCACCACGGTTAATATATAATTTAAAGGGGTTGTGCCATGACTGATGTAAAAAAAAAAAAAAAAAAATTAAATTTCCGACATCCTATAGTATACGACAACCTCTTTCTAACAAAGCTAGAACCAGCCCTGTACCTCACATGGATCCAGAGAACTCCACATTTATTGCTCCAATTGCTCTGCTAGATTTATATCAAGCTGACAGCTCAGGGGGTGTGTCCTTTCTGTTGTGGCTTTTTCACTGTAACTGCCACAGCTTCAAGATATAGCTGGAGACAGCTGAAGATTTAAACTGAGCGTGTGTGACCGCCTCAGTGAGATGGACAAGGAATATGGAAAAGAATAAACAGCAGGTGGCGCTATACAGATACATTTTATTGAATAGCTCAGTAGCTATACTAAATGTTTTATTGCATGCAATTACAAAAGTACCCAGATCCAGGTGCTGGTTTGATAAATGTAGGATATTTTTCATGGCACAACCTCTTTCAAGGAGCAGTATAACTAACCGAAAGCCAATAAGACAGGAGCTTATAAAGGTTCCTTTATACCCTGGCCAGCAGCTATTTCTGCAGACTTCTCCATACACGTGCACGCTCAGCTAAGCCAAGTGTGCATGTGCTGTCTAAGAAGAGAGGGAAGCAGGCTGCCGCCATTCACTTCCACTGGGAACAAAAAGATTGGGTGTTGAAGTTCAACATAACAGGGAACAACAGATTACATTTAACCGCACTATTTTATATGAGGCTTTAGGTTAATGTCCCTTTAAAAGTCCACCCTTCTAACTCATACCTGGTCTCACATCCCCCTCAGAATAACCGGCAAGCACAACCACAGCTTCCCCTGGGAGAGCAGCGTGGCAGGGTGGTCATTGAGGGCACAGCCGAGTGCCAGAGAAACCGTGCGCAGGACAAAAGACGGAAGGCGCAGTAGGAAGGATGTGGTACCACATAGTGCACGATAACAGCATGTATGACACTGCTATGGCCGAAACTACTACAACAGGAATCAGCAACCTCCGCCACTCCAGCTGCTGTGAAACTACAACTCCCAGCATGCAAACTTGCTCGGCTGTTCGTCTAACTCCCATAGAAGTGAATGGAGCATTCTGGGAGTTGTAGTTTCACAGCAGCTGGAATGGCGGAGGTTGCTGATCCCCGTACTACAAGATGACAAATGCCGGGGATGCTAGACAATAAAGGTGAGCAAAATAAATGACTATCCTGACTAATGAAGAGGAGGTATACATATTTACTAAATTATGGTAATGTGAAAATGGTCTAGAGGCATGCCTGCAAAAAATATAGATTATCAAACAGTACAGATCTTCATATCTTTAGTAAGGCCTCGTGCACATGAACATGTTGTGTTTGGAATTTTGCGGAACGAACATACGGATGCAGAAAGAACACGGATCATCCATGTGTTTTCCAATTCCATCCGCCTGTTCCACAAAAAATAGGACATGTCCTATACTTGGTCTCAAAATGAAGACTGCAGACCCACAGAAGTCAACTGGTCCGCAAAATGTGTATAAGGCCTAACATTAACATATTCCTGTACTGTGAAATGCTTGATTCAAGGAACTTCACTGCACATAATAAAAAGCAACCCTCCCATATACATGCACGCTCAGCTCGGCCAAGCATGCATTTGTCCTGAATGGGGAAAGGGGAGAAACCTGCTGCCAGACTCCTCTGACGGTGGCTTATAGACCCAAAAACAAAAGGATCGGGCATGTTGAAATCCAACTGCCTGATCCTCCTCTCCCCTGACACCTGCTAATGGGATGACCCCATTAGATGGTTGGTGGGTTTCTCTGACAATTATAACAGCAATACAGAGTGGGGAAGGTATCGTTGCATAACTTGGTCCATTTTGACTAGAAAAGATGACAACCCTTGTGGGAAGCCATGCTGGTTGTCACCAAGCTTTCCCATAAAGGGATATCATTTACAAAAGCCATGCTGGATCACACAGCCTGTGACGGTGCTAGTCTGTGGGTAATGGATATAATACAGAATAACACCATTTTAATGTGGGAGAATTTTCTCTGTTGTAATTCAATGGACGCGGATAAGTGTCTTCTAATGAAATCCTTGCAGCAGTCCTGTAACTTCTGGTGACATGTCACTTAACTCGCTTGCTATCGGTGACAGGCCCGGATGTGGTGGGGGCCCCCCCCCCCCCCTCTATGAATGTGCAGAAGGCAGGCCGCTTCCCTGACAGCTGGAAACATCACATGGAGTGACACTTTAAGCCCAGGAGGCTGCGGGTAAAGCCAGGATCAGAAGGCAGGATTAATACTAGACAGGAGAAAGCAGAGATAAAAATCTTCATGGATCTGCATTTGTATCACGGCTGCTGGGAAGAGCGACCAGAGGGCACGCTTCAAATATTGCCTCCCCCTATAAAGTCATTTATAAAGCACTTACCTATCCCACACTGGCCTAGAAAAAGCACTTTTAATTATTAATATCTCCTAGCAGTCTCTATATACAGGTATGTATTAAAATGCACTGCACACAGCGGCGCCAGCTTTCCTGCCATCCGTCAAAAATGACTGAGCGATATCAGTGCATCCTGATGAAATGATCATCCGCTTTCTCCCAGGAGCTGACACACAACACTCTATCCGAGTCCAAAATATGGACGAAAACAGTATAAAATTATGTGTAAGGCGGCATTCACATGACGGGATCTGTTCTGCAGTCCGAAAAGCAGTCCGTGTGCATTCCGCACTTTTCGCAGGTCCCATTGAAAACAAGGGGACAATAATAGGGCATGTTCTATAATTTGTGGCTCGGCCGTATGGATGCGGACAGCACACAAATGATATCCGTGGGCTGTCTGCATTTTTTGTGGCCCCATGGAAATAAATGGGTCAGTGTGCCTTCCGCAAAAGAGGCAGATCGGACACAGACTGAAAATACAGTCCTGTGAATGCCCTATTTTGTCGGGACTGACAGCCTTCATAAAAGTCAGGGGGCTGTTTTAATGGCCATTTTCAGATTCTTCAGTGGTACATGGGTCTACGTCACCTGCACATTCCACTTAAGGCTCATGCAACGACCGTATTTTGTTTCCTTGCCCGTTCCGTTTTTTTTTTTGCTGATAGGATGCAGACCCATTCATTTCAATGGGTCTGCAAAAAAAATTTTTGGGCGGATCCTCAATTTGCGGACCGCAAAACACATACTGTTGTGTGCATGGGGCCTTAGTTTCATTTTTTTATGCAAATCTGTCCACTAGGAGGCACTGACATGGTTAAATAATTTTACATAAATGTCAATCACTTGTAATGCACTTTTCTCACGGGGGCTCAAAGTGTAGAGATAGTTGTCTGACTGGGGTCACTCCCTAGGAAGTCAGTGGCTGCCATATAAGCACACAATTTAGTAGGAAGCCAATTTGGCCTACTTTTGGAGTATGGGAAGTACTGGAGTACCCAGAGCAAACCCATGAAAACAGGTGGAGAACATACAAAATCCATGCCGGATTCAAACCCAGGACCCCAGCAAGGCACCAGTGGTAACCACATATTTACTAGCTGAGTTTTTTTTATTGCTAGTCACATAATTACAGACACGTATTTTTGAA
The DNA here is from genome assembly GCA_033119425.1 of Bufotes viridis. Classification (NCBI taxonomy): domain Eukaryota; kingdom Metazoa; phylum Chordata; class Amphibia; order Anura; family Bufonidae; genus Bufotes; species Bufotes viridis. Next base: position 533,160,648 of record CM065590.1, on the reverse strand, counting down.
GCATGTATTTTATGTATTTTACCTAAATGATTTTATATATATATGATTTCAGCCCCCAGTATTGCCGGTAATGTGAGCCAGTTCCAGGCCCTTTTCAGGGAATCAGTCTCTATCTGAGGATGTAAATCCCTTCCCCCAACCTCAGGCTGGTACATTTTAATAAATCAAGGCCACCCCTTGACTCTCCGTCACGATTGAGAGTAATGATTTTAATAAATCAAAGCCCTAACGGGTTCGTGGAGCTGTGGCCTTGATTTATTAAAATCTGCGCTCTGAATCTCAGCCTCATCCCTGTGAAAACAGCTGGTGTTACTTTAAGGACCTGCGTCAGCACCCGCCAGCCTGACCATGGACACATCTTCTGTATCAATATCCTCAATATGTTCCTCACCTCTGTATAAGAAATCCATGGATGGAATCTAAGGAGAAGCTGATTCGTGGCTGAACATTTCACCTCCTATGTAACTATGTGTTACCTACTGTTTAATAAATCAAGTTTTTTATGTTAAACATATATTTTTAGAATTTTTGGTTATTTTTTTTTCACATCCCTATCAATATTTAAAAAAAGAAAATCTAAAATGATGCAGTTTTCACCTTGTCCACTAGGCCTAAAATGCGTCAAGACTTCCTATTCTTTCAGAGAGACTACCGTCACAATGCATTGGAGGGAATCCCACTGACTTCTATAGGAGAGTTTTCTAGGCATGCTCTGTGACCCGTGGTCAGGAGGGAGCAGATAAGCTGTGATATCACCTATTGAGAATGGTGGATCCTGTCATTACAAGGGGGATGCAGGCAGTTAATAAAACTGACATGTCAGGAGAGGTAATAAGTTCTCTTTACGTAAACTATATTTGTCACAGCATCAGTTGAATTTGCTCAAAATCGATTTCACTCGCGTTCGCCATTCTTACCGCTGTGAGTAGGTACTGCCATGGTGTTGGCCAGTTGGTACAGCCGTTGCTGCTGCTCCTCAAAACCACCATGCTCATTAAGTGCTGACATCATACGTCTGTAGTGCTCCTCGGGGGTCATTTGAGCCAATGGTTCCTCCAGCAAAGGAGTTTGTGAGTTTTCTGCAGCAGAAAAGAAAAAGAAACTTAGAAACCATAAAATGACGCAAACTGTATAACAATTGCAATTACCAGCACACAAATGAGCGTAAAGAAGCATAGAAATAAATGACTAAAAAAAAACAGGAGATAATCTGGCCCCCATTGTGTGTCAGTCTGCAGCACATTCTGCGATTTCCAGCTGATCGGTTCCACCTTCTGCTAGGAAATGAGCAAAGAGGTGGGGCTTAGCCAAGGGGCGGTGCTTCAGAAATGTGTCTTCCAGCCAGTCACAGGATGGGGAAGGAGGGGGACATAGCTGGTCCCATGATACATTTATTTCTTTAAGTATTTCTCAGTTTTACTTTTAATATATGACAAAATAAGAACAAAGAATATAAGGTCATTGCTATTTTAATTTTTTTTGGGGGGCATTTTCTACGTTTAGTGTTTCTTTAACGATTCATGTATAATATTTAGTCCTAACAAGAACTTTAGGTGTTGCCAAAATATCAACCAATACAGTTCCAGCTTCTACTTTTTTCAAGGCAGGTCTTACATGAAAGCAGGGATTAGAATGGTTGCCTAGGGGGCGACACCCCAATTCTTGTCTGCACTACATATCATACAGGGGGCCCAGTGCCTTCAAACTTGAGATGAGCCCATTTCCCGCCAAACATTAATGATATGATGGCGCTCATTTCTAGGCATACTTCGGAAAGGGCAATATTACATGATATGTACCACCTCATATCACCAAGAATCTGCACCAAATCTAAAGAAGCCAATACCAAAGTAGAAGATAGTGAAGATGTTCAACGACCAGGCAGAGTTCTTCACTTTAGAATGGGAATGAGTCAGAAAGTTATGAGTGGGCCCCCCAAAAAATAATAAGAGAGTCACAGCTCTCTCGTACCAATCAAAAGTTCTGATGGTTCTGGATGTACAGACTCCATGAATCATACACAGCCTATTGTCCATAGGTTACATAAGGTATAGAAAAGCAGCTCAAGTGAACACAGAACAGGGACGGCCATTGTACCTAAACATTTGCTGCCATTGCCCTACTTTTTGTTGAGTTATTTCTTATGTCTATGAGAGCTGTTATTGCCTGGCTACTACAATTGTATCAGAGAGGCTCCTGGTTTGGTCTAACGCCTAAAATGTAATTAATGATAATTATTCCGGGCCTGATATAGGAGATAACACAACATTCTCAAGCCTCACATCTGCAGAGTCCTCATTTCCTGAAGGCCCAACAGCGTAGCTGCACACCTGGGTACACAGACTAATTAAAGATGCCTCTCCTGACGCCCCTGCACGGGTATATATAGTACGCCGTCAATGGCACACGCGGTTCTCTGTGACCTTTCTGGGAACAGGCAGAGCCGGCCTTGGGGGACAGAAAACGCAATTACATTGGTATAGACCGGAGTATGGCGCTTCTGAGGCACCACGCAAACAAACAAAGGAGACTAAACGCTCTAAAAAGCATAACATGTAAGAGACGTTCTACAAGGCTGAGCCGTGAATAGAAGTGAGTCAGTCTGGAAGCTCATTGCCTTTATAAAGTGATCAGCAGCTACTGCCTTTTTTTTTTTTTTCAATTAGTCTTCAGTAAAAAAAAAAAAAAAATTCAAGTTTGTGTTCTATAGCCTTTACTTTCTGTGTATCTGCTATTGGCTATTACTTTCTGTTTTACACTAAATCCATCAGGCAGCTGCTCTGACGGCTCGATCTGCAGCCCCTATCTGCAAGCCTCTGACAGCTCATAAACACTCATTATAGGTAAATTCTTATCAAATTGATAAGAATGTGGCTGAAATGAGTGTTTATGAGCTCTCAGGATTTCAGCAATAAGAGCTACAAGTCGAGCCGTCAGAGCAGCTCCCTGATGGATTAATTGTAAAGAAATGGGATGCAGATACACTGAAAGTGACGGCTGTAGAACACAAATTGTTGAAAATTTGTAATAAAGAAATTTTTGTAGCTCGAAATGAGTAAAATATAATGAGAAAAAATTGCTGGCAAAGGTGTTCATAGCCTTTAATAGTTACAGTATACCCAACTTTCCCATTGTTTACTGTCAATCCCTGAAATAATCAGACCCTTTTACAAGGGCCAATTATCAGGCATAACCAACGATCGTTCTTAATCATTGCACCCTGTAGACATGCTGCAGATAACCTAAAAAATGTACAGCAAATTGTCCAGTGTAATTGAGAAATGTCCTGCAGACAAATAAAGACTGTATGGGGACAAACAATCATATTAACGTTCATTCTTCCCAATACTCATGATGCCAAATATAAATGTGACCATACACATGAAATAATTGGAATAAGCCCCATCTCCAACAATACCAATGGTCATGGAGACATCTCCTGCTCCTGTGAGGGGGTTGGGTGGCTGGTGACTGCTCCCAACTTTGAGAACCATCATTTTTATACTGATGGCACCCATGTGCTGTCTGTTTTTCTTGCTTATATTTCACTTGAATGGGCGAGTCTAGAGAGAAAAGTTTTCTTTGCATGGACTGATCATGTGAATTGGACCAATGACTATAATGGGTCAGCTGTATAGTCAAATAGCATCCCGATGTGGATATCGCTCGTGTGAAAGCCGCCTTAGAAGTTTCCTAAAAACTTTCAATACTTATTAGTGATTCTCTGCAATTAAAACAGATTATTCCTGTGGTGTCAGGACATGCTGGGAGTTGTAGCATGACAAGACCTGGACAGAAACAGGCTGGAGACCATGCTTATATACTTTACTATGTTAATGTGCATGATCAGTAGGTGGCAACAAGTATACACGAGAAATCTCAAGCCATGTGTTATTAGTCATTAAAGGGGTTGTCCGAGTAATTTTTTTTGTTCTTTGTATGTTTCTAACTAGGCAAATGAAAGGACTTTACAATTGACTTACTTTATCTCCAGTTGCTGGTTCCTCAGATTTCCCTGAGGGTCACATGACCTGTGCTGTCAGCCTCTCTCCCTGCTCTGATGATGTTTCATTTACAAAGCCTAAGAGATCAGATATAACTCTGTACACAAGACGTCACTGTGCTGGCCACGCCCCCTGCTCTTTGCTGCTGCTGCTCTCTGCCCTGTGTCTCCCTCCCACTGGATACTTCAGGAAAGATTAACCCCTTCAGGAGCAGAGACTAAGGGCTGAAGGCTTTACTGAGTAGCTGCAAGCAGTGAGGAGACAAATGCTGGGCACAGGAGTTCACAGACTAGAGGAGTTCTGCACAAGAACAGGTAGGGGGAAGGTGCTGTGTGTATCAGCAGTGTCATTGTACAGCTGGTACTTGTGGTCCTACACATACAACATGCTGCTGAGTCTCCCAGCAGGCAGACATGTTACTCAGGGCAGCACTTGTATTCACTCCCTTTGCAGAGCGGGGGGAGGGGCAGAGATTGTTGTTATTGCAGATAAATAAAGGGCCAAGAGAACCAGGGAGATAAGGAAATAGAATTTTCTTTACCTAAAACTTGCTAAGCTTAGTTATATATTGCTGCCCATCAGATTTACAGTGCTATATATTTTTTTTCATAACTCGGACAACCACTTTAAATGTTATCTAGGGAGATTACAGGGTTGCCGATACAGAGATCTGGGATGTACACAGGTTGACGCTATAATCTGCTCATACTTCTGGATTAGAAAAGAGGAGAAAACACCAAGACATGGGTCTCCGATTACCAAGTAGGCCAGACAAAACCTGATCTGGAGCTTTAAGAGCACTCAGCCCTCACTAATACCATGCTCGCTGCAGCTTTCCTGTGTCTGCCCTGGTCATTACCGGCTAATATGGCCAAAGACTGGACATTGATCCAGCCAAATCTCCAAGAGGCACCAGGGAGGAGATAGATGGACCAGACAGCAGCATCTGTCTGTCTGTCTTTCTTCCCCTCTGACTCACAAGGAGAACAATTATCCGGTGACTGCAGGAGAAGCGTCGGCCAATTAGTGACTGCAGTGCGGTCTTCCCGGCAGCTGGAAAGATTGAATGGGTCTTAGAACGGACAGACAACCAAACTACTTATCTTACAACGTGTTATCAAGTGCCGGACACCTCTCCAAGGAAATCCTTTTATAGCTACTAAAGTCTCTATATGAAATAACATTTCTCCCTCAAATTAAACTGATGCCTGCACATTCAGTTCCCTTGGAGCATCCAGTTCCCAATGCTCAGTGTCAGGCTTTACTGAATGTCTAGCATTTTATTCAAATCACCAGGAAGTTCAGGATAAACAATACAACTAAACAGTGATCTTAAAGGGAATCTGTCACCAGTGACTCTATGCATGACATATCGCTGTGGTTCACTTGATTAAAACGCCATTTTTGTTTTGTTGATACTTTTTTAATTGTAAATTAGGACTTTGGTGCAATCAGGTCATCACAGTTGCTCTCGTCGCACCCAAGCTCTGCTCATTTCTGCAGCCAGCCCCTCCCTCACTGCTCTGCCACTGACTGGCCCTGTCAAAGCAATGAGGGAGGGACTGGCCACGGAAAGGAGCAGAGCTTGGGTGCAATGGTGACACCCTGATTGCACCAAAGACCTCATCTGCATATTTAAAAAAGTACCATAACTTGGGAACGGAGCCGCGGATCAACAAAATAAAGGCAGCGCTTTGATCAGGTGAACGACAGCGATGTGTCTATCAACATTGGATAGGGAGGTCGCTCCCTTTAGATGGCATATTAAAGCATATGCCTATCATCATTATTGCTATACAAGTAATGTGTGTCTGTAATACATTTGCTATCCCTTTCCTGGAAATCTTATTTTCCCAAAGAATGGCCAAGTTTGAACTGAATGCCTAATGCAGGACTGGACAAATCCAAGCAGCCAGGTCGCCTGTGCACCTAAACGTTCTCCACTGGAGCCTAACTTTTGCATTGTCGTCTATTAGCGTCTATGAAAATTCTTCCTGTCTGGCCACTAAAAAGATGAACGTGGCTCCTCTAGTGGTCTCAGGCTGGGTGCACATACATCAGTATGTATGTGTGAAGACCAGGGGTGCACTACCAATGAGGCCAGGTGAGGCGATCGCCTCAGGCAGCACCAGGTAGGGGTAAGAGGGGGGCAGCCGAAGGGCCATGGGCAATAAGCGCCTTCATTGTGTCAAAGGGGTTAGGTTAAGAAAAGCTTAGCGCTTTTCTGTCCAGCACCGTTTTACATCCGGTATCACAACTGATGCTCTGGATGAATATGAATGATCCCATAGAAAACTACGGTATCAGTTCTGGCTTCAGTTTTCCTCTGGCCTTTTCCTGCACCTCGCCGGACAGAGAAACCAGTTAGGGGGCCTAACTGGTTTCTAAAGTCAGTGGTAACGGGTACATCCCTAAATTAGTGGTCAGTTGTTTAAATAATTATGACACATCAGCTCTTAAAACACCATCTACATAAGGAAGGCTGAGACAGAGAATTATCATACACAATGAACCCTATTCAAAAAATGTGGATGTAGCAGAGTCGAATCTGTTATTATACTAGTTGGGGATTTTTTCCAAACTCTAAAAACTTGAGAGACTGCAGAAGGTTTTACCTGCAGACAGAGCCACCCGACAACAGTCTGGCAGTAAAGGAGTTAGGCCTCTTTTACACGATTGGCTCCGCATGCGTTCAGTGAAACTCGCACCATTTTGCAAGCAAGTTCTGTCAGTTTTGTCTTCAATTGCATTCAGTTGTTCCGTTTTTTCCATGCCGTTGCAATGCGTTTTGATGCGTTTTTCACGTGCGTGATAAAAAAACTGAACGTTTACAAACCACATCTCCTAGCAACCATCCGTGAAAAACGCATTGCATCCGCACTTGGTTGCGGATGCAATGCGTTTTTCAATGAAGCCCCATTCACTTCTATGGGGCCAGGGCTAGGGCTACGTGAAAAACGCAGAATATAGAACATGCTGCGTTTTTCACGCAACGCAGAACTGATGCGTGAAAACAAAAACGCTCATGTACACAGATCCATTGAAATGAATGGGTCAGGATTCAGTTCGGGTGCCATGCGTTCACGTCACGCATTGCACCAGCACGGAAAACTCGCTCGTGTGAAAGGGGCCTTAACGTCAAGGATTTCAAGGCCACCAACTGGGTTCATTGTGCCAAGGCTGTCACATAATGAGAAAGATTCAAGGAGACCTCAAAACAAAGGAAGGAGTCTACAGAGACTCCAAAAATAAAAACACTAATTATTTCTGATTAATTTTGTTTGGTAGCGTGAAGAGAAGCTTAGAGAATTAATTGCTACGTTTTTTCATCTAGTTTTTTTTTTTTTTTTTTTACGCCAGCTCTGAGCGCTGTGTAATTATCCGCTCTGCGGTCTTAGGGTCCTTCTACACCAGCAGATTTCCTACCTGTAACGAGCGATAACTGAGGATATAGGTTGTCGATCGGTGATTGCGCAATTATCGGCACTATCTGTACCTGTTTACACGGGGGGCATTCGCTACCAATAGCTGATAATTTTTATGCTCCCCTAAATTATTCTAGGAGCTAGGAAAAAAACAAAAAACATCAGCACGAGACAATAATTTTCCACTAAAAGGACACCATGATGGGACCCAACACACCCTATTATACGTCATAAGGATCCGTCAGGCACTATTGGTACCCACTGTGCGACACACCCTGGGACAGAACTAAGAACTGGAAATGACAATGCAGATGTGAACTCAGTCACATCTTTACCGAGGAAGATTTCCAAAAACAAACAAATAACTATAGTAGATATGAATTGGTGGGGGTTTCTAGTAGTTTTACAATAACTTCATGCCAAAGTCCTCTCTACAGTCCCACCCGTATAAGTATCTGTTCACACTACTCTCATGGCTTCCATTCTTATAGGAGCCATGACAAGCAGCCATTTTCCTACTAATCCTGACAGCGCCAGTTGATTTATAATGGGGATGTGTCGGGTTTCTGCAGTTTTTCAAGGCAATAGTAGCCTTTGGGACTATATACAATCAAGAATTAAGCCGCAAATAACTTTTTGTGCATTTTGGTCATGGTGCTTCTGAATGTTAGTTTCCTTCTTACACTTCAAATTGACACTTCAAACAAAATGTAATATATATATATATATATATATATATATATACACACACTGTATTACTATATGATATATATATATAAATACACACAAACATACACATAGACATAACATATCCAATCTAAAAGGATCTCTTTTATACGGGGTATTTAGGATTCTAGAACCTAGCATAGAAGGAGATATATTGTACATGTAGTGCCCCCAGGATCTCATCTACTATTTCCATTCGAGACAAATTTACAATGTGTGCTTTATGTGCAGAAATAAGAGACTAATAGAAAAAAGAGCAAATAATAAAAATGTGCAAAACAATAACAACCTCTAAGAAAACTTAACTTGGAATATGGTTTTCTAACGTACAAATCTATTTAAAAATAAATACATAAAAAATAAACGGATTGGCAATAAGTTCCAAAGCCGATTTTCAGACGTCAGTTTAGTCCAAGGAAAGCCCTTGAAGATCTCACAAATGAAATGTAAATGAGTAAAAAGAAGGCTGCGGGGCAGGAATTCGCCCATAGACCCATCCACATTCAGAGCAGCTGCCAAGAGCCCTTTCAGCCTGACACTGCCCATCCTCATCCAGTCTCTTGTTGGCAGCTCGGAATGGATTGGATCGCGGCTTAATGTCTGGGCTGACATCATGTAAAGTTTTAGCCGCCTCATTAACACCCATCTGCATTCAGAGCAAATCATTAGGGCACAGAGGAGTGATGTCCCGGATAGCAATGAAAGGGTGGGCTAATGAGGCATTTTTCTCCACTCGCTAGCCCTTCTCCTCCTCCCTCCCGTTACACTGTGACACTCTACAAACACATCACCTTGACAACTCTCCCTCCCTCCATCCACGCCCCTCCACGAGCTTTACAACCCCCACCCCCACTCGCAATCAGCTCCAAGGAGGCGCACGGGGTGCCACTTACCCTTCGGAGACTCGCTTCTGGCTTTCTTGCTTTCCAGTGGGCACTCGCTGTTACTGTTGGGAGAGCATTCTCGCTTCTTGCCTAAAAAGTCATCTGAAAGGTAAAAAAAAAAAAAAAGAGAAAAAGAGAACATAAGATAAAAAAAAGTCTAACAAATACACTCGACGCAAATGAAATAATACATGGCTGGGACAAAAGGTTGACACATTTTGCTGGGGTGGACACCAAGGAGTTATGGAAAAGGGGGAATAGAAATAGAAAACAAAAAATAACCAAAGATTAAATAAAAAAATCACACAAGACAAGAGACGATCAACCCGCTGCCAAGGAACCGACTAAGACGGGAGTGATTTCCGTCACCCCCTGTGTGGTGCATCAGGGAGGGAATCAATTAAATGATTTGGAGCCATAAAAATATTAAATGCAGGTGATTCTTACTGAGATTCATCATCTGTCCCCTGTGTGTTTCCACAGCTTTCAACCCTGGTGCTGAACAACTACAAAGAAGCGTGAGATTCCCCTCAGCCCCTTTTCCAAATGCTCCTACAACAGCCGTCAGCCGCCTCGACTAAGTATTCCCTGCGCTCCCTGCCTCGCTCCTCGTCTCCTTGGCTGTCTCTCTGCCTTCGCAACACTCTCGCCTCCTCTGTCTGCCTGTCTCTTCCACTTCTCTGCCCTTCTGCTTGCGGATGCAACGGAAACGTCAGACTCTTTTGCATTAGTGAAGCTCTGCGAGCCAACGCAAATATCTAATATACAATTACAGCGTCCCCCTGCACAGATTTCCAATCAATACCCTCCTATTATGTGGCTGGGGGAGGCTGGGAGCCTGATACTGCTGCACACGGCAGGAAGGAAGAGGCAGGCTGTCATTGGAAGCCTCGAATCCTCATCTATCAAGAGCTTGTTATAGAAGAGATGCAGCATCTTACAGGAACACGCTACCTCCAGAGAAAGGGCTCGCTGTGCATGAGCCGTGCATGGTGCACGCCAATTATAACCTGTTCTGCCGCTTGCAGAAACGGAGACGTGTTTTCCACAATTGCTAGATTTACGGCAATTGTGCTGATTGTTTTGGGTCAGGTGAAAAATTAACTCTGTGTGTACAGTGCATCTTTAGAGGCCTCATGCACACAGTCGTATTTTGGATACGCTTTTTTATTTTACTTTTTTTTTTTTTTTTATTGTGAATTGCACACAAACCCATTCATTTCTACGGGTCCGCAAAAAACAAAGACAGCATACAATGTCATCTGTGCACTGCCCGCACCCATATGTCCGTCCAGCAAATTATAGAACACGTCCTATTGTCCGTTTTGTGGACAAGAAAAGCCATTGGCACATGGAAAGTGTCCGTATTTTGTGGATCCGCTGTTTGCGGATACGGTCATGTGCATGTCGCCTTAGGCGTCATGCACACGAACGTTTATTTTATCAGTTTTTTACGGTCCGTATACGGAACCATTATTTTAAAAAATACGGAAGGTACTCGAGATGCCTTCCGTTTCCGTTCATAGATAGAACTTGTCCTATTATTGTCCGCATAACAGACAAGGATACGACTGTTCTATCAGGGGTCAGCTGTTCCGCTCCGCAAAAAAACGGAATGCACACGGACGTCATCCGTATTTTTGGCGGATCCGTTTTATGTGGAACGCAAAACACTGAAAAAACCATACGGTCGTGTGCAATAGGCCTTAGAGATACTACCTAGAGCTACTACAGACATCTTGAAATTCCCCATTCATAGGACTACAACTGCCATCACCAGAGGATGATGGAGGTTATGCGTAAAAGAAAGGAAAATAAGCAGCTGGCAAGCTATATTTGGCCATGTCTACGGCATGTGTCTCATAAAGTTCTACTGCGGCATAGAGGGCAGACAAACAAGCACAGGCAAAGTTTGTACAAAGTCACAGACAGTGTGCTCGGTCACAAATTCTGCAAACACAAACACTGGCAAATCGCCATTCAACCTTCAGCGTGCGCTCCTGCCAGGCACGTTACAGACAAGGAAGGGCAGGAACCTACAGGCTTGGAGAGCGAGCCAGAAGCTACCCACACACAGACACAGTCACCGCTCCTGACAAACATAAACAGAGACACTTCCCCCGCTCTCCGCCATCAGTGCGCAAGCTCCGCACTAGGTCTGACCTGTCACATACACAATACAATTATGAGGAATGACAATCACTTCCAGGCCACACGCTTAAGGCCTATTGCATACGAACGTATTTTCTTTGCGTGTCCATTCCGGTTGTTTTTTGCGGACCGTATGCGGAACCATCATTTTAATGGGTCCGCAAAAAAAAAACGGAAGGTACTCCGTGTGCATTCTGTTTCCATATTTTAGTGTCTATCCGTTCCGCAAAAAGATAGACTTGTCCTATTAGGGCTCGTTCACACGAAAGTTTTTTTGCGTTCCGTATACGGGATGTTTTTTGCATTCAGTATACCGTCCGTATACGGAACTATTCATTTTAATGGGTCCGCAAAATATAAGGAATGTACTCCGTATGCATTCCGTTTCCGTATTTCCATTCAGCTACATTTTGAGTCATGTCCTATTATTGCCCGCAAATCACGTTCCGTGGCTCCATTCAAGTCAATGGGGCTGCAAAAAAAATTGAATGCATATGGAATGCATCCGTATGTCATCCGTATCCGTTACGTTTTTGCGGAAGCATCTATTGAAAATTTTATTCCCAGCCCAATTTTTCAATGTACTGTTAAAACATTATTATATCTGCTTCTGTTTCCGTTTGCAATCTGCAAAAAAACGGAACAGAAACGAAAACACTACTGAAACCAAAAACGGAAAAACAGATCCGATAAAAACGGACCGCAAAACCATACCGTCGCGTGAACGAGCCCTTATTGTCCGCATAACGGACAAGGATAGTACTGTTCTATAAGGGGCCAGCTGTTCCGTTCCTCAAAATACGGAATGTACATGGACATCATCCGTATTTGTTGCGGACCACAAAATACATACGGTCGTGTGCAAGAGGCTTAAGAATGGTGTCAAGGGGAACATTTTCCAGATATGTAGAGACCAGGGTCAAATGACGTCACTTAGTCATTGAGTTTGATGTGAGCGTCCTCAAAAACACAAAGGTTTCTGGGCCCCAGTACAAAAGATGTATTCACAGATAAACACTGAACAAAGTTTTATTTGTGCTGCCGAATAGCATCTAGAGTGAGTATAATTCTAAGTCGTCCCATCCTCGCGTGGCTCATATATAGAGCTGCTGGTGGAGATTGCGTAGCTGAGCCCCAAAGTAAGTGCTGTTGTCATGTGGGCGTTCCAGCATCAGTGCCGCGCTGTCATCTTATGTACTAACAGCAGCAGGACTACAGGGGAATTATACAATCCTGCCACAAGGGGGAGCAAGAACTGTTTGTTTCTACCTCTATGCAGGCCGAGTGACCAGGTGACCGAACAAGCTGTTCATAGCTTCAAAAATGGCTGATGAAGTTACTGGAGGCATTTTTTCGGTAAGTTTTTAAAGACTATCAGAAAAGGGCCCTTATTCCCATATGCACATATTCAGACCTTCTCGACGGAGACATGATTTATTCTACTCTGTAACTGGTCTTTAGTACAGGGATAGGCTGTCTAAATTCTTCTACATTTTGGTATATCTACCCAGTATAAACGGATAATAATATTCTTATTTCAGTCTATAGATACTGTATATATATATCTGCGTGAGCTCCGCACACCTTCATGTGGGCACATTCCCATTTTGTGCTCAGGATGCAGTCTCCTAACAGCTTGTGTTTGTTGGCTTGCCGTAGAGCAGATGTGTGTGGGATAGGGGTAGGCTCTGGCTCAGCTATGAGAAGCAATGTCCCAGATCTCCGGAATGATTTACGGAATTGGCCCTTGCATCGCCACATGAGTATGTTTGGGAGGCCAGCGATGCAGGACTAGAGGGCAGTCAATATCTTTTCCCTTTTCCTAACAACGGACTCGAAATGTCACAGATGGGGGGATGTCGTAAATGGATATTGAAGTATGGCAACTCTGCTGTCAATTCATCTGGTATCATGACACCTATGACAGAATACTTTCTCTTGAAATTAATATGCAGAAGATGATAGTCTTTTGTGTCCAACCAAATAAAAATCTCCCTCCTTCAAAAAAAAAAGAAAAAAAAAAAGCCTTGTGTTCTTGAGTTTTCTTCTGCCCCCGAGGTTACCCAAAACCATATATGACCGGGAAATGGTTAGAATATATTTGCTACTAACATTTTCTTAACTTAGAAGTAATGGTTGAATGAAAAAGTCTATTCTCTCCCCTATTATTTTTCTTCGCCAGATCCATAAGATGTCCCCTACGCTTTATCCTCCTCCATGCTCGCTGCGTGCCATCCCCAGATGACTACTGCTTACACTCAACCCTACGAGAAGCTGTCGTGCAGTAATGCTCTGTGTTTGTTACTGCGTAAGCCTTATGGCTGCCTGCGAGATAAGCCAAAGGTTGGTGCACAGATTGCAGATATGGGAAAGCGTTCAATTAGGGAGAAGCCTCTCCAAGGGATGGGCCTACTCCAGACTTGGATTTCAATGGCCAGAAACTGGTCCTTGCTATTTAAAAAGCCATTTACTGAGCAGTCGATATTCTTTTTGCACGACATCACTGCTTTAGGCCGGGGGAATGAAAATCTAGAAATGGCATCAAACAAGAGTTGCCAACCTGCCCATTACCCTTGTGTAGAGTCTAATGCAGTCCAAATAAACAGCCATGGGCGACATAAGTTCTCATACAGTAATAGAAAAATCAAACCCAGATATTTGGCCATATTGTCACCTATTTGTTTAAAGGGGTTGTCCATGATTAGAAAACAAAGTTTGCTGCCTCCTCACAAAAAAATAGTGGCACTCTTTCCAGCGTGGTGCCCGTATAGAAGACTATAAATGGGAAGAGTGATCATTTGCATCTGGGAGGAAATTTACCTGGCTTCCTTACCCAGTCAACACTCACCACTGAGAGTACAATCGTGGCGCGTTACTGCCGAGCGTGCCCCGTAATGGCAATTACCATGGTTTTATTTTGCTACAACTGGAAAGACAGCATAGAATATTTCATGCTTCGTTCAGATGATCCTCCTGGTAATGAATTACGGGCACAGCCGTCTGATTGGGGGCAGCATCATTACATTACTTCATCAGACAATTCAGAATCTTGTACGGCTGGGATAATTATCCAGTCAGCGGCGACGCTACACAGCCTCCCTATTAGCTACGTTCATTATTCCTTCCGCATACAATCTCTGTTTTGCTTTTTTTTTTATTTTTCTCGTCTCCTTCAATTCCCGTATCCTTTTAGATTTTTCCCCTTGATCTAAACTCCGCCGCCTCTCCCTGCCTGTTTCTTTTTACAACCGTGTTTCCTTTCCTTGCGCTCTCTATGGAGCTCTCTGTGCTATTAAGGAGCAACCTGCAGGGCAAACACAGCTGCGGGAGCAAGCAATAGAAGGCGGCAGCGGCACATCGTGCCTGTGCCCAGTTAATGAGGCAGCACTTAACCACACTGACTTTACAGAGCTATGCCACTGAGCCCATCACTGCGTTAAGCGCCCCCAAAGTGCGCACTCCGGAGCTTGGCATGAGCCACAGATCAGTGGGGCCACCACGTCTCCTGTCCGTGACACATCTGACGGCACAGACGTCTTAATTCCTTTCTCTTATTCCCTTAATCTGTCATCTTCATCAGGCTGGGGAAGTGGCAGCCAGCTAACCAGGGCTCCCGCACAATCAATCTCCACATTACAGCTGACAGAATGGTGCTAATAACTTATTGATCTAATGTTTGTCGAGCCCCACTGGGGCTGAGGAGCCGCCACTGATTGGCTCCGAGAGCCGAGACTCTGCCCAGAGCAAAGCGGAAAGCTTTCAAACTGTCTTCTTCATGAGGACCTGGGAAGACGAGAGGAGGGGGCGGAAAGGAACGCATAGGAGAAGGCAAGGAGGCGGCAAAAATGGAGGGAGGAGAGGAAAACATAATAATAATTGCAGAGATGGGGCACAAGGCACGTAACCTGGGAAAGTTGCAAAAAAAAAAAAAACATAGGAGGAAAATGGGAAAATTACTTAAAGGACAACACCTAAATACATTTCATCTATTTTTGTTGTACAATTCAATATATTGCTGTCTGTAAATAACCAATCCAGGATAAGGCGAGGGGGACTGTAGAATGGCAGGTCTTGCCCTGGGTTGGAGACCCATAGGTAAAGTTACAGTGTAGGTACAGGTAAATATGCATGTTTCAGATCAAATTTTAGAACTTGTGGGATACGGATAAAAATGAATGGGTTTAGGGTTGCTGTGTGCAGCTACAGTTCACAGGTAGAGTAAGGTATATAAGGAATGATTCAAGTATGGGTGCTAGTAGTGAGTTGGATCTGAAGTCAAGGTATGGGTAGTAAACAGGTAGACCTAGGCTGGACTCTACTAGACTGTTCAACAATGGGACTACAGACAGGAAGGCCACAAAATATCTGCCTCCGTGATCCCTACTGGATCTAACCCATTCCAGTTTTTGTTTTTCTCCCAAAACTTTTTTTTATTAAAGAATATCAATAATACATAGCTAGGTCTGCAATTTACATTTGGCACTGTTAAACGGTCATACAGTAGAAAGATGTTACAGACATTGCTTTACATCATTGTTTTGCAATAACAAACTATTCAAAACCCATTCCAGTTCTGAGAAGCTCCAATACATAACATAGGAAACTAGCTCATCATCGACACTACATTTTTGACATACTGTATGTTACGCTCATGCTTTCATTTAATACATTGTGCTCCTCCCATGGTGTTGAAGCCATTTCAAAAAGTGTTATGGCCTATAGGTGTGGATAGTAATCAAGTATGTACATCAGAGCCTCATGGGGAAATGGTGGGCAGAAAACGTAACTTTAGTGACCAGTGCCAGGGAGCTGCCGCCAAGACAAATGCAATAATAGGATACAACAAAGGAGACATAGAGACTCAAGACAAGAACATGGTTCTGCCTCTATACACATCACTTGTCACTTGTGTATAGTTTTGGGCATCAGTGTAAAAGAAGGACATGGTGGAACTAGAACACGGTCAATGGAGGCGACCAAGGTAGTTAAGGGCATGCGTGGTTTGCAGTACTAAGACAGGCTATCAGACTTGGGGTTATTCAGTTTATAAAGAATATGGGCATTCTAATTACAGTGTACAACTATATGAATGGACAATACAGAGATCTTGCTAATTATCTTTTTTACCTAGGCCTGTAACCTTGACAAGAGTGCCCTAAATCTAGAGGAAACGAGGTTTCACCATCAGTATAGATGGGGATTCTTTACCATAAGAGCAGTGAGACTATGGATCTGTCAGCCGCACCATATGGTGATGGTTGAGTCACTTAAAAAGTTTCTAGAAAGCCAAGTTTCTCATGTCAGCATATTGCAGGTTATGGGAACCCTACCAGATCTGCGGAGGAGGGACGGTGATCCAGGGATTTATTCTAATTGCCAAGTCGGAGGCCAGAAAGGAAATTTCCACCTAATATTGGTCAACTGGCATCTGATTTTGCCGTCCTCCAAACAAAAAAATGGTAGGATTATAAAAAGGACTTTAAAGATCTTTTTCAATTCGATCCACTATTAAATTATGCATGCAACAATGGAGAATACTATATTAAACACTGTCTGTAGACTGTCCCATGTGGGTAAAGCCACAAAGAATTTGCTGAAAGGCTTTTTTATCACTTTGCCCTGTAGTGTGTGTGTAGGGGGGATCTGACATGACTTCAACATAGAAAACAGGTGATGTTTGTGGAAAACATGAGGATTAAAAGTTGGCGTGGTCCTTGAGCGTGAGGAGAGGAAGTCATTACAATGTGTAAGGCGAGAGTATGTTAGGCTCGTGTTTATCTTGCACTTTGTCATTTCTAGACAGCTGCAGTGCTGACAGCAAAGTACCTCCAACGTGCAGCTTGATGACGTGCAGAGGGGCAGGAAAGAAGGTCAAGCAGCCAAAACAAGAGTGAAATAGTGACATGGCCACAGAGAAGTTATCATTAAGCGACCATCCTGAAGAGGGTTTCAGCGAGACGGGCAAGTCCTGTCTATAGAAGCAACACCTACTGTGCAAACCTAACCGCAAAACAAGTCCCCATGTACATGTCTGCTCTCAGCACCAATCCCAACCCATTATGGAAGTCCCGGCCATCAGCTACAACTGTCTCATCCTGCAGGCATCTATTATGACTGTCTGGCTCGCCACAAGCTGCCCTGTCTCTTGAGTTGCACAATTACTTTGTCCTCCAAACACTTGGTGCATGTACCACAGACATCCTTTCTGCAGCCCTCGCTGTCCTGCTGTGACCGTCTCCTTTTACTGCTCACTCTGTCTCCATTTTTCACAGCCAACTTCACCCCTGTCAGCATGTGCCTCAGCTTCACTTTCTTGTGTGCAGCGAGCTGAGGTTTTCGCGGCCTGCCGTGCCGCCGCATGTACAGGAGCCGGCTGAATCCTGAATTCCTGTCACGCTGATTGCACACAGATATGAGCTGCTCATCCATACAGGTCCTCATCAAGCTGAAGAGCTGGCAATCAAACCTGAGCCTGGAACTGCAAGGCTGTATCTGTTGATACCCATTTACTGCAATAACCACACCAATACATGAGGGTCGCTTTCACATGGGCATTATATATTAAAATGCACATTATGGAGAGCAAATGTCAGAGACTTCTCAAGTCCATAAAAAATATGTACTTACATTGTTCAAAATTATGCCTTCCTTCTATCACCTAGTAGATTCCAAAGGTAAGTTTCTACAAGTCAATGGACGTTACCAAAGAGAGTTTAGTTTTGTTGACCCATGGCTGACCAGCGACGTTCCTCGTTTTTTAAAAGGCACCTGTCACTAGTTCGGGGCACAGTTATACCCTCTTCTTAAGCATTCTCTTTAAAACGCTCCAATACAAAGGGGCCTATGAATTTTTTACTATTAAAGGTTAGAACAAAAACGGTTTACGCGGACACAACCAAAATCAAAGGGTCCCTCCCTCTGGTGACACGGTGTGACATGTCCTTGGGCTTCGGGTTATCACGCGTTGCCTAATTCAACAGTAAGCAAACACTCTGTGCTGCTATGTCTAACAGGTGAGACCAGGATATCCTGCCTCTCCATTAACCCTTTCATTGTCCCCCCAAAAAAACAATCTCCAAAATATATGTCACACCAACCCATTTGAATAGGATTTATTGTAGGATATCTTGTAGGAGTAAGATGCAGCTAGATCCTTTACAAAAAAGTAAGTACTGCGAACTTAAAGAACATTTCCGCCACCCATCATACATTGTACATGGATACAATCAGTATCTACAAAATGGATAAAACAATAAAGAATTAAAATAAAATACAGATACTAACGTGTCAGGATAAATCCCAAAACATCTATAATATTATTAAATACATGCACAACCTGTAAGTAAAAAAATGATCAAATTAATTTGAAAACCTGAATTAAACCAAAGGCTATAAAAAAAAGTTAATCAAGAAAATCACAGCTTTCTCATGCACGCATTTCAAGACAGCATATTACCAGAATTGCAAAAGATCCGCCGTGTGGATTGCAGAGGAGTCGGTGTTAAAGAGACAGGTGTCTGCAAACACAGGGCCATAAGAGAAAGGGCATGTGTGGCAGGGGAGGAGGGCAGGTGCAGGGTCTCTCTCCCCCTCTGGGCAGGGCGAATTAGCTAAAGTGGATGGCTAGGATTGTGCTTGTTTACAGAGACACTTCGAGCCGCTTAAAGAGGCTTCTAAATCTGTGTTTAATGTGCAAACCTGCAGCTTTCTGGCCTGCCTTTGTCAGGAAGCCTGGGCTGCCTCATCCCTTTGTATGTCTTCTCCAATTAAGATTAAAGTGAGCCTTGTGCTCAGCTCATCCCTCTCTCTCCAGATAAAACCTCTGAGCTCCAGCCAGCACTGCACCTTGAGTCTTATCACCTGCTAATCTCATCCTTCCTACAGATAACAGGCACTTTCTGCTCACACAACAATTCCCTGGTGTTACAGAGGGAGGCCGGGAAATATATTCAGGATGGAAGTCGGGGGTTTCTTATCTACCACCAATGCACCATCGACTGTTGGCGAGACATCTGCCTGCTGGTGAAGCAACAGTGTGAGCTCTACCTGCTGCAAAATTAAAAATAAGAATTTCTTGTACTTTTGAAAATCAATTCCATCTTAAGTGATTGTGATCATTGCTTGTTGGCAGAATGGTTATCAGCATAATCAATGGATTGGGAGGAAAAGTTAGGTCAGCCAGTTCTTTAATGTCTAGGACAAAGGGCGACAAGCATTTTACATACACAATACCTGGAGCATACGTGATCTGGAGCATTTTCTTGATGTCCTATACCAAAGATGACCATGATGTCCATCCCAACCCCAACATTTATGCAATCGGCGCATATTCAGGCCAATACCTTCAATTTTGTGCTTCCAAAACTTGCCGCAAGGCCCAGCACTAATGCATCTCCTGACTTGGATGGGCTTTCCACCTGTTGTAGCAGAGCCCTATTTTCCTTGATTTTATGAGGATCAGTTGACCACTATTACCAGTGAGAACCACACTGCAGTCTGAGGGATTTCTAGCTGTAGGATCCATAGTCCATAAGATCTCAATATTAAAGGAGTTTTCCGACTTTTTTATACTGATCACTTGGGGTCTGACACCAGGGATCTCCACAGATCAGCTGTTTGAGAAAGCCGCAGCACCCCTGGACCGCTGCGGCCTTCTCGCAGCTTACCCTAGGCCAGTGACGACATCTTCATCGGTCGCATGGCCTAGAAGCAACTCAGTCCCATTCAAGTGAATGGAGCTGAGCTGTGATACCAAGCATGGCCTCTATACATGAGGCGCTCACAGGGGGATAGGTCATCAGTATAAAAATATATTTTTTTTTTTTACTATAACCTCCCTTGTTGATTTATAGATATTGTACCCGATATGAGCAATAACCGGCAATCTATAATGTGATAGGAAACCAATGGTTTCTAACAGGTAAAACTGCGCTGCTCGAGATATTCATCGGACAGCTATAACGAACCAGAAGCTGGATCACCGGCTAGACACCATCATTTGCAAACAGGAGTTTGTTGGAGCAGCCAGGCCTTATCCACTCTTCTAGGTGGTTATTATAATGCAGTAGCGGAGCCGATAACAGAGAACACATCTAGAATTAAAGCCACCCAGGTATAAACTATAATCTACAAGTTTACAGCGTCTTAGACTTTTGCTGAACATTTTTGGAAAAACCATCGATGGATTAGAGTATTGGAGACATGATACATGCCGATGAAAAACATTCAAACACATATATTTTATATGTTACGTACATTGTAGGACTGCTACTTGACCAGCTGTCTGATACATTTGGGAAGTTATAGACAGGTTTCCAGTTTGTCTGCGCTGGATACAGCCAGGTTTGTGAGGTGAATATGCGACAGACAGTTTTTATATATGCTTTATATATATACTTGACTTTTGATTGGTAAAAACTGCAAAAACTTTCTTGGACCTTCTTGAATACAGAGTAATCATTCTGATCTGCACATAAAATATTACAAAAGCAATCTTCACGTATCCATAACCATAAGCAAGCAGCCATACTGAAGCGTAAGCTCTGCAGAACAGACGACTGTTGGTTGAGGTCTTTGTTCTTATTTTATTACAGTGGAGTCAGAGGTAAATGAATAATATCAGCCAGTCCACGACATCTGAATAGGAAGGGGATACACATCTCAATCACCCTCCGGCTCTCACGCTGGCTCCAAGACAGATCAATATAGCAATTAGATGTTATCAGTGTGCGCCGCTTCCCCTGCCTCCCTCTGGCCTTCCACCCTCCCCCCCACTAGAAACGCGGCAGCTTTCATGCCCACATCTCATAGCCCTGATGTCACACAGATATCTGGGTTTAAGACCTCTGTGTGACTTTGTGCAGCGGTCCGGGGAGAACCAATATATATAGAGAAAAAAAAAAAAAAAAGAATACATAGCCGCATGCAAGAACGCGAGAACAACATTACTGTCAGCATTCAAAGAATTGTTAACCCACTTGCTACCACAGCACAATGAGAGGGGCTGTGCCTCATGACAAGCATGGTGGGAAAAGTCTAAAGTGGACTCCAAATACTTTCAGTATAAAAAATTACTAATCATTCAAAATGGTGTTTCCAAAATCTGAAAAAGCGTTGTTTGTGAGTCCAGAATTACTGTGACTGTCAGAGACAGGGGAGGACGGGGTAGTGGGGGTCCATCCAGGAAGACTAAGAGACCTAGAAGTCCCACCATCAAGACCTTAAAGGGGTTGCCTGGGTTCAGAGCTGAACCCGGACATATCGCCTTCTTCCCCCACTTATCCCCTCTCATATGAGCATCTGAGTATTTCATGCTCTGATGATCTCCCTTGTCCTGCTCTGAATTGCGTTAGTTTATATTGTTTACACTGATAGGCGGAGGCTTCCGCCTAGCAGTGTTGCTGTTGACGGCACTGGCACCAATGGACAGGCTTTAGTGCTGCCCTAGCCTGTTTTACACGCTAGGGCAGTGCTAAGAACGCCCATTAGTGCCGATGACGTCACCAGGCTCACTGCTAGGCAGAAGCCTCCGCCTAGCAAAAACCTGATAACCAGATCTGCAGAAAAATCCCTAGCTCTGAACCCGGTCAACACCTTTAAATAAATACTTAGAAAGCAGGAGAAACCTCATTGAAAACAGCTGAGCTTCGAAAACAGAAAGACTTCATACATATATACTACACATAAGGATTGCGGAGCATTGGGAACTGTTAAGTTCTGGCTGTCGGTCCAATTTAAAGTTTTTTTGGGGGGAATTTAAATACTGATCCTTGGGATCGATACCTGCCTTTTAATATCTGATCGGAGGAGATCTGATTCCTGGTAACTGCTCCCCGCGATCAGCTGTTAGAAGAAGCCACAGTGCTAGAGCGAGCGCAGGAGCCTCTTGTCAGCCATCTATTGATGTCACATCTATTGGACTAGGACTACGCTGCAATATCACTATGAAATGTATGGGGCTGTGCTTGGTACAGTATGAAAAGTAGGCAGTGCTCGTCTGAGCACTGCAGCCCCTTCCAACAGTTGATCACCAGGGGTGCCAGGAGTTGGACCCCAACAACCAGTACTGATGACTGAAGATAGGTTATCAATAATTAATTCCTGGAAAAAAAAACCTTGTTTAAATGTTATTTTAATATAATGCAGCAAAAAAAAAAAAAAAGCTCATTTTGTAATTTACTGTTTTAAAAATATTTCCTTTACCTCATTACACTGGCGCCCCCTGGTGTTCAATCCATAAAGTAATGTGCACATCCACCTACTAAGCAGGATCCATCCTTCAACTGCCACCAGAAAGATCTTCTGGTAGAAGCTGTTATAGGGAGAGAGCTCCAGCAGAAAGGACAAGCCCCTGAGAAAGAACACGCCCCATCAAGAGAAGACATGCCCCTAGAGAAGGGACACACCCCTGAACTGCGAGTCTGAATCTGGCAGAGTGACTGGAGCAAAGAATGGGGAGATCTCTTGATCCATGTGAGGTACAGGACTGCTTCTAGCTTTGTTACAAAGAGACTGTCATGTACTATATATGTCTGATATTTTTAATCATATTTTTTATATTATTTCTGACATTTTTTACATCGGTCATGACATACTGTAAAACCATTAAAAAGGGCAACAGCATAATATGCCCTCCCTACATGACATGTCTATTCTCAAAAGCCAGGGTCATTGCAGTCACATCATAAGCATGCAGGGTGGTACCACCAGGATTAAACCTTGTCCATTTCTTTTATTATTGCTTGGGCACAAGGGCTTTCCCCAAAATGAGGAAAAATATACAACAGAACACATAGTTAAGAGGAGTTCTCAAAAACGGAGTCTAAAAACAACAAATGTTCAGGATGATGGGTATGAGGTAGGAAAGTGCGAATTGATTAGTACAAATCGAATTTGTTCTAAATCAGCCCTCCTTGAGCAGCGAGGGGCTGGCCCCGCTGCTCTAAAGACTCCACTGATTGACAGGGCCCCCTCAATCTTGTACATGCTCTGTTGCTCCGAGTAGCGATGCAAGCGGAGACACTCTCCTGCTGCTACCTGACCAGCGCAGATGCCGACTGTGCATGCGTCCCTCACGTCTGGGTACACCTGGAAGTGTAGCGGCGCATGCACAGTTGGCATCTGTTCTGCTCGGGTAGCAGCAGCAGAGCCTTTGTGCTTGTGCCTCTACTCGGAGCAATGCCACAGGCACTAGATTGACAGGGCCAGGCGTGATGTCTGGCCCTGTAAATCAAGGGGGAGGAGGGAGTCTCATGTGCAGCGGGGCCAGCCGCTCGCTGCTCAAGGAGGCTGATTTTTTGACAAATTCGATTCGTATGAATTCGCTCATCACTAATCTGCAGCATAAACCAGCAAAAGGGGGCATTTTCATTTTTGCCATCGCATTATACAAAGTCCTGCATAGCAAAGTCAGCTAATTAATAAAAAGACAAACCAGTTCTGTGATTCCAAACGCTATCATTTCTATCTACCGCAGCATTGAGCGGTATTGACAAATGAATATATTTCAGGGTACAAGTGCACACAGAATAGATTTTATCCGGGGCTCCGAGAAATGTATGGGTAATAGTGAGTCAGTCTGCATGTTAATTATATCAATCTATCACACCGCAGCTGCAGCCTCAGCAACTTAAATGAGGTCGAGCTGTCTTGACACTGGCTAAGGACATGTGATCATATAAAGTGAGGAACGCCATGTACAACACCCCAGCTCACTGAGAAAATAACACCTTCTATAAGAGCGGATGCACCGAGGTGTGCGCAGTCCTTCATTTATGTAAACAGTTAACCCCTTCAAACCTATAGATTCCATCCCTTACGTTACTATATTAGCATCAGAAGGTCGGGGAGTACCGATTTCCCCTCTTCCTGCCCATACCATGGTCTTCCTGTAATAGGATATCATTTCAATTCTTCCATCCTAGCTTGTGTTTTACAAATTGTCCCATAAATATAAAACCTGTTCCAGCCAATGGACATTTCCAACTCAATGGTTACATCACATGCATGCAATGCTCAAGCCAGTGACCATCATGAGCCCTGTGACCACGGAAGCCCGCATGCCTTTCAATTCTTAGGTCATATGTTCAATTCAGTACAGGACAATATCTTGCTTGGTGTTTGTATGCAGTGCCATTGGTCACCTATAGTTTATTGGGGTCCATGACATATAAAAGGAGAGGTTCCATTTAGATTATTGCATATGAAAACTGTATCCTACTGTCCAGTCATGAGCTCAAAAATGATATGAGAGTCAGTATCTACAGGGGATGATGATCTGCTTTTTATTTCCCTCATTTGTGCAGAGCTGTGATCTGTGACTACAGTTCAGCTGCAGTGCCTACACGGAGTCTGGGGTAGTCTAAGACACACCCCCTGTATTTTCATTGGTTCAGGCTGCTGCTCTCTTCCCTCCTCTGATTGGCTGCTGTGTTTAACACAACTTTATCACTGGCTCATCAGGATGTCAGAGCATGGAGAACTGATAATAGCAAGATCCGAATGATTATAAAGCTCAGAATACTAAATCTTCAGTGAGAAAAGAAAAGATGAATCTCAGGTTATTGCCACACGTATACTTTGGCTAAGTCTTGAAGATCACTTCATCTAGAGGTCACCATCATGTCCCTACAACCCCATAGTGCAGACTGGAGGCAAGAACAAGGTATTTTTGCTTGTGAAACTGGCATATTCCCAATTAAAAAGAGTACAACTCAGATCTGTGAGGCTGGTTAAGGAGGAGCACATAGGCAGGAGGAAGCCTCTCACCCTCATAAGGATATATGGCACACTATTTCCCGCCCCTTGAGTGTCATTTTAGTAAGTATTCAATGGGTTGACTCCTTGACAGGCACACTTTTGGTACTATTAGCCACTGTTAGGGTCCATTCACACGTCCGTAGAATGGGTCCGCATCCGTTCCGCAACGGATCCGGACCCATTCATTTTCAATGGGGCCGGAAGAGATGCAGACGGCACACAGTGTGCTGTCCGCATCCGCATTTCCGGTGCAAGGCCCTGATCTATCCGCTCTGCGGCTCACGAAAAAAATAGAACATGTCCTATTCTTGTCCACAATAGCGGACAAGAATAGGCATTTCTACAGGGGTGCCGGCCCGGTGTATTGTGGATCCGCAATACACAACGGACGTGTGAATGGACCCTTCATGTGTTGAGATCAAAATAGTGGATACTAACCGGTAGATGAAAAACTGAGCTGATGACTGTTTCTCTTACTCTGATTCTCAGGCATAACGAGTTGGTGGCTCTGATGAAGGTTGGAGATGATGCTGGTAAGGTCACTATCACGGCTGTAAGTGAAAATAGAAAGCAGAAAATTAGAAGAGAAGAATATTAATATTTCTAGATTGGAACAAGTGCAGCAATTCAAGTAAGGCTAAATTCACATCCACTTTACAAAAAATTAGAAAAATTGATCCTTATTAATCCCGTATTTGTCTGAATGGGTTATTTTGAGTATTTTAAACATTTTTGATGGGAAGAATTTCCACCAAAAATAACAGAAACATGACTGAAAGGAGCTTTCTGTTTTTGTTTTTTTTAACATTGAAGTCATCGAATGACACATAGAAATGAAAGGTGTTCTGTTAGGATCAATCATTCAAAGTTTTTCAAACCCTTTAATAGCCATGTTTTTTCAGATTTTCTGTTCCCCTGATGGAACAGAATAACAGAAAAGTCAAGGAAGATAGGAACTCAGCCTAAGATGTCTACTCGTACATGCCGCACACTACTGTATTCTGGCCACATATTGGGAAAGGCCCTGGGGTGATAAACCAAAGGGTCTTCACAAGTTGTTTGAACATTCAGAACTTGATAAATTATACAGTATAATTTGTATTATCTCGCTGAATTTGCATGGGTTTCCCCCAGGTATCCCAGTTTCCTCTCACGCTCCAAAAATAAATATGTAGATATACGGGTGATGTAAGAAGATTAGTTTGAGAGCCCAAAGCAGTGCACACAGGGACAGACGGCGTACAGGTCTGAGTAATATGTTGGTCCTATGTAAGTAATCAAATACAGCAAAATACACCGAAAAGCAAAAAGAAACGTATATACCAGTAAACGTGAGCATCTAAGTTACCTGTACACCATAGCCCTTCTACTATTCATACGGCCACCCTGCATAGCCCACAGTCTCCCAGTCACCTACCGGCTTGGCTGATGTCGTAACGCGCTATACCTCTAATGAGCCCCAATTAAAACTGGCAAAGAACAACTCCTACCGAGTGCTTTGAGATCACTGGATGGAGGCCGCTAAATCATTATTATTTCTGGGGGTTATCAAGCATGACAAGGAGAAGCATTCCCCTTCCTGTAATTACAGATCTAATATTTCATGATAAGGGACGCTGGGAACGGCATCTTATCCCCTCCGTAGTTTAAAGTCCTGAAATGACTTTGTAGCTGCCAAGTGTTTATGGCAAAAGACGCTACAACCTCCTTGTGCACTGACTGAGCGGGCAGAGGTGACCTGCTATACGTACTCCATATTTCAACTAAGCCAATAATTACTAATAATCGGCACGCCGTGCTGACTGTAGGATGACATATTTACTCACATGATCTGAGACCCCCATCTCTGTCCCTGCAACACACAGCACATTGTCTGCATGGGGTGGAGAAAGGCGGAAGAGGACGACTTCAAGCTGAACTCGAGCTCCCCTTCGGTATCACCTACTGAGCGGTACTGGATGACGCCTTTCAAATTATATATATCCCACTAAGCCCCCACCTATTGGCACATGGAAGCCCTCCAGCACCATGGCCAGCAGCCCCCAGCACTGTGACAGAAGCTGAGCTAATCTGTTTGTAAGACCCCCTAATTGGATCAGGCTGTCTTCATATTACCAGCATTTTGGCTAGTCTGGCTACAGGCTTCTGTCGAAAAAAAAACAAAAACATACATGCTTTTTTTTTTTTCTAGACCGCTGCCCCCATCTCACACCAGCACCCATGATAGACTCCTACTGTGCCTGAGTTTATTAGTGGGGGAGGGGCAGTGTCCATGTACGTGGTAATCCCCCTTGGGTGCCATCCTCTCCCACTGCAGCGCATTATGTAAATATTGCTGGTCTGTAAGCAGTTTAGGAGGTGATTACCCGTTCTCTGTGTGTTTAATCTCACAGATCGCACTGGGAAAGACCCGTCCAGAGGACAAATGGAGATTAATGCTACCTTCAGCACGGAGATGGGAGGGAGGGGGCTGCAATGTATCCTTATGGGTAGTGCAATGAAGCCTTGGCACAAAAAGAGTTATTACTGGCCTGTACCATTGCCAGACACGTTGGGCTGCACCTCACAGCTGGCCGTCATAGCCAGAGATGATGGCCTCATTCATATTTCAATGGTGCCTGTGGGCCTGTCTCTCCTACATACAATGATAAACCTATCAAGCATACCAAAGCGTTATAGTATGGATACATAGCGGATTGTGCAGATCCATATTCTGCAACATTGTTTGAAGTATTATTATATGAGTGTATACTAAACTTTTCCCCCTATTTTATGCTTTGCTTGTCAGTTCCTATTTACCAGATCCATAAAATCCACAAATGATCCGAGCTAGTATACTGGGGATCCAAAGGTTTACGAGTAATGGGGCGGTCGAGGACTAGAACAAGGGTCTGCCTTTCCAGAAGAACAGCGCCACTCTTGGGCTGTGCAAGGTAGTTCAACCACTATGGTAGATAAAATTAACTTTCAGCCTCTGCGCCACACCATATGTGTCCGAGCTTGTGTTATTCGCTGGTAAGATACGAGCCGTAGACTTCAGATGAGGCTTCATCTTCCGAAACATCTATAAATGTGCATATTCTTGTTCACGCATTCAAGTTTATGTTTTGGGATGGGGAACACACAGAAAGACAGCCCCACCGTATCTCGAAGTGGACTGGAGAAAAAAAAAATCCACCTTGGGTAATCATTATTTCCCTCAGATTGGTTGGACGGGTTTCTGAAACCGCCCATAGACATCGACGCTGTACCAGTCTTGACAACTTTGTCCAAAATGGGCAAGAATCATCTAATGGCTATGGGCATCTTGCATAATGTACTGTATCATGATACATAGACAAGAGACGTGTGTCTTAGGTCAGTGATCGGCAAAATGCGGCTCTCCAGCTGTTGCAGAACTACAACTCCCAGCATGCAAAGACTGTCTACAGCTATCAGCCTACTGCAGGGCATGGTGGGAGTTGTAGTTTTGCAACAGCTGGAGAGCCGCACTTTGCCCATCACTGTCTTAGGTGAAACTTGGTGAACAAGTGTGGAAGACAGCAAACAAATAACAAGTTCCTCAGCGTTAGACGTAAGCACAGTTGAGCGTCTCAGTCGTGGCAGCAGGTGGGTTAAGAAAGGATTGTTCAGCATGGCTTTCCGAGCTACCAGCACCTTCCACAATCTTGTCAGCTACATAATCCCGCTTCCCGCCTGATGCACTCTTTCCTAGACCCTGCCGTAGGCTGCGAGAAGAGGCTGATACCGCCTAATGAGCTCCCGTCACCTCTCCGCTGTCCCCCTCTACCGCTCCCCTCTTCTTTTCCTTCTTATCCCCCCGCCCCCCCCTCTTCCCGCTCGCAAACTCACGTCCCACGGGAATCTGCTAATTAGCTCATTAGAATTCAGTGAGCGAGGGGGGGATGTAATAAATAAATAAGAGGAGGCACAGCTGTAAATCCTATCTTTAATGCTCTTCACTTAACGATAAAATCTCCGGATCTCCTCTTCCTTTCACACAGTCCACCTTATATTTTCCATGAAGGATTGAAAGGTCTACAGAGGGCTGTTCAGATTTAACCTCTAATGCTCAAGAGAGCTCTGGAATTAAAACAAAAAAATAAATAAAGAGACTTGGCAACTCAAGTCCAAACTAATTAGCCTCCCAACCCTGGATGATGAAGACGCCAAGTCTCTCCCCGACTGTCAAGATGCTGTTATAGTCTTGAGTTTGAGGGGGTTCAAAAACATTTGCAATATAACATTACAATAGTTTGAATACGTAAAAGGATGGCACTCATAGATATCAAAACTTTGAAAAATAACCAGTCACCCTCTTAAAAAGCCTACTTCCAAATGAAAGATATGTAGTGACATTAAAAAAAAGGTCAACCCAACAACCATTTTTATGACACATCCAAAATGGGGGAAGAAAAAAAAAACAAGGCAACTTTCCTGACGTGTTATATCCACAGTTTATGTAGACCTATGGGTTTCCATGGTAACAGACTACAAACAAACCCTGAGTAGTCTGATTTAGCTGTCATATTGCCATGCATGCGCCCTTAACTTCTTGATAAGCAACTAAGTAGGAGAGTAGGAAGACAAAAGGAATATGACGGCAGGATCCGACTACAAATGGAGTGTTTGCATTATGTTACCATGGAGACACATAGCTCTGCATAGTCATTTATGCAGTTTTGAAACAACACTAGTTGCAAAGTTGCTTCATATCAATATACCAAGTCACATATGAGAAAGCATCTGGTGAAGAAAAGGTTGAAGGGAAAACCTAGTCACAATCATCTTCTGATGTGGCATAGATACATGAGAGATCACACTGTTACCTTGGACCAATTTCCAGAATAAAAAGCTTCTATTCAGAAAGTTCCGACCCCTTTGGCCCTTCGTGAGATTTCTGCTCCCGGAGATATGACATCCTAAGCAAATCATTGAGTAATGCCAACGGGAGTTAAGTACTGTACAGTCCAAAGACTACCAGTATGTCTGCTAAACCTGTACTCCAGGTGTCTGGTGGTCTAAAGTCACAATGGCTGCGCAAAGGGCGGGGGAAGATTTTGTAATACTAATGGCACCTTTAATAACATAAGGGGGCGTGGCCTCCTCAGCCCGACATATTTTACATAGCTTATGCCAGAAAGCCATCAGAATTTATAAATGGACTCTATGATAGCCCACAGACAGCACAAGCTCTGAAAAGTGTATCAAGAGGCATATGTCTCTTATTAAATATGGTGCACGTTAGAGATTTCTAGGCACGCTATGACCTGTGCCGAGCTCAGAAGGGAGTAGATAAGCTGTGATATCACCTATTGTGAATGGCAGTGTTTATATATAAATAAATAATATTTTATACACAGGTGATATCTGTCATTCTAATCATGCCTGTAATGCTAAGCAGATAACTGCAGTGAAATAATACGCACAGACCAAGAAGTGGT
Organism: Bufotes viridis; assembly: GCA_033119425.1. NCBI lineage: Eukaryota > Metazoa > Chordata > Amphibia > Anura > Bufonidae > Bufotes > Bufotes viridis. The sequence goes on along the minus strand of CM065590.1, from coordinate 533,130,256 downwards.
ACCTAATGAATGGCCAGTGCAAAAACTATAGATAGTCACATGGAAAATCAAAATTCACCAAATATTCTACAAAAATATGCTTAAAGGGGTTCCCCAGGCTTTTAATATTGATGGCCTATCCTCAGGATAGGTCATCAATATCAGATGTCGGACCCCCGCCGATCAGCTGTATGAGGAGACGGTGTGCATGTGCCGTCTGCCGTCTCTCTTCATGTTCGCCGCTGCTTGGCCATAGACAGCTGCGCTGAGCAGGAAGACAGAAGGGAAACGGCACATGCACACTGCGGCACCGTCTCCTCATACAGCTGATCTGATATGAGGATAGGTCATCAGTATTAAAATCCTGGAAAACCCCTTTAACATAAAAAAATTACTTAAATAATAAGTCATTTTCTGCTCACTTTCAGCTTACGAGAGGAGACCGTTTACTGACAATTTAACAATTCTACAGATCTCAAGTTTTTCCACACAGAGGCTGGTCCAAACAATGCACATGCGATCATTGAAACTGTACTAAATTACCAAGCGACTGCGGCAGACGACAAGGTGGCGGGAACGAGGCTTTAATAATGCTTGGAAAAGCATTAGCACCAGACAGCTGGGAAACATACAGGGTTGTATGAAGGTTAGAACTGTGCTTGAATGACTGGAAAAGTTTCACCTGGAAAAAATGTGATGCCGGTGGCTGTCATCTGCTGCTGTACAAATACTGCCTATAGAGTTTACAACATTGAACCCAGAAGGACAAGTCGCAAGGTTATGCAAATCGAGAAGTAGCAGGTGTCGCTAAAATCTGCAGATGATCGATTTTTTTAAGCACCTAGCTCCAATCTGTGGGAGGAGGGGGCATAAAAGAGTGAATTTTTTTTTTTTGCCACATAAACCTCAAAAAAATCGGATCAAGTCATGTTTGATGATTGTGTGATGCATCCAGCAGATCACTACACATCTAGACTTGGATGTCCGTAATGTTCAATGTTGTGCTTCCCGGTGGTTGGGAGAACAATGATGAATTGGATTGACAGCAAGAGGTGCACAGAGGCGAACCTCTGCACGGACAGATCTTCTGATTAGAAGAATGGCGTGTCAATCCAAACCACCAGAGGGCATTGGCAGGGCACCGGCCAGCTACAGGTGTTTCACCGAACGCACGCCACTGTATTTAAAGGCTATCGTGGCTGCAATGGAGGTCTGTCCTCTTCAGCAATGAATCCTGCTTTTTGTAGCGGATGTAATGACAGCCAGAGATTGGTCTGAAGATCACGTTGGCAATGCCATGAAGAGGCCTTCATTTTTTAACAGGGCAACACCACGCTGCATATTGCTTTTGCTACTGTGAGCACCCAGCATGGCCTAAATGTGCTACCATGGGCTGCAGCGTCTCCGGACTTGTCTCCCATTGAGCTCCTCTGAGACGTCAAAGGAACATTCCTCAGCAACCATTAATAACCTCACTGATAGCTCGCCAAGGCATATGCGTGTATTCCTGAGTGTGGCGCTCGATCATCTGCATATCATGAACATGTCTGTTGATCTTGTGATTCCACATAATTGCACACATTTCACATGTTGCAATTTCAAGTGGATCAAGGGATGCGTTCCAAGCGTATAACTGTGAAGAGACAACTCTTACCACTGGATCGGTAGGTCTCTTCAGATTAGGAAAGAACCTTCCACTGAGATCCAAATCTTCAGAACACATAATGATTATGGAGGTGAAATCCTCCACGGGTCAAAGACTAGAATGAAGTGTATGGGCGGTTAAAGAGGATCTGTCACCAGATTTCACACCGCATACATCAGTGAACAGACTTCTTAGACCTAATGAGACTGGTGTCCTTACTTTGAATTCCATGTCAGAATGGATGTATAATAATTTTCCAAGGTTTTCCCATCCAATATTAAAATAAGCAATTTTTTAAAACAAGGCTAAGAAACTTTCAAAAAGGCTTATACAGCAATTTTGACTTTAGTTTTCAAAGTAAGTATGCCAGCCTCATCAGGTAGAAGGGATTTATTTAATAATGTATGTAGTTTGTATTGTGATATTACTGTAGTGCATAATGGTCAATAGGAAGGAAAATGTATCCTCTAAACAGCACCACACCTATCCATGGGTTATGTCTAGCATTGAAGTTCAGTCCTATTCAAGTAAATTGAGCTATGCTGTAATGTCAGACAGAGCCCATGCACAGAAGTTGTTTCTGGAAAAAAAAAAAAGACCACCCAATTAAAGGGATTGTCCCATGATTAATGTAAAGAATGAAAATCCGACATCATATAGTACATGGCAAGCTCTTTCTAACAAAGCTAGAACCAGCCCTGTACCTCCCATGGATCCTGAGTTCTCCACATTCACTGCTCTGCTAGATTTATATCAAGCTGACAGCTCAAGGGGAGTGTCTTTTCTGCTTCAGCTCAGGGGGGCGTGTCCATGCTCTCCCTATCACAGCTCAGGAGGCGTGTCCATGCTCTTCCAATCACAGCTCAGGGGGCGTGTCTCAGCTCTCCCTATCACAGCTCAGGAGGCAGGTGAAGGATGAAACTGAGCATGTGCGGCCATCTCACTGAGCAGGACACAGAAATAAGAAAAAAACAAACAGCAGGTGGCGCTGTACAGATACATTTCAGTGAATAACTCAGTGGCTAAGCTAGCATTTTAATTACATGCAATTACAAAAGAATTCAGATCAAGGTGCTGGTTTAAAAACTGTAGAATATTTTTCGTGGGACAACCCCTATGATGTTACAGCAGACTAAATTCCTAATGACATTATTCCACCTGCAAAATGTTGACCCCTCAGGACGCGGTTAGACAAACTTTGCAGTACTGCAGGGGTCAGAATTTTGTACACAGTACTTTTACAATGTCAAAATACACCACCCCTTCAGCAGGCACATACTCATCAGCCTTCCTTGACGTTTGCTAAGCACTTCACTCTTGGATAGAAGTGCTTAGCAAACCAGCAGTTAAATGGTCAACTGGCATTACTTTCTGTCACCCTCAGCATATTCTGCTCTGAATTATTCATGGATATTTCTGAGAGCAAGACGTGGAGGGAATAGACTTTTAAAAGGAAACCGGACAGGAGGGTACCCTTTCGCTGACCCAGAGAGGGAGGGGGTTGAGGGTAGCAACCGAGGTGGGGAGGAGGTCACAGCAGGGGGCAGAAAAAGCAATTAGCATATTTGTAATCAAGGTGATTTGGAATCAATTAACCAAATGCCTTAAGCAGCCTTAAAGTGTTCAAGAAACAGTGACCCTGCCAATCCCATTAGAGGAGCCGAAGGCTGCGGAAAGATGCCAGCCACGCAATCCTGAGGGTGATTAACGGACTCACTGGGGAGGGGGCAACCAATGGCCATGGAGAAATTCTACCGGACTGCAGGAGAAAAAAAAGTGCAAACTGGGATCTGAATGGGACACATATGTAATGATTATACTGGTAAACCCATTGCAATTCACAGCTTATGGAGCATAATACTAGGCATCTTCTCAGTGCTCTACTGTACAATGACAGCCTAAAATTCTTCATTTTCCTATGGCCCCCCCCCCCCCCCATTTTCAAGGCCTCTGCTTGGCATCAGTGAATTGACATTCCGACTTATGTCCAGAGGATAAAAACCTCTCCTAATCATATCCTTCTGAAAGACAGTCCCAGTGGAAAACCACTAGTTGTTGTGTTTTTCTAATGGAAATGTGACTTGACCAGGCTTTACCATAGGTCATTTTACACCGGCCGATGACTGGGTTATTCACACGACCGTTCTTTCCTCAATAATTGGCCCATTTTAAGGAGCGATACTGTTTGCAGAACATCCCGTTTACACAGGGTGATGTGCTGCAGACAAACCATGGCAATGCAAGTACTTACTAAAAAAGCCGTATTAGAAGTCTATAGCACAATGGAAGTCCCAACACACTGCAACACCAGTCCTCATGTACTTGTGATCTGGGACTAGGATATCTCTGTAGTAGTATATGCTTTGCTACAGTGCACCTCTGGAGGGAAGATCTGGTAGTGGACTTCATGTCTCACTTTAGAGTTCTCCTTTAATAAGACGGACATAGTACATTAATCAGGACAGTTTACGGTACTTTCACACTTGCGGCAGTGTGATCCGGCAAGCAGTTCCGTTGCCAGGCAAACTGTATGCAAACGCATGTAATTTTTTCTGACTGATCAGGCATTTTTCAGACTGATTAGGTCTGAAAAATGCCTGATCAGTCAGAAAAATGCATTGCAATATTGGATCCGTTTTTCCGGTTTTCACATTTTTAAAGGTCTGCACATGCGCAGACCAGAATACCGTATCCGTCATTGCGGTATTTTTCATGCCGGATCCGGCACTAATACTTTTCAATGTAAATTAATGCCGGATCCGGCATTCCGGCAACTGATCAGGGATTTTGGACGGAGATAATACCGCAGCATGCTGCGGTATTTCCTCCGTCCAAAACGCCTGACAGTGACTGAACTGAAGACATCCTGAGGCATCCTGAACGGATTTCTCTCCATTCGGAATGCATTGGGATAAAACTGATCAGTTCTTTTCCGGTATTGAGCCCCTAGGACGGAACTCAATGCTGGAAAAGAAAAACGCTAGTGTGAAAGTACCCTCAGCAAAACAGCAGTGAGCAGATGAACTAAGGCAGACAGAAAAGGCCAGTTTAGATCATTCATGTTTTCTGCTTCTAATTTCCCCTTTGCACGTTGTGTTACAGAACTCACAGTGAATTCTCTACACATGCCAATTGCAGAAAGACACATCATGCGACTGCACATCCCTGTCCTCAGTAAGCCATCATGACGAAAACAAGAGTTTGTCAAGACATGTGATGCTTCTTCCGAGTTATGATTCATTTTCAGTCTAAAACACACTGAAAGAAGCATTCATATATAATGGAGCAATGGACTACTGTGTAGGAATAAACTAGATGTTTCTGTGTATGCCTTTTGAATACCTGTTGTGGTTGATGGGTCACTTATCCCATACAAATTCCTATTTCCCCGCTGATATGGTTTCCCTAATCCCGCAGAGGCTCTGCTTCCAATACTGGATCAGCGACTGCTCATGCGCGGCTACCTTTCTTAGTAGCGACACCTGAACAGTCGCCACTGCTTGGAGCAGCCACGCAGGTGCAAGATTGTCAAAGCCGGTCAAGATGTACGGCCCCTCATCAACAGGCAGGCGGGCTCTTCTCCACCTGGTGAAGAACTCTTGCTAATGAGACGACTCGATTCAATACAATTGACTCAATTATTCCTAATACTATGTGACGCAGCTTCAGCTAATCTCCCTTGCCTCCTGCTTGTGATAAGTTTCTCACTGCCAGCTCTTACAAGCAGGATGCAAGGGAGACCAACGTGAAGCTGCATTTGATAGGAATACACTGGAGATTCTGCACACAGCCCACCTAGAGAATACAGACACTCCCCAGCTATATTACTGCACTCCTAAGCCAACAGAAATAATACCTTCAATAATATATGGGGGATATGATAGATAATGATGCAATCCCGTAGCTCAAAGGAAGTCAGCCACACAAGAGGAGAGACTGACATCCTGGCTACAAAGGAAAGACGCTGGTGGTCGGATCCCATGACACAAGGTCCACAATGAAGGATAATGAAATAAATAGATGCAAATTACACTACTAGAATATTACTAGTGAGTTAGCATTACACCATATGTCCCAAAAATTTTTTTCCAAGAATACTTTTTTTAATCATTGCAGGTCAAAAATCTAAATATATGCTCATCTTGTATGTCTCAGTTGAAATGCTTTATTATTAGGATGTTTCCTTCAGGTGTCTGAAATTGTTTCACTATTTAGTGACTTTATGGTAAAACCTTTCTATGCCAGCGAAACAAACTGTACTTTATAAGTTAAAAAAAGCAACACTGGGCCTGAGTCACAGACGCCATCCCAAGGACCCCTACCACAAAAAATGTTATTTGTCCTCAATATTTTACTTCTACATCACAGCAGTCACCAAGATTCAGCTGGAAGCAGCAATGGTTTCTTAAAGGGTAGTTGCTATCCTCAGATGAATTAATTAAAGGAATGCTGAAAGAATCCTAGTGTGATCCTCTACAATATGATAAAGATGCCTCACTGTTCCTCTATCACAGGGCTGGCCAACCTGAGGCTCTCCAGCTGTTGCAAAACTACAAGTCCCAGCATGCTCAGACTGCCTACAGCTATCAGCCTACAGCAGGGCATGGTGGGAGTTGTAGTTTTACAACAGCTGGAGAGCCACAGGTTGGCCAGCCCTGCTCTATCAGCTCATTCATGTCTTCTCTATCGGAGGAGCTAAAATGCAGAACAGAGCAACGTAGCTCTAAGGTATCATATGAAGGGACGTGCGCCGCCACTGTATACTTCTGCCATTAAGACAACACAGTGCCAGCTCTTACTTAAGGTAACTATTGGTAAAGGCATGAAAATCTATTTAATATGTTATTTCTAATATTTTATACTTTAATAGTACATGTAATAAATTAAACTTTGTGTATATGTGATACAAGGTTAGTAGGTTGGAAAAAAAAGTCCATCAAGTTCAACCTTTTTCAGGGAAAAATAGTGATTCTGGCATTTCCAATGTGTCGTGTTTGAACAGGAAGTGCAGAGCAGCAGAGACCAGAGCAGCGGCAGAACAGCTGATCAATGGAAGTGAGTTATCTCTCTGGAAAACCCCTGTACGTCCTAGAAAACAGATTAAAAACATTTCTTCTTGACCAATTCAGGTTATAGGGAGATATTAGCGTTTTTTCACATTCCATCAACCTGTGGTGATCCCAAAAACCTCATCTGTTCTCAAAAACCCACCAGCAGTAATACAGTAACCTGCAGACAGAGGAGGGGGGATGCAGCTGCAGTTTCCCTCTCGGACTGTGTTTTTGTGAAATTGCATGGTAAAAGTCGAGCAGATGTCTGTGGGCAGCAGAAAACCGCAGCAACATAATGGCAAACATCATAGTAGGAAGAACCTGCACACTCAGAAAGCCCGCCAGGAAAAGTGATACATTTACAGAAGAAAAAAGACCCAATTGCAGGTTGGACACACAATTTCTTGCTGCATTACATTCAATATACAACTGAGCAGATGCACTTTAAATATACAGCATTTTCACTCCTTACATTCTGACTATTAGACTACCAGTTCGGACTAGTACTTGCTACTATCTAACATACAGAAAAGATGATAAAATGGTGCATAAAGATATCATTTATAGGATAAGCTGTATTATTTGTATGGCTAAATGAATGGATGGATCTGAAGGATCAGAAGACTTTGGTTCAAGTAGGACATTGTGGCTAGTGGGTCACCCTTCCTTCTGAACTTATATGCAATTGTCCTGCATAGTTTCCCTTCTACCAGAGCAATCAGGCATAGAAGGAGTTACTGCGGCTTCTATAAAAGTACCAAGTTTTAAAAAGACGCTTCCCCCTACATAAAATATGAGCAGAGGAGACATATAAATAAAGAGTAAAAGCCCTCTCAGCCTCTCCATCCTTTAACGAGCTCCCAGCAGCTGCAGGGATTATACTGAGCCGCACAGATCAATAAGGAAACCAATCACCCTGACCCTGCCGCCTCCCACCTCCGAAAATAAAATCCGATAAATGCTACCAGGGGGCGGGAGCTCCGACAGCTCTGGGAGGAAGTCAGAGAGTCTGATTATACCCAAGAGCGTCCGCAAGAAGCTGATTATCCCCGCCAGCATGTGTTGCGTGATCGTTATCTCCGGGAGCATTTTGTGTATGTGCGAGGGTATATTTATAGGGCATTAGTATCTGCTGAAAAATTAAAGAAGGGATGCATTATCTTTGCCGTGGGTTGTGAAGCTTAAAACATTATTAGATGTCATCAGAAAAGCTTAAAGAATTAGGTGCTTTAGTCAATGGGCACATTTGTGTAGGGCTACAACACAAGAAGGTGCACCAAATCTATATGGCATCTGGTTGCCATATTTTAAGTGAGGCCAGGGGTGCACTGGAGGCTTCATCATGCCAGGTTGCAAGACTTGTGCGTGATTTCAGATTGACAGAGGTTTTGCCACAGGAAAATCATGGATGAGGACAACACACCACCAAAATGATCTTCTGACATGGTGCGCATACCTACGTGGATTCTGTGAGCAGGAACCACTACCAATTTCAAGAGTGAAGCAGGTGCAACACTCTGTAGACCACCCAAATCCCTGTTACTGGAAATCTCTGACACTTCATTCTAAGCAAAGCTCCATTGATTTGAATGGCCCTTTGTTTGAACTGTTGTGTAAGAGATTTCCAGTGACAGAAGCAGAGCTGAGGAGATTTAGATGCTAGAAAGTTTCAAAAAATGGGCTTATGAACTCCACCATTATGATCTTCTGGCTCTTTGATCACTTCTGGGTGAATTTCCAATTGAAGGACAAATGTTCCAGTAAAGAAAACCTCGGGGGATCTACAGTGATCTAGGCTAAATGTTGGTACCTATGGCCAATTTTATATAATGAATCAACAGTACACCTACACCACAAGTATGGAGCAAGACCCAAGTAGTCCATCGGTGGGGAAGCGGTGAAGCCATCTACTACTTACAGGTAGAGGGCACAAGCACAGCATTTCCAGCATACCGGGAGCTGGACTACTTTCCTTCCACCCATCACCTCTGGGCTCGGCGATAAGAGAAGGTGACACCCCGTAAAAAGACCTGGTAAGACACAGCAATCTGAGTCAGCACAGGCTGAAGGGATCAGTTTTATGGATATGACAGCTGTGGGAGGGACGCACATAGCTGACACTAGTCCTACACAGTAAGGGAAAGCTGCGTAAGCCCCTTTCGTCAGCGCACAGCTTGTTAGGGCAGGATGACCCCCGTGAGGATAAAAGGGGAGGATTAGGGTCAGGATTTACTGTAAGGCACCTAAAGAAATAAGTATCTATTTAACCCTTTAAGGGTGCAATACATAACATTCAGGGTAAAGAGTATCCACACTCCGTACTATTGTATGGTTCTCTCAGTCTTCAAAAAGTAATCAACCCCTACTGCTTTATTAATTATAAGAGGCTCAAATCAGGTTGAACTTAACGCCTAAATGCAGGTGTGACTGCAGTTAACCTCAATATCCCATTCTCCCCCCATGTCACACTGAGGCCAAGCAAGTAAAAGACAGTGGCAGATCAGTAGGCTTATTGTGAGCCTATTATAGGCGCTGTGAGCAGAGTCAAAACTCTGCCAAAAACACACAAATAATGCTAAATTTTTTAGCCCTTCTCCTTTGACTTCAATTGGAAATGCAGCAAAAACTGCTCTACTTCTGGAGGCACACATGGTTGAGTTTTAAGTCAATAGGAAGCTCCTGCTGGCGCTCTAACTGCAGATTACACTGCTGAAAACGGCCATTTTCTGCAACGGAGTCTGCGGTAGATTTTAGCTATGTGAACGTACTCTTACTCACAGGTCTTCAAGTAAATATACGTTTCATTGTTTGGCAAGGTTACCTAGCCAAAAACTATTATAAGGGTACTTCCACACTAGCGGCATAGCTATCCGGCAGGCTGTTCCGGCGGGTGAACAGCCTGCCGGATCCGCCATGCTGCAAGTACCAGTGCACTACCGTGCTGCCGCTCCATCCCTATTGACTATAATGGAGCAGGGGGTGGAGCTACGGCGCAGCACGGCAGTAATCGCCAGACTAAAAAGTCGGACCTGCAGTACTTTTAGTCCGGCGATCTCTAGCCAGGCACAGCCATGCTACACCGCACCATTATAGTCAATGGGGACGGAGCGGCAGCGCGGCAGTGCACGGGTACTTACGGCATGGCGGATCCGGCGGGCTGTTCACCCGCCAGAACAGCCTGCTGGATAGCTATGCCGCTAGTGCGAAAGTACCCTTACAGCCCTGCTTTGCCTCAATGATGACAGACTTTACAAGCAGAGATTTTTTGCTATGATTAAAGCCAGGTTTGGATGAATCCATCACCCTAGATTCTCTTTATCATCCTGTTGGAAACAACTGGCTTGCTCAAGTACATACAGAGATCATGGCCACCATCAGTCATTGTCGGTCAGAATATAGGACAGAGGTGTCTGGTAGCAGCTCAAAGAGAACCTGTCACCATGAAAGGCAGTGCAGTCTGCAGGCAGCATGTTATAGAGCAGGAGGAGCTGAGCAGATTCATATGTAGTTTTGTGAGTAAAGATTCAGTAAAACTTGTAATTTATACATTTATATCTCTGCTTTTTCTGACTTTAGTTGTACATGGGGGAGGTGTTATCAGTGATTGATAGTATTCTCTGTGTAAGTATGTATATACACTAGTCACTGATAGCTGTACATGGGGGTGGACTAAAGTATAGAAATAGCAGAGATTTAAAAGGGTGTTCCAGTATTTATTTTTTATCGTGTCCACATCATGCCCCCTGAACCAAAAGATTTATACTTACCTGAACCATGCCTCTCTGGTTCTCCACACTGCCCCTTTTGTCTTCTTCTTCCAGTCCCCACTCTGTTGATATCTGGCCGGCCATGGGCATGGTCACAGGCACCGCTCTAGAGAACGACTGGCTTCATGCCCATGGCCGGTTGGATGTAAACAGTGCGGGGACTGAAAGATGGGGGCAGCTCAATGACCAAAGCAGAGTGGGGCAGGTAAGAATGAGGCAGGCTGCGGGCACTTGATAAGAAATAATTATTACCGGAAAACCCCTTTAAATGTATAAATGCTAAATTTTGCAGAATAATTTCCTAAAAAACTATGCTCAGCTCCTCTTGCTCTATTAACGTGCTGCCTGCAGATTGCACTACATTTTGGGGTGACAGGTCCTATTTAACTCCCACTGAAAGCACATGCATGCTTGGTCGTGCCGGAAGTGCATGTGTATGGGGTAGTCGTGAAGAACAGCGGTCGGCCAAACCTTAAAGGGCATCTGTCAGCAGATTTGAACCAACTAAACTGGCTGACTTGTTGCATGTGCGCTGGGTCAGGTGTGATGACGCTTGCACTGCCTGGCCTTGTCAAAGATGCCCATTAAGTTTCCATATAAAGTTTGTACTACTCCACCCTTTTTTAAACAAGTCACTTTCTCCACGCTTACAGTTGCAAAATTGCATTTTTGATGTCATATTATAGGGGTTAAGAGATGAATGAATTTTTTTTTCATGGTTAAATCCGCTTGTAAAGAAAAAAAAAAAAGTTTCCCGCCTTCTTGGGAGATTGTTCTCTTTCATTGAAAAAGAGCTAATTTTTGATTAATGAGTTCCTTGAAGGAACGGACTGAAATATTAGAAGCCAAAGTAGCTCAGATACTGAAGCTCTCAGTTCTCAGAATGTAATTCACGAGACGCCCTCTTAAACATAAAAAGGCCGCTGTGCCCCTGCTGATTCACACAAGAGGTGGACAGATTAGAATGGTGTGAAATTGGCCTCGGCGTCAGGCGCCTCTCGTATAATGCAGACTTCTGGAGCTGCGGTGATAAGTAACCCTGTGAATCCATCAGTTCTGCATAGCACAGCAAAGACCGCTGGGCCTGTGACAACAAGAAATGCGTCCTACCTCAATATGCCGATTCTGGTTCCTTGTATATATAGTTACTCTGGGGAGCACCCTATAGTAACACATCACTACCTTCATGACAACACCCCAGTAATATTCAGACATTCAATACCACAACAATCAAATGCACTATAATTCTCTTCATCAGTGTAACACAATCTATTCTGGTTCATGAACAGAATGCACGAACTTCAGTAAAGACTGACACAGTGGAGTAGAAGACGGGAAGTTAGGGGTAAGTTTTGGGTGACAATCTTTCATGTTGGAAACCAAGAGAAATCAAAATGACTGAATATCAGATGCAAAACCTTTAAAGGGGTTATCCCATGAATAATGTAAAAAGTGAAAACCAGACATTATATAGTCCAGGGATGGCCAACCTGGGGCCCTCCAGCTGTTGTAAAACTACTATTCCCACCATGCCCTGCTGTAGGCTGATAGCTGTAGGCAGTCTGGGCCTGCTGGGACTTGTAGTTTTGCAGCTGGAGAGCAGGATGGCCATCCCTGATATAGTCCATGACAATACCTTCCTAACAAAGCTAGAACCAGCCCTGTACCTCCCATGGATCCAGAGATCTCCCCATTCATTGCTCTGCTAGATTTATATCAGGCTGACAGCTCAAGGGGAGTGTCTTTTCTCAAAAGACGTGTCTTTCTTCTGTACCTCTCTCCCTATCACAGCTCAGGAGGCGTCTTTCTTCTGTACCTCTCTCCCTATCACAGCTCAGGAGGCGTGTCTTTCTTCTGTACCTCTCTCCCTATCACAGCTCAGGAGGCGTGTCTTTCTTCTGTACCTCTCTCCCTATCACAGCTCAGGAGGCGTGTCTTTCTTCTGTACCTCTCTCCCCATCACAGCTCAGGAGGCGTGTCTTTCTTCTGTACCTCTCTCCCTATCACAGCTCAGGAGGCGTGTCTTTCTTCTGTATTTCTCTCCCTATCACAGCTCAGGAGGCGTGTCTTTCTTCTGTATCTCTCTCCCTATCACAGCTCAGGAGGCATGTCTTTCTTCTGTACCTCTCTCCCTATCACAGCTCAGGAGGCGTGTCTTTCTTCTGTATCTCTCTCCCTATCACAGCTCAGGAGGCGTGTCTTTCTTCTGTATCTCTCTCCCTATCACAGCTCAGGAGGCGTGTCTTTCTTCTGTATCTCTCTCCCTATCACAGCTCAGGAGGCATGTTTTTCTTCTGTATCTCTCTCCCTATCACAGCTCAGGAGGCGTGTCTTTCTTCTGTACCTCTCTCCCTATCACAGCTCAGGAGGCGTGTCTTTCTTCTGTACCTCTCTCCCTATCACAGCTCAGGAGGCGTGTTTTTCTTCTCTACCTTTCTCCCTATCACAGCTCAGGAGGCGTGTCTTTCTTCTGTACCTCTCTCCCTATCACAGCTCAGGAGGCGTGTCTTTCTTCTGTATCTCTCTCCCTATCACAGCTCAGGAGGCGTGTCTTTCTTTTGTACCTTTCTCCCTATCACAGCTCAGGAGGCGTGTCTTCTGTACCTCTCTCCCTATCACAGCTCAGGAGGAGTGTCTTTCTTCTGTACCTCTCTCCCTATCACAGCTCAGGAGGCGTGTCTTTCTTCTGTACCTCTCTCCCTATCACAGCTCAGATGGCAGTTGAAGGATGAAACTGAGCATGTGCGGCCATCTGAGTAATCAGGACAAAGAAATAAGAACTTAAGTGGCGCTATACAGATACATTTTATTGAATAACACAGTGGCTATACTACATTTTTAATAACATGCAAATATAAAAGCATTCAGATCCATGTACTGGTTTGGAAACTGTAGAATATTTTTCCAATGACAACCCCTTTAACAAGAAGACAAGGCACAGAAAGTATAGTTTTGGTATTTTGGGAATGGGATGCTATTTAAGATTATATAGGAAATTTATGTGAGGATATTCCCAAAACTTCCATTCTATCTTATATATATATAAAAAAAAAAAAAAAACTCTACATACTATTAGATACAATATATCTCATAGATACACAAAAGTGATGTATGCAACATAAATGGCATCTATACAATAATACAATCGCGAGATATGACAAAAGTAAAATAAAATAAGCCTGGTACCTGCAGGAGGAGTCTTGGAAGGAGATGTTTAAGTCCCAATGCGCTCGTATCCTGTTAATAGAAATATAGTAATTAATAAAGAGTCAAGGACACATAAAGCCCAAAGTCAAGATTACACATGGCCATAGACATAGGGGGAGATTTTTTAAAACTGGTGTAAGGCAGAACTGGCTTAGTTGCCCATAGCAGACAATGACTTCGACTTTGATTTTTAAGAGGCCCTTTGGAAAATGAAAAGATCAATCTTATTGGTTGCTATGGGCAACTAAACCAGTTTTCCTTTGCATCAGTTTTGATAAATCTCCCCATAATTTTCACCACCGGTCCATCTACAGAAATGCATGTTCTGAACGAGTATATTTTTATATGAAATGAGGTAAAACCATCAATGCCATTTTCTTAGGAAAGCTACAAGGGGATGTAGCAGAAAAAAGAATCGACAATCCTGATCATAGAACAGTGGAAACTGTCAATGTCCATGACTTTTTATTTTAACATGTCCTCCATGGACCACAACTGATTCAAAAACGCATTCTCACTAGGATGGCACCAGTCAAGCATTCACTGGAGATGTCATAGCTGATGTCATCAGTGCAGTGATTAATCAGATAACACCTCTGCATGCCTTCATCAGTGATCAGTGATGTCATGATGGCAGGTAATCATGGTGATGTCATCGGTGCAGTCATTAATGAAATATTATCTGTACATGCTTTCATCAGTGATGTCATGATGGCAGGTAATCATGGTGATGTCATCAGTGCAGTCATTAATGAAATATTATCTGTACATGCTTTCATCAGTGATGTCATGATGGCAGGTAATCATGGTGATGTCATCGGTGCAGTCATTAATGAAATATTATCTGTACATGCCTTCATCAGTGACCTCATGATGGAAGGTAATCATGGTGATGTCATCAGTGAAGTGAATAACCAGATAACACTTCTGCATGCCTTCATCAGTGATGTCATGATGAAAGGTAATCATGGTGATGTCATCAGTGAAGTGAATAACCAGATAACACTTCTGCATGCCTTCATCAGTGATCTCATGATGGAAGGTAATCATGGTGATGTCATCGGTGCAGTCATTAATGAAATATTATCTGTACATGCCTTCATCAGTGATGTCATGATGGCAGGTAATCATGGTGATGTCATCAATGTTCCTCACTGATCTCATCAGTTCAGTCAATAATGAAATATCATCATCATGACTTCATCGGTGATGTCATGGGCACAGGTATTCATGTTGATGTCATAAGTGCAGAGATTCATTACAGTGCAGGTATTAATGATGTCATTAGTATAGCGGGTCAGATCAGTGATGTCATTAGTATAACTATTCATCATTGATGGTGATACATAAAAAAGAAAAAAAGAGGTACATAAGATACATGATTGTAAAACCAATCATGTATCTTATGTACCTCTTTTTTTCTTTTTTATGTATCACAGTCTGATGAAGGCCTATTTGTGGCCGAAACGTCGCGTATATGATATGCCGCATTTCAAATAAAATAATCTTTCTTTTGCACAGCATAAACTGGAGTTTCTATTCTTCCTGGTATAATGGGGTGGGAACCCGACTTCCAGTAGCGAAAAAAATAGCAGTGCCACGAAGTTCTATCTTCAACATATTCATCATTGATGACATGAGTGCAGGCCATCTTCAGGGATGTCAATGATCAGTGATTCATCAGTGCAAATATTCACCACAAAAGTCATCAGTACAATCAACAAACCTGACTTTACATGAATGTATCTGAACGTCTGTTATATATCACATTGGGCACCTTAACTCAAATGTGACATGCAGGTACTCATGGTGCACTGGTCATATCACAGGAATGGGGTTTTCCTGACCCAGGTTTGCCCTCTAGAATGGTGTAGATGAGGTGGAGAGGTGGCTGACTATGCACGAGGCTCTCGCCACTGTAGTTCAGCTGTTTCTGCAAATCCCGTACTCAATGTAGAGGGCAGCATGCATGAATAGTCAACTTCTCTTTAGATGGTGGAGGGATCTGCATTTTCCTGACAGGGACTTGCACCTACAAGACGTTTATGACACACACTTTCGATATGCCAATGTCTCAGATGGTAGTACCCCTTAATGTTTTACCGTGGCCCTTAGGAGTCATTCAATCTAATAATGTGGCCCTCTGACCAAAAAAGGTTGTCTACCGCGGCTCTAAAGGTCTGTACGTTTATCTCTGTCTGAATATCTCAGTCCTAATCCACATGCCAGGGTCAAGCAATAGGTTAAACTAGGGATCAGCTTGCTGCTAGGGTGTGAATGTCTTGGGAATGTCTTAATGTGCCTGGAACGGATTGCCACAAGGACATACACTGCGTGGAACAGATACGGCTGAATAAATCCACCCTGCACCACTGTATCTACATAACCTGCTAAACTCAAGACTAGCTTTGAAAGAATTTTAAAGGCTATCTTCATTTGCTATGTATTGCCTCCTGCTCAGTTCCTATACAGAGTAGCTTATGAATAAGGGTGCATTCATGCGACCCTGTCCGTTTTGCGGACGAAAACCGCAGATCCATAAAACACGGACACCATCTGTGTGCACTCCACATCATGGTGCAGACTCACTGACTTAAATAGGTCCACGACACATATGTTGCAGCCAAAGAGAGGACGTGTCCTGTCTTTTGTGGAGAGGCTGCACTGACCCGGAAGCACGTGGTCGTATGAATGCACCCTAACAGTTGTGTTTTGGCCTCATGCACATGACCGTATTTTGCATCCTTGTCCGATTTTGTGGATCGCACACGGACCGATTCTTTTCTAGGGGTCTGCCAAGAAAAAAAGACTGCAAATGGACGTCATCCTCTTGCTGTCCGCATCCGTAGGTCCATTACGCAAATCATAGAAGATGTCCTATTGTTGTCTGTTTTGCAGACAGGAATACTCATTTCTAGTGATAAGAGTGAGGAAAATACAGGTGTCCGTATTTTGCAGATCCCTGGTTTGCGGACCGAAATACAGACAGAGTCATGTGCATGAGATCTAAATCCTACACTCTTCTCATTTTTCTAGTATGTTTTAATCCTAATATTATTTCTTAAAGGGGTTCTCCTGGAATGATTTAAAATGGCCGCCAGCAAACTGTCCTAAACTATTAGCAGAACTGCTTTCCTCCACTTGTAAAGCTGCCTGGGAGGGGAGGTTGCAGGGCCTCACTACACATTACTCTCGGGCACTTGTATATACTACATATTGGTCGCTTTTCCTGTCAGGCTGCTCAGCCATGGTGACATATCATAGGCAGGTAGTATTGGAAGGATTGGCACTCAAAGTAATAATTCTTCAAAGTTCTCTTTTATTCGCCATTGAATGAGGTAAAACACTACACGTGTTTCGGCTGTATGAGCCTTTCTCAAGTGTGCACAGTGTTTTACCTCATTCAATGGCGAATAAAAGAGAACTTTGAAGAATTATTACTTTGAGTGCCGATCCTTCCAATACTACTATTTGTGAGTACACCGACTCGGGATACGGGCACCGCTCCATAGCGGAGTAGTGTGGAGTGCCGCTTGCTCTTTCTTCTATATCATAGGCAGGATCACATCATTACCATCTGTTGTAGAACAGTGTAGTGTAGAATAAGGCCCCGCCCTCTCACCCCCCTATGCAGCTCTGCAAGTGGAAGCAACCAGTCCTCCTCACATTCTAAGCCAGGTGGCTGGCGGCCATTTTTAATCATTCCCGGAGAACCCTTTTAAGAATACTACTAATGCCACAGACAAAGAGGCCAGAAGAACCTCCGTGTGCGGCGCAGAGAGGCAGTCCACTGTAGAGCAGAGACATGAACACTTCAGCACAGCTCATCTTGTGGAGAGTTTCCCTACAAGTGGTGCGCAGGAACCAGTGTATATCGTGGGGTGAAACAGCCCAGCCCTTGAAGTTGCTTATATAATACAAATAGTTGGTTAGGTGTTGTTTTCTGCTTAAAAATCCATCCTCCGTACCTGAAACCCTTTTTCCTAATCCCATTTGCCTCAGGGCCCCTTCTGCTCCTTACTTATTCCGTCTTACCGCCTGTCATGAAGGTAAGACTGAGGTCTGGATTTTCCTCCTCTGCTCTGGTCACACTTGGCCGCTTCCTGAAAGAATGGCCTGTAAGCCGGGCACAGTGACACAAAAACCCAAGAGAGCCTTAAAGTGAGCCGCAATGTCTGTAAACTTCTTCTCTAGATTTGCCGTTGGCAGACGCCCATGGAAATACTGAGACAGGTGCCACTAAGTGTTTGAAAGGGCGTGTAGCTTCATCTGACCCCATAAGCCATACATCAGTTATCATACTATCATTATCTGCTGAAAAATATGGCCATCCAGAAGTTTAGACTTCAGAGGGTTTTTTTTTCACCTTTCAAACTTGCAGACTTTTTTTTACCTCATTGTGCCAATATTGTATGTGAGTGAGCAACAGAAGTCATACTCACAATCTGCGGTACAAAACCTTTTGTTTCTTTACTTTATTCCAATATAAAATGGTGCCTCACGAGGGACGCTGAGACAGACATCGTTCACACCTCCTCTCCTCCACGTGACGCACGGGAGAACACGCCCCCCTTACTCATGTGTACAATGAGGTAAAAAGAACACACAAGTCTGCAAGTTTGAAAGACTGTTAGTGCTGGGTTAGGCCTCTTTCACACAAACTTTTTTTTGTGAGTGTACAGGACGTTTTTTCGCGTTCCGTATATGGTCTGTATACGAAACCATTCATTTCAATGGGTCCGCAAAAAAAGAAAGGTTGGTATCCCCGTATGCATTCAGTTTCCGTATTTCCGTTCCGTTAAAACATAGAACTTGTCCTATTCTTGTCTGCATCACGGACAAGGATAGTACTGTTCTATTAGGTTCCAGATGTTCCGTTCCACAAAAAACGGAATGCACACAGATGTCATCAGTTTTTTATGCAGATCCATTTTTTGAGGACCGCAAAAAAATACGGTCGTGTGCATGAGGCCTTAAGCAGAGCTCCCGGTGTGGACTTGTATTTGCTACGGGTGACTGAAGTGCTTCATATTATACAGGATTTTTTTCGCTGCCATTATCCATGGACTATAACTGGTAATGCAGCTGACTTGGATTGGGTTGTGCTGCAATATCAGACTCTGCCCAGAAGTGGTGCTGAAAAAATAACATACGCTTTTTTTGTTGTACTCTCAGACAATTTGGGAAACGTGGCACTGGTTTTATGCTCGTAGGGTAACCTGATCGGGTCCTGCCGGAGCTGTTCAGAGATTTTAAGAAAATGAATGAACCCCCAAAAAAGTGACCCTGCTAGGAGGGTCTAGGAGGGCATGCAACTGATCAGATTCCCTTTAAGGTTTTTGTCCATTACCGTAAATGCTAAATAAAGCTACATAACTCTGCTGCTTACACCTATTAAATGCTCACTGGGACAAATAAAATAATAAATGCAGGTAAAAATGTCAGATTTCTGCAAAAGTTAGCAAACAGTTATGTCTTAGGCAGATGTGCAAATGATTGGTGGTCTGGGATCAGGAGTGGTCTGATTAGACACCGAGTCTTGATACAAGAGGAGGAGTAAAAGTGTTTCCTCCACTGTCCTAGAAAAAGGCTCTCAGAAGCTACTTCTGGGTAGTGCACCTCTTGGTGAGAGGTCGTTGACTGCTAGACATGCCTCTAACGACACACTCAAAGACTTATTTTGCCCAGTTAATAGACTCTGAGAGGGGGAAGCATTATTAGACTGAGAGAAGCGGGGTGGTTATTTCAACTAATTGCCCGCCATTTAGGCCGTCCTGACATGGCTGTTAGGAGGTGTTGGGAACAGTGGTTACGGGGGGGAACAGACAGACCACCAGTAGTGAGGATTGTTTGATCCGCCAACAAGCACAAGCAGCTCCCACGGTTTCATCATCCACCATCCAGACACACGTGGCACCTTCCTGCCATTTCCAGCCACTGTCATGAATGAGAAACCTGGACTGCTATGGACTGGAACCGTATCATCTCTATCAAATAATCCAGGTCCTGTTTGGGATCCGTTGACAGTTGGGTTTCAGTATGGAGGCCTGGTGGTGAGCACTTCAGTCCTGCCACTGCTGTGGAGTGGCACACTGCCCCAACTACTGGTGTGATGATCTGGGAGCCATCACATACGACAGACGATCACCAATAGTAGTGATACGAGGGACACTCAACGATATGTGTAGGACATCCTGCAGCCACGTGTGTTGTCTCTCATGGCGGGGCTTTCAAATGGTATACTGGATGCTGCTCGCCCACACACAGCGATGTTTCCCAGGAATGTCGCCACCAGATTACTACACTTCTATTATAACAACTGCGTTACTTTTAGTCAATGAGTGTAATTCGGATTACAGACTTTTGCAGAATCTACATTTATTGCAGGTTTTGTAGTTCTGATTTAGGGTAACTGCACACAATGTGAACTACATGTGTTTTTTGTGCACATATTTTTGCGCGGAAAACTGCAGCATAATACAAGTACAAGCAAAGTGAATAAGATTTGACAAATCTCATGTACACTTAAAGGGGTATTCCAATCTTAGACAATGGGGGCATACTGTATATCGAGAACGGAGCAGGGAGAGCTGTGGCTGGAGGACCCCAGATTTCCCGGGGTCCGTCCACCACCAAGCGCTGCTCCCTGCCTCTCCCATAGAAGTGATTGGGAGCGCACCGCGCATGCACGACCCATGCTCCCATTCATTTCTATGCGGCCGACAGAAATAGCTGAGCCATCGCTCGGCTATATTCGTGGGCCCATAGAAAATGAATGGAGGGTGGCTGTGCATGCGCAGTGCTCCCTCCTTCACTTTCCGGGGCTCTGTTCTCGATATAGGTGCGGGTCCCAGCGGTGGGACCTGCACCTATCAGACAATGGGGGCATATCCTAGCAATATGCCCCCATTGTCTGAGATAGGACAACCCCTTTAAGTATTTTTTCTGTGCGGAAATTGACCTGCCATGCAAATTTTAAAATCT
The DNA here is from genome assembly GCA_033119425.1 of Bufotes viridis. NCBI lineage: Eukaryota > Metazoa > Chordata > Amphibia > Anura > Bufonidae > Bufotes > Bufotes viridis. Next base: position 533,109,623 of record CM065590.1, on the reverse strand, counting down.
GCAGGATGCCCATTGTTTGTGCACCTTTTGGACAGCGGTTTTTCCGATAGACTTTAGTGGGGTTGTTAACATAACGCACAAAAAACACACCAAAACTGCAATAAATAGTTTGGATGTATGTGTGTTTTTTGTGCAGATTTCTTGAGGATTTTCTGCATACAAATCTGCACCGTGCGCAGGTACCCTTAGCGTTGTGACATGTAACTATGGAATATATTCGTCACTTCTCACCTACTCTAAAAGTAGTGCTTACAATCCCAATGGAATACAATTCCATTCAGATAAAAAGAGAGAAAAAAAAACCTAAGCCACAATATCTGATAAACCCAGGAAATCTTGACTCTAGGTAATGATTTCCACAAAGATCTGACAGAGAATGACAAATCACAACCATCATCTTCCTTCTACACATAAATGGTCAAAATGAACGGCTCCAACTGATATCATTATTTAATCCGCGCACAATTTTTTCCCCCGACCTGATTGCCATAATCAATAGTGTGGAGAGTGGTGGGAGGAAAAAAATCACACAGGGAATAGAAAAAGATTAATTCTGCTACGGCACGAACAATCCTCTGGTCCCTATCATGGGTAGACCGCTATAAATGTATCATAGGCTATAATCTGATGGCCGGGAGTGGAACCTACACAGAGAAAAGCTTTAATAATATCAGTGCCTTTTCCGAATTCTGGACAAGGGGTAGGTTCACATGTGGCAGATCTGTTGCAAAAATTTCTGAATCCGTCCCATGCACCTCAAGAGGGCTTGTAAAATTCTACGTACGTGCTGCAGAAACAACCCCATTCACATTTTATAGAGCGGAGTTTTACAGTCTCCTTCATCAGTGTATGTATATATCTATATCTATATAGATTGATGATGATGCAACACCAGGTGGGCATGAGGAAAAATGTACCCCCAGGGAATGCTGAGGTGGATGTGATGAGAATAAAATTGCATTGCGGCAGGCACCGTCACTTTCCATCTATCAATTTCCTCACATTGGGAAGCCGTGTGGAGCTGCGGGCCTGCGCTCTATATATAGAGATGTTCACTGGTACATTCTGTCCTCGTCCCATTTGGTAGGAGACAGGCGAGCGTTGCTTTTTTGCACAAGGAGATGCCACCCTGTAAACAGCGGCCTGACTGAGCTAATGGGCTTTTTTACGCTTGATAGATACAAGACATAAGAATCTGGTCTTAGCGGTAATGCCATGTACTGTACTAAAAACAGTTACTCCTTTAGGTCTCCCAAATATCTACACATTTATTCTGGTAGACCAGTAGTACGTTCACACTTTACCTGGCCAAAATAGCCTTCAAATGCATTGCTGCTCCTACCTCCATATCTCTAGAAAGTCAACATTACAACCAATATCCTCATGCCGTTACCTAGAAACCATCACCAACAACTGCTGTTGACTGATCTTTTCTGGCTCCTTTCAGTATTCAGTGGATATAAAGCCGTATTGTTATGGATGATATGAGCATCTGATTAATTCATCGAGCCCTACATACAACTTTACACTCCTTATCATTTAAATATGTATATCTAGGGACGGTCAGCAAAGCCTGGTATGGTCAACGTACTGAACAGAGACATAAGAATAACCTGCTTGTTGATGGTTTCCAGAAAACTGAAGATTTTTTTTTTACATGTGCTACAGAGTGAAAAATGAAGTGAAGGAAAAGGGCAATTAAGATATATTACAAACTGTTATAGTTTACATTTCCTGTCTGTATAAACCAGTATTACACCGGCGTGGAGCTACCCTTCATGCGGATACCTAGCTATCTGGCAATTAACTAACATATTGTAACTTTCCAGAATAGTTACCCCTTGGCATTAGAGCTAAATACATGTACCCACCTTCCAGCACGTCTCCCCAGATTCCTCTCGAGCCCCCCCTCCCCAGAGGAGCCTGTAGCCCATTAGCAGCTTCTAGATTATCACTAACTGGCCTACAGCATCTGGAGATTTCTCTTCTCTTCCCAGGAAGCAAAGCATTTCAAAGTCTGTCTTGATAATTATGATCCTACTTAGCTCACAGTAATGGGTTGTCTACAGTTCTGCAATCACCCCTATTTAACTAAGGGCGCATCTGTTTTTGTGCTTTAGGCTTTGCAAGCACTTAGGTCAAGTGACCACTGGAAATGTCGATGGTAAAAAAAAAAAAGGTGCAAAGTATCACCTGCACTTGTAGTCATGCCAGAAACTGCCCTAACATTGACAACGGTATATGTTTTAGCCTTTTTTTTCCATACCATATTGTACAATATCACAGTCAAACTAGCCAAGTATTGGGGGGGGGGGTACTATTTTTCCTTGTAGAGAGTGTCTACCAGATGTAAGGAGTCTTATAGGCCACATGCAATGAGCCTGTGGGAAAAAGGAATGCACAATAGCTATCTTTCCCAAAAAAAAAAAAAAAAATTATAAAGAAAAGAAAAGAAAGCTGAGCTTCGGATATCACCAGACGTAAAGTAGCCAGCCAAATATCCCAAATGCCTCATTCCAAACACCAGTCTTGCTTGGTCATCTGGAAGTGGCTGTCCCTAAAACGTGATCTTGCTGTCCTGCCTATGTAGCCAGCATCTCTCACCTGTTTCCTCCTCACACGGTTGCATGAGAGAGTCTCGCTTCCTTCTTCTTTTCAAACTCAGGAAAGAGGGTATCTGCTCTCACACGGCAGATAGTAACCATTTCCTGACCAAAGAAACCTCCAGATCTGGCAGAGCTTCCGGAGTGGTGGCAGCTGTCCAGCAACTCTTTCTGCTCCGAAGACTAAGCGGCGGTCACAAACTCCATGGTCATATCATGAAACTCCACGTTGCAATGCACTTTCTGCCTTCCTTATAGTAGTATTTTTGGCAAGAAAATCCTGGTTTTAAAGTGTTAAAAATGAACCGCAGTTGATCCTCGCAGGGAACAATAAAGCGGTCTAAAATGGGGGTTAAGCTCTTGCTACTTCGATCCACGAGGCGTTAGCGGGGATTTATGTCCGATCCTTGGTGTGCAATAACCTTTTCACCTCATCTGTACCTGGCATTCACGGCGTCCTCCGCTGCAGAATGTCAATAATGTAGAGGTTCAGTCAGTTCTATTTTAGAGAGGTGACAGGCTTCACTCCAGAAAGAGGGTCATGGGGCGCTCTGTGGGGGAATGTCACTTTCTATGAAACAAGTCAGAAGTGTTCCAGGAAGAGCACAGAAATAAAAGATAGAAGCCAGTACTTTGTGTCACAAATGGCCACACAGCAGGGGTCGCCACCAATGGGCACGAGAATTTCAGTTGCTTGGTTACTAGAAAGCCTAAAATAATGCCCTAGCTTCTTGATGAATCTGAATTCTTTAGCAACAAATACTCAAAAAAAAAAAAAAACATGGCCAAGGATCCTGAATATTCATGTGCTAAACCACTTTAAGGGGTTGTGCCACTAATATAAATGTATCCCTCCAAACAGATATCGTTGTTATAGTGCTTTCCCCAAATACCACTATTCATCAAAAATGCATCTTCCTAAAATCTGCCTACCACTGCGCCCTGTGGCAAATCAGTTTTGATATTCAGTTGCTGTTGGTGACGTCGTGCATTGGAGCCTTGTAACGTAGGACGAGTCATCGGTAAGAACAAGGGGCGTGGCTAGTGTCACATGATCTGCTGATCTCACGGTCCTACGGCATTAGGGACAGCAGACACATGGCAAACAAGGAGGTAAGATTTAAGCATGGGGGATAAGAGAAAACTGAAAATGAGGTAAATGTGAAAAACATAAAACTATACAAGGAGAAATGTTAGCTAGAGTAATTAATGAAAATACACTTTAGAGTGAAAAGTAGTTTATGGCACAACCCCTTTCCAAACACTTTTACCGAACCTGATCCTAGGCCTTAGCAAATACATGGTCTCTTTATTCGATATTGTGTTCTCCAGTGAGTTGAGATGGCCATCAACTTACATAAAGACTATGGGGGTCATTTATTAAGCTGAAATACACCTATATTAGGCGTATTTTAGGCGCAGATAGAGGCACAACAGTTATTTGCATCACTATGTGCATCTTCGCTCTGCTCGCGCCAGGTCTAAAATTGTGAGCTCAGGGGGGGAAGGGATGGGGTTGGGCCCGCAGGTCCGTTTCATTCACCATTTTCTACACCTGTTTCAGGCATAGAAAAAGGTCTAAATGTAAGACAGCTCGGGCGCGGTCTTACATTTAGAACTGGCGCTGGATTCGCCAAAGTTATGGAGAGGCCGGCGCCTCTTCATTACTTCGGAGGATACTCCGCCAGATTAGGGCTTTATTAAGACTGGCATCTAAAACATAAGTCTTAATAAATAGGCCCCTATGTACATAGAGATTAGACGAAATATAAGCTGCCCGCTCTCTTGACATCCGTAGCAGAACAGTATAGAACCCGTTGAGGATGGTCACGTATATAATGTTGTCACTACGGATCTCTCCGTCTACTTTAGCAACATCAGTAACATAATCAATCGTAAAATTACTTTTCCATTTGCTTCTTATTTACTTCCTACAAAAGATCAGATCCCATTTCTTGCAGAAGGCAATCCAAATAAGTAAATAATATCCACCAAATTCAAGTTATGATCCATAAGTGATCAATCCAGGACGTAAGATGAATCCTAAATTGTATAATAAAGGCGACATGGAGGCATAGCACGAGGAGAGCAAGAGCGAGACCAGGTTTTGACGTTACAGTGGTTCCTCCTCCTAATGTTATCCATTTGTTTGGATTGCCTTCCACATAAAATGAGATCTAATCTAAAGTTTTCCACCTCTTTTTCTTGTAACCTTGCATTATGCCATGCCTCTGTAGTTCCTCCTAAACATTTAGGAATAACTTGGTAACTGGATGTTACCATTTCCCTTGTCAAAGTCAGCATTGATTGGATAGCGTCAGACTGCGTATGGGACACACCTCCAAGTGGTAACGCCCTGATACAGCGGGGGTTGCAGGACACTAAGTTTTAAGAAAAGATGTTCCAGAACTGTTATTTTATGGGAAATACACATATTTGCTAAGATAAGCATTTCTGGAGAGGGGACGGGTCCTCTTTAAGAATATGTGGTAGTTTTTCTGTGTGCACTGAAAATTTACTGATCTTGGTTGTCCCCTAAACACATTTTATAGATGTCAACTAAATGCCTGTTCGGCCAAGAGCTATCCTTCCCAATATACACATGGCCAAGCATGCAAGTGCTCTCAATGGGGAAGGAGAGTTAGGCCTCTTTCATACGACCGCGTGTCCCCCGTGGCCGTATTGCGGCATGCATACGCCGGGTCCGCAATACACGGGGAACCGGCCGTTTGCATTCCACATCACGGATGCGGACCTATTCACTTGAATGGGTCCGCAAACCTGGAGATGCGGTGCGGAACAGAACCACTACGGAGTGCTTCTGTGAGGTTCCGTTCCGACAACACTGGCAGAGGCTTATCTCTTTTGAGAGCAAAAGGATTCAAATTCAGCATGCCAGATCCCGCTTTCCGTTGACATCAGCATGCTTCCACACACATAACATAGTCGCACCGAAATCAGCAGGTTCGGCTGACTTTATTCCTATGTGCATGGGTACCTCAAGTCCTGGAAACATTATCTTATAGTGACCATTAAATTCTTCATCCATGGTCAATGTGCATTAGGTGAGGGCAGGATGAGCACAGGCACAGGTAAGGTGGCTGATCTAACATGCCGTGGACTTTGTAAGGGTTGCTCTAAGGTCTATGCAGATGGTCAGCCTTGACCACTTCTGCACTGTCCACCTCTCAAGATGACCTGAAGGTAGGTCAATGTCAATGTTTTGGTTCTTGCCTGTAATAGAATACCTGTCTCTTAATGCCATAGCCCAAGTGGCAGCTACTTTCACTCCTCCACGCTGCCATAATCAGGCAGAGGCAGCAGGTGGCCAAGCGGCTGCCCATGCCGCTTACTAAAAAAAAACTCCCCCTCACAGAGCGCCCAGCTTTTCCGCACATAGATGCCTCCTGCTGCTTCTGCACGACTTGTTTGCAGGGATGGCGGGGGTGTAAAAGGCTGCAACACGAGGATGCAATAAAAAAAAAAATACATATGAAAACATATTGAGAGATTGGAAGCCTTCTATATCTGATAACATTAGTGAGAAGAATATGATCCTTCCTTTTCTTCTACAATTAATGAGTTATCATTCCCTTCTCATGGAATCTGAGACCCTATAGATCCATCACTATCCAAAGCTACCCTCAGGATAAGCATTATGATCAGATTTTCCATGCTATCCCCCATTCAAATGAATTCAACATTCAATCTATGGCCCTTGTCCGAAAAGGAAAAAAAAAATACAAGATATCAATAAACAGCAAGATAAAATAAAAAACCCCATGACCCTGTATAGCACCATGTGCTCTGCTTGTGGCCTGCCAAAAGATTGACAGTCTGATAATGGGTAAATAAATCCCTTCATTATCGTCTGCTCCTGAGATCCCTGAGTCATTAATCAGCATTATTCTATACACTTCCTCAACGGCCAAGGAAAATTAAGGCTTTCTGCACTTAGGCATGGAAGCTCGGATACTACAGTTTTACCATTGAGTCAGGTTATCAGATGCCAAGTAAGATGTCATCAGATGATAAGGGGGAGATACAGAGCCCTGCCAGTCCATGGAATTGTGGGTATACAGATAACATTTTAACTTAAAATGTTTTAATGGTGGTTTATCCATACCTACAGTCTATGGGGGCCTCCAAAAACCTAGCCTCAGGGGTACATGCCAGGTCTCTAGGGGGTAAATGCACTGTCCTTAGGCTAGTCGGCTTAACGTGTATCCCAGTGTGGTCATAACCTCAGGCCCAAACCTTGCCAACTTATTTGGGTAGGGGTACGTGACATAGAAACATTGAGAAACACTGACTTGGAATGCTACATGTAATTAGGGTCTTATCTTCTCTGTCTAGCCAGTAAACTCGATCCATACTATTTCTGACCACGCACATGGGAGTCCACTAAAATTCTGGGTCTTTGAGATACCTTTTCACTATATTCAAGAGATGGAAAAAGTAATTTGACTCAGCCTCAGACGTTTCTTATGAACATGAGTGGCCCCGCCAAGATGTCACCTTGCGCTTCCTTTAATTGGTTTAGATATTCCCCCGTCTCCTTTATGTTTCAAGAGGCAGCAAAGTGGCAGCTCAGACACTTAAAGCTCCAGTCCGAGGGGATCATATTAATGCAGGGTGGGGACAGAAATGAAGGCTAGCAAAAGGTTAAAGAGAAGGGGCAGATGTGACTGGAGCTCGAGTAAAGGCCATCTGTTCCGTCTGGCAATGAGGAGGGAGATCAGATGACACGCTGGCATTAGCCCAGACCAAAAGGCTAGCCAGACGGTATCCGTGTTACTCTGATACCCAGTGATAGTCATCAGTAGACATGCCGGTACTGCTGCAACTACGACACTCATCTGAGCTATGCTGGGCTAAACTCATGGTTAGACCTACAGAAATATAGTCCATAGGGTAACAGGCCAAACTTCTAATTTGCCTTCAAGATTAAACATCCAAATTCTATTCAGCTTTCTAAATCTAGTGGGATACACCATACAGTGTATGGTGGAGGCCAGGTCCCTCATACTCCTGAGAAGAGAGGTGACCTACACAACAACCCGCATAATGGAAGAAGAGCCCGGAGAGCCTGTAACACTGCCGGGGACATCTGTCATGTGTCACGCTGGCTCCCAAGTTGTCCATTATGCACTAGGTGCTCTCTGGTATCTGGCGACCTCATTACTCTTATGGTTATGACATCAGAACTTTCTCCAAGGAGATCTCTATGGTTGTCATGGAGACATAAGAAGCAGGCGTCCCAACGGTGGCTGCAGGAGCTATGCCGGCATAAAGCACCCGAAATTTAATAGACAAAGGAACATAGGCTTTCCACTTGCGTATTGTGCGGAGTTCTCTCAGTATAACTCCAGTTACTGGGGCAACGAGCAAAGAATTTCCTCACAATACTGGAAGTTAGCGCTCTTCCAAAAAGTGTGGTTTATAAAGTAAACCTGAGGTCTGAGGTGAACACGTTCCAGTATATTCCAGTATATTGTGCTGGAGGTTACAGTGATGAGTGAGTACAGGGACCTGGAGCAGCAGGGAAGGAACTTTAATACCTGGGTTGTTAGCATATCATCATTTCATTTACAGCATCTACCCAACCCAAGTACAAGTTACTTCCCAATCATCTCGATGTGTGGTCTTGCCTTACGCTTTGCCTGCTGCCAAGCTTCAGCCCCCAAGGCAACTACTACATTGCTTCACAAGTAGTTAAAACTTCCAAATGTAATATATAGTCGATCTGACTTTGATGTTTAATGTGAACGTGTAGCTCTTAAAGCGCACCTGCCATCCAACCTGTGTCATTATGAAAGCAATTCATCAGCTCAGGGGGTGTTAATTGATGGGGCGATGACAGGAATATTTTTTTAGTTTTTTGCAGGGCAAATGACGAAATATTACATAGACAAAGGTAGTTTGTAAACTATGTGCATGCCCATTAATGACACCCTATGACTAACCAGCTTATTGTTAAAGGGGATTTCCAAGACTTTAGAACTGATGACCTATCCTGAAGCAAAAAAAAGTATCTGATCGGTGGGTGTCCGACACCCGGGACCCCCGCTGATCAGCTGTTTGAGAAGGCATGGGTGCTCGCAGTAGCGCCACAGCCTTCTCCAGTTTTTCTTAGGCCAATGACATCCCATTCATCGTTCACATGGCCTAGGAGTTGCTCAGCCCCATAGAAGTGAATGGGTCTGAGCTAGGATACCAAGCACTGCCACTATACAGGGGGGTGGAGCTCATAGGAGCGCCGGTGCCTTCTCAAACAGCTGATCTGCAGGGGTCCTGGGTGTCGGACTCCCACCGAGTAGATATTCGCCATCAGTTCTAAAGTCTTGGAAAACCCTTTTAAGGTGTTCATACACATTAGATGAGCCTACCAATTTCAGCAGGGCAGGTCAATCATATAATATGTACTAGGGTCCCCCCTAATGACAGATATTGGGTGAAAGCTGAGCAAGGAGTCATCTTCATAATGACTTCATAGTGACCGCACCTTTAGGCCCAGGCGAACTTTGAGGTTACAAGGTTAAAATAGTTTATCTTAAAGGGGTTTTCCAAGAGTTTAATACTGATAACCTATCCTCAGAATAGGTCATCGACATCAGATCGGCCGGGGTCCAACACCTGGCAACCAGCTGTGGCGCTCCAGAGAGCACTACGGTCTACTCATAGCATACCAAGAACAGCACCGTAGATTGTATAGTGGCTGTGCTTGGTATTGCAGCCCAGGCACATTGACCTGAATAAGACTGAGCTGCGCCCTAGGCTTCCACTGGGCTAGGAAGAGGCCGAAGAGCTCACCAGAGCATCCTGACATCTTCAAACAGCTGATCAGTGAGGGTGCCAGACGTTGGATCCCCCACAATAAAATACTGATGACCTATCAATATTAAACTCTCAGAAAAGCACTTTAAAGGGGGCCTTTCCATGATAGATATATCACATTGCTAAGATATAGATAGCATTGCTTACTACTTCCATGGAGCTCTGACTGATCAGCAAGCTATGGAATAACCTAGAAAGAAGGAGCAGGAGATCTTTCACTGCACAGAAAAGCTTCAGGCCACCCACTATGCAATGTGCTACAAGCATAGTGGCAGGAACCCTATAGAAAAGATGGCGGAGAAGGAGAAGCTACACCATCTATACAGGCAATTTCAGCTCTTTACACAAGGACGCCTAGACTTCTCTGCCTCCCACTTTGCAGGGGCAGGGCAGTTTGAGATAACCAGCGCCTATACTAATAGCAAGATTTAATAAAAGAAGATTTGGCTGCGATGCAATTAAATTACATTGGAGTCTCTCGAGGTGAAATCTCATGCAAATTTGAAATCATAACATTGAACTCAATTAAATTCTTTTCTATTTAGTTTCAAGTGACTTTGATGTGATTTAATTACAAGGTTTTCACAACTGGGCCAAGTCACCGTTTAGCAAATCTAACTGGAAACTGAGCGCGGACTGATGTCTCAACCTGGTTAAAACTGGTTAAAAATGTCTGTCTAATATTTTAATCAGAATGAATTAACGGGAACAGAGATATAAATGGAGATTAATTAAAGTGTTACGGGGTTTCTCCGAGATTGGGATATTGACAGCCTATCAGCACAATAAGCCATTGATATCAGATCGGCATGAGTCTGTGCAGTGGTTAAATAGCGCAATATAGATTTATTTCAGTGTTTGATTTCAGATTGAAAGTTTTTTTTTTTTTTTTTTTTACAATGCAAGGTTTTATCACACAAGCCGTCATGTCACACAGTCATACATCCGATGACTCTCAGGTGTGTGTCAGTGTCCATTGAGATCTCACTGTGTTAAGTGTGAATCATCCGACTGGCGCCAGGCAGGACTGCTCCACTATCATTATTCAATAAATCTCAAGGGTCATTGCTACCACACTGAAGGCAACCAGACAGTCGGGGGTGACGTCATCAGATACGTAGACAGACGAGAGCAGGCCTATCTCAATGATATGCGGTAAAACCATTAAATCCTTCAGTAAATGGAAAGCAAGTCACTTAAGAGACAAAAGACTTGTGACGCTATAGTTGTCCCTTTGATCACATAAACTGTTATATTCCCGATGTCGTTTTGGGGTCTAATGTTTAGATTAAGTGCGAAGGAAGAATAAGAAGGTGTCAAACTACAACACTTCAGTCTATACACCATGGATGGTCATAGGCACTGGGCAAGATAAAAGTTGAGGCTTCAGAAAAGCTGTAACCCAGAGACATTTTCTTCTAATAGTAGAAATGTCCAAGTTTTTAATACTGATGACTTATCCTAAGGGTAGGTCATCAGTATCTAACTGGTGAGGGTCCGACTCCAGGAACACCTGCTGATCAGCTCTTTGGGGAGACCCCGATGCTCTGTGAGCGCAGAGGCCGCTTTCTAGGCCAGTGACATCACGTTCGTTGGTCACATGGCCTAGACACAAATCAGTCCCATTAAAGTGAATGGGCCTGAGATGCAATACCAAGTATAGCCACTATTCAATGGACAGCGCTGTGCTTGGTAAGCTGTGAGGAGGTTGTGGCACTGCAGCGCTACAGCCTCTTTACACAGCTGATTGGAGGTGTACAGGCGTCGGACCTCCACTGATCACATATTGATGACCTATCCTGAGAACAGTTCATCCATATTAGACACTCGGACAATCCCAACCTAACATATGCTTTTAATTTGTAGTGATATTGGCTACTGGCGCACACACTGAAAGCAAGCAGCTGTACTTAACCCATATATAGCCCACAAGTTCACTATAAAGGTACAGCCATACAATGCAGGCATTGTTAATGGTTACGTAGTAACCTGCAAGACTGTGCGACCATTAAAGGGGTTGGCCCATCTCATACATTGGTGGCATATAGACCGGAATAAATGAATGGGAAGAGTACCGCACAAGTGCAGCCACCGCTTCATTCACTTCTATGAGGCTGATGGAAATAGCCAAGCCAAACATGTTCAGCAGCCCCATAGAAATGAATGGGGTGCAGCTGCGCATGCCCGCTCCGCTCTCCTTCATTTTGCGGCCTCTATTCTAGAGATAGCTGTGGGTCCCAGAGGTAGTACCTGCACCTATCAGACATTGGTGGCATATCTTAGCAGTATGCCACCAAGGTATGAGATGGGCCAACCCCTTTAAAAGAATTTTCTGAGATTTTTATATCATCAGTATCTGATTGTTGGGGGTCCAACACCTAGGACCCCCACCGATCAGCTGTTTGAGAAGGCAGCAGAGCTCCCGTGAGCGCTGCTGCCTCCTCACAACTAACCAAGCACAGCGCCGTACATTGTATGGTGGCTGTGCTTGGTATTGCACTCAGCCCCATTCATTTGAATGGGACTGAGTTGCTCATAGGCCATGTGAACAATGAACATGATGTCACTGGCCTAGGAATAGCAGGGAGAAAGCCGCGGAGCTACTGCGATCACCGCTGCCTTCTCAAACAGCTGATCGGGCTTTGAAATTTAGAGCCTCTCCGGGGTTAACAAGCCAATTTTGTATATTTTCACTCTTCTTGTAAAGGTGTTATCTTGGTACTTCATTTTCTTCCAACACTTTAAAACACTGACTTCCTAAAACTAGTATGCAGAGAAGGACTGATATGAATAATGACAATCACTGTATATCGCTGCAGAATATATTGCCGCGACATGAGCGACTGCAAATGAACTTTATCTCAGACATAGAGAAAAGCAATTCATCAAACTCTCACTGAATCATGGCAAACCCTGCAACCAGAGCAAGAATGATAGCAAATAACTTCATCGACTGTAGAGAAGCCATAATATGGGAATGGGAGAACGGCTTGAGTCTCTAGAGCCGACATTCTCCCACCCTCAGATGTTACAAGATTAGCAGAGCAGGGCTGCCCTGTCTCATGCTGGGACGGGATCAGTGAATGCAGCAGGTGCTGTCCGAAAGGCACAAACTGATCCTGTTTCCGTGAAAACGTTGCCAGCATGAGGGAGGAATCAGCCAAAATGAGCCCACACATGACGGCTGTTCAAAGCCTCTACCCCAGGGGCACTGGGAGCTTGTTAAATGCCGCGTCTCGTTAGGACATGTACCTTCTTTTCATGATACTAATGTGCAGATCCTCTTCCAGCTTTACAGAATGGATTTCTCCATTGCCTTTGGGACTCTCATCCCCTGGGGAGAACAGAGAGCAGGGTTCCTTTTTCGGTATCCGGCTAGGTGGAAGTGGGATAGTTCTTTTCTCGGCTAGTCGCCCCCGATTCTGCGCAGGAAGGAGAAAATAAAAACGCTAAAGTTTTCTGAGGACTATTGGTCAGCAGTTTTCAATATCTGAACTGTACAATCACAATGAAAGATCCGGACGTCAAAAACGACATTAAGAAGAGTGATGTAGACAAAAGCCTTGTCATTTACAGACGCTCTCTGGGACAGACAACCAGTGCACACACTTATAAAGTACGCCCTGCAGGGATTCAGTCCCAGGGACCACGGCTGTCCCGGATTTGGTTTCCGGATCTGCATCCATAGAGTAGTAATGAAGACAGATCTCGAGTACCACTGATGTGCTGGACGCACACAATAACCAAAGGAAAACATGAAATACACTACAAAGTGTGAAATTCTATAAACTTTATTTGTCCCATTACCAGAGAGCTCTGACGGTCACACTAGTTGTATGATATACTATACACATAGGATTGAGAGACCTGTAATTGAAGATAGTAGTTACCAAAGATATTTCCATAGGTTACCAATCCTCACCTCTTGTCATGGGGGCAGGTAAAGCAATCTACGGTATATTCTGTCCGTTTTTAGCAGACTGCTTTACCTGTACCCATGCCAAGATTTTTTGTGCATGTTGACATCATGCTACCATTCCTATTGTAAAAGTGACAGCTCTCGCTATTCCTGTCTACTGGAGAACCCCTGACCAGGTCCCAAGGGATCCTAGTTGGCACACGCTGGCACAGAGTGACAGAAATGCTGTCTTGTGCTTTATGAACAAATTATTTTTCTCTATCACCAAGACACTCATATACACAATGTACACATTAAGAGATCTAAGCCTACTAGAAAATGCATACAAATATCAAATGCACGTCACACATGTCCACTACGGACTCAGGACAAGCTGCAGTCCGGCATGACATTCACACAAAGCTCCTGCAGTAAGGGTGCGTTCAAACAGTTTTTAATGGAGTTGTTGTGCACTTTTTAGTGAAGGTCCAGATGGGCGTTACTATTTGGGAGGGTGTCCCTGCACAGTCTGACACTACCCATTCAGTGCTGTGCAGGGACACACAGTCAACCGGTAACACCCATCTGGACCTTCACTGCAGACTTCTGGCAATTCATTCATTACTTCTTGCAGGAATAAAAGAGGAATGGCACAACATAGAGTTATAAGAATAGAGCCTACAGAATTGTAATTACATGGAGGATGTAAGTAGTTACTAATACAGACACATCAGGAGAGGGGACAGGTCCTCTTTAAAGGCAATGTACATCTTTGGAGGCAATTTTTATTATTGCATTTAACTTATTTTTAGCTAAAAAATCATATTTTCAATTGGCCTTTATTAAAAATATTGAGCCATTCTGTCACAAAGGGGTAACAGTTTTTCTAACTGTATGACTGGTACTTTCACTTTGTGTTGGTCATCTAATTACCCTTTTCTCTAAACTAAAGGAGAGGTCATAAACACTTATTTAAGCCACATTCTTATCAGTAAGAGCAGAGATAAGGAGTCTGTCTGGTCCTCAGATGACGGAAAAGATAAAAAATCCAAAAGCTTCTGCTAGAGCATGTCAGCTCTGTACACAAAAAAGAGTCCATATTGTTAATAAAGACCAAATGAAAAACTGAAATAAGTACAATGCAATGATAAAAAAAAATGCCCCCAAAGGTGTACATAGTCTTTAAAGGGACTGCCTGTCATTATGTTAGGGGACTGTGCCTGACATCATTTTAATACTGTCCTAAAGATGGCTTCACTTCAGGTGATCAAGGAACAAGCAATAATACTTATAAGTCAGCAAAGTTGTAAAACTTATTTAAAAAAATACATTTTTTGAGAGAAGTAACTACAACTGGTCATATTAACATAGATATGTTCTTAAAACCCCTGACCTTCACTGCATAATGCAAATTGGCATGTTCAAAGCTAATGGTAGCCAAAAAATAAGGAACATCCTGCCAGACAGAAAAAAACTGTGTACACGGAGAGGACACAGGAAAGGATTCACTGTGATTGAGGGTGCGTCAGAGAGAAAAGATAGCGACTGGCTCATAAAAACTCTTTATGGCCATTAAGGTGCTGAGGGGCAGTTAGCAGCAGTCGGGGAACATCGAGGGACTGGTGATTAATAACAAGAAAGGATATGCAGGCATTTAACTGCGACACGGAGAGGAAAGGTGACTATCTGCACTATTTCCCAGCTGTCACAGCTCCCGTCTGACCTTTCACCCTGCAAAGACGTCTAAAGATATCACACTCTTCCTCAATGTCTTAAAGGGAGTCTTTCACCCCAAAAACTCATTTTTCAACACTCACATCTTTCTCTGCAAAATTGCCCCCACATTAAAAAGCTTCTTACCCTATTGCTGTACCTCCTACAGATCTTCACAAAATCACTTTAATTGAAGAAGTCAATCACAGTTGAAGGTGCCCAGGGGCAGCGTCATAACGGCCGGTGCCCAGGGCGCGCACTCATCTTCATAACTTTCCACTCCGCCTTTCACCCAGATGACCCGCCCAGTGTCTTCAGCTTGTCCTTCTCCTCCAGTGGCCAAATCCCGTGCCTGCACCGAGGATACGGATGTCTGCGGCCTGGGCACCGGCCCTTATGACGGCGCCCCTGTACACCTTCAACTGTGATTGACATCTGCAATTAAAGTGATTTTCTGAAGATCTGTAGGATCTGTATAATTTTATACCCAATGACCACCCTGAGGGGGCGCTGCATGACACAGGGGCATCATTAAGGCCTGCGTTAGGTACAACACAGTGGATAAGAGTACATGTTGGTGCTCAGCACCTAAATACTAGGATGAACTTACCCAACTTTATGGTTTTGGAGTGTTCGAAAACATCAGAACACCGGGGAGAAACCCCAAAAACATCCAAAGACCATGCAAATAATATGCATATGATACCAGCATGCAGTCAAACTCAGGACCCCAGGGCTACAATGTAACAGTATCAACTACAACACCTTTGTGCAGCCAATAAGTTGATAGGTCCTAAAAAGAGGTTTCCAGCAGTAGAAAAATATGACTGCTTTCTTCCAAAAACAGCACCACACCTGTCCATGGACAGGATCTCCAATTCCACACACAACCTGTGGACAGATGTGGCACCGCTGCATCTCCCCATCATGCGGATCAAAACATCCGGCAACAGGGGGCGGGGTTGGGGCGTGCGGCCAATAGCAGGATGCGGCAGTGACTGGCCTCCCTAATAGATAGGGGGGATGCAGCGGCAGCTGTGCAGGGATCCAGAGGGACGTGGGTGCCTGGGAGCAGGTAAGTATGCTCTAGAAGAGGAGCCCGGGCATTCTGGGGTCATTATAAGGATTGGATAACCCTTTTAAGACTACGTCCCAAGCCACGCCTGCCTGTGGCAGCCAATGACTGCAAAATTTTGCATAAAAATCATGCAGCTATTGGCCAGATGTATAGTGGGTTCCCTAATGCTAAATCTGCTGCATTTTCCAAAGCAGAAACCGCCAGAGCTTATGCTTCGGTTTTTCGACTTCAATGCCATGGACCTGACCCACCGAATGGAGCTAAACCATGAGCAGACTGTTGTTGTTTCCCGGGTGTCCGCGTGGACTCTACGCTCATAAATAATCCGCGTGGCATGGATTCCTATTGAAAACATTGGAAGGCGGTTTCAGCAAGGAGCATAATCTATGCTGAAATCTGTGGCAAAAATCTGCTGTGTGAATATAGCCTAAGGTTTACGCATTTGTATGTATTTGCGGCCTATGTTGGCATTTTCTTACATGTAGGCTGTTTAGGGACCACTTTATTCAGGTAGCATTTACCCTGCCCCCTGCATGCTAGCATACATAAGTGGCCGGAGAGAAGACGATCCTTCCATACATAAAAGATCTCATGTGTATGGGGACAGTCTTCCACTGAAGGTTGGACTTTAATAAATGGCGCTGCTGGGGACTTTTTATCTCTTACTGTAATAACATGCCTGTTCAGGGAGTCTGAGAACATACGGTTTTCGCCCAAAATATTGTTGGGCAGCTGCTATCTTATGTGTGTGGCCAATTTATCTCTTCCTCCCAGTGTCAGACTCCACAAATAACCTCTGGAACAAATGTGGAAAACGGAGGGATCCGACACCCGCCTTACGAATGCCTTCTGATTTGCGAGCTGAGTGCTCGGGTAATCAGCAGGCAGATGTCATTTTAATGTATCTCTCAATCCTCCCGCGCACACCTATCATTATCACATCTGATCAGCGCTTATTTTATTTAAGTATTTTACTTACTTATATAGCGCTGACATATTTTTACTGACGGTGAATCGATCCTCCCAATTTGCTGATTTAGCAGTCGATAGAATACAATGGCTGAATTGATTTCTTAAATGTTTGCATTAATTTGGCAAGAGCGAAACGCCAAGTGAGCGAATCATTTCGCACGGCATTAATGTATAGATGGCAGATCGGTGGCTGGTGAAGCGATTCTCCCATCTTTACACTATATCCATTCTCAGAGAAGCGTTTACATGAATACAAAGTACTGTGTAATTCCTTTCATCTGACATTTGATAGTCCAGCACAGTACAAGGAATTTCCACTTGTTTTCTGGAACGGATAATCCACAATGGCTTAAAAATTGAAAAGGAAGTACGATATGGAGATGAGGGTTGGTTCCCTACTCAAGTTTTGTGTTTTTGATAAATTACAGATTATCTAAATGCCGCAGAACCAGATTTTTTTGAACTTTTAGATTCCTCCGCCTGTCAAATAAGGCCACGTCCACATCACTGCTAGTTATTTCCATTGTTCTGCTCCGTTAGAGGAGCAGAACGATGAAAATCATGGATTGACTGAAACCAACTGAGCCAAACAGACCTCACTGACTAGGGTCCGTTTAGTTTAAATTCCGGTGTCCAATTTTTTAGTGGGAAAAAAAAATTCTGCATGCAAGACCTTTTTGTCCACTCTTTTTGGCGGAATCTGCAATGGAGACCTTGATCGGAGACCTCCAATGCTAAAGTGAACATGCCTCAAACATCATATGCATCCATGACCGACTACATGATACCTGGTGTATCAAAACTGCATCCGAAAAAAAATGTCCTCGTTCATAAAACTGATCAGAATCCACATTTCAATTTTCCAAAATAATTTACGGTCTCATGTATAGTAGTTATATCCTGTGCAACTGTCTTTTTATGATGTAGATTACATACGTACATGGCGCACGCACACACTTATTATGAAGGCCCTCAGCTTCTACCTCCCTGGGTTGCAGGAGGAGGTCAGAACAGCTGCATCCCCAGCTGTGACATCTGGAGATGGGCTGAAATGGAAAGGTTCCCCAGTCAGGGCTCGTCAGGCTTTAATTGATCCCAGCGCTGCGCGTCCCTCATCGGCAGCAAGCTGTGAAGAGCGTGCGGAAGCAAAGAAAGGAAAAATAACAAGCAAAGCACTGCTCCCATGTTAACTCCTGCTATGCTGGAGATACCTGCGGTGAGACTGATGAGAGAGCTCTCTGCGCTTCATGTCAGAGAACAGTCTAGCGGGTCATTTTTGGCTGCTTTCAAAAAGAAAATGTGGCCAAATGAGGCCCAATTTTTGCCCCTATTTGGTCCAAGTGTATGAAAAGATAAGAACAGCTTCAGATGGACCAAAAACTGTCAAAAATGCTGGAAGGTCTCTTTGTGATGTATTATTTAGTGCCAAGGGCATGAGGGTCTGGGAATATAAAGATGTCGCCCCACCATAGATGCCCAGGAGACATCTCACCACAGGTCATTAAAAAAATAATAATAATCTGTTTGGAGCCTGTAGTCACAACGGAGCCACTATTGTACTGTGATGAAAGAGCTCCGTCTTGTCTCCGCTCTGTCCTCAGCCTACCCGTGCTGCTGCTTTATATTTTAATCAGTCATTCATGAGATCCATCATGATTACGCACTAATTGCAATGTCTCATTAAGCCCCGCATCCACTCTTTTTTTCCATGTTGTAAGATTGAGGGAGTCATTATAGTGCCACGTCGTTTACTGGCATCATTTAATACTAAAATGCTGACCTGTGACAATAAATGCATGACAAGGGTACGTCTACGTGGCGACGGCGAGTCTCAAAAAAGTTGCGCGACAATAAAAATAAGTGTGACTTGTCTGCAACTTGGTGTTGCGCGACTATTTTAGAGATGCGATTTGGCTGTCGCAGGAGAGTCGCGCCTGACGTAGTTTAAAGCCTATGGAATAAAAGACACGTGTGACATAAATACCAGCAGGTCTGACTTTTTTGCAACTGTCGCAGTTGCAGCATGTCGCATTGTGACACCATGACTGTAATTTAATAAATGGGCGCAAGAGGACAACTGCATCCAAGCTGGTTCTCTAGCTCTAACCCAGGAGAGTACAACCTGCGGCCCGAGGGCCACATGCGGCCGTTGATACCCTTCTGTGCAGCCACCAACCATCTGGTAATAGACATGTATGTTTGTCTTGTGGCTGCTCACAGGTATTTTTCATGTATTTCTCCCATTAGATTGGAGTCCTGTAACTAGACATTTATAGTATATACTGTATGTACAATATTCCATAAATACAGTATTTCAATTGTTAATACCCCATTAAATTTTATTTTTGGCCCTCATCATTGCTCCAGTCAGGCAATGTGGCCCCCAACCAGGAAACGCTGTGCACCCCTGCTAGGGCTGCAGTAAACGATTATTTTAGAAATCGAGTATTCTATCGATTATTTTTTACGATTAATCGAGTAAACTAATAAGAATGTTACCATGGCAACCAGGGCTTCAGTAGCGTCCTGGTTGCCATGGTAACCGATAGGAGCCCAGTTATAACACTGCTGGGGCTCCAATCAGAACTTCCACCAATGAGGGGGGAGGGGACTCTGCTCTGTGGCCACTGCCACCAATGAGGGGGGAAGGGGACTCTGCTCTGTGGCCACTGCCACCAATGAGGGGAAGGGGACTCTGCTCTGTGGCCACTGCCACCAATGAGGGGAGGGGACTCTGCTCTGTGGCCACTGCCACCAACGATTTTAATACTGGGGGTGGGGGAGGCGCACTGCGCCACCAATGAAAATTAACCTTTAATACAGGCGGCAGGCAGCAGATCAGCGGCAGTTAACCCCTCAGGTGCAGCACCTGAGGGGTTAACTGCCGCTGATCGCAGCTCCCTGCCTCCTGTATTAAAGATTACAAGAGACCTTTCATGGTCCGGCCTTACTAACTAGCAGCTACAAGGAGCGGCGCCCAGGATGTCCCGCACTTACAGTTATCCCTGGGCGCGACTCGGCTCTCCCACTGTGTGCCAGTTACAGTGTCCTGCTCCATATGCTAATTACTAATATCGGAGCAATAGGGAGGAGACATCAGCTCTGTGGGCGTTCCTTCTCCCTGCACTGTGACGTTCTCTGCTGCGATTGGACAGCGCAGGGAGAAGAAACGCCCACAGAGAAGGTGATGTCTCCTCCCTATTGGTCCGATATTAGTAATTGGCACATAGAGCACGAAACTGTAACTGGCCCACAGTGGGGAGAACGGAGCGGCGCCCGGGGATAATTGTAAGTGTGGGGACATCCCGGGCGCCGCTAGCTGCTAGTTAGTAAGGCCAGACCATGTAAGGTCCTGTCATTGGTGGCGCAGTGCGCCCGCCTCCTCGCCCCCGTCTCTCCTCACTGGCAGCACAGCACAGGGGAGGGGAGAGCGACTCCTTCTCCCCCTGTGCGCCCCGCCTCCTCCGCTGCCAGCCGCTATGCACAGTGTCGGGTCATAGGGCGCGCTTACGTGCACTATGACCTGACGGGTGACCACTGAGCGGGGAGTAATAGCAAGTGCTGCCCTCCCGCTCCGTGGTCACATGACACAAACGAATCCTCGATGCAAAAAAATTGCATCAAGGATTTTTTTGTGTCGAATTACTCGATTAAATCGAGTAATCGTTTCAGCCCTAACCCCTGCTCTAACCAGAGGCCTAACCCTAATCCTCAAGCAAAGATTCATCAGATGAGAAAAGGGTTAGAAAATGAAATTTTTTTAATTTTTTTATTTTACTCACTTATATAGCACCAACATATTCCACAGCGCTTTTCAGACATTTTCATCTCTTGCTGTCCCCAGTGGAGCCCTATCAGTACGTCTTTGGAGTGTGGGAGGAAACCAGAGTACTGTACCTGGAGGAAACCCAGGCAAACACGGGGAGAACATACAAACTCTATGCAGATGTTGTGCTTGGTCGCCAGTGCTGCAAGGCTAACCACTGAGCCAACACGACTTTTCTTATGGTCACAGAAAACTTGGTTTTTGGGTAAGGTTACTTTTAAAGGGAGTCTGTCAACTAAATTTCAACAAACCACTAACACCGCTGTATAGATGACATGAAATTGAGTCTAAAACATATTCATGTTGCCATCCATAGTGGTAGGATACACCCCAAAAAACAAAGTTTATTTTCATCTGGCATTGTCCACTGGGCCGGAGAAGTGTCCTGGCTTTTCATCAGTAATCCCTCCTACCCGCCTTGCTTCCAATTCAGCGCCTGCGCTGTGCATTCTGGAATTTTCCTGCTGTGAGCGACAGCCTTAATGACTTATTGCGCATGCGCTGCTCTCTTTATGTATAATACACATTGACATGGCCAAGAGCGGACACTGTCCATAGCAGTGAAGTTCACTGCGCATGTGTTGGATCTAGAATATATGGTGAAGTCACAGAATTTCAATAGCTAGATTGGTGAGGTAAGGAACGCTGATCCATCAATCGAGATGAAAGGGGAAGTCTTTGGAAGGGATTACTGACTAACAGCCAAGACACTTTCCTGGCAAGACAACGCCCAGCGGACACTTGCCAACTAATGTACATATGACACAAAATGGATTTTAGATAAGCTACCATTACAAGCAACAACATAGGAACATTCATATATATAATGTCACTTATATAGTGATGTTAGTGGTCATTTTTGTGGTCAGCCTCCCTCGCCAGAGCTAAATGGTTAACCTTCCCCATCCTGCATATAGTTAGACACGCTGTACCTCAGACTCATAGAAGCTACAAACTCTACAAAGACTTGGACGGAGCACTGAAGTTTTTTTTTTTTTTTTTTTTTAAGTCTGCCATGACCGGCGTGGAGCTGTGAAAATCACAAGAGGTCTCCTGCATTTACTTAAGAAATGCTGCCCTGGGGTGAGATTAAAAGAAATACCCTTTGCGACCCACTACTGGGAGACCAGAGCCCGTAACCTTTTCCATATGTGACGGAAATCCTGCCATCCAGACTGTGATCCCCGCGCCACCCCCTGTACCATAAACCACCCCATGCTTACTCTCACAGACAATAAATAATGGTTTCCTCCTTGTAAAAGCCACTGCAAAGAATTTTCATAGGACGTTAAAAACAAGGAGATATTACTTTTCACCGCGTGGCATTCTGATACAAGACAGAAAGGAATATCTGAGACCATCTCTGACCTTTGATAACAGACAGAAAAGGATTTCCCAATCCCAACCAGCCTGGTACATTTAGATATCTTGCTTGCAGCAATCTAGATGAAACAGGAGATGACAACTACCTACCCTCTCCAAAGATAATATGTGTTGGTCATGCATTTAATATTTCACTGTAAAAAGAAAGTCCAAACTTCTGCTCCATATAATTCATAGACAGAACTCATCCTTATGCAGGTGAGGAACCAAAGTTTATGAGAAGACCCTGAAGTAATAGACTCAGCATCAATAAAATAATGCCAAAACCTCGGGCACTTCATGGGCAGTCCACTTCAAAGAGAGAACCCAACTGTGTAAGAAATGATACATCTGCCTACACAGGGCCAGGCTGGTCCAGATGGGTTGTTCAGGAATAAAACCCAACATATGTCAATTTCTGGCCACAACAACCGCCAGTCACAACATAAAGGACAATCATTTTGCACCAATCACGAGGGCCCCGTATGCCCTGCAGGCCCATTGAAATGAACGGAGCAGCCGGTTGGGCATGTGTGCGGCTGCTCCCTTCATTTCTATGGGAATTGTGGAGATAGGTGAGCGCTGTTCATTTCTGGGGTGGCTGCATGGGATACGGGGCCCCCATGCTCGTGATCGGTGGGGCCCCCACCAATCTAATAGTTATCCCCTATCCTGTGGAATCCCACTTTAAAGGGAAGCTAAATTTCAGGCAATTGTTGCCTAACATGTAGCACTAAACCGCGTTTACACAACAAGGTAGCTTGATGCGTTCGTGGCTCACAAAAATCACAGATCTTGGGTCATGTTCACACTGCAGAAGGCAGTTCGGTCAGATTTGACAGCTAGAATAGTGCAGCATGTAGCATTATTCTTGCCTTCAAAACCATGATAAACCCCCATCTGTCATATCTAGAGGCTCTTCTCTCTCTGGAACTGCGACGCTCTCTTCAATGTATGGACCAGGTGTGATGATGTTTTCACTGCCTGGCCCCGTCAATCAAAGTGCAGAGGGCACTGCAGTTGCAGAGGGAGCAGAGCCTCTAGGAGTAATGCCAACACCCCTGTTACTCCTAGAGACTCATTTGCATATATTAAAACATATGAACATGAAACAAACACAGATGTGCAAAAGCAACAGCTCAGCCAGTTTCATAGGGACAAATCTAATGTCAGATGCCCTTCAAGTTGTGATCACGCTCCCTCTTTATAACAAATGCACTTATAAATGTGATCCTAATTTATTTCAGTCATGGCTTTTAAACAAAGAGCCAGACACACAGTCACACAACCATCTTAAAGGGAACCCGAACATGGTGTCTGAGAGCAGGAGGAGCTGAGCAGATGGATATGTAGGTTTACGGGAAAAGATTCAGTATAACTTGTATGTCATACAATTAAAATCTAGGAGGCGGTCCGATCAGTGATTGACAGTTATCTCTGTAAACACAGTCATAGAGGGAAGGCTGTCAATCACTGATAGGACCGCCTCCTGGACTTCAAAGCCCAAAATAAAAAGGGTAAATGAATGAAATACAAATTATATTGAATCTTTTCCCATAAAACTACATATCAATCTGCTCAGCTCCTTCTGCTCTATAACAAGCTGCCCGAAGATTACTTTACATTTTCATGGTGACAGATTCCCTTTAGGAACCATAGAAAAAGTGGTACACTGTCATTCAAAGCAGCATCTATGCAGTTAAAGTAATATCCCATAAATCTTCGTGGCAGGAATATCTCTGCTATAAATTTAAAGGCATTAAGCAGCTTATCTGAATCACAGTGCATCGCAGGAGAGGCGGTAATGACTTCAAAACGTGCTGATTTAACACCAGTTATTTACAGGGCAAGAATTCGTAAAGGTTCTTCTGTCGCCATACAGACCTCCAGACAGTCCTGCTAATATCTGTATGATATACTCCAAAAGGCAAAATATATCATAAGTCTTGCGTGGAACCACACGTTTTTCACACAGTTCTGGCCCCATAGAAGTGAATGGTGTTTCAGTGAAAAACGCATTGCATCCGGAAGCAAGTGCGGACGCAATGTGTTTTTCACTGATGGTTGCTAGGAGATGTTGTTTGTAAACCTTCAGTTTTTTATCACGCGTGTGAAAAAGCATCAAAACGCATTGCACCCGTGTGGAAAAAAACTGAACAACCGAACGCAATCGCAGACAAAACTGACTGAACTTGATTGCAAAATGGTGCGACTTTCACTGGACGCATCCTGAGCGCATCTGGACCTTATGCGTTACGCTCGTGTGAAAGAGGCCTAAGGGAAGTGCTCCAGAATTCTGACTTAATTTGAGCCAAAAAATGGTGTATGTATTGTGGCAGATTTGTTGCTTATTTTAGACAATTTTTGCACGTCAGAGATGTACAGAAAAAGTGCCATGGTTTTCCAAATTGCTCCAAAGTTATGGGGCAAAATATTGGTCTGAAGTAAGCTAAGTTAAGGACTCATGTGTGACCCGTGCCCAAATTGCGGGTCCACAATATACAGGCACTGGCCATGTGCACTCCGTATCACGGATTTGGACCCACTGACTTGAATGGGCCCGCAATCCTCAAGACACAGAGTGAAGGCATGGATCGGAAGGCCACGGAAGCACTATGAATCACTTCCGCGGGATTTCAGTTCGTGTCTCCGCACCGCAAAAAAACCATGTCCTATTGTTTTTGCAGTGCACACAGTCTCTTGCCGATCACGGACTCATTCAAGTCAATGGGTCCACATCTGCAAACGGCAGGCACACAGACGGTGCCGTGCATTGCTGCATCCACGGTACGGACATGGGGCACACACGCTTGTATGCATGAGCCCTAACCAAGAGGTGGGGCAGGAAAGAGAAGTGTCAAACATTAAGTGGGAGATTTATTACCTTCCTTGCGCCAGAAAAGTGGCTTTAAAAAGTCGCAAGCTGTGTGTCTGACTTTTTGAGAGAAAAAAAAGTCACAAGTGCCTCTCGCCACTTTTCCAAAAGGGGGTGTGTCAAAGGTGGGAAAGTGGGGCGACCAACACCCAAGACAAATTTATCTTCCTTTACAACAGTTTTCTGGCGCAAAGTCAGAAATCAGAAATCTACGGCAGCTCAGAGCACAAACTGCAAGAGGATGCGCCAAGTTTATGACAAGGCCTGTCATGAAAGTAAATGCAGCTGAACAGGAAAGACGCCCTGTCTGAGTGCAACAGGGACTGCGGCATCAGCGCACAAAGGGACAGGTAAGTATTAACCAAACTGTCTTTCTTCCACAAGTTAAATGGGCAGTTTTTATAAAAAGTCCAGAGAATCCCTTTAAGTAATGACACATTCCAGGCAGCCAAACTGCTGCATCACCAAATAAACCTAATGTAGAAGTGGATCAATAAGACTTAGTTCACACTTGATCAGAGATTTCTATCCCCGGAGTGGATCCTACACAGAGATAAGGTATAAGGGAAAGATCTCCACCTGTGTGTTTTTGACCCGCTAACTGAATTGTGAACTAGGCCTGATGAGTCATATGTATCTCCAGCTAAGATCAAAGTATAAAATATACCAACCTAAAGAACATTACATAATACTTTAGAAACAAGTGCTTGGCGCTACCGTTTATGGCTGTCGTGTGTAGTTATATAAAGGTCAGAATTTGTTTTTTGTCACTGCAGTCCTCCCACCTATCTCCTGTAAAAGGATCAAAGCCTTGTCTTACACACCTGAGGGATTTTTCTGCAAATTACTCTATTTTATTTGATCAATTCGAAGACAAATTGATTTTTTTGGGCAAATAATGAACATTTATGGTTATTTTCCCAGCGGGCTGCTTCGTTTTGTTCATACAACAGAAGTCAGTGAGAGATGTCCTGACCTTACTGTTTGTCTTCCTTCCTAGGGCCTGACGATGGGTGTAATCTCACAAACATTCTGGAAACTAGGGTATGTTCACATGTAGCTGATATGCTGCACATTTTTCCATCAGGATTTATGAGCAAAAAATCTGCAACGTAATATGATACCAGCAAAGTGGATGAAATTTAAACAAAGTAGGAGAGTTATCAAAACTGGTGCAAAGGAAACCTGGCTCAGTTGCCTATTGCAACCAACCAGATTCCACCTTTCATTTTTCAGAGCTCCTCAACTAAGCCTGTTTTCCTTTCCATCGTTTTGATAAATCTCGCCCAAAATCTTGCTCAAAAATCGGTGCTAGAAGTGGCCTGTGGTGCAGAATTTATATCGGCAGCATGTCAATTGCTTCTGCGGATTTCACTTATTTTGGGCATGTCCACATGAGACAAAGAAATCTGTTGCAGGTTTCGCCGTTGCGTTGCAAAGGATGAAATCGACAGTGTACCATAAATCTACAGAAATAAGTCACACAATGCAGATTCGAAAATTTGCACCTCATGTCAACTTCAGCACAGATTTAACTTTTACAACAAACTCTGCATGCAATACTGAAGGATTTTTGCTCCATGCCAGTATGGAAATTTTCTGATACGTGTGGATGAACCGTAAGGACGGATTCACATCTGTTTTAACTGATCCAGCAGAGGAACCACCTGCTGAAATTCACCGGATCCAGCATAACCTGATACCTGCTTACGGTTCTATGCATTTTCATTACGTTGGCCAATTGTTAGGACCATTCATGGTGAGAGTAACTGCTGCATGTAACCGTATAAATGAGTTCTGACAAGCTGAGTCCTCCTTAGCTCTTCAGCACACAGAATAGGGTTTCCTCATGAAGGTAAACAATGTCAGCAATGCAGAGAAAAAAATTCTTCCCTTCTAGATTATCGTATCTATTCAAAATTTCACATACATTGTATTGCAAATAAAAACGCTAAAAATGGTACACCCTGCACTTCCATGGCATGCTGGGAGCTGTAGTTACGCAACAGCTGAAGAGACATTGGTTGGAGACCACAGCTGTAGACTGTAAGAGCCAGTTAGGCCTCTTGAGGCCATGTCACCCTCCTCATACCTCCATAGAAAACAAACCAAAAAGTTCTGGAAGCCATATTCTAGGTGCATTGACTACTTTGACTAGGTCACCTCAAAATTCTGAATAATGTCTATCCCCACAGTTCTTACTTCATCTCTTTTATCTCCAGTTCTGAGAAACTCCAGAAACATTAACATAAATATTTTTTGAAGATATGAGCAACATTTATTATCATTAATAATGGTGGTCCCGTGTCACAACCTTCCTTGCAGATCAAGGGTGGCCGTCTTCTACAAAGTTTAGTACAAAAAGCAGCTTTTGGTGAGGCCGTAAAATCACTCACACATTGGTTTTCAGCCATTTCTCAGACAAGACCTACAGTCTTTAATTACGAGCAGATGCCACACACTGACCCTTGTTGGCTCGCCCCACCAACCTTTGACCTGTTGTAAACACTAATGACGATACCACTACAGTGATGACAAATTCACCTCTGCACTGTCGCCAGGGGATCTTACCAGTACAGTGCCTACGTTATGTGTGTAGATGGCTTTCATCAGTCACGGTGTTGAAAATAGGAGAAAGAAAACATGGAATCCTTTTGCATGTGTTTTTCTTGCAGTGGAAAAGGGTCTACCGCCATCCTATGAGTCATCTACACAACTAAACCGTAGCTGATTCAACTGATCTGCAAACAGCAAGAGTATGTGTTCTGTTGGGTTAAACACTGGATAAATGTTGGCCAACTTTGCCAATTTCGGCAGAATCCACTGACAAACTAATGCTTATGGTGTAGTTTGACATTTCAACAAGTCTGATCCTTTCCCACAGGAGACAAGTCTTATCCCTCTCTTCATATTGAAATATCCACTAGAGGCTAACTTATATGCAAGGTCAGACCTAGGGGGCCTTTAACACTGGATTGCTCATGATCACTGCCTGTGTAAAGATGCCACCGATCACCAGTCAAACAAGCAAATCATGGATGATTGTATATTCTAGGCCGACATAAAAAACGCTCGTTAGTGAAAAATTGGCAGGTGTAATACATGCTTTAGAAAGAAGGCCCCCAACCCTGTAGAGTGTAAATGATGCTGATGATCTGCTTGCAGTCAAAAAAAAAAAACTGCTGAAAAAATTAATGAAGATGGTGATAACTGCCAGGTCCTACACAGGACCAAGTGACCTAATTGTTATCAAGTGAATAACACTCCTGCCTCTGAAACCAGAATTTTAAAGACTAGAGTCATTTTGGAAGATCTGAAAGGAAGGATCTCCACATATGACATCTTGATATCCAGCTTTGGGGATATGGGTGGGACCGATACGTGTTGTCTTCCTGTATCCTACCATAAAGACATGTTCTAGTTGAACAGCACTTGTCTTGACCTCAATGAATTTAGGGAGGCAGAAATCAAAACCTGCTAAAAGAGAGGAGACCATGCGGTTGTTTTCAGCTAATGATAAATGACTTTTTAGAAAGACCTGGAGCAACTTGTGAAGGTCACTGCTGCACAGACAGTAATAAATTGGACAACCTGAGCTTTAGTCATAATTTACCTTTTTTTCCCCTTTCTCCTTTCACCAGCGCATTGTATATGTGATGCCTCCCATGGATAACACATAAAGTACAAACTGGTCAGATGTCTGGTGCTGAAGTAGTTATAGAAACAAACAGAAAACACCTTCAGTATGGAAAAAAGCAGATGTCTAAGAAAAGAGTGGTTCCTCCTCTGTATTTCCCCGCTCACAGAAGCCTACTCATGTGGTCTGGTGAATAAGGGCATCAGACAATGTGTAACACGAGGGGCGTTTATTGTCCGTGCTCTCAAGTCAAGACGGTTTATGCAAATGAAAAAAGAAGAGGGAGGTAGATTGTTGGGTCCGGAGATACTCTTCCTGGCGACACTATTGTAACCACAAAGAGCTAGAGCCTGAAGAAGAAAACATTGAGGTTACTGGCAGAGCGGAAAGAGATCAGGCTCTCTGTTGGCGGTGTTACACATACGAGAGCTCCAAACATTATGCATAAACATTTTCCACATTTAGTAAAATGGTGTGCAAAGTCAACTTTATTAACATTTTCACTTTAAAAAAAGCACAGCCATTGTCATCTACCTCATTAGGCAAATCTGGGTTGACAAAGGTAGTGATCGCTATTCAGGTTCCTCATCTTAGATACAGAGCCCCTCAAGAGGATCTGTCCTGTTACACAGACAACCTATTGATTTGACTGTGCCCTGTGTAATGCTCAATATTCCCTGTGGTGGCGCTGTGGGGAAATTGAACACTTACTGCCAGTTTTTCCTATACATTACAGCTGGACATTAGGTGTCCCAGAAGGGGGGCACTCTGTGATCTGCTTATTGTCAAAAGACCCTTGTAACAAGCAGCTATTAATCGAGGACAGCCCCTTCAATTTAGATGAAAAATCAGCAATAAGTATATGTTCTTAAAGGGGTATTCCGGTTATGTAAAGTTATTCCCTATCCACAGGATAGAAGGATAACTATTAGATCAGTGGTGCTCCTACCCTCACTGATCAGGATAACGAGGAACCCGTACACTGTGGAGCCCACAAAATGAAAGAAGCATCCGGTCATGCATTTCTGCAGCTGCTTCATTCATTTCTAATGGGAGTTATGGAGACAGCCGAGTACAGGGCCCGACTGCAGATGTGCTCGTGCTCGACTAGATGCACTGTTCATTTTGGGGGGGCTCCATGGGGTCCCTGTTTCTAGTGATTGGTGGGGGTCCTAGCAGTATAATAGTTATCCACCTGTCCTGTGGATAGGGGATAACTTCACATAACCGGAATACTCCTTTAAATCTTGTTTGGTAAAGTATTGGAAATTCTATACAGCTGCTTAGGCCTCATGCACACAAACGTATTTTGGGTCCACGTCCGAGCCGCATATTTTGCGGCTCAGGCGTGGACCCATTCACTTCAATGGGGCCGCAAAAGATGAGGACAGCACTCCGTGTGCTGTCCGCGTCCTTTGCTCAGTTCTGTGGCCCTGCAAAAAAAATAGAGCATGTCCTATTCTTGTCTGTTTTGCGGACAAGAATAAGCATTTCTACAATGGGCCGCGTTTCATTCCGCAAATTGCAGAGCGGACCGCAAAATACCTATGGTCATGTGCATGAGGCCTAAGGGTCCATTCACACGTCCGCAATTCTGTTCCGCATTTTGCGGAACGGAATTGCAGACCCATTCATTTCAATGGGGACAGACGTTCCCGAAAAAAATAGAACATGTCCTATTCTTGTCCGCAATTGCGAACAAGAAAAAGGCATTTTCTATATAGTGCCGGCGATGTGCGGTTCGCAAATTGCGTCCGTGGATCCGCAAAACACACACGGATGTGTGAATGGACCCTTAGTCATATGTTTCGGGGAAAGCTAGGTGACCATTAACATCAACCCATACAGCTACACCAGGGTTGTCAATCAGCTTTCCCAGACTACTAAAGCGCTGCAGCACATCTGAAATCAAGAGAAGGTTTTATGAGCAAGGAAGGAGCAAACAACAAGCACATTGTCTTTAAGACTGCTGGAACCACTATATCAAAAAACTCTTGAGTTTTTCCAAACTTGTCACCGAGATCAGATGATCAAAAATTTGAGCAGCTACACCTCCGTCTAATCTGCTGATAGCGGGGCATGCATGGTGAATCACCCGGCCATGGGCTGCACACAACTGTGAGTGTGTGATTTAAAGGGTTAAGCTCTGAGGCACAGACACAAATCTGATTCAGATTTAGTACGGAAGAATGTATTATTTTCACAGAATACACAAGTGAGATAATGTGACATTTAGACATTAGCAGGGAGGAGCACGATGCCCAGGGATGATAATGGCACATTACTGGCGTTGAAAGGTTTTCCTGGCCCAAGGGGGAGCAGAGGAGCGAAAATATACTGATGGATTTCCAAGTTGTAGCCATGACAGTTCAGGAAATGATCAAATTCTCAGAAGACGTGGAGGAAATAACCCAGATGTCCTTCTGAATTAGGTATTCACCGCTTCACTGTTGGAAACGCCGTTGTCACAGCAGAAGCCCCTATGCTTCAGTGTGAGGAGATCAGGTAAGCATCCAGCGGCTGGATACATATGGACATTGGCATAAGGGAGAGACACCCTTCAAATAACACAGAACGCATGTCTGGGCCATTTACCTTTTATCTACAAGGTATACTATCATATTTATTTAGTCTAGTAGTATCTCATTGGTGACTACGTTGTGGTTGTCAGCATTTATTGAGACCAGCATTTTAGATGCCAGTCTTAATACCCATGCGCTGACGCTTCATGCGCCTAAGAGGCTCTGGCCTCTACATAACTTAGGTGGATCCACCGCCAGCCTAAATCTACGTCAGCTCCCTTGCTCGCGTAGATTTAGAACATTTTCTACGACTAAAAAAGGTGTAGAAAATGATAAATGAGATGGGCCGAACGGCCCGCCCCATTCCCCGCCCACACCACTCTCCCTTTTTTAGAATTAGCATACATGGCATGGATGGGGAAGTCACAGATTCAGTATCTTAAGTATCTTAATTGCAAAATGAAGAGGTAATTTATGATTAGATATATGCCACAAAGCGTATCTCTGCCGCAGATTCGGTTGCAAAGAGGATTCCCCTCCACGCCATGTACGCCAGTTCTTAAAAAAAAAAAAAAAAAAAAAAGGAGAAGTGACCAGCTTTTGGCATAGAAAATTATATAAATCTACGCTAAAAAAGGTGCTGGTGTAGATTTAAGGCTGTCAGGCACTGGCGGCGGCCAGTGTTAATAAAAACATCCAAGATTGCCTCCATTCACTTCTAGTGTTTGCTAGCAGAGTCATGTTAGGAGGAAAAATTGTAGTCAACTGTTTGTTGCCAGGGTGTCACTGCATGCCAAGTCCTAAAATGACTGTGTGGCCAGCACCTAAATATTCTCTGCTTTTAGCAAATAACCCTATAGGCTGAACTGATATACTGTATCTGAAATCTCCATGATAGACGAACTAGGAGAAAAGTGTGCACCGAGAAGTTTTAGTATGAAGTACATGACATACCACTGGCTTTCTCAAGAGCTGCCAACAATTCATTGAATACCAAAGGTCTATAATATGACTACACAGCGACAAAGCCATCATTATATCACAAATTTGCAAATTACGGGGATGTCGTCTGGTTATTCTAGTTTAGTTAGCTGTTCCGGCTAATAGCCACCAGTTACTCTGCCTTACACTGCTTCAACAGCCATCTGCAACTCTGCTACATCACTCTGTATGCTGGTCTCCAGTCTGCTGCAACATCTCTGCTACATTACTTTGCTACGCTGGTTTCCAATCTGCTGCATCAACTCTGCTACATCAGTATGAAGCTCT
This sequence comes from Bufotes viridis, assembly GCA_033119425.1. NCBI lineage: Eukaryota > Metazoa > Chordata > Amphibia > Anura > Bufonidae > Bufotes > Bufotes viridis. The sequence goes on along the minus strand of CM065590.1, from coordinate 533,077,031 downwards.
GCCACACTGACTTTCAGGCTCTTATGTTCTAGTCCTCCTACTCCGCTGCACCCACATCGCCTACCGGTGTGGCTCAAGATCTGCTCTTCTGGAGACTGGACTACGTCAGAACAGGTTTGCCTATTTTTGCAGATAGGTGGAGTTGACATGTGAACTAGACGGGACAGCGTGCTCATATTCTTGATGAAGCTAGACTGGACACCTTTGTAATTTGAAAAATTTGCAGAACGTTTGGCCTTTTATAGAAAAGTTCAAGTAGTCTGTGCTAAAACTACTTTACCGAAAGACAACGTGAATTTTGGTTTACGAAAGTCTGCTACAGACTCGTGCACAAAAAGTCCATGTGTAGCCCTATCTTTGGGCAACTGAACAGATTACAAAATGGAAGCATGAAAGCTTATTTTAATTATTTCCATCTAGGACAGGCATGTCCAAACTCTGGCCCTCCAGGTGTTGCAGAACTACAACTCTCATCATGCACTTCTGTAGGTTGATAGCTGTAGGTTGTCCAGGAATGATGGGAGTTATAGTTTTGCAACATCTGGAGGGCCGGAGTTTGGACATGCCTGATCTAGGACAATCACCACGACACAACAGTGCTTGTACCAGAAGGCAGGCATTGCTCTGGTGCCCATAAAGATGCAGATCCAACCTCCATCCACATGGCTGTTGTGGACTTGTCCGGGGCTTTCTTTCCCCCATAGTAATGTCGTCTCACATTTGGCCCTTCTTCCTTTTATTTGTCTACCTTGAGCTTTCACTGACCTCAGTTTCAAATATGCAGATTTAGGACAATAACAAGATAAATTCAATAGAATCTGAATTTTTGCAAAAATAATGAAATTACATTTTTAATAACCCAAAACCACAAGTTCAATTGTCTGCCAAGGGAAGCCAGGCCGGTCACGAGTAATTCATTCCTGATAATAAATTATCAATAGCATCACATTTTTGTTGGTATTTTTTTTTATACAATTGGTATATTTCTGCTTTAATTAAAAAACAGTCATTTTATTCTGGTTTATTTTTCCTAGTATCCTGATAACTTAGCAGCTCTGCTGAATCTAGGTCTGGCAGTCATCTCCCTACTAGGGATCATTACCGCATTCCTCATTTTTTCCTCCACTTGGATGTACCAGGAACACGGTGATATGTTGAGGGTTTGCTGGGGTAGAGATTTGTTTTGCACATTGTTTTCCCATGTCTGTGTTACATTCCATAGACAGTAGAATACCCTGCATACCAGTAGCTGTCAGTACAGTTGCTGACATCACCACAGAAAGAAACAGGATTATTCAGAAGGAAACCCGACCTGCAATTACAGTAAATCACAAAAGTGAGTACACCCCTCACATTTTTGAGGATTCTGAAGATAGGACACTTTCATATGATGTAAAGTAGTCAGTAAACAGCTTCTATGACAGTGTAAAACACACAGCCATTAATGTCTAAACCTCTGGCAACAAAAGTGAGTACACCCCTAAGTGAAAATGGTCAAATTGTGCCTGAAGTGTCAATATTTTGTGTGGCCAGCAATATTCTCCACCACTGCCTTAACTCTCTTGGAGTTCACTAGAGCTTCACAGGTTACCACTGGAATCCTCTTCCACTCCTCCATGATGACATCACGGAGCTGGTGGATGTTAGAGACCTTGCGCTCCTTCACCTTCCGTTTGAAGTTGCCCCACAGATGCTCAATAGATTTTAGGTCTGGAGACATGTTTGGCCAGTGCAGCACCTTTACCCTCAGTTTCTTTAGCAAGTCAGAGGTCGTCTTGGAGGTGTGTTTGGGGTCGTTATCATGTTGGAATACTGCCCTGCGGCCCAGTTTCTGAAGGGAGAGGATCGTGCACTGCCTCAGTATGTCACAGTACATGTTGGCATTCATGGTTCCCTCAATGAACTGTAGCTCCCCACAGCCGGCAGCGATCATGCAGCCCAAAACCATGAAACTCCCACCACCAGGCTTGACTGTAGGCAAGACACACTTATCTTTGTATTCCTCACCTGGTTGCCGCCACACACGCATGACACCATCTAAACCAAATAAGTTTATCTTGGTCTCATCAGACCACAGGACATGGTTCCAGTAATCCATGTCCTTAGTCTGCTTGTCTTCAGCAAACTGTTTGCAGGCTTTCTTGTGCATCATCTTTAGAAGAGGCTTCCTTCTGGGACAACAGCCATACAGAGCAATGCAGTGTGCGACATATGGTCTGAGCACTGACATGCTAACCCCCCACCCCTTTAACCTCTGCAGTTCTTTGCCATGACGTGCCATGTTGAACTTCTAGTGACTTCTAGTGAATATGAGAGGGATAACACCAAACCTAACTCACCTGCTCCCAATTCACACCTAAGACCTTGTAAGGCTAATGAGTCACATGACACCAGGGAAGGAAAATGGCTAATTGGGCACAATTTGGCTATTTTCACTTAGGGGTGTACTCGCTTTGTTGCCAGCGGTTTAGACATGAACGGCTGTGTGTTGAGTTACTTTGAGAGCACACCAAATTTACACTGTTATACAAGCTGTACACTGACTACGTTACATTGTATCAAAGTCAAAGTGATATCTTCAGTGTTGTCCCATGAAAAGATATAAAATATTTACAAAAAAATTGAGGGGTGTACTCACTTTTGTGAGGTACTGTATGTACCGATCACTGATTACTTACCTGGAAGATCTTGGTTCTCCCAGCCAGGATTTGTTTACCTGGCTGCAGCGGTGACCAAAGGGGCCAGTGATGTCAAGTCGACAACACGAAACCGCTGCAGCAGTCGTGTGTTATTGACATGTTTTCCAATTTTGTATTTGTTTTGCTAGAGATATGCAGACCTGCGCTGTAGCTGAAATTAGATTTAATTCGAAAATATTTCAAAATTGGATTTCTCCTGGATTATCTGGGGTTAATGCAGCTCTACCCCAGTACGTCACCAGTCCAAAAGACAATAAGTAGCCCTGGCCTTTGCAACAGGTAGCAGCACACAATTGTATTCGTGCGATAATCACCAAAGGCAGGAGGAGAAGCTGGAGGTGTGCACAAGACGCATAGAAACTGAAAAAAGTCACTCATCAAAGAGGCATGAAACGTGAAGTACAAATAAAAGCAAGCAAACAAATGAAAAACAAGCTTCAGTGCCAACTTCACTGCCAGCTTTCTTAATGAATAGTTACCGTACTTCTGTAACTATTCTGAAGATAACAGCGGAGTCACTCAGCACAGCTCAATTATTCCACCTGCAACACTTTATATTTATCCTCTCTTTAAGAATTAAGGGGGAGAGTTATCATCTCCCTTGCTCCAAAAAAGTGACTTTAAAAAGTTGCAAACTGTGTGCTTGTGACTTAAAAAACTGCTTCTTTTTACACCATCCTCGCCACTTTTCCACTACAAAGGGGCGTGACCAACACCCAAGACAAATTTACCTTCATTCACACTAGTTTTCTGGCGCAACTGAAGCCAGAAATCTACTGCAGCTCTGAGCTGTCGTAGATTTCTGTTTAGGCTCACACAGGATGCGACTAATTTATGTTGAGGCCTCTGCGCCTTGTCATAAATCAGGCGCATCCTCCAGCAGCACAAAGGATATCCAGACCAGCGTAGAAAGCAGCAGTCTTGACAAATCTCACCCTCACAACCGGAAGTGCAGCCTTTAGGCTGTGTTCCCACGCTGCAGTGGCAGAGTGATTTTTGCCTTAGTTTTTAACCGCGTGTTGGTCTGACGCGGTCGCAACGTGTCAACGCAGCCATAAGGCCTTGTTGATAGTAATGTTGTGACATGGTCATCAATATCAGATTGTTCAGGGTCAGACTCCAGGCACCCCCGCCGATCACCTGTTTGAAGAGTTAACGGCGCTGGTGCAAGCAATGCTTCCGCTTCTAAATTACCTGAGTGTCCCAAGTAATTTTGAGCGCCGCTACCGCTTCAAACAGATGATAGGGCAGTCAGACCCCAGCTGTCCTCAGGTCATCAGTATCTTCCCAGGGCGCAACCTCTTTAAAGTAGTTGTAGAGTCTTTTTTAAGTAACACCCCTTCCAACCATCTTTACTGTGTAGCTCTGCCATGTGAAGTCGGCGCCAGAGCTACAGAGCACTGTCAACACTGACTGTAATGGGAGCAGTGCTGCAGTGACAAGCACTGTCCACGGTGCAGTGTAGTTCCAGCGCCGGCTTCCGACAACGGAGCTATGCAGAACAAATGATCAGAGGGGTGGTGGACTCCTGCCGATAAGCTACTGATGGCCTATCTTGAGGATAAGCCAACATTTAAAAAAGGCTGGACAACCCCATTAACACATTACGTTACTTCTGTTTAGAACAAGTCCCCATCTGTGGCTATCAGTCCCATGAACGTTGACAACTGCCCTCAGCACATTTTTATGCCACCCAGAACAGTTGTCACTTCCATCACACATTAGTGAATCAGGCTGTCAGCCAGAAAGCAGCCCCCAAATGTTACCAGCTGCATTAAAATATATGTATATACCTAGGTAGGTAGAAGAGCTTATTAAGATCAGCGGAGGCAGAGGACATAGCAGCCTTCAATCAAACAATATGTTAAAAACAGTAAAATGCTACATGTTCTGATCATAATCCTTGACCGGTTGCAAAATTATTAGTTCCTCCTAGGTATGAACTGCATTGCGTATTGCCCAAGTATCAACGGTCCGATAGATGAGACCGCTATACCTCCAAATGATAATGTCAAAGATGAAATGCTCCAATGCTGGGTTGTGGCTGACATTACATTGTACGGGTCAGTAAAAGCACCACAGTACAAGACTGCTCAGGAAGAATCTGCGGAAAAAGTCTTGTTTGTGAACTCATATCGTTGTCCAGGGTCCCTGCTCTTCAGGTTTCCCCTTTCACATACATTGCACGTATACTGAATGAACTAGATTTACAGGGCTATAACAGGAGAGGCATGACCTACATAATAACACTGCCGGTGAAATACAAGCAGCGCTGCTCATCGGGAATCCGCCAGGCACCTTATCTAAGCCTGGATGGAAGAAGCAGCAAAGGGTAAACATAAGGACCTCTCTCCACACAATGGAGAACACTGTAACAAGACTCAAGAAACCACGAAGTGGTGTTGTATCTGTCTTGAAAGTTGCCAGCCTTCTTTTCAAACCAGATAGTTTAAAAGTTCAGGATTAAGTTGCTCATAATCCTTTAAGGCTAGGTTCACACTTGAACGTACTTGATACGCGCGTTTTAAATAGGAAACGTGCGTCGTACACGCGTTCGTGTGATTGATTGCTCTGGCGTCAATCACAATAAGCGCGACAATATGCCCCAAAGAAGCTCCTGTACTTCTTTGGGCGTAGGGCGTTTTACAGCGCGTTCGTGCGCACTGTAAAACGCTCAGATGAGAACCATGCCCATAGGGAATCATGGGTTTTCGTCTGTTGAGCATTTTACAGCAACGCTCAGGTGTGAACCAGGCCTAAAGGATACAGATGACCAGCAATTCAGACTACGGACTCTTGGACCAGGAGTCAGGCCATCACTACGTTGCCAGCTAAGGAATTTCCCCCACTCTACTGCGTCTGGCTGAATTCCACAATCATTAGCGGGTGTACAGAGAGCAAGCCTTGACAAAACAGGCCTTTTCATTGGCTATAGAGAAAGGGGCCTACTCTTCCAGCTACCTCACCTGACAGCTAGAACAAGAGCTAAAAAAATATATCAAACACAGGGAGTGGAAGGAACAGAGCATCCAGGTGCACAGACTCTTGGCTGCTTTCCCCACCACGGAAGTTAACAAGGATTCCGGGACCTAACGCCTCCAAATCCCCAGAGGCGGTAAACATATGCGGTATGACAGACTTCAGGTGGAGAACAGAAGGAACGCCTGCAACTACTCCAGGGCTGAAGCATCTGTACATATCTACATCTTAGGGCACCTTTACAGATTAGTTGGACTCAAAAAGTTGTCAGTTCATGGTAGAGGTACCATCCTGAAATTTAACGGTGTAATACAAGTTCTGCTAAAAGTCGTCAACATGGCTAAAACTGTGGTGGTGCTGGTATCAGACTAGGGTGTTATGAGATTCTTAAGAACATTACCAAAGGGGTAGAGGTAACCGGTTCTACAGAAAATCGCCTAAATTAGGATCCCCAGAAAAGAACGTTCATCATACACTCTATACACCCAATGCATAATCCCTTTAAGACCTCTATAGTAGAGATAAGCTGGATATTCACCTTCAGTGGGTGTCAGCCAAGAGCTTGTTCATCTGATAGCTATGAGTTTTCAGTGGAAGAGACGAGAAGGTATTTCTGATGTTTGCTTAAGGCTGCATTAAACAACCCGACGTGGCAGAAGATTGTCGGGAGGAAGAGTTCCCTCCCGGCAATCACCTGCTCGCTAGCGGAGGAGACCACTGCTATTACATGCAGCGATCTGCTCCGCAGTATGGGGAGGAGTGATAGCTATGCCATCGCTCATCCCCATGCTGTAAAGCAGTTTGCTGGCGGCAGATCATTATTGGACACCACGATCTGCCGCCTGCAAACGATAATTTTTGTCAAACATGTCAAATGATTTCAGTTGCAATTGGCGGCAGTTTTACACTGCAAGATGATCGCACGCACGTTAGTAATCATCTGCTGAAAAATCTTTAGGAGGCGGCATATCTCCTGAAAAAACTAAAGAATTGGGAGAAAAAGGTTTAAATTGCCCAATCCTTCTCTCCCCTGACATCATCTGTCGGTGGCTCACCATACACACTGCAATAATACAATAATACAATAATGTGTATGAGGGCCTTAAAGGGATTGTCTTACTTCAGCAAATGGCATTTATCATGGAGACAAATGTTAATACAAGGCACTTACTAATGTATTGTTCATATTGCTTTCTTTGCTGGCTTGATTCATTTTTCCATCACATTATACACTGCTCATATCCAGGGGTTATGGTGGTCCAGGAGGACCACCCTGCAATCCAGCAGCTGTGGTTGTGCTTGTACACTATAGGAAAAAGTGCCTTATCCTATAGTGTGCAAGCACGACCACTATTGGAACCGAACAGTACCTTGGAACCGAGCCGGAGTTCGGTAAAAGGATTTTTACAGTAGGAATTAATTTGGCGGAGTAATAACTTCGGCTCATAGGAGCCAATACATTCTAATACTGTACGGAAGACAGTGCTCACATGAGTGCTATTTAAGATTACCTGAGTGTTGTCTCGCTTGTAGAGGCGATGCACTGTAATTACAACTGCTCGTCTGATTCTCGTGAATGGGACAGGCCACTGTAAATCTCTGTGCCGCCTCAACAAGCGAGACAACATAGGTAATCTCAAAGAAAAGGCAGTGCTTGCTCGAGTGATGTCTCCTCTTCAAACATTTGATCGGATCCTGAGGATAGGTCATCAATATCTACCCAATGCATAATCCCTTTAAGACCTAGGTATATGGTTATCATCTTAACAGATGTGCACAACCTGAGCCACACAATGCAATTACCTAACTGCAACCCCAGTCAAAGTATGATCGAATCTGAACAACGGCAACATCTGCATGAAGTTTGTATGTTCTCCACGTGTTTACATGGGTTTCCTACAGGTACTTCGGTTTCCTCTACACTCCAAAGACATACTGATAGGGAACTTAGATTGTGAGTCCATTCAGAGACAGTTAGGGTCCATTCACACGTCCACAAAATGGGTCCGGATCTTTTCCGCAATTTTGCGGAACGGGTGTGGACCCATTAATTTTCAATAGGGCCGCAAATGATGCTGTCCACATCCGCACTTCCATTCCGCAAAAAAATAGAACATGTCCTATTCTTGTCCGCAGACACGTTTTTTTTGCAGTGTTTTGCGGATGTGTGAATTGACCATTAGCTATGAGAAATCGCTTCAGAATATGTCAGCTTTATATAGGTGAGTAAAATAAATGGATGCAGGGATGTCCAGAATGGCAACTTTTTTTTTTTTGCAAATGAAACTTTGGGAGGATGTACAGAATATATTACTAATGTCGAGTTCAGATACGGAAATGGCTGATTATAAGGTAAGTATCTTGAGGTTCCCTAAACCCGTTTTATTCCATTTGTATTGTATTTCCATCTATACAAATTGTAATGGGAGCTTATGCTTTAACTGCCCTAAAGACATGCTGTCAGACAGAGCTCAGTGACCCTCAATTATCTACGTCCATCGACTATCGTTCCATCAATGGAGCTCTAGACAGTGGACGGCTGCCCTTTCCCGTCTTCAGATGCTCGCTGTCGTTACCCTGGCAACAGAGCAGTGGCAGCGTCCTGGGTACCACCTAATGGGTTCGTTTTCAAACTGTGCGACACTGGTCTATTGAAAGCTGCACCGAAGCCCCGACTTGTGCCTCTGAGTGATAACATAATAGCTATAGACAGACGTGTGAGCTCTGATAGCAGCGTAATTAGCCAATCTCATTTAGAGCGATGAGGTTTACCTATACCGTGCTAACAAGTATAAAGACGTTCACGTATTTCAGATTTAAAGAGCAATGCCCCATCCAGAAAACAAACTACATGACTACAAGCTGAAAATATGCTTGGGGAAGCAACATAACCTGGAAAATTTGCCTTTCAGGAGGCTATGGAAGCTGGTGGACATCTCCACTGGGAGTTATGGAGATCATTTTGGGTGAGAAGTTGAACCAGTTTTCAAAAAGAAGTTAAAAAAAAAAAAAAAACTAAAAAAATATTTAACTTCTAAACATGACAAAAAAAACATTTCAAGGACTTCAACTAACTGATCCCAGAGTACAAGCACCTGGTGTCCAAACACCTAGACCACAGTGGTGTCCAAGTGCCGTGACAAAGATGACATTCTTGTCCTGAGCAGGTGTTTGCAGGCTGAATGTTATTCAAACTATTACATTACGTGTTTACGGAGAATTTGGGAATCTACAGAAACACCTGCCCTTCTGGTGGCCACAGGGCACCCCCCGCCTAGACGCAAACAGGTAGGAACAGACCATGACAAGACATCCTCCAAGAACTTGTGGTTGGAGAGACATTTGACTTCTTTTGGAGCCACAACAGGTGGAGTGCTGCAGGTTGCTCAAGTCTCCTGGAGACTACTTCACACTAGGATTTAAGCCTGGTTTTATGCCACTCAAGATCAAGCATACCACTGGAAACTCAATGGTACAACCACTCTCACCGTCCTTATAACCCTCAATTTATCCTTTTCACACGTAGATCCTTATTTCCATTGCCAAAAGCAGTTCTCCTCCTTCCTCTTCCCCTCTTATCCCCTTCAATTATCTCTCGGCTCCTCCGACACTATCATCCACCCTCCTTCCTCCCCACCTTCGCCCTCGCCAAGTAATTTCCTCTTCAAATCAATTCTCCTAATCACAGAAAACCCAAAAGGCCCACATGAACGCAGCCTCAAACCAGAGCGAAGACATTAATTAAACCCCCTCTAGCCTCTCTGACACTACAAATTGGATGCGACAGGGGTGGGCTACCTCCTCGCAAACGTTAACCCTTCCCGTGGAAGGTGAGAGCTGGTGTGAGAGAAAACACAGGGACGAGTACAAGAGTCGTGATTGGACCCATGCCAGCCGGAGCCTAGGACTTACACGTTCCTCTAATAGCAATTATTAATAAGAAAGCTCCCTATTCATCTCAGGGATTTGGCAGGGAAGCAATTTCCACACTCCAGCACATAAAGCTGACAGTTTCTTGGTCGTGCTCAGAGGGAGAGGGTGGGAGGTCCCTGGCAGGGGAACAAGGTGCTTATGAAAGGAGCTTGGGCTTCCCTCCTGTGTCCCTTCACCCGCTGGGCACCATGTCAGCCGCCAATAGCAGAGCGGGCCCGGTGTGCCCCTGACATTGAAACCGCAGTCAACAGACACAAGGAGACGAGTCCTGCCCATTTCCTGAGAGCTTTCAAAGGGGAATTGTTAGTTGAATATCTGTGTGCAACTCTGACAGCCCCTCTGGAGATCCCCTCCCCCGACAGCACAGAGAGACAGTTTATCTGACAGCTGTGAGGTCTGACCGCATGGGGAGGGGGGAAAGGACGTGTAACGGGCGCAGCTGGAGAATCAAGCCTTCAGTTATAGGCAGGGGGTCGCCTAGATAAGAACGCACTGAGCAACCACACAGTGGCCAACTGAGGAGAAAGGGAAGGGAGGAGGGTTCGGAGATAAATACTCAAGAGGAAGACTGTGTCAAAGTGTTGATGCCATTTCCGAACACAATTTAAGAAAAAAAAAAAAAAAAAACTTGAAACTTTTGTATTTTTGACATCAGAGCAGAAATATGCAATATCAACTCCAGACTTTTACAGGGACCAGGCCTCTTTTTTTTGCAAATTTAAGCTTTATTTTTCAGTGCACTGACTTGAACTTTGCTCATAGGCTTATAATATACTTTGAAACCTCTCTGAGACTACCAAAACTGACTCAAAACTGCAATGAAAAGTGGTCTTCATAATGTGTGGTGGAACTAAAAATCTGGTCTGGATAAAGGGGTGGTCGTGGTCTTCTCAAAGAGGAGAGTTTTCATTGTATACATTGTATATTTCAGGCCAATGAATGTCTTTGGCACCTGAGTGTAGTGGAAAAAAAAATCTATGGATCTATGGATGACTCCAGAGGGCAAGATGACTCCAGGGTCCACTTTTTGACAGCTTATCAATAGCACCGCGTGTAAGTACGTAAACAGCCAAAAGACTGACTTAAAATCACAAAGTGACATGTAACTTATCCAATGTATTGATATAAGGGCCAGACTCGGCATAGTCAATATTAACTTAACATATCTTGTTAATTGAGCTCAAGCCTTCACTGGAATGTAAAATATATTGTAACCTAGTAACAATATGGTTTGTAAGGCTGGAAAAGATATAGGTCCATCCAGTTCAGGCTATAGTTGATCCAAAGGAAGGCAAACAACCCTCAGGAGGTATAAGACATTTTTACTCTTCTTACGTTACAACAATTCTCTTCCCGACCAACTAGAATAACTCCTTGGATCACTGACCCTTCTTCAGAAATATAGTAACTATAACCTGTAATATTATTATTACTAAGGATGAACAAATCGACTTCGGATGAAACATCCGAAGTCGATTCGCATGAAACTTCGTACCAATACTGTACTGAGCAAGCGCTGCATACAGTATTAGAATGTATTGGCTCCTATGAGCCAAAGTTATTACTTTGCAAAGTCTTGCGAGATTTTGGAACCGAACCAGAGTTTGAGAAATGTTTTTTTACAGTATAAATCAATTTCTGAAGTTATTATGCGAAGTCTCACAAGACTTCGCAAATAAATAACTTTGGCTCATAGGAGCCAATACATTCTAATACTGTACGGAGCGCTCCCTCCGTACAGTATTGAAACAAAGTTTTATGCGAATCGACTTTGGATGTTTCATCCGAAGTCGATTCGCTCATCCCTAATTATTACCCTCCAGAAATACATCCAGGCCCCTCTTGAACTCTCTTAGTGAGTTCACCATCACCACCTCAGGCAGAGAGTTCTATAGTCTCACTGCTCTTACCGTAAAGAATCCCTTTCTATGTGTAGAAACCTTCTTTCCTCTAGACGTAGTGGATGTCCCCTCGTCATAGTCACATTCCTGGGTGTTAATAGATTATCAGAGGGATCACTGTTTTGACCTTTGATATAGTTATATATAGTTACTAGGCAGAAATCTTTTTATCTTAAATCTCTTTGTAAAAATTCTTGATCATTCTGATCCTCCCATCCCATCTTGACTACAGGTCACTTCCCAGCCCCTAAAGCTATTGCCATGGAAGAGTGCTTTGATGCAGTTGAGATCTGTTCCTATGACACTTCTACGGCTCGGATACATTATAGTCACTCGTAGTGCTAAAAGTAGTCCATTCAATTCTGTATATGCGCTACTTTTGTCACTGAGCCAAATACCGGTCTTCAGGAGCTGCAGCTTGTTGACCGCCGTAGAGTCATTCCCGTAGGAGTTGCATGTGAGAGTGCGCTATTCCATAAGGATGGGATTTAAGTACATAGATCCCTATGGACAGTATGGAAGTAAATAAACATTCCTCCCCTTCACAGAGCTGTCTTCTGTGTCTGTCAGCACAAGATGGGAAGTCAGGCTGTGGGATGTAACTAGTACAATCCTGTATTACACATAAAGGTGGCTTTAGACGGGCGGACGAGGAGCAGATAGTCAGAAACGAAGCGCTCCTTCCCAACAGTCGGCTGTTCATTCAGTGGTGGTGAAGTACTGCATTTACATGCTGCGATCACCTCCACAGTATGAGGATGAGGAATCGCTATTGCCATCGCTCGCCCCCATAAAGCTGAATTATTTCTAGGCAGCAGATCTCTGCTTAGACCGCATGATTTGCTGCCCAGAAACGATGATTTAGGTGCCTGCATAAACCATAAGATCCCCCGATGATCTGCTGTCCCTTTACATGGGCAGATAGTCAGGAACGAGCGTTCGCAGGAACATTCGTTCCGGCTAATCAGTCCGATTATCTGTCCGTCTACATCTACCTTAATTTCCATGGGTTTCATATGTCAGTAGAAAATGCATTAACATAACTAATAAATGGGTTAGGCAAGAGACAAATGGAATGGATCCCCAAACAAGTTTTTCCTGTACAAAGATACCGCCCATTGTTTTCAGGATCAGTATTGGCTACATTTGCCATATATCAGCTTCGAGTGTCACCAGGCGTCACTAACGGAGGAGCCGCTGACAAACACGTCACTAACGGAGGAGCCGCTGATAAAGACATCACTAACGGAGGAGCCGCTGACAAGCACGTCACTAACGGAGGAGCCGCTGACAAGCACGTCACTAACGGAGGAGCCGCTGACAAGCACGTCACTAACGGAGGAGCCGCTGACAAACACGTCACTGACGGAGGAGCCGCTGACAAGCACGTCACTAACGGAGGAGCCGCTGACAAGCACGTCACTAACGGAGGAGCCGCTGACAAACACGTCATTAACGGAAGAGCCGCTGACAAACACCTCAATGATGGAGGAGCCGCTGACAAGCACGTCACTAACGGAGGAGCCGCTGACAAGCATGTCACTAACGGGGGACCGCTGACAAACACGTCACTAACAGAGGAGTTGCTGATAAAGACATCACTAACGGAGGAGCCGCTGACAAACACGTCACTAACGGAGGAGCCGCTGATAAAGACATCACTAACGGAGGAGCCGCTGACAAACACGTCACTAACGGAGGAGCCGCTCACAAACACGTTACTAACGGAGGAGCCGCTGACAAACACGTCACTAACGGAGGAGCCACTGACAAACACGCCTGATATGATCAAAAAAGGAAAATTCTTGAAGTGAAGCGTTTCTCCGACATGTTGAAAATCCCTGCAAATGCAGCAGACTGCTGACAGATTGCCGGGTCAGCTTATGCTGCATATGGACATGAAGATTCCTGCCATTCCAGTAATGCTGTAATATATTTAGCTACAGGGATACGCATCGGGAAAGGACACACATGGTCAAATGTCTGCTGCAACATGAACCAATTTCCTCATGGAAAACTGTCTACAGTCCAGCAAACTCGGTTCAAGTGCTCATTAGAAACATGGAACGGACCAAGCTGTTATACCAAACACAGCCTATAGACAAGAGTGGCGCTATTTCTGGAAGAAACTTGTCATACAACCCCTTAAAGGGGTTGTTCCACTTCAGCACATGGCATTTATCCTGTGGAGAAAGTTAATACAAGGCCCTTACTAATGTATTGTGATTGTCCATATTGCCTCCTTTGCTGGCTTGATTCATTTTTTTATCGGATTGTACACTGTTGGTTTTCAGTGTACAATCCCATTAAATGCGCTGCATTTCTTTTGTTGATCCAAGGCTCCAATCCCGAATTATGATACTTTTTCATAATATGCAAATTAGGCGATTAGTGCAGTGAGGGCATCACCCTTGCTCTTCCTGCTGTATAACGTTCTTTGCATTTTCATGGTGACAGGTTCACTTTAATACAACAGTTTTTTTTTTACGACCACCCTGCCATCCATCAGCGGTGGTCGTGCGTGCACACTATAGGAAAAAGCGTTGGCCTCTCTGGTGGCTGGGGCCGTAAAGGCTGGTTCTTTTTTCTATATTGTGCAAGCACGGCCACCGCTGCTGGATTGCAGGGTGGTCATAACCATGGAAACGAGCAATGTATGATGTGATAGAAAAATGAATCCTGCCAGCGAAGGAGATCTGACTGAAGGAGTGAGGACAAATGGTCCGGCTGGCACAAAAGCCAATGGCTGAATATTTTCTGTACGGCCATAGGTGGGCATGGCCTGCTGACCGGATCATCTGGACTTACCCTTACACTTCTACGTCCTATTCATTATGTCATTACATTTGGTCAATGGCTAAAAATGTATTACATTGAAATTACTACAGATCCACGTCTTCAACTATGCAGGACTGAATCATTTAGCTTTTCAACCTGCTCTTCCAAAGTTATAGGCCAGTGATGGGCAACGTGCGGCTCTCCAGCTGTTGCAGAACTACAACTCCCAGCATGCAAAGCCTGTCTATAGCTATCAGCCTACTGCAGCGCCTGGTGGGAGTTGTAGTTTAGCAACAGCTGGAGAGCCGCATGTTGCCCATCACTGTTATAGGCCATCCTACTGCATTGGTGCTTGTGGATACCGGTCAAGAGTCAACAGAGTACACAACGCACCAAAACTGTCTTTCTGATCTGCAATGTTCCAATTTCTTTCAAAAAAAAAAACCTTTGCAGAGATCTCATGGTTCTAAGAAACCTACTCTACTGGAAAAGATTCATCTGGTCCAAAGCATTGATAACACATTACAAAAAGCCCACCTCAGCTGCTCACATAAAGGAGCCCTTTAAAGTCTCAAATTATATGACAGTATAAAATTCATTCAGGTTAGGCAATAAAATAATGATATCAATGAAAGTGCCATTTCATCCCACAAAATTGTCTTTTTGACTAATTTCTTCCGTCTGCCTATAGGATTTCATTGATTTTACTGTTCCTCGCCATTAATTCCCTTTCGTTACGTTTTTTATCACCTCCAGCTCTGGCTGTCGGCTGCTACGGTTAGTTCATACCTCAAGATAAAAGCCACAGATAAATCCACAGGACCAGCCGGCTCCACGTTATTAGAAACAGGACCAGCATGAAGAATTATAAGGTTAGAGGGATTTCTTTAAGAAAAGGAAAAGCGACTATCCGGAAAAATGTAAAACGAGCGGTGTATAATAATTATGTATTCACGTACAGTGCTGATGAGGCGCAAAGTTGCATCACTGCCGCTCCACCAAACCACACTAATATATTCATTGTGATATTGATAGATAGTCCAATCAATCAAAATCCGTAACCACTGGCACTTTTTTTTTATATTGACAACTAATTGCATTTTCCCTTTATAGAAAACCACTCTATTTTACCATGAATGCCAAGTTAGTCTAAGACTTTGTTCACACAGAGCTGTTTTGCGATACAGGGAAAAAACAGGAGTGGATGCTAAAGAAAGAACTGTCTCATGAAGACAATCCCTTTCTTAGACCCCATTCACACGTCCGTAGTGTGTTGCGGATCTGCAAATTGCGCATCCGCAACACACCTTGCCGCCAGCCCCATAGAGATGCCTATACTTGTCCGCAATTGCGGCAAGAATAGGACATGCTTTATATTATTGCGGAGCCGCCGGCCGGAAGATCATCGGCGCACTCTGCAAATGCGGATGCGGAGAGCACAGTGTGTGCTCTCCGCATCCATCACGTCCCCATTCAAAATGAATGGGTCCGCACCCGTTCCGCAAATTTTGCGGAACGCGTGCGGACAACATTGCGGACGTGTGAATGGGGCCTTAAACACTCAGCCAGGAGAAGCTAGACATATATTTCCCCTATAGTGCACACTTAGGCCTTATGCACACGACCGTATGTGTTTTTCGGTCCACAAATTGCGGATCTGCAAGAAAAATGCATGACGTTCGTATGACATCCGTTTTTTTGCGGATCCGTTATTTTTGTGATTCCATTGTAGTAATGCCTATACGGAACGGACATACTGATGCGGACAGCACATGGTGTGCTGTCCGCATTTTTTGCTGACCCATTGAAATGAATGGGTCTGCATCCTATCAGCAAAAAAAACGGAATGGACATGGAAACAAAACACAGTCGTGTGCATGAGCCCTTAGGCTACGTTCAGACAGAGGATATGAAAGTGCGGGCTTCAGCACCAATTTGGTGCCGAAAACCTGGCCGAATCTGTGCAAGACTCCCACTTTTAATGGGAGCCGCAGTTCGTGCAGCTGACGGTTTTCAAGACAGCGCCAGTAAAGTAGAAGTCAATTCTTGGCGCGATTACCGTGCGGATCCCTCACGAAGCTGAAGCGGGACTCTGTTCAATGGAGTTAAATCCATACATAAGCTAAGCAAGTTTAGGCCAAAAAATTATATTTACTCATGTACTTAGTTCTTTTCTGGCCCTTTGTTTACATGCAGTTGTAGAGCTGTTGGGGCGTGTAACAACAATCGCTGAGATTTTCCCCATCAATATTTGTGGGTGTCAATAAAAACTGCCTTTCCCCTCCCCCGCTCTGCACATGGAGTGAATACAATTGCTGCCCCGCCTGCAGTCTGACCGCTGGGATAATCATGTTGTATGTGTGGGCCTACAAGTCCAAGCTGTACAGTACATTGCTGATACACACAGGATCTTCTCCCCTACCTGTTCTTGTGGAATGCTCTGCAGACACTTCCTCACAGCCAGAAGAAGAGTACAGAGGAGAAGACTCTGGTCTTTGTCAGCTCTGTGTTTGCAGGATGAGGAGGAAGGGAGGATCCTGTGCACAGCATTTGTCTCTTCAGTGTCTGGAGAAGAGAAAACCCTGCAGCTGCTCAGTACCTGAGGCAGATCTCCAGCCCTGAGTCTATGCTGCTGACGGTAGAAGGGGTTAAACTTTGCTGAAGAATCCAGTGGGTGGGGAGACACAGGGCAGACGCTCAGCCAGCAAATCGGGCAGTGCAGGGGGTGTCGCCTGACACTGGCAGACCTGCTCCTTCTGTTCCATCAGGCTTGTGTACAGAACATAAGATCTGGGAAAGAAGCTAACATCACAGGTCATGTGACCCTTAGCTAACTAGGAGAACAGGGCCACTGTAGATGAAGTAAGTACATTGAAAACCCCTAACGTTTGCTTAGTTAGAAACATACAAAGGACAAAAAAATAATTTGGACAACCCCTTTAAACCCAGAGTGGGTCTGCATGAAAACTCATGGCAGAAACCGCAGCACAGCAGTTTCTGCCATGGTAGAGGGCTGGGCTGCTGCTTAGGGCAGCCTGTAGTCTGTAAATGAGGACGTATGTCTGTCATAAAACAGTAGCCCACAGCCTGCTTATCAGTTTGCAGTTCCATGCAGCATTTTATGTTTTCGTTGGAGCACTCGCTGCTAATGAAGAAGATGCCACCTATACCACTGTGGTGGTGAACTGCCGCCAAATTCATTTCTTGATACTATCTGGCAGATCACTGCTGAACACCTTTGGCAGCAGGAAGGTTTTCCTATTTTCTTATCCAAATGCAAAAATAAGTAGAATAAGGATATACGCACATATCCCACCTCAATGACTGCACTGGTGAATATTTGTTCACATTTCTTACTCTGTATTACAATGTTACCAACAATGTAATTTCTTTAATTGTGAAAATAATAAAAATTATTGACAACCATATCCCACCTCAATGGACACTAGAGCAATGGTCTTTGACCTGTGGCTTCCCAGGTCAAAACTACAACCCCCCAGCATTGTCTGACACAGGCTTCAGAGGATGGTCAAAGTTTTACTTTTACGATAACTTAAGCAGAACCTGTCACCACAAAATGCAGTCTGAATGCACCAGAGCAGGAGGAGATGAGCAGATTGATAGATATTTTTGTGGTAAAGGGTTCAGTAAAACTTGTGATTAATACATGTAAATCTCTGCTTTTCTGCAGCTCTGTGAAAAACTATAGGTACAGGAGGGACTGACAGCTATCTCTGTATACACACAATGCCATCAATCACTGATTACACCTCCTCCTGTACCAATAGCTGTTCACAGGAGGTAAAAAAAAAGCAGAGATATAAATGTATAAATTACAGGTTTTACTAGATCTTTTCCCACAAAAATATATATCAATCTGCTCAGCTCCTCCTGCTCTATAACATGCTGCTGTCAGATTGCATTGCATTTTGTGGTGACAGGTCCTCTTTAAGACGACAGTGGTGGAGGACCACAGGACTAAGGTATGAAAACAAACAATATCCTTCACTTCTGCATGTAGTTCCCAACACCATTGTACGTTGTAATGCATTCTACACAGAGAGTTGTTTGTGCTCTCTTATAGGAGATTTCAAGGGCCCGTTTTTTTTTTAATCCAGAGACAGCGCCACTCTTGCCTATAGACTGTGTCTGGTATTGCATCTCAAATATTTTGAGAGAATGGGGATGAACTCCAATCCCAAACACAGACCACGCGTGCTGGTTCTGTAAAAAGGGACAACCGACTCTCTAATTCCGGGCGACCCTTTCGGTTTGGAAGAACTCCTTTAACTTATTGTCACTAGAGTAATCAGACGGCACTTAATTATGCACGACAGAATAGTGGGGAAGATGAAAAAATATGCACGTTTGTCTCAGACGTGTGACATAAAGTCTCACACACAACATTACAAAGTGTTTTCACTGTGCACGTGTCTCACAATAACCCACAGGACTCAAACTATTGTTGGCAAAAACTAAAAGTATGAGAATTACATAAGTATTCGTTCAAATGAATTCCTCATTGCGGCCACTCTTTATAGGTACATGTAGAAGACACATCTTTACCTCCGTACCTCCTCCGTCATATGAAGGGGCACAGATAGTTAAGGGCTCATGCACACGACCGTATGTATTTTGCAGTCCGCAAAAAATACGGATGATGTCTGTGTGCTTTCTGTATTTTGCAGAACAGAACAGCTGGCCGCTAATAGAACAGTCCTATCCTTGTCCGTAATGCGAACAATAATAGGACATGTTCTATACTTTTGCGGAACGGACATACGGAAACTGAATGCATACTGAGTAACTTCCGTTTTTTTTTGCGGACCCACTGAAATCAATGGTTCCGTATACGGTCCGCGAAAAAACACCCGAACGGACGTGGAAATTAAATATGTTTGTGTGCATGAGCCCTAACACATATGCATGGTGGTTCATAGTCTCATCATCAAAACAAATACAAAGAAGCAAACTATATGAAAGCTTACAACAAGCGGTATATCTGCCGGACATTACATCTCTGTATCATAGTCCGGGCTGACACAGCAGAGCACATGTGGTGTATGGAGGACTTGTACGTTTAATATGCCCAGGTATCTATGGACAAGAGACTTCGACTACATCCATAGAGGGTATATAAAATTGCTTACGTAGGCAATGGCATGGAAATAAAACAAAGCACCCCCCCTTACCATAGCCTCCAAGATACACTTTCTGGGACCATTTTTTTTTTTAAAGCCACCCCTTGCCCGCATTTGGATGTGTGAGTACTACTACTTGTAGTCCGTTTTGTTATCCTAACAGGTGAAACCACAGAACCCCTTCCAATGAAATATTCTTATACTAAAAAAAGCCAAAGTGGAAAGTCCCATGTAAAACTTATTATCAGGAGGGACCCAAAATCCAGCACCACATCTGTCAACGGCACAGCCCGTGAGCATGGCGGTGCCAGAACCTCGGATCAAACAGCAGGAAAAAGGAGCTTAAACAGAGTCTGAGCAATGATCTTACCACTGGAGACGAAATTCGACACCCAGGGCAATCACAGATTGGAGGATGTACCTGTAAGATTCCTTTTGACATAAGAGTCTTCAGACTTTTCCCTGGAAGCGGCACATGAAAGAGAGAGGAGACAAGGTGATGAGCGGCAGGCAGCGCATGGAGATAAGGTGACAGCACACTAGAGTCCACTCATAGGCTGGGCTCACACCCAGACTGATATCTCAGTAATACCCAGGACGGGAACCCTATCACTCCTCATCATGATAAGTAGAGATACCCTTAGGAACTACCCTGCGCAACAAGTACAGAACAGAGCACACTACAGGGGAGCCCCCCAGCGCGCACTTTCATAGACGGATACATTGACAGTACAGTCAATCTCTGCGTGACATGGGAGCAGCACTCTAAGTGAATAACAAGTACTAAAATAGATCACCGAGAACTGTGACCCTTCACAAAGTCTATGTGGAACAGTAGAAGACATACTCCAAATGTCAGGGACTGGCAGTGCCCGCCGGGCGCACTGCATCCAAGTAAACAGACGCCTAATGCTTCCTCTCCCAGTCTGGAAGGGTTAATGACCTCCTGATAGCACTGCCCTGTCTATCGTCACCCCCTCCCCAGAGTATATGGCGCTAGCTCACCGCCCCCCCACCCAGACCAAAGTGCTGGGAGTTTCTGCCCAGTCTTGGACTCTGATCTGGCGACAGAAAGAGAACTGGAGTAACAATCTACACAACCAGTGTGGAGAAAATCTGCATATGGCATGATCCCGCCATCATCCCAACTTGTTTTATGTCTCCAAAATCTTTGTGACTATGAAGACCCCCCCTCCCCTTACATTGCCCTCTGTCCTGGCGGTGATTTTTTGTTCCTGGGTGGGCGTGCGGATGTTCTGGGGGCATCAATCCCTCCCCATTTACCTCCACAACCCCAGCAGCCTGCGCTTCAGTGCCAAATCCCCATCCGGAGAGCCGGGGTCACCGGAGAGGGAAGGAAGGAAGGAGGAGGGAGAGGAGGAGGGCGGCGAGTCACTGAGCAGCACCAGCCCTTGACGCTTCCTATAACCACGTTTGGATATTACCCCCCCCCCCCCCCCACATCTAATTGCCTGCCAGGAAAAAAACATGGGGGGGGGGGGTGTCTCCAAGGCAAAGTCTAATAAATCAATAAGCCCAGAGCAGCAGTGACAAGTGATGTGTAAAGGGTTAATCCCCATACGACCTGACTGTCATCATCGCCTCTATTCTCTACTGATTACACTTGGATCATGTCTGATATACAAAGAACAATCAATGCCTCCTCTGTGGGGTACACCACTAGATTGTAAGCTCTTGGGGTTGGTCCACATCGGAAGCTCGATTGCTCTGACAGATAATACTGTTCCATAATCTATAGGGATATAAACCAAACCATAATAATCGTGGCTCTACCCATACATGCCACAACAAGTCAACCATCCACCAGATCGCAGGGCAATAGGGATCGTTCACTCAGAGGAGTTAAAAAGGTGAGATCCCATAAGGAATAAGCTGGCATTGCCCCCCTCCTGCCCTGCAGGTGGCCGCTGGCCATGCTGTGCCACGCTCAGGGCTGATCTGCAGACTTTCCCCTAACTTTGGCCGGAGTTCCCCTCCTGCCCCCGGTACCTTTGTGCCTGATGCTCCGCTTCCAGTCCTTGGCCGTCTCCCGTCCACTGACAAACTGGAACTCGTTGGGGGTGAGCCACTCTCCCCGGTAGCGGATGGAGGGCCCCTTGCTGCCCTGGCACAACTTCTGGATGTAGAGCAGCGCCTTGTTCTCGCCGCACTCCACCTCTATGCAGGGCTCCCCCTGATCAAAGAGGGGCTGGAAGTCCGGGATGGAGGAGAACCTCTCCAGCATGAGGTCATCAGGCAGAGGCGGGTGGTGGGGCTCGTGTAAGCCCAGGTACGCCCGGTGGGCATGGGTGGCGAAGAGGTGCTCGTAGGCTGGAGGATGCGGGGTCACCACGGGGATAGCAGCGGTCAGGTATCCGGGGATAGTGTCCATGGGTTGGTTGAAGGCTGCCAGGGCCAGTTCCTCGCGATCCGGTCTCTCCTTCTTGATGGCTGGCATGGTGTCGCGGGGCTGCCCCGTGGTTGCGCCTCTCTGCCCTGCGCCGGGCTTAGCGCTCCGCGGGCTGCGGCGGCGGCTCGTGCCTTCTCTTACAGCTGCTCGCACTGCGCCTCCTCTGCTGATCTGCCAGGCAGCCCGACTGAGACATGACATGCTGGAGAGGAGGGCTGAGCCGCCGGAGACATCATGCTGCCTGACAAAATGCTGCTTATTGATCCCTTATTGACCTCCCCCGTGGTGCTAACTGCGCTCCCCGTGCGCCCGGATCACCTCCTTCCTGCCCCTGTGCTAATTGCCCCTCCTTGCTGCCCCCCTAGCTTACTGCCCACTCCTTGCCCCCTGGCTCGTTGTCCCTCCTAGCTTCCTCTCTTTCAGTTGCCCCGCTCTGACTTGCGCCCCCTAGTTGCTCTCTTGCCGCCCCCTCCCAGTTACCTCCCCCTGACCCTCAGTGGGCAGCAGCAGCAGCAGTAAAGTTTTGCGGGCGCTCAGCGCTGAGTCCTCTCCACCTGCCCGCCGCCCCTATTAATGAGCAGGGCGATAGTCATCATCACTTATAAAGAAGTACAATGTGAGTGTGGCGCCTGGCTGTCCCCTGCTCCGGAGCCGGCAGCGCCGCTCTGCCCGGGTGTGCTGCCGCCGCTACTGCCGGGGGATCCCGCTACGTCCTATGTGTCACACACGGCGGAGTTCACACACTCTCCTGACCAAACAAGACTCCGCTTCTCCGCCGCTTCTCCAACTTGGCCCATTTAAACAGCAGCACAGGCGGCAGCGGAGGGGGAAGCCGGCGAGTCTAGGGGGGTGTGCGAGGGACGACGCCGGGCGGCGGCTGCCAGTCTGCGCTGCTGCAGTGACCCACGTGCGGGAGCCTGGAGAAAAGGGCCACGGAGCCTCATAATAATGACAGATTGCGGCTCGGGTTGTGTAAGAAGGGTCCTCTCCATATTAATAAAGGGCGGCTCTGCTTGTGGAAAGTCTGGGGGGGCTTCACCACTCAGGAAAGTGCTGTGCCCCCTGTGGATTTATATCCAGCTGTTGTAACCTGGGCTCCCACTCATCACATTTAGGGTTCACGCACACCACCGTATGTATTTTGCGGATCCTCAAAAAAAAAAAAAACGGATGACGGATCCATCGTCACAATGCGAAACAGACAATAGGGCATGTTCTACAAACGGACATATGCACACGGAGTCATTTTCGTTTTATTTAAGTGAATGGTTCCGCATACGGAAAAAGAGAAAAAAATAATTTCGTGCCCTTAGTCCTTAGGTTGCTGCCCCATTCAAAGCTTTACGAGCACCAACAGTTTTTAGTTTGGAGATCATCACGCTCAGGGTTGCCAACCAGAATTTTTCTTTTTTTCTGGACAACTTATCCCAAAATCACGGACAGCCAACACTTTTTATAGACAAGTTGGAAAACTAGAATGAATTATAAAGATTAGAAGTAATTCATGTCTGTAGCTAAATATACTGATAAGGTTGGGTTCACACCACATTTTTGTCATCCCTTTAACGTATACGTTAACGGTTGCCTCAGACTGATGCCATATAGGGGCATCCGATCACCATTGAGTTCCATTGTAATAAAAAATAAAACATTTTTTTTTTTTTTTTTTACTGGACTCTGCAGGATATAAAAGCGTGGTGTGCTGCTCTTTTGCATCCGTTTTTTTTTTCAAACATATACGTTAAAAGGATGCCAAAAACATGATGTGAACCCAGCCTAAGACCTTATTACCAGCATTTACTGTAAAATGGAAATTACCACCAAAATAATCTAGTCAAATACCCCCAGCCTTTAAAAAATGTGCCTATTTTGATGGCTTGTCCAGAAATTTCTAGGTGGTTGGCATCCATGATAGAGCCTACTGATGAAACTTCACCCCAGTCTCTATGAGGTTATACCTTATATACCCTATATAAGGGGGGGGGGGCACTATAAAGCCCCCCCCCCCACACCAGCTGCGTGTTGCTCAGATGCATGGAAATTAGTGGCGTTGCTATGGTCTATATATGAAAATACACCTCTAAATAATACAGCCATACAGTTAAATAAAACCACTATACAAGTAACTAATGAACAAAGACCAACACTGGCCAAATAATACCACCAGACCATGAATACAAATGACTACACACAGTGACTGAATCCTTCCATCACAATAGGAACTAATGTACTAAGACCAAAATTACCACCATATAGTGACTGTTTAGTGGTAGATACCGATTCTCCGCAGGCAATCTACAGGCTATATAGGTAAATATAGTACAGTCATATCCAATGATTTACAAGTCATGTCCTCCCTGATTGGAATCATTCACTTTCCGTTTTCTTCTCAGCACTCTCAGTAATTATGTCCCTGTTTGTGCTCCCATTCAGTAGTAATGTCCCATTAGTGCACTCATACTGTAGGAATGTCCCCATAAGGCACCCCTTGGTACAATAGTAAAGTCTACCTTTGGATCCCAATAGTAATGTCCTCGTTTGTGCCCTATATAGAAGTAATGTCCCCCACTGTCCCCTTTTAGAATATTAATGTCCCCCACTGTGCCTCCTTATAATAATAATGTCCCCAACTGTGCCTCCTTATAATAATAATGTCCCCAACTGTGCCCCATTATAATAATGTCTCCCACTGTGTCCTAATATAATAATAATGTCCCCCCACTACTGTGCACTATTATATTAGTAATGTCCGCCACTGTTCCCCATTATAAGAGTAATGTCCCCCCACTGTGCCCTATTACAATAGTAATGTCCCCCACTGTGCCCCATTACAATAGTAATGTCCCCCACTGTGCCCCAATATAATACTAACGTCATCCACTGTGCCCCAATATATTAGTAATGTCCTCACTGTGCTCCATTACAATAGTAATGTCCCCCACAGTGCCCCTTTATAATAGTAATGTCCCCCACTGTGCCACAATATAATAGTAATATCCCCCACTGTGCCACAATATAATAGTAATGTCCCCCACTGTGCCACAATATAATAGTAATGTCCCCCACTGTGCCCTATTACAATAGTAAAGTCCCCCACTGTCCCTCACTATAATAGTAATGTCTTCTTCTGTGCCCTCTTCTGTCCCCCACAGTGGGGGACATTACTGTTATATTGTGCCCCTTTATAATAGTAATGTCCCCCACTGTGTCCCATTATAATAGTAATGTCTTCCACTGTCCCTCATTAGAATAGTAATGTCCCCTGTCCGCCAATGTGCCTCATTACAGTAGTAATGCCCTCTTTGCAACAATAAAAATATCAAAACTGAAACTCACCTAACCCCGTTCCCATGATGAGTGACTACTATGTCCTGCTCGCTGTGAACAGTTCGGCACAATGTAGTGACATCATCAAGTTACCTGACATCTTCTGGAGACTGCTGACCGCCCGGGAGCCCATCCATTGTAGGCCTCGAATTTAGATCTCTGGTGGGCCACAGGCCTAAAGCAGCCTGTGGCTTACCAGAATAAGAGGAAGGCTCTGCCATAGCTTTTAACTGGGTCTGTATCTTGAGCAGGCAAATACAAATGAAAACAGCACCTGTCCATGAGGCCTAAAACCACAGCAATCTGCGGTAAAGCATGAGGTGCTGCAGAAAGGTAATTAGCTGCACAACAAAAGCTCCATAAATGTCTAATGGATGGGTTTCACCAGCTGTGATGCTCACCAGGGCTGGATTACGGGTCGCCATTGAGCACTACTTTACCCACTGGGCCATGTCACTGACATTCCCCACTATGGTTGTGGAATCTGCTCCATGGCCTCACATACACAGCATAACCATTACAAAGCAACCTTATTACACAGCAGTGAAACTTAAAGAGGTTGTTCAGCTTTTACTATGTGATGGCCTATCCTCAGAATAGGCCATCACTAGCTGATCAACAGGGGTCTGACATCCTGCACCCCCGCCACTCAGCTGTTTATATGTAGCTCCAATGCCAGAACTACACTGCTCCGTCAACTGAGTAGTGGAGAGAGCTCGTCACTGTAGTGCTGATCTCATTGAATGGGAGCAGCAGTGTATTAACGAGCTCCCTTCACTGCACAGTTAAAGGGGTTCTGCAGTTTATTACCACTGATGATCTATCCTCAGGATAGATCATCAGCATGTGATCGGCCGGGGTCCGACACCCGGGACCCCCGCCAATCAGCTGTTTGAGAAGGCCGCGGCGCCGGAGCGCCGCGGCCTTCTCACTGCTGCTAGCGCTCCGCCCAGTGACGTCACGACTTGTATCAAGTGGCGTGGGCGGGGCTAAGCTCCGCTCAGTGAACAGAGCTTAGCCTCGCCCACGCCACTTGGATACAAGTCGTGACATCACTGGGCGGGGCGCTAGCAGAGGTAAACAGTGAGAAGGCCGCGGCGCTCCTGCAGCGCCGCGGCCTTTTCAAACAGCTGATCGGCGAGGGGTCCCGGGTGTCGGACCCCGGCTGATCACATGCTGATGATCTATCCTGAGGATAGATCATCAGTAGTAACAAACTGCAGAACCCCTTTAACGGTGTCCCCTTTACAGTAGGTACGCCCAGATGTTCCCCTTCACAGTAGTTATGCACAGATATGTACCCCCTTCACAGTAGATATGCCAGACATGTGCACCCTTCACACTAACTATGCCTAGATGTATACTTTTCACAGTAGTTATGCCCACATATGTACCCCCTTCACAGTAGTTATGGCCAGATATCTTCTCCCTTCACAATAGTTATGCTCAGGTATGTGCCCCCTTCACAGTAGGTCTGCCCAGATGTGCCCTTTTCACAGTAGTTATGCCCAGATATATGCCCCCTTCACAGTAGTTATGCCCAGATATATGCCCCCTTCATGGAAGAAAAAAAAGTAAATACTCACCTAGTTCCTCCGACGATCATCACAGCTCACCCTGCTCTCCCCAGCAGCATGCAGGATGCGGTCAAACATGGTGCTTGCTGTGTAGGAGGAGCACAGGCTGATTCTTGGCCCTGTACTGCTCCTCCTACACAGACCAGCAGTGCGATGTGTGACATCATATTGTGCTGCTATTGGGGAGCTCCGCCAGCTGAGCTGAATGGTGAAGTAGGGAGTGAACGGATCTCTGCTTCACCATTACAAAAAGCTGAGAGAGGGACATACCTCAGCCATTCCGGGACCACCGGACAGCCACCGGAAAATGGGACTGTCCCGCGGATCCGGGATGGTTGGGAGGTATGGCAGTGACAGGAAGGACAGAAAGTGGAGAGCAGCAGCAGAATAACAGTAGAGGAGGATTGGTGGAGGTGAGTTTTTGCTTTAATCATTCACCTGGAAAAACCCTATAAAATGGTTGTCCATTTGAGAGAGTTTCTACTTGTTAGAAGGAACCTTAACAATAGGCTGGTTACAAAGTGGCCCCCAGTCATCAGCTGTAATCTGTGGGGATACTTAACTTTCTGTGATTAATTTCCCGATAGCGCTACCACAGGGAAAATTAAGCATTGTCTAATATCCATTCAAATCAGTGGTTTATCTCTGTATTGCAGGACAGATCCTCCAAGGAGAGGTAGAGAAAGAGAGGGAGAGTGAGAGATTCTTCATACCCATTGGTGGTCTTAACCACCACGCAAACCAAGCAATTGTATGGGGCCCTTGCCTGTCATGCGGCCTGGGGCTCTTGACAGGCGAGTCAAACAGCGCCACATCTTTCAGCAGGACACAAAAGCTTACAGCTCCTGTCCCTGCTATTCACATTCGTAGGGTCAATACAAGAATGTGGCCTTCATCACCAGATCTTATGCAGTGCACTAACTTAGTCTGCCTGTGTCCCAATGCAGGCTGATGTGACAACGTCATCACGCAAGCAGACATGAGGATGTAATTGCGCCAGGAAAAAGGCACCGCATTGCAGATGGCGGCATGGAGTGGGAGCGACATGAGGACTTTTTTCCTTTCAGTGAAGAGGGGAGGGCAGTATAGATAAAGGTGGCACTCCTGGGGATATTATAGTCATACTGGGAGCAGAACAGAGGAAAGACACTAAAGGGGCACAACTGGAAGGCTAGTGCCCTTGTATTTTTACAATGTCCCCCAACAGTGCCCTCTTTATTTATAATGTCCACCAGCAGGGCCAGGACAAGGTATTTTGGTGCCTAGGTAGATATAGCAAATGACCCCCAGCAACCAACAAGCCCCCACTCCCTCAATTTACACTCCAAAAAATTGAAATTGCAACACTAAGAAGCAAAAGTCATGAAATTATATAAATCACAGGATCAACAGGCAAGTTAATTATATGAAAATGATAAAAATTTAAACAATGGCCCAGATTTTTCATGCCCTTACTCCATAATTCTGATTTCAAAAAGTCGCAAAATGGGGCTTTTTAAAGCCCCTTGCACAAAATGTTTGCGACTTTTTGCTTTTCAAACCACTCACTTCCGTTTTGAAATGTGAGTGAGAAAGTAGATGTGGTTAGCTATGTCAAAGGATTTATCACTTTCTAAAAAAGTTGCAAAAAATTCACAACTTTACTCCAGTAGGAGGGAGGAGTAGGAAAACTGGAGGAGCTTTTCTAGACAAAAGTGTTAGCTTTAAGGATAAGACAAAATTACCAAACATCCAACATTTGATAAATGTGACATAAAGTAGGCCAACACAGACTCAACCAAAACTGACTTTAAACATTCCCCTAATGATAAATTCCCCCCAAAAATTTCAAAACAAATTGATTTATTCAGTATCGAGAATGCGCACCATGTGTGGAAATACACGCACATACTCGCCATGCTTTCAATAGGTTATTAATGGTTGAGGAATGTTCTACTACACTGAATGCACTTGGGCACGCAAATCATCAAGATCCGCTGCTGGCAGCTCCCTTTGCAATCGTCGAGCAGTGCTTCTCAGAAAAGTCTGGAGATGCTGCAGGCCAAGGTAGCACTTCTAGGCCACGCAGGCTGCTCACCGTAGCATAAGCAAAATGCAGCCTAGAGATCTGCTGGGTTGATAAAGCAAGGGCTCTCAGTTCAAGTATTTCTGTCCCTCTGCATTACGCAAGCACCATCTTTTTTTCAGTTCACATGTGTGTGGATGAACAAATGGCTCATGAGCCCTCTGTTTCCATGAACTGCTGAAGACAACCCGGGAACTATGGAGCAGTGAGGACAAGCTAAGTATAGGTCTGTTTACACCCACCGCTGGGGGGTGTTGAGGGGATTGAAAAAAATTCTAGACAAATTTTTTAACCACTTCGCATCCGGGCCATTTCCCCCTTCCTGACCGAGCCATTTTTTGCAAATCTGACATGTGTCACTTTATATCGTAATAACTTTAAAACGCTTTTACTTTATGTGGTAATAACTTTAAAACGCTTTTACTTATCCAGGCTATTCTAAAAATTGCTTTCTCGTCATATATTGTACTTCATGACAGTATTAAAATTGAGTCAAAAAATTTCATTTTTAATTATAAAAAAATACCAAATTTAACAAAATTTAGAAAAATTGGCAAATTTCCAAATGTCTATTTCTCTACTTTTACAATAGATAGAAATACGGTACCTTCAAAAATAGTTATTAATTTACTGTCCCCATATATGTCTACTTCATGTTTGATCCTTTTGTGAATGACATTTTATTTTTTTGGGACGTCAGAAGGCTTAGAAGTTTAGAAGCAAATCTTTGAATTTTTCAGAAAATTTCTAAAACCCACTTTTTAGGGACCAGTTTAGGTCTGAAGTCACTTTGAGAGGCTTACATAATAGAAACCACCCAAAAATTACCCCATTTTAGAAGCTACACCCCTCAAGGTATTTAAAACTGATTTTACAAACGTTGTTTACCCTTTAGGTGTTCCACTAGAATTAATGGAAAATGGAGATGAAATTACAGAATTTCACTTTTTTGGCAGATTTTCCAATTGAATTATTTTTTCCGCTAACAAAGCAAGAAGTAACAGCCGAACAAAACTTAATATTTATTGCCCTGATTCTGTAGTTTACGGAAACACCCCATATGTGGTCGTAAACTGCTGAATGGTCACACGGCAGGGGGCAGAAGGAAAGGAATGCCCTATGGTTTTTGGAAGGCAGATTTTGCTGGACTGTTTTTTTGAAACCATGTCCCATTTTAAGCCCCCCCAATGCAACCCTAGAGTAGAAAATCCAAAAAAGTGACCTATTTTGGAAAATACACCCCTCAAGGTATTCAAAACTGATTTTACAAACTTTGGTAACCCTTTAGGTGTTCCACAAGAGTAATTGGAAGATGGAGATGAAATTTCAGAATTTAAATTTTTTGGCAAATTTTCAATTTTAATACATTTTTCTCCAGTAACAAAGCAAGGGTTAACAGCTAAACAAAACTCAATAGTTATTGCCCTGATTCTGTAGTTTACAGAAACACCACATATGTGGCCGTAAACTGCTGTATGGGCACACGGTAGGGGGCAAAAGGAAAGGAACACCATATGGTTTTTGAAAGGCAGATTTTGCTGTACTGTTTTTTTGAGACCATGTTCTATTTGAAGACCCCCTGATGCACCCCTAGAGTAGAAACTCCAAAAAAGTGACCCATTTTGGAAACTACGGGATAAGGTGGCAGTTTTGATGGTACTATTTTAGGGTACATATGATTTCTGGTTGCTCTATAGGCAACCAAAGTCAAGGTAATAAAAAATATCTGTTTTGGCACCGTTTTTATTATTTACAATGTTCATCTGACAGGTTAGATTATGTGCTAGTTTTATAGAGCAGGTTGTTATGGACGCGACAGTACCAAATATGACTACTTTTACATAATAAAGCATTTTTGAAAAAAAATGTATTTTTTTTAGTGTCTTCACATTCTGAAAGCCATAGTTTTTTTTTGGGGGCAACTGTCTTATGTAGGGGCTCATTCTTTTTGGTATGCGATTACGGTTTGATTGGTACTATTTTAGGGTGCATATGACTTTTTGATCGCTTGGTATTACACTCTTTGTGATGTAAGGTGACAAAAAATGGCTTTTTTGACACACTTTTTATTTTATGGTGTTCACCTGAGGGGTTAGGTCATGTGATATTTTTATAGAGCAGGTCCTCACGGACGCGGCGATACATAATATGCATACTTTTTAATTTACTTAAGTTTTACACAATAACAGCATTTTTTAAACCAAAAAAATGATATTTTAGTGTCTCCATATTCTGAGAGCCATAGTTTTTTTTTTTTTTTGGACGATTGTCTTAGGTAGAGGCTAATTTTTTAGCGGGATGAGGTGACTGTTACATTGTTAATACTTTGGGGGGCATACGCCTTTTTGATCCCTTTAGTGATGTTAGGTGACATAAAAAGTGTTTTCTTTTTTAGCACAGTTTTTATTTTATTTTTTTGATGGTGTTCACCTGAGGTGTTAGGTCATGTGATATTGGTATAGAGCCTGTCGTTATGGACATGGCAATACCTAATATGTATACTTTCTTTTTTTAATTTAAGTTTTACATAATAATATCATTTTTGAAACAAAAAAAAAATCATGTTTTAGTGTCTCCATAGTCTGAGAGTCATAGTTTATTTTTTATTTTTGGGGCGATTGTCTTAGGTAGGGTATCATTTTTTGCGGGATGAGATGAAAGTTTGATTGGCACCATTTTGGGGTGCATATTACTTTTTGATTGCTTGCTATTACACTTTTTGTGATGTAAGGTGACAAAAAATGGCTTTTGTGGCACTGTTTCTAATTTTTTTTTACGGCGTTTACCTGAGGGGTTGGGTCATGTGATATTTTTATAGAGCTAGTTGTTATGGATGCAGTAATACCTAATATGTCTACTTTTTTGATTTATTTCACTTTAACACAATAATAGCATTTTTTAAACAAAAAATTATGTTTTAATGTCTCCATGTTCTGAGAGCTATAGTTTATAGTTTCTACAGGGTAGATCATGTGATATATTTATAGAGCCGGCCGTCATGGACGTGGCAATACCAAATATGTCTATTTCATTAATTTTTTCCTATTTTTAATATTATTATTTTTATTACTTAATTGGTTAATTGGGGATTATTATTTTTTTTTACATGGGAAACCTTTTTTTTTTTTTATAAAACACTTTATTTTTTTATTTTTTTACACTTTGTGTCCCCCATAAGGTCATACAAGACCTCTGGGGGACATTTGACTTCATTTTTTTTTTTTTTTTTCACTATTGATTTCATCTGTAACTGGGGCTGACATAGTAGCCCCAGTTACAGTGGAAATACAGCCTCCAGAGAGGCTGTAGAGCAGAGTACAACGCTGTCAGGGGCGTAGCTAACGGCTCATGGGCCCTGGTGCAAGAGTTCAACTTGGGCCCCCCGTCCCTCAGTGCTTTGTGTGTCTTCTTATGCGGCACAAGGGTTCTTTGGGCCCCCTCAGGCTCCTGTGCCCGGTAGCGACTGCTACCTCTGCACCCCCTAAAGCTACGCCCATGAACGCTGTACAGCCTCAGTGCAGGGCTGATCGAGGTCCGTGAAAGATCCGACAGCTCCTGCACTCTCCCGGCCTCGGCAGTCACATGACTACGAGCCGAAACAGCGCTGTGTACACAGCGATCTAGAAGGCAGGGACACCTGGGAACTGTCCCTGCCTTCTGTCTGGGTTGCCCTGCTGTCACTGACAGCGGGCAATCCGCTCTGCAGCTGACGATTAGCATGCAGCTGCAATCTCTGAATGGATGTTCCAGAACGTCCATTCCGAGTTAAACATGCACCCATAGGATGTTTATATCCTATGGGCGGATGTGAAGTGGTTAACCTCTTCTCAACTAGCACAGTACATGTATGGCGCAGGCCGGGACTTTAAAGATGGCGTCTGCTTGCAAGCGGAGCAGGTGCCATAGCCCCCGGGTGTCTGCTGTTTTACGCTGATCGTGGACTCTTTAACCTTCAGATGATGTGGTCAAACGTGACCATGGCATCTGAGGGAGCAAAAATACGCGCTCGCATGCATTATGCAGCAGATTCTGTTTTCCAGAATGAAGAGAAACTGCCTCTTATTAGTTTCTATGCAGCTCCTGCCTGTGGCGGGGCTAAATAGGAACATCGTGTATTTCTTATACATTCCAATGCCTATGCATTGGGGTATATGAAAGAAGCAATCTAATGATTGCTTGTTAAAGTTCCCTATCATATCACCCTGCCCTTCTCCAAAATGTAAATAAAAAATGTAAACAATAAAAGAATACCCATCATGGGCATCGGCGCGCGTGAAAACACCCATATTATTAAAAAATATCAATATTTATCCCATAGGCAAATGGCGAAACGAAAAAAATTGCCAATTCGCAGTTTTTTGGTCGCTTTACCTACCACAAAAAATTAAAGAGGTTGTCTCACTTCAGAAAGTGGCATTTATCATGTAATCATGTAGAGAAGTTATTACAAGCCACTTACTAATGTATTTTGATGGTCACGCTTGTACACTATAGGAAAAAGCACCGGCCTATGTGCACTCCGATGGTCCTGACCACTAGAGAGGCTGATGATTTTTCCTATAGTGTGCAAGCACGACCACCACTGATGAATTACAGGGTGGTCTGTAACCGTGGAAACAAGCAATGTATAATGTGATGGAAAAATGAATCCAGCCAGCAAAGGAAGAAATATGGACAATCACAATACATTAGTAAGTGCCTTGTATTAACTTTCTCTACATGATAAATGCCACTTGAAGTGAGACAACCTCTTTAAATAAAAAGTGATCAAAGTCATACACACCCCAAAATGGTATCAATGAAAAGTACAGATCGCTATGCAAAAAATGAGCCCTCACACAGATCCATATACAAAAAGTAAGGTCAGAATATGGCGATGAAAAGAAAAAAATAATTATTTTCAAGGTTTTTATTTTTTCAGTATTAACCAACTGAGGACCGCCTAACGCACGGATGCGTCCAGCGGGCGGTCCTCTTATTCCGTCTCGACGCATCGGCGCGTCATCTCGCGAGACGCGAGATTAGCTGTGAACGCGCGCGTGCGCGTTCACAGTGGCGCGCGTCTCGGCAGTTATACTTCTCCTGAGTATGGCAATACCACATGAGTAGAGTTGTTTCGGTACCAAAATTTTGATTCGGTATCGATACCATAAAAAAGTATTGCGATACTCGATACCATTCGATACCACGCGAAAAAAATAAAAAAGCCAAAAAAATCTGCGTGCATTCCACATTTTATGAAACCGCCGGCTCATAATACAACAGTCCTATACTACTTTTTTGTGGGGACAAGGCGACTAAAAGAAAATGGCGAATCGTGCATTTTTTCTTTTTCTTTTTTTTTCTTTACGGCGTTCACCGCATAAAAGTGGATTTTTTAATAGTTTGGACTTTTGAGACGCGGCGATATATAATATTTTATTTATGTATTGTTTATATATTTTATATGTAAAATTGGGAAAGGGGGTGATTTATAATTAATATTTTGGTGTACTTTAACTTTTTTTTTTTTTTTTTACAGTTTATTTATTAACTATTTCCCCCTTAGGGACTAGAACCTGGGATATTCTCATCCTATTCACCCTAATAGAGCTCTATCAGGGTGAATAGGACTTAACCTTCTCCCTGCTGCCCTGTGCTCTGTGCACACAGCAGCAGGGAGCAGACCAAGGCAGCCAGGACTTCAGGAGCGTCCTGGTTACCATGGTAACCGATCGGAGCCCCAGCATTACACTGGTGGGGCTCCGATCACTGCCACCAATGAGGAGGAGGTGAGGGGACCCTGTGGCCACTGCCACCAATGATTTTATTACTGGGGGGAAGGGGGTGGACAGGGGGGGGGGCACACTGCCCACCAATGTTTTAATACTAGGGAGGGGGGGGGGCACACAATGTTTTGAGGGGGCGGAACACTGGCCAGCCTAATAACGTTCATATATAAATGCAGGCAGAAGACACAGGCTGCCAGCACCTGCCTGTGACCGAGCGCTGCGATCAGAGGCTATTAACCCCTCAGGTGCCGCACCTGAAGGGTTAATAGCCTCTGATCGCAGTGCTGGGTCACAGGCAGGTGCCGGCAGCCTGTGTCTTCTGCCTGCATTTATGTATGAAACGGTACTCGGCATTGCTGGCCAGTGCGCCCGCCCCTCCTCCCGCCCTGCTCCGCCCCTCTCACTCTATTGTTTGCAGCGGCAGCACAGGGGGAGGGAGAGACCGCCTCCTTCTCCCTGTGCTGCCGAGGAGAACATGGCTGCGCTGAGAGCAGCGCAGCCACGTTCTCTGATACTGGGCTGTGCAGTAGCGCAGCCCAGTATCGATAAAATACTTTTCCTGGTATCAAATGCGATACCAGAGAAAAGTATCGATTGGGTATCGAAAGTTCGATACCCGAAACAACCCTACACATGAGTGACACTTTTTTTGCAGCCTGGGTGCGCAAAGGGGCCCAAATTCCAACGAGTACCTTTAGGTTTTACATGGCTGCTCACAATTTAGCCCCGCCCAAAATGCCAGAACAGTAAACACACCGCACAAATGACCCCATTTCGGAAAGTAGACACCCCAAGGTATTCACTGAGGGGCATAGTGAGTCCGTGGGAGATTTTAATTATTTTCCCCAGAAGTTTCATTTTCCGCTAACTTGTGAAAAAAAATGAAATGATACATGAACTCACCATGCCCCTCCGCGAATACTTTGGGGTGTCTTCTTTCTAAAATGGTGTCATTTGGGGGGTATTTATACTATCCTGGCATTCTAGAACCTGAAGAAACATGACAGGTGCTCAGAAAGTCAGAGCTGCTTCAAAATGCGGAAATTCACTTTTTTGCACCATAGTTTGTAAACGCTATAACTTTTACCCAAACCAATAAATATATATTTATTGGATTTTTTTTTATCAAAGACATGCAGAACAATAAATTTTGCGAAAAATTTATATAGAAATGTAGTTTAAATTTAAAAAAATTACAACAGAAAGTGAAAAATGTCATTTTTTTGCAAAAATTTCGGTCATTTTTGATTAATAGCAAAAAAAGTAAAAATGTCAGCAGCAATGAAATACCACCAAATGAAAGCTCTATTAGTGAGAAGAAAAGGAGGTAAAATTTATTTGGGTGGTAAGTTGTATGACGGAGCAATAAACGGTGAAAGTAGTGTAGTGCGGAATTGTAAAAAGTGGCCTGGTCATTAAGGGTGTTTAAGCTAGGGGGGCTGATGTGGTTAAAACGCAAGAAAAACTATACATATTTGGTATAGCTGTAATCATACTGGACTAGAGAATAAAAATAACAAGTCAGTATAGGTAACATATAGGGAGTATAGGGAACACCGTAAAAACAAAACCCATAAAACTGTTGCGTAATTGTGGTGTTTTCCACTTTCACCCCATTTGAATTTTTTTGTCAGCTATCCACTACATCGTATGCAATATTAAATGGTGGAATTAGAAAGTGCAACTTGTCCCGCAAAAAAAACAAACCCTAATACGGCATGAATGGAAAAATAAAAACATTAAGTCCCCACAAAAGTAGGGTGTGAAA
The DNA here is from genome assembly GCA_033119425.1 of Bufotes viridis. Lineage (NCBI taxonomy): Eukaryota > Metazoa > Chordata > Amphibia > Anura > Bufonidae > Bufotes > Bufotes viridis. The sequence continues at coordinate 533,040,682 of CM065590.1, read as the reverse complement.
ATTGAAAACGCAAAAAATAATAAAATCCTCCAGGGCTGATATGGTTAAGCCAGTAGGAACTGTACAAAATAAAAACATACAAATTAGAAAATTTAGGGAAAAAATTGAAAATTTAAAATACCGTAAGTATTAAAAGATACGGTAGCCAATCTTGTTAAAAATTAATCTCAAATCACTAAGTCCTGACTGTACATCACAGGTAAGTCTAGTGACTCAACCCATCTGTGATGTGCCACTCTACCACCAATCAAATCAACTGCGGCAGTAGCCTTAGGACAAGCAGAGCCTCTGAATTGCTGTGGAATATATTCAGCCGACTAAAAAAAGACTATTATCACCAGAAAGTGCCCTGCTACATGTGCAGCTCTGTAGATAAATCTGCACTCATCTGATGGCCTCCAAATGCACTGAGCAGGGTGGTCATTTGAATTGGTACACAGCATGTTAATTAAGCAGCCTAGGCCCTCTTGGTGTATGTAAATGGTCAAGAAAGATCAGTCTGCATAGTTTAGGCCCCTTTCACACGGGCGAGTTTTCCACACGGGTGCAATGCGTGAGGTGAATGGATTGCACTCGCACTGAATCCGGACCCATTCACTTCAATGGGTCTGTGTACATGAGCGGTGATTTTCACGCATCACTTGTGCATTGCGTGAAAATCGCAGCAAGCTCTATATTGTGAGTTTTTCATGCAACGCAGGCCCCATAGAAGTGAATGGGGCTGCATGAAAATTGCAAGCATCCACAAGCAAGTGCGGATGCAGTGCGATTTTCACGCATGGTTGCTAGGAGACAATCGGGATGGGGAACCGGTCTTTATTACTTTCCCTTATAACATGGTTATAACATGCCATATCCTTTTAGATGGAGCAAAGTGCAGAGATATTCTTAATGAAAAGTTGTTCCACAGTGCTCCAAACCTCAAACTGGGCTGAAGGTTCACCTTCCAAAAAGACAATGACCCTAAGCACACAGCCAAGACAACACAGCAGTGGCTTGGGGGCAAGTCTTTGAATGTCCATGAGTGATCCAAACAGAGCCCTGACTTGAACATGGAACATCTCTGGAGAGACCTTAAAATGGCTGTCTACTGACCATCCCCATCAAAACTGACAGAGATTGAGGGGATCTATAGAAAAGAATGACAGAAAATCCCCAAATCCAGGTGAGCAAACTTTGTGGCATCATACTCAAGAAGCCTGAAGCCTGTAATTCCTGCCAAAGGTGCTTCAACTAAGTCCTGAGTAAAGAGTCTGAATACTTATATCAGTGCAAGATTTTAGTCTTTCCTTTTCAATAAATTAGCAAAGATTTCGAACATAACAAAATGTGAAAGGTTCTGAAGAAGTTAATGTACACTTAATCATCCACCAGTAGGCGGCATCCAATCATGCTAATAACTGCATCATTTTTAAAATGAATCTGTGATTTAAAGCTGCTTCAGCTATTATTTTATGGAATTGCATTATGAGCAAATCCCTTATATAATGTTATTATGGAAATCTCTCCCTTTACATAAGGGAGCAATTCCCATAGTAGAGGAGAGCAGTGTCAGGTTATGTGCCCTGGCTTATCTCAATTTCCTCCTAAGGAAAAAAATGAAATATTATAAAATACATAAAACTTGCAAAGGGGCAATACGTGACAAAAATAGATGTAATATTCCCTGAACCAAGCTGATGGACAGCAAATTATGTTCTGTCAAGGCCATTATAGAAAATTAGCAGCTCTAGTTATGGCATTTCTCTACAGAGTCTAATGCACAATTATAGCTGGGATCCAGAGATGTATCTACAGAATTGCCTGTGATGAGGTTGGAGCTGGAGATGCTTATTCAAGATAGCAATAGTTCAGCAGTGATCTGTATTAAGTAAAGATAGGCGAGACAGTCTCTCCCGCATCTCTGAACCCTTTACAGGGCATCTATCAGCAGATTTGTGCCTATTAAACTGGCTGACCTGTTGCATGTGCACTTGGCAGCTTTAGACATCTGTGTTGGTCCCATGTTCATAGGTTTTAATATATGCAAATGAGCCTCTAGGAGCAACAGGGGCGTTGCTGTTACACCTAGAGGCTCTTCTTAAATTTTAATAAACCTTTATTGATGTGAACACGAGAGAAAGAAATACAAAATAAACTATACTTGTTATAAAATAGCGGAAGAGCAGAACTTTCTAACTGAAAAAACTAGAGAAAGAGATCAGTATTGCCTCACTTGTTGCAACAAGGAAGGCTAGAATGGCATTTTTAAATGCAGTTAATCGTTCTTACACAGAAGAAATGCAAACATCTTCATTGTTGCAACGAATTTCATTTTGAATTGCAATAAACAAAATGCAAAATAAAATGTCCATTTCTTTGTGCTAATACTGATTGATGTTTATGGCAACATGGGCGTGATTTATGCGGGTGACTTTTTGGAGCTGGGTAATTCTATGGTGCTGTTGCTGTGCGAAGACCTCTGTAAGGGAGTTTGCCTTTAGGCATATAGAGTGCCTAGGAAATGTGTGAAATGTTAAGCATTTCATACTTTGCCTGAATACACCTAGGCATTTTATACAATGCCTGATTTCATACATTGCCTATAACATATATACCTTCTAAAAATGCATTGCTGGTTTCTACTTAACTGTAATGAACCTTTCCCAGTCTGCAGGTTTAGGACTCAATTATGAAGAATAAAGAATGAATGGCAAGCAGTAATGTTAAAAGGCATAGCAACCACTACTGACCATCCGTGAAAATTTGTATTGACCTTTGGCAAATAATGCTTCCTTGTGTCAGTCAGATAAAGAGTGCTTTGACCCTTGTGCATCCTGCCAATAATTTATCCCTGTCCCATTTATCAGTTCTGGATCATTACATTGCCTCTACCAAAATGTCATTTTAAACCTCCAAAATCCAGCTCAACTTGCTTTAATTTTACAGGGTCCTTGAACAAGTAGAAGGATAGGTCATCAGTATTTGATCTGTGGGGGTCGGACCCCCACCGATTAGCTGTTTTGAGAAGGCAGTGGCCCGGGGTGTTGGACCCTTATTAACAGAGAATAGGTCATCAGTAAGAAAATCTCGGAAAACCCCTTTTAATATTAATGTATAGTGTTTTCACAACTTTTTATAAACTGTAAGGACTCTCTAAATTTGAAGTGTACCTAAATGTTCTCTTAAATCTTTTTCAAAGTGTTAGAAATAGCCTAAATTTTTTCAAATATAGTTTATTTATTGATTTTCTAATTTTATCACAAAAAGAGACCCCAAAGTTCCTGCCTCAATACACTATAGCACACAGAGGATCCTTATACCGCATCCATGTATGTAGTGTATGGATACGGATGTGTATTATATGTTCTACAGTGAGTGTTGTCCTGAGGGGGGCACACCTCCCTGTTCCTGTCCATGCCCTCTACTAAAAGCTCTGTCATAGAACATACAGTGGAGCACAGCGAGGACAGGCAGGAGCTCTGCACAGCACATCTTCGCAACTGCCTGTCCTCGCTGCGCTCCTCTGATGCGGGCGCTGCTGACACGGGTGGCCGCCTGCTTCTTCAAGCAGACACCCGCGGCTCATGTCCGCGACTGGCAGTAATGCCGATCGTGGACATTTAACCCCTCAGATGCCATGGTCAATCCTGACCACGGCATCTGAGCGCGCAAAAACCAAAAGTTTCACTTTCGGTTTGTGCTCCGGTGTTCCGGAATTTTCTGCTACCCGGAATTTTTTGCTACCTACGTCACTTCCGGTAGTGACGTGGGAGGCGCGGCTCTTTTCTCGGCTCCTGATTGGTCTGCAGGGAGGTTTGTCGGCGCAGGCGCGGACGGTTCACCCATGATGCTGGGTCACCAGTGAAACATTTGGAGTCATATAGATAAACAATAAACATGAAAAGGGGAGATATTTGTATTTTGTTAAACTTTAAAAATAACTGTACTCGGCGAATTTTGATATTGCGCATGCGCAGTGTGCCGGAATTTTATGCTACCGAGCCGCTTCGTTCGCGCGCATGCGCAGTGGCCGGAATTTTTTGCTACCTGGCTCGGCGCATTTAGCTACTGCGCCTGCACCGAGCCGCTTCGTTCGCGCGCATGCGCAGTGGCGGGAAATTTTTGCTACCCTAGGCGCGTTCACATCATGGGTGAACCGTCCGCGCCTGCGCCGAAAAACCTCCCAGCAGACCAATCAGGAGCCGAGAGGAGAGCCGCGCCTCCCACGTCACTACCGGAAGTGACGTGGGTAGCAAAAAATTCCGGGTAGCAGAAAATTCCGGAACACCGGTTCCCCCGTGTGGCCATTGGAGGAGCCGAAACGTGCCTGCAGCAGCCTGGGTCTCTATGAATGAAATCCAGGCTGCTGAATAGTATTTCCTATGGAGCCATAGCCTGTAATAGGCTCTATAGGAAATATGCAATTTTATCATATATTCCAATTCTATTACATTGGAATGTATGAGAATAGAGATCTAATGATTGCATGTTATAGTTACCTATGGTAAAAAAAAATAATAATTAAAAATAACCTAAAAATTCAAATCACCCCCTTTTGCCAAAATGACAATAAAATAAAAAAATAAACAAAATACACAATGTGCGAAAACACCCATACTATTAAAATATAAAAAAAATATTCCCCATACGGTAAACATAAAAACGGAAAAAAGCATCCAAATGGCCGATTCGCCATTTTTGGACGCTTAATTTCCTCAAAAAAATTAAATAAAAGGTGATCAAAAAGTCATACACACCCCAGAATGGTATCATACAAAGATCAGATTGCGCCGCAAAAAAATGAGCCCCCATACAGCTCCGTACACATAATTACAAAAAAGTTATAGGGGTCAAATTATGGCGACAAAAAAGTAAAACTGATTTTTTTCCCCACATGACAGATGCCAATGATGACTGACCTGCTTGCCAGGCGTGCACATAGTGACAGACATCATCCCCATTAGGCATGTCAATTTTCTACTATAATACTTCCTCCTATGTACAAGAATATAGCTACTATAATACTTCCTCCTATGTACAAGAATATAACTACTATAATACTTCCTCCTATGTACAAGAATATAGCTACTATAATACTTCCTCCTATGTGCAAGATAACTAATATAATACTGCCTCCTATGTACAAGATAACTACTATTATACTGCTCCTATGTACAAGAATATAACTACTATAATACTTTCTCTTATGTACAAGAATATAACTACTATACCTCTTTCATTTGGAAGAGTAAAAACGCTAGAGTTGCCTACCCGACCCTAACAAGGGAAAAGAGATTTGGTGGATTTAGATGTCCGCCTCTACTACAAGGCCACCCAATTGATTAGGGGATTAGATATACTAGCGAATAAGCCAGCGTCACTGTGCGCCCATCTGGAGGCCACCACCCTTGCTTATAGAGAAAAACTCACCTTATGGGGGATCCTCCCCGTCTGCACAATTCCACAAATATTTATTATACGTGGAAAGCGGTACTAGCGGAATGGTCTAAGCTGTTTACCACTAATGAGCTGAGATTCCCACATACTCACCTCCCGCTATCTCTGCTACAGGCGTACATACATAGAGATATACTAGACTCTTCAGACATTTGGGCTCTCCTTCACAACCACTCCCTAGAAAGTGTCAGAAACAAAAATGGAGAGCTAGATTGGTCCTCCATACTAGACATGACATTGGTGAAGGGAGCCTCTTTTCTGCAGGTACTAAGTTTTTGTAAAGACATTTGAAAACTAAAGCTACCCTCCCCCCCATAGCGCCCCTCTAACATGGATTGAAGAGCAAGTGGGGACACCTTTCCCTGCTTCAAAAGTCCTATCTAAAATGTACAGGCTCCTTTTCTCTGCCGCCCCCAAGACTGTGTCCCATATCTCCGCATGGGAGACAGAGCTTTCAAATAAATTCTCTGCTCCTGAGAAAGCAGCCATATTAACCAATTCCCACGGTTTCTCACGCTGCGTAATAGTACAGGAAAACTCCTTCAAACTCACGACCAGGTGGTACAAAACACCAGTATTCCTGCATAAACTAAACCCAACTATATCGGACATGTGTTGGAGATGCGGCACTGAGTCGGGTTCACTGTCCCACATCTGGTGGAACTGCCACAAAATACGTCCCTTCTGGCTTCAAGTCGAAACTACTATTAACTGGGTATGCTCCACCCCAGCCCCCAATAGCACTCAATCCTAAACTTGTGCTACTCTGGTGCCCCAACTAATCCTTTAACCCGTCAAAAGCTAACTTACCCACGATGCTACTCACAGCAGCCAGATTGCTTTTCCCGTTGAAATGGAAATCAGACAAACCCCCGTCATTAACGGAGTGGTTGAATAAATCTGACCAATTGTATCGCTTTGAAGAATTAGCAGCATCGGAAATGGGAAACCGCCAGAAATTTCTAAGGGTCTGGCAGCCTTGGAAGCAGTACCGCGGCTTTGCTTAACCCTCAGAGTCTCTCGATCTTAATACAACCCCCTCCCCTTCCCCTCCTACATGTTGCCTTGCATAATATCCTACCTGATGTTTTCTGTCCACCCTTGTCAACATGTCTGTGTTGGTCTTTAAGGTCTCTTTTCCGCAATACTAGGCACCTACCCAATTTTGGGTCCTTATAATCTGAATGTAATACGACTCTATGCTAGTCTGTAATCTAAGAACAAATGTCTATGTAAGCCTTCATAATTTGGATCGTTTGACTATTCATGCACAGTTTGTATATGTGAAGAGATAATTGTACTCCTTTGAAGTGCCTTGCTTTTGGTTCTGAATAAAAAGAAAATTGGCAAAGAATATAACTACTATAATACTGCTCCTATTCACAAGAATATAACTGCCCTATATTTTACAAGACCATAACTTCTATAATACTGTCCTCTGTGCCATCAGCTGGGCACATATCCTAAATAAATGGGAGTGACATATGGGAAAATTTGAGCAGCATGCAAAGTGCCATGATTTTTATTTCCATCTTCTGAACAGAAGCCATGCCACAATGCCAGATCTGTCAAACAGGCACAAATGACCTCCCAATGGACCATATGAAGTTAAAATGAGATCTACTAGACTCCCAACATGGTGTCTGCCGTTTTGACGAGAAGAATGCTGCTGCGTGCTGCACCATTCTTTCATCAAATCTATAGGAACTGCTGGCTCCAAACAGATCCCTGGCTTAGCATAAGCATAGCATTATTCTTTTAACATATATAATGTATAGCTTCCTTGGGGGGTACTCGGTTGGAGCTTTTTGACACTAGGGCAGGGGTAGGGAACCTCCAGGTCTCCAGCTGTTGTGAAACTACAACTCCCAGCATGCATACTTACTCTGCTCTTCTCTGAACTCCCATAGAAATGAATGGAGCATGTTGGGAATTGTAGTTTCACAGCAGCTGGAGTGCCGGAGGTTCCCTACCCCTGCGCTACGGGGTACTTGACTTGCAAACTTTGAGAAACACTTTCCTACACTGCTGTAACCTGCCTTTAATTTCCATCTGTAGAGGTGGCATGTAGTCTTACCCAGTGTCGGACTGGGGTTGCTAGGGCCCACCAGTAAAATTAATTTTGGGAGCCCACCGTATGGATACATTCAAATATAATAAATATTTTAACAAGTTTTTTATATGAACATAGGCTGGTTGAGGTGCTGTACATTGAATATATGTAGTGCAGTAAGTCTACTGTGTTATGTGCCACTTGTGCAGGGGGTGGGAGACTAGGGGCCCACCTTGCTCAGGGCCCACCGGGGGATTCTCCTGTACCCCTGTGGGCCAGTCCGAGCCTGGTTTTACCTAATGTTTAGGATGGTGTCTCTATGGTCATACTGTATATATATATATATATATATATATATAGAGAGAGAGAGAGAGAGAGAGAGAGAGAGAGAGAAAGAGAGAGAGCACTCTCCATGTACTTCTGTCAAGATAGCTCCACATTAAAGAAGATCTCCAGGCCAGGAACACCGATTAATGCAGCCTGTTTTCAAACCTCAATTTGCTCAGTTAGGCATGTCATCAGCAATAGTTTATTAAACTTGAGCATTTATTTACTTGTTTGGCAATTTTTTCACAGTTTTAGGATTCTTTTCATGATGGAGCTGCAACTGCTTTTTTAATCACTTGAGGAAGGGTCATCTCACCCATGTAACAGACTGGATGGAGTAAGCAGGAAAATGGTCAAAGGAAAGTGAACGATTTATTTAAATCATTCCTTTTTCCATGTGTCCGGAGGAAGGCTTACGCACAGATCACCGATCTCTATGGAAAACTACCTGTGCAGTACACACAAGCTTCAGTAAGAATGACAGATCAGGGACAGGAATAATGTAGCACGTTACTTTCCTGTTCAGTCATCTGCATTATAAAGCTGCACCACAGCACAGCAATTCTCCTTGGAGATTAATGGTCTTTCTGGTAACTCCAGTCCCCTACCTCTCAACTGTATAAAGTGGCTTTATGGGGCGCAAACTCACTACAATCTGGTATTTTATACCACAGACTCTGTCCCTGAGATTCAAACTGAGCCCTAAAACGCTGCGCACTCTTGATGTTTTATGGTGGTGTTTGTAAGTTATTCTGCAACATAAGATCTAACTTTTTACATTAAAATATTTGGTGCATAAAATGTATGGGGAATCCACCTTAGCCTATCTCTATCCATTCCAATAACTAGATTCTTCAGATTCCTCCAGTTGCATCATAACTAACTAACAATTCTCTAACACCCAGCAAATCACTTCCAAATACCCACTGATTTTAAGTATGATGGATATTTTGACATTATATTACCTTTTAAGGGTCTGTATTCAGTAGTACATGTCTATCTGGAATCGAATGAGAGGATTAGGCTAATTTGCAGATGTAATTGGTCACAAGATAGCACATTGGTTAATTAAGTACCCTGCCGAATGGCCCTATAAGGGTACAGCCACATGGTCAGGTTTCCACATGCAGTTTTGAAAGCCAAAATCAGGAATGGATTGTAAAAGGACAGGTACGATTTCTCCTATTTTCTTAAATCACTCCTGGTTTAGGCTTCCAAAACTGCATGTGGAAACCTGGCCGTGTGGCCATACCCTTACACTGCCTGATGTTCATGCAGTGCGAGCTTGGATGGATGATAACATATCCATACACAGGCTAATGCAAACTGAATGTGGGAAGAGCGACTCCTACCACAGTCGCTTCTCCCTCTTTTTGATCTACTCATTATCAGCAGCACACCCACATACCACACATCCTCATAAAACATGCCCAAGTGTCTGCTCTTTCATTGACTGATCGGCTGATCGATTATAGAAGCCTACGAATGCCTTTTCCCGATAATTGACGCAAAATGGTGATGGACCATGTGATTGGACCATGTGATGTGACGTCATCACAGGTCCTTTAGTTCTTAGCTGATGCTGGGAAAGAGAAGACAGATCGCAACTACGCGATCAAGTGGCTAAGGTAAGTTAACTTTTATTATTTTTAACCCCTTCCTCTTCATTTTAATATGCATTCTTTATTAAGAATGCTATTATTTTCCCTTATAACCATGTTATAAGGGAAAGTAATAAAGATCGGGTCCCGTTGCTAAGCAACCATGCGGGAAAATCACAACGCATCCGCACTTGCTTGCGGATGCTTGCGATTTTCCCTTGGCCCCATTCACTTCTATGGGGCCTGCGTTGCATGAAAAACACACAATAGAGCATGCTGCGATTTTCACGCAACGCAGAAGTGATGCGTGAAAATCACCGCTCATGTGCACAGCCCCATAGAAATGAATGGGTCCGGATTCAGTGCGGGTGCAATGCGTTCACGTCACCTATTTCACACGAGCGTGCCTGGATTAGGTCCGGATGCGTTGCAGATGCATTCAGTGAAAACTGTGCGATTTCGCAGGCAAAGGCCCCTTTCACACGGGCGAGTTTTCCGCGTGGGTGCAATGCGTGATGTGAACGCATAGCATCCGCACTGAATCCTGACCCATTCATTTCTATGGGGCTGTGTACATGAGCGTTTTTTTTTACGCATCACTTTTGCATCGCGTGTAAATCGCAGCATGCTCTATCTTATGCGTTATAAACTCATCCGCAGCCCCATAGAAGTGAATGGGGCTGCGTGAAAAACGCATTGCATCCGCAAGCAAGTGCGGGTGCGTTGCGTTTTTCACTGATGGTTGCTAGGAGATGTTGTTTGTAAACCTTCAGTTTTTTATCACGCGCGTGAAAAACGCATCAAAACGCATTGCACCCGCGGAAAAACTGAACAACTGAACGCAATCGCAGGCAAAACTGAATGGCTTTGCCTGTGAAAACGCACAGTTTTCACTGAACGCATCCGCAACGCATCCGGACCTAATCCGGACACGCTCGTGTGAACTCAGCCAAAGCCATTCAGTTTTGCCTGCGATTGCTTTCAGTTGTTCAGTTTTTTCAGTGCGGGTGCAATGCGTTTTGATGCGTTTTTCACGCGCGTGATAAAAAACTGAAGGTTTACAAACATCTCCTAGCAACCAACAGTGAAAAACGCATCGCACCCGCACTTACTTGCGTATGCAATGTGTTTTTCACGCAGCCCCATTCACTTCTATGGGGCCAGAGCTGCGTGAAAAACACAGAATATAGAACATGCTGCGATTTTCACGCAACGCAAAAGTGATGCCTGAAAAAAAAAAACGCTCATGTACACAGACCCATTGAAATGAATGGGTCAGGATTCAGTGCGGGTGCTATGCGCGGAAAACTCGCTCGTGTGAAAGGGGCCTAAGGCCTCTTTCACACGAGCGCGTCCGGATTAGGTCCGGATGCGTTCAGTTAAAATTGTGCGATTTTGCAGGCAAAGCCATTCAGTTTTGCCTGCGATTGCGTTCAGTTGTTAAGTTTTTTCTGTGTGGGTGCGATGCGTTTTGCATTTTTCATGCGCGTGATAAAAAACTGAAGGTTTACAAACAACATCTCCTAGCAACCATTAGTGAAAAACGCATTGCATCTGCACTTGCTTGCGGATGCAATACGTTTTTCACGCAGCTCTATTCACTTCTATGGGGCCAGAGCGTGAAAAACGCAGAATATAGAACATGCTGCGATTTCCACGCAACGCAGAAGTAATGCGTGAAAAACAACGCTTTTGTACACAGACCCATTGAAATGAATTAAGTGCGGGTGCTAGGATTTAGTGCGTGTGCTATGCTTGTTTCACGTCTTTGGCACGTGGACAGGACCCGGTGCAAGTTTTTGTACCTGACAAAGCCTAGTTTACACTTATGACTCCGCCTATTGACCACACCCTTTGACCCGCCCCTTTTTTTATCAGGGTATCAGACTCCCCAAAGCTGGCAGGGAGTCAGAAGCAGGAGGGTCCTGGCTCTGGCTTGCAGGCAGCAGAGGTTCGCAGTGGTGGGTGGTGGGCTGCGGGCATATTAAATCAGGAAAACTGCAAATATAAAAACACAGGTTTTAAGCAAAAATAGAGTATTTGTCACATAAGCACTTCTCGGGATAACACCAAAGAGGGTCAATGGACCTACAAGCAGAGCGTCTACAGGGGACAGTGGTGGTAAGATTTACAATAGGGGGTCGGCTGCCAATGATGGTTTTGAGTAGACTAGGCTACAGCAAGTATGAGTGAAATAAAATGTGGAAGGAAAGACCATCATAAGCGGCGCCAGAAGCCCTAAGTTAGTACAGTACACAAATGAAATCACCAGTATTTAGAAGATGGATTTTCTTCCCAGTTATCAGAATGTGACAGGTGGGAGACTTATGGTGGCGCCTCTTTTAGGGAGACCACTGCTGACACACTTATGGGGGGGATCTGCTGCTGACACACTGTTATTGGGGAGATCTGCTGCTGACACACTGTTATGGGGGGATCTGCTGCTGACACTGTATGGGGGGAGTGATCTGCTGCTGCTGACAGTATTATAGGGGGATCTGCTGCTGACACACTGTTGCTCGGTGATCTGGTAATGCTCCACTACACTGTGCATGGGGTTGGGATCTGATGTTGACACACTTTTAATGAAGAAGGGATCTGAGGAGGACCCATTGAGCTTTTATACATAAATAGGGTATGGCTGGTACCTGCACACCCTTGGCTTAACGGTCACATGCAGAGGGCCGGCACCTTATAATGAAATCCTGCACCCACCCACCTCTTTTCCCTTCAGTAGCAGCGCTGCCACCAAAAGCTTTTCCAGCGCAGGGAACAATAGGGACTTTCATGGATCAATACAGCGTACTGGAAGACAGCCAGGTTAGTATACATGCATGTACTTTGCATGTTTACATCACAGGCTGCTGTCGGTATGCCGCACAGGCGCAGCCTGCGATGCACGTGGGGTCTGGGGTGCGTCCACTTAGAACATGAGGCCACGATTTGCTGGGTCAGGACCTTCAGTAACTACCGTCCGTCCTTACTCAGTCAGGTCAGCTTGTCAGGCCATCTCTCCTCCCTCACTGGCGTCACGCGCCTGCGCCCGCCTAGTGGGGAGGACCCGGAGGAATGACGCCGCCGCACTACCTGTTATGTTACTGTCAGACATCAGAGCAATGAGTAGGTAAGTAAAGAGTGTGCAGGAGGGGAGGGATCCAAGGAGGGAGGCGCAGGACTGGCTGGGAGAGTCAGAGTGGCCAGATCAGAGCGGCGCCCCAGCAAGAGGGGCGCTCTGTGATGGCGTGCAGCTTATGGGTGGCGCCGGCCCTGCGCGTGGAATACTCGCTTGTGTGAAAGGGTCCTTAGAGTGTCCCAACTGCAGGACAAGGTGTACTTTCTAAGGCCTCTTGCACACGAGCGTGACGGATTATGTCCAGATGCGTTCTGGGTGTGTTCAGTGAAACACACCATTTTGCAAGCAAGTTTAGTCAGTTTTATCTGCGATTGCGTTCAGTTGTTCAGTTTTTTCCGCGCAGGTGCAATGCGCTTTGATGCATTTTTCCACGCGCGTGATAAAAAACTGAAGGTATACAGACCCATTGAAATGAGTTGGTCAGGATTCAGTGCTGGTGCTGTGAGTTCACGTCACGCATTGCACCCGTGCGGAAAACTCGCTCGTGTGAAAGGGGCCTTATGCCTCTTTCACACGGGTGTCATGTTTGACGCTTGGATAAGAGGCGGGTGCGTTGTGGGAAAATGCGCAATTTTTGCGCGTGAGTGCAAAGCGTTTTAATGCGTTTTGCACGCGCGTGGGAAAAATCGGCATGTTTGGTACCCAGACCCAAACCCGGACTTCATCTCTGAAGTTCGGGTTTGGGTTGAGTATTCTGTAGATTTTATTATTTTCCCTTATAACATGGTTATAAGGGAAAATAATAGCATTCTCAATACAGAATGCTTAGTAAAATGTGGATTAAGGGGTTAAAACATTTTTTTTAACTCACCTTATCCACTTGATCGCGTAGTTGCCGATCTCTTCTCTCTTCTTCAATCATTAGCTGTCGGCTAAAGGACCTGTGGTGACGTCACTGCGCTCATCACATGGTCCAATCACATGGTCCATCACTATGGTGATGGACCATGTGATTGCACCATGTGATGTGACGTCACCACAGGTCCTTTAGCTGGCAGCTAATGCTTAAAGAAGAGAGAAGAGATTGGCAACTACGCGATCAAGTGAATAAGGTGAGTTAATTTTTTTTTAACCCCTTAATCCACATTTTACTAAGCATTCTGTATTGAGAATGCTATTATTTTCCCTTATAACCATGTTATAAGGGAAAATAATAAAGATTGGTTCCCGTTTCTTAGCAATCTTGCAGGAAAATAGCACTGCATCCGCACTTTATTGCGGATGCTCGCGATTTTCACGCAGCCCCATTTACTTCTATGGGGCCTGCATTGCGTGAAAAACGCACAACATAGAGCATGCTGCGATTTTCACGCAACGCAGAAGTGATGCGTCAAAATCACCGCTCATGTGCACAGCCTCATAGAAATGAATGGGTCCGGATTCAGTGCGGGTGCAATGCGTTCACTTCATGCATTGCACCCACGCGGAAATCACGCCCGTGTGAAAGGGGCCTTACTGTTGCATACAATGTAGTATGAAGCTGGAAAAAATTCCAAATGAGGTGGAATAGGGAAAAAAACTAGTTTTGTTTTTAGGGCATTCCCTATGAGGTAAAAATGACATGTTCCCTTCATTCTCCAGGTCAGAGTGATTACGGTGATATCACATTAGTTTTTCTTGTATTTTAATACTTAAAAATCAAAAACTTTGAAAAAAACTTTTTTTCTTTGCATCGCCATATTATGACCCCATAACACTTAAATTTTGGCCTACGGAGCTGTAAGGGGCTCATTTTTTTATGAGCAATCTGTACTTTAAATAGTATATGACTTTTTGATAACTTTTTATAACATTTTTTGGGGAGGTGAAGAGATAAAAAAGGTGAATTTTGATATTTTTTCCAATACACTGTTCGCCATATGAGATAAATATTTTTTTATATTTTAATAGTTTTCAGACGCGGCAATACCTATGATGTTTAATTTATTTAATTGTTTATTTTAATTGTGGTGATTTGAATTTTTATATTTTTTTTATATTTTTAAAAACTTTGACTTTATTTTTCCCCCACTTTTTAAATGTTCCTCTAGGGAACTTGAACATGTGATCAGCAGATCCCTTCTGTTATAGACTCCAATGCATTAGCATTGAAGTCTATGAGAATTTCGCTATTGTGCCATCCCTTTGTTAGGGTGGGTTCACACTAGCGTTATGGTTTCCGTTATGGCTTTCCATTATAACATGGTTATAACGGAAAATAACGGAATCCATAAGACAGAATGCAAAACGGAAGCCTTTAAGAGGCATTCTGTTTTGCTCCGTCCTAATAGAAGGCTATGGGAAAGAATAATGGATCCGTCTGGGTCCCGTTATGCAAGATGGAAAACAAAGTCCCGTCTTCCATAACGGGAACCAGACGGATCCGTTATGTTATTATGACGGAAAGCAAACAGAATGGCTTGCGTTTTACATTCCGTCATAACACAAGTCTATGGGCTCCAAAACGGATCCGTCCTCCGCTTTATGGATTCCGTTATTTTCCATTATAACCATTTTATAACGGAAAGCCATAAAGGTAACCATAACGCTAGTTTGAAACCACCCTTACTCCTCTTAAAACATTATGAATAAATCGACAACCAGGTGTTACCAGTTGGACAGTATCTTCATACAGTCTGACAATGACCACAGCCGCCAGTATTAATTGTGTAAAAACACACCCCTATCACCAGATGGTAACACCCAGTTGTCAATTTATCCATACATTTACAGGAGGAATAAGAGCAATGGCACAATGCAGAGCTTTAAGAAATGATGCCCCAGAATAATTTCATGCAGAATGCAAGTATTTACTTATAAAGCCGGGATAGAAGCCTAATCTGGTACTGATCTGGTAAATGGAGAGGTACAGCTTCAACAATATTAGTCACATATTAACAGTTTTCACTATAGCCTCCACATAAGGCCATCCACAGCACCCCCATTTATTTCCTGTTGCAATAGCATCCATGGTTTTCCCATAATTCCTTTGGCCATATGGAGGAATTTATTAAGTCATATGCAGGTCTTAGGGCTCATGCACACGAACGTGTGCTGCCCGTTGCCGTATTGCAGACTGGATTTGCGGATCCACAATACACGTGCATCGTTCCGTGTGCATTCCGCATCACGGAAGCGGACCCTTTCACATCAATGGGTCCGCAAATCCAGAGATGTGGAACTGTGTGGAATGGAATCACGGAACACTATGGAAGCACTACGGAGTGCTTCCGTGGGGTTCTGTTCTGTACTTCCGTTACGCAAAAAGATAGAACTTGTTCTGTCTTTTTGCAGAATGGACAAATGCAGACCCATTCAAGTTGAATGGGTCTGGATTCATCCTGGCGGCTGAACGGAGGTTGCCCGTGCATTGGGGACCGCAAATTGTGGTCCCTAATGCACGGAACGGCCCACCTACGGCAGTGTGAATGCGCCCTTAATCTGATGTATACTGTAATAAGATGTGCTAAAATTTCAATAAATGTAATGCAACTGTATTGTATATGTGCACCAGAGAAGCAAATCTACGCCTACTATGAGTAGGTGTAGATTTGCTACACAATTTACGTCAATTTCTTCAGAAAATTATGGCAAATCTGTCAGTTTGTGGGAAGCCATCCTCCCAATAAACCACACCCACTTTCCTCATGAGTTTTCAAATGTGACAAGAAAAGCGTAAAGAGGCAAAAAGTTTCAATTCTTTGCACAAAATGTGTTTTGTAAATATAATGCAACTTTTTTAATTTAAATAAATCCTCCCACAGTTTCCACTGCCGTAATGGCTATAGTACTATGGGTGAATTTATCATGAGTCTGAGTTGGTGTACATTTGATTATTTATCAAACTGTGGATTGTGTGTCAAATTTGGTGCACCTTTAAGGCCTCTTGCACACGACCGTATGGCTTTTTCAATATTTTGCGGTCCGTTTTTCATGGATCTGTTGTTCCAATTTTTGTTTATATTGTATTTCCATTTCCGTTCCTTAGTTCCACAAAAAATCTCCATATGGTTTCCATATGCGATCCGTTGTTTGCGGATCGCATACAGAAACATAAAATTTTTAATCATTAATGTAATGTACAGTAATGTGCTTTAACAGTAAACACATGGGCAAAGTGGGCATGGATCCCCAAAAAAAGGAAGACATACGGATGTGTTCCGTATGCATTCCATATTTTTTGCTGACCTTGATTTCAAGGGAGCCACGCAATAAGTTCTATCTTTCAGTGGAACAGATATATGGAAATACGGAAACAGAATGCATACCGAGTACATTCCGTTTTTATTTTTTGTGGAACCATTGAAATGAATAGTTCCACATGCGGACCGCAAACGGAATACGCAAAAACGGGACGGAAATAGGGAAATAAAAAACATTTGTGTGCAAGAGGGCTAAACCTAACACAATTGTCCAGAAATATAACTACTGTTCTTTTGTGATAACCCCCCACCAGAGTGAGTTTGTGTTATTTTTTTTTGCGACTGTTTAAAAAAGTTGCAGTGATAAATATCGCGTGTAAATAAATAACATACCTGCCATGCCCACTTTCCCATCCACTTTTAAAAACTGGCTTGGTGTAAAGATGCAAAAAGTCACCATTTTTTCACATGCAAGCCCAAAAAGTTGTAAAGTCCTATTTTGCAACTTTTTGAAGCCAAAAGCCTGGAGTACAGAGCTTCATAAATTCCCCCCCCCCCCCATAATATATTATGAGTAAAACTGCCAAAACCAACATAATATCTTAATGTCCTCAAGTGATCCAAGCTCCTGTTTTGTTCATCTCCCCCAATAACAAAGTAATTCAGTGTGAACAGGCGTTCAGTGTTTTTATTTTTTGTCTGGCAGAAGCAGTCTATGTTGAGCGGCAAACTGTTTGCCTATTACCAGGGCCAGGCCGACACAGAGGCTGGGGAGGCTCCAGCCTCAGGGCGCAGGCAGGGGCCGGCCAGAGGGAGAGGGACTGACAGGGGGGAACCGCTCAGCGCTCCCTCCTGTCATTCCCTGAGCCGGGCCCCGTCAGAGCGCTCCTCTCACCTCCATTATATTCACTGCTTCAGGCCTCCAGCATCAGGCCCCGCTGCCTCTAACTAGAAACACAGTAAGCAGGTGGGCGGAGCCTAACGGACCACTGTTAGGCTCCGCCCACCTGCTTAATGAGTGGCAGCGCTGGGGCCAGATCCCGGAAGCCTGGAGCAGTGAACATAATGGAGGTGAGAGGAGCGCTCTGACAGGGCCCGGCATTAAGTACAGTGAAAATGCCGGGGCCCCTTACATGAAGTCTGTAGGCAGTCGGGGGCACTTCTGGAGGCAGTGGGGGGCACTACTAGGGGCTGTGGGGGACACTACTAGCTGTGGAGGCACTTTGGAGGCAGTGGGGGCACTACTAGGGGCTGTGGGGGCACTAGTGGGGTGCACTACTGGAGGCAGTGGGGTGCACTACTGGAGGCAGTGGAGGACACTACTAGGGGCTGTGGGGGACACTAGTGGGGTGCACTACTGGAGGCAGTGGGGGACACTACTAGGGGCTGTGGGGGACACTAGTGGGGCGCACTACTGGAGGCAGTGGGGGACACTACTAGGGGCTGTGGGGGGCACTACTAGGGCAGTGGGGTACACTACTGGGGACATTATTAGGGGCAGTGAGAGGCATTACTGGGCGATCAGGGGCGAGACAATTGCGGACACAGAGGGTGTGACCGGGCACGGTGTCGGGGAGGGGCCCCGATTCTAAGTTTGGCATGGGGCCCATAGCACTCTAGTTACGCCACTGCATGACAACATGGGGGGGCAGAAAGAGCATGACAACATGGGGGTATAAAGAGCATGAAAAGATGGGGAGAATGACAGGGGCAGAAAAAGCATGACAAGAAGAGGGGATTATGACAAGAGGGGGAGAATGACAAGAGGGGAGAGCATGACAAATGACTATGTGGGGGCACTGCTGTGTGGTTGAGGGGGTGTGGCGGACATTACTGTGTTGGGGGCAGTGTGGCGGACATTACTGTGTGGGGGCAGTGTGGCGGACATTACTGTGTGGGGGCAGTGTGGCGGACATTACTGTGTGGGGGCAGTGTGGCGGACATTACTGTGTGGGGGCAGTGTGGCGGACATTACTGTGTGGGGGCAGTGTGGCGGACATTACTGTGTGGGGGCAGTGTGGCGGACATTACTGTGTGGCGGACATTACTGTGTGGGGGCAGTGTGGCGGACATTACTGTGTGAGGGGCAGTGTGGCGGACATTACTGTGTGGGGGCAGTGTGGCGGACATTACTGTGTGGGGGCAGTGTGGCGGACATTACTGTGTGGGGGCAGTGTGGCGGACATTACTGTGTGGGGGCAGTGTGGCGAACATTACTGTGTGGGGGCAGTGTGACGGACATTACTGTGTGGGGGCAGTGTGGCGGACATTACTGTGTGGGGGCAGTGTGGCGGACATTACTGTGTGGGGGCAGTGTGGCGGACATTACTGTGTGGGGAGCAGTGTGGCGGACATTACTGTGTGGGGACAGTGTGGCGGACATTACTGTGTGGGGGCAGTGTGGCGGACATTACTGTGTGGGGGGCAGTGTGGCAGACATTACTGTGTGGGGGCAGTGTGGCAGACATTACTGTGTGGGGGCAGTGTGGCGGACATTACTGTGTGGGGGCAGTGTGGCGGACATTACTGTGTGGGGGCAGTGTGGCGGACATTACTGTGTGGGGGCAGTGTGGCGGACATTACTGTGTGGGGGCAGTGTGGCGGACATTACTGTGTGGGGGACAGTGTGGCGAACATTACTGTGTGGGGGGACACTACAGTGTGGGGTGGCATTATACAAAAGCTCTGCAGATGCAACTCCCATGTATTGGGTCACCACAATTTGGGTGGTCATTCACTAAATGAACCCTATTATGGGGAGAATCTGTGGATGACACATATTTGTCATCCACAGACACCCCCACCCCCAAAACAGGGTTAATTTACTGAATGACCACCAATAAAAGAGGTGGGGGTCACATATGCTATTTCATAATGACAGCAGGGACCGTGCAGTGTGACTGTATTCTACTACACCCCCCATCCCCCCCGCTCACTGGATATAATCTTATTAACTATATAACTGTAGTAAATCACTACAGTTATATAGGTAAGATTATATACAGTGGGGGGGGGGGGGGTGTAGTAGAATACAGTCACTGCACGGGCCCTGCTGGCGCTGTCATCAAAAAAGCAGATACAACCCCACAGCCTCACCCCTTGTATTGGGGGTCATTCCTACACGGACCCTGTTATGGGGAGGGGGGATCTGTGGATGACACATATGTGTCATCCACAGATTCCCCAATAACAGTGTCATCCATCACAGATCCCCCATAGCAGTGTCATCCACAAGTTGGAGGGGGGGGGGGGGCGCACTTGGGCAGCTCAGCCTCTGTTGGTGGTGGACCTTGTCCCAGCCCTGCCTGTTACATACAGTGCTATGTGCAGACAATATGTGGTCCTGGACAAAATGTGAAGTGGGGTCCCAAATGAAATATTGTAACACACTCATCTAAAAAAAAAAAATCAAGGAAAATTAACTTAGTTGTCCATAGCAACCAATAAGATTCCATCTTTCATTTTTCAGAGCTTCTCTGAAAAATAAAAAGTGGAATCTGATTGGTTGCTGTGGGCAACTAAGTTAGTTTTCCTTTACACCAGTTTTAATAAATTTCCCCATATATTTATACACGTATATAGTTGTCAAATATGACCACTATACATAGATCAAATATATTACCACCATACAGCAATTAAATATTAAATAATCGTATAGTTGCACAGTTGATATGGTTGAAAAAAAAAGAAAAAGGTTAAACCTCCATAGTGAAACTGACCAAAATGCGCTATACAAAGGACAATACTACCAATAATACCACTAAATGTAAAATATATAAAGAGTCACATACCATAAATGAGCAGAAAATAGTGCAACAGATCCTTGCTACTTGAAAGGCTCCTTCTCCTAAAAGGTGTTGTCTAGTCAAAGTTCCATCCTTTAACAACATTTTGTTTACTCTTAAAGGAATACTAAACCTAGAAATGTATGGGGTGCCATTGGCTCACAGTGCATATTGTGACACAAAATGCATTTTGTATAGACAAAATTCATTTTGTAGAATTCTGTCACAAAGTGACATTCTGTGTGACAAAATATAACTGTGTGACAAATGACATTCTGTCCCATAAAATGTTATTTTATGCGACAAAATGACATTCTGCGTCACAAAATTAACATAATTGTATTTTGTGACCCAACATTCATTTTGTCGCACAGAATGGTATTTTGTAATACAATATCATTTTGTCACAGAATTTTATTTTGTTGCACAAAACATCATTGTGTGACACAGAGTGTAACTTTTCACACAGAATGTAATTTTGTGACAGAATTCATTTTGTCACACAGAATTCTGTGAGACAAATTCTGAGAGACAAAACGTCATTTTGTCACGCGGAAAATGTCATTTTGTCACGCAGAATACAATTAGTCGCACAAAGAGTCATTTTGTAACATTAAATCACAGATTTAATAAACCCAGCCTTAGACACTACGACCCCCTCACTGATGATGAATTTGTGTTTAGCTCCCTTCTTTCATGCAGAAAGTCTGGTGGATGGTTGGCGGGCCCAACACAGTCTTGAAAGGGACTTTACCTTTTTCTCCCCTATACATCTGTCATACTATTGTATTGACATGTTTCTGGTGGATCATCCCTCCTCCATACTCTCTCCACTGAAATTGGCTTGATCAAGTGGTTTGACCACGCCCCAATCACCCTTACCTTAGAGGATCAATTCCAAGCCCTTAGAGCCCTGGTGTGGAGAAACAACACGTTTCTCTATAGCAACACGAAATTCACGAAAGAACTTTCAGCACATCTGAAGGAATACTTCCAATTTAACGCTGACTCAGTCTCGGACAAATTTGTTTTATGGCAGGCCCATGAAGCATTTATGAGAGGCTCCCTGATTAAAATGGGTGTTACCGCAAAAAAGATTAGAGAAAAAGACATCTCTCAAACCTTGGCAGATATCGCCCGACTGGAAAGCGTTAATAAGGCTATGCCCACACCCCAGGGTTCTAACGACCTTAGGATTGCTCGAAACAAACTTAGCAGTCTACTGCTTCAATCTTACTATAAATATCTACTCAGGTTGAAATCTAAAAACTACTATCAAGGGAATAAAACGGGACGACTACTAGCGAATCAACTTAAAATCCAGCAGTCTAAGTCCAGAATCCCATATCTAATTCACCCCATGATCAACGCTCGTCTGATGGACCCTAGGGACATAGCCACTCAATTTAAATTGTATTACCAGGAACTTTATAACCTTAGGGACCCCCCCCCCAGACAACTATCCAACTCTAGTGACTGACTTACTCTTGCAGGCCTCCCTTTCCCTTCTTACTCCCACACAGTTATAGTCACTTAATGCCCCACTTTCACTACCTGAAATCAGTAAAATTATCTCCTCTTTCTCCTTGAGCAAATCCCCAGGTCCTGACAGACTTTCCAACGAATACTACCGTTAATTTCAGTCTGTTCTTGCACCTTATCTACTAGAACTCTTCAACCGAGTACTTAAGGGTCAACCCTCCCCCTCAGACATGCTAGAGGCACTGGTGGTTACTATCCCGAAACCGGGCAAGTCGCCGGACACCCCCTAGAATGCCCTCTCCACGATTTCTCATTAAGGCACCCTATTCTATTATAAAGTCAATAATACGAAATCCCAGGCCCTTCCCATTAACATCTCACCTATAGATCTGAACACACTGAAAAACTCGTACAACTTAGACTGGCAAACCTCCGAACTTCCGTACCTTGGGATTAAAATTACCTCGCCTTGCTCCCTCCTCTACACTCAAAACTACAATCCTCTCCTACTTGTTATCTCAAAAGACCTTGCCAGTTTTTCCATGAAAGCTGTTTCATGGCTGGGAAGACTGGCATAGTTTCAAATGATGACCCTTCCTAAACTCATTTACATATTCAGAGCCCTTCCCATCCCGGTCTCCGCAATTTTTTTTAAAAGTGCAGAGGCCATTTTTAACAAATACGCCTGGGGGACGTCTAGGTTGCCCAGCATATAATGGCCAAAAAGACAGGTGCAGGCGGCGCCGGCCTCCCGATTGTATTGGGTAATTCACTCCTTTCATTTGACTTACTCAAACAAAAATTTGCATTGCCACAAACGGAAATTTTCACTCATTTGAGACTTAATGATTTTCTCACAAAAATCTCTGACCCCCCCCTCGGGTCAACTCGAGCATTATGAAATTATTCCAATTCCCCTCCCTTTTTAAGCGACACACTACGAGATACATATATGATCTATTGGGGGATAAAACCACTTTTGTTAAGTTCTCTCCCATTAATAAATGGGAATCAGAGTTAAAACGACCTTTTCCAGAGGAGACTTGGACCATAGCCCTTGGCTTCCTGGCTTCGAACTTCAAATGTGTCACACACTATGAGGCGGGGCTAAAAACACTCCTACATTGGTACTTTACCCCCCAAAGGCTTCACATGATTTACCCTTCCTCCTCCCCTTTTTGCTGGAGAGGATGCGGCAATATTGGTTCCCTATTTCGTGTCCTTTGGTCTTGCCCCACGATCACCGCCTATTGACACGCTGTTTTTAAATTGATATCAGATTTATTAGCGCTTAATCTAACGCTAAGCCCTAAACTAGCTCTACTGTTTCTAGGCATACATAACATCCCCCCACCACATAGGAGTATTGTGGAACATATCCTTTTGAGTGCTAAATTGGTCCACACGCGCCATGGAAACAACTCTCCCCTCCGCTTATTTCAAAAGTAATCCAAGAGGTTAATCTGACTTGTAGGTATGAACATTCCTTGCCTTTGTCAGTCATTTCCCTCAAAGCTAAACAGCTTACTTGGGGCCCCTGGCTTCAGGGTCCCCACTACTCCCCCTAATTCAACTTCCCTACCGGTGGGTCTGCGGTCAGTGTGGAGGCAGCGGGGATGCGTTCACCGCTTTCGTAGCAACTCAGCAGTGGAATTATCTCGGACCCCTTCTCTCCCTTTCCCTCCTTCCCTTCTCCCTCTCTCTTTCTCCCCTACTCTTCTTCTGTGGAGTAGTTCACTCATTTATGTTAATACTTCAGACACCTCTCGTATTATTTTTTCTTATATTTTTCTTATAACTGTAACTCGTGGTCTATTAAGCCACATTGTTACATTACCTTTCTTGTTCGATTGTTAACATCACCTGATATTTTGTTCTTGGATTTAAATCCATGGCAAGTTGGCAGCATCCACGCGGATGCCCTGGTATGGACAGGACTTGCAATCATACCATGCCATACAAAAGTATTGACATTGTATCTGTGTGTCTGTGGCTGCATCCACGCTTTGTTACTGTTTTCCTTTTTGAAAAACCAATAAAAACTATTGAATATAAATCACAGATTCAATTTGTCACACAAAAATTCATTTTGTTGCAAAGAATGTCATTTTGTGGCAAAGAGTTCTACAAAAGGAATTTTGTGTATATTAAATGCATTTTATGTCACAAAATACACTGTGAACAAATGGCACCCCATAGAAATGAACTGTGCTTATTATATTCTTAATACATCTACAGTGTATACCAGTAAACCCACCTACTTCTAAACAGAGTACTTGGAGTTCTGTATCAGAAAAATGTATTTATTTTGTATTATAAGCCTGGTAGATTTGGATAGAAATGCCATGATGTCCGTTGTAGCCCAGTTGAACTTTCCTTTTAAACTATTTTAGGGCATCCTTTCCTATACTCCACTGTATTGGGACATACATATCTCACTATAGTAAATGGCGTGAGGACTCTTATAGGCCAGGCAATGTTCTTCTTCATTACAGCTACCTTATATCTGGTGACATTAGAGGCAGAGCTTGCTAAGAGCTCATTTGCATACCCTATACTCCACCATACCTTCCAAATGTCCTGGATCTGGCAGGACAGTCCCAGATTTCGGCGGGTGTCCCGTGATCCCGGAAAGGTTGAGGTATGTCCCACTCTCAACTGATAGCAATAGTCCACTCCGGCTTCACCTTTCAGCTCAGATGCCTGGGCTCCCCAGCAACAGCACGATGTATTGTCACACATAATGATGCTGGACTGTGTAGGAAGAGCGGTGTCGGTCAGGAATCACAGTAGTTATGTCAAGATATGTGCCCTCTTCACAGTAGATATGCCAAGATGTGTCCCCTCATATTTGTAAATATGAATTATAAATAAACAGTTAATATTCACCTGGTTCCTCCAATGATCATAGCTCAGCTGCCAGCGCTCCTCAGCAACAGGCAGGATACTGTTACACATCATGCTGCTGTGTATGAACATGGCAATGTAGGAGGAGCACATTTTGCTGCCCAGAAACAACTGAGCTGCCCACACCCCAGATGATTTCATCTGATGAAGAAGTGTTTTGGACAATCATCGGGTGATCTGCCAAACATTTTGACGGGCAGACTATTGGGAACGACCTTACATAGGAACGTTCTTTCCTGATAATTCGGGCTGTGTAAATCCACCTTAAATAGGTAACTAGTGTTCACTCTGATTCATTTAAACGTTAGTGTGGCCTTGTCATCACCTATAGATCATTGCCTTCAAATAATCCTAGTTCAGGGAAAGCATGGCCTGTGAAGTTTCAGACTGGCCAGCTACTAGGTCAGATGCCGCTTAGTGAACCAGCATAATGTATGTGCCTTGCAATACATTAGAAGTAGTGTTTGTAAAAGAGAATACCTCATTACATATAGAGTCTGATTGAACATGCCAGGATTTTTTTCTGTTGGATCCATATGGAAAAAAAATCTCCAAATGCCTCCATATGAAATTGGAGTCATACAGTATAACAGTAGGTACAGTAGAGCCCCGTAATACAGCCGTGGGCCCTAAGCCTGAAGTTCAAGGTCCTATGCTAATACAGAATTACCCAATCCTAGGAACTGGCGATATATATTTTCATAATACACATCTAATATGACAGAAGTAAAGTTAACATGATGTTTAATGAATGACGTAACAAAAACAAAAGATAAAAAAAATTAGTGAAATTGCTTTCTTTTCCATTCCTAGTTCCCCCCAAAAAATAATAACAATTATTGTATATTTCCCCCAAAGTGGTTTTATTAAAACACATATGACTTGTCCCACATACAGCTACATCAATGGAAAAATAAAGTTATAAGTCATGTTTTTAATCATATATGTTAGTCCACTGAACTGTCACTGTAGCCTTTGGGCTAAGTCACTATGCCCAATTAATTGTGAATATTTAATTTTGCACAATAAATCCTTTATCTTAGAAGCTTTATCTATGCTTTAAGTGAATTTATAGTTTAAAATAGTTATAGGGGAAGAATTTTAGCCCACTTAGATATGATATTTTGATAATTTGAATCCCCTAATGCACACTCCAGAGTGGACATCGAATTTAGAGGGTCACTTATTAACTGAATTAGGCATATTTCTGGCGCAGAACTGCGCTGCAATCTACGACTTCTCCCCCCTCACACCAGGTCTAAAACAGTGGGCGTGGCGTGGCCGGGGAAGCGCCTGTTTTAGATGTAAAAAATTGTCTAAATGTAAGACAGCTAGGAAGCTGCCTTACATTTAGAAGTGGCAAGGGATCTGCCGTAGTTATGTAGAGGCTGATCCACCACTCATTCATCAGGCATTTGGAGGCAATATTAGACAGCCAGTTGATCGCTAACGAGTGTTCATAGGAAAGCTTGTTAGCGATCATCTGTAGCAGTCTAAGACACCCTTTATAAGCTAGTGGACGCTTTCTTGGGGGTAAATTCAAAGTCTGTGATAAGGTTCTTTTCACATCAAGTCAGAGCAATACGTCAAAGTTAAACCCAAGGCCGGCGTCAGTACCCCGTCAAGTGCCGGAGCCCACAGCCCCTGCGGGGACACACAGCACAGCTGCCAGAGGCTAGAAGCAATGAGCGCTTCCATCAATACATTTCTAGAGCGCAGTGAGCTGGGTTCTATCACTCACCGCTCAGCTCCCCGCACTCCTCCCCTTCTTCAGGCTGACCGCTCTCTGAATGGTGAAGCAGGAAGACTTCTCCCCGCTCCACCATTAAGCCTGCAGGCACAGATTGTGCTGCTTGCCTGTGTGGGTGGAGCCTGCAGCCCGGTAAACTGCATAAGCTCAGCCCACACAGTGCTTCAGAGCGATCTGTGCCTGCAGGGAAGAGAGGACTGTGAGCTTCAGGAACGGGACAAGGTTAGTAGTTACTGTGTTTTTTGTTTTTAATACAGAGGGGTCACAGAGGACTTTATTACTATGGAGGGGGCACAGAGGACTTTATTACTATTGAGGGCGAACAGAGGTCTTTATTACTATGGAGGGAACACAGAGGTCTTTATTACTATGGAGGGAGCACAGAGGAATTTACTACTATGGAGGTGGCACAGAGGTTTTTATTACTATGGAGGAGGCACAGAGGTCTTTATTACTATGGAGGAGGCACAGAGGAATTTACTACTATGGAGGGGGCACAGAGGTCTTTATTACTATGGAGGAGGCACAGAGGTCTTTATTACTATGGAGGGAGCACAGAGGTCTTTATTACTATGGAGGGGGCACAGAGGGCATTTCTACTATGGAGGGGGCACAGAGGGCATTTCTACTATGGAGGGGGCACAGAGGGCATTACTACTCTGGAGGGGACACAGAGGGAAATACTTATATAAAGAGGGCACAATGGGCATTTCTACTATGGAGAGGCACAAACCCAGAGGGCATTATTACAATTAAAGGGGGCACAGTGGGCATTATTACTGTGAAGGGGGCACAGTGGGCATTATTAATGTGAAGGGCACAATGGGGATTTCTAAAATGAAGGGGCACAATGGGGATTATTACTATGAAGGGGGCACAGTGGGGATTATTACTGTAAAGGGGGCACAATGGGGATCATTACTGTGAAGGGCACAGATAGGGCATTACAACTGTGAGAGGGCACAATGTGGGCATAACTACTGTGAGGGGGCACACTTATGTACAATACTACTGTAAAGCTTGTACAATGAGGGCAATACTACTGTGAGGGGGTACCATTTTTTTTTAGTATTGAGGGGGGGGGGCGGGTTGACCCAGAGAAAGGACCCGTCCGGGTGCCAAACACCTAAACACCGTAGGCACGCCACTGAAGCAGGGAACCTTTTGCTCCCCGCTCCACCATTGAGCCGCCAGCGCTCCACAGCAGCAGCACCATGTCCTCACACATCGTCCTGCTGATCTGGTTAGGAGGAGGAGCGGGGCGGGCTGGGAATCAACCACTGCTCCTTCTACACAGCAGCGCCATGTGTCACAGTATCCTGCTGATGGGGAGCACAGATCATGGGAGGAGCCAGGTGACTGAGGTGAGGA
This sequence comes from Bufotes viridis, assembly GCA_033119425.1. NCBI lineage: Eukaryota > Metazoa > Chordata > Amphibia > Anura > Bufonidae > Bufotes > Bufotes viridis. The sequence goes on along the minus strand of CM065590.1, from coordinate 533,012,713 downwards.
GTATTTATTGTTTGTTATTTACACTTCCTGTGAAGGGGGCACATCTGGGCATAACCACTGGGCACATATCTTGGCATATCCACCATAAGAGGGCACATATCTTGGCATATCTACTGTGAGGGGGCACATATCTTGGCATATTAACTGTGAGGGGGCACATATTTTGGGCTATCTACTGTGAAGGAGCACATATCTTGGCATATCTACTGTGAGGGGGGGCACATATCTTGGCATATCTACTGTGAGGGGGCACATATCTTAGCATATCTACTATGAAGGGGGCATATCTTGGCATATCTACTGTGAGGGGGCACATATATGTGAGTAGACCTGAGGGACTGAAACACTGGGTAGAAAAAAGTAGGCACATAAGGACTAATTCACATATATCTTGGCATCTGTACCGTGAGGGGGCACATATATTGGCATATCTACTGTGATGCGGCACATCTCTTGGCATATCAACTGTGAGGGGGCACATATTTTGGGATATCTACTGTGAAGGGGGCACATATCTTGGCATATCTACTGTGAGGGGGCACATATATGTGAGGGACTGAAACACTGGGTAGAAAATAAAAATAAGCAGATGAGGACTGATTCACATATATCCGCTGTGTAGCATGATCTGTGTAAGGTATTTAATCTATAATACATGCAGTTTCATTGATGTAAGCAGCGTGCAAAATGCCGCAAGGGGGCCCACTGAGACATTACCTGCTAAGGGCCCACATGAACCTGGAGCCGGCCCTGGATAAACCTCATGAGTATTCCCCAACTTATACCTCTAATTTATGCCACTGTATAGTCACACAGGAGTATACTTTGACCATTAGCAACAATGTTAAAAAACTCATATACTACAGTATTATTATTATTATTTTAATTTTTTTGCAGTGTCCCACTATATAGGTATACACAGTCTGTGGTGCTTTCCTATAGAGTAGGAAGCGCTCACTAGCATTCGCTTTATAAGACGCACTGACATCCCCCACAAACACACACACACTTTTTTGGGGAAAAAGTGCGTCTTATATAGAGAAAAGTACGGTATATATAATTTAAATACACAGAGGAAGTAATATGTAGGCAATGTGTACTTTTTCCTAAAACTGTACAGAGGGAAAGATTTGTTATTCACGCTGATGATACAAAGACCCCATAGTTTCCAAATCTTCTGTAGCCTAGGACCCTGCAGTCTCTGTAGAGAAGCCGCCTCTGTGGTCCACATGGCCTGGTGGAGATGGATGGCATGCTCCCTCACTTCTCACTTTCCTCTCTAAGACTCCCTCTAACTAGCTCTGCCCCTCCCTTGACAGGAAGTCTGACCAGGCCACTCCAAACAAGAGGGGAGGAATGGGATAGTAAGTCCCATTTCTGTTGCCAAACACTGCCAACCGTACCCCATCTGCTGGAGTACAAAGTCATACCTCACAACTATCCCAGATCCAGCGGTTCAATCCTGGATTTCAGAGGCTGTCCCGCGGTCCCAGTACGGGGGTGGTATGTACTGCACTCTAACAGCTGTCCCTGCTTCCATAGGACAGCTGATGAAGCAAGAGCCGTCCGTCGGCTCCCTGCTCCATCATTCCTCCCCCTGCTGGCGCTCCACACTGCTAGTCTGTGCAGGGGGTGGTCAGCCTTTGCTCCTCCTCCTCAGACCAGAGCAACTGATGTGTATCCTGTTGCTGCTGGGGAACAAGGTGAGTATGTAAAATTTTTTTTTGTTTGTTTTTTTTAGCTTTCTGTGAAGGGGGCACAATCCTGGGCATATTTCTGTGAAGGGGCACAATCCTGGGCATATTACTGTGAGGGGCACATACCTTGGCATATTACTTTGAGGGGGCACAATCCTGGGCATATTACTGTGAGAGGGAACATAAATGAGCATATTAATTGTGACAGGAAATGTTGGGCATATTACAATGAGGGAGCACAATCCTGGGCATATTACTGAGAGGGGGCACATATCTGGGCATCACTACTGTAAGGCTGCACATATCAGGGCCTATTACTGTGAGAGGGAACATAACTGAGCATATTACTTGTTAGGGGGCACATATCTGGACATAACTACTGTGAGAGGGCACATATCAGGGCATAACTACTGTTAAGGGGCACATAGTGTCCTTCTTTCTTTTTTAAAAAAAAGTTGGGAGGTATGCAAAGTGTATAGCATGAAAGGTGAGATAACATGCATACAAAGCATGACATTACTAACCAATTGTAGTACCCCCAGGTCTAGGGGACACTGCAGATCGCCTGTCATGTGGTGAGTAGGAATGGGGGATAAGGACTCCCATTCTAGTGGTTATGAGGGCCCCAGCAGAGGGACCCTATTGTTATTGAATAGTTTGGTTTGCTGTAATCGCAGATTTAGGCCCCATTCACACGTCCGCAATTCTGTTCCGCATTTTGTGGAATGGAATTGGGGACCCATTCATTCCTATGGGGCACACTATGTCCCGCTCCGGAATTGCGGATCCGCAGTTCCATTCTGCAAAAAAATAGAACATGTACTATTCTTGTCCGCAATTGCGGACAAGAAAAGGCATTTTCTATGAGAGTGCCGGCAATGTGCGATCCGCAAATTGCGGAACGCACATTGCCGGTGTCCGTGTTTTGCGGATCTGTGGATCCGCAAAACACACACGGACGTCTGAATGGAGCCTTACACACCTCAAGGAGCAGCCGATTATCAGGAAGCAAGAGTTCCTTCCCAACTACTGTCTACACGTTCAGTAGGGTGAAGCGCTGCACTTACATGAAGCAATCCCCTCCACAGTATGAGAACGAGCATTAATTACTGCCCAGAAACGATGATTTACTTGTCTGTAAGAACGACTGTTTCACCACATGAACGAGAATTTCTCTCACTCATCGGGTGATCGGCTGCACCTTTAGACAGGCAGATTGTTGGAAACGAGCGTTCACAGGAACATTCATCCCCAATAATCTGCCTGACAATCGGGCCATGTAAACCTGCTGTAAGAAAGAGGATATTAAACAATAGATCTCAATAGCAGTCAGACATGGCAAGAGTGAAAACATACGAAGAACAGAAAGACAATACTTGTAGTTGTCTCTTGTTGCCTGGCAACCATCCCAGTCGTTATTTTATGACCTCCCTCATTATATCTTTGAGTGTATATGTATTAACTTGCTGTACCTTTTACAAAACATGCAGCAGATAATTTGGAAGTTATATATTTTAAGTGGATCCCTACTGCGTGAATCATCGTATAGCTCGTGCAGAATCTATCTAATCTAACTATACAATCTGTTACAAAGATGTATTTTCAGCTGTCTTTTCAGTTTGTGATTTTGTTTGTTACTTGGAGAGGTGAAGGTCAGTCGACTGATGCAGAAAAAGTTGTCTTAGCCACTAAGTCTTACTATTTTTCTTTTTTGCCTTATTTTTAGCAAGTAATGCTATAGGAGCTTCATGTATATGGCAGCTACTTGGTTCAGAAGGACTCAAAATGTGTTGCCTCACATTTGCACATCATTTTGGTGACTTCAGAAACTTTTCTTTACTTATCTTGCACTTATCCTGAGTAACAGAGTCAGTAGTGGAATTACATCCTGTAGGCACAAAATATTGGACACATGAAGGTGGCCATACACCTAAGGCTACTTTCACACTAGCGTTTTGGCTTTCCGTTTGTGAGATCTGTTCGGGGGTCTCACAAGCGGTCTAAAACGGATCAGTTTTGCCCTAATCCATTCTGAATGGATAAGGATCCGCTCAGAATTCATCAGTTTGCCTCCGTTCAGTCACCATTCCGCTCTGGAGGCGGACACCAAAACGCTGCCTGCAACGTTTTGCTGTCCGCCTGACGAAGCGGAGCCATGCGGATCCGTCCTGGCACACAATATAAGTCAATGGGGATGGATCCGTTTTCTCTGACACGATCTGACACAATACAAAACGGATCCGTCCCCCATTGACTTTCAATGGAGTTCAGGATGGATGCATGCGGCTGTATTATTGTAAAGGGAGCGTTTTTGCAGATCCATGACGGATCCGCAAATACTCGAGTGTGAAAGTAGCCTTAGACAAAAGTAGGTTGAGGACTGAACAATCGTTGAATGAATTATCATCTAGTGAACATTCATTTTCCACACATAGCCATACACATTTTAGTCCATATTGGTCCTTACAGTAGTTGAAACTGGCTCGGCCATTTCCGTCGGCCCTATAGAAATTAATAGGAGAAGTGGTATTCTCTTTTGACTTTACGCTGGTATAGCTAATTCGTATCCATAGTTGCATTCAGAAATTGTCTACTAAAGCCTGTATTAGACAGGCAGATCAGCAAGCGATGGTGTTCCCTCCAGTAATCGCTTGCTATCTAGCGGATTTTTAAACATGCTTAAACATCAGAATTGGCTAATGAACGAACGCTTGCTCATTCATCGGCCAAATGGCGGCAGTATTACACTGCAAGATGATCGCTAACGAGCATTTGTGCAAATGCTCATTAGCAATTATTGGCCGAAATACAGCCTTAGGCCTCATGCACAGTTGTTTGTTTCTGCATCCGTTCCGTTTTTTTTCACGGATAGGATGCTTCCCCATTCATTTCAATGGGTCCGTCAAAAAATGCAGATGGTCAACCGTTTTTGTTCCGCATCCGTGGTCCGTGTTTACATTCCGTCAAAAAAAAATAGAGCATGTCCTATTTTTTTCACGTTTGCGGACAAGAATAGGCATTGATACAATGGATCTGCCATAAAAACGGATCCGTCTGTCATCCGTTTTTTTTTGGCGGTCGCAAAATTTGCGGACGGAACGGACGTGGAAACAAACAACGGTCGTGTGCATGAGGCCTTAAGGTGCTGTGGTCCTTACCTATAAATTTAGTGCAAAGAGTGGAATCAGATCCTGTCCTATTAGATAAGAAAAGGAAAGCAATCTACTTTTCTCAGTCTCAGTAAGTCCCATTCATTTTACCTGCTGAAGAGACCACACATGAGTAACCTACTATCAACTGGCACTTTCTTGGGATTGGATGAGGTGTCAGCAATCAGACCCCGAAATTAATTTTTGATGAACATTATTGGGTCATTAAACACCTTTAACATCCCATCATAGTCGGGGGGATGGGTTGGCTTGCTGCCATGCCTACTACTTAGCTGCTTTTGCTCTTTACTCTTTTTTTCATCGGCACAGATGATTCATTTGAGACAGACTCGTTGCTATGGATACATTGCCTCACCGCTGCAGCCTTTTATATTAGGTTGTCAGGCGTTACGTCCCTAGCAATCAGTCTGTCTCAGTTTACCTTGCTCAATGCTCCATTGGCACGGAGTCCAGGGCAAGAAAAGGCAAAAAACGCTAGTTAATAGTCAAACAATGCTTTCATCTGTCTTTGCTTGCAGTATTATCACATTGTTGTAAATATAAAATTTGATAAAGAATCTGATAGAGCTGCTTTTTGCTATTTATACTATATTACAGAAGGGATTGAGTATATTACTGTGTATTACTGCCTAATGGAGAGGTGGGGAGGAACGGCTGCTTGACAGGTTTGTACCATAGTAACACATGTCATTGTAACCCAATGGCAACTTTATAAACAATTCCAAGTCTGACAAATGTAGTCTAGAACTTTATAAATAATGTGAAAAACTTATATTGAATGACCAGTAGCAAGATGAAGGCTCCTTGCACATGATGTCCAGGGAAGCCCCATCTCCCATGTGTCTTTTTAGATCAAAAGGTGGATCGGATTGTAGCATATAGGAGAAGGAAACATTTTCCTAAGGGCTCGTTCACACGACCGTGGTTTTGGTCCGCATCCGAGCCACATTTTTGTGCGGCTAGGGTGTGGACCCATTCACTTCTATTGGGCCGCAAAAGATGCGGACAGCACTCCGTGTGCTGTCTGTATCCGTTGCCCCGTTACGTGGCGCCGCAAAAATTATGAGTCATGTCCTACTCTTGTCCGTTTTGCGGACAAGAATAGGTATTTCTATAAAAGGCTGCCCGTTCCGTAAATTGCGGAAGGCACACGGGCGGCATCCGTGTTTTGCGGATCCGCAATTTGCAGACCGCAAAACACGTTACGGTCGTGTGAACAAGCCCTAAGATTGTAAGGAATGTGCCTTCTACTATGAGCCAGGATCTGGTTCTTCTTTTACTTGTAATGATGTGTCGGGAAGCAGATCTACTGGAAGGAATGTACAAAATGCCTTATCTGGTTCATGACAAGATCATAGTCTCCATACAAATCACTAGTAAAACCACACGTTGAATTTTGGGTACCTTTGTATATGGACAGTACAGGAATCTTTTTAATGATCATTTTAAATCTAGGCCTTTAACCATGACAAGAGGGCATTCTCTGTCTACAGGAAAGTATCCATCATCTTAGATGGGGATCCTTTACTGTAAGAGCAGTGATACTATGGAACTGGCAGCCACACTGTGTGGTGATGGTTGATACATTTAACAAGTTCAATGAGGGCCTGGTTACCTTTCTTGAATGTAAGCATATTGCAGGTTATTGGTACTAGATATCTAGAGATGGAACGTTTATCCAGGGATTCATTCTTGCACTATTTGGAGTCAAGAAGGAATTTCTCTTCCCAGTGGCGTTGCGAGGGGGGCAGTGGCGTTGCTAGGGCTGGTGTCATCGGGTGCGGTAGAAAATGGTGTCACCCCCATTCCATCACCATTTTATCGCTTGGGTTCAAATTATAGCACCCCCAACAGGCTCCCCCCCACCCCAACCCTCGGTGGTCTGTCATCAGTCTGCTTAGCACCCCCCCCCCCCCACACATATGTGCATACAGAAAAACAAAACAAAAAAAAACACTTACCTCCATGTCAGCGATAGGATGCAGGCCTCTTCTGGCCTGTGTCCCTCAGGCGCCGTGATGACGTCATTGCACCACCTGCACCGGCCTCTGATAGGCTGCTGGCCTAGTGCCAGCAGCCTATCAGAGGAACAGGGAAGGGAGACGCCTCTCCCTTGCCCCGCTGCAGTGTTCATCTGTTCATCGCGATACAGATGAATGTAGGGAGATGAGTGCTTCTATCATGCAAGCGCTCATACTTCTTTCTCAAAGGCTCATTGTGAGCTGAAACGTTGCCATGTACCACCATGTGTGAATAAACCAAGTTTTTTATCTTCACGCTACTTTTGGGAGTGCAGTCCATTTTTTGGTCTTATATTTTGGAACTAGCCCCTCCTAAGGACTTTGCACCCCGCACTTACACAACGGATGGTGCCATCTTCTATTTTGGATATATAAATATATATATATATATATATATATATATACACTCACCTAAATAATTATTAGGAACACCTGTTCTATTTCTCATAATAATTATCTAGTCAACCAATCACATGGCAGTTGCTTCAATGCATTTAGGGGGGTGGTCCTGGTCAAGACAATCTCCTGAACTCCAAACTAAATGTCAGAATGGGAAAGAAAGGTGATTTAAGCAATTTTGAGCGTGGCATGGTTGTTGGTGCCAGACGGGCCGGACTGAGTACTTAACAATCTGCTCAGTTACTGGGATTTTCACGGACAACCATTTCTAGGGTTTACAAAGAATGGTGTGAAAAGGGAAAAACATCCAGTATGCGGCAGACCTGTGGGCGAAAATGTCTTGTTGATGCTAGAGGTCAGAGGAGAATGGGCCGACTGATTCAAGCTGATAGAAGAGCAACGTTGACTGAAATAACCACTCGTTACAACTGAGGTATGCAGCAAAGCATTTGTGAAGCCACAACATGCACAACCTTGAGGCAGATGGGCTACAACAGCAGAAGACTCCACCGGGTACCACTCATCTCCACTACAAATAGGAAAAAAAAGGCTACAATTTGCACGAGCTCACCAAAATTGGACTGTTGAAGACTGGAAAAATGTTGCCTGGTCTGATAAGTCTCGATTTCTGTTGAGACATTCAAATGGTAGAGTCCGAATTTGGCGTAAACAGAATGAGAACATGTATCCATCATGCCTTGTTACCACTGTGCAGGCTAGTGGTGGTGGTGTAATGGTGTGGGGGATGTTTTCTGGGCACACTTTAGGCCCCTTAGTGCCAATTGGGCATTGTTTAAATGCATTGTTTCTGACCATGTCCATCCCTTCATGACCACCATGTACCCATCCTCTGATGGCTACTTCCAGCAGGATAATGTACCATGTCACAAAGCTCGAATCATTTCAAATTGGTTTCTTGAACATGACAATGAGTTCACTGTACTAAAATGGCCCCCACAGTCACCAGATCTCAACCCAATAGAGCATCTTTGGAATGTGGTGGAACGGGAGCTTCGTGCCCTGGATGTGCATCCCTCAAATCTCCATCAACTGCAAGATTCTATCCTATCAATATGGGCCAACATTTCTAAAGAATGCTATCAGCACCTTGTTGAATCAATGCCACGTAGAATTAAGGCAGTTCTGAAGGCAAAAGGGGGTCCAACACCGTATTAGTATGGTGTTCCTAATAATTCTGAGGTTTTTAGCAATAATATTAGTATAGCAGGTTAATATGAAGCTCTGATGGGGGGATTTGTGGATGACACTGATGGGGGGGGGATGTGTGCAGGACACTGATGGGGATTGTGTGCAGGACACTGATGGCGGATGTGTAGCCTATCAGAGGCCGGTGCAGGCCGTGCAATGACGTCATCGAGCCGCCTGAGCCGTGCTGCTCAGGACACAGGCCAGAAGAGGCCTGCATCGCATCGCTGCCATGGAGGTAAGTATGTGTTTTGTTTTTCTCTATGCAAATATGTGGGGGGGGGGGTGCTAAGCAGACAGAAGACAGATCGCCGAGGTTTGGGGTGGTGGGGGGCCTGTTGGGGGTGCTATAATTTGAACCCAAGCGATAACATGGATGGAGGTTGGGGGGCTAAGCAGACAGATCACCGATGGGGGGGGGGTGTTGTGCTTGGGGGAGGGGGGTGACACCATTTTCTACCGTACCGGTTCCTTAATATGGGGTATTAGGGTATTTTGTCTTCCTCTGGCTCAACATGGTAGGATTATAGATTGGACTTAATTATTTACAATGTTAACCACTATATATATATATATATATATATATATATATATATATATAAAAGCAATTGGTTATTGAAAACTTTCCAATTTTTTAATTTTATTATGGGGAAGTAATGAAGAACATGTACAGCAGGAAGGGGGGGGGGGTAACTAAAAAGGTCTGCATGGTGATGTCCTTACAGCTGTCACTGAGTGAACCTTTGACCTGAGTAAGCCCTCTGAGCACAAATAGGTTTTTAATTTTTTTCCAAATGTAAAATAATTACATTTACTAATATTGGCTTTACTTCACTGCCTATCATTGTCGCAGAAGTAGAGCTTCTGCTGTCCAAGCAATGACTTTCCAGGATCACAGTACTTCCTCTCCTTCTCTATTTGTAGGTGCCAAGATGAAGGGGCTGGCTACTTGATTCGGTTCATTAGCTAAGTCAATCTCCTTTTCTGTCTCTGCATTAGCTGTTATGGGCATGTATTATTATTATTATTATTATTTATTTGAAAGAGCCATTAATTCCATGGCACTGTACACAAAGAAAGGGTTACACATATACAGGGTTATTCGACTTTTTTGGGGGACAAGGTGACAAAAAATGGCGACCTGTGTATTTTTATAGTTTTTTTCCATTACAGCATACACCATGCAGGAACATTTTTATATTTTAGTAGTTCAGGTATTTTCGGACGCGGTGATATTTGATTGGGTGTTTTATTGGTGTCCCTTTCACCCTAATACCAATCCCCTAAATCTGGTGTTCCAGCTGTGGCTGGCTACGTTTAATACTGTCCGTTAAAGGATAGATTTTTTTCTGCTAATGGAGATGTATTTGGTGAATAGGATTTTAAAATGGTCCCTGTTAAGCTCTTCCTTGTGCACAGCTTAGCAGGAAGCTTGGCCTGGGAACCTGCAGCAGCGCCCAGGATGTCATGGTAATCGATCAGAGGCCCCCAATTTCGCCGTGGGGGCTCTAATCTCATTGATGCTGCAATCTCTGTTGAATACGGCATCTGAGGGGTTAGTTGACCAGTTTCGGAGTGATTGCCGTTCCCTGTCATTATAACCTGGTGCCTGCTGTATTATACAGCTGGCACCCGCCGCGAATGAAGCTGGCTCACTGCAGCAGCTCCATATAATTACCTGCGCATAATGCTGTACATGTAGGGTTAATGGGAGGCACATGGTGTTATTAATTTTAAACCTCCATGTGCATCATATTAATAGTTACACCATCATTAACCCCATGTTGCCAATTATATGAGGAAATGATGGGGGTCACTTACTATTAATATGGGCACATGGAGGTACTAAAGTAATAACATCAAGTGCCTTACACAGCATGAGTCACATACCTATAAAATTGCAGGACACCTCCTGCAGCAAGATCTTCCTGGATGCTGGAAAGTTAAAGGACCTTTGATGATGTCATTGCCATGTAATCAGTAAAAATTAACTTATCAGCTTCCATAAACCACACGGATGGACGCAGTGAGTTTCTTTCTCCCCTGCCCTCCTCTTTATGACACCGCTTATTGCTTTTTCATTGGTAGGAGTGGACCGCCCCTGTCGCAGTGAGAACACAGCTTGTGATGTGCTTTGCGCGCAACATGTTCTCTGATAGTGACTGATAGTAGCCTGCGCAATAGCGCAGCTTAGTATAAAAAAAATACCAATCCCAGTATTGTATTGAACCGGGTATCAAAATATTGAAAATGTATAGAGACTTCGATACCCGATGCAACCCATGGGTGAGCTGTCAGTTACAGAGAGACTACTCCAGGAGGTTGCAGCCTGGTGGTTTCCCTGCAGTAATGTATAGATCTCTATACAGGGGAGTTCTGGAGACAGCCAAGTACAGCGCCCTGCTATTTCTAGAAATCCCATAGAGATGAATGGAGCAGCAGTCTGCATGTTTGACCTGCCACTCCATTCATTTTGGGGGGCTGTGAGGGGTATGAAGTATCCATTCTCGTGATCAGTGGGGGTCCCAATGGTAGGAATCCCACTGATCTAATAGTTATCCTCTATCCTGTAATAGGGGATAACTTTTAACAACCAGAAGATCCCTTTAAGGTATATTAGTAAGTTCACATCACGTCTGATATGGCAGGTAACAGACATGCGGTGCAGAAGGGGGGGGGGGACACCCTTTCACTAGGGAGAGGGAGGAGTGGTGACCCCTAACTCACCTAGCACTGGCACCTGGCTGCCCTGACGTCCCTAGATGGGCTGCTCACCCATACTCTGATCACGTGCCTAGTCCCTGGCTTACCCTGAAATAAGCCCTAGGTAGTGAATAGGGCGGTGGGCGCACTAGTCATAACCACTGACACCTAGGGTAACAACAGGGAAAAGACAAACACCACAAACAATCCTAGAAGGGAGACAACAAACAGGAGAGAACCAGAGATCCGACAGCACCAGTTCCAACAGCTCAACAGCAACTCCAACTCCAACTCCACCAGAGGTCAGAATAGAAGATCTGGAAAGAAGGTCTATATCTGGCAACAAGGGAAGCAGAAAGGGAGAATATATAGTAGCTGGGAGTGGCTGACAGAAAACAGCTGAAAGGAAAAGCTACAGATTCCTAAATGGGACAAAAAGGATCACAAACCTAAGCAGGAAAACCTGGACCGGAATCCATTCCCACCACTAGGTCATGAAGCGATCTCTTGAAACCGAGCGAGTAGCCACCCGCTGCAACCTTCTGACCCCAGGCACAACAGGGTCAGCGATAGGTTGTGACAGCCTCGTGACAGTTTAATTATTTAACATTTGAAAACCAATTCATTACTTTTTCTGACATCAGATAACCTACAGGGTGGCCCACGAAAAAGTAGCCTACCTCCAGCGATAGTATGACAAGAGGCGCAAGCAAGTAGATTGATTGAGTGTTTCTGGGGTGTGTATGACTTTTTGATCACTTTTTATTTCATTTTTTGTGGGAGGTGAAGTGACCCAAAAAAATGGTTAATTGGCCATTTTGACTTTCTTTTCTGTTCCGCTGTTTACTGTAATAGTACAGGCGTTTTCACATGTGGCGCGCTCCCGGTCTTTAACTTTCCAGATGATGTAGTCACATTTGACCGCGGCATCTGAAGAGTTAAATGTATGTGATCAACGTCCTGGGTGCCTGCTATTCAAAACATCAGACACCTGGCAGCTATGGCGCCCGCTCCGCTTGCAAGCAGACTCCATTTTTAGACACCCGACCACCGACATGAATTTTTGAGTGTTAGGAAAGTCAGGGTCCATTGGCTTTTGTTAAATGTCCTTGAGGACTGTTGCTAAAAGTGGTGGAAGATAAATATGCAATCCGTACGTCTTTCTTAAGAATCTTAGGCTTCGTTCACATCGCCGTTTAGCCTTTCCGTTGTCCTGCTCCGTTTGGGTGATGTGAACGAAGCCCAAGGGTTAGGGTTTCCTCTCAGAAGAAGATTTTTGAAGTGGAGACAAAAGTCCTGTATCTCCGCTCAAAAATCATCTTCTGAACGGACCCCCTAACGGACCCCATTATAGTCTATGGGGGTCCTTGGTCTTCGTTCACATCACCGTTATGTGCCAAATCCGTCCTTTCCGTTCTCCTGCTCCTAAACGGAGCAGGAGAACGAAAAGGATAAACGGTGATGTGAATGAAGCCTTAAATGTGTTTTACTTATTGTAATTGCTCAAACGTAATTACAAAAATAATCTGAAGAGTTTTAAAAAGAATACAGAAATAACTGAAGCTTTTGTGCCTTTAACCTCCCTAAATAAACTATACATATATAAAGCATACATAGAAAGCTATCAAGAGATAAATTGCCTTTAATAAAGAACATCTGTCTAAATATTGGGAGCAGGAAACATTTAAAGGATGTAACAATTATATACGGCACAGCACATTAAATTGTTATGATAAATCAGCAAACATAGTCCCTGTAGCATTTTGCCCTGTCATATAATGTGTTGACATTTTTAATTATCTTCCTTTTCACTGGTAATGTGTATTAATTTAAAGATGAGTAACAGGGACAAATTGTTCACAGCTAATTGTTAATATTTTGTATTAATACAGTATTTTACAGAAATATGGGCTACATTAAAGGGGTTGTCTGGGTTCAGAGATGGGTTCAGAGGGTTCCCCTTCTTCACCCATTCAGCCCCTATGAGTGGAGCAAAGGAACAGGTCATGGTCTGATGCTCCCCCTTGCCCTGCGCTGCATAGTGCAGGGCAAGGGCTGTTTTGTTTACATTGAAACACTGCTAGGTGGAAGTTTTATAGGCTAGGGCAGCGCCAAAGACCACCCATTAGTGCTAGTTAAGTCACTGGACTCACTGCTAGGTGGAAACCTCCGCCTAGCATGCCCATCAGGAGCCAGGTATGTCACCGGATCTGAAGAAAAAAAACCTTGCCCTGAGCTATACATAGTGGCTGAATAGGTGAAGAAGGGGTTATGTTTCACAGTCCTTGAATGGATACTCTTTCTAGTAAGAAACACCGAACAATGATAACAGCATGTTGCATGGCGCTCAGATGTGGGTACACTAAAGAGGGATAACTATTGTATGGGGCCACTAAGGGGACATTCTATTGTGTGGGCAAACTAATAGGGCATCACTACTGTGAAGAGGGCATTGATGGATCATTCTGCTGTGTGAGGGCAGTAAAGAGACATCACTATTGTGAAGGCACTAAGGGAGCATTCTACTGTGATGGGGGTAATAAGGGGGAATAACTACTGTGTTGGGCACTAAGGGGGCATACAGGGCCTGGACTGCATACTGTAAATTAAACTCTTGACTGCTCCCCCTGTCCAGCACCAATAAGTTGTTTATTTTCATATTTTTTACATGACAGAGAAGGTGGTGGGTTTTATTGTAAGCGTGGGCAGTCATGACTATCTGCAGGAGTAGAGGGAAGTTGCTAAGGGGAGAGGGGTCTGTTCAAAAATTGCAATGGGGCCCAGCCTTTTCTAGTTGTACCCCTGCATGGGACAATGATTAGGCAAATGATTGTCAGCCTATGTAAACTGGCCCTTAAAACCTAAATCTATCATGTGTTTTTCTTAGAGTTCTTACATTTTAATCTATCTGCCATTGATAAATTAGCCCTGTCTGATGGGTGATGTCGTATAGGTTCAACCAGTGACAGACTTGGAGTCTTTTGGTCCACCAAAGGATATAATCCTAAGGTTCCACTCTCCAGATATACACAGCATGTTCATGTCCACTTGTGATTGCACAATTTAAATTTCATGTTACCATTGCACACACATGGCATCAATGAAAGATTGTTAGTAAATCAACTACAGATAAACAAATCAATCTGAAGTTAATCAGATTTGTAAAGAATATCACATAAATTCTGTTGCCTAAAGAATCAAAAGTTTTGGCAATTCGCTTAGGATGCCTGCACCATCTTACTGTGAAAATGTGTAAGGAAAAAAACAGGGAGGATGAATATGGAGGATAACATGACCGCAGGTGGGAGGCGCCATGCTCTGATTTGCTCAGAGGATAGAAGGCAGTCTGGGTGCCAATCTGAGGCAGGATTTTGGCAGGTCCTCAGGACCCCTTGCGGCAATTCAGGACACAGATCAGAAGAGGTCTGTTTTGTTTTTCAATATTAAACATCAGCACTACTGGAGGCACCAAGTGCAGAGGTAGTGGAGCATTATATATACTTGGCAATACAGAGGGGGCATCATATACTGGTACTATGGGGGGGGGGCATTATTTAATAGTACTATGGGGTACACTACAGCGGGAGCATTACATACTGGCACTACAGGGAGAGCATTTATTACCTGTACTGGCACTAAGGAAGGCGATGGAGGAGCATTATATACTGGCTCTATGGGGGGGGGGGGACCGATGAGATTTACATGCCATCCCTAAAGCCTATCAGCATGCTGCCACTTGCCCCACTCTCCCCCTTTATGCTAGTTGAGATCATAGCCAGCTGAATAGCTTGTTTGAAAGCTGACAATCTAAGTTTTAAAGGACAGTTTTATGATGAGTAAGGGCAGCATAAACTAGAAAGAAATTCCCCTAGCAAAATGCTGGGTCACTTTCCTTAACCCATTAATGACGACTGATAAGCCTTTTTACATTGGTCATTATGGGGCCTTATTCTTTTTATGGTGGCCTGGAATAAATGCTGCATGCGTCCCCCAGCAGAAGCACCAATCCAGGCCATTTAAATCCTTGTATGCCACTGTCAAAAGCAACTGAGGCATCCAAGTGGTTTAGAAGGAGGAAGCTCTTCCTGTCAGGTATTGGCATCTCGCAAATGAGATTGCAGGGTGGTGATGTATGTACACATCAGCTAGGGGCCTAATGAAGGCCCTCGGGTCTGCCTGCAGTGTATGTATATAAGGGTGTGCCAAAGGAGCAGCCTGATAGTGCCTGTCAATATGCTACTGACAGCATAATACACTGTGCTACATAAGTATAAAAGTATATATACTTAGAAAAAGATCTTGGGTTGGCACTGCCACCTCTTCATGGGGTTCTCATGTTATTGCGCTCACGTGTAATCTCCTGGCGGTGCTCTGCATCACAGACTAAACTCCACTTGTCTTGTGAGAAAATAATAACAAATGCGGCACTCACCGGATCCTTTTGCAGTTATTTTATTTTTCTTTAAAACCTCCCACATGGGCAACATATGACATAAACCACATACTGCGTTTTGCATGAAATAAACTGTCTCACTGTATGTTCCACTCCTATTTTCAAAAATTTCGATCTAATCATGGACCTACAAAGTGAACACCATCCACATTTATAATTCCCTTGTGGGTTTCACTTTTCTAACCAATTGAAGTCAACATTCAATCCTCCCCTGTCGGCTGGTAGCAACCTAGATCTATTTCAGAAGCAAGTATTGAAAGAAGTAAAATGTTTAATGTATCCTAGAGTAAGAAAAAACATAAGTAAAGGGGAAGAAAGAGCCTTACAGTGGCTGATAAAAAGATATAGTAGTGAAACCAGCTGACAAGGGAGGCAATGTAGTATTCATGAAAAATAAATATTATGTAAAAGAAGCAATGAGACAAATAAGAGATCAGGAAGTGTATGTACCATTGACAAGTAACCTGATAGTAAAATATCACAGTGTTTCCCAACCAGTGTGCCTCCAGCTGTTGCAAAACTACAACTCCCAGCATGCCCGCACAGCAAAAGGCTGTCCGGGCATGCTGGGAGTTGTAGTTTTGCAACAGCTGGAGGCACACTGGTTGGAAATCACTGAAATATCAGAGACATCTGAGGTCCCTACTGTGAAAACATATGGAAGAGTGAGTTATCACAGAAAGAACAGCGGAGAGATTGTACCCTAAATACCCTACTAAACCAAAGTGGTATTTTGTACCAAAAGTGCATAAGTCGGTGGAAGTCCACCTGAACGCCCGATAGTGTCAGGAATAGGCTCAGTTACTGAACCCCTGTCACAATATGTAGATTGGCTACTGCGTCCACTCCTACAAGGGATACCTTCATACCCAAGAGATACCAATGATTTTTTGGAAACCAATAGAGATATTCAGTGGCAAGAAGGGGACCTTTTAGCATCAATAGATGTAGAGAGTTTATATACAACAGGGGTGCAGAACCTGCGGCCCAGGGGCCACATGCGGCCCTCGATACCATTCTGTGCGGCCCCTAAACATCTGGTAAAAGACTTGTAGGTCTATGTCTTATGGCTTCTTACATGTATCTTTCATGTATTCTCCTATTAGATGGGAGTCCTAGAACTGTAACTAGACATTTACAGTATATACTGTATGTTCAATATGCCAAAAATACAGTATTTTAGTTGGTAATACCCATTTACGTTTTATTTTCGGCCCTTGGAATTGGTTCAGGCGGAGAATGTGGTCCCCGACCAGAAAAGGTTGTGCACCCCTGATATACAATGATACCACAGGAATTTGGGGTCCAGGCAGTAGGTAAGATCTTGGAGTGTCAGAATAAAAGTGAAGAATATATAGAGTTTGTGAGAGAAGCTTTAGAGTTTGTGTTGACACTCAATGCCTTCACTTTTGATGGTAATTGGTACCACCAAAAGACAGGAACAGCAATGGGGACACCAGTTTCCTGTACTTTTGATAAGTTGTTTCTAGCGACATTTGAAGACTTTTGATAAGTTGTTTCTAGCGACATTTGAAGACTTTTGATAAGTTGTTTCTAGCGACATTTGAAGACAAGTATGTGTTCACCACCAGAAATATATAGTGTGGAGAAGAACTTAAGTGCAATTTGAGGAATTTGTGAAGTATTTGAACACTCAAAAGAACATGAATATGAGATTTACTAGTAAAATAGATTCAAGGGAATTGGAATTTTTGGATGTAAAAGTTAGTGTACAAGAAGGAATACTAGTTACTAAGGTGTATAGAAACCTGACTGCCACAAATTCCCTCTTGCACTTCAGTAGCTCCCATCCTTACCATGTAAAGAAAGCTGTACCATATGGGCAATTAAAACAAGATTAAAAAGAATAGCAAGTAATGACACAGACTTCGTTGAACAATCTAAAGAATGAAGAGGAGATGATTGGAGAGGGGTTACCCTGAGCAAATGATAGATAGCTCCTTTTTGAGAGCAATAAAAAAAGAAGAACAAGCATCTTCATTCAGCAGGACCTGTGCTGACGTCGTGGTGAGCCCGATTACGTCATCAAAGGTCCTGCAGGCCCTGAAAGAAGAAGAAAGAAGACGATTCCAGCTGCCCGATTAAGCGGTTGAGGTGAGTAAATTTAAAAAAAAATTTAACCCCTCAAGGCACATTTTAGTACGCATTCTGTATTAAGAATGCTATTATTTTCCCTTATAACCATGTTATAAGGGAAAATTATAAAATCTACACAGCACCAAACCTGAACTTCAGTGAAGACGCATTGCACTCGCGCAGAAAAAACAGAACAACGCAACGCAATCGCAGTCAAAACTGACTGAAATTGCGTGCACACTCGCATGGGTTTCCTGCAATGCACGGGACGCATCCGGAGCAAATCCGGGACGCCGGTCTGAAAGAGGCCTAACTGTTTGTGCTTGGTATTGAACGATTTATCCCATTTGCTTGAATGGGACAAAGCTATTTTACCCAGCACTGCCATTATGAAAAGTACAGTCCCTCCAAAAAGCTGATCAACATGAGTACTAAAAGTTGAACCCCCACTGATCTAATACTGATGACTAGAGTTGAACGAACACCTGGATGTTCGGGTTCGAGAAGTTCGGCCTAACTTCCAGAAGATGTTCGGGTTCGGGATCCGAACTCGACCCGAACTTCATCCCGAACCCGAACCCCATTGAAGTCAATGGGGACCCGAACTTTTGGGCACTAAAAAGGCTGTAAAATAGTCCAGGAAAGGGTTAGAGGGCTGCAAAAGGCAGCAAAATGTAGGTAAATCCCCTGCAAACAAATGTGGATAGGGAAATGAATTAAAATAAAATAAATACAAATTAAGCAATATCAATTAGAGAGAGGTCCCATAGCAGAGAATCAGGCTTCAAGTCACCCACCAATGGAGAAGGCCACTTTCATTTATTTAGGCCCCAGCACCCAGACAGAGGACAGAGATTGCATAGCAGAGAATCAGGAGTCATGTCACCCACCAATGGAGGCCACTTTTCGATAATTAGGCCCCTGGCACCCAGACGGAGGAGAGAGGTCGCATAGCAGAGAATCAGGCTTCATGTCACCCACCACTGGAACAGGCCACTTTCAGATAATTAGGCCCCTGGCACCTAGACGGAGGAGAGGTTCATTCAAATTTTGGTTGCACCGCAATATAATGGTAAAATTAAAAAAAGAGGATTCAATTAAGAAGTTCCCCTGGAGTACAAGAATATATGGTTGAGGGGGAGGCAGTTATAAATGTCTTTTCTGCACAAGGGGTGGACAGGTCCTGTGGGATCCATGCCTGGTACATTTTTATAAACGTCAGCTTGTCCACGTTGGCTGTGGACAGGCGGCTGCGTTTGTCAGTAATGACGCCCCTGCCGTGCTAAATACACATTCAGACAAAACGCTGGCCGCCGGGCAGCCCAGCACCTCCAAGGCATAAAAGGCTAGCTTTGGCCACGTGGACAATTTGGAGACCCAGAAGTTGAATGGGGCCGAACCATCAGTCAGTACGTGGAGGGGTGTGCATACGTACTGTTCAACCATGTTAGTGAAATGCTGCCTCCTGCTAACACGTTCCGTATCAGGTGGTGGTGCAGTTAGCTGTGGTATCAGGTGGTGGTGCAGTTAGCTGTGGCGTGGTAAAAAAACATTTCTGCCATGCTAACCCTCAGAGGAGCTGGCCGTGACACAGCTGTGTTGGCGACCTCTTGCTCCTTCTCTGCCTTCGCCTTGGGCTTCCACTTGTTCCCTCTTGGAGAGCCCTTATTTGGACCACCTCCTCGTTACCCTCTTCACTCCGCATCAAATCCTTGCTCTCCCACTACTCTATCCTTATGTGGAGATCTATTAGATTTAAGCACTTTCTTCAATCTGAACCACCCCCCTTAGAATATCTTCTTGGTAATCCTGCTTTCCCCCCTGGTCTCCAATCCGGGGCCTTTTCATGGTGGGTTGAAAAAAAGTTGTGCTCTCTCCGGGCATTCCTAGTGCGGGGTACAGTGCTGTCCCTGTCAGACTTCACAGAGAAATTTTCCCCGCCTGACCGGGAACAGTTTAACGTACGGAGAGTCTTCTCCTTTCTCCACTCCTTAAAAGAAGGATCCCATGAAATTAATTATACCCCTTTTGAAAGGCTAATGTCTTTCTCCCTATACAAACAGGGCCTATTGTCCCGGATTTATACTATTCTCAATGCACCCCCAGAGGGTTCCAAGCTACGCTACATGTTGGAGTGGGAGGCTGATTTATCGGAGGAATCCAGTGTGTCTAGATGGTACCAACACTCCCAGACACTCTCCAGGGGGTCATGGCAAACTACCCTGGCAGAGACCTCAATCAAAATCCTCCATCGGACATACCTGGTGCTTGCCAAATTACACCGCATATACCCTGAGGTCCCTTCTATCTGCTTCCGAGGGTGTGGAGAGGAGGGTACGATGTTACATACCTGGTGGACCTGTCCCAAAGCCTCCAGGTTTTGGAGTCGCATTAGCGATCTTCTTTCATCCCTGCTGGGGCACACCCTCCCCCCAACACCTTTGGTCTTTCTTTTAGGCGATAGGCCTTCAAAGTTGACACACACCAGATTTAAATTGGCCCAATATATTTTGTTAGCTGCCAGGATCCATATTGCCTCTCAGTGGCGTTCCCTGTCACTAAATTATCAGGCTGCACTCGATAGGATCAACAGAATTTACCAGTACGAACGGCTGACAGCTATCCGTACAGATACTTTTACCCTATTCGAGAAGGTCTGGGAGCCTTGGTCGTCCTCCCCTCATTCCACCGACCACTCTCTCTGTTCCGAACTCTGATAGGTCTCAGTATGTAATGTATTCAGCTAGAGAATGGGTAGGTTTGTGGGTTTCCTCATTAAAGTACGTGACCAGAGAAGAAGTCAAGCCGACGCGTCATTGATTGACTATCACCCCTGATACTGTTCTATTTTTTATTTTTTTTTGTTCGAATTGTCTATTTGACTGGACAATCTGTCTTTTATTATGTACACAATTTGTACTGTATCACTATATTGTATAAAACTTTAGTAAACACCTTTGAAACATAAACTAGACCTGCAACAGCTGGAACACCAGATTTACTGTATTTCTATTTTTGCTACTGACTTTCACCCCATAAAATAATATATCATTTCACGGACACTAGGGAAATTGTCCAGTCACAGCTGGAACACCAGATTCAGGGTATTGCTATTTTGGCAATTAAATTTCACCCCAGAAAATAATATATCCTGTGACGGACACTATTAAACTTGGCCAGCCACAGCTGAAACCACTGATTTATGGTATTGCTATTTTGGCAATTGAATTTCACCCCAGAAAAAAATATATCCTTTGCCGGACACTATTAAACTTGTCCAGCCACAGCTGGAACACCAGATTTACTGTATTTCTATTTTTGCAACTGTATTTCACCCCAGAAAAAAATATATCCTTTGCCGGACACTATTAAACTTGGCCAGCCACAGCTGAAACCACTGATTTATGGTATTGCTATTTGGGCAATTGAATTTCACCCCAAAACAAAATCTATCCTTTGCCGGACACTATTAAACTTGTTCAGTCAAAGCTGAAACACCAGATTTACGGTATTTCTATTTTTGAAACTGAATTTCACCGCAGAAAATAATATATCCTATGACGGACACTATTAAACTTGTCCAGTCACAGCTGGAATACCAGATTTACTGTATTTCTATTTTGGCAACTGAATTTTACCCCAGAAAATAATAAATCCTTTGCCGGACACTATTAAACTTGTCCAGTCACAGCTGGAACACCAGATTTACGGTATTGCTATTTTGGCTATTCAATTTCACCCCAGAACAAAATAGATCCTTTGCCGGACACTATTAAACTTTGCCAGCCACTGCTGGGACACCAGATTTAGGGAATTGCTATTTTGGCAATTGAATTTCACCACAGAAAAAAATCTATCCTTTGCCAGACAGCAGACAGTATTACTCTTGGCTAGCCACAGCTGGAACACCAGATTTAGGGGATTGCTATTTTGGCAATTGAATTTAACCCCTTAATAAAATATAGAAATTTCTATCCTGAGTTTCTAGGGATGACAATAAGCACAGCCAAGCCCCTGATGTAGGATATAGCAAAAAAAAAAAATAGTATTGATGGATTGATGGACTTGGTGGCAGCTTGTGCTGGTGCACCACAAGACACAAAATGGCCGCTGATCAAAGTGACAGAAAAACGCCCTGTGCAGCCTAAAAACCAGTGAGCAATTAACTAACAGAAGTTAAATGATTCACAGCTGTAGATCGATCACTTTATTAGGTGTTTTTGCTGACTTTTCCCTGCCTAATTTCGCCCTCACAGAAGCTGCGTCCTCTCTCTACACTAATCAGAGCAGAGTGACGTGCGGCGCTACGTGACTCCAGCTTAAATAGAGGCTGGGTCACATGCTGCACTTGGCCAATCACAGCCATGCCATTAGTAGGCATGGCTGTGATGGCTTCTTAGGGCAAGAAGTAAAACGCTAGCTGATTGGCTGCTGTGCAGCCCTTCAGGAAGCGGGTAGAAATCGCAGAACAACGGAACCGAACCCGAACTTTTTTGAAAATGCTCGGGTCCGGGTCCCGAACACCCCAAAATTCGGTACGAACCCGAACTATCCAGTTCGGGTTCGCTCATCCCTACTGATGACCTATTTAATAGATAGGTAATGTGTTTTTAAAACCCAGATAACCTCTTCAATCTGGACACACATGGTAGACAAATGTTAGGTTTTGATAATAAATGTCTACTTTGAACCTACAATCTTCATTAAATATTAGGGAAAACATTTAATTTGATGTTTTTCTAACATAAAATGCTCTGTTTTTCATGCATAATAGATTTAATGAATTTTTCATAAAGCTAAAACTCCAGCAGAGTAGCTTAAAGGGATTGTCTCTTAAATAAAAACTTGGGTAACCCCTACAAATAGTCTAAAATAGCAAACTGATTGATTCTCACCCCTTTCCTCCCTGCTTCTTCCTGCACTATGCTCTGATCCTTCCCACCGCATTTTATTTTTCTGACTACAGCAGTGATGTCCCGTGTACTGCTGAGGCAAGTGAATGGTTGCACGGTGACCTGTGGAACATCACCACTGAAGCCAGGAAGATGACATCTGCAGTAGAGTGCGGCGCTTGAGAAAACAGGTAAAAAAAGGGGGAAGTATTCATTATTTCCTCAGATCAGAGTCTGATGCTCTACTGACTGAGCTACGCAGGCTCATTGTAAACAGAATTGGAAAAATCATTATGTTATACACAACACTGTACACACAGACAGTCTTGACATACAAAAACAAACAAGCCTTAAACAGTAACAAGGGCATATCTATATACCAGTAACACCTACAAAAGCATTCCCAAAGGGAACCAAAATAATGCCCAGAAACAGTATATACTAAAATATGACATTTATTAACAAGGAAATCAAATATACATGATTAAAACAAACATGATTTAGGAAAAAAAGACATCAGACAATGGTAAAGGTGACCTTAATTGCAATACCAAGTACCAGGACCTCAGATCACATACCTTCCAATAAGATGTAACACATGTCAAATAACCACAGATGGGGTAGGAAAAGTAAGAAAGACCCCCATATGGTGATAGCCTTAGCCATGTACTGCCCGAGGGGAAAGTCCCAAAAGTACCCTCCAAAAGTAACTTAACAGGCTCTAATATAAGCACAATAGTAACAGCATGTCCCACAAACAAAACCCACCCAAAGACATGATTGGGGGATATTTGTCCAGAGGGACCAGCAAATACCTCAAAGTCATAGAGCATAGGATAGAAAATCTGCCAGGAGGTGGGCGGGGTCACCAGTCACATCAGACTCATCTCCCATTCGTCCTATCAGTACTGTAAATATACCGTGATATAGTTATAGTACTGACAGTACAAATGGACATGAGACTTTTTTTGGTGCAAATAAGGCCGTTACTGAAAAATGTCTCCAACTGACTAAGTGATGAGCAGCGAGGAATACATACGGCATGGTACATGGCCTCATGCTGCAAGCAGTGCGAGTGAGACATCCAGCCTATGCGTGACTGAACACAGGAATGTTTGAACAGACAAATGTGCTATTGAACTTGTTGTGCAGAGCTACCTCTATTGGAATTACAGACTCATTCTTTTGGGGGGGTACTATCTCTCCTTGGGGAGACAGCGCCTTAATCGGTGTAAGGAGACTTATAGGCCATTCATGCTCCTCTGGAATTCTGGGAAGAAAGGGATGCAAATGAGCTCTTAACAAGCTGTGCCTCTAATGCCACCAGATGTAAGGCAGCTATCCTATAAGTCAATGAACATTGACTTGTAGGATAGCTGCCTTACATCTGGTGGCATTAAAGGCACAGCTTGTTAAGAGCTCATTTGCATCCCTTTCTTCCCAGACTCATTCTTGGATCATATGTCTGTAATTCCAATTGAGGGTGCCCTCTGTTCAGTCCGTAGCTGATTAACATCTGTTGACATCTTGCGCCCCGTCTACTAATTATCTATTTGAATATTGAACAACTTGAAAATTAAAATGGAAAACAAAATAGAAATGAAAATTAAATCAGCAGGTGGCGCTTTTCATTTTCATTTTGGCACAGAAAATGCCTTCAGAGATTAAAACTGAACCTCAAATTATGGTTATTGTTGTCACTTCATATCAGCTTAACGGACGGGGATGGGGAGGTAAAATGAGAGGGAGGTTACTATCCCTCACATTATAAGATGAATATTAGGTGCAAAATTTAAATTATAAATGGCACCCTACCTCACCCATAGATACAAATAACAGACGGGTCAGTCCAAACACGTAATTATTTGAATAAAGCACAGAAAATGAATTTATTCATTAAGACCACAAGGGGTAATGGTGTTCAACCTAAATGTCCATCTAGCTTCTTTCTGTTTTAAAATGATCAAGTCAAGATCTCCATCTCTAATGCCTGTCCTGATCGTCTCTAGCACACAAAAGGTCAGAACTCTGACATCGCCATTATGTTTCAAAGTTACATGTCTGGAGATAGGTTAATCACGTTTGTTTCTCACATTCCCATATTCCGAAATCCATCACTTACATGCACGGCACATTTTACCTACATATATCAAATTGCACGTGCATTTACAAAAATATATTACACCCTCAGTGTTGCAGTTAGCAAAAGAGCGGGAATAGTATACCCTGTGTCCACCAGAATCTGAAAATTGAGACCCTAATAAATTGACAAGCTTTACAGTGGCCGCAACGAAAGGTATCAGTCTGTCTATTGGTCAGCCATGTCTCTTTTTTAACTGTCTCAAAGTGGCTGTAAACCAAGGTATCTCTTAAATTGCCCAACGTCTATACGTAATTGCTGGAAAATCGGGAATAAATCCAGAAATATCTGGATCGGTTTTTAGGAGTGAAAACCATACTTTGCCATACTTTGATTATCAGTATTTAAATGGTGTGTGGTAGATTTTTAAAAGGGTCTCATTAGTAGCAGCACTGTGGACATTTGGTATGTGATGCAGATGCATTATATTTGGTCCCAAATATGTATGAATTGTCTTTCGTTATGGTCAGGATATTTACCATTATCATTTGGGTATTGCTACAAGAATATAATCTGATTCGCACACATATTATTGTCTACATTCCTGTATCGCTTGTTTTTTGGAGTTTTTTTGTTATATGTGGTCCCCTGATGAACCAACCCCAGAGAACGGTTCAGAAAAACGCGTCGGGACAAAGTTTGCATTCCTGGGACATATGGTATGTGCTCCTTTCTTTTCCACTGGTGATCAAAACCTGGATGGCACTGGTTTATTTGGGTGCATATATGTATTATGTGCGATTATTTTAGTTGTAACTTTATAATTTTCTGATACATGCATTGCCTTATGACATTACTATTGGACTGTAGTCATATTAGGTCTCTTCTCGGGTGGCGGCATCTATCCCTTGTCAGGGACATATAGGGCCTATCAGGAGGTTCCCGACACGGGATTGCCCCTATCGGGGCGGCCATTCTGTTTTGCAGGGTCTATAGCTTGATATATTTGCTTGGGCGAATGTGAGGGTGAGTCAATACAGCTATCTTCCTATCACAACACAGGAGGCAGTTGTCCCGCCCGAGCAGGGTCGGACTGGGGTACCCAGTAAAATTTATTTTGGGGGCCCACCGTATGAATACATTCAAATATAATAAATAATCTAACAAGTTTTTTATATGAACATAGGCTGGTGGAGGTGATGTACATTGAATATATGTATGTAGTGCAGTAAGTCTTATGTATTATGTGCCACTTTTGTAGGAGTGGGAGACTAGGGGCCAACTTTGCCCAGGGGCCCACTGGGGGATTCCCCTGTACCCCTGTGGGCTAGTCCGAGCCCACGTCCGAGTGTGGAAGGGAGATACCACACTGGACGAAGAAGGAGAGGGAACAAGGAACAAGACCTGAAAGCTATGGAAGAAAAAACGACACCTCCTAGTCAAATCCCTAGTAACAGTCCTGACTGGCTATCAGTATGAACAGACCCCAAAGGTAGGTGAGTTCATACGTAGGAGTACCTAGAGTCCTAACTCACCCTATAAGACTCTGGCGTTAGTGACAGGACTGAGACTACCTGTTCCTCCACAAAAGGAAGGACGAACAGGCGTCTCCCTCAGGCCTACAACATAAGGGCATGGGTAAAACCGCACATAGATAAACAAAAAAAAAAAAAAATGAAAAGGGAAAGGAAAAACGTAACTTTCCAATAGTTATGGCAGCAACAGGAACTCAGCTGAGAACCAAACACCAGCAAACCACAGATACCACTGAAGCTATAAACCGCACAGCATTGTGGGAGAAGCAACTATAAATAAGGAAAGTTAAATGACCACAATAGCAACACCTGGAGGTTAGAGGTGTGGCCAGTATCAGAAGCAACACAGACGCCTATTGATCCACAAGGAAACCTGTCAGATCAAAGCACGTGTTGCCAGTCTCACAGATCTTCTGTCACCCACTGTCGCGGGGACGTCCGTATGTCTCGGTATGTCCGTGACAGCAGTTGAAGGATGAAACTGAGCATGTGCGCCCATCTCAGTCAGCCGGACAAAGAAAAAGGGGGAAAAAAAAAAACAGAAGGTGGTGCCATGCAGATAGATGTTATTGAGTAACTCAGTGGCTATGCTAAATTTTTTATTACAGCTTTCACCAAATGACTGCCATTCACATCCTTTCCTCGGGGTCCATAACCCTTCCAGTAAAAAAGATACTGAAGAGAAGTTACATGTCCAAGGAGGTACCTTCAACTTAATATTTTTTGTGGACAGCCACACAAAATCATCCACTCTCGGGTCCGGACCATTCATACGTTTCCTGTCAGCCACACGTTTATACTTGTTGCCCAGAAGTTATTTTAAATTCTCCGCCATATGGATGATAATGACGACGAAAAACGTTCTTCCTCAGGGATACCAGAAGTATCTGAACCGGAAAATGTGCCAAACTGAGGGGGAAACTTATATGCCCCAAAAAACAGTGACTTCCCAGTGGACTCTTGTCAACGATTATTTATGCCAAACTCTGCCAGAGACAAAAACGAGGACCATTCCTCCTGGTTCTCAGAGACAAAACATCTTAAGTCAGTCTCCAGACTCTGATTAGTGCACTCTGTCTGTCTGTTTGACTGAGGATGAAAAGCAGAAGAAAAAGACAGTTGTACCCACAGCCGAGTACAGAATGCCTTACAGAATCTGGACACAAACTGAGTCCCCCAATCCGAGACCACGTAAGAGGGAATGTCATGAAGTTTCACAATGTTGTCAACAAACACTTGTGCAAGTGTTTTAGCATTAGGTAGGCCAATGCACCATTTTACTAAAACGATCAACTACCACCAGAATAACTGTCTTTCCTGACGAATTAGGCAGATCCGTGATAAAATCCATAGATAAGTGGGTCCATTGTCTGGATGGGATGGGTAACAGAAGTAAAAATCCGGAAGGCCGAGTATGTGTCACCTTAGTGCGTGCATAGGTGCGGGCCGATACATACTCCTTAACACACTTGCGCAACCCCGGCCACCAGAATCTACGAGAGATGAAGTTGGCAGTGGATCTACTCCCAGGGTGTCCCGTAAGAAACGTACAGTTTCTGCCGGCACAAATTATTTCCCAAAGGGACAAGACCTACCCCTGCTCCTGCCCCCTCACCATGCCACAGCAGCCATGGCAGAGAAACGTTAGTGCAGATGTCTCCTCCACATCTTGGCTGGCCAGTAGCTGCTGACTATTCTCTAGTAGCTTGTCCTCGCTGTATAGTGGAGCTGAGTCCACAGAATACAACACTTCTCTGGCTGAGGAAACAGAAAAGGACAGAGGCAGGCCGAGGACACATGAGGGCACAGGGCCTGCTTCCAGGCCATGCCAACTAAGGGTTGTGTGTGTCTGACAAACCTACCGACTCTTGGCTGGGGGTGTCTGATGTCACTTGGGAAGAAGTGTATGACCGAGTCGACCATTTAAGAACCGCTGGGTTGCTGGTCAAGATACAACCGCTAGATGACACTGGGAGCTCAGGCCTCTCGCTGTGACTCCTTCTGCCCCGCCCCTTACACTGCTGCGACCTGTGCTTGCGGAAGAAACATTTACGCCTCTGCCACTCCCCTGTGCAGGGCCCGGCACTTCTCTGTCTGACATACTGTTAGATCAAATAAATACTGTAAATAAAAAGGAAATTAAAACACCCCAAAAAGGTCTGTAACTTTCTCACTTCACCACACAACAGCTAATAAGCCCTTTTTTCCCACTAATACATGCCAAAAAGCGCTTTAGATCATATAACTGCACCGCTGAATGGCAAATAAACCCTTATTGTTTTCCACTTATACACTCCACAAAGGGCTTTAGAACATATAACTGCACAGCTGAACGGCAAATAATATATATTTTTTTGCCACTAATACACACCAAAAAGGGCTTTAGAACATATAACTGCATCGCTGAACGGCAAATATATATTTTTTTGCTACTAATACACGCCAAAAAGTGCTGTAATTTTCTTACTTTTTTCACACAACGGCAAATAAGCCCTTTTTTCCATCTAATACAAGCCAAAAATGCATTAGAACATATAACTACCGCACAAGGGCAAACAAGACATAAAAAGATTTCCTTGTAATAAACCCTGTTAATGGCTGTATCAAACAGCACTTGCACTCTAATAACAAGAACGGTTTGCTGGAATTACAGAGCTGTATAATGGCAATTTGGATCTGCAGTCAGTGCAGCAAGGTGTAATAGGATTGTTCCTATTACCCAGGCTCTGAACTCCTCTACTGAACCCTGTTCTGCTTCAATACTGTGGAATGATTCCTCCCTATCCTTTCCCTGAAATTCTCTAGCGCCTCTGTCTCTAGCGCCTGCTGATTTCTCTCCCTGCACTAAGTACACTGAAAAATGGCAGAATCAAAGATGGCTGAGGCTATTTATAGGGCTGTGACATCACAGAGCTGGCTGGCTGCTGATTGGCTGCATGCATGGCATTGTGGGTGATCCCTCATTCCCAGGGTTCCTTGCTCCATGTCCTAACACATGCAGCAGCCATTTTAGGAAAAAATGTGATTCGTTACCAAGAAGCCATGAGGAAATTTGGATTCGGGGCGAATCGAATTTTTCCTGAAATTCGGATCGAATTCCATTTCATCAACTTTAATTCGCTCATCTCTAGTTATGGCAGCAGCAGGAACTCAGCCGAGAACCAAACACCAGCAGACCACAGATACCACTGAAGCTATAAACCACACAGCATTGTGGGAGAAGCAACTACAAATAAGGAACGTTAAATGACGACAATAGCAACACCTGGAGGTTAGAGGTGTGGCCAGTACCAGTAACACAGACACCTATTGATCCACAAGGAAACCTGTCTGATCAAAGCACGTGTTGCCAGTCTCACAGATCTTCTGTCACCCACTGTTGCGGGGACGTCCTGTATGTCTCGGTATGTCCGTGACAGCAGTTGAAGGATGAAACTGAGCATGTGTGCCCATCTCAGTCAGCCGGACAAAGAAATAAGGGAGGGGGGGGGGGGGACAGGACAGAAGGTGGTGCCATACAGATAGATTTTATTGAGTAACTCAGTGGCTATGCTAAATTTTTAATTACATGCAATTACTAAAATATTCAGATCCTGGTTTGAAAACTGTAGAATATTTTTTGTGGGACAACCCCTTTAACTCTGTATATCACTTAAAGATATTAGCTAGGAGGAGATGTGAACGAAGCCTAATATGGACTTCTGTGTATGTGCTCAAACCCCGCATCAATTGGAGAGAAAACCTGATCTCTATTTGTCATATATACAGTGGCATGCAAAAGTTTGGGCACCCCTGGTCAAAATTATTTTTACTGTGAACAGTTAAGCAAGTTGAAGATGAAATGATCTCCAAAAAGGCATAAAGTTAAAGTTAAATATCAGTGTACTAATTTGGTTTTGTAAAATTATAAAGTTAAAAAATGAAAGGAGTGCCTTGCAAAAGTATGGGAACCCAAGGAGATTTGAGCACTCAGATAACTTTGACCCAGGTCTCAGACCTTAAAAATCATTGTTGGGAAAGACCAGGTGATGCAAAATTCAAAGCTTTATATATACCCAGACTCTTCTAACCTTAACCCAAAAAACAGCAGCCATAGGTTTTTCTAAGCAACTGCTAACACTCTGAAAATAAAAAAGGTTGAGGCCCTCAAAGCAGGAGAAGGCTATGAGAAGATAGCAAAGCATTTTTTAGGTTGCTATTTCTTCAGTTAGAAATGCAATTAAGAAATGGCACTTAACAGAAGCAGTGGAGTTAAAGAGGAGGTCTGGAAGACCAAGAAAAAAAATTATGATATAGATGCTCATAGGATTGCTAGAAAGGCAAATCAGAACCCTAGCTTCACTGCAAAAGATCTTCAGGAAGATGTAGCAGATTCTGGCGTTGTGGTACATAGTTCTACTGTTCAGTGACACCTGCACAAATATTGAAGAGTCATCAGAAGAAAACATTTCCTACGTTGTCACCACAAAATTCAGAATCAGAGGTTTGCAAAAGACCAGCCTCCCTGCTCTGTTCTCAATATAGGTGCAGGTCCCAGCAGTGGGACACACACCTATCAGACAAAGGGGGCATATTCTAGCGATAGGCCCCCATTGTCTGAGATGGGACAACCCCTTTAATTTTTGGTACGGGTTCATAACCAAATACGGACCTTCACCCAGCCAAAAATCTCAGCAGTTCAATTTATGATTTCCCTTGCCATGCGTAGGATCATGCAGAGAAAGGGCTGACAACACACTGCATTCTACCAAACAGTGTGTTTTTAGTTTTTTTTTCCAGTCTGTAAAGACCTGGCTTTCTCAGTGTCATAGCACTTTGACATGCTATGGCAGGGGTACAGCTGGCCCAATAGTGCAGATGATGCCACACCACTCACAGATGGACAAAGGCCTACGCCTGGCAGCACTATGGAGAACACAGTACGTTTTTCTCCATAAAATGGCAATACCCTTCATTATCACAAGATGAGCATAACCATTCTGGTTTGTTAGTTGATTAAAAAAAGGAGAATACAGGTGTAAAAAAAAACAAAACCTGATTTTTATTTAGTTTTATTAATAAAACATTAATAACAATTACAACATATTATTCTGCCAACTCACATCTGAAACAAAGTAATCAGCAAAACGGTCCCTCTTTCTGGCAACGGCAAGGGTTGACTGATATGACAAATGTTGCATCCTGGTGAGTGTACAATCTACCTCTTGCGGGTCCAGGAGCAGTAGTTCCTCAGATAAAAGATAGTTATGTAGAACTACACAAGCCTTGACAACATCGTCTGTGGTTTCCACTTTGAGGTTAATGGCTTTGGTTAGAATACGCCATTTGGCTACTAGAATGCCAAAGGCGCACTCCACCAGTCATCTAGCTCCTGTCTGTCTGTAGTTATACACACGTTTTGTAGTGTTCAAGTCAGAGTACGACTTTATGAGGTTCTCACACATTTGGAATGCCTTGTCCCCCACTACAACAACTGGAAATGGAGGTCCATCAGTACCTGGCAAAGGTTTTGGAGGTGGTAATCCAAATTGTTTTGAATACAGGAGGCGTCCCATAGAGGAGTTTTTGAAAGCCATCGAGTCATTTGTACTGCGACAAATCGATAATCAACATCCGCAATGGCCATTAAGATAATGGAGAAATATTTTTTGTAGTTAAAAAATTCTGATCCACTTCCAGGAGATTTTACAATCCTTATATGTTTGCCATCCACAGCTCCGACACAATTAGGGAATTGGCTTGTTTCCATGAACTTGTCTGCAATTTGAAGCCACTGTTCTGTTGTTGGATGCGGGATGAAATCCTCATGCAATACCTCCCACAATGCACGACAAGTATCTTTGACTACTCCGGAGATCGTAGAAATACCCATGCGATATTGGTAATATAACCATGAGAGACTTTCTCCTGTAGCAAGAAACCTTTAAAAAAAATACAAATACAAGGAAAAAAAATATACAATATATAGGCAGCTATCTAAAAAAGACAAATCTTTTACCTTATTGTCACCATTAGCCGCTCTGCAGGAGAAATGGCCCTTCTGGAGCGGGTATCCTGTCTTTCAATGTGTGATGAAATGCGCTGCAGCAGCTGGACATAACTATCCACAGTCATGCGCATCGAAAAAAAATTCTGTATTCACACGAAGCTCCAAATACAGTACTGAAAAAACGCCTCTGGTCATCCTTTTTGAAGGTATAGGGTGTATCCAATACTGGCGTCTTCTTCTTTCCTGGTCTCGTCTTCTCCATCTCGCTTTCAGGACTTGAAACCTCAATTGCAGACGCAAGTGTGCAGGCAACATGGTTCCAAAATACAATGAGCCTAAACGGAGGTTCCCTTACGTCCTACCAGCAGCACAGATGGGGTTAACCACCCCCCGTGGACTGGCAGGACCGGCGGAATATTTAATGAGCCCAAGACTAATAACTCAATTTAACAATTAAGTATCTCCTTATAAGGAGGGAGTCAATCCCCAGCCCACTGTGTTTTTTTCTGTCCTCCTGGACAGGTGGACTAGGCGGTTTGTTCCCCCCTTTCTTATGGAAAGTGCGGGGAGCCTTCTTTTCGTTTGGGTAACTGCGTTGCCCTTTTTTCCTAGGTACCTTGTCAGTTTGGCCTGCAGCTTATTTGCTGCCGGCCCCTCGCAGTTGCGCCTGGCTGGAGTATTTTGGCGGCGTCCTTGGTCCAGGATTCCCGGTCCCTGTGCGCCGCCATCTTCTGGAGGTGACGCGGGGACTCTCCTTTTGCATCACCTCCGGGTAATCCGGCCGTGATTTTTTCATGGGCACGATTTTTTTCATAGATGCGATTTTTTTTTATGCATCTTCCTGTGGAGTATTTACTGGGGGAAGGGTGGATTGGCTATTCCTCCCCTTCCCTTATTTTGGGAGGCTGTGTGCTCCAGTTCAGTCTCTGGCTACATATGCTTTTTCAGCTAGATCCCAGAGTCCTAAAATTGGTGTTGTTCCACTTGTGGTGTTTTTTTCCTCAGCTGCCTCCGGGCTGTTTTTCTACCTTTCCTGCGTAGATAGGTGGTTTACAAATGTTTTATTTGTCCCTTTTTTTGCCGCAGTGATGTCTTCTCCGCGGGATTCGGAAGGCAGGAAAGTGGATTCCAAGAGGAAGTATCTTGGGAATCCCTGGGTCTGTTGGCTTAACCTACACCAGGTGTTACAGGTGTTTCTGACCTCTAGTGAACCTACGTTGCAGGATATGTATCAATGGCTCTATTAAAGGAGTCATAGGCCTGCTGGATGAAAAGGCTTCCTATTCGTGCCCAGGCCCCTATGGAGACCTCTGTCCCGGTAGAGAGACCTTGGTCTCCTTAGTTTCTTCTCTCCTCGGATGAGGAGGAGCTGACTTTGTGTTTTCTCCCCTGGAAAGACACAGAAGTTGCTCAAGTCCACCAGGTCGGGGGACCATGATGTTGACTGTGGGGAGCCTCCTGTTCCCGCTACTCGGGCACATCGTGTCTTTAGAGCGGATGAGACCCTCCTCTCTATCATGATATAGAGTGGAAAAAACCTGGAAAAGGTCCGGTTTTAACAAAGAAGTTTAAATCCATGTTCCCGATGGCTTAACCCTTGGTGGATTCGTGGGGATCCATTCCCAAGGTGGACATGGCTATTGCCAAGTTGTCCAAGCGCACTCTGGTTCCTGCAGACGATGGGTCTAGCTGCAGGACCCCCTTGCAGAGTGCATACTAAGACGGGGTGTTACGGCAGCTGCGGCTTCCGCTTCCACAGCCATAGTGGCTTTTGAAGCCTCTACGTTCCTCCGATCTCGCCTGGATCAAATTCAAGTTGATATGAACCAGAGGTTTTTTCCAGGACGACATACTGGCTGCTTTCAAGACCATCAACCTGGCTACGGACTTCTTGTGCGATACCTCACAGCTCCAGTTGAATCTAGCGAGGGCGCTTCCCCGCTAGCAAAGCAAGTCCTGGGAACAAGGCCAAACACAGATCCTTGCTATTGAAGCTAAGCAGCAGGTCTGTGGCTCATGGGAGACCAAGTGCGCCTTTGGCACCCTGTAACAATACTATCAAATAACATCAGGGGCCTATATATAGCATGGCCCTGGGATCAGCGACCCATATTCCATTTTGGCTTAAGCCTTGGGTCCCTGACAATTCCTCAAAATACAGAGTGACTGGAGAGCACAGCGAAAGGGCTTGAGGTGCTCTCGTGGAGGAGCCAAAGATGGAAAATCCACCTCCTGACTACGGGCCTCTTCGAGGCTCTTGGTTAATTCCCGTTACTCCTGCTGTCCTGCCAATAAGCTTCCCCATTCCTAAGCTTCATGTACCCGTCGGAGTCGTCTCTCCCACTTCTGAGAAGAATGGATCCAAGAGATCTCGGATCCCGGGGTCCTGAATATCATTTTCAACGGTTATTTAGTCAACAACACCTCTATTCCTCTGGACAGGTTTGTCAAGATCAACCTTCTACAAGCTGCCAAGGAGGCGATCCTAGAGGCCTACATTCAGGACTACATTTGCAAAGGGGCTCTGGAGGAGGTTCCGGCAGGAGAACGGGGCCTAGGGATCTTTTCACCAGTTTTTCTGGTTCCCAAGGCTTCAGGAGATCTCCGGATGATTATTGATCTGAGATATTTCAATCGATTTATAAGGAAGGTGAAGTTTCGTGTAGAAACCATCAGGTCAGTAGTTCACGTCATCAATCGCTGGAGACGTGATGGCAACCCTGGACCTCAAGAATGCATAGCTGCACATCCCGATCCATCCTGGTTCCAGGAAGTATATCAGGATCACGGTCCAGGTGTCCGGTGTCGTCAGGCATCTTCTGTTTGTTGCCCTTCCCTTTGGCTTTTCTTCTGCCCCTCACATTTTTACCAAGGTGGTGGTTCTGTGGTGGCGGCTTTGAGGCTTCAAGGACTGACCATCATTCCTTATCTGGACGACTGGCTTTGAAAGCCTCTGCTCTAGCGGTCCTAACCCAACTTCTTTAGGTAACAATCTCCTTTCTGTTCCACCTAGGTTGGATCATCAGCTGGTAGAAGTCGAACGTGAGCCCGTCGACTTCAGTAAGATATCTAGGCTTCATAATCGACTCCACTGGGATGTCGCTCCAGTTGACTCCAGAAAGAAGATTCCGGGTTCAGAACATGGCAAGTTCCTTTCCCCGGCGAGTTCCAATCCGGACTCTCATGAAGATGTTGGGGCTCATGTCAGCGTCTGCGGAAGCAGTCCCTTGGGCTCTATGGCACCTCCGCCCTCTACAGTCGGAGGTCCTCTGCTAATGGAATGGCAGCCCTGCTGGGCTAAACTCCCTGTGCTCCCTGACTTGGCAAACTCGGTATTCCCTCAGATGGTGGTGCCATCTTTTAGACGGGAAGTCTATGACCCAGCCAGTCTGGGTCATATTGACTACGGATGCGTCCTAAGTAGGCTGGGACGCTCACCTAGACGACTCTCCAGTTCACGGGACCTGGTTTCCTCAGGAGTGGCTTCTTTCATCCAATCTCCGCGAGATTCAAGCTATCCGGCTAGCCCTCCTTCACTTAGCCCCTCAGATCCGGGGCAAAGCGGTGAAAGTCCAGTCAGACAATGTGACTGCGGTACTTTACATCAACCAGCAGGGAGGCACGAGATCACTTCCCTCTTGTCAGAGATCGGGGTGATTCTGGATTAGGCAGAGTTGTACCTTCCCACTTATCTGCGATCCACATCCAAGGCTCCCTCAATATGATAGCGGCTGAGCCGCGGTCTTCCGTCGGTGGAGTGGTCTTTACATCCGGAGAATCAAGCAGATAGTCCTCAAGTGGGTATGCCAGAGGTGGATCTCATGGCAACAAGGTTCAATGCCAAGGTGGAGAGGTTCTGCTCCCTCTACAGGGAGGACAACCCCCTGGCGTTAGACGCTCTGTCAATATCCTGGAGGTTCAGGCTGGCTGACATCTTCCCTCCCTTTTCCATGATACCGAGGGTATTGATGAAAATCCGTCAGGATCAGGCCTCGGTGATAGCCATCATACTGTTTTGGCCGAAGAGATCCTGGTTTACCTAGCTCACCCAGTTGAGTCGAGGACAATATTGGGGGCTCCCCCCTCAGCAGACCCTGGTGTCGTGGGACACTCACCTCTGCTCAGATCTGCACAGATTCAACCTGACAGCCTGGAGGTTGATCAGTCCCTTCCCAGAATAGAAGGGCTTTCAGAGTCGGTCCTGAGAACGCTGTCTCATTCTAAAGCGGACTCTACCAAGAGAGCCTACTCTTGTATTATGAGGATATTCTCATCCTGTTGTACCTCAACTGAGGTGGCGTCTGCAGATCCGCCCCTCTCCGCTATCCTTCAGTTCCTGCAAGACGGCCTTGATAGAGGCCTTGCCCTTCTACTCTGAAGGTTCAAGTTTAAGCCATCTCAGCTTGCCTTAACAGGCTTTTTCTCAGGACCCGCTGATCAAACGGTTCCTTAAAGGAGCTGAAAGATAAAAGCCTACAGTACTGAGACTCCTTTTTTCAATGGTTTTCAGTAGTTCTCAGGGGTTAGCATCTCCCCCTTTGAACCGTTAGAGGAGGTGGACATCAAGTTCGTCACTTGGAAGTTTGTGATTCTCCTTGCAGTGACTTTGGCCAAGAGGGTCTCTGAGCTTCAAGCTCTCTCAGCACATGAGCCCTATTCTTACATGACCGGGACCTTCTTAGATTCCTCCCGTATTGTAGGCCTAAAGTTCCTTCCTTCCAGAACATCAACCAGGTGATATTCCTCCCAGTTCTGTCGACATCTACCACCTCCTCCTAGGAACCTGCTAGACATCCTCTGGACGTCGAGATGTCTCCGGATCTATGTGGATAGATCAAGGAGTTCAGGAAAGATGAGAATCTGCTAATCCTGTTGCCGGTAAGTTTAAAGGCTATAAGGCATCCAAACCTTCCATCAGTCGGTGGATTGAGGAGGCTATTAAGGAATCCTTTGTTTCCACAATCTGGACCCTCCGGGATTCGTGAAGGCCCACTCTACTAGAGTTGTGGCTACTTCTTTTGCCGAGAGGAGTCTTCTGCCTCTCAACATGATTTGCAAAGCTGCCTCCTGGAGCTCTGAATCGACATTCATCTCCCATTATAGACTAGATGCCAGTCTAGCTGAGTTTCGGCCTTTGGGCAGACTTTTCTTAGTTCTGCCAGGCAGGAAGGCCCTCCCTAGGGGTTTCTTCTTGCTATCTCCCCATCTGTGCTGCTGGTAGGACGTAAGGGAATCGTTAATTTCTAACGATAATTTGTTTTCCCTTAGTCCTAACAGCAGCACACAAATTTCCCACTCTAGTAAGTCTAGTTTTTTTCTTGCTATAAACACAGTGGGCTGGGGATTGACTTCCTCCTTATAAGGAGATACTTAATTGTTAAATTGAGTTATTAGTCTTGGGCTCATTAAATATTCCGCCGGTCCTGCCAGTCCACGGGGGGTGGTTAACCCCATCTGTGCTGCTGTTAGGACTAAGGGAAAACAAATTATCGTTAGAAATTAACGATTACCAGCTTAAATACTCTGTCAAAGTGGGTGGACTCTTTGACACCTTCTTCTTTAAAAACGGATTCGCTAAACGGAAACAAACGTGAAGAACGGATCTGATTTGCAGGCGGATCCGTTTGAAGGGATCCGTTATAAAGTCGACTGTTTACATCCGTTTGGCCTTTTTTAAGACGGATACGTTTTAAACTGATCCGCGAAACGCCAGTGTGAAAGTAGCCTAAACAAGCTTGATGCATTTTGGAATCAAGTCCTCTGAAACAATGAGGTTGAAATAGAGCTCTTTGGCCACAATTAGCAAATATATGTTTGGAGAAAAAAAGCCACAGAATATCATGAAAAGAACTCCTCTCCAACCATTAAGAATGGGGTTGAATCAATCATGTTTTTGGGTTGTGTTTCAGACAATGGCATGGGAAATATTTCACAGGTAGAAGCAAGAATGGGTTCAATGAAACTCCAGCAAATTCTGGAATCAAACATGAAATTCAATTGTAAAAAAAGCTGAAATTGAAAAGAGAATAGCTTCGACAAATGGATAATGATCCTAAACAGACCTTAAAGAGGACCTTTCATCACTTCTAAAGATATAAACCAAGTATGCTCACATGGAGAACGGCGCCCAGGGATCTCCCTGCACTTACTATTATCCCTGGGCGCCGCTCCGTTCTCCCGGTATAGGCTCCGGTATCTGTGTCACTAAGTTATATTGGGCGGAGCCTGCCCTTCATCTCCTTCTCCCAGGCTGCAGCGCTGGCCAATCGCAGCGCAGAGCTCATAGCCTGGGAGAAAAAAAACTCCCAGGCTATGAGCTCTGCGCTGCGACTGGCCAGCGCTACAGCCGGGGAGAAGGAGATGAAGGGCAGGCTCCGCCTACTATAACCAATTCCACCAAGTCCCCGCCTACTATAACTTGGTGAGCGTCGATACCGGAGCCTATACCGGGAGAACGGAGCAGCGCCCAGGGATAATAGTAAGTGCAGGCACTGGCCAATCGCAGCGCTCAGCTCATATTCAGGATATGAGCTGAGCGCTGCGATTGGCCAGGGCTCCAGCCCTGGGAGAAGGAGTCGCCCAGGGCAGAAGAAGAAGTCTCAACCCCAGGCAAAATTAGAGCAGCAGGAGCGCCGGTACCGGGGGCTACAGAGGACGAACGGAGCGGCACCCAGGGATACAAGTAAGTGCAGGGACATCCCTGGGTGCCGCTCTCCATGTAAATAGCTTTAACTCATAAACTGTGGACCAGTGAAAGGTCCTCTTTAAAGTTAGGGCGGGTTCACAATAGCGTTATGGTTTCCGTTATGCCCTTCCGTTATAACATGGTTATAACGAAACATAACAGAATCCATAAGACGGAAAGACGGATCCGTTCTTTTGCCCATAGACTTCTATTATGCTGGAATGCAAAACGGAAGCCTTTAAAAGGCGTTCCGTTTGCTTTCCGTCATTATGCAAGTCTATGCCTTTTAAAGGCTTCCGTTTTGCATTCTGTCTGGGCATTCCGTTATTTTCCGTTATAACCATGTTATAATGGAAAGCAATAACGGAATCCCTAACACTAGTGTGAACCCACCCTTACTTAAGTGTTCACAGTAACAGTAATTTTGACAAGGGGTGCACAAACTTTTGCATGCCACTGTAGATATCTTTCCAGAAAAGGAGCAAGATGAGCGCTTGATCATCTAATCATCCCTCTAATAAAGCTGTTTTATTGAGCATTAAGCATACAAACATCAATGAAGTTTACATTTTACACTGTACCTCCTAGGCATATGAGATACAAGATATAGTAATAGTGATAGGAATATCGAATATATTTCTAACAGATGGAAAAGTTTTCACCAGTAAGAAAACACATTTTATCTAACTGACTGCTGCCATAAATGATCTTCAAGAGTATGACAAACTATGGCAAACTGGACTCCTGCATATGGCTGCTGGTACGGGGGGGAGGGGGGCTAGGCAGCACTGAAGTAGATGTATTTTTTCTGGTTTTGTAGTTATTTGCTGCATTTTGGCTAAAGAAAAAATGAAAAAAATGGTTGTTTTTTTATATAAAAATGCTGCTAAATTAAGTATGAACAATCCATTGATATCAAATAAAACCCAGTTTTAAGCCACATTCTCAAAAGGACATCACATTTTTATCTGTTTAACCGCCTGCCGACCGCATAACGCAGGGCTGCGTCCAGGCGGCGGCAGGCTTGTTCCTCCTTGACGCGCGGCGCGTCATCTCGCGAGAGACGAGATTTGCCGTGAACGCGCGCGTGCGCGTTTACAGCAGATCGCGACTCAGCAGTTGTACTGCAGCCTGCCAGTGATGATCAATCGCTGGCAGGCTGTAGATGCAAAAAAAAAAAAGCATCAAAGAGTTATATCAGACGCTGTTTTGTTAACAGCGTCTGATATACCTGCTACCTGGTCCTCTGGTGGTCCCATTTGCTGGGATCGACCATCAGAGGACCAGGTAGCTATGTAAAGTAGCACCAAGCACCACACTACATAACCCCTAATCACCCCATATAGACTCCCTAATCACCCCCCTGTCACTGATCACCCCCCTGTAAGGCTCCATTCACATGTCCATATGTGGTTTGCGGATCCGCGGATCCGCTAAACACGGACAACGGCAATGTGCTTTCCGCATTTTGCAGATCCGCACATTGCCAGAACTATATAGAAAATGACTTTTCTTGTCCGCAATTGCGGACAAGAATAGGACATGTTCTATATTTTTGGGGAACGGAAGTGCAGACCCAGGAGTGCGGATCCGCAATTCCGAATCCGAGCGGGACAAAGTCTGTCCCCATAGAAATGAATGGGTCCGCAATTCCGTTCCGCAAACAGAATTGCGGACGTGTGAATGGGGCATAAGGGTCCCTTATCACCACCAGTTAGTTAGCTACTTGTTAGGTAGTTAGCGCCCAGCCCACCGCACCACAGTCACTGATTTTGGCAGAGATTTTTTCATCCACATTGATCGATGCGAATGAAAAAATCTGTGCCGTTCATTTATTTTATTTATTTTTTTCTGCCCAGAGGCTGAACGAAAAAAAAAAATCCTGCTCAATATATATATACTCAATATAAGGAGAATCGCAGAAACTCCTAATGCTGGCCATACGTGTAATGATTGCGGAGACCCACAAATGCCAGGGCAGTACAAACATTAAAAAATAATATCAATTTCCGCTAACTTGTGGCAAAAAATTTTTTTCTGTGAACTCGCCATGCCCCTCACGGAATACCTTGGGGTGTCTTCTTTCCACAATGGGGTCACTTGTGGGTTTTTTATACTGCCCTGGCATTTTAGGGGTCCTAAAGCGTGAGAATCCAAATGCGTAAAAATGCCCTGT
Source organism: Bufotes viridis (assembly GCA_033119425.1). Classification (NCBI taxonomy): domain Eukaryota; kingdom Metazoa; phylum Chordata; class Amphibia; order Anura; family Bufonidae; genus Bufotes; species Bufotes viridis. The sequence continues at coordinate 532,971,610 of CM065590.1, read as the reverse complement.
GAAATCCTAAAGGTACTCATTGGAATTAGGGCCCCTTTGCGCATCTTGGCTGCAAAAAAGTGTCACTCATGTGGTATCGCCGTACTCAGGAGAAGTAGGGCAATGAGTTTTGGGGTGTATTTTTATATATACCCATACTTTGTGTGAGAAATATCGCTGTAAACTACAACTTTTTATGATACATGAACTCACTGTGCCCCTCCGCGAATACTTTGGGGTGTCTTCTTTCTAAAATGGTGTAATTTGGGGGGTATTTTTTGCACCATAGTTTGTAAACGCTATAACTTTTACCCAAACCAATAAATATATACTTATTGGATTTTTTTTAAATCAAAGACATGTAGAACAATACATTTATAGAAAAATTTATATAGAAATGTAGTTTTTTTAAAAAAAAATTACAACAGAAAGTGAAAAATGTCATTTTTTTGCAAAAATTTCAGTCATTTTTGATTAATAGAAAAAAAAGTTAAAATGTCAGCAGCAATGAAATACCACCAAATGAAAGTGCTTTTAGTGAGAAGAAAAGGAGGTAAAATTAATTTGGGTGGTAAGTTGCATGACGGAGCAATAAACGGTGAAAGTAGTGTAGTGCGGATTTGTAAAAAGTGGTCTGGTCATTAAGGGTGTTTAAGCTAGGGCAGTGGTCAGTAAACTGCGGCTCTAGAGCCATATGTGGCTCTTTAGCCCCTTGATATTGGCTCTTCCAGGTGCGGGCTCACATGTACAGTGCGTTATGGATGATGAGAGGCATAACTGATGATAATGGGGATGATGAGAGGCATCATGGATAATAACAGGGTTGATAAGAGGCATCATGGATGATAATAGGGATGATGAGAGGCATGGGGCTCTTATCTGAGGTCTGATTGGGGGTCATTTACTTTGGGTCTGACCTGAAGTCTGATCTGAGGGAGGTCTTAATAGTGGTTTGACCAGAGGTGTAATGAAAAATATTTTTTTTCATATTGTCCTCCTCTAAACCTACGTGCATCTTATAGGGTGAAACGTTGTGGAGTGAAAGATGTAGGATTGAGAAAGGTATGTTCAGATGGTTAGGAATACCCTTATTAGGTTAATAACAATGTACCTTCCTATATAGTTTACATTTAAAAAATTTGGCTCTCATAAAAAATTAAATCGCTGTTTTGTTGGTATTTGGCTCAGTTGAATAATACGTTTGCCCACCACTGAGCTAGGGGGGCTGAAGTGGTTAAACTTAGCTGGTATTTTTTTGTTGGGAAAGGTGTGTTAGATTGGTTCTAGTACTATACTGCATTAATGTAATAAGCTTGGTTTTAGTACTGGATTTATGCACCAAGTTTGGTTCTGGTGCTGTATTTATGTATTAGGCTTGGGTCTGGTGCTGTATTTATGTACTGAACTTACCGGTAGTTCTGGTGCTGTATTTACATGCGATTGCTTCTGCTGCATAATTTACATTATAAGATTGGATCAGATGTTGTATTTATGTATTGAGTTCTTATGTTTGGTTCTGGTGCAGTAGCTACCCTTTTAGCTCGATTTTAGTGTTGTAATTATGTTATGAGATTGGTTCTGGTGCTGTATTTATGTTAGATTGATTCTGGTATTGTATTTATGTAATGAACTAGTTTCTGGCGTTGTATTTACTGAGCTTGGTTCTGGTGTTGTATTTACATTATGAGATTGGTTTGGTTTAGTTCTGGATCAGTATTTGTATATTTAGTTTCAGTTTTGTGCTTATGTAGTGATCTTGGTTCTGATGCTATATGTATGTACTGAGCTTGGATCTGATACTGTATTTATGTTATAAGCTTGGTTATAGTGCTTTATTTGTTAGATTGGCTTTGCTACTGTATTTATTTCATGTACTTGGTTCTGGTGCTGTATTTATGTAATGAACTTTGTTCTGGCTCTGTATTTACATTATAAGATTAGTTGCGGTGCTGTATTTATTTACAGAGCTTGGCTCTAGTGCTGTATTTATGTTAGATTGTTCTGTTACTGTATTTAATGAGCTTGGATCTGGTGCTGTTTTTATGTATTGAGCTTGAATCTAGTGCTGGTTTTATGCACAGAGCTTGGCTCTGGTACTGTATTTACAAATTTTGTTATGGTACTGTTTTGATGTATTGAATTTGGTTCTGGTGTTGTATTTACAGTATGAGATTGGTTCTGGTGCTGTATTTATTTACCGAGCTCGGTTCTTGTGCTGTATTTATACATTGAGTTCTGGGTCTGTATTTAAAGTATATACTTGACTTAGTTTCAGTTGTTATACTGGAGGCCTGTGCCCGCCAATATCTCCCTTCAGGCATGGCTGCCAGAACACTCACCTGTCATATCACTCCTGGCAGTCCAGACCCGGTGGCGCCCCTCTCGTCTTGCTCTAGGAGCCCAGCTGCTGGAGTATTAATGTTCTGTCCTTAACATGCAGTCGGTAGCCTGCATCCTATCTGCAACTACCTCTCTGCCTGTAGGATGCGCACACCTCCTTTGGTTCTTACAGGGCCTGAACACATATCCTAATCTTCCCCAGCCTCTCCATAACTTCCGAGCTGTCTTATATTTAGAAGAGGCATAGAAAATGACGAAAGAGATGGGCTTGCTGGCCCGTTCCCTTCCCCGCCCACACCACGCCCACAATTTTAGATCTGGCAAGAGCGGGATGAAGTTGCACAATCTGTGCCTGAAATACGCCTAATTTAGGCTTATTTCAGCTTAGAAAGTGATCCCGTAATGTCTACCGGCATGTCATGTATATATTTAGCAGTCAAGATTCGACTTTTGGCCTGCTACATTATTCAAAACCATTTGTCTCAGCACTGTGACCCTGGGTTTTACTCATGAATACCCTTGTATGTTTCCATCTTCTGCTCATCCATCCTACTTTGATTCATGATTTTATGTTTCAGGGCCCTTGTCTCTCACTGGGACAGCACATATTTTAAAAAACTTATGTTTCAGATTTGGCACATCAGAGGTGTGGCTACGCTTTCCTGCACGTGGGGCAAGGATTCAGATTTGCCCCCACCAACAACCCCCCCCCCCCCCAAAAAAACAAAACAAAAAAAAAACACATACACACGCTTCTCAAATTTACTTAAAGAGGGGGTAGTTAAGAGGCAATTTTCTTTTACACTAAGCCACTCCTCTAACTCTGCCCAAAGCATAACTACACTCACCCAGTCCCACCTAATAAAATCTATTATAGGGTTCATGGCGGTAACAATACACCTTTCAATAAACAAAAGACCCAACTGGTCCTACCTCATCCAGGGTGTCGTTGGCGTATCGGTGTTATGTCCACTGTATCCGGAACAAGGTCCCTGAGTTGAGAGATAAAAAAGAATAATCATATAAGGAAACTAGTAACTGCCCATATTAAATACCTATGAGGGGATGCTGTGCTGGTCCTGTAAGACTGAGCCATCCCAATGAATTATGGCCACATTGTGCCTCCTTTACAGCATAAATGCCCACAATGTGCCCCCCCCCCCCCCAAGTAGTTATGCCCACCTTTGTGCCCCTTCAGAGTAGTAATGCCCACCTTTGCGCCCCTTCACAGTAGTTATGACTACCTACGTGCCCCTTCACAGTAGTTATGCCCACCTTTGTGCCCTTCACAGTAGTTATGTCCTCCTAGTGGCCCCTCACTGTAGTTATGCCCAACTTTGTGCTTGTCACGTTAGTTACGCCCACCTTTGTGCCCCTTCACAGTAGTTATGCCCACATTTGTGCCACTTCACAGTAGTTATAGCCACTTTTGTGCCCCTTTACAGTAGTTATGCCCACCTTTGTGCCCCTTCACAGTAGTTATGCCACCTTTGTGCACCTTCACTGTAGTTATGCTCACCTTTGTGCCCCTTCACAGTAGTTATGCCCACCCTTGTGCCCCTTTACAATAGTTATGCCCACCTTTGTGCCCTGTCACAGTAGTTAGGCCCACTTTGTGGCCCTTCACAGTAGTTATGCGCACCTTTGTGCCCCTTCAAAGTAGTTATGCCCACCTTTGTGCCCCTTCACAGTAGTTATGCTCCCCTTTGTGCCCCTTCACATTAGTTATGCCCACCTTTGTGCCCTTTCACAGTAGTTATGTCCTCCTTGTGGCCCCTCACTGTAGTTATGCCCATCTTTGTGCCCATCTAGTCATTATGCCCACCTTTTTGTGCCTCATAGTAGTCATGCCCACTTCTGTGCCTCCTCACAGTAGTTATGCCCACCTTTGCCCCTGTAATAGTAGGTTTGCCCAGTTTGTACCCCCTTACAGTAGTTATGGCCACTTTTGTGCCCCTCACAGTAGTTATGCCTAGATATCTGCCCCCTCACTGAAGTTATGGCCAGAAATGTGCCCCCTCACTGAAGTTATGGCCAGAAATGTGCCTCCTCACTGTAGTTATGGCCACATATGTGCCCGCTGCCCCCCTCACTATAGTTATGGCGAGATATGTGCACCCTCAGTGTAGTTATGACCACTTTTGGGCCCCCTCACCGTTATGTCCTCCTTGTGGCCCCTAGTGCCCTCTCCAGCTACATAAAAGAAAAAAAAAAAAGAAAAATACTTACATGCTTTCCTGATAATCGGCACATCCAGCAGCAGAATGTGCTCCCACACAGGCATCGCCCTGCTGGTGGTGTAGGAGGCCGATTCCTGGGCTTTCAGCACTCCTCCCACAGCCAGCAGCATGATGTGTGGCCTAAGGGGAGAGTGCCGGCAGAACAGTGAAGCAGGGAGCAGACAGCTCTCTGCTTCTCTATGGAAACGGTGTATATAATATCTTTCCCTATATATACAGAGGCTTATACGATACTATGTGTTATTTCTTTAATATAACTTTGTATTATTACTTTGTAATTTATATTGCACTATGATTAGATATATTTACACTTGCAAAATAAATTATAATAGTTCTATTTAGTATATATAATGGCCCATGTTGTGCACTACTGATTATACATTGTAATAGTTCATCCTATTATGATTTTAATCGGGATAGGGTTAATTGTGTCAGTACCATGATTAATAAATATATGCATTGAATATAATACATTTGTGATGGTATTTTTTTAATAAAATTATTTAGGTGTTTATCTATCCAGAAGATATCCAGACTATCCAGTTAAAAATAGTAGGATAACCCCTGTAACGTTCAGCCGATTTGTATTGGAAAAAAAAGTCCAGTATGCAGGCCTTTTTTGTCCACTCTTTTTGGCAGAATCAGCAATGGAGGTTCATACAGCTATCCCCCTGTCAGACCTGTACCCCCGCTGCATCTCCCAGTTTGAGAAGCACTGGTCTATGTTGTACTGTTAGTACATTATATTTGATCAGCAGTAACTCTTGCCCATAAGTGACATTATTAAGCGTATGAATTGTTAGTCAACAACTATTATTGGAATGATTCTTCCTTTTTTCTATTCGTTATTTTGATTATAAATTAAGCAAATTCTAAATATACAGACTTTTTCCTAGAACATCTTTCACCTATCTGGCGCCCACCTACCCAAATCCTCAATTTTAGCCATAGCCTAGAATATTTATTCTCTGTGGTTTTGTTTGTATGTTTTTTTTGCATGGTTTCTAGCTATAAATCAAAGGCTTCACCAGGTTCCTTAGAAACAGTGTCACAGGTCACAAAACTTCATATTTCTAGGGAATTCTCAAAATCCCTTGACGCTTGGCTCTGACATGTCTATAAAAAGAAGAAAAGGTAGGCTGTGATGGAAAGTGTAATAAGCAATGTTCTCTCTAAGGTGTGCGCTCTGGAAAGGAATAAAAGATAATTCCAATTAGGTCACCAGCTCTATTCGATTAGAAATTTTAGCTCTTTATTTTTTTTATTATTGTTTATTAAACGGGCTGTCCAGCTGGGAAAACATTTTGGGGGAGATTTATAAAGCTGGTGTAAAGTAGAAGTGGCTTAGTTGCCCATAGCAATCAACCATCATCCTTCTTTCATTGTCCAAAGGACCTGTGCAAAATGAAAGGTGAAATCTGATTGGTTGCTGTGGGCAACTAAGTCAGTTCTACTTTACACCAGTCTGTTTAAAAAGGGGCAGAATGTTTTTTAAGAAAAAAGTAATACTCACTTTAGCAATCCCTTGTCACTTCTATTCCAACACTTCCCAGGTCCCCCACCAGTATCTACTTCTTGGTCCCTTTTGACACACGAAATGTGACCACTCAGCCAATCAATGGCCAAGCCGGTAATTTAGTGCCCCTGTCTTTAATTTTTTTTGCCAGTATCTTCCTATATCGACTGTTACTAATGAGCGCTTCCTTTGTGGAGCACTCATTAGTACAGCCTGGCAGACCTGGTTCATCCACATGGATCCACATTCATCCTGGTTCATCCACATAGAACATGGATAGTAATTAATTTGAATGGCCAACATGTAATGTATGGCTGTCCTTAGCTTCTCTGACAATAACAGGTTGGAGATCGCAAATCCACAGTGATCAGCTACCATCTTCTTAAAAAATGGTTGTCATGTCATGCAACAACCCCTTTAAGTCTATAAGTGCTGTTATGCTTATGATATTAGATCTTGAATACAGTAGCAATACATTTCTATGAAGGCATGGGTATGCCATATTTCGGTATATCAGTATACAGCTATATAGTGGTTTATACATTTGGTGTGGTGCACGGCTGTGTTTGTGAGGCTTTATCATTTCCAGAGAGCACAGCTTGGAGGGAACAGTGATTATAAGAAAATTTATATCTAGAAACATACTTGTGTGAGAATGTATAATGTTTTGCCCTAAAGCAGTTTTCAGTCTCTGGTATTTCCTTGACAAGCAAACAGGTGGACACAGAGGGGTCAGAAGTTAAAGGGAATGATTTATCTGTGTGGTTAGGCAGAAGTCTTAGGGTACTTTCACACTAGCGTTGGTGCGGATCCGTCTGTTTATTTGTACAGACGGATCCGCACCTATAATGCAAACGTTTGTATCCGTTCAGAACGGATCCGTTTGCATTAGCTTTAAAGAAAAATGACAAAGTCCAAAACGGATCCGTTTTGACTTACATTGAAAGTCAATGGGGAACGGATCCGTTTTCAAATGCACCATATTGTGTCACTGACAACGGATCCGTCCCCATTGACTTACATTGTAAAAAAAAACGGATCCGTTAGGCTCCGCCTCTTCAGACGGACACCAAAATGCTGCATGCTGCGTTTTGGTGTCCGCCTCAAACGGAATAGAGGCGGAACGGAGCCTAACTGATGCATTCTGAACGGATCCTTATCCATTCAGAATGCATTGGGGCTTAACTGATCCGTTTTGGACCGTTTGTGAGAGCCCTGAAACGGATCTCACAAACGGAATCCAAAACGCTAGTGTGAAAGTACCCTAACACGTAAGATTTTTTTTTCTCACAAGAGGCACAACACAGAACGGCCGCACAACGGCCATGTGCATGAGGCCTAAAGCAGCCTTTATAGACTCACTGGGGGAGAAATACTAATCTATGTGCACCATACATTATTTTCGCCAATGTATGTAGACAGAACTGTCTAAAAGTCAACTTTTCCGACAATTTTTTGTCTAGTCCTACTTTGCACCTTATTTTGTAGTAGTCTTAAATCTTCACAATCTTGGGTGCATTTAACAGCATACACACCTTTTACCTTTCATTCACAATTTGCAACACATTTAACATAGGACACACTAATCATATATAAGGCACAAAATACAAACAGCAGTGGCAAAATATTCTGGTGCAAAATTCAACGCTATTAATGTATCTTTCTTGACTACATCCATCAATTCAGTGTAACATTCACGTACTTCTATGTTTATAAAAAAGAATGGAGACAAACAGGGACATACACAGCGGATGGGGGGCCCCATAGCCTGGATAATAATTAGGCCCCTTTCACAAGTTGATTGACCTCACCACACTTCTAACCATCTGTGACAGGAGGTCCTGGGGCTTGCCAATTTTGATAACTTCTGTACATTTTGCACTGTTGTTTACCATCATTCCAGCCCCTGTAGACCGGGTACAAGACCAATCTGGAATATGCCCCCTCCCTCTGTGACTCCTATAGTAGCCACATAGGCTGCTTCTATGATAAGTATGCCGTTGGGTATAAACGCAGAGGAGAGAATGACTTACATAATGCAGGTATGTACAAGTGAGTCTACCAAAACTTAATGCAATTTATCATAAAGCTGAGCCACTGTGATAAAATTAGTGCATGTTTAGATTGTCTAAGTTTATGCTGTCGATATTTTAGGGTCCTTTCACACTGGCGTTTTTCTTTTCCGGCATAGAGTTTCGTCCTCGGCGCTCTATGCATTCTGAATGGAGAGAAATCCGTTCAGGATGCATCAGAATGTCTTCAGTTAAGGACCGGAACGTTTTTTGGACGCAGCAAATACCGCAGCATGCTGCGCTTTTTGTTCCGTCCAAAAATCTGGAACACTTGCCGCAAGGCCGGATCCAGAATTAATGCCCATTGAAAGGCATTAATCCGGATCTGGCCTTAAGCTAAACGTCGTTTCGGTGCATCGCCGGATCCGACGTTTAGCTTTTTCTCAATGGTTACCATGGCAGCCAGGACGCTAAAGTCCTGGTTGCCATGGTAAAGTGTAGTGGGGAGCGGGGGAGCAGTATACTTACCATCCGTGCGGCTCCCGGGGCGCTCCAGAGTGACGTCAGGGCGCCCTACACGCATGGATTACGTGATCGCATGGATCACGTGATCCATGCACATGGGGCGCTCTGACGTCATTCTGGAGCGCCCCGGGAGCCGCACGGACTGTAAGTATACCGCTCCCCACTACTACTATGGCAACCAAGACTTTAATAGCGTCCTGGCTGCCATAGTAACCTGAAAGCATTTCGAAGACTGATCAGGATCCTGATCAGTCTTCTAATGCTTTCAGGCGACTTGCGTTCTGACGGATCCGGCGGGACGAAAGTGCCCGCCGGATGCTCAGAACGCAAGTGTGAAAGAGGCCTTAGTTGGGTCAGGCTTAAACTACCAGTACATGACTGTAAACCAAGCCAGCAGTTGCTAGATATTATTTTCTCAATATAAGGGCAGGTTTGCTAATCCTGTGCAAAATGTAGACAATGTAAAGTTATGCAAGCAGTCTAAAGATATGCCACATTTATCACAGTAATTCATACAGGTTGATACATTTTTACATTTTGTTATTACTTTATGCCACCTATTGGTTGGCTTGCTTTACAATACAATTTTGTGCCAAAATATTGGTGCAAAATAGCATATCTTAAGGTCCGCATACATATTTAATAGCTGATGGTGGAATGATTGTTCAGCCGATAGCTGTCTCTCTCGACTCTCTTCCGGCTTCACCATGCACAAACACATTCAACTGAACATGTATATGTATTCTATAGGGAGAGCAAAGAGAGTTGCTGCCATGTACCTCTGGTGGAGGCTTAACTCCCAAGAGAACAAACAGATTGGGTGAAAATATTAATTTCACCCCATTCCTTCTCTCCTCCATCATCATCCATCGGAGGATAGTTGGGAGTTCCCAATAGACATTAGAATGGCAGCCAATACGTTTTTGTGTATGGGGGCTTTTAAGCAAGGGCCCATTTCCTGTTAAGGGTACTTTCACACTTGCGTTATTCTTTTCCGGCATACAGTTCCGTCAAAAGGGCTCTATGCCGCAAAAAAACTGATCAGGCATATTCCCATGCAATATTCCGCATGCTGCGGTATTATGTCCGTCCAAAATGACTGATCAGTCGCCGGAATGCCGGATCCAGCATTAATTTACATTGACTTGTATTAGTGCCGAATCCGGCATTGCGAAACAACAAAAGGACGGATCCATCCTTCAGGTCTGCGCATGCGCAGAGCAGGAAAACTGGGAAAAAGAGTGCAGGATGGATCCGTCCATCAGCATGACAAGCGGAGGGACGGATTCGTTCTTGCAATGCATTTATAGACGGATCCGCCTCCGGATCCGTCTACAAATGCTGTCAGTTGTGACACTAAACTGCCTGCCGGATACAAGTTCCGCAAGTGTGAAAGTAGCCTTAGCCACTGCCACTTTCCTGCTAACCTATGCCCCCTCGACAAGCAAGGTGCAGTGGAGTATTCTTTTTGGCTTACTTGCTCTAAAAGTTGCACCAAAAATACATCAAATTGTGTTGCAAATTATGACAGAATTCAGGAACAACCACAATTGTACATGTGATTAACTGTTTCCTGCAGTATGTTGAAATGAAAAACATCTTTATTCCTAATTCCCATTGACAATCCAGTGCAGTATTAAAAGCCCATCAATGGCAACAGACTCTTTCACTGAAGTAGGATATCCCTGAGGAGATGAATAGATAATTCAGCACCCTGCTTTGAAGTTCCCTTGGGCTCAGAGTTCCCTTGAAGGCAACATATAGTCTGAGAGCGGAATTGTTCCATGCCAAGTAATCAGCAAGAAGGACATAGACTAGTCAGTGTAATCTAAGCCCTACTGCAATGATCTCTGGTTCCTTGTGGGTCCTAGGGCAAGTTGGCTATATCAGTTCCTAAAATAACGTAAAGAATTAATCTACAGGCTTTATAATTATTTTTAAACTTTCATTGTTATTCTTGTTCTGCAGTGCAGTATTATTACCATCATTGATGGTAGTCCCTATATATCAGTCCTGGCAGAAGCAATGTAAGCTGGTGGTCAGCTCTAAATGCTTGAATATATTGTGGGTATGGCTCTGCTATGTCTTGCTGTGAGTGGAAGTCTCTACTACTGCTTGTCTGAGCAGAAAGTGGTAAGACTAATGATACTGTGGTTTACTTTTCTTACAAGCTATACACAAATGAGGCAATTTTGAGAAAGTCATTGTTTGAATAAGAAACATCTCCTTTAAATCTGTTAATTGTTAATTGGGATGCTGTGGATTTTCTCCTTTAGCATCTGAAAAGATGTCTATACACTTTCAATAGCTGGTGACCCAAGTTTTTCCGACTCCCCTATACACCTGCATGCTTGGCTGGGCAAAGCATGCATATGCTCTCCATGGGCAGAAGGAAATAAGCTGCTGCCAGGCACCTCTTGCTTATCTCCCATGAGAAGAATCACAGTTCTGACTAATTACCTGTCAGGAGGTAAGATTAACTTTAGTGGTATAACATACATAGTGTATCACAGACTACCACCATTTAAAACATAGCCTTTAATATTCAAATTAAAAATATATATATAACCCAAAAAGTGACATGCAAAATAAATAAATAAATACTAAAAAGTAATACAAAAATAGATATGGGAATAGGGTGTCTCATAGGAGAAAGTTTGACCCTAAAGCTCACCCTATATTAGGTACCCTGCCTAAAAACGGAATGCACGCTCTGATAGGGGCGATCCCGTGTCAGGAACCTCCTGTACACCCTAGGGTGGCCTTGATCAAGGCATGAGATTTACAGCAGACAAAAGAAGGTGTTAAATAAATATTGTCAAAAATGAAAAACCAAAATACACAAAATAATAAACCACAAGCAGGGCCGGTTCTATAATAAGGCAGACCAAGCGGCTGCCTTAGGGCGCAGAGAATGGGGGGGGGCGGAAAAATGAACTTTTTTTTTTAAATCACTTGCGCGCCAGCCACCCACCCCAGCCTGCATGTGCCATGGGGCCCCGGTCCTGACTCACAGAGCGGCAGCACGGCAACACTCAGGGGGTGTGTGACTGGCGAGTGGCTCCGTGGCGGGTTGCAGCAGGGACTGAACAGCTGTTGGTGACTGTGTAGGTGATGAGCGCAGAGCGCATATTGTTTATAATTATTACACAACATTAATGGGGGGGGGGGGAATCAGGGGTGACATGATGGGAGGAGGGACAAATCAAATGTCTGTAGTCTGTGCCATGGAGGGGGATAAATGTGACATGGGGGGGATGATGTGCCATGGGGGGGGGCAGAAGTGTGACACAATAGGGGGTCATAATGTGATAATGGGGAGGGGGGCGCCAAAATCTGCTTCGCTTGTGTTGGCAAAAATCCTTGCACCGGCCCTGACCACAAGTATGCCAAGATCCTATTCTATCAAGACCGTAGATTAATATTGTGTGGAGTTAAAGTTAACAAGTAACAGACCAATATAAAAAAAACTGGTAAAAAGAGTATAGGCAGGGGCGTGGCTATAGGGGGTGCAGAGGTAGCAATCGCTACCGGGCCAAAGAGCCTAAAGGGTGCCAAAGACATTTGTGCCGCATAAGAGGACACACAAAGCACTGAGGGAAGGGGGGGGGGGGGGCAAAGCTGAACTCTTGCACCAGGTCCCATGAGCCTTTAGCTACGCCCCTGAGTATAGGGTATAATGTACCACATGTTGAGGAATTATTCCTGATCCAACGCGTTTCGCCCTTTAATTATAGGGGCTCATCAGGGGACAAAATTAAGCATAGTCTGAAACAAAGGATGATATAGTAAATGAATAAAGTGAAGGGATAGAAAAGAGATATCTCACCTGTTCCTGAGGGTGGGCACCAGGGGGCCTAAAAATAGATTACCAGAACGCAACTATAATATCAAAATTGCGATACCAAATTTAATGTCATGAACAAATGCCAGGCGGTACAGGGAATATAAGATGATATCCTGATTAAGCAATGTTAGCTATAGATATCAATTACACATGAGCCCAAACAGAAGTAAGGAAGAGGATGGTACTCCGCTCCTATCTGTATGTGCCAACGCAGTGTTTTACATATAGAGGGTGTACTTGCGTGCCCATAAGTTAAGGGAGACAATATAGCCCAAGGTACATAGCCATTCTCTCCAGTCAATGTCCTGGTTTGGGATGCTTCCATGCTGGTGGAGCGGCTACATGACCAATATGAGGGTGCATCCCAATAGTCAGGCAGACCGACTGAGTATCAAATTGAGGAGAAAAGTAATAGGTACCAAGTTAATAAAAAGAAAAAAGACGCCAACTATAGAGATAGTAAGAATGATGGCATACGTAAGATCCTATAAAAAAGAACAATATGGGTTATATATAGAAGCAGTAATTACAAAATAAAAAGTGAGGTGGCTAATACCTGACCCAAAATACCTTATTGTAAAGATAAATAGGATAAATAAATGATTAACCTCTAATATAGAGACTGCCATAATTTAGATAAACAAGTGAATTCAATACTTTCATTAAGACCAAAAGGTGTTATAGTATTAAGCACATAAATCCACCCTGTTTCCTTTTGTCTTAAAAGTCTATCGGGGTCACCTCCTCTAATGGATATTTGATTGTTTCTATCACAGAGAAGCGTATTGATTATTATCGGCATGACAGGACCACGTGTCTTGACAGTGGTTTATCTTGCTTGTTGCAGATATCCCCTAGGTGTTCCAAAATCCTTTTTATAAAAGATCTTCAGGTCTTACCCACATATTTTAATCCACAGTCACACTGGGCTAGGAATACAACCCCGCTGGTGTTACAGTTGGCAGAATTTCAGGCTTTGTAGATCTTTTTATCTGAACTGTTTGGGAAGGTATGCCCCGTAGCGATATATGGGCATGCTTTTCACCTTCCGCATCTAAAAGTTCCCAGTTTCCCATTAGAGAACCAGGTGTTTTTCTTCGGAGCCTCAAGATGGCTATCCCCTAGCACATCCCCTATACTTCGTCCACGTCTGACGGTTATGGCTGGATATTCAGGGAGTAATTTACCCAGATCTGAGTCTGTTTTGATCAGGGACTAATAGCGTCCAAGGAATTCACGGACCTGTTGGGATTAAGAATCAAAAGTGGCAAAAACCCTAATCATTTGTTGAGAGTGATTTTTCTTTTTAGGTTGAAGTAACGAGGAACGATCCGCCGAATTGGCATAATTCCATGCTTCATAGAAGCATGAGTCAGGATATCCTCTTTGTTTAAGGCAATGGAAGTCACTCCCATCAGAGCAGTTTCACCAAATTCTAAGAAACTCCCCTTTTGGGATACCTTTCTTGAGGGCTTTAGGGTGAAAGCTATCCCATCGTAGAAGACTGTTAGTTGCAGTCTTCTTTCTATACAAGGTTCTATTGATTAAATTGCCTTCCCCCCTTTTAATGTACGTATCCAAAAAGGCTATGGAGTTACACTGAAGTTAAAACGTAAAATGCAAACCCATGTGGTTAGAATTAAGTTCACCCATAAATAATTGAAATTTAGTCTCCGTGCCGAACCACAGCAAAAAAAATATCGTCAATAAATCGAGACCACAATGTTATGTGGCTGGTCCATGGAAATAAAAAAAAATCGGAGAAGACTACCGTATCTTCCCACCAGCCCAGGAGCAAATTTGCGTAAGTTGGTGCACAGGGGCTACCCATCGCGGTGCTCTGAGCTGGTGGTAGAATCATTTTTCAAAAACAAAATAATTATGGATGAGTATAAAATTTGGCAATTGGATCACAAAGTGATTATGTTGACTGAGTCCAGGAAATACTTGACCGCCGCCAAGCCCTTATTGTGGGGTATACTGTAGATGTATATAATGCTTCCACATCAATTGAAGCAAACCAAATTTCCGGTTCGATGGTAATGCCCTCAAGTCTCTTAAGAAGATCAGTGGTATCATGCAGGTAAAGTAGGGCCAATACGAAGGGACGGAAGAATTTGGTCAACATAAGCACCCGTCCGATGGGTCAGGCTATCTATCCAAGATACTATAGGTCGTCCCTTCAAAGGGTCTAACCCTTTATGGACTTTTGGGAGTCCGTAGAAGGTGGCAGTCTTAGGATGTAGAGGCAAAAGATATTGAAAGTTCTTTTGATCAATCAATCTACTCTTCAGGCAATCCTGTAGCATCTGGGATAGAACCAATTTGTAGGGTCAGTCTTAAGAAGCTCATCATTTTTGCCATCGGACAAGAAGGACAAACACATGTCCCTATAGTGTTGAAGGGTTAGGATAACAATATCCCCCCCTTGTCCGATGGCTTAACGATGATATTTTTGTTCTTGCTTAACAGTAAGAGAGCCTCCATTTCTCTAAGCTATAGTTCTTTAGCTGGTGAGTAGGTACTATTTTTTCCAAGTCCCTAATCACTGACTTTAGAAACAGATCAATGTTAGTTTTAGGGGGCATCTTGGTACTTTTTTTTTTTGATCAAATATAATTTTTTATTGAAGGTTTTACATTTTCATGTTTATAAACCAATAAAACAATCAGGAGGTTACACCCGGATCGATCCTATACCAGGATTTGCTATTTGCTATTTTTTACTAGGTTGCGCTAGTAGTATCTTTTCGATAACATGGTATGCGCTGCCCTCGGCGCGCACCATGTTCTCATCAGCAGCACAGTGGCGCGGCTGCCACTGGCCACCAACAAGAAGACAATACTGAGGCGGGGCTATTAACACTGCACCACCAATGCATGTAATTAACCCCTAAATAGAAATGTAGCCTGCAGGAGCTGGCTGCATCACATAGCCGACACCCGGCCTCAGTGACAGGACGTGGACCTGAGGTGCCACACCTGAGGGGTAATTTGACGGACTTTGCGGGATCGTCATGCCCTGTCATTGATGCAGGGTGCAGGCTGTGTGATACAGCCGGCACCTGCAGCCTACACTTGCATATAAGGATTAATGTTTGCATTGGTGGCGCAGTGTAAACAGCCCCTCCTCCTGAGTATTATAATAATGTTAATTACATTCATTGGTGGCAGTGGCTACAGACGCCTCCTACTTAGTATTTGCATTGGTGGCAGTAGCAGCTTCCGATTGGAGCCCCAGCAGTGAAATCGCAGGGCTCTGATCGGTTACCATGGAAGCCAGGCAGGATGCTACTGAAGCCATCCGTATCTGCCATGGTAAGCTCCCTGCTGCTGTGTGCATAAATGTCCAAAATCCTATTCACCCTAACAGAGCTCTATTACGGTGATACTAAAAAGAGAAAAAGGAATTAGATCGCACATCCACAAGCTTAGCTCCCGTGCCAGGGCAATGCAACCCTGGCACGGGGCTCCACCAACCCACCAGCACAGTGCCATAGCAACAACGGCTGCCACCCAGCACCGCACCATGTGAACAGTTGTTAAAGCTTACCCTGTTACCTGCTCTCAGAAGCTCAGACTAAGGGGTGGTAGGTCAATTCACACATATATTTAGGCTACTGCTAATTAAAAGCACCTGTACCGAATGGGAGGAGTGCTGATCCTGGACAGAATTATCATACATGATACGAAAAAGAGAAAAAGGATTTAGATCGCACATCCACAAGCTTAGCTTTGATCTATAACTGGATGCTACTGAAGCCATCCGTGGCTGCCATGATAAGCTCCCTGCTGCTGTGTGCATAAATGTCCAAAATCCTATTCACCCTAACAGAGCTCTATTAGGGTGAATAGGACAAGGGTTCTAGCCCCCTAAGGGGCTAAAAAGAATAGTTATTAAATAAAAAGTACAAAAAAAGTTTAAACACCAAAATATTAAAAGTTTAACTCATCCCCTTTCCCAATTTTACATATAAAATATATAAACAATAAAAAATAAACATATTAGTTATCGCCAAGTCCGAAAAAACTATTAAAATATTAAAAAATATCTCCTATGTGGTAAATGCCGTAACAGAAAAAAAAAAAAAAAACACGCAATTTGCCATTTTTTTGTCATCTTGTCCCCCCAAAAATAAGATAGGACTGTTCTATTATGGGCCTGAAGTTCCATAAAATGCGGAATGCATGCAGCTTTTTTGGTGTTTTCATTTTTTTCATGTGCTATTGAATGGTATCGAGTATCGCAATACTTTTTTATGGCATTGAAATCGAATCAAAATGTTGGTATCATGAAAACCTTCGTTGCAATATGGGGAAAAATCATCACATGCACATACATCAAGTTCCTCTGAAAGTTCAGCCAATCTTTGCTGTTATTGGCATGGGCACCTTAGCTTGGCATCTGCATTTCTTTAATTCTGTACAGTTTCTTTCAGCTGTGTGTGTGTCTGCCAGAATTGTCTTGAAGTGGCTTTCTCTTGACCAAGCCAAGCATGTATGTGTATAGAAGTTGGGAGTCCAGAGAGATAGCTGTCAGCTGACCTAGCCCAATGAGTATGGACAATCAGACTATAGTGCAACTAAATCATTGATCATAGAGGTATCCTAATAACACTGAAAGAAATAAATGAAGGTGTCTCAGCCATGGAGGAGTGTCTTCCGTTTTGTAGCCAGCATGTGCTGCAAGTGAAATTTGCAAACGCGGTGTTGAATTAATCTTTCAGCAGCACAGTTTTTGAAAAACGTCAGTCTTTGATAAATGACCCCTATAATCCGCAAGACCATCTCCGTATAGTAACATGTAGATTTACAGTGCCTTGCAAAAGTATTCACCCCCTTGACTTTTTTTGTGTTTTGGTGCCTCACAACCTGGAATTAACATGGATTGTTTGAGGATTTGCATCATTTAATTTACAGAATATGCACACAACTTTGAAGAGTTTTTTTTTTTTTTTTTTATTGTCAAACAAACAACAAATAGGGCAAAATAACAGAAAAGGTCAATGTGCAGAACTATTGACCCCCCTAAAGTCAATACTTTGTAGAGCCGCCTTTTGCAGCAATCACAGCTCCAAGTCTCTTTGGATAAGTCTCTATGAGCTTGCCACATCTTACCACTGGGATTTTTGCCCATTCCTCCTTGCAGAACTGCTCCAGCTCCTTCAGGTTGGATGTTTCCGCTTGTGAACAGCAATGTTTAAGTCTGACCACAGATTTTCTATTAGATTGAGATCTGGGCTTCCAACACATGTACATGTTTCCCCTTAAACCACTCAAGTGTTGCTTTAGCAGTGTGTTTGGGGTCATTGTCCTGCTGGAAGGTGAACCTCCGTCCTAGCCTCAAATCACGCACAGAGTGCTACAGGTTTTGCTCAAGAATATCCCTATATTTAGCACCATCCATCTTTCCCTCGACTCTGACCAGTTCCCCAGTCCCGGCTGCTGAAAAACATCCCGACAGCATGATGCTGCCACCACCATGTTTCACTGGGGGGATGGTGTTCTTTGGGTGATGTGATGAGTTGGGTTTGCGCCAGACATAGCGTTTTCTTTGATGGCTGAAAAGTTCAATTTTAGTCTCATCAGACCAGAGCACCTTCCTCCATAAATTTTGGGAATCTCCCAAATGCCTTTTCGCAAACTCACAACATGCCTTTTTGTTTATTGCTGAAAGTAATGGCTTTCTTCTGGCCACTTTGCCATAAAGCCCAACTTTATGGAGCATACAGCTATTGTTTTCCTATGTACAGATCCTCCAGTCTCTGCTGTGGAACTCTGCAGCTCCTCCAGGGTTACCTTAGGTCTCTGTGCTGCCTCTCTGATTAATGCCCTCCTTGCGCGGTCCGTGAGTTTTGGTGGGTGGACATCTCTTGGCAGGTTTGCTGTTGTGCCATGTTCTTTCCATTTGGTTATGATAGATTTGATGGTGCTCCTGGGGATCATCAAATATTTGGATATTTTTTTTATAACCTAACCCTGACTTGTACTTCTCAACAACCATGTCCCTTACTTGTTTGGAGAGTTCCTTGGTCTTCATGGCAGTGTTTGGTTAGTGATGCCTCTTGCTTAGGTGTTGCAGCCTCTGGGGCCCTTTAAAAAAGGTGTGTATATGTAATGACAGATGATCTCACACTTAGATTGCACACAGGTAAACATAATTTCACTAATTATGTGCCTTCTGAAGGTAATTGGTTGCACCAGAGTTTTTTATGTGCTTCCTAACAAAGGGGTGATTACAAATACCACATGCCAATTTTCTGTTTTCTATTTCTAAACAATAGTTTTATTTATATATTTTTCTTATTTCACTTCACCAACTTAGACTATTGTGTTCTGATCCATCACATAAAATTCAGATTAACAAAACATTGAACTTAGGGCTGTGATGTAACAAAACGCGAAAAAAAGTCAAGGGTCGTGAATACTTTTGCAAGGCACTGTACATGCTGGTTTTACACTTCACATTTCAATGGGTGAAATCCACTTGGAAGGAAATCTCTGGAAATCTGCAGAATGCAATTCAATCTACACAGATTTTGACACAAAAATTTGTATTCTCCATGAAAGGACAATCCTGGAGCATCTCGTCTAATGACTAATGTGTGTTCTGCTGTCAGTGTATGGTCACAAGTTTTCCTGATGTAGTTTTGGAAAACAAAATCATTAGTGAATTCAAAAAAAGAAAAAAGTTGTTTCCGTTGATTATAAATTTCTCTCTCCTTTTATGATCCACTTCTGATTTTGGCTTCCAAAACTGCATGTAAAACCTTGACCGTGTGGACGTACCCTTATTCCTCCTACAAATTTATGAAAAAAATGATAACTGGACGTTATCATTCTCTTGGTCTAAGGAGCATGTCCCTATACAGTAGACTGTATAATGTTAGACTGTGTAGGGACAAGCCCTCAATTGTGTAATTGGTGCACAATAACAATAAATAGTATTAATAATAATAAAAAAACAACAACACAAAATAAATACAGAAGTAGAACTGTGCAAATCCTATCAGGTGCTGACCCTAAAAGAGAAGTTATTTTGAGCACGTAGCTAATACACATGACCTACTACGTGAAAAATGGGTTAAGGCTGAAATCTTCTAGAGTAAGAGGGATGCAGTGACCCAATAACCCATCCTCGTGACTCCCCCTTCTCCTCCGCCTGCCAGGTGTAGTTCTTCTGTGTGACAGCGTGAAGTGGCTATAGCCTCGATGCTCAGCGGTGGGAGGGAGGGTAGCCCCAGGCCAGACTGCTTCATTACGGCAGATAGCTTGACAAGGCAGCCGTCAGCCACAGTGCTTTGCATTGTGCTAGCGCCTCTGTCCTCGCTGACACGCATTCGCTTCTCTTTAGGAGACCTGTCCTGCTGTAGGTTTTATGACTTGTCTTCTGGGCAAACAGATTCAGCCACCAGGCTCCAAATCGAATTACATCCCTTCCCTCCCTTATTCTTCCAACCTTGACGCTGATAAATCACCTATTCCACCTGCACAACTATGAGGCTCTAAAGACCGGATAACGAGAGACCGCCTACAGCATACTGCAGGGTACTGGTGTGCTAGTGAGCAGAATTGGGGTCAGTTATGGACAACTGGACACCTAGAGAAAAAACTATTTCCCTGACAGTCTCGCTGGGTTTTGTCCAACACGTTCAGTGACACAGTGCCCTTGGACGTTCTTGTAATATTAACATTTATTTGCAAATGGTCAAATTATTCCGCAGGTCTAATGGGGAAATGCACAACAATCGGGGTTATTTATAAGACTGATAATGCCATTCAGTACAGCAATTAAATTTCACTGATGTCAGTAAGAGTTTTTCTTCTCTTGTTGCATGAATTAGTGTTCAGCTACCTGGCGATTTTGGGCGCAACATCTGTCTCACATCCAAGTATTTCTGTGTAACATGGCAGCCATAGAAATAAATGGGATCACAGCGCAACAGGCAAGTTTGCTGTGACCGAGACCCCAGAATTGCAAATAATCCCACGCTGCTTGATTTTTTGAGATTCTAGGGTTGCTGTTATGGCAAATGTGAGTTAGGGATAATGTACACTGCCGTAGCCCGGGCGTTCCGCAACTTGCGGTCCCCAATACACGGGCAACATGTATGTGGTTTCCACAGACAGATGCAGACCCATTCAGCTTGGCACCAGAAATATGCGGGCACCGTCCGCGTGCACCCCACATCACGGTTGCGGATCCATTCACTTGAATAGGTCCGCAATCCGGAAGGTTGGTGCGGAATGCAGGCACAGAACCCGGAACTACGGAGGGCTTCCATTGGGTTTCTGTCCGTGCCTCTACACCGCAAAAAAATAGAACATGTTCTATTTTTTTGCGGTGCAGATAGATCATGGTCCCATTTAAGTTGAATAGGTCTGGATCTGTCGCGGCAACCGCACGGATGGTGACCGTGCATTGGTGACCGCAAATTGTGGCCCCCAATGCACAGAATGGCCGAACAATGGCCGTATGAATAAGCCCTTAGGCTGGGTTTACATCACTGTTTCATTTTCCGCTCTTCTGATCCGTCAGAAGAACAGAAAAAAAAACGGATCCTGAGGATGCACATTTTACGTTTTTTTATGCTCAACTAATAGATCAGAACCGAAAAACGAAATGTTGATGTGAACCCAGTCTTAATTATATCAGTTATCTGGTAACAACCAAGACGTCTGCCATAGGACATATTATCCAGCTGTCCTAGAGCATGCAGGGATACAGAGTAGGTAATGTGCCACTCAAGAGCCTTTTACACAGGCCAATGAGCAGGAACAAATGTTTGTAGGGACGTTTGTTCGCATGATCATTGCCACTAACACTTGTATGTCGGCTGATTGGACCTGTTTTGCTGGCATACCAATGCTCATTTGCTGACAGCACATTTTCCTGTGTAAATGGGGAATGTGCTCTTAATAATGTAAATGAACGGCTGTACGCACTACCGTAGGTATGACCAATCGTTCATGCAGCTGTCCGTTCTAACAATTATCTGACAGTGCAAAGGATGCTTAAAGTTTTTTTTTCCATCTTGGCAGGGGCTGACTGAGAACTGAATGTGGCCTTAAAAAAAAAAACTGAATGTGGCCTAATAGAAGTATGCAGGACCAACACAAGTAGGCAGCGACAACAAAAATAGGCGGGGCCAGCAATACCGTATTGGAACAGAAAATATTGCCCAAGCAAAACCAAATACCATAGTACTGCCCTATCACCATTGTGAGGATGTGATACAGTTGAATTCAGAAGGATAATACACAGATGGCGGGGTTAACGTGCTGTCCCCAGCCTGTTTCCACCCAGAAATCTAAACAAATGTACTAACCCCTGAGGGGGATAGAGGGGGAATGATGAAACTAAAACATAACTTTTAATGCTCGAGTGTAAAATATGCGCCAGGTAGTAATACTACACAAAATAGAAGGTGAAAACACAGCTATAGGGCCCTTGGCCAATCACCAGGCTCAAAGAGCTCAAATAGCCAGCAAAACAACGAGACATATGCGTGACAAATGAACGTAACCACTGTGATGTGACCAAGTCAAAAACATGGAACATGCTCACCAGATCCTCGATGTGGTCAGTCGGAGAGGAGGAGGTGGATTGATGAGATGGCCACCGTTAGTGGATGGAGTCAAAGTCTCGGTTGGTTGCTGTCAATTCTGTACATAAGAAAAGGGGACTCTGCATAGGAGGAAGTAGCAGGGAGCTGTCACAAAACCCTATGGATACCCTGTGAAGGGAAAGGGAACTAACAGACGCCCTACCTACCTATACAGAGCTACCCGCCCCGAAAGGGGCGACCCCATCCGGTTGCCTGTCCCTAACACGGCCGGAGTCCCTAGTAAAGCCCTAAAAAGAGAAAGAGCTCCCATACACAAGAAAAAATCTCCCCAGGGAGATTTTTTCTTGTGTATGGGAGCTCTTTCTCTTTTTAGGGAGATTTTTTCTTGCCTGGCGCATATTTTACACTCGAGCATTAAAAGTTATGTTTTAGTTTCATCATTCCCCCTCTATCCCCCTCAGGGGTTAGTACATTTGAATTCAGAAGGAGACACGCGGCTGCTGGCCAGGTGAATAAGTATCTGATGCTCCTAGTATTAATCAATGCTGAGAACTTTAGATATTTATGTAACAGGCCAGCAGCAATGAGGAGGGTTCGGCGGGCCCCTGGTCATCGGCCCACCGGGAAATTTTCTTGTAGGGTCTATAGCCAGTCCAACCCTGCTTCTTGGCCTTTCAGAAGTTACAGAATTGGACAAGAGGCTGGCACTCTGCAGTTTCCATAATTTACATAGCATTAAATGGGAGATACACAAACAATGTAGCACGTCAAGCTACACAGTTGCTGGAACTCAGGAAGTGCAGAAAGAGAGTAGCTTGCTGTGGAACACTGTTTGCATAGCTCATAGTCACTGTAATGGGAGTTACAGAAGCACCAGCCGCTTACCCATTTCCACAACTCTGCCTCCCCTGGGCCGGCACTTGTCGCGGGTTACTCCCATCTTGGCCATGAAAGGCTAAAATGGCACAACCCATTTAAACAAGAGATTTTAACTTGCTATATCTTTGATTAGTGCTTGTTACAGGCAGAAATCTTTTACATTCCTGCAGACAAGAAATGATGTGCAGCAATCAATATGGAAGCTGTCCCAGTGGCTACTAGCTGAAAAATGATTTGTGTGCAAATATGGCTTGGACGTTACAGCAGCTGTCAAGCTGTAGGACAAAAGTTAGGCCACATTCATACGACCAATGGACGGCGGTACTCGTTTTGTGGACCATAAACTGCGGTTTCACTAAACACAGGTCCCTGCCATGTGCACTCTGCATCAATATGTGGACCCACTGACTGCAATGGGCAAGCGATCCGTAAGATGTGACCAAAGATAGGACAAGTCCTATTTTTTGCGGCACAGAGGCACAGACCCAGAAGCACACGGAACCACACAGAAGCCCTTCCCTGTGCATGACTTTATGCCACAAAAGATAGGACATGTCCGATCTTTGGCCACAATATGCGAATCGAGGACCCATTGAAGTCAATGGATCCGCACCACGATGTGGAGTGCACATGACCAGTGCCATGTTTTGCGGATCCACAGCTTGTGGTCCAAAAAACGGGCACGGCCATCCCATGGTCATGTGAAACCTGCTTTAAAGTGAATCTATCACCATCCTATGCTGTCCTCTGTAAAGGCAGCATATCATGAGAACAGGTCAGCTGTAGTATTATTCCAAATACTAAAAATAAGTGTTCATGCACACGACCGTATCCGTGTTTGTGCAAATGGTAGATCTGCAAAACATGGATAGCAGCCGAGAGTTTTGTTTTCTCCTGCAGACATGTCCTATCCTTGTCCGCAAAACGAATAGGACATGTTTTATTTTTTTCTGGGACCACAGACAGCACATGGGTGTGCTGTCCGCATCTTTGGTGGCTCCATTAGGATGAATGGATCTGCATCTGATCCGCATAACATGCAAATCGAATGCGAACCACAACTGTGGCCGTGTGCCCGAGCCCCAATATTGTGCCATAGTTAGTATGGTTACAGATCCAAGCCCCCCAAATAAACACTAGTGGCTGCTTTACTGTATACGCATTTAAAGAACACTTAAAGAGGCTCTGTCAGCGTGATCAACCCTATTAAACCAGACATACTGCCTGATAGAAAGATAACACATATTACTGGTTTCTTTATAATGATATATTGTACTTGTAAATAAGGCAGTAATATTTATATTAGCTTTCGAATCATAGAAAACAGTCTCTCATTCTAAATGCGGTGAAGCTACAGTACATCAAGTATATGATATGTAGATGCTAAGACGCAGCTCTGCCCTCAGCATGATGATGTCTAGCCCTTGACAATCAAGGGAAGGGGGAGTGTGCCGAGCACAGAGGGTGTTACAAAGCAGTGCTCAAAGGATTCAGCCCCGCCCCCTGGTGCTCCAACTTACTCATTTGCATATTAATATAAATGCAGATATCCCTGCAGCTGTTTATCATACAGACAAAAGAAAGGTAACATTTTAATCAGCATGATGAACCCTACCAGACAGTATATCTGGTTTAATAGGGTTGATCATGCTGACAGAGCCTCTTTAAATTTATATACTATGTTATTTATTTATTTATTTATTTACTCACTTATATAACGCTGACATATTCCACAGTGCATTACAGACATTATCATCACTTGATGTCCCAAGTGGAGCTCACAATCTAAGGTCTTATTCACATATCAGTGATTCATGGACGTGAGCTGTCCGTGTTCTCCACAGACAGCACGTGTACCCATTAATTTTAATCTGTGTATTCACACATCCGTGTTTTAGTGCAGTCCAAGAGTCCAGCATGGAAAGATGCCCTATTACAGTCTATGGGTATGTGAACAACACAGATGTCATCCTTGTTTCACAAACCATTTATAGGCGATGAATCACTGTCTGACCCTCTTATGATGGATGCGGACATTTGAATAAAGCCCAAGTTCCCTATCAGTATGTTTTTGTATTGTGAGAGGAAACACACACAAACACAGGAAGAACATACAAACACCATACAGTTGTTGTTGTTGGTCAGATTTGAACCTAGAACCCCAGCGCTGCAAGCCACCAGTGCTAACCACTTAGCCAACATGTTGCCCTATGTGTTCTGTCTAGAAAAGTACCTGAGGGGTGGAGCAGGACCTAACAACACCTAAGAGAGAATATCTCTGTTATGTACTGCCTGCTCAGTCTCTGCAACCACTCTGTCTAAAGGATTGGTAGCAATCAGGACTCAGCTTATGAATATGTATGCTAAACACATGCCTTGAGGTGAGCCTTGGGAGAGGACACCACATGATGCATCATGATGCGTCCTGCCAAGGTGCACTGAATGGGAGATGAAGAGGAAGTCATGAGTTGGACAGTCACATATTCTTTGCTACTATCCCTAGAAGTGAGTGATGCAAGAGTGTGAACACATATATTCTATGAGTAGTATGGCTGGTAGTTGGCACACTTACATTGGCAGTAATGAAATAATTATTTGGGAATAGTATGCCACGGCAATTGTGGTATTGTATGACACTCTAATGTGGACACTGTACAACCTATCATCTGACCACTCAAGTTATATTTTGCCCACTGTGTTGCTGTATATGTGTGTACATTGTGGCACGGTCCTGTTTGAATGTTATGGTAGTATTATATTTTATTCGTTTTAACAGTATTATTAGGGTAGTTTTCTTTCCCTTTTCTGTAATTTCCAGCTACAGCTACAGCCCAAAGGAATACATTAGATTGCATGCAATCTTGTGGACTGCAGTTGTCACTCAATAGTTAAACTCAACACTAGCGCTCCAAAAGTTGTCCTGCAGCCCAGGACTCATGCCTTATTCACACAACAGTGAAAACGGCCGTGTGATGAGTGCTTTTTTAATGGCCATTTTCAGAACAGTGACAGTCTATGGGTGTATTCACACGTCACTTTTCTCATGAATACCAGCCATAAAAAAATAGGACATTAATAGGTCGGATTTAATGGCTGTTTTACAGAATGTCATGTGTCTTACTGCTGTTAAAAATGGGTTGCTGGGAGACGCTGAGGACAGGCAGGGAAAATCTCCCCCCCAAAAAAAGCCAATGAAATTCATACTTTTTTTTAATCGGCCTTTTAAAAAATATCAAAAGAATTGAGAGACTCTGCACAGCGTCCTCGGGACCTTGTCATGGTGTCTCCCTGATTTACTGTCTAATTGGTGCCGGGGAGATAGGTGATGGCACGTTAGCTGAAAATTTGAGGGGGGTGGGGTTTATGTCTGGTTGGGAGGACGAACTGGCGGTTTTTTTAATCGGCCTTTAAAAACGGACCTTGTCATGGTGTCTCCCTGATTTACTGTCTAATTGGTGCCGGGGAGATAGGGGATGGCACGTTAGCTGAAAATTTGAGGGTGGTGGGGTTTGTGTCTGGTTGGGAGGACGAACTGGCGTTTTTTTTAATCGGCCTTTAAAAACGGATGGTGAACAGACAATAAACGGCCATTAAAAAAAGGTCAGATGACCAGGAAATGGATAGATACATGGATGCAAAATGGTCATGAAATAGATAGATTAACAGTTTTTAACAGGCATTTTTTCTTTACTGTCATGGGAATGTAGACTTAGGGCTGATTCACACAACTGTGCTCAGTCCGGAAAACATGGTCCGTGTGTAGGCCGGAGCTCCTCTGACCATACCCGACTGCATAATAGTGTCTTGTGATACAGTCAGTTCCTATTACATCACAGATCTATTGTACTGGACTTATATAATGATGTGAGTACAGTACAATAGACCTGTGATAAGAGAGGAACTGACTGCATCACCAAACACTATCATGCAGTCAGTTTGGGTCTGGGGAGCTGTGGTTGGTCCAGGAGATGCAGCTGACACATAGACAAGGCCCGTGTGAATCAGCCCTTACTGAAATATTTGTTGCATGAAAGATACAGGACAATCTCATCATGCAACTCAGTCTACCATATTCCTGTTATACTGTCAGGTTACAGTTAGAACTGCAGCTGTCATTATACGTAAGGTCTCAGCCCCAGCATGAAGCAACATTTTATACTTGATATATAAATATGCCTTGCATAAAAGTTGTAATACATTAGGTAGTTTGATTTGCATTCTGGGAAGACTAATCTGTACATGAGGCACTGCACAGGAATCTGTACATGTTATGAAGCAAAAAACTTGAATTTTAGGATGTAACAGGGGTTGTCTAAGTTAAATATAAATTCTGGCTGCCCCTGTACATGGTCTAAAATATCAAAAGAATTGAGAGACTCTGCACAGCGTCCTCGGGACCTTGTCATGGTGTCTCCCTGATTTACTGTCTAATTGGTGCCGGGGAGATAGGGGATGGCACGTTAGCTGAAAATTTGAGGGGGGTGGGGTTTGTGTCTGGTTGGGAGGACGAACTGGCGGTTCCTATTTCCGCTGAAATGTTCCCTCCTGTTCACGCATAAGTCGACGGTGTCCTGACGTTTGCAAGAGCTGAATTACAAGATTCTTTCCCGATGGTACAGGACCCCGGTCAAGTTGCACCAGTTTTACCCATCTGTCTCTGACTTATGCTGGAGATGTCGAACTGCTGTAGGCTCTATGCTGCACATCTGGTGGGACTGTCCTGGAGTCGCCCCCCTGTGGCGGGATATTTTCGCTCTCTATAATGCCTTGTACGGGTTTCTGTGCCACCATCCACTCAGATAGCTTTGCTCTCTATCTATTCGGGTAGAATTCAGCGAGTCAAGAAAGGGGCCCTCCGGCTTTTTGTGCAGGCTATGAGACAGATCATACCGCGCCAATGGAAATCAGTGGATCCCCTGCGCAGGACCACTTGGGTATACGCGCTAGACGTTCTGGTCCGGATGGAGGAGTTGGGAGCTGAAGCTCATAACCTGATGTGTTCCTACTTGCAAACATGGGATCCGTGGCTGCAATTCAGGAACTCACCCGGCTTCCACACTTGGCTGGATACTGGAGACGTGCCTGATGGAGCTGTGGCCTCCATCGCTTGACAGTATCCCCCCACCTACCTTCTTTGTTTTCCTTCCCTCTTGTTTTCTGTCTAGTGTTTTTGTCCTCCATGTTCAAACTTTTTGCATTTGTCCATATGATGTTGATGGTATATCTTTGTAACCGCATCATGATCACCAACATGTCACCTCTTCGACTCTTGCTTGGTTGCATCTGGATGTATGTATTTCATTTCAAACTTGTTTCAATAAAATTATGATTGAACCATAAAATATCAAAAGAAGCGGTACTCACCCCTTCTTTTCCCTGGCACTTCCAGCGCTGTGCTCTGATCCTCTCTGCTGCTATTTCTTATCCTGGCTGCAGTGGTGACACCCCGTGTACTGCTGAGGCCAGTGATTTACTGCAGTGATGATCTGTGTGCACGAGATGAGCAGAGAGCGCAAGAAGCACAAGGAGAAATGGGGAAAATATCTCTTCTTTTGTTATTGTACAGAATTTTTTTTATTTTAGATTTTTTATTTAACGAGGATGACCACTTTAACGAATTAATTAGGTGTGTATCTCTCAATGAGCTAAATTTTGATTTGTAATGATTGTAAAATCTTTAATAATGTTCATATTCAATACAAAGAAAATTCTCAGCTGATACATTGAAAAGAAAAGTAATAGTTGCAAGTTTAAAAAAGTTAAGTAAGGACGGTGGCATCTGGCAGGTTGGCAAAGCGTTGTAAAAAGGGCAGTCAAGCACACTCTTCCTGTATGCTCTTCTACCAGTCTGCCACCTTGTTATTGAGCCATTAGGCTGGCATGCATTCCCTGCTTTGTCCTTTCTTAACAGGCCAATGTCGAAGATGAACACTGAAAAAAAAAATTGCTTACAGGAAGGAAGGAAGGGCAAGATAGACTAACTGCATTTCCAATATAATAACAAATATGAAATAAAAATAAAATAAAACAATCACAAAAAGTCTTGTTTAGGTTGTGTTCAAATCAGCTTTCTTTAGTCACGAAAAACACGACACTGTGCCAAGACCCCTCGCGCGACATCACAGCAGCTGTACAGGTCGGATTCAACTGACCAAGAGTGGGGTATTTTACGTTCTGACAAGATGCCCGTTGGTTTTAAGGGAAAATTAGCATTGCATGTCAAATACTGAATCTGACAGAGGATCCTAACAGAGGCTCTGACGCAGGCATGAACAGAGTTTCAGTTTGCTGAAGATAAATAAATTAGAAACTAGCTGAATATGACAGAATACAATTTTGATTAATTCATAATATGTGAATTTGTGGATTCACAGACTAACCAGAAATCATACTTACCTATACTAAAAGGGATCATTCAGATGGCCATATAGACAGGTCAACATCTGTTCCGCAACTTTGCGGTACGTGTGCGGACCCATTTATTTCAATGGGTCCGCAAAAGATGTGGACAGAAACATCGTGTAACTGTTTGCAAAAAAATTTCCATATATTTCATGTACAAAGTATTAAATATATATGTATTACTGCATATATTGTGGCATCTGTTTTGCATGGAATACTATTTTAACTTACTCCCATATAGTAGCCATAAAAAAATCTTCTAATCTGTTGAACTCTACTCCCATTTGTGCCCCCAAAAAGCCTGGTAAAGGGGGAGGTAAAGCATTCTAGAATTCTTGCTCAATGCAATGTTTTCCAGCCTATATTTTGATATGCCAAGCATCTTTTAGGCTACTACTTTCACACTAGCGGTAGACTTCTCCGGCAGGCTGTTCCGGCGGGGGAACAGCCTGCCGGATCCGTGCTACCGCTAGTGCACTGTGTTGCCGGAAGTCCGCTCCGGCCCCATTCACTATAATGGGGGCGGACCGGAGGTCTGGCCTCATGCACGGCAAACATGCCAAGAGGCAGCCGGAATAAAACTGCAGCATGCTGTCATTTTATTTAAACAGCAGCCTATTGGAGATTCCCTATGTTCCTATGAGGCAGGGCTCCATAGGAAATTTGCTGCGGCAGGCCTGAGAGCCTTCAGAAGGCGTGACGCTTCCATAGCAAACTAATGGCTTCCTTGATCCTGGCGCAGCGCTCCCATAATTTCACCTCTTAGATGCTGTGGTGGCAACTGACCATGTCATCTGTGGGGTTGAAAGTCAATGATTGGCGTTATTGCCAATCACAAACCTTTCTCCTGGTGTCTACTGTTTAAAACAGCAGGCATCTGGCGGCTAAAACATCCGAACAGCTTCTGAGCAGGAGCCATCTTTAAAGACCTGACAAATCCTCCATACATGTATGTGGAAAGGGGGTTCCAATGACTTTTACTCCTACTTCCAATTCAAATGTGCTCTGCAGAAATGAAAGGGGTTCAGCACTTTCTGGCTACTGTTGATGAATGTGTATGTAAGATGACTATATTAGATCTTACTAATATAACCTCTGTTGAAATTGTGCGCTATTTTCTATATTTTATAAGATATTGTTGCTAAGTCTTTTGTGCTAATAGAGGAGTCTCAGTGATGTGTCTGGTAACATTTTTCTCCATCAGCGACCATCTTATGGACAGGACGCCTACGAAGACAGCACAAAAGATTTGCCAAACAATGGGACATGGTTTATGAAATATAGAAAGTGACATATAGTCATATGACACACACATTGGTAAACTGTAGCCAGAAAGTGTCCAACCCCATTTAAGTACAGTGAGAAATTTGGATAAAATTCCTGAATCAGAAATTTTTAAGATGTTAATTGATCAGGCACTGGTAAAAAGCCTTTGTCCAGAACATATCAAATTATTATCATGTGATATCAGTGCAAACAAAGCTCTCCGTAGTATGGTTAGATGGCAGAAAGGTCTGGCAAGGTTTGGGAGTTAAATTGGGCACATATATATCAAAAGATTAATAAAGTCACTAGAAATAAAAATCATTGCCTTATTCAATTTAAATTGTTCACAGGGTGTATTATTCCCCAAACCAACTTTCGATGTCCAAGGTGTTTTAACCCAGATGCGAACTTATTACATCTATTATGGGGATGCTCAAAAACAATTAGATTATGGGCTGAAATCTTTGTAGAAGCGCCAAAAAAGTCAGATTGCTCTCCCTTTCTCTCCAGGAATTGGGATTTTGGGAGATGATTCATTGTTAACTGGGGCCAAGCACAGTAAACAAATAGTAATCAGAGTTTTATTTTCAGCTTGCTTGATCATAGTGCAACAGTGGATGTCAACTAAAGTGGCGGTTATGGAAGAATGGTTTAATTTAGTCAAACAGACTATGAGACATGAAAAAGTCTGGCATACGGGACATTATAAGGATAATATGAGTTTTGAGAAGAGGTTGAAGGGATTAATAATTGATTGTTTAAAACTTAAGGTCCTTTTAAATAGACCAAATTATCTGTCAGATTATCAGGGAAGGATCAGTGCTCCAGACTAAAATAAATAACCAGGAGCCATTGGCTACTAAACTTAAAAATTTAGGAGCCAAATTAAATTTTTTAGTCGCCAAATTTAAAATGCATAAATTATAATTAAAAAGAAGACTTGGAGGAGAAGATGAGATGCAGGTCACAGTAGTGAGCCACCTCTACATATAGGAGAATACAGCACCACATACCTCTTACATCCAGTGACATCTGAGGGACAAGGTGACTAAAAATGGCGAATTGCGCGGTTTTGATTTTTTTTCTGTTACGTCGTTCACCGCAGCGGAAATATTTTTTAATATTTTAATAGCTCACACTTTTTTGGGCGTGGCAATATGTAATATGTTTATTTTTATTGTTTGTAAATTTATTTTGTAAAATTAGGAAAGGGGGCAATTTAAGCTTTTTGTATTTTGGTGTTTCTTTTAACTTTTTTTTTTTTACCTTTTATTTACTAACTATTAGCCCCCTTAGGGGCTAGAACCTGGGATCTTTTAATCCCTTGTCTTATTTACTCTAATAGTGATCTATGAGGGTAAATAGGACTTCACACTGTCCCTGCTGCCCTATGCATAGTGCACACAGCAGCAGGGAGATTACCATGGCAGCCAGGGATTTAGTAGCGTCCTGGCTGCCATGGTAACCGATCAGAGCCACAACAGTGTAATCTGCCATCGCCACCAATGAAAAGGAGGAGAGGGGACCCAGTGGCCACTGCCACCAATGATACTAATACTGTGGGGGGAGGCGCACTGCACCACCAATGATACTAATACTGGGGGGCACCACAAATTATACTAATACTACTAATATTGTGGCGGGGAGGTAATATTGTGGGGGCAAAGGTAGGGCGCGCTGCACCACCAATGATACTAATACTATTAATATGGGGGGGGGTAGGGCACGCTGTACCACCTATGATACTAATACTATTAATATTGTGGGGGGGGGGTAGGGTGCACTGCACCACCAATGATACTAATACTACTAATATTGTGTTTGGGGGGGGAGTAGGGTGCACTGCGCCACCAATGATACTAATACTGGGGGGGAGGGGTAGGGCGCACTGCGCCACCAATGATACTAATACTGTGGGGGGGGGGGGAGGTAGGGAGCACTGCACCACCAATGATACTAATATTACTAATATTGTGGGGGGGGAGGTAAGGCGCACTGCGCCACCAATGATATTAATACTGTGGGGGGGGGGGGAGTTAGGGTGCACTGCGCCACCAATTATACTAATACTGTGGGGGGGTAGGGCATACTGCACCAGCAATGATACTAATACGGAGGGGCGCACTGCACAACAAATGATACTAATGGGGGGGGGGGCACCAATAGTTTATAATTTATAATACTTGGGGGGCGCACTGTGGATCTAATTAACTCATTCATTCAAGTGTAGGCAGCGGTATCACAGACCCAGCACCCGGCCTCAATAACAGGGCATGCGATCCGCATCAATTAACTCCTCAGATGTTGCACCTGAGGGGTTAATTTCTGCAGATCGCATGCCCAGTTATTGAGGCTGGGTGCCGGGTCTGTGATACCACTTCCTCCTATACTTGTATTAATATGTTTTACATTCATTGGTGGCGCAGTGGCCACAGCTCCTCCCCTCCTTCTCCCTACTATCTCCCCACTGGTGGCAGCGGCAGCCGCGTCACAGTGGGGAGGCAGGGACTAGCAAACTGTGCTAGTGAAGAGAACATGGCATACTAGGCTGAGCTGCGATACCCGGTGCAACCCTAATTCAGTTACAGTGCGGCGGTCCAGTCGCAAATGGCGACAAGACTAAAAAGTCTTGTCGCCATTTGCAAATTTTAAGGCGCATTGGCGAACATTTTTGGTTGCCATCTGGAGCCCTGAGGATGTTTGTATAAACACTCATTCCCAATAATTTGACAGTGTAAAAGGTGCCAGCAATCACCCAATGAACGAGCTGTGACAGTGATCGGGAGTGTCTGCTTTATTCCCGATCAGGTAATCTGTCCATGGAAGAGGACCCTTAGGGCTCATGCCTACGAGCATACTTGCTCAGTCCCAGTGCTGAAGACAGCAAATTGCGGTCCACAATGCACGGGCACCGGCCTTGTGCACTTGCGGATGCGAACCCATTGACTTGAATGGATCAGCAACACATGGCCAAAGATAGAACATGTTCTATCTTTTTGTGGTGCACTACAAAGTGATCGATCTGTGCCTCCGGACCGCAAAAAGATAGGTAAAGCCCTATCTTTAGTCGTATCTGGCGGATGAGGACCTATTTAAGTCAAATGGTTTGCATCCATGATACGGAGCACGCACGGCCAGTGCCCGTATATTGCAGATCAGCCATTTACGGTCCGCACCATGGACACTGAGCAAGTACGCTCATGGGCATATGTCTCAGGTTTGGAATTGGGTTCTTAATAAGATATATATGTGTTTTTTGCATTTGTAGTTTTACTGTAAATTACAAATTTAAAAAATGCGTATTAGGCTACTTTCAGACTTGCATTTAACTTTCCTGGTATTGAGATCCGGCAAAGGATCTCAATCCCAAAGAAAAACACTTCCGTTTTGTCCCCATTCATTGTCAATGGGGACAAAACTGAACTGAACAATATGGAATGCTCCAAAATGCATTCCGTTCCGTTTGGTTGTGTTCCCATACCAGAGAGCAAACTGCAGCAATAGACACAATAGAAAACAGATCCTGCACCCATTGACTTTTAAGGGTGTTCATGCCGGATCCGTCATTTTTTATTTAAAAGATAATACAACTGGATCAGTTCATAACGGATGCAGCCACTTGTATTATCACAAACGGAAGTGGTTTTTTTTATGATACTTGCCGGATCAGGCAAAAATGTAAGCTTGAAAGTAGCCTTGAAAAGGTTGGTCACAGTTTTTTGTGGCAGTTTTACTGACATTTGTAATTTTTGGTGCATTTTTTTATAGAAAAAACACCACCTACAGATCTTAGCTGTAAGCAGAGGTCTTACAAATTTTTTTTGCAGAAGAGTTAAAATACTCCTCTTACCATTATTTTCAACCAAGCAGGAATATGAAATGAGATACTGGGTGTCTGTTTTTTTCTGGTCATTTTTCACCATTTTGGGGTAAATACTGTATAACTTATTTTACCTTTTTTTACCATTTTCTCTACTTTAAGTATATGCTGTTCTCTGCCTGTACTAGAGAGGAGCCAAGTTGTCAAAAATTCCATTCAGATGATTTGCCGAAATTCAATTTGTTCCAAATTAATTCATCACGAATCACGATAAATATGGTACACCCAGGCCACTTTGCATAGTCATATGTAGGGTTGCACCAGGTATCGAATTATTAATACCCAATTGATACTTTTGTACAGGTATCGAATCGATACCGGGATTTGCCTTTTACCGATACTAGGCTGGACTACTGCACAGCCTAGTATCACAGAACATGGCAGGTACTGCTCTCAGTGCAAGCCATGTTCTTTCAGCAGCACAGGGGAGAAGGCAGCAGTCTTTCCCTCCCCCCCTGTGCTGCTTCTGCCACTGCCACCAATGAAAGGAGAGAGAGGCGGAGGAGGGGCGGCGCTGTGGCCACTGCGCCACAAATGAAGATAATTAATGTTTAAGTCGGCACCCGGCCCCTATGACAGGGAGCTGCGATCAGCGGTAGTTAACCCCAGTTTAATCCTGAGAGTGTAAAGTCCTATTCACCCTAATAGAGCTCTATTAGGGTGAATAGGCCAAGGGATTAACCGCTTCAGGACCGCCGTACGCAGGATTGCGTCCTGCGGGCGGTCCTGTTCTTCTGATCGGACGCGCCGGGGCGTCATCTCGCGAGACGCGAGACTTCCTGTGAACGCGCGCGCGGGCGCGCGTTCACAGCGTCTGGCGTCTGAAGAGTTGTACTACAGCCTGCCAGCGATGATCAATCGCTGGCAGGCTGTAGATGCGATATAAATCGCATCAAACAGCTATATCAGACGCTGTTTTATGAACAGCGTCTGATATAGCTGCTACCTGGTCCTCTGGTGGTCCCATTTTCTGGGATCGACCACCAGAGGACCAGGTAACTACAGTAAAGTTGCACCAAACACTACACTAACCCCCCACCCCCCTCACCTATTAACCCCTTGATCACCCCATCTAGACCCCTGATCACCCCCTGTCATTGATCACACCCCTTGTAAGGCTCCATTCAGACGTCCATATGTGTTTTGCGGATCCGTGGATTCACGGATCCGTGGATTCACGGATCCGATCCGCGGATTCGATCCGCGGATCCGATCCGCAGATCCTCAAAACACGGACACCGGCAATGTGCTTTCCGCATTTTGCAGATCCGCACATTGCCAGAACTATATAGAAAATGCTTTTTCTTGTCCGCAATTGCGGACAAGAATAGGACATGTTCTATATTTTTGCTGAACGGAAGTGCAGACCCGGAAGCGCGGATCCGTAATTCCGGATCCGAGCGGGACAAAGTCTGTCCCCATAGAAATGAATGGGTCCGCAATTCCGTTCCGCAAACAGAATTGCGGACGTGTGAATGGGGCATAAGGGTCCCCTATCACCACCAGTTAGTTAGCTACTTGTTAGGTAGCTAGCGCCCAGCCCACCGCACCGCAGTCACTGATTTTGGCAGAGATTTATTCATCCACATTGATCGATGCGAATGAAGAAATCTGTGCCGTTCATTTTTTTTTTCAGCGCAGAGGCTGAACGGAAAAAAAAAATCTCATTACCCGTATGCTCAATATAAGGAGAATCGCAGAAACTCCTAATGCTGACCATACGTGTAATGATTGCGGAGACCCTCAAATGCCAGAGCAGTACAAAAACCCCACATGTGACCCCATTTTAGAAAGAAGACACCCCAAGGTATTCCGTGATGGGTATGGTGAGTTCATGCAAAATTTTATTTTTGTCACAAGTTAGTGGAATATGAGACTGTAAAAAAAAAAAAAAAAACAATTTCCGCTAACTTGTGCCAAAATTTTTTTTCTGTGAACTCGCCATGCCCCTCACGGAATACCTTGGGGTGTCTTCTTTCCACAATGGGGTCACTTGTGAGGTATTTATACTGCCCTGGCATTTTAGGAGTGCTAAAGCGTGAGAATCCAAATGCGTAAAAATGGCCTGTAAAATCCTAAAGGTACTCATTGGTTTTAGGGCCCTTTGCGCATCTTGGCTGCAAAAAGTGTCACTCATGTGGTATCGCCGTACTCAGGAGAAGTAGGGCAATGTGTTTTGGGGTGTATTTTTACATATACCCATGCTGGGTGTGAGAAATATCGCTGTAAGCGACAACTTTTTACATTTTTTTATTCAAAGTTGTCAATATACAGAGATATTTCTCTCACCCAACATGGGTATATGTAAAAATACACCCCAAAACACATTGCCCTACTTCTCCTGAGTACGGCGATACCACATGTGTGACACTTTTTGCAGCCTGAGTGCGCAAAGGGGCCCAAATTCCAACGAGTACCTTTAGATTTTACATGGCGGCTCACAATTTAGCCCCGCCCAAAATGCCAGAACAGTAAACACACCCCACAAATGACCCCTTTTCGGAAAGTAAACACCCCGAGGTATTCACTGAGGGGCATAGTGAGTCCGTCTGAGATTTCTTTTTTTTTGCCAGAAGTTAGCAGAAATTGAAACTTTTTATTTATTTTTTTTCTCAGAAAGTGTCATTTTCCGCTAACTTGTGAAAAAAATGAAATGATACATGAACTCACCATGCCCCCCGCGAATACTTTGGGGTGTCTTCTTTCTAAAATGGTGTGATTTGGGGGGTATTTATACCATCCTGACATTCTAGCACCTGAAGAAACATGACAGGCGCTCAGAAAGTCAGAGCTGCTTCAAAATGCCGAAATTCACTTTTTTGCAGTTTGTAAACGCTATAACTTTTACCCAAACCAATAAATATACACTTATTGGACTTTTTTTTATCAAAGACATGTAGAACAATAAATTTAGAGAAAAATTTATATAGAAATGTAGT
This sequence comes from Bufotes viridis, assembly GCA_033119425.1. NCBI lineage: Eukaryota > Metazoa > Chordata > Amphibia > Anura > Bufonidae > Bufotes > Bufotes viridis. The sequence goes on along the minus strand of CM065590.1, from coordinate 532,934,217 downwards.
TTTTTTTTAAAAAATTTACAACAGAAAGTGAAAAATGTCATTTTTTTGTAAAAATTTCGGTAATTTTTGATTAATAGCAAAAAAAGTAAAAATGTCAGCAGCAATGAAATAGCACCAAATGAAAGCTCTATTAGTGAGAAGAAAAGGAGGTAAAATTCATTTGGGTGGTAAGTTGCATGACGGAGCAATAAACGGGTAAAGTAGTGTAGTGCGGAATTGTAAAAAGTGGCCTGGTCTTTAAGGGTGTTTAAGCTAGGGGGGCTGAAGTGGTTAAAAGATCCCAGGTTGTAGCCCCTAAGGGGGGAAATAGTTATTAAATAAAAAGTAAAAAAAAAAACTTTCCTAATTTTACATATAAAATATTTAAATAATAAATAAATAAACATATTACATATACATATTACATATCGCCACGTCCGAAAAGTCCAAACTATTACAATATTTAAAAATCTCCTATGCGGTGAATGCTGTAACAGAAAAGATAAATAAATAAAAATTGCGTGGTTCGCCATTTTTTTTGTCAATTTGTCCCCCCCAAAAATAGGATACACGTGTTCGATTATGGGCCGGACGTTCCATAAAATGCGGAATACACGCTGCTTTTTTTGTGTTTTATTTTTTTTGCATGGTATTGAATGGTGTTGAGTATCGCAATACTTTTTTATTGTATCGAAATCGAATAAAAATGTTGGTATCATGACAAACCTAATCATATGCATCCCACTTGGTGGCCCAATCTCAGTGGGAAGGCTTGGAACTTAAACTGCAGGGACAGTGCAGAGAGAGGGTATCGCCGTGTACATACATTATAGTGAACCTATATTCATAGTTAATCCTTTCGGTAAGTACTGTGCCATCAGTATTACAGGCAGTTATAACTTATTGCGGTCTTCATCATTGTGCAGGGCACCAATAGTCATAGCTATTCCCTTCTGTTAGCTTTGGAATTACTGTGCATCAGTATTACAGGTCAGGAGTGGTTCCAAAACAGAAATAAAATGGAATTATTTGCATCTCATTTGTGTTTTGGACCCACTCCTGCTTTTGGCTTACAAATTCTGATTAAATACTGATGCAAAACACTGACCGAACACTGCACCCAGAAAACAGATCCTGCACCCATTGACTTTTAAGGGTGTTCATGCCGGATCCGTCATTGCTATTTAAAAGATAATACAACCGGATCAGTTCATAACGGATGCAGCCACTTGTATTATCACAAACGGAAGTGTTTTTTTTTATGATACTTGCCGGATCAGGCAAAAATGTAAACTTGAAAGTAGCCTTGAAAAGGTTGGTCACAGTTTTACCAGGCCAGTTTTTCAGTTGTAGCAATGCGTCTATCTAACTGCAAATAACTGATTAATTTCAGAGCCAGCCTATATATATTTTTTTCCTTTCTAAACAAAAGATTTTTAAAACCATTCCCGTGAAAATGGACGCTATTTATGTAATTTAACTACTGGCTGGGCCCGCCCCAAGACTTTAAATTATAACTGTCAATTTTTTTTTTTTTACTATTGGATTTTGGTGATTAATATCACCTTGTTGGCCCTCTTTTAATTTCTGATTGTTTAATAAATAACCCCTAAAAGCCACCTAAAAGTCCCAAGTATTGGCTATTGTTACCTGAGATTAAAATCAGGTTGCTATGCTCCTTCCATCTACCAGATATGGACGGAGCACGCTGGCTGCGTGCACTGGGAACTGATAGTGAGTCAACATTGTAAGGGAATGTATAAAAAGCCAGGTTCTTCCTGACAGGAGATAACAGTGCTGGGCTGTGTGTGTGAACTTCCACACATGCCTGTGCTTAGCAAACACTCCCTTAGCAGTGCTGGAGAATGTAGAGCCCAGGGAGATATGCACAGTGTATAAATGAAAGCCTTATCTGATAAGAGGAGAGCTTGTAGGAGGACTATAGGCTTCAGCCAGACCTGCAAATGTAACTGAAAGACCCCCCTATACAAAGCTGGTCTTCACTAACTTCACTGCAGGCATCCTATGGATTAGCCTCAGGGCTGAGGGCGGCCATTTTAACAGAATAGTGAAGTTGTAGTTTTATGCAGACTAGTTGCTAAGGGCTGAATCTTATTAAATAAGGGGTAAGTAAGTCTAATAGTTATTGATTCAGGAATATTATCATATTAGTAACTACATATATGAAAACTGAAATTAGGGTCTAAATGTGACAGTTATCCTTTAAAAGACCGGAGCGCATTTTGGATTTTGGTGGCCTATTTTTCTATTGCTGGTTCTATTTATCTTTTATTAACTTTTTTTAAAAAAGCGAATTAACCCTTTTCTGCCACAGTCAAGGCAGGAAGAGGTTAATTCCCAGCCTGCAGGCTGACATTTCATTTTAAAGCCAGCAGGTGGTGCTCTTACCTAAGAAAAAGCGCTCCTTGCCAGCTTCTAGATTTTACAATGTACTAAACACTTGTAGCTGGATGCTACAAGCGTCTATTACTACCTGACCACTCTAATGACAGCGCTGTCACAGCGATTTGCTGCGGCACAGGCAGCCGGCAGATAGCGATGTAACCTGATACTTTTATATTCCACAAGACTTGACAGCACCCCAGAAGTGTTTATTTTAAATGCAGTTAAGTATTTTTATTGATTTAGCTGAGTAGCATTGTACTGAATAACATCAGAAAGCAACGTTTCGGGCTACACTTCTGCCCTTCATCAGGCTATTGTAGGTGCATGTTTGCTAAGAGCTACCGGCATGTCAGTTGAGGAGTTCTCTTAATACTGTTACTTTATAGGCAAAGAATTGGTAAATTTGCACTAAGTCCACTTTTTAGCACTCAGGTACTAAATATAATGATTTCTTTCTTTATGTTGAACAATCCAATAAGGGCAGGCAAACTCCCTCGTGGCAGGCAAACTCTCTGCTACATTATTTGATGTAGGATGCTCTCCTGAAATATTCAGGTTCACTATGTCCCAAAAGGTTTTTAGTGAAAAGGGATAATTCTGCACACTAATCATTCAGTTGTGTCCAGGTACCTTTAAGTTCCCTCTGGTCACTGGTGCTTGTGAAGTCCCTTGGCTAGACTCAGCTCTAATCTTCACTAGACTTGCTTTATATTCAGACATAGACTAGTTGACAATAAACAGAGAATAGTTGACAATAAACTTAACTGTAGCAACTAGTGTCAGGTAGCCACTGCCAAGGCCAATAAGATAATGGATTGCTTCAAAAGGGGCATAGATTGCCGTGATGACTGCACATAGAGTATTGTGTACAATTCCGGGGTCCAATCACTAGTTCGACTGCACATAGAGTATTGTGTACAATTCTGGGGTCCAATCACTAGTCAGACTGCACATAGAGTATTGTGTACAATTCTGGGGTCCTTTGCACAAGAGAGACAGAGCAGAGCTCCGAAATGTAATAATATTACAGGTTATAAAAGTTACTAGAGATTGGTTGTTGATCCAGGAAGTTATTCTGATTGCCTGATTGGAGTTGGGAAGGAATTTTTTCCACCTAAAATGAGGAAAATTACAGTATGTATTGTCCATGCAAAAATTTAGGGGGTCATTTATTATACTGAAATACGCCTATATTATGCTACTTGCACACTTACCGCTGGAGGTCCGGCCGTAGCACAGCAAACATGCCAAGAGGGGGCTGGACAAAAAACACAGCGTGCTGTAGTTTTTGTCCGGCCACCTCTCGGCATGTTTGCCATGTTGCAGCCGGACCTCCGTGCTACCGCAAGTCCACCCTGCCACCGGATGTCGGCTCCGGCAGGCTGGTGCCCCGCCGGAACAGCCTGACAGAAAAGGCTACTGCAAGTGTGAAAGTAGCCTTAGGCGTATTCCAGACGCAAAGGTTAGTTGTGCCACAATCTGCGACTTCTCCCCGTTCACGCCAGGTCTAAAAAAGTGGGCGTGGCGTGGGCCTGTCTTATTCATCATTTTCTACGCCTGTTTTAGGTGTAGAAAATGGTCTAAATGTAAGCTATGAAGCTGGCTCACATTTAGAACTGGCGGTGCCTCTTCATAACTTGCTGATCCACCGCCAGCTTAGGGCTTTATTAAAACCGGTGTCTAAAACACTGGCCTTAATAAATGTGCCCCTTAGTTTTTCCTTTTTAAATAATTTACAAGCGTTTACAAAATTCTGTTTCTATTTGTTACTAAGGAGGATTGAGTGCAGATTGATGGGGGAAAACATGAATTTATTTTATTTTAGCACAAAGGCGGCAACACAACTAAATATGAAAAAAAGTGAAAGGGTGAAGACTTTTTGAATGCACTGTAATTTAGTGACGGTACTTATTTTGGGGTCTAAGATATATATTTGTCTGGGATTTAAATTCATTTTGGGGTTTGATAAAGGAGTTGTATGCACTTCTGCATAAGTTAGTGATGTTTGGGGGACATATGTAAATGTATGGCATATGTTAATAATATCTTTGTATCACCTAACACACATTCTGTGCATTAGAATTTTCCTGTTCTATTTTTTTGCGGTGTGGACGAATCACAGACCCATTCAAGTTGAATGGGTCTCGATCCGTACCAGCCGCCGCACGGACGCTGCCCGTGCATTGGGGACAGCAAATTGCGGTCCCCAATGCACAGAACGGATGCACAACGTTCGTATGCAAAAGGCCTTACTCTGAGTTTTTGTGACCCCACACCTATTCCTGGTTGTCTGTATGGCAGGATCCCTGGATTTAGCTCCTTAACACCTACTTGTGAACCAAGGATTGGAGCAGCAGACAGTGCTGGAGCCTAAGGAGGTGAGTAACTAACAAACACCAGGTACTTGACTCATTCATTTACATAGACACTTTACCTCTTCGCTAACAAACATGAAAAAAAATATCACACATAGTGGAAGGTTTTTTGCTGAATATTCGACATTGTATTTTTTCATGGTGCTTTTCCCAAATTAGTCCACAAATTTTACCATTTGCATTGTCCAGATCTTAAAGGGGTTGTTTTTACTGATGACTAGGGTTGAGCGAACCCGAACTGCAAAGTTCGGGTTCGTATGGAACTTTGTGAGTTCGGGTACCCAGACCCGAACTTTTTCACTGAAGTTTGGGTTCGGTGATTTTATTATTTTCTGTTATAACATGGTTATAGCGGAAAATAATAGCATTCTTAAGATAGAATGCTAAATAAAATGGCCATTGAGGGGTTAAAAATAATTTAAAAAAACCACCTCATCCACTTGATCGCGCAGCCGGTTTCCCTTTCTTTCTTAAGGACCTGCGATGACATCACCGCGTTCACCACGTGGTGAGCGCAGTGACCTCATCGCAAGTCCTTTTGCAGGTCTTGAAGAAAGAAGAGGATACCGGCTGCGCGATCAAGTGGATGAGGTGAGTTTTTTTTATTATTTTTAACCCCTCAATGTCCATTTTATTTAGCATTTTATCTTAAGAATGCTATTATTTTCCGTTATAACCATGTTATAACAGAAAATAATAAAGTCAAGTTCGGGTCCCCATTGACGGGAACTTCGCCGGGTTCGATCATCCCTACTGATGGCCTATCCTCAGGATAGGTCATCAAAATCAGATTGGCAGGGGTCTGACACCCGGCACCCCCCACAATCAGCTGTTTGAAGAGAAGGCCTGCACCGTGCTAGCGATGCCTCCTCTTCGTTTTTTACCTGCTCGCTGTCACATCGCAGTGGTGAGCAGGGGTAAATACACCTAAGCCATCCAATTCAGAGGAGGCAGCGATGGAACGGCGAGCGCCTTCTCTTCAAACAGCTGATCGGCGGGGGTGCCAGGTATCAGACCCCCTCCCCCCGATCTGATATTGATGACCTATCCATCACAAAGAAATTCTATTTGTGACAAATTATTTTGTCACAAAGCGCATTCCTTTGTATATAGCGGGCGCAATGAAATGGAACGGCCATTACGCCGCCTCCCCTCATTGAGGAAAACGAGGAAACTTGGCTCTGCGCCGAATTGAATTTTTTCTGAAATTCGGATCAAAGTCCACTTCGGATACTTAGATTTGCTTAACACTAGTCATCAATAAAAATAACTTGAACAACCCTTTAAGTAAAAATCTGCAACATATGCAGCATTTCCTCAGGATTTTCTGACATGTATATAAGAAAACTACAACATTGAGGGGGGTGCCAATTTTTATTTGGCCTCAGGTGTCAGAAAGGCCAGGTGCACAGCCATAAATCACAATGCATTTTTGGGTCCATTGTATTTAAATAAAAATAATCTAAACCACCAAAAATGCATAAATGTCATGGCATTTTTTACAAGAACCAAGGAAATGCCACAAAAATGATGTGTGAAAGCGAGCTAAATGTATTTTTCTTTGCAGTTTCCTTTCATTGTTTCACCAGGATGCTTTGCTTGTCATTTAGATATACTGTTGAGTAGCAACTATACATTTATTTCATCTGGAGTATGCTGTATTTTAATATTTAATATCCAATGTACCGTAATTGCCCTACTGTTTACAATATGTATTACGGCATGCTTGTATTTTCCTCCTTTATTACACAAGCTATATTCTAAAGTTTATCATTAATTCCTGCCACGGCTCTGATTATCTGTTATATCTGTGTACGTTTAGACAGTTGACAAGTTGCTATATAGGCTATTACTTAGGCCAAATTTAGTCATGCAGGACGTGTATATACTGATCGTTAATATCTCTGCAAAAACCAAACCAAATACAGGAATAATTACATAAACAAGTATCCATATGAACTATGTGCACATGTATAAGGGACTGCTGACCAGCAGAGTATCAATGTAACAAAAATCGGCCCGTATACGGAAAGCAAAAAAATGTTCGTGTGAACGAGCACTTAAAGAGATAATTTTGCTGAATCTTTTTTAAAGGGGTTGGCCACTTTCTGGTTAATGTTGATCAATGTGTATGTAAGATGACTATATGACACTTAATACTATAGCCTTTGTTGAAATTCTGTGGCATTTTCTATATTACATAAGATATGCTCCTTTGTTGGCCAAGTCTTTTGCATTGTCCACACTGGCGGTCTGTCCATACAATGGCTGCTGATGGAGGGTCTTGTGACCAGGAAAATCACTTAGGGCTGTATTACACCAACAGATTATCTGACAGATATTCTCACCAATCATTGGTCAGATGGTTATTTACACACACACACACACAGATATTTTGTTTTACAAACCAATTATTGGTCTGATTGTACAGAAATTGGTCAGATAATGTGTTCATGTAATACAGCGCTTAATGTGGATTTAGACTGGATCATTCTGCAACCGATTGATCAGCTGCTTATTCAGTGAAGGAGATCACTGCATTTACATGCAGTGATATCCTTTCCTGTATGAGGACCAAGGATCGCAATAACGAGGGATCGCAACACAGATTTATGGTTTCTGAGCAGCAGATTGCTGTTTAGACCACAGGATCTGCTGCCCAGAAACTATGATCGGTGGTGCCTGCATGAAGAACAAGATCACCCAATGAACGAGCGTTTCATTTGTTCATCGGGTGATCGGTGGCACATTTACATGGGCAGATTTTGACGGTCGTTCCTGATAGTCTGCTCGATTTTTGGGCCATCAAAATGCACCTTTAGTCTTCACCAATCAAACAAACTGCACCTTCCACCTGCACTGCTGGGAACTTATTGCAGAAGTGGTGCATTTTAATGGAGGAGCCTAAGTGATGTGTCTGGTGACATGACCCTCCATCAGCGGCCATCTTATAAAAAGGACCTCTATGTGGACAGTATGGAAGATTTGCCCAACAAGGGGACATGGCTTATGAAATACAGCAAAGGGTACAGAATATCCACATAGGCTATATTACTAAGTGCCATATGGTCACCTTACATACACATAGGCCAACAGTAGCCAGAAGGTGGCCAACCCCTTTAATGATAACTCTGGAATCGAACAAATGGGAAAAGAGTCCTAAGGCACGCACATTATTCCTAGTTATGTGCAGATGCCTCAAAGGGAATAAACTGTGATTCCTTTCTGAGGGCAGCACAGTCAGTGGTCTGAAATCACAGGTTAAACGGTGGACTGCGCATGTAGCGCTGCAGCAAGGATTCCAATGTATATATATGTCATGCGGGCTCCCCTCACCTGCCCCCAACTATCTAACTGCTGATGACAGGTTCCTGTGTACTACTTTGCACGCAGAGAAACATGTCAGCCAGCGGCTGGGTTAGGCTCACATATCATGAATACATCAGACTGCTTTCTTCACAGTGGACTCCTCGCAGGCCGCAATGCGAATTTGTTAGTTCTCAAAAACCACTTCATGCTAACGCCTAAATATGACAGACCTCTGAAATCAGGGTGTCTGTCACTATACTAAGCTGCCCTCAGAGACAGCAACATAAGCATGATGACAGGTTCCATTAAGGGTACGTTCACACGACGACAATTGTCGCGCGACAAAAAGTCGCGCGACAATTTGGGAACCACTACACTGCAACACTTGTAGCGCGACATTGATGTCACATTAATGTCGCGCGACAATTTTTATAATGGGAGTCTATGGTGGTGTCGCACGTGCAACATGCGACATGTTGCGACTGCGACACAACAGTCGCAAAAAATCCATCCCGGATGGATTTTCTCCGACTGTCGTGTCGCAGTCGCAGCATGTCGCATGTCGCACTGCGACACCATAGACTCCCATTATAAAAATTGTCGTAGCGACAATAGTGCGACTTTTTGTCGCGCGACAATTGTCGTCGTGTGAACGTACCCTAAATGTATTATTATTAATTGGAGTACTCCAGGTAGAAGCCTGACCAATCAAAAATCAGAGCAGGGAGGTAAATGGGAATTAAAGTTTCCAAAGGACTCCTCCTAAATGGTCTTCTTGTATTTCCACATTACTCCAACTATGAAGGTGAGACCAGATGGTGCACTGGCTGCACGCAGCTAGCCACAATTGCCCTTGGCAACCAATGGCGCCAAGATTTTGCAATAAAAGTTTGTGGTCATTGGCTGCTGTGGGTAGGCATGGCTTGCTGCGTGCGGTCGGTGCACCGACTGGTCTCACTTTAAGTGGATAAGAGCAATTATCTTATGGAGTGTAAATCAGTGGTGTAGTGTGGGTTGTCAGCACCTGCAGAAAGCCAAGTATTGCACCCCCTAACCTTTTTTTATTGAATCCCGCCCCATAGTATGTCAAGACCAAAATTACCAATAATAACACTATATAAATGCCAAGTAATACCACTCCACTATGACCATACCCATTTAGTTATTAATAATCCCGTTTAGGCCCCCACTCACGACTTACCTGTGATTTTATTTATTTTTTAAATCCTGCACAGATCACTGTCTGCAATTCGTTCTGCATAACTTGACACACAGAACACACCTATTTAGTAATAATGTCTCCTTTTATGCCCCAACTCACTAATCATCCCCATTTTGGCCCTAGTCCCACTCAGTAGTAACTTTCATTTTCAGTAGTTATAATGCCCCTCTGTAGTGTCCCCAGAAATTATAATGCCCCCTTTTATGGCCCAGTAGTTATAGAGACCCCAATTGTGTTCCCAGTAGATATAATGCCCCCAGTAGTGCCCTCTGTATGTATATATATATATATATATATATATATAATGCCGCAGTAGTACCCTGTGTACATTTAATACCCCTAGTAGTGCCTTCTTTACATATAATGTCCCCTAGTAGTGCCCTATCCATATAGACCTTACAGTATCTTCCCCAGTAATGCCCTCTTTACATATAATGCCCCTCAGTACTAACCTCTATACATATAATCCTCTCCCCAGTAGTACAGTCAGTAGTGACCACAAAAAAAAAAATACTAACCTCACTCCAGAATCAGTGATGTATGCTTCTTCCAGGCTGCGGCCCTGGTTGCCTGCTGTCATCGCGACCATCCTGCACCTTTCCATTGCGTCATAGGCTGAAGGCCACTAGGCAAGGATGAGAACCATTGGCTCCTGTGCCCCATTGTCAACTCCAGTTCCCCCTTGGAATATGGTGCCTTGAACAACCGCACCTCTTGCAACCCCAACCCCCCAAACTAGGCTATTGGTGTAAGTTACTGAAACAACTTGGCAGTCAAACAATTACATTCCCTTGTCTTTAAAACCAATTATTATTTAGGCTATACCATGTCATTTGCTTACTAGTATCTTACTAGTAGAAGGTGTGCTATTTTGGGACAGTTCCAGGGTATGATGTTCAATAAGACAAGCATGGACAGCCATGGATGCATTACACAATTAACCAAGCAAATAAAGTTCTACTTTGTTGTTTATGAGAGGATATCTCACCTATTCGGCACATGGAGATCACAGAAAGTGTTACCCCCAAAGAACCACCCTAGATAAGCTTTCAAAAATGTCCCCTGCATGCTGCTGAACTCTTGTAGACCACAGGCATTGTAGCATTGTGGCTTGTTTCACACTTGCGTTGACAGAACTGGCAGGCTGTTCCAGCTGGGAACTATAATGGGGTCTGGCGGAGAACCGTCCAAAACCTTGCAAATATGCAAAGAATCGGCTGGACGAATACTGCAGCGTTTTGTGTGCAGCGTTTTTTTGTCTGGGCGATTCATGGCATTCTACACCGGAACAACCGGCCAGAAGGCTGTTTCGGTAGTGTGCAACAAGCCTTACAAGACTGAAGGACCTTATATGTTTCAGGTAATTATTAGCAACGAACCAAACATTATGGATAATTGTCTGAACATAACTGGAAATGGGAGCTGCCTTTACACAGCATGATCCACGGCACAGAAACAGGCTGAAGGACACGTTTGCGTGTTCAACAGGTGGCAGCCAGCACTTTTTACACAGGCCAATTATAGGGAATGAGCATTTCTACAAAAGCTCATTTTTGATAATTGGCCTGGTTGTGAGTTCGTGTAAAAGGATCTTAAAGGGGTTGTCTCACTTCAGCAAGTGGGATTTATCATGTAGATAAAGTTAATACAAAGCATTTACTAATGTGATTGTGTGATTGTGCATGTTGCTTACTTTGCTGGCTAGACTAATTTTTCCATCACATTATATACTTCTCGTTTCCATGGTTATGACCACCCTGCAATACAACACTGGTGGTCGTGCTTGCACACTATAGAAAAAAGTGCCAGCCTCTCTGGTGGCTGGGACCATAGGAGCTCACATAGACCAGTGCTTTTTCCTATAGTTAAGAACCCACTATATAAGCTTCAAGTTGCATTGAGCCGTAATTAGACACTTATAGAAGTCTATGGTACCATACCTTTGTAAGCTTCTGATTCATAATAAGGCGTACAGATGTTTTTCCTCAGTGTGATTTATCATTTTTCTTTAGAAGCATTGAGGTATGTTTTTCCTAAATGCATTGTTCCTTGGTGAGAAGATCTTCATAATATAGTGCCATATGTAAGCGACATATGGCAACACACGCAGTGCCTACAGCTTCTTAGTATGGAGATGCAGGGGCTCCATGTTCCCCTGTACAGACTCTGCCGTGGCATGATGACTTCAGCTGTGTTATTGTAAATATAAATATGTATATTTAACATATACACATGAAGTATATTTTAAACGGATGCCTCCGATAGATACCAAAGTCCCATTGTAAAAAAAATACATCCATTTAAAGTATACTTTTTTCTTTTTGCTGTACTCTGCAGGAAGAAAAATTGTAGTATTTTCAGCCTCTTTTCCCCCCAACCTACTTGTTAAATGTAGTGCAAAAAACGGAAGTGAACACAGCCTTTGTGTCATTACAATTGCATCAGTAAAAGTCACTAATATCAATAATATGCATCACATTGCTGGGCATTTACACTTACGTATTTTTCTCTTCCTGCATATATATGTGTCACTTGTTTTTAAAATTATTATTAGCAATTAAGAAAATTAAATATTCTCCACAGCAGTGACATAGGGGGACAAAAGGAAAAAGGATGATACCATAAGACCACAGACTAGGAGGCAGTAAAATGAGCCGAGTCCCCTGTTACGAGAAGAGACATACACTATTTGGATAAAAGTAGTGGGGCACAGCTCTTAATGACTGAATTCAGGTGTTTCATTCAGTCCCATTGCCACAGGTGTATAAACTCCAGCTCCTAGCCATGCAGACTGCCTTTACAAACATTTGTGAAAGAATGGGACATTCTGAAGACCTCACTGAATTCTGGTGTGGTCCTGTCATAGGATGCATTACACCAAGTCAGTTTACACCCTAGATATTCGATGATCAGCTGTGAGTGGTGTATATGGTGAATGGTATATGGTGAATGATTGTAAAGTGGAAGCATTTAGGAACCACAGCAACTCAAAAGTCACAGAGCAGGGTCACCAAGTGCTAAGGCATAAAATGGACAAAAGTCACCAACGCCCTGCTGATTCAATAGCTGCAGAGCTCCAAACCTCCTCTGGCATTAACATCAACACAATAACTGTGCATTTCTGTGGGGACAATTTAGAGGAGGCCGGTGGAAGCTGTTGTAGCTGCAAAAGAGGGGGCCAACTCCATATTAATGCTTATAGATGTAGAATGGGATGTCATAAAATATCCTGTAGGTGGAATGAGAAGGTGTCCCAATGCTTTATGTACATACAGTGTATATAGGGTTAGGCACAGCTCTTTCCAAAAATTCTAATATCTTTTTAATAGGTCAGAATGCAATAATTTAGAATAACTTGCAGAATAAAATAATTTCTCCTAACCCAACCACAAGCATAAAAAGACACTTTTGGTGGGAATTTTGTTTTATTCAACCCTAAGGCCAGGTTCACACTAATGCAGCTCAAAAATATGATTTTTCAAAGCTCTGGGCACTTTGATGCAGATTTTACTCCTTTAAGCCAAAGCTGTAGATAGACCCTAATAATTGTAATGGCTTTTTAGATCTAGTGGCTACAGTGGCCAATACATAGTACAGGTGAAGGTACCACTTAAATGCTATGAATATCTTCAGGGACAATTTTTTTATCATTACATTTTAAACTCTTTTGAGCTAAAATCATTTTATCAATTGGTCTATATTAAGAAACTTCAACTGTTTTTTCCTCTAGAGCTTTTGCCTCCACTACCTCATACTGAATTCGTCAGGGAGCTGCCCTGATGGCCTGATTTGTAGCACTAATCTCTGAAACACTGACAGCTCATAAACATTCATTATACCTAAATTCTTATCACACTGATAAGAATATGGTTCACGTTTATAAGCTATATAAAGAGGCACTATAGATCCAACACTCAGAACAGCTATCTGGCAGATTCAGTGTGAAGCAGAGAGCAATAGTGAATGTAGTGAAAATTAAAGCTTTACAGGAAAAACTGTTGAAAATTTTAATAAACACCGATTTAAAAACGTAATTTTGTCACAAAATTAGTAAAGTAAATGATAAGCAAAAATTTGCCTCCAAAGGCAATGGAAAAATGGCCAAGCCAAATTTCATTTTCTCCTCCCCATCTTCCAAGAGCCATAACTTGATTATTTTCCCATTTACATAGCCTATGAAAGTTTTATATTTTTTTCTAAACCAGACAAAAGTAAGGCACAATCGGTAACTTCACTGCATTAAACATGGAATTTTAAAATAATAAAAAACGGATCTCTGACGGAAATGGCCGAAACAGATGCCTAGTGAAATGGGGCCCGGGGCGAAACAATAAGGGCCCCCCTCAGTGTCACGCCATCAATCACCCCTTCGCGTCACAATTTCTCCCCGCCCCTCCATTGCCGCATACTCCCCCTCCCCGAATGGCACATTTCTCCCCTGTATGGGCCAGTGGCAGCAGCACATCTCTCCCCCAACCCCATGGCTCATTTCTCCAGCACATCTGCACATCTCCTCCCCCCCCAGCTCCCATCACTACAGAAATACAGCCCCACTTACCTCTTCCATCCAGTGACGTCTCCTGTGATGTAGATGTTCTCTTTCCTCATCTTCTCCTTTCAGACCTTCAGACCAGACCGTCAGGTTTCGTCTCTGCAGTTTGACAACAAAATAAATCTCAGTTACTACTTTTCCATCATCCTCCCATATTCTGGACTAATTATCCTACTACCCCCATATAAAATACATCAGTAATGTCCCCATAGTGCCCCCGGAGTCTCCTCTCTCCCCATCATGTCCCCCCACCCCCCAATCATGTGCAGGCTCCTTTTCCCACCCATCCCCTTCCCCAAAATTATTTGCAGGCTCCTTTCCCCAGCCCCCAAATCATGTGCAGGCTCCTTCCCCTCCCCCAAAAAATCATGTGCAGGCTCCTTCCCCCCAAAATCATGTGCAGGCTCCTTCTCCCAACCCCCACCAAAATCATGTGCAGGCTCCTTCCTTCCCCCAAAATCATGTGCAGGCTCCTTCCCCTCCCCCAAAAATCATGTGCAGGCTCCTTCCACTCCCCCAAAATCATGTGGAGGCTCCTTCCACTCCCTCCCTCCCAAAATCATGTGCAGGCTCCTTCTCCCAACCCCCACCAAAATCATGTGCAGGCTCCTTCCACTCCCCCAAAATCATGTGCAGGCTCCTTCCACTCCCCAAAATCATGTGCAGGCTCCTTCCACTCCTCCTCCTCCCCCAAAATCATGTGCAGGCTCCTTCCCCCAAAATCATGTGCAGGCTCCTTCTCCCAACCCCCACCAAAATCATGTGCAGGCTCCTTTCCCCTTTCCCCCCTCCCTACTTACCTCCTTGCAGCGCTGGATGCAGGCCTCTTCCGGCCTGTGTCCCGTTCTATCCTCTGCTCAGGCGGCGCGATGACGTCATCGCGCCGCCTGAACCGCTCTGATAGGCTGTCGGCACGAGGCCGGCAGCCTATCAGAGGAGCAGGGAGGGAGACGCCTCTCCCTCCCCTGCCGCACTGCACAGCGATCTGTATCGCTGTCCAGAGGACGGCGACACAGATCGCTATGGAGATGAACGCTTCCACAGTGGAAGCGTTCATCTCCTGTCTCAATTGCCCCGTTGCCCCCCCCCTGGATCCGCCACTGCTTGGGGGCCCCTAAGGACTCGGGGGCCCGGGGGCAATTGCCCCCCTTGCCTCTATGGAAGCGCCGGCCCTGACCTCATACTGAATTCGTCAGGGAGCTGCCCTGATGGCCTGATTTGTAGCACTAATCTCTGAAACACTGACAGCTCATAAACATTCATTATACCTAAATTCTTATCACACTGATAAGAATATGGTTCACGTTTATAAGCTATATAAAGAGGCACTATAGATCCAACACTCAGAACAGCTATCTGGCAGATTCAGTGTGAAGCAGAGAGCAATAGTAAATGTAGTGAAAATTAAAGCTTTACAGGAAAAACTGTTGAAAATTTTAATAAACACCGATTTAAAAACGTAATTTTGTCACAAAATTAGTAAAGTAAATGATAAGCAAAAATTTGCCTCCAAAGGCAATGGAAAAATGGCCAAGCCAAATTTCATTTTCTCCTCCCCATCTTCCAAGAGCCATAACTTGATTATTTTCCCATTTACATAGCCTATGAAAGTTTTATATTTTTTTCTAAACCAGACAAAAGTAAGGCACAATCGGTAACTTCACTGCATTAAACATGGAATTTTAAAATAATAAAAAACGGATCTCTGACGGAAATGGCCGAAACAGATGCCACATGTGCATAACTGATGAGCAGGATCTGTAATTTTTTTTCCAGGATCTTCTTTATTTTTCTGTTCTTCTGACGGATCAGAAGAATGGAAAAATAAATGATGATGTGACCTCACCTAAATATATATATATATTTATTTATTTATATATATAATCTAAAGACGAGGCAGCACTCCAGCTTTAGTGAGAATGTAGGTGACCCCCTTTTTTCCCCAGGCAACGTTTCGGTCCACACAATGAGACCTTTGTCAAGGCTTGACAAAGGTCTCATTGTGTGGACCGAAACGTTGCCTGGGGAATAAAGAGGGTCACCTATATTCTCACTAAAGCTGGAGTGCTGCCTCGTCTTTGGATTATATATACCTGGAAAAACTGCCTAAATTCCCAAGAGGATTTTGAACCCTGTTCACATTTATCAGCTGTGCTGCTGCTTTTCTTTGGTTACTATATATATATATATATATATATTATTACAACTGAACAATTGGGCAAAGCAAAATAAAATACATGAATGAATAAAAAACAAAAAATCATGTGTGCCCAAGCCCTTAGCTATGATGTGGACTGTGAACAAAACTGCACAAGTGAATTAAAGACAAATGATTCAGAGCAGGCTCTATCCTGTCAGCATCTGCATGCCTGACTGAAGCTGATTAGGTGGTAGACAGTGTGCTGCCTACCTGTCTGACAATAAAGCATGGGACAGAAGCTAAATTTAAACCCTCTACGTTCATATATGCTTCTTCACTCATGCTGTCGATGTATGGATATTCATGTGGCTGCTTTATATTCAGGACAGAGAGGCAAAGCAGGCTACAGACGAAAAAAGTACTATGTACGGTAGAACATACAGTATATCTTGCACTAAACATCAATGAGAGTGAAGCTTGACAGCCTAGAACAGAAACTGGAAATAACCATACAGTAACAAGTTTGAAATGTTTTTTGTTTTTAATTAATACTAGGCTTTTATAAAATTAATATAAATATTTTCTTGATTTCTTGATTGGTAGACATTGAAAATCTCTCTCATTCCTTCAATACAACGGAAGCGAGCCACAGGGGAGGAAGAGCAGATGACAGTAATTGTACTTATGGTGGCAGTCCTCTATATATCAATGGGCCATGCAGCAATAAAAAGGGCACATTTTTTCTTCAGTTCGGGGCACACCCTGGTTTTGAGACTCCTGCCTGGTGTTTGGTGGGGTCTCTTGGTCTAGAGGAGTTTTTAACCACCTCAGCCCCCCTAGCTTAAACCCCCTTAATGACCAGGCCACTTTTTACAATTCCGCACTACACTACTTTCACAGTTTATTGCTCCGTCATGCAACTTACCACCCAAATGAATTTTACCTCCTTTTCTTCTCACTAATAGAGCTTTCATTTGGTGGTATTTCATTGCTGCTGACATTTTTACTTTTTTTGCTATTAATCAAAAATGACCGAAATTTTTGCAAAAAAATGACATTTTTCACTTTCTGTTGTAAAATTTTTCAAAAAAAACTACATTTCTATATAAATTTTTCTCTAAATTTATTGTTCTACATGTCTTTGATAAAAAAATCCAATAAGTGTATATTTATTGGTTTGGGTAAAAGTTATAGCGTTTACAAACTATGGTGCAAAAAAGTGAATTTCGGCATTTTGAAGCAGGTCTGACTTTCTGAGCACCTGTCATGTTTCTTCAGGTGCTAGAATGTCAGGATAGTATAAATACCCCCAAATCACACCATTTTAGAAAGAAGACACCCCAAAGTATTCACGGAGGGGCATGGTGAGTTCATGTATCATTTCATTTTTTTCACAAGTTAGCGGAAAATGACACTTTCTGAGAAAAAAAAAAAGTTTCAATTTCTGATAACTTCTGGCAAAAAAAAAAAATCTCAGACGGACTCACTATGCCCCTCAGTGAATACCTTGGGGTGTCTACTTTCCGAGCAGGGGTCATTTGTGGGGTGTGTTTACTGTTCTGGCATTTTGGGCGGGGCTAAATTGTGAGCCGCCATGTAAAACCTAAAGGTACTCGTTGGAATTTGGGCCCTTTGCGCACCCAGGCTGCAAAAAGTGTCACTCATGTGGTATCGCCGTACTCAGGAGAAGTAGGGCAATGTGTTTTGGGGTGTATTTTTACATACACCCATGTTGGATGAGAGAAATATCTCTGTAAATTGTCAACTTTGTATAAAAATTTTTAAAAGTTGTCGTTTACAGAGATATTTCTCACACAAAGTATGGTATATATAAAAATACACCCCAAAACACATTGCCCTACTTCTCCTGAGTACGGCGATACCACATGTGTGCCACTTTTGCAGCTTGGATGCGCAAGGGCCCTAAACCAATGAGTACCTTTAGGATTTCACAGGGCATTTTTACGCATTTGGATTCCAGACTTCTTCTCACGCTTTAGGGGCCCCTAAAATGCCAGGACAGTATAAATACCCCACATGTGACCCCATTTTGGAAAGAAGACACCCCAAGGTATTCTGTGAGGGGTATGGTGAGTTCATGTAAAATTTTATTTCTTGTCACAAGTTAGTGGAATATGAGACTTTGTAAAAAAAAAAAAAAAAAAAAAAACAATTTCCGCTGACTTGTGCCAAAAAATAAAAATTCTGTGGACTCACCATGCCCCTCACAGAATACCTAGGGGTGTCTTCTTTCCAAAATGGGGTCACATGTGGGGTATTTATACTCACCTGGCATTTTAGGGGCCCCTAAAGTGTGAGAATCCAAATGCATAAAAATGGCCTGTGAAATCCTAAAGGTACTCATTGGTTTTAGGGCCCTTTGCACCCAGGCTGCAAAAAGTGTCACTCATGTGGTATCGCCGTACTCAGGAGAAGTAGGGCAATGTGGTTTGGGGTGTATTTTTACATATACCCATGCTGCGTGTGAGAAATATCGCTGTAAACGACAACATTTTAAATTTTTTTATTCAAAGTTGTCAATTTACAGAGATATTTCTCTCACCCAGTATGGGTATATGTAAAATACACCCTAAAACACATTGCCCTACTTCTCCTGAGTACGGCGATACCACATGTGTGACACTTTTGCAGCCAAGATGCGAAAGGGACCCTAATTCCAATGAGTACCTTTTAGGAGGGCATTTTTACGCATTTTCTTCTCACGCTTTAGGGCCCCTAAAATGCCAGGGCAGTATAAATACCCCACATGTGACCCCATTTTGGAAAGAAGACACCCCAAGGTATTCCATGAGGGGCATGGCGAGTTCATAGAAGATTTTTTTGGCACAAGTTAGTGGAAATTAATTTTTATTGTTTTTCTCACAAAGTCTCCCTTTCCGCTAACTTTTGACAAAAAGTTTAATTTTTCATGGACTCATTATGCCCTCAGCGAATACCTTGGGGTGTCTTCTTTCCAAAATGGGGTCACATGTGGGGTATTTATACTGCCCTGGCATTTTAGGGCCCTAAAGCGTGAGAAGAAAATGCGTAAAATGCCCTCCTAAAAGTACTCGTTGGAATTTGGGCCCTTTGCGCATCTTGGCTGCAAAAAGTGTCACTCATGTGGTATCGCGTACTCAGGAGAAGTAGGGCAATGTGTTTTGGGGTGTATTTTACATATACCCATGCTGGGTGAGAGAAATATCTCTGTAAATTGACAACTTTGAATAAAAATTTTTAAAAAGTTGTCGTTTACAGCGATATTTCTCACACCCAGCATGGGTATATGTAAAAATACACCCCAAACCACATTGCCCTACTTCTCCTGAGTACGGCGATACCACATGTGTGACACTTTTGCAGCCAAGATGCGCAAAGGGCCCTAAAACCAATGAGTACCTTTAGGATTTCAGCAGGCCATTTTTACGCATTTGGATTCTCACGCTTTAGGACTCCTAAAATGCCAGGGCAGTATAAATACCCACATGTGACCCCATTGTGGAAGAAGACACCCTAGGTATTCTGTGAGGGGTATGGCGAGTTCACAGAAAAAAAATTTGGCACAAGTTAGCGGAAATTGTTTTTTTTTTTTTTTTTACAGTCTCATATTCCACTAACTTGTGACAAAAAATAAAATTTTGCATGAACTCACCATACCCCTCACGGAATACCTTGGGGTGTCTTCTTTCTAAAATAGGGTCACTTGTGAGGTTTTTGTACTGCCCTGGCATTTTAGGGGTCTCCGCAATCATTACACGTATGGCCAGCATTAGGAGTTTCTGCGATTCTCCGTATATTGAGCATACGGGTAATGAGATTTTTTTTTTCCGTTCAGCCTCTGCGCTGAAAAAAAAAAATGAACGGCACAGATTTTTCATTCGCATCGGTCAATGTGGATGAAAAAATCTCTGCCAAATCAATGACTGCGGTGCAGTGGGCTGGGCGCTAACTAACTGGTGGTGATAGGGGACCCTTATGCCCCATTCACACGTCCGCAATTCTGTTTGCGGAACGGAATTGCGGACCCATTCATTTCTATGGGGACAGACTTTGTCCCGCTCGGATCGGAATTACGGATCCGCGCTCCGAGTCTGCACTTCCGTTCTGCAAAAATATAGAACATGTCCTTTTCTTGTCCGCAATTGCGTACAAGAAAAGCATTTTCTATATAGTTCTGGCAATGTGCGGATCTGCAAAATGCGGAAAGCACATTGCCGGTGTCCGTGTTTTGAGGATCTGCGGATCGGATCCGCGGATCGGATCACGCGGATCCGTGAATCCACGGATCCGTGAATCCACGGATCCGCAAAACACATATGGACGTCTGAATGGAGCCTTACAAGGGTGTGATCAATGACAGGGGGTGATCAGGGGTCTAGATGGGGTGATCAAGGGGTTAATAGGTGAGGGGGTGGGGGGTTAGTGTAGTGTTTGGTGCAACTTTACTGTGTTACCTGGTCCTCTGGTGGTCGATCCCAGTAAATGGGACCACCAGAGGACCAGGTAGCAGCTATATCAGACGCTGTTCATAAAACAGCGTCTGATATAGCAGTTTGATGCGATTTTATTCGCATCTACAGCCTGCCAGCGATGGATCATCGCTGGCAGGCTGTAGCCGAACTGCTGTGCCGCGCTTCCCTGTGAACGCGCGCGCGCACGCGCGTTCACAGGAAATCTCGCCTCTCGCGAGATGACGCGCCGATGCGTCGGAACAGAGCTACAGGGCCGCCCGCAGGACGCATCCCTGCGTTAGGCGGTCCTGTAGCGGTTAAGGAGCAAGGCAGGGTCATTGAATGATGTGACAGCAATGCAAGTGTTGGTGCACACAATGATAAGGCTGGGTTTTATGCAACAGTAGTTTACTCTGTTTACAGTCCATAGTCACACAGGCACTGATTGCAGTACATTTAGTCTTTATACTTAGCAAATGCAATTTCACAAGGCTGTATATGGAAGGCTAGTTTCTCTTGTCAATCAGGCTATAAAATCTCTATTTTCCCGGCCCAAGGGGTGCAATTTGCTCTATCTCCGGATATCTATAATGTGGAACCTAAAGCTTATTGCTCCCACCAATATGCAGAAAAGTCTTTAGCCACAATGCATGGCTGTTCAACTTTCTGCTGTATTTAGTAACTCTTTCCCTCAAGAGCTGGCACATATGCTACTATGTGGTGGCCCAGGTGGAGTGGGAGTGGAGAATGGGGATGGTAAAGTCTGTTACAGTCAATCACAGTGGCTTTCCTCACACCATTTCTCCCTTAGTGATGAGTGGCATAGGCAATATTCGTTTTTGCGATATTGCGCAAATTTTTCGCATAATATTTGCAATAAATTCGCAAATTCTAGAATTCACAATCTCCAGTCATTATTTTCGCGATTGCGCAAATCGGCACTGTTGATGCACATTTTTTTGCGCAATACGTGCAAGTTCCCCAGATAAAGATGTATGGATTTAGAGAAGGATGGGAATTATGGCCCTCTTCCCTCTCTGTCTCAAGTCTCCTCCTGCAGAATCAGTGGCAGGCAATTGTACTCTTGCAACGGTGGCTGTAACGTCAACTGAGGGATACAGGGTTTTTAGAGATGCCACTGGCCAGGCCATGTCCAGGTGTAAATTGTGTCTTAACAGTGTCCCTTACTGTAGTAAAGTCTTAACAGTTTGTGGTAGCAGGTTACTTTACTGACTCCAATGCTCAGCCATGCGGACTCTAGATTTTCTCTTTTGTCTTTCTCCTTCTGTAGATCATACAGAGATCAGTGAATCTCTAGCTTTTTGGGCCTAAGAAGAGGGATCACAAGTCTCAGCATCCTCTCCTCCACGCTTCAGTCTAAACTGACCTAAGGTTAGAGGTGGGTCAAGTCCACACCTAACCTCCTACAAGGGCTGAGCCAGGATTGCTAACTACGGATGTGCCACTCATACATAGTTATGCTATTAACACATTACATAACCATATAATCCATCCAATAACAAAACATTTGTGGGTACTGCAGCTGCACACCCAAACACAGCTCAAACTGTACTGAATTACTTCCTCCTAGAGAGAAAAAGGTGGCGCCAACCCTCCATAGTAACGTTAGCTGGGAAGCTCCTGGTCTCTGTGTACACAGCATGAGGGGGACAGAGTGCACAGAATACAGTGACATCAACACTTGCAGTGGGGACACTGCACAACCCTGATATCCCTAAACTAGCTCATATAACAACTAGAGTGCTTAGAATGAATTTGCAATCCTTAGGCAGCTGTCATTATGTACCGTATTAGGTGAAGAAAAGCCAGAAGTGTTTAGTCTAACCAAGTCAGAGAAAAATCAGGGGATAATATTCTAAGGGTACATCCATACAAGATCTAAAATACAGTGGAAAAGTCCACTGCAGATTTTATGAAAGATCAGCTGCAAAAATATGTCAAAAATTTAATTAATTACATATGGGTTTGCCGTTGAAATTGCTGTGTTTTCACCCTCTCCACTGCAAAGGGTGAAATCCGAGGTGGAGATCTACATAGTAAATTGAAATTATGCAGATTTCAAATCCATACCTCATGTCAATTTATGCTACATATTTTTTAGGCAGTATGTGGATGAAATTCCTTAAAATCTCACCACCTGTAATAGTACTGTAAGATACTGTGGATTTGTCACATGTGAATGTGCTTTAAAGGGGTTGGCCACTTTCTGGCTACTTGTGGCTAGGGATAAGTGAAGGTTTGCTCCAAAATTCGTTTTAATGCTGTAAGGAGATCTGTCTCTATGAAACATTAAAATGTAGGAGCTCCGGCGAGGTGAAGTGAGTTATCACTGAAGTCTCGCAATACTTCGGTGAATAACTTCAGTATTTGATTATTAAGCATGAAGTCGGATTCGGCACCAAGTTTAAAAATGGTTTTCAAGGTAAAAAATAAATCCTGAAGTTATTCACCAAAGTCCCACGAGAATTTGGTGAAACTAATTTCGCCTCACCAGAGCGTATATCTTTTAATGGTGTATGGACACGGATCTTTCTACAGCATTAAAACAAATTGTGGAGCGAAGTGACTTCGGATCTTGGACCAATGTGTATGTAAGATGGATATATGGCACTTACTAATATAGCCTTTGCTGATATTCTGTGCCATTTGCTATATTTTATAAGCCATGTCCCCTTGTAAGATAAATCTTCTGTGCTATCCGCATAGTGGTCCTGTCCACAAGATGGCTGCTGATGGTGGGTCACGTGACCAGACACATCACTGAGACTCCTCCATTCTAACACACTGGACCTGCACTAATCTCCCAACAGAAAAACTGTAGATGGTAGGTGCAGAGTATTTGAATGGAGGTGACATCACATAGAGGTGATTTGGCTGGTCACACTATAGCCCTGATTTATCATGTTTTTATTCCAGAATTCTGGCAGTCGCTTATATAGTGACAAATATTTTGCCAGATTAACGCTGCACAACGCCTAGACGATATAATTTCTGCAGAACAATACTAATGTCCTCTGTTTGTAATTTGTATTTCAAAAACTACTGATGACTGAGACATAATGTTTCAGAGTCACCATGATCCTCTTATCTCTCAGGATTAGGGCTCATGCACACGACCGTAGGCTGTTTTGCGGTCTGCAAATTGCAGATCGGCAAAACACAGATACTGGCCGTGTGCATTCCTTGTCCATTTAACAGACAAGAATAGGACATGTTTTATTTTTTTCCCGGAATACAGATGTGCTGTTCACATCTGACGTGCAGAAAATGCAGATTAGATGCAGGAAAAAAAATATGTTCATGTGCATGAGCCCTTAATGGGGCATACATTTGATTGGTGGGACACCCAGGTCAGATTAAAAGGTTTTCCTGGATTCAACAACAGAGTCCGACACATTGCACCTATGCCAACCAGCTGCTGTGAATGGGAGCAGCACTGCAATAACCAACTCCATCCACTAGATAATTGAAGGAGCTGTGTAGTTCCGGCACCTATTTCTGGGATCAGCTGAGTCCCACTGATCTGATATTGATGACTTGTCCTAGGGATATTTTTAAGCAGGGTATGTGACACTCTCAGTGGTGGTGGTACACAAGTAAGCTGTTACTCTATGTAGCATAAATATATAAACTTAGCACTGCACTGTTGCGGTAATCTGCTCTTATTATAGTAAAGGGGTTATCCCATGATTACTGTAAAAAATGAAAATCAGACATCAAATAGTACATGCCAATCTCTTTAAAAAAAGCTAGAACCAGCCCTGTACCTCACATGGATCCAGAAATCTCCCCATTCATTGCTCTGCTAGATTTTTATTTATTTATTTTTTAAACACATATTTTATTTGCATTTCCATATATAACAAAAACGCTATATGCCATACATTATACAATGATATGTAAAAGTACAATAATGAATACAGCGATATCCTTTCCCCACTAACATAGTTAACTAACCAGACAGTCAAATACCAATATTTAGATTGAGTTCATATCAGTCTAAGAGCCGTTTCACCGTTAGGACTCCTCCAACTTGCTACCTAATTGATGGCTATATCTTGAGTTTTCCAAGTGTACCTTTAAGGTCCCCTAATGTGTACCATTTTGTGGGTGTAAAGGGGCGAATCACTCTAACCCTCTCCACATCACATGGTCCAATCACATGGTCCATCACCATGGTAAGATGGACCATGTGATTGGACCATGCGATGTGACGTCATCACAGGTCCTTTAGTTCTTAGCTGATGCTGTGTAAAGGGGCGAACCACTCTAACCCTCTCCTCATCAGTGCAATATTTTACAACAAGCGTTTCGTCTGAGTTTCTTTTTCTCTTTTTGTCAAGAGATGTTCATTCCACATGACTTTTTTATCACCCCAGCACCTGTTCAATATCTGGCTGTATTGGTTGCAGCCAATTTGTTTTCCAGCATCAGCTAAGAACTAAAGGACCTGTGATGACGTCACATCACATGGTCCATCACCATGATAAGATGGACCATGTGATTGGACCATGCAATGTGACATCATCACAGGTCCTTTAGTTCTTAGCTGATGCTGTGTAAAGGGGCGAACCACTCTAACCCTCTCCTCATCAGTGCGATTTTCCCGCACGGGTGCAAACGTTTGTAATGCGTTTTGCACGCGCGTGAGAAAAATCGCCATGTTTGGTACCCAGACCCGAAGCCGGACTTCATCACTGAAGTCCGGTTTCGGGTATTCTGGAGAATTCATTATTTTCCCTTATAACATGGTTATAAGGGGAAATAATAGCATTCTTAACCACATCAGCCCCCCTAGCTTAAACACCCTTAATGACCAGGCCACTTTTTACAATTCCGCACTACACTACTTTCACCGTTTATTGCTCCGTCATGCAACATACCACCCAAATGAATTTTACCTCCTTTTCTTCTCACTAATAGAGCTTTTATTTGGTGGTATTTCATTGCTGCTGACATTTTTACTTTTTTTGCTATTAATCAAAAATGACCGAAATTTTTGCAAAAAAATGACATTTTTCACTTTCTGTTGTAAAATTTTTCAAAAAAAACTACATTTCTATATAAATTTTCTCTAAATTTATTGTTCTACATGTCTTTGATAAAAAAATCCAATAAGTGTATATTTATTGGTTTGGGTAAAAGTTATAGCGTTTACAAACTATGGTGCAAAAAAGTGAATTTCGGCATTTTGAAGCAGCTCTGACTTTCTGAGCACCTGTCATGTTTCTTCAGGTGCTGGAATGTCAGGATAGTATAAATACCCCCCAAATCACACCATTTTAGAAAGAAGACACCCCAAAGTATTCACGGAGGGGCATGGTGAGTTCATGTATCATTTCATTTTTTTTCACAAGTTAGCGGAAAATGACACTTTCTGAGAAAAAAAAAAAAGTTTCAATTTCTGATAACTTCTGGCAAAAAAAAAAAAATCTCAGACGGACTCACTAAGGCCCTCAGTAAATACCTTGGGGTGTCTACTTTCCGAAATGGGGTCATTTGTGGGGTGTGTTTACTGTTCTGGCATTTTGGGCGGGGCTAAATTGTGAGCCGCCATGTAAAACCTAAAGGTACTCGTTGGAATTTGGGCCCCTTTGCGCACCCAGGCTGCAAAAAAGTGTCACTCATGTGGTATTGCCGTACTCAGGAGAAGTAGGGCAATGTGTTTTGGGGTGTATTTTACATACACCCATGTTGGAGTGAAGACATATCTCTGTAAATTGTCAACTTTGTATAAAATTTTTAAAAGTTGTCGTTTACAGAGATATTTCTCACACAAAGTATGAGTATATATAAAAATACACCCCATAACACATTGCCCTACTTCTCCTGAGTACGGCGATACCACATGTGTGCCACTTTTTGCAGCTTAGGTGCTAAAGGCCCTAAAACCAATGAGTACCTTTAGGATTTCACAGGGCATTTTTACGCATTTGGATTCCAGACTTCTTCTCACGCTTTAGGGGCCCCTAAAATGCCAGGACAGTATAAATACCCACATGTGACCCCATTTTGGAAAGAAGACACCCCAAGGTATTCTGTGAGGGGTATGGTGAGTTCATGTAAAATTTTATTTTTGTCACAAGTTAGTGGAATATGAGACTTTGTAAAAAAAAAAAAAAAAAAAAAAACAATTTCCGCTGACTTGTGCCAAAAATAAAAATTCTGCGGACTCACCATGCCCCTCACAGAATACCTAGGGTGTCTTCTTTCCAAAATGGGGTCACATGTGGGGTATTTATACTCACCTGGCATTTTAGGGGCCCTAAAGTGTGAGAATCCAAATGCATAAAAATGGCCTGTGAAATCCTAAAGGTACTCATTGGTTTTAGGGCCCCTTGCGCATCAGGCTGCAAAAATTGTCACTCATGTGGTATCGCCGTACTCAGGAGAAGTAGGGCAATGTGGTTTGGGGTGTATTTTACATATACCCATGCTGCGTGTGAGAAATATCAGCTGTAAACGACAACTTTTTAAATTTTTTTATTCAAAGTTGTCAATTTACAGAGATATTTCTCTCACCCAGTATGGGTATATGTAAAAATACACCCCAAAACACATTGCCCTACTTCTCCTGAGTACGGCGATACCACAGGTGTGCCACTTTTGCAGCCAGGATGCGCAAAGGGCCCTAATTCCAATGAGTACCTTTAGAGGGCATTTTTACGCATTTTTCTTCTCACGCTTTAGGGCCTCTAAAATGCCAGGGCAGTATAAATACCCCACATGTGACCCCATTTTGGAAAGAAGACACCCCAAGGTATTCCATGAGGGGCATGGCGAGTTCATAGAAGATTTTTTTGGCACAAGTTAGTGGAAATTGATTTTTATTGTTTTTCTCACAAAGTCTCCCTTTCCGCTAACTTTTGACAAAAGTTTAATTTTCATGGACTCATTATGCCCCTCAGCGAATACCTTGGGGTGTCTTCTTCCAAAATGGGGTCACATGTGGGGTATTTATACTGCCCTGGCATTTAGGGCCCTAAGCGTGAGAAGAAAATGCGTAAAAATGCCCTCTAAAAGGTACTCGTTGAATTTGGGCCCTTTGCATCTTGGCTGCAAAAAGTGTCACTCATGTGGTATCGCCGTACTCAGGAGAAGTAGGGCAATGTGTTTTGGGTGTATTTTTACATATACCCATGCTGGGTGAGAGAAATATCTCTGTAAATTGACAACTTTGAATAAAAAATTTAAAAAGTTGTCGTTTACAGCGATATTTCTCACACCCAGCATGGGTATATGTAAAAATACACCCCAAACCATTGCCCTACTTCTCCTGAGTACGGCGATACCACATGTGTGACACTTTTTGCAGCCAAGATGCAAAGGGCCCTAAAACCAATGAGTACCTTTAGGATTTCACAGGCCATTTTTACGCATTTGGATTCTCACGCTTTAGGACCCCTAAATTGCCAGGGCAGTATAAATACCCCACATGTGACCCCATTGTGGAAAGGAGACACCCCAAGGTATTCTGTGAGGGGTATGGCGAGTTCACAGAAAAAAATTTGGCACAAGTTAGCGGAAATTGTTTTTTTTTTTTTTTTTACAGTCTCATATTCCACTAACTAAAAATAAAATTTTGCATGAACTCACCATACCCCTCACGGAATACCTTGGGGTGTCTTCTTTCTAAAATGGGGTCACATGTGGGGTTTTTGTACTGCCCTGGCATTTTAGGGGTCTCCATAATCATTACACGTATGGCCAGCATTAGGAGTTTCTGCGATTCTCCGTATATTGAGCATACGGGTAATGAGATTTTTTCCGTTCAGCCTCTGCGCTGAAAAAAAAAAATGAACGGCACAGATTTTTTCATTCGCATCGGTCAATGTGGATGAAAAAATCTCTGCCAAATCAATGACTGCGGTGCAGTGGGCTGGGCGCTAACTAACTGGTGGTGATAGGGGACCCTTATGCCCCATTCACACGTCCGCAATTCTGTTTGCGGAACGGAATTGCGGACCCATTCATTTCTATGGGGACAGACTTTGTCCCGCTCGGATCCGGAATTACGGATCCGCGCTTCGAGTCTGCACTTCCGTTCTGCAAAAATATAGAACATGTCCTTTTCTTGTCCGCAATGCGTACAAGAAAAAGCATTTTCTATATAGTTCTGGCAATGTGCGGATCTGCAAAATGCGGAAAGCACATTGCCGGTGTCCGTGTTTTGAGGATCTGCGGATCGGATCCGCGGATCGGATCCGCGGATCCGTGAATCCACGGATCCGTGAATCCACGGATCCGCAAAACACATATGGACGTCTGAATGGAGCCTTACAAGGGGTGTGATCAATGACAGGGGGTGATCAGGGGTCTAGATGGGGTGATCAAGGGGTTAATAGGTGAGGGGGGTGGGGGGTTAGTGTAGTGTTTGGTGCAACTTTACTGTGTTACCTGGTCCTCTGGTGGTCGATCCCAGTAAATGGGACCACCAGAGGACCAGGTAGCAGCTATATCAGACGCTGTTCATAAAACAGCGTCTGATATAGCAGTTTGATGCGATTTTATTCGCATCTACAGCCTGCCAGCGATGGATCATCGCTGGCAGGCTGTAGCCGAACTGCTGTGCCGCGCTTCCCTGTGAACGCGCGCGCGTGTTCACAGGAAATCTCGCCTCTCGCGAGATGACGCGCCGATGCGTCGGAACAGAGCTACAGGGCCGCCCGCAGGACGCATCCCTGCGTTAGGCGGTCCTGTAGCGGTTAATAAAGAATGCTTAGTAAAATGAAGAGGAAGGGGTAAAAAATAATAAAAGTTAACTTACCTTAGCCACTTGATCGCGTAGTTGCGATCTGTCCTCTCTTTCCCAGCATCAGCAAACAACTAAAGGACCTGTAATGACGTCACATCACATGGTCCAATCACATGGTCCATCACCATGGTAAGATGGACCATGTGATTGGACCATGCGATGTGACGTCATCACAGGTCCTTTAGTTCTTAGCTGATGCTGTGTAAAGGGGCGAACCACTCTAACCCTCTCCTCATCAGTGCAATATTTTACAACAAGCGTTTCGTCTGAGTTTCTTTTTCTCTTTTTGTCAAGAGATGTTCATTCCACATGACTTTTTTATCACCCCAGCACCTATTCAATATCTGGCTGTATTGGTTGCAGCCAATTTGTTAAAATGCATTTTTTTGCTGCCATTACGATAACATGTGCTACTGAAGGGAGATGTGCCTCTTTTTTTATTTCAATCGTTTTTATTAAGATTTTTCAGAAAATTACAACAGAAAAAGGTATTACACATACCTGAAGAACAATATAGGTTGCCATACCACAAATACAGTTGAAATGATTTATCAAGAAACACAACTTTGTGCCATTGTTTAGGACCCCTGTCACAGAGATGTCAATCGTGCAGTAGGTAACGATCTGAGTGTGGCGGCGTCCGGCTTATCAGATCCGATCATGCCCCAACCTACCATTTAAGGTAGTACACGTCAAGAAAAATCAGCAAACAGTTAACCAAACCACCACCTGGACAAGTATATAGGAGTGCTATGCCTGTATGACCACATGACCATATGACTATATGACCATATGACCAGATGACCAGTCCGACACGTTAAATGGTGCAAAGCTAAAAGGCAGACTGTGAAGGTAGAAAGGTGAAGGTAGATAGACACCGGAGGGCGGGCTCCCTACAACCCTGTATGATAAGAGGAAGCCAACCAGTTATGCCACTGTGTCAAAAATTTGTCATAAGTTCCATTACCTAGAGCTATGATCTTTTCATATGCTAATGTGGAATTAATATAAGACACTAATTCCGTCACACTTGGCACATCTTGGGATTTCCACTTTCTTAATAACATCAATTTGGCTGATACACAGAGGATGCACAATAGTTTCCTACATGCGATTGGGAGGGTCTTTACCCCTATCAGCAGGAGAACTAGTTGGGGTGACCACTCGAGCATTGTGGCAGCAACCGGTGAAGCATGTCTCTCACTTCTGCCCAATATGATTGGATGAGGGGCATTGCCATAGGATATGAAAAAGAGTTCCTCTGCAGCCACATCCCCTCCAACAGACTCCGGGTACTCCTGGGAACATATGCATCAATTTGTCAGGGGTGTAGTACCAATTCAATGTTGTTTTAAGAACCGATTCTACATGTGCGGAACAGTGTAAGTAAGTATGTGTCGTTTTAATCGCCCTTTCCATTCCTCATCAGTGAAAGTAGTACCTAAGCATCTCTCCCACCAGTGCATGGGGTGGGACTTAATAAACCGATGTGATTGCATCAGAGCTTCATATAACGGTTTGAGACCCTTGGAGGCGTTGCGTACATAAGCCATACCCATCATGTTAGGTTTTAAACCTGTGGATTTGAGAGAGTGCAGCAGGTGCCGAATTTGCAGGAATTTAAAAATTCAGAATGAGGAAGGTTTAGCGATTCTTTTAACGAGTGGAAGGACCTCAAAGTCCCCTCGTTATACAAGGCGTTCTCTATACGTCCCCCTCCAGGAAACCACGAAGACAGATCCGTGTGCGGAAGCAAAGCTGTGATAAGCGAAGTTGGGAGTGCTAGTATTTTTGGTAGTGCATCTCCCCCAGCAATTTTATGGAATTGTTCCCATGCCTTAATAGAGGCCAAAATAACCGGGTTGGAAATCTGCATTTCAGGTATGCTCCAGAAGGGGACATGTAGGAGATCAGCTAGAGCAAAAGGAAGGGCCTGTGTTTTTTCAACTTGGACCCATGGGATATCCTCTTGTCCCCGAGCCCAACCCCTCAACATTGAAACCATGGATGCTATATAGTAGAATTTCATATCAGGGACGGGAGATGTGCCTCTTGACTCGCAGTGGTACTACCCCCTGCTCTGACTACATGAAATAAAGCTACTTTACAACTTCATAGGTATCACTCGCTTACATGAATTTTTTATCATTAGACAAACTTCCCACAGGGATTTCAGGCTTTGGCACCCCCATAAACCATGTTATAGGTCTGTTCAAGCCCCGGAACATTTCGGGCAGTTCGTCAACATGTCAGGCATATAGGTCGAAGTACGAATATTAAAAGCATAAATTGCTCTATGTAAGATTTTTAATTGGGATTCCCTCCACGCTTCCGACATAATATGTTTCCTGAAGTCTGTCCAACACGACACAATTTCGGCCCCCTACTTCTTCGTCTTTTAACTGTCGATTCCATCCCTTAAAAATATTCTGAACTGTACCTGTCAGTATCCTACTTCTCAGAAATGAGTATAAGGCCTCTTTCACACGGGCGTCATGTTTGACGCCCGGATAATAGGCGGGTGCGTTGCAGGAATATGCGCGATTTTCCCGTGCAGGTGCAAACGTTTGTAATGCGTTTGTAATCGCCATGTTTGGTACCCAGACCCGAAGCCGGACTTCATCACTGAAGTCCGGTTTCAAGTTTCTGGAGAATTTATTATTTTCTCTTATAACATGGTTATAAGGGGAAATAATAGCATTCTTAATAAAGAATGCTTAGTAAAATGAAGAGGAAGGGGTTAAAAATAATAAAAGTTAACTTACCTTAGCCACTTGATCGCGTAGTTGCGATCTGTCCTCTCTTTCCCAGCATCAGCTAAGAACTAAAGGACCTGTGATGACGTCACATCACATGGTCCAATCACATGGTCCATCACCATGGTAAGATGGACCATGTGATTGGACCATGCGATGTGACGTAATCACAGGTCCTTTAGTTCTTAGCTGATGCTGGGAAAGAGAGGACAAATCGCAACTACGCGATCAAGTGGCTAAGGTAAGTTAACTTTTATTATTTTTAACCCCTTCCTCTTCATTTTACTATGCATTCTTTATTAAGAATGCTAATATTTCCCCTTATAATCATGTTATAAGAGAAAATAATAAAGATCTGGTCCCGTTGCTAAGCAACCATGCGGGAAAATCGCACTGCATCCGCACTTGCTTGCGGATGCTTGCGATTTTCCCACAGCCCTATTCACTTCTATAGGGCCTGCGTTGCGTGAAAAACGCACAATATAGAGCATGCTGCGATTTTCACGCAACGCAGAAGTGATGCGTGAAAATCACCGCTCATGTGCATAGCCCCATAGAAATGAATGGGTCCGGATTCAGTGCGGGTGCAATGCGTCCTCCTCACGCATTGCACCCGCGCGGAAAACTTGCCCGTGTGAAAGGGGCCTAAGTCAGAAACTGAATACTTAGTTTTTGAAGTTAAACGGTAGTCAAAAGCATTGGATTTAGCTTCCCTAGTTATATCCCATAATTTTGCTTTGCAGTAATGCTTTATCTGATGATAGGAAAAAACATGAGGACTTTGTATCCCAAATTTGTTGCTTATTTCCTCTAGCGTTAGCCACCTCGGCTCTGAGTCATGTAATAATTGCCCTACCCTAGAGATTCCCTTCTCCCTCCATTGCCGAAACATAGGATTTGTTCTTCCTTCTTTAAAATCAGGAGAATTCCATAACTGCAAGTATTTGGAGCACTGATAAGAGAGACCGAATAACTTGCGTGTGATCTTCCACGTGATCAACGTGTCCCTGAACAATATAGAACACCACACCTCTTTTGGCAAATCTGGAATTTTATTGTGCACTAGTGCAGTGTCGGACTGGGGTACCTAGGGCCCACCAGTAAAATTTATTTTGGGGGCCCACTGTACGGATGCATTCAAATATAATAAATAATTTAACAAGTTTTTTTATATGAACATAGGCTGGTTTAGGTGCTGTACATTAAATATATGTGTGTAGTGCAGTAAATCTACTACTGTGTTATGTGCCACTTGTGCAGGGGGTGGGAGACTAGGGGCCCACCTTGCTCAGGGGCCCACCGGGGGAATCCCCTGTACACCTGTGGGCCAGTCCGAGCCTGCACTAGTGCCATAAGGCTCCATGGGTGCCCTAGATTACTTTCCACCCTTAGGTTAGAGTAATAATTAGTGCCTCCGTTCCAGTCTAATACGTGCCTTAAAAGGCAAGCTAGGTTATAACCTCTTATATTTGGGAAGTTAACCCCCCCTTCTAGTTTAGGTCTCATCAATTTTTCTAGGGCAATCCTAGGCCGCTTTACTGACCAAATAAAGAAGGTAAATTGAGTATTCAGGTTCTTAATATCTTTATGTTTCAGCAGTATTGGTATCATTTGCATCGGATATAGAAGACGAGCAAAACACGACATTTTGATTAAATGGCACTTCCCACTAAGTTTAAGGCAGGGCTCGACAAATCCCAGGCGCCAGGTATTTGTCAGCCTGTTTGGAAAGGTGGCCGGACACAGGGTCGGCGTGTCCTAGGAGCGCCGGCCCCCGTCATGCTGCAGCCGCCCGAGCGCTCTATAGAGAGCCTCAGGCGGCTGCAGCACTACAAGGGCTGGCGCATCCATGAGGGCGCAGCATGAAGAGAGGGGCTGACAGGGGGGAAGCGCTCAGCGCTCCCTCCTGTCACTCCCTCATTGTATTGTGGCCGAGCCCTGTATGGTCCGCGGGTACAGGGAGCATCTGTCTCCTGTACCCGGCCGGACTGACATGAAGTGCGCACACAGTGTGCACTTCCTGTCAGTCCGCCCGGGTACAGGAAACTAAAGCTCCTGTACCTGTGGAGCATACAGAGACTGACAAGGGGGAAAGATAATGACAAGAAGGGGGAAGTGAATGACAAGAAGGGGGGGGGGGAGAATGACAAGAGGGGGAAAGATAATGACAAGAGGGGGAAAGATAATGACAAGAGGGGGGGGGGGGAGAGAATGACAAGAGGGGGGAAGTGAATGACAAGAGAGGGAAAAAGAATGACAAGGGGGGGGGGAGAGAATGACGAGGGGGAAAGATAATGACGAGGGGGAAAGATAATGACAAGGGGGGGAAAGAGAATGACAAGGGGGGGAGAGATAATGATGAGGGGGAAAGATAATGACAAGGGGGGGGAGTGAATGACAAGAAGGGAAAGTGAATGACAAGGGGGAGAGAGAATGACAAGGGGGGAGAGAGAATGACAAGATGGGGAAAGTAAATGACAAGAGGGGGGAAAGTGAATGACAAGGGGGGGAGACAATGACAAGGGGGGAAAGAGCTGGGCGTTGTAGTGATGCGGGGACTGCAGAGGCTGAGCGCCAGCTGGGGGTTGTAGTGCTCAGTAAAATGTCATGGTGCCCGCTGTGTTTGTGCCCTCCGGACACCTCTGCCCTCGCCTCCGGACCCCTCTGCCCTCGCCTCCGGACCCCTCTGTCCTCGCCTCCGGACCCCTCTGTCCTCGCCTCCGGACCCCTCTGTCCTCGCCTCCGGACCCCTCTGTCCTCGCCTCCGGACCCCTCTGTCCTCGCCTCCGGACCTCTCTGTCCTCGCTTCCGGACCCCTCTGCCCTCGCCTCCGGACCCCTCTGCCCTTCCCTCCGGACCCTGTAATCCTTGTAAGGGTTTCCACATGTCATAGCGGACGCTGGCAGCGTCCGATGTGTCATATAACCTATGACAGAGGGGAAGCATTATGGGGGGCCCTATATACTCGCACATTATGGGGGCACTATGGAGAAGAGGGGAAGGAGCACTATGGGGGCATTTACTGTGGGCCCTATGTACTGGCATGCATTATTGGGGGGCTCTATGGAGAAGTGGGGGGGGGGCACTATGGGGGCATCTATTGCGGGCTTTATGACGCAGCTCCGTCTGGCTCCTAACTTTTTTAGCTGGCTCCTAGATTCCAAGGAAATTTGTCAAGCCCTGGTTTAAGGGGAGTTGCTTCCACCTTTTTAAAAAGGAACCTTTCATCACCCTAACAAATCTAAACTAAGTATACATACATGGAGAGCGGCGCCCAGGGATCTCCCTGCACTTACTATTATCCCTGGGCGCCGCTCCGTTCTCCTGGTATGTCCTCCGGTGACTTCAGCTCTGCGTCTCAACTGGGAGGAGCCTGCCCTTGTTCTCCTGGGCGTCTCCTTCTCCCAGGCTGTAGCGCTGACCAACCGCAGCGCTCAGCTCATAGCCTGGGAGAAGAAGACGCCCAGGAGAACAAGGGCAGGCTCCTCCCAGTTGAGACGCAGAGCTGAAGTCACCGGAGGACATACCGGGAGAACGGAGCTGCGCCCAGGGATAATAGTAAGTGCAGGGAGATCCCTGGGCACTGCTCTTCATGTATGTATACTTAGTTTAGATTTGTTAGGGCGATGAAAGGTCCTCTTTAAATCCGCATAGATCCTGTCCAGCAAGGGTGCATAATTTAACTCATATAGAGAAGCTGTTGACCGGCCGATTTTAATACCTTATTGAATCTCGTGGAGTCGTGATCTCATAATCTATACGCAACTGAGACAGCTTGGCTTGGTTATTGCAAAGGTCTAATACTTCACATTTGGCTAAATTAATCTTGTAACCTGAGTAAGTGCCAAACTCTCTCAGTTTTAAGAATATTTCTGTTCCTGGGTCCTTCAAGAAAAGAATAATGTCGTCCGCAAAAAGTGCGATTTTGACTTCACTTTTCCCTACTTTAATGCCCTTAAAAAGGACAGAAGCCTGTAAATATCTTGATAGAGGTTCAATGGCAAGGTCGACTAACAGGGGTGACAAGGGACATCCCTGCCTCGTGCCGTTCTGTAACAAAAGGGATCTGACAGAAAACCTTCCGTATGTATTCTAGCCTGAGGTAGGTTATATATATGTCCCAGCAACGTGCGGAAGGGGCCCTCAAAGCCCATTTTGTCCAGCACTGCCCCCAACCATCGCCACCGCATATTATCAAAAGCCTTTTCGGCGTCAAGAGTCAATAAGGCCGGAGTCTCCCCTTGGGGGGGCCACTGCTGCACTCTATCCAGTACCGCCAATATCGTCCAGATGTCACGGCAGATCTGTCCTGGATGAACCCTACTTGAGTGGGGCTTATTAGGGATGGTAGAAAGGACCCTAGTCTAGCCGCTATTATTTTCGATAATAACTTGGCATCGACATTGATTAAAGATATAGGCCTGTAGGATTCTGGACGCATCTCGTCTTTGCCCGGCTTCAGTAGAAGTTTGATATAGGCCATTGACGAGGACTGAGGAAGGCCCCCCTCACCTAATGCTGCATTAAATACAGAAGTTAAAGTCTCTCCCACCTGATTCCTTAGCAGTCTATAAACCTCCCCTGTGAGACCATCAGGTCCCAGTGCCTTGTGTAACTTTAAATGATCGACGCTCTTCAACACCTCTCCTACTGTAACTGGGGCATTCAACATTGCTAACTGTTCCTCAGACACTCTAGGGAGGGAGACATGTTCTAATATTGTCTCCTCTGGCACAGGGGCTGTCACATCAGAATACACTTTCTGGAAATAATAAGTCCCCAGAATTTTTTTTATTTCTTTAGGGTCCGTTGTCTTTTCCTCTTTCTCATTCACCATGGCTCCTATGTGAGACATGGGTTGCCGTTCTCTAACGAATCCAGCCAACAGCTTCCCAGCCTTATTTCCATATTTAAATAAGGTACCCCCCCCATTCCTGTCTGAAAAATTCTTCTTTCTTAGAAGCCCATTGGTTAAAGGCCTGTTGTGCTTCTCTCCATTTTTGCAGCCTATCCTGGAAAGGGACACTAATATATTCTGCGTAGGCCCTTCCCAATTCTCCACTAGTACTCTGCATCAGTTCCCTCTTCTTCCCCGCTACATAAGAGATGATCTGTCCTCTCAGGACAGCATTCGAGGTGTCCCAGAATAACTTTACATCATTTATATGCTCTATATTGTCTGACTTCTACTTCTCCCACCATCCTCTCAGAAATAAGGCAAAGTCTTCACTTTTAGCCATGTATGACGGGAACCGCCATCGTATGTCAGTTCCTCTCTTTACCATTTCAGACAGAATCACCGTCACTGGGGCATGATCAGAAATCACTATATTGTGCAGCTCCAATGAGATGACCCTGTCTAATAGTGGTCTTTGTATTAATATATGATCAATTCTCAACCATGAAGAGTGAGCAGGGGAGAAGAAGGAATAATCTCTACCCTCCGGATGCGTAAATCTCGAAGAATCTATCAGACCAGTAGATTCTACAAAAGTGTGAAAATTGGCATCTTGCCTGACACCCTATAGCAGCTTCGCTTCCCTGACTCTCTGCTCCTATCAATACTCGGATCAGTTACCGAGTTAAAATCGCCTGCAACTATCTTATATCCTTTGGATTGAGTTACTATGCGTGACTCTAGTGTGGACAAAAAATTGCCGTTATCACTATTTGGCCCATAAACATTAAAGATGTCCAGTAGCCCGCTCGGTGTTTCAGCTGTTATGTGTAGCACTCTACCCTCATCATCTGCTTTTGTCGCTAAAATTGAATGGGGTAAGGCTTTATTAATAAGAGTGACTACCCCCGCTGATTTACCTTTGGCTGCCGAGCCGTATGCGGACCCTACCCATAACTTTTTTAAACCCTGCCATTCTCCCTCCCTCAGGTGTGTCTCTTGTAACAATGCGATATCAGCCTTTAGTCTTTTTAAATGTCGTAAGACCATCATGCACTTTTCTGGGGTGCGCAACCCTTTAACATTCCATGTAATAACACGCATAATAAGACTTAATAAAATCGCATTGCATGGCCCAGTACATTTTGAGTATTTGAACCCCCAGGGTTAAGATCTGTTTAATAGCCCTTACGTATCTTGGCTCCACTCGTACCTCATAGTTAATTGAATCCCATTTGACTGTCATATGAACATAACCAAGAACCATAAACAGCATAAACCATATAACAACAATAACAGCAAACATTCCCGTAATAAAGACGTGGATTTTTTCACAATTTGCTAACACCTTCGCCCCTCAAAAAAAAAAATCTGGACTTCTCTTTTTTCTGGAAGCAAGAACCCCACTATTTCCGCCCCCCTTACACTTGATCAAGCGGTTTCCCCTCAACCGACCTTATAGTCACCTCATTGTTTAAACAGTGGACTACCAATTTTAATACCACCGTACTCTGCTCAGCTCTCAGCCTTCTATAATAGATCTCCCCTTAAAGAACCCTGTAATACTTATCAGTCCGGGGCTAGAACTGCATATCAGTTGGCTTTTAGTCCTTGCTTTTGTGATCGCATAGGTTGAGTCGTGTTGACTTTCGGGTTCTCCTGTTTCTTTTTTCACTCTGCTCCGGATGGACCTGTCACCTTGACTCTTGGAGTACCATGTTGGGATTCGCCTCCATCTTCACCTATGTGTTGAAACTGCGAAGCGACTTCTCCAGGTTTTCGTGCCCTTTCTTGATCTTTTCTAGATAACCAACCTTGTTCTTCCGCAAAAGCCCATGCAACATCAGGGTTTTTAAATATCTGTGGAGCTTCTCCTGGTAGTTGGATCCGCAATGTGGCTGGATATTGTAGTTGGAATCTGATCTTACTAGCATGCAAAGCTGAGCATACTGCACTATATTCCCTTTGTTTTTTCGCCACCTCAGCGGAGTAATCCGCAAAAAGTAGCACTTTCTCTCCATATAATTGCAGTGGAGTTTTTCTGGAGCAGAAAGCCCTTAAAATTTCTTCTTTATGGTTATAATCTAGAAAGCGGACTATGACCTGTCGTGGTCTATTGACTTGAGACTGTTGCCCTTTTCACGCCGCCTTTGACTCTAGGCGCGCCGGGCCTACTCTATGCGCTCTTTCCCCTCGTTTAGGGCCCACTAAATCTAAGGCCTCTGGAATGGTTTCTTCACACAAGGACTGGAGTTGTGCTGGTTTAATGGATTCCGTTATCCCCAATATCCGCAAATTGTTTCTCCGGGACCGGTTCTCCAGATCCTCCATGCGATCTCGCAGAACAATGTTCTCCTGCACGAGCTTCTTAATGGTAGTGTAAGCCACAGTTGCATCCTCCTCTAGCCCCTCAATTCTTTGCTCTGCCTCCTCTATTCTTGCTGTATGGGCTTCCACCATTTCTCTAATCTCTTGCAAAGATGCAGAGACCACTGTTATAAGCGAGTCTTAGATATCTGGGGCCAGATGTTTGGCTACTTCGACTGCTAGACTTTTATAATCTAGTAATGTTGTCAGGCTCCCAGGGACAGACAGTTCTGGTTCTCCCATGAACAGATCGGGTGAACGCGGTCCACGTTCTGTATCTTATGCACCTTCCGCCGTCGCCATCTTGCTCACCACTCCTCTGCTCCCGCTTTCATGCTCGCTGGTTTGCCGCTGCTCCTCAGCAGGTATCTCTCCATGAGCACGCCGCCTCTGCTGTACTGGACTGCGGCTCACTTTCCAAGCGCTGTTGGGGGTCAGGCTCGCTGTTATGTGCCGGTTTTAGGGAGCGGGGGGGCTGGAGCGCTTCTCCCTGGCTTCTCACATCTCAGCGCCGGAACCGGAAGTCCTCTGCTAGATTTATATCAATCTGGCAGCACAGGGGGCGTGTCCATGCTCTCCCTATCACAGCTCAAGAGGCAGCTGAAGGATGGAACTGAGCATGTGCGGCCATCTTAGTGAGCAGGACAAAGAAATAAGGAAAAAACAAACAGAAGGTGGCGCTATACAGATTCAATACTTGCCCATAGACCACTATTATGACGGATCAAAGCGAAATTCCTCTAAAGGTCTCTGTTTTAAATTCTGTTTTACGAATTCCGTTATTTTCTGTTATAACCATGTTAGAATGGAAAGCAATAACGGCATTGATAGCGTTGATGTGAACCCTCCCTTAATCATTTTACTACAGATTTACACTTTGTAAATATGAATCTCCAATTCTTTGAATATATTTTATAAGCCCACTTGCTACTTAATGACAACCTCATTCAAGCAGATTCCTACTCTAACTTTAAAAGAGTATTCCAGCTAAAAGTATGAGGGTTTGACCAGTGGAGCTCCACCAATCACCAGACTGATGAAACTCTGATTGATCTAGGATTTATTACCCATCCAATAGATTAGTGATAAAATCTTCTGGGTGGAATACCCCCTTAAATCCTGGACTGCATGACAAAATATGCTGCCACAACATAGCCAAGTCACAACTACAGCACCAATGACCAAAACACAATCATTTTACTTAAATGCAATGTTACATTTATTTACGTGTATATCTATTTGCTGTTACTTATTTACTTCCAACATATTCCAAGAACTAATATATTCAATAGGGAGGCTCTAAATTAGAAGCTATGGAAGTTGAATGGTGCGCTTATCCATTGAATCAACCACTACCAGTGTGTAGGAAATAAAATTGCGCAAATATATGACAGCCACTCCTCCTTCTGGGTTGTATATGAGAATAATGATTATTTATTCAATAAAATAAATTCAATAAAATGTTGTGCTTATATTATCAAAAAACAATAAGTAAAAACGTAATATATTACATATGGGGCCCCAAGTATTATTCTTGCAATGTATTGACGTATTGCTGCAAGAGGACAATCATGTGCAAAGACTAATTAAGGAATACATATAACATTGCAATTAAAACATAAAATACTATTTATTTCTAATGACTGACCAAAAAAATAGTATTATATCAACAATTCATAAATTGAGTAATAGCTCATATATTGTTGTATAAACAATCCATAAATTAAGTAATAGCTCATATATTATTATAACGCATATAGCATAACTGAGGGTAGGTATAGCACATAATGTTTCATCAATATAGTGTCCACTATATTCACAAATGCATAATCGTGGCGTCTTACCACGTGCTCACCCTCCTCCTCCTCCTCCACCTGCTGGTCTCCAGATAAGTATCTCAATGCTGAGTTGTGCAGGACTATAGTCAATTCCCCTCCTCCTCTTACCCGATTTGAGCTTGATCTCCTCTTGATGGGAATAAACTTACATGTGAGGCTGTACAGTTCCTCTTACTCAGGGCAGCTTACAAACTGAGCAGTCTCTTAACGTGGATAGCTTGTAACAGAAGAGAAGAATCCAGCACTTCCAATATTCGTTTTTTAGACGGAGCTTCTTTATTCTGGATGACACAATTATTACAGCTATTTACATCTCAAGCGGTAAAAACATGCGGTCTTTGTGTCAGTCAACGCGTTTCAAACTTTACAGTTCTTTTTCATGACATAGCTTGTGTATGGGGCTGTGCACTCTCCCCTCCTCCTTCTGATAGACCTCAGGTGGATCTCTTCTCACTAAGCAGGAGGATACCCCGCCTCCCAGGGACAGGAAACAACATGGAGAACAATTATTTAAAAGCCTTCTCCCCTTTACCTTCTCCAGTGAGTATCCGAGAACGCAAAATGATGCTGAATAGGTATATTTTTTTAAACTTCCTTTATCTGACGAAAAGGCATAGAACATAGTAACAAAAAAGGCAACAAAGAATTATTAACAAATCAACACAAGATTGGGTGGGAAATCCCAGTGCCGTTGGGGAGGCTAAATAGAAAATCCGGTAAGTGTAATTATCATCTTTTGCATACGCCTCCCCAACGGCACTAAGCAGGAGGATTAACAGAGTAATCAAAAAAATTTTTAGAGAGGGACCACAGCAGAGGGACCTTTACGCCCTAAAGAAAGGTCCCTAATAGAGATAACATCCAGTCTGTAGTGTTTGAAGAAAGAACTTGGACCGGACCAGATGGCAGCCTGGCATATCTGGGCCAGGGAATCCAAGGCACCTTCTGCCCAAGAGGTAGAAATTGCTCTAGCCGAATGGGCTTTTAACTTCAGGGGAGGAGTAGCACCCCTCTCTCTATATGCCCTGGCAATGGTCATCTTAATCCAACGGGAAATAGTTATTTTTGAAGCCTCTTGACCAGGGGCGTAGCTAAATGCTCATGGGCCCTGGTGCAAGAGTTTAGCTTGGGCCCCCTTCCCTCAGTGCTTTGTGTGTCTTCTTATGTAGCACAAGGGTCTTTGGGCCCCCTCAGGCTCCTGGGCCCGGTAGCGACTGCTACCTCTGCACCCCCTATAGCTACGCCCATGCTCTTGACCTTTGTTTCTTCCTGCATACTGGACTAGCAGGCGATTTGATTTTCTTATGTCCTTAGTGGCTTCTAGTTAAGCCAAGACGCATCTCCTGACGCAAAAGGATTTTATGTGGCTGTCGTGGCCCATAACAGGTAATATTTAGCGTTAGGAGGATTTTGTGTGGCTGTCATGGCCCATTACAGGTCAGATTTAGCGTTAGTACCCACTCTAGGAGACAACCGTGACGGGGTGAATGGGCTTACTACCTTTTGATCAAAATGTAAACTAATGTCTCCACTGTTTGCATGCGTGGATTAGTACACTTATGTCCTCTTATAGCTTCTATCTTGGGCAGAGCTCTGGTTGCAGAGTGCTGTTGCATTTTTTTGTTTGTGTGTCTAGATTGTGGTACTGAACCTCCTTGTCGGACCTGGCCTATGGACAGAAGGTAGGTAATGAAATTTCCTGCTGACAATGGAATTTTGTAAATACTTTAGGCAAAAACGAAGGCTTATGTTTTAAAACTATTCTGTCACCCAGGTGATCGCAATTAAAAAGGCCGTCTTTAGGGAGAGTAACCTAA
The DNA here is from genome assembly GCA_033119425.1 of Bufotes viridis. Classification (NCBI taxonomy): domain Eukaryota; kingdom Metazoa; phylum Chordata; class Amphibia; order Anura; family Bufonidae; genus Bufotes; species Bufotes viridis. The sequence continues at coordinate 532,891,332 of CM065590.1, read as the reverse complement.
GAGGGATCTCACTTAGAGGCTCAAAAGAAGGATCCATAAGCACAGAAAGTACTAGATTAAGGTTCCAGGGAGGCACAGTGGATTAAAGCTTCATCAGCTAACGTGGACCTTCAGAGTACTGACCTTTAATCCGTCTCCTAGGCCTTTCTGTAAGTCAAGAATTATCTTGACGTCTGGCAAGACAGTGGGATTCCAGGCATCTTTTGAGAAACTGAGGAAAGCATTCCAGATCCTAATAGAAATCTTAGACGTGACAGGCTTCCTACTATTTACTAGGGTGTTAATAACCACGTCTGACAGTCTCTCAAGATGGAACATTTAATATCCATGCTGTCAGATTCAAATGTCCCACATCCGGATGTTGGGCCGGGCCCTGAAAAAGAAGGTCCGGAATCTGAGGGAGAAACCAGAACTTCCCTCTCGAGAGGCTTAGCAGAAGAGGGAACCATGTTCTTTTGGGCCAATCAGGGACTATCAGGTATTACCCGGCATTTGTCCTCCAATATTTTTGTCAAGACTCTGGGAATCAGGGATATTGGGGGAAATGCATATAGCAGACTCTCCGGCCAAAGACCCGAGAACACATCTACTCTTAGTGGTCTGTCCTCGTAAGATAGAGAGTAGAAACGATCCACCTGTCTGTTTATTCTGATGAGCTTGCGCCCATGTGACCTATCCGCGAGACTCCGGCCCTGAGTCTCTTAATGCCGGCTTCCTCCCTTAGCTGCCCCGCATGGAGGCGCAGTATCAGGGCTGCCTGCGATTCGCAGGACTTAAGCCTAGACGCCGGAAGGGCCTGTGTCTTGCCCCGGATCCCGGTGCCCTGCTGCAGCCCTCCTGACCATCTAGCCAAGGGAATGGACGGACCCAAAAAAAAGGCTGAGCGACATCTTCCAAAGCAGGAGGGAACCCCCTGCTCTATTCTCTGCTTCATCCCGGAAGGACAGGAAACAACTCGAGAAGGTGAAGGGGAGGAGGCTTTTAAATGATTGTTCTCCACGTTGTTTCCTGTCCCTGGGAGGCGGGGTATCCTCCTGCTTAGTGCCGTTGGGGAGGCGTATTGAAAAGTTAGTCCTTACTTATACCGAATTTTTCGCTTTATAAGATGCACCCGATGATAAGACGCACCTAGGTTTTAGAGGAGGAGAATAAGAAAAAAATATTTTTCATTAGACCGCAGATTAGGCAAGCAATCAGACACCCAATGTTAATCAGACCTCATTTGACAGCCCCAATCAAACCCCCAATGTTAATAAGACCCTCAATCAGACCTCAGATCAGACCCCCAATGTTAATAAGACCCCAGTAAGACCTCAGATCAGCCCCCCATGCCTTTTTTTTAGCCCCCCCCATGCCATTTATCAGCCTCCCATACCATTTATCAGCCCCCATTATGAGCCCCCATGCCATCTATGAGTCTCAGTGCCATTTATGAGCCCCCATTATATAATGGAATAATGGAAGCGCTCATTAGTATTTGCTTTATAAGACGCAGGGCCATTTTTCCCGCACCTTTGGGGGGAGGGGGGGTGCATCTTATAAAGTGAAAAATATGGTATATCAGTGAATTATAGATGTGTGCTATCCACTCTCTCCATGGAGAGTACATGTATCCATTGAAATGAATGTGTATATTTAGACATCCATCCATAAAAAAAAAACATGGAAGCTTGTACTACTTTGCTCCACTTTCTAGCCCAAACACACTCATTCAAGTCTATGCGTCTATGAAAACCACAGACAGCAGGCAAATGTCATCTCTGTTCGGACCCTTGCTAGGAGACACAAACGTCCCTGGATGACACATGGAGGGCAAAAATCTAAATCTTGGAACAACAAAGACGCAACAGATGAGAAAAGGACCGTTTTTCACAGAAGTAAAACAGTTGCGTGAATGAGGCCTAAGACTTTGGTCTGTCAACAGAACATACAGTTCAAGCCAAATGGATAATTAGCCTCATATGTCTGTATGTGTTTTCTTATGTGAACACACCATATATTCTGCAGACTCATTTATCTACTCATAGTTCTATATTCTAAAAAAGTGTAATGATGCAAACTAGTATCAAATTACCAGGCACATATATATAAGCTGATTTTATTTTTAACATTTCAGGTTTTGGTTTCCGCCTGCTTGCTCTGTCTCCATCTGTTTCTCCAGAACCCTCGCCACACAGTTGGACACAGAAGGTTTCGCTGCTATGCCTTGAGAGGTTCCTGCCATGAATTGCATCTCCAGGGCTCCTGAGGCAGGACACGGTGTGCCCTTCGGACAGACATTCACTAGCGCACCGAGAAGCCTATTTATAGAAGCCAGAATCGTGGAGAGAAAATTCACACTAATGCTGCATTTGTCTATATCTGGTTCTCTTTCTTTTTCATTAAATTATGTTGTATTATTACACAATATATGAGAACACACAGTAAAATACAGTATCCTTAGATGTCTCATTCATTATATGGCAGCTCTAACTGGAAATCCAGGACACAAAGATTTAAGGGAAATATTTATGGTGTGGTGGAGAAGGATGTTAGAGGGATTATCCGGGTATACATTTTTCCCTTTCCCTGTGCTTCCCTTGTCAGGCCCTGCAACTTAAATGTACTTGTGCTACTTTTTCTGGCTCCAGAGATTGGGAGAGTGGTCACGTACCTGCGCCCGCTGTGGAGATTTTCTCTCCCATGATGCCCTCTATCAGAATTCCCGTTAAAATGGTAATGCTGTCAGACCCATGTGATCTTGGAGTGGGCCAGATAATGCTCTCGATGCACAAGCAGAGTAGGCAGAGTGCATTGATTGATATCAAAGCTATGTGGGAGGAGACAGCAAGGGGATGATGGACGGCGTAGTGTGTGGAGTTTTTGGCCCAGGGAACTGTGTAGTGTTGATCTTGCAGCACACAGTTCCAGTACAAGGAGGGCGGCAGCTCTCACCTGCTAGTCCACTATCTAAGCACGGAGGTCGCACCTGGAGGTGACAACAAATAGCAGGAAAGGAAGAGATGTCCAGCTCCAAAAATAGTGGTATAAAAATCTTGTATCTTTATTATTATTATTTATTATCTGGCAGCACACAGTGTATTGGGAAATGTTGTGGCTACAGCTCATCTATGCCCACAACAATGGAGCGCAGCAGCAGCATGGAGATTAGGAGACTAGAGGAGGTTTACACAATTAAAGGGAATCTGTCAACTGGATTCTGAATAATTACCTACAGTAATACATGACTAGTACTGAAGATAAGGAGTCCAGGTCACTGCTTTTTATTTTCCTATTGCCTCCCATTCCCCCGCTGTCAGCACTCAAAGCTGCTCTGAAATACACATTCTGGACTGCTCTTCTAACGTAATGGAGAGGACTGCTGTGCGCACGCACGTCCTGACAATGTATTTCAGCAAAGCTCTGAGCACTGGCAGCGGGGGAATAGAGGGCATTAGAAAAATTTTAAAATAGTGATCTGAACTCCAGTACTACTCATGTATTATTGTAAATACTGGTCTAAAATTGTGGTGGCAGATTCCCTTTAAATGATATTTGTTAGGATCCCATACAACCACTTTAATCTAAAATCATAAAAACAGGTCTACAGAATCTGAAGACACTATAGCACTGGTAGACCACTAGAACACTATAAAATATATAACTTGTAAAGCAAAAACATACTGCTTACAGTGTGACAAGAATTTAATTTTGGTGTTTTGTATATATATAGAAATTAGGGTTCATTCTGATAGAAAATAACTTCAGATTCTTAAAAATTGAAGACAGGGCCTATGGATTTTGCCATCACTTTTACTTCCAATGGGAGCAAGTTTTAAAATGCCAAACATATCCTAAAAATTCTGCACACTGTAATTTAAAAGCTGTTCTAAATTTTAATCAAGAGCTTGAAAGAAAGGGACCAGGTCAGAGCACTTCATGGATGGCATGTCCATGTGCTCTTATACAGGTCCCTCACAAGGCCGCAACTGATGCAGGTAAGCAGACTTGTGACATTAGTATCCTGGGGTGACATATTATAATACTACAATAACTTTTAACTTTAAAAAATGCATCCCCAACCAAGAACAATTAACCTTTAGGCAGGAGCAACATGGCGACAGATGTTGCACCAGAAACATGTTGTTGTAGTTGCCATAAAGAATAATTCTGTGGCATAATGTATATACTGGATATTCATCTGTGACACAACAATCGACAAGTTGCTGTTAGCAGGGTTGTTTGCAGATTGTCTCAAAGCACAGCTTCAAAAATCACAAGAAATAATGAAATTGTATACCTACTGCCATGCGGATTTAGCATGAGGTTTTAGTAACCCTTTCTTGAAAGTGTATTGGGCCTTAATGACAGGAGCAAAATTTCACCTTTTGGAATGCTGTATTCTAAAAGTGATTTATTTTTGTTTCTCAGGCTACCCCCAAAATGTTTCATCTTTTCATTTGGGAAATATGGTGCTCTATTAATATATAAAATTGGGGTGAAAATCAATACATTTTGTAGGATTTATTTAATAAAAATGTATACATTTATTCTCTCGTGCATAACAATGTCAAATATGTGCACATCACTTAACATTAGAGATGGCCCGAACTATCCGCCGGCGAACAGTTCCCAGCGAACATAACTTGTTCGAGTTCGCCGCAGCGGGCGAACACATGCGATGTTTGGTCCGCCCCCTATACATCATCATTGAGCAAACTTTGACCCTGTACCTCACAGTCAGCAGACACATTCCAGCCAATCAGCAGCATACCCTCCCTCCCACACCCTCTTATCTCCTGAACAGCATCCATTTTAGATTCATTCGGAATTTGCAGTCTTAGTGAGAGGAGGGAGAGTGTAGTTGCTGCTGATTTAATAGGGAAATCGATAGCTAGGCTAGTGAATTCAGTGTCCACTCCAGTCCTGAAAGACTCATCTGATCTCTGCTGTAAGGCCAGCGTCCTGACAGCACCCCAAAAAGCCTTTTTTAGGGCTGCAACATTAGTCATACATATTGCAGTTGCCTGGCCTGCCTGTGTGTGAGGAGCTGCAGGCCCACAGACTGTAGTGTGCCCACTGCCAGTGCCCACCCCTGTCATCCCATGTGGCACAGGACTTTGCATCAAAAAAAGGCATTTAATTTTTACACTTTAGTGTAATTTCAGTTGCTTGCCTGCTGCTAGTGTGTGTCAGGCCCACTTCCACTTACTGTAGTGTGCCCACTGCCAGTGCCCACCCCTGTCATCCCGTGTGGCACAGGACTTTGCATCAAAAAAGGCATTTAATTTTTACACTTTAGTGTAATTTCAGTTGCTTGCCTGCTGCCAGTGTGTGTCAGGCCGACTTCCACTGACTGTAGTGTGCCCACTGCCAGTGCCAACCACTGATACCGGGTGGCACAGTAGCTTGCCGATAAATAAGGCATTTAATTTTTAGACAGTAGTCTAAATTCAGTTGCTTGCCTGCTGCCAGTGTGTGTCAGGCCCACTTTCACTGACTGTAGTGTGCCCACTGCCAGTGCCAACCACTGATACCGGGTGGCACAGTAGCTTGCCGATAAATAAGGCATTTAATTTTTACACATTAGTCTAATTTCAGTTGCTTGCCTGCTGCCAGTGTGTGTCAGGCCCACTTCCACAGACTGTAGTGTGCCCACTGCCAGTGCCAATCACTGATACCGGGTGGCACAGTAGCTTGCCCATAAATAAGGCATTTAATTTTTACACATTAGTCTAATTTCAGTTGCTTGCCTGCTGCCAGTGTGTGTTAGGCCCACTTCCACAGACTGTAGTGTGCCCACTGCCAGTGCCCACCACTGATACCGGGTGGCACAGTACCTAGCACGCGTAGTACCAGAGGCAGGCCACCCCGCAGGCCGTCATGGTCGTGGTGCTGTGATTTCCACTGTCCCTGGAATAATGCCTAGTGTTCAGAGGCCACGTACCCTGAACCCGAAAAATTCTGAGGACATAGTTGACTGGCTTAGACAGGACACCCAATCTTCAACAGCTTCCGCTAAGAGCCTTGACGCACCATCTTTCTCCAGCTCAGCTTCGGTCACCTGCTCTCAAGTTACCATGCACCCGCCCGCTGCCACCACCACCACTACCACCACAGCCACCACAGCCGCTTCACTTGATCCGTCAGAGGAGTTATTTACACATCAGTTGGATGCAATTAGTGATGCGCAACCATTATTGCCAGATGATGTAGATTACAGGGATATGTCTCAGTCAGGCAGGATTACACACATGGACGTACAGTGTGATGATGATGATGTTGTACCCGCTGCTGCTTCCTTTGCTGAGGTGTCAGATACAAGTGAAGCGGTTGATGATGACGATGTGTCCACGGATGCCACGTGGGTGCCTGCTCGAAGAGAAGAAGAGGGGGAAAGTTCAGAAGGGGAGACAGAGAGAATGAGGAGACGAGTTGGAAGCAGGGGAGGGTGTCGCAAGGAGTTAGTGGCACAGTCAGACAGCATGTATCGGCACCTGGGGTCAGCCAGACAGCACGCCAGTCAACGCATGCTGTTGCCACCACCAGAATGCCGTCATTGCAAAGCTCAGCAGTGTGGCATTTTTTTGTGTGTCTGCCTCTGATAACAGCAATGCCATTTGCAACCTGTGCCAAAAGAAACTGAGTCGTGGGAAGTCCAACACCCACCTTGGTACAACTGCTTTGCGAAGGCACATGATCTCACATCACAAACGCCTATGGGATCAACACATGAGTACAAGCAGCACACAAACTCAAAGCCACCATGCTCCTCCTGGTCCAGCATCTTCAGCCACGTCAACCACTGCTGTCCTCCCTGCCCCCTCTCAACCAACCGCCACTCCTCCTCTCACCTTCAGCAGTTCCTGCTCATCTGCCCACAGTCAGGTGTCTGTCAAGGACATGTTTGAGCGTAAAAGCCAATGTCACAGAATCACCCCTTGCCCGGCGACTGACAGCTGGCTTGACGGAACTCTTAGCCCGCCAGCTTTTACCATACCAGCTGGTGGAGTCTGAGGCCTTCAAAAAATTTGTCGCTATTGGGACACCACAGTGGAAGGTACCTGGACGAAATTTTTTTCAAAAAGGCAATCCCAAACCTCTACCATGTCATTGAAAAGGAAGTCATGGCATCTCTGGCATACAGTGTTGGGGCAAGGGTCCATCTGACCACTGATACCTGGTCTGCAAAGCACGGTCAGGGCAGGTATATCACGTACACTGCGCATTGGGTCAACCTGCTGACGGCTGACAAGCATGGAATGCGTGGCTCCGCAGCGGAGTTGGTGACACCACCACGACTTGCAGGCAGATCTACTGCCACCTCCTCTACTCCTACTCCATCCTCTTCGATATCCTCCTCGGCTGAGTCCTCTTCTGCTGCGGCGTCTGGCTGCACATCAACTGAATCCCCTCAGCTCCCCAGGGGTTATTCCACATCCCGGATACGACAGTGTCACGCTGTCTTGGGGTTGACTTGCCTTAAAGCAGAGAGCCACACAGGACCAGCACTCCTGTCCGCCCTGAACGCACAGGTGGATCAGTGGCTGACCCCGCACCAACTGGAGATCAGCAAAGTGGTGTGTGACAATGGAACAAATTTGTTGTCGGCATTGAATTTGGGCAAGTTGTCACATGTGCCGTGCATGGCACATGTGTTGAATCTCATCGTACAACGTTTTGTGTCTAAGTACCCAGGCTTACAGGACGTCCTCAAGCAGGCCAGGAAGGTGTGTGGCCATTTCAGGCGTTCTTACACGGCCATGGCGCACTTTTCCGATATTCAGCGGCGAAACAACATGCCAGTGAGGCGCTTGATATGCGACAGCCCGACACGTTAGAATTCAACACTCCTAATGTTCGACCGCCTGCTCAAACAAGAAAAAGCCGTCAACGAGTATTTGTATGACCGGGGTGCTAGGACAGCCTCTGCGGAGCTGGGAATTTTTTTTTAACGTTACTGGACACTCATGCGCAATGCCTGTAGGCTCATGCGTCCTTTTGAGGAGGTGACAAACCTAGTCAGTCGCACCGAAGGCACCATCAGCGACCTCATCCCATTTGTTTTCTTCCTGGAGCGTGCCCTGCGAAGAGTGCGGGATCAGGCTGTAGATGAGCGTGAAGAGGAAGAGTTGTGGTCACCATCACCACCAGAAACAGCCTTGTCATCATCGCTTGCCGGACCTGCGGCAACGCTGGAAGAGGAGTATGAGGAAGCTCTGCATCCAACCTTGTTCAAATGAGGTCTTTCATGCTGTCATGTCTGTTGAGGGACCCACGTATAAAAAGGATGAAGGAGAACGACCTGTACTGGGTGGCCACGCTACTAGACCCCCGGTATAAGCAGAAAGTGGCAGAAATGTTACCAAATTACCGAAAGTCGGAAAGGATGCAGCAGTTCAAAACCAAACTAAAAAATATGCTTTACACAGCTTATAAGGGGGATGTCACAGCACAACGGGAATCTAACAGGGGATGAGGTGAGTGTAATCCTCCTCCTACCACGGCGGCAAGGACTAGACGATTTACAGATGTGTTGTTGATGGAGGACATGCGGAGCTTTTTCAGTCCTACTCATCGCCACAGCCCTTCGGGATCCAGCCTTAGAGAACGACTCGACCGACAGGTAGCAGACTACCTCGCCTTAACAGCAGATATCGACACTCTGAGGAGCAATGAACCCCTTCACTACTGGGTGTGCAGGCCTGTGGCCTGAGCTATCCCAGTTCGCGATAGAACTTCTGGCCTGCCCTGCTTCAAGTGTCCTGTCAGAAAGGACCTTCAGTGCAGCAGGAGGCATTGTCACTGACAAGAGAAGTCGCCTCGGTCAAAAAAGTGTTGATTACCTCACCTTCATAAAGATGAATGAGGCATGGATCCCGAAGGGACTGGCAGTGGGGGATACGTCTGACTAACAAAAGGCCTGATTACATGCCTTGGCCTCAAAATGGTCCCCACGCTGCTGTATTTAATGTCTGCATACCGGATGACTTTCGTGAATTCTCCACCACCAACTAGGGTTCAAGCCGCAATGTTTTAGTCACTTTTCTGCCTGGAAAACATCAATTTTTCCGGCCGCTGCTACAATAGCGGCTGCAACAATACCATTATTTTTAAGGCATGTGTACGTGCCTAATTTTTCTGTCCTATGGTGCAGCACTGTGGCTGCAAAAACAAACCAAAAAAAAAAGGCACATACAAGTGTCAATTCCCCTTCGTGATCGTTACCTTGTTGTGGTGAAGGGGCTTGCGTATCACAATGAAGCTTCAATATGGTCAGACCAAAAGCGATCGGACGGCTGGATAATATTTCATAGAAAAAACATTAATTTACCTTTTTTTTTAATGTTGTATGGGTTTTTAATACATAAAATAAAAAATCATAATAAAGTCTCTTAATAGTTTATTAGAAATAATGCAGACAATTAAAAACATCCCCATCAATTCCAATACAAAGCAAGTACAGAGCTCAGAACTAAATTATTTCATGATGTCGTAATGGTTCGCTAATTCGACAATGGTTAATCAATTCGACACACGTCCCCGGATAGGGTACGTAACAGGGATTAAGCTGATAGGAATAGTACTAGTTAAGACACCACTCATATAGGGTGTCACAGCACATTGCTCTGTGCACGCGCAGTGCCCCAATTTGGGAGTATGAGGACCGACCAAGCTGCTTTTTCCATCTCCCGGTTCCTGAAATCAATTCAGTTTGGTGTATGAGAGTTTGGTCTGTCACTGTGAAGGCAGTCGAAGGTACCTGGCCTAAAATTTTTTTCACATAAGGCAATCCCTGATATGGGATGTAACAGGGATTAAACTGATGAGAATAGTACTACAGAAAATACCACTCATATCGGGTGTGACAGTAAATTGCACAGCGCAGACGCAGTGACCGTGGATTAAAACAGAGTGGAGGGAGCCAGCGTTTTTTTAACCATCTCCCCGTTCAAAAATCAATTCAATAAATGGCCCCCAGATTGAAGACGTTAGAGGGATTAAACTGATGAGAATAGTACTACAGAAAATACCACTCATATCGGGTGTGACAGTAAATTGCACGGCGCAGACACAGTCATCGTGGATAAAAACATAGGGGAGGGAGCCAGCGTTTTTTTAACCATTTCCCCGTTCGAAAAATCTATTCAATAAATGACCCCCAGATTGGGGACGTTAGAGGGATTAAACTGATGAGAATAGTACTACAGAAAATACCACTCATATCGGGTGTGACAGTAAATTGCACGGCGCAGACGCAGTGACCGTGGATAAAAAACAAAGGGGAGGGAGCCAGCGTTTTTTGGAACCATCTCCCCGTTCGAAAAATCAATTCAATTCACCTTTCGGGGACCCTTGGTGTTGTACGTGGCTGGGTGGAGGAAGAAACCTTCAATGACATCACCGGGACGTGGCTAGCTTGGTATCCAACCTTGTGCAAATGGGGAGTTTGCGGTTGTGCAAATTAACTGTTTGCGGTTGTATGCGGTGCATTAAAAGAGGAGTTTGGTCTGTCAATGTCTGTAAAGTGGGCGTAACCCTTACACTACCTGATCGATACAATATCATACCTGATCGTATACACACACTGGATGTTTTAAAGCATGTTATGCCAAACAATTAAGAAATGTTAGTTGATTTATGCCCTTTATGGATTAAAACCCGACTCTGCGTCCACTACGTAATTTTCCATGGGAGTTTTGCCATAGATCCCCCTCCAGCATGCCACAGTCCAGGTGTTAGTCCCCTTGAAACAACTTTCCCATCACTATTGTGGCCAGAAAGAGTCCCTGTGGGTTTTAAAATTCGCCTGCCAATTGAAGTCTATGGCGGTTCGCCCGGTTCGCGAACATTTGCGGAAATTCGCGTTCGCTATTCGCGAACGGAAAATTTTATGTTCGCGACATCACTACTTAACATATGACACCACTATAGCAAAAAATATATAATGAGAATCCTATTCTAGCTTTACATGTATTTTTCTGCTTTAGGCTACATGCACACGACAGTTGTTTTTCTCGGCTTCCGTTTCAGTTTTTTTTGCGGATAGGATAGGACCCCATTCATTTCAATGAGTCAGCAAAAAAAAGTTCCGCGTCCGTTGTCCGTGTTTCCCTTTAGCAAAAAAAGTAGTGCATGTCCTACTTTTTTCTCATTTGCGGACGAGGATAGGCATTTATTACAAGGGATCTGTGAAAACAAAGGGATCCTCCAAAAAAACTAATGGGCCATCAGGTTTTTTTGCGGATCCCGATTTGCGGACAGCAAAAAAACAACTGTCGTGTGCATGTAGCCTTAAACACTGCCTCTGGACGGTGATGATAATCATACAAGTACAGAATTTTTTTTTAGTAAAGATGCAAAAGTAGATATTGCAGGGCAGAATAAACAAAACTTAGTGGCCATGGGTAATTATTATGTTTGGTATAATATATAATCTGCCTATCAGAAACATATTAATGCCCTAGCACCTGATGCCCAAGCAAAGTCCATTTTCTCACACAAAATATCTAATCTTGTGTGTGTGGGTTCAGAGAGTTATGCACTTTTTGGAAGGGCAATCTATTTTTATTTAATTTTTAGATTTTTATTTATGTTCTCATCATATATATAGATATATATATATATATATATATATATATATATTGTAAGAGGGTGCAAGGTGTTGTATTTGATAGCAGGTACGTGTCACCGAGGTTGCTGGCCTCGGTGAGGTGAGAGCCGGGTTTTTGTCTGCAGCAGCTAGTGCTGCTCTGTTAAATAGCATGGCTGCAAAGCCGATCCGGGCCGGCTCTTACTGGGAGCAGCTAAAGAGTAGGGTGGGTGGCTGCTCCCCACGGTCCAGTCCATGTTTTGGGCTGGGTATAAAACGCAGCCAGCAGCTGTGTCTGAGGGTGTGATTATCCTGGAGCCTGCAAACAGGGCTGAGGAATTCTCTGTCCTGGAGGAAGGAGCTCAGCAAGGTGGTGTTTCCCTGCGACCTGAAGGTGGAATCGCCTGGGGCTGAGCCGACTGCTAGGTGTGAACCCGCACCTAAACCACCCAAGGTGACTGGACCCTGTGTTGGCCTGTTTTTGTTTTGCCACAGTATTTCCGTTGTGTGTGAACTGTCACCAAGAGACTGCTTTTCTTTTATGGCGTGCAAGTGTGAATAAAACACTGTTTGATGCACCATCTGGACTCCTTGTTTTGCCTCTAAACTGCACCCGCACCGCTGTCTACCAGAGCGACTCCCCACAATATATATATATCTTATTGGGCACAGGTTAGTGCAGAACATATTATGTCTTCCCTTCGATTTCCATATTAATCACTGATAAAAGTGTTACCAGTCAGATAGTCTTCTCTGCATCAGTCCCCTCTGTACAGGGAATTCCTGTGATGTCATCACTGATGTCATCGGGTTCCACAGCAACTGAATGTGGAAGCGGCGTTTCCTCATTCAGGAACACGGCTTAATATGACCGCTTCTTCCAGAGTTTTCTGTAACAGAAAACTGATTACTTCAATTCCCTGTCAAGTTTGGGCTGTCTGTGTGACAGCCGATGCTGCCAATGGCACTGTATGCAGGAGCGTGCAGTACAATCAAGCTCACGTAAATTAACAAGCTGCAGGCACAAGGATGACTTCATCAACCCGTTAATTCACGTGAGGTGGTTGTGAAGGGGTTAGGGTATGTAGACACAGCATGTAATTTGAGACACACAATCTGTGCAAAACCATGCCAAAATTTGCATGATTTACATGCAGATTTTTGGGTGGATTTTGCTATGGATTATACTCACATTCTGGAGGCTTATGGGGGCCTGATCTGAGGCTGATGGGGTCTGTTCTGAAGCTTATGGCGCTTTGATATAAGGCTGATGGGGTCTGATCTGAGGCTGATGGGGCTTATGCATCTAATTTTGGGCTCTGGTCTGTGGTCTGATGAAAAATATTTTTTCTTATTTTTCTTCTTCAAATCCTAGGTGCATCTTATAGTCCGGCGCATCTTATAGTCTGGAATATTCCAGTAACTTTGTAAATAGATGGTATTAACTGTCTTGTACTGGTCCAGAGTTACAACCTGTACTGTAGTCCAGAGCATCACAATTTTATACTGGAAACACAGACACATCCCTGAGAGTTTATTTCCTCAGTTTCTATGAGAGTGTAACTAAAGTGCTGTGCAAAAGTTGCAGTCAACTGCAGATGCCATACAAGTCTTTTTCAGGCTAGTTTTAGGGTTTGTGTGCCCACTAAGCTCCTCAGCTATTTAACAAACTTAGGTCTCATTCACATTTCTGTTTTTCACTGAAGATCTACATTTTCTGCAGGCAGCACTGATTTTAATATGTCTGTTCACATATCAGTATTTTTTCACTGACCGTGGATCAGTGAAAAAAATCACGGAGACATGCACTACTTTGGTCTGTGATGCAGATGAAACACACTCTCTGAAGTCTATGTGTCTGTGAAAAATCACTGACACAACACGGATGACATCCGTGTTTGCTCCGTTTTTCACTGACCACAGATAGGAGATGCTCTATGATCTTATGAGTGCGGGACAATAGTCCCGCGGGCGGCCCGACATGCACAGCATCATTGTAGTATATGATGCTGTGTACTTCCGTGCGCACGATCAATGCCGCTCCGGGACATATGACCCGCTCATTGACCGTATGTCTCGGAGGGCATACGGTCGTGTACCTAAGTCCTAAAGCTGAGCAGTGTCCTTGTAATACGGATGACACATGGTGGGCACAGACAAATTGCCCAAACACAGATTCTTCATGTACTTTTTTATGGATGAAACACTGATTTTTTTATGGACATCAGACATGGAAATGAAAACGAGGCCTTAGAGATATAGTAAACATTTAAAGTGATTTTCGCAATTTTGAGAAAGCAGCCCAATAGATCAGATCAGCACAATTGTTAATTAAGCTCCTGAAACTTACTGAAAGGGGTTGGCCCTTTCTGGCTACTGTCGATTAATGTGTTTGCAAAACGACAATATGGCACTTACTAATATAGCCTTTGTTGAAATTCTGCATTAAACTCCCAACAGTGCGAGTGCAGGTGGAAAGTGCAGATTGAAAGAAGAAAAAGATTTGACAATGAAATTGATATATTTGTTGTTGGACTTGTAAAAGTTCCTTAAAGGGGTTGTCTCATCTGAGACAATGGGGGCATATGGCTAGGATAGGTGTGGGTCCCACCGCTGAGACCTGTACCTACCTCCTAAACAGAGCCCCGAAAGTAGTGGAGGGATCAATACGCATGCGCAGGCACCCTTCATTCATTTCTATGGGGACACCGAAAATAGCCGAGCACTGGCTCGGCTATTTCCGTCGGGCCCATCGAAGTAAATGGGAGCAGTGGCCGGTCATGCGCGGTGGGCTCCTATTCACTTCTATAGGAAGAGCGCTTGGTGGTGGCCAGTCCGGAGTCCTCCAGGTAACACTTTGGCCCCCTCCATTCTCAATATAGGTGGGTGTCCCAGTGGTGGGACCTGCACCTATCAGACAATAGGGGCATATCCTAGCGATATGCACCCATTGTCTCAGATGATACATCCCCTTTACCGATGGACAGCTTTTCAAACTAACAATGAACATGTAAAGCTGGTGGTTAATGTCCACTGGCATCTACCCTCTCAAGGGGGTCACAGCTGCTGAAGTACTATGGTGCCAAGGTCCATGCCACCTCCTTCTTCCTGCTCTGGCTTATGCATGCTCCCTTGAGCATGAACAATCTTCCCGATGCTTAAAGGGCCAGCTGTGGAAAGGTAAGTGAGCAATAAGGTTTCTAGCTTGTATAGCTCTTTCAACGGTGAAGCACTATTTTGTTTTCTGACCTCTCATGCCTGATCTCCGCCTGGTAATCATACCGACCGTGCACCTCTTGTCCTGATGCCTACCTGACCGTGCACATCTTGTCCTAATGTCTGCCTGACCTTGCACATCTTGTCCTGATGTCTGCCTGATTACCATATTCATCCTGTGCACCTGACCTTGACATATTGCCTATTTTACCATATTGCATCAGCTCTGCCTGTCCTAACTTCAGCCTGCCCTCTGACCATGCTTCTGCTTGTCCTTTTCGTGCCCCACACTGGTGCCTTCTCACCCACCTGTGTCAGCAGCCTCTGAACGGAGACCAGGGGACCACATTGACAAAACGCTCAGAAGTAGCCCCAAGTCAAATCTGTCCAGTCAGTCCATACCCACTCCATTTGAAATACATAAGCAGTTGTGGAGTTTGTATATCTCTAATGTATCTTCATTAGAAGTGCAGGATCTTTTGTTTTTATCTGTGCAACATAACAATGCATATGTATGTCCCTACTCAGGGGTTCTATGTAGATATCACTAAGCAGTCAAAGGAACTAGGTAAATATACCACAGCGGTACTAGCCTTTAAATGTTTGCTAGAAAATTGTTATCTGTTTATACTGTATGCTAGCTCTAGTTTTCATTTAGCACTTTCAGCACAGTGCAAAGTGGAGAGCGCAGAGCAGTGACTTTCTACCACTGTGTCACCATGTATCTATGTGACATGTGATAAATGACAGCTGAGTCATAAGAATTCAGTAGTAACTGCAAATATGTACAAACCTTATAGAAGTACGGTAAATTTTCTAAAGAATGGGTTTATAGATTTCAAACTGGATTCTTGTTTCAAACTCTAAATACAGAAAAATGGGCCAATCACTAGTTACATATTGCAGTGATAGATACAAGTGTGGAGCTAATAATCCATGAGAAAATAGCTCAAAATCTAAAAATGGGTATACAGTTAATGAACTTAAAGCTGGTTGTCCTATAGACACACCCTTAATAAATTGAAATTTTTAATAGTAATTGAATAGGTGTATCAATATTATAAATATTATAAAATAGGTGTACCAATATGAATGCAATATACTCAAAGATAAAAAATAATATAAAAGAATGAATCAGGTTATGCAATCATATCCAACAGTCCAGGAGACAATCTCCTCCACAAATCAAGGTCAATTAATTGATTTTGATCCTAATTTCAGGAAAAATGTGATTCGCCACAAAGTCAAATTTCTTCGCTGGTTGTGGTTACAAATCTATTTTTTCCTGAAATGGCGGTAAAAAAACAAAACATACAGTACCTCATTCATTGTCTTGCGGAAAGGTTGTCGCGGCCATCTTGATTAAAGAAATCGGAGCAAATCTCGTGCAGAGATGTCACCACGTCAGCAAGCTGGCCGGGCACGGTGATGTCATAAGTGAGAAATGTCACGCGGTTTCTTCAATCAAGATGACCGTGACCACCTCTCCACGAGCAAACAGAGAAGGTAAGGCCCCTTTCACATCTGCGTTTTTCCTTTCCGTCCTAGAGTTCCGTCTTCGGGGCTCTAGGACGGAAAGATACTGATCAGGAATTCCCTAATTAATTCTGAATGGAGAGCATTCCGTTCAGGATGCATCAGGATGTCTTCCGTTCAGTACGTGAACGTTTTTTGGACGTTGACAAAACCGCAGCATGCTGCGGATTTGTCTCCGTTCAAAAATCCGGAAGACATGCCGTAACGCTGGATCCGGAATTAATGTCCATTGAAGAGCATTAATCCAAGTCTGGCATTAAGCTAAACGTCATTTCGGCGCATCGCCGGATCCGACGTTTATCTTTTTCTTAATGGTTACCATGACAGCCAGGACGCTAAAGTCCCGGCTGCCATGGTAAAGTGTAGTGGGGAGCGGGGGAGCAGTATACTTACCATCCGTACGGCTCCCGGTGCGCTCCAAAGTGACGTCAGGGCGCCCCATGCGCATGGATCACGTGATCCATGCGCATGGGGCATTCTGACGTCATTCAGGAGCGTCCCGGGAGCCGCACGGACTGTAAGTATACCGCTCCCCACTACTACTATGGCAACCAGGACTTTAATAGCGTCCTGGCTGCCATACTAACCTCAAAGCACTTCGAAGACTGATCAGGATCCTAAGCAGTCTTCTAATGCTTTCAGGCGACTTGCGTTCTGACGGATCCGGCGGGACGGAAGTGCCTGCCGGATCCTTAGAACGCAAGTGTAAAAGAGGCCTAAGTATGTTTTTGTTTAACCCTGATTAGCCCCTAAAATTTCTCAAAGGGGGTCAATAACGGAGGGTGGTGTGATTGCCGTTCTCCGTAATTGCGCCCGCTACATACAATGGAATGCGATTCGCAGTGAAGTAATTTGTAACAAATTGAATTTCTTTGTGAAATTTGGTTAAGCAGCTGAATCGAATTTTTGATAACTTTGCTCATCTCTACTTGTCAGGATCTGTGACGGAGATAACTAGAAGACAGTTTTTAATACTTATTCAGGACATTATGCATACTTAGGAATTCACTTTAGGCTTCTGCAATACCCTGCTGGCTGTCTTCTAGGACTTTATTAAAAATGTATTCAGAGAGTATTTGGGTCAATTTGTGGTGATTTACTTTGATAATATCTTAATTTTTGACCTTGGAGGAACATCATGTTCATTTTCAGAAAGTCCTGCTTAAATTAAGAGATAATCATCCTGCTATTAAGATCGAGAAACTAGAGTTTGAGGTGGAGAGTTGATTATTTTCAGGGTTCATCATTTCCTCTGATGGATCTACAGATCCAGTTAACATATAGGCCATCCAGAATTTGGCACTTGCTATTAATTTAAAGGCAGTGCAAATATTTCAGGATTTGCCAATTGTTTTCGTCTATAGTGGCTCCCATAATGACTCTACCTAAAAAGGAGCTAATAAAGCATATTAGCCTTTTAAAAACATTAAGGCATTTTATACCCTCAAGACCTTATTCTCTTCTGGTCCAATCTTGAGACATCCAGATGTTGAGATGCAGTTTATTGTTAAGGCAGATGCTTCTAATGTGGGAGCAGTTGCATTCATGTACTTTCTTCTCTGAAAAGTTTTCTACTGCCGAATGAAACTATAATTTAGGTAACAGGGAGCTGTTGGGAATGAAATAGGCCTTTGAAAAATGAAGCTGGTTGGAGTGGGGCAAGTTCCCAGTTGTTGTTTATACAGGCCATAAGAACCTTTTGTATCAAGGGGGGATTTATCAAAACTGGGCTAGTTGTCCATAGCATTCTACCATTAATTTTACAAAGGAGCTCTGAGAAATGAAAGGTTGAATCTGATTGGTTGCTATGGACAACTAAACCAGTTCTACTTTACACCAGTTTTGATAACTCTACCCCATAGAGTCTACCAAGAGGTTTAACTCCCAGCAGACTAGATGGGCCTTTTTTTCTCTTATTTTTTCTATTGACTTTTCATGACCTTCTGTCAAGATTCCAAATATCTGAACGCCGATATCCTTTCTTGTAGTTTTCTACAACAACACGTGGAGGCTACTGTAGCTTCTCCTATCATTCCTTCTGATACACTTGTAGCAGGGTTAACACATATCATTTCTGTTTTACTTTTGCAGGCTCATTCTCAGGTATCTACAGAGAAAACCACAGAACTATTGCTTGTTCCTAGAAATCTTAGGTCTCTTACATTTTGCTCATTTAAAACCTTAACCCAACCCAAGAGATTAGGGACATACTGTCCCATTCGGGTGTGGGAGGGAACATAGGAGGGAAAGGGGTGAGGGAGTAAGGCCTGGAAACTAACCCTACTCAAATTCCTGACTAACTACCAGTATGAACATACCGCAGAGGTAGGTGAGTTCATACGCAGGAATAACTAATGTTCTAACTCACCCTATAGGACCCTGGTACTAATGTCAGGACTAATACAAACTGTTCCTCCAAAAGGAAGAACAAACAGGAGTCTCCCTCAGGCCTTAATACAAATGACAGGGAAATGCAACACACAGAACTCAAACAAAATACAAAGAAGGAAAGAAAAGACTTAACTTCAAAGGAGCAATGGAAGAACCAGAAACTTAGACGAGATCCACACAACAGCAATCCACAACTGAAACTGAAGCTATAAACCGCACAGCATAGTGGGAGAAGCAACTATAATTAAGAAAGGTAAAATGATCACATAAGCAACACCTGAGGCAAGGGGTGTGGCGATTACCAGAAACAACACAGATGCCTATTGATCCACAAGGAAACCTGTCAGATCAAACCACGTGTTGCCAGTTTCACCGATCTCCTGCCACTTGTCGTGGGAACGTCTGTGACACATACATATTCATGGACTTTATTGCTGAGTTGCCCAAGTCGGGTGTGTGGGACTCCACTCTGGAGAAGTTCAATAAAATGGCACATTTTATACCCTTGTCTGGCTTACCCTCTGCAGATATGTTGGCTACTCTCTTTATTTAACATGTGATGAGACGTCATGGTAGACCAGAAATCATTGTTCACAGTGTGTAGCCAGGTTTTGGAAAGCTTCCTGTGTTAATTTAGGTATTGCTCTGAGCTTCTCCACCACCTACCATCCACAGACTAACGGTCAGGCCGAGAGAGCGTGAACCAGACATTAGAGCAATATTTCCGTTGTTGTCTCACAATTACATGATGATCAGTCTCAGTTTCTGCCTTGGGCAGAGTTTGTTTATAGCAATTCTCATACATCCAATAATGTCTCTCCATTCTTCTGTTATTATGGTTTTCACCCCAAAGCATCTTCATTTACTGGTAGTGTGGATTTTGAAGTTCTATTGGTCAGACAGAGGATCAAGATACTTAAGTTATTGTGGAATATGGTTCACTAGACTTTTGGGCTCAGCTGCTCTTTGTGCTAAATGCATGTCTGATTTGCACGCAGCCCACAAGTTCAAGGTGTTAGTGTGGTTGTCTATAAAAAACATCCAGCTAAGGCAACCATGTGGTAAGCAGTGAAGAGAACACAGCACACATACTAGCTCTACGGTCTCTTCAAACAACTGATTGGCAGGGGTGTCGGGAGTCAGACCCCCGCCGATCTGAAATTGTCCTGTCCTGAGGATAGGTCATCAATATTGAAAACTGGACAATGACTTTACACCCTTCTACTCCAACCCTAATCCCTTCATGCAATTACCATTAAAACGATCTTTCAATCACAGAGACACAGGAGATAGCAGCAGAAACCTATAAAAATGTTCACAGTAAATGAGTGCAAAGCAGAAAATCATCCTGGTTCACCAGACGTTACTTGAAAAAGACCAACCATAGTGAACCTGCTCATGTGAAAAAAGAGTCATATATTTTTTTTACATATATATGTTTTCTCCACTGTCATTCTGAACAAAGAAAGCTTTATCGTAAACTATTCCAATCTATCTGAAACTCCTCACTACTACCCTTTATCCTGAGGGCCACTTAGCCCTTTGTAAGGTTCTTTATGGCCATTTTGCCTGCCAGTCTTCATTTACTGTACTGCAGGACTGATATCAAGTTGACCTGTGATGGTTACAACCAATCACTGGACTCAGCAGTGCAACTGCAGTACTACAGAGGTCACCCCAGTAAACGTTTCCTACAGCACATTAAACAAAGTTCGTCAGGTTGCATCGGAGAGGTGGCACTGGGATAGCAGGGGATCTATTAGATAAGTAATGTTTCTATTATTATTTTATTATATTTCCCACCATTGATCTGTTATTTGTTTGAGCTTGGATAACCCTTTTTAAATATTTTTGGAGTCAGGATGAATTTTCTTTTTAAAATTAGGAAAAAAACAACTGTTCATATAGATTTGCTTTTGGTTCCATTTAGAAAATGAGTGTATGATAGAAGGCTGGACTGCGTGGATTTATGCTTTTTCTGCCTTACTGATTGTTCTACGTTATCCCTAATAACAAGTTTAGCAAAATGTATACTTCAATGCGTCTGCCAGATAACTAGAGCCTTCATGACCTTTTATTTTTGGTGAGTACCAAAAGTACAATATGAGCTGTCGACAAAAATCTAGTGTTCACGTATGGCCACGGTGAAGTTTTTGCCACAGTTTTCGGATACAGCAGCAAAACCACAGTGGTTTTGTTATGATTTTGGAAAACCAAAACTTCCCTGTAGACCACAACGTGTGAACACAGGCTAACCTTTATATCCATTCCTTAAACAGTTTGTGCAGTAGCATAATATCCGCAGGATAAGTTGTCAATATCAGATTGGCATGAGTCTTACTCCAGGCACCTTACGATCAGCTATTTGGAGCATACGCAGCACTCGAGTGAGCACTGTGTCCTCTTTAATTTTTAACTGCATGCCGTGAAAATACACCTGCTTGTCCCATTCACTTGAATGGGATGACCAGTTGTTCGATGGAAACAATTGAGGTCATTTAATTTGTTTCCCCTCTGCGCTGTTCTACCTTGTGCCTAATTTATGACGAGGCGTGTGTCTCATCATAAAGTAGGCACATCTCCGGCATAGTGTGTAAGTCGAGTAAAACTACTCCACTCCCTGAGTAGCGTAGTTTTACACCAACATTTACGCCTGTCTTCAGGGGATAAATATTAGTAAATTTGCCAGGGCCAATGTTCTGGCTCCAAGTCACTCCCTCACCACGCCCAAATATTCAAAGCGGAATAAAAACGCCCACGAAACAAAATATTGTCCCATGGGTGTTAAAAGAAAACGCAAAAAGGGTTTGCAACCTTTTTTACACCTAAGCACAGTTCCGTTCGTAAATTACCCCCATTGAATGCAGTTGCAGACCAAACTGATTGAACTTGCATGCAAAATCATCAATTTTTCACTGAACGGATTCGATCCAAATTGCTTGTGTAAAAGAGGCCTTAGGTTGGAATGCTAGACGGGAAGAATAATCAATTGCTATGGCTAATCACTTTCTTACCTGCACATGTAGCTCTCCAAACCTGCTGTCTCTATATGTTTGGAAATTAAATTGCTTTTGCCTGCAGCTCCATCTCAGTGTTTTTCACATGAGTTTCTCAGTGCCAGGGCAGTTCTGTGGATAAAACCCCTTGTCCTTTGGGAAATCCTGTTCTAAGAGAACAGAGAAATTTTAGTCTCCTTTGTCAAAGATTTGAATAAAAGAAAGATTTAAAGTTATAATAAATAAGTCAATACAGGGACAGCAGAAATCCTGACAAAAGGCATGGGAGATGACCGACAGTAAAGTTATAGAACTCCTCTATTCCCTACCGTTTGTCATATGCATTCAGCTCACCATATGCTATAGCTGGGACCATAGGTATTATTTCTTGATTTTTCAACCCCATGTTTTTTTTATAAACAGCTGACAATATTATAAATTAACGAGAGGAATATGTGTGGCGTACCATAAAGCGCCCACCGCATGTCTGAGCTACATCCAACACGCAACCCCAAGTCTTCACAATTTGCAAATTAACTTTTAACTGTGTGTTTACTGCTAATGGCAACGTGGTTTTAGGCAAACTGTGTGGTCATTTACAATCATCAAGTAGTTAACTCTTAATTCACTTACAACCTACGTGGACTTTGGGCATTTTGCCACTCTAGAGCTGTGGCAAAACCATGAGGCAGCCGTTAAGTGAGACACTACCCTTATACTCACCTACCCAATACCTTGCCAATGCTTAACTGGTCCCCTGACTGTTTACTGAGCTCCAGCAATTATGTGATGTGTTGGCTCCAGTGATTTTGTGGCATTTCAGCACATCACCACTGCAGCCATTCACTGGCTGTGGGGATGACATGCTGTGAACAGTGAGGCCACCAGTGTGGCCAGTGACTGGCCTCAGTAGTCACATATCGCATCAACACAACATCACTGGAGCCAGGTGAACAGTGACCGGCGAGGGACCACAAAAAGAAGAGCATGCACAGCAGTGACAGGAGGAGGATGAGTATTGCTGCTCTGATTTTATACCATTGCCAGCTCTTTGCAAAATATGTCATGGGCTTTGAAAACCCATTTAATGTGTATTTACCAATAGCAGTTGAGATGGGGTTAAGGACACATCAAAAGCATCTTAAAACAAATGCATCAGTCTGCTGTGCTACAGTTTTTCACAAATGGTTAAACACATTTTTTTTTTACAAGTTTTACCTGAAAAAAACAAGCGGCTAATAACGGCATCGCAGTACAGAAGCAAAACTGCATAGTGTTTTTCAGATGCACTTTTTAGGTGGTTTTAACTGCACCTCAACCGCTACATCTTAGGCTACTTTACGTTGTTAGAATCTAGCAGGCAGTTCCGTTGCCACAACTGCCTGCCAGATCCGGCAAAGCGCATGCAAAGGGACATCTTTTTTTTTTCCCGGATCCGTCTCATCCATTATCATCGGTTTCAAACTGAATATTTCAATTTTTTCAAAGATCAAAAGCGAAACTAGCTCTTCCTATATCCCGGCGCAGGCGCAGACCAGGAAACCGAATCTGGCAACGCGGCAATTTCAAGAACACTTGGTACCGGATCTGGCATTAATACATCTCTATGGAAATTAATGCCGGATCCAGCAAGTGCAGTATTGTTCCAGGATTTTGGCCAGCAAATACCGCACAAGACATCCTGATGCATACTAAATGGATTGCTTTCCATTCAGAATGCATTAGGACAAAACCGAACCTGGAAAACCTGTCATTATCAGATCAAACTACACGTTGCCGTTCTCACCGATCTTCTGCTACCTGTCGCGGGAATGTCTGTGACAGTACCCCCCTTCTACCAGGACCGACCTTATACGGGTGAGAGCTGTGAAACGCTTTCACCAAACGACTGGCATTTAGGTCAGATGCAGGTACCCACATCCTCTCCTTTGGTCCATAACCCTTCCAGTGAACAAGATACTAAAGAGATCTACAGAGAACTTGAGAGTCAATTATCTTGGCGATCTAAAATTCCAAACTACCGTCCACCATGAAAGGAGCGGGTGGCAAGGAAGACGGCTCCAAAGGTTCAACATATATCTTCAACAAAGATTTATGAAACACATTATGAAATTTTAGGGACTGAGGAAGTTCAAGACGAAAAGCTACAGGATTAATATTGGCAGTGATCTTATAGGGACCAATAAATCTTGGACCCAACTTCCAAGAAGATACCTTCAACTTAATGTTTCTTGTGGACAGCCACACAGAATCACCCACCCAGACTCTGATTAGTGCGTCAGAGGGAATGCCATGGAGTTTCACAAGGTTGTCAACAAACACTTGTCCAAGTGTTTTACCATTAGGTAGGCCCGGCAACGCTATAAAGTGAACCATTTTACTAAAGCGATCAGCTACCACCAGATTAACTGTCTTTCCTGAAGAATTAGGTAGATCAGTGATAAAATCCATAGATAAGTGAGTCCATGGTCTGGCCGGGATGTGCAATGGAAGTAGAGTTCCGGAAAGCTGAGCATGTGTCACCTTAGCACGTGCACAGGTACTACAGGCTGACACATAGACCCCAACACAATTACGCAACCCCGGCCAGCAGAATCTGTCAGAGATGAGGTTGGCAGTGGATCTGCTCCCAGGGTGTCCCGTAAGAACTGTACAGTGATGTTCCTCAAACACCTTGTGACGCAATTCCGATGGCACAGTTTCCCAGAGGGACAAGAATCAGTTGCGACTCCCTGGTCCGCTAACACCTTCACCCCTAGGTCAGGGTAAAGAGCGGATATCACCACCCCTGCCGACAGTGTAGGACTCGGATTTTCAAAATCTCCACGTCCAGGAAAACTACATAACAAGGTATCTGCCTTGACGTTCTTAATCCCAGGACGATAGATAGCAATGAAATTGAATCTAGTGAAAAACAAAGACCCTCTGGCTTGTCTCGGGTTCAGTCGTTTAGCCGACTCCAGGTACACCAGGTTTTTGTGATCTGTGAACACCGCGATCGTATGAATCGCCCCTTCCAACCAATGACACCACTATTTAAAAGCCAACTTAATGGTGAGTAACTCTCTGTTACCCACATCATAATTTATCTCTGTGGAAGAGAGTTTTTTTTTTAGAGATAAAAGCCACATGGACGCCATTTACCAGGTGACGGGCCCTGCTATAAAACTGCTCCTACCCCCACCTCGGACGCGTCCACTTCCACAATGAAAGGTTGTTATAAATCCGGCTGCACCAATATAGAGGCAGAAGAGAAGCATTCCTTAATCACAGAAAAGGCTTGCAACGCCGAATGAGACCACACTGAGACATCTGTCCCTTTCTTAGTCATGTCCGTTAAGGGTTTTACTATTATTGAATAATTCTGAATACATTTTCGGTAACCCCAAAAACCGAATAAGAACCTTAAGATTTTTGAGTCGATCCCAGTCCAATACAGCACGGACTTTCTCTGGATCCATTCGAAAACCTGAAGATTTAACAGCAGGTAGCCCAAAAACTACACGCTTCTCTAATTTTGCGTACAATTTATTGTCCTTTAGGATTTGTTACACCTGTCTAACGTGATCCTGATGTGTTTCCACATCTGGAGAATAAATTAAAATGTCACCCAAATACAAGACTACAAACCTCTCCACAAGGTGATGAAAAGTGTAATTCACAAAATGCTGGAAAACCACAGGAGCATTGGTCAACCCGAAAGGCATGACTAGGTTCTCAAAGTGCCCCTCAGAAGTATTAAAAGCCGTCTTCCATTCATCACCTTCCTTGATCCTAACCAGATTATATGCCCCCCTTAAGTCCAACTTGGAGAACACCTTGGCACCAATAATCTGGTTAAACAAATTGGGAATCAAAAGGAAGAATCAGGGACAGTAATCCGATAGAGTTCACGGAAATCCAGACATGGCCGAAGACCTCCGTCCTTTTTTTTAACAAAAAAGAACCCTGCTGCCACTGGAGACTTGGAAGGTCTTATGTGTCTTTTAGCCAAACTCTCGGTAATATACTCTCTCATGGCCAGTCTTTTAGGTTCGAAAAGGTTATACAACCTAGATTTTGGCAATTTAGCTCCGGGAATAATTGATAGGACAATCATATTCCTGATGCGAAAGTAAATCCTGCCATCCACTCTCAGAAAACACGTCGGCAAAATCAGATATAAAAGAGGGTAATGTCTTAGTAGTTAAAACAGAAAAAGATGTATTCAGACAATTGTCAATGTAATAATCACCCCAATCCAGCTTGCCAATCGATGGTTAGATTGTGCTTGCTTAACCACGGTAAACCCAGAACCACCGGTGCAGGGAGACCCTCCAACACAAAACAGGAGATAAATTCTTGATGAAAGTCACCCACTCTTAATCTGATATCATGCACCACTTGGGATAAAAACTTCTGAGCTAGAGGAATCTGCAGAATCAATAGCAAAAACAGAAATTTTTTTTTTCTAATGCACTCGGTGACAACCCGTGCATACGGATGAACTGAGCATTGATCAGGTTTACCCTGGCCCTCTGTCGAAACACCTCAATCCCCACAGTTTTGACTCTAGCGTCAACTCAGCAGCCAGGAGAAATCAAGTACTACCAGTAAAAGACAAATGCACATTTAATGACTCCCCTCTCACCACTCCGAGAGTCAGATGGGAATTAAATGTCCCTCTTTTTTTTCTTTTTGCCGTTGAATGCATGGACATACTCTGATAAAATGTTCCTTTTGTTCGTAGAAAAAATCCACTCTCTTCCTATTACCAGTATGCTAAAAAGCGGATCCAGGAGTAGCTCCCCCCTAATTGCATGGGTTCGTCCCCAGACATAAACCCAGGAGTAGCTTCACCCAAAGTATCAGAGGTGGACGATACATCATGTGATGGTATGTCCTGAGAGTGGGGGCCCCTAGATCTCTCTCTCAGGCATCTATCCATGTATATAGCCAGAGACATAGCAGCCTCCAGAGACACTGGGGTTTCATGAAAGGCCAAGGATCGTTCCACTCCGTATTCATAGCCCACCTCCTAAACTCAGAGCAATAAATCTCAGTGGAACGATCACCCTGACGAAGGCCACGCAGATTGGTTTTGGCTAGAGAGGTCGGATCCAGATGATCATAGATAAGACCCAAAGCTTCGAAAAATTCATCTACTGACCGGAGAGACTGATCTGGTCGGCAGAGAAAAAGCCCATGACTGCGCATCCCCCTTTAGCAAGGAAATCACCACACCGACACGCTGTTTCTCATCCCCAGATGAGTGTGGACGTAGCCTAAAATACAGTTTGCACGCCTCCCTAAACAAAATGAAATGATCACGTCCCCCAGAGAATCTGTTCGGGAGGGCAACTTTAGGTTCAAGACAGGCCTGGTAACCACCACTAGGACCAGCAGCCTGTGGTCTCTGCATCTGCGAGACGGTCATGCGGAGGTCAGATACCTCCAAAGACAACCCTTGTAGCTGATCTGCCAGTGCAGCAATAGGATCCATGGCTGCACACCAACAAAAAAATGATGGTTTATAAGTCACGCTACGTTGTGGGAGGGAAACACCACACCGAGCATAAGAGGGAAGGGGGAACAGGGAATCAGGTCTAAGAACTAGGAAAGGAAGATGGACACCTTCTAGTAAAACCCTAACCAAAATCCTGACTGACTACCAGTATGAACAGACCCCAGAGGTAGGTGTGTTTATACGCAGGAATACCTAGAGTTCTATCTAGCCCTATAGTACCCTGGTACTAACGGCAGGGGCGAGACTACCTGTTCCTCCAAAAGGAAGGACGAACAGGATTCCCCATTCAGGCCTAATATAAACAATAGGGAAATGCAACGCACAGAACTCAAACAAAATACAAAAATTGAAAGGAAAGACTTAATTTCAAAGGGGCTATGGAAGCACCAGCTATCCACACACCAGCTATCCACAACTGAAACTTAAGCTATAAACAGCACAGCATTGTGGGAGAAGTGACAATAAATAAGGAAGGTTAAATGACCACAGTAGCAACACCTGAGGCAAGGGGTGCGGCCATTACCAGAAACAACACAGACGCCTATTGATCCACAAGGAAAACCTGTCAGATCAAACCACGTGTTGCAAGTCTCACCATTCTCCTGCCACCTGTCGCGGGAACGTTCGTGACAGCTAGCAAGTATTTGTATATGGTTGCAGAGAAAAAGATTTAGAGAGTTTATTTTTTAAATGTGTACCTCCAATTATGAACATAAACCCTCTATAACTAAACTTTGTAATATATCTTATTACAGAAATATGCCTCTTTCTCTACTTATCAAACTCCACTCCTCCTCCTCTCAATCGTTTACCCGTCCTGATTTAACTGAAAATCAATATATATGAGGTAGAGGAAACAGTTTATCAGCTTGACTGATTGATCAGGTTACATCTGCTGAGAAAAGAAGTCTAAGAAGAGGTAAGGAGACGGGAAAAGACTAGCTTCTATGATGTCTCCCATACACAGGACACATAAAGATGAGAAAATCTTTATCTCACACACAAAGAGGAGCAGCAGCAATATGGAGGACATTATACACAAGGGCGGATTGGCCATAGACCTTCATGTGTATATGTACACTGCCTTATGTGTATGAATTTTATTTGTGAATTCCGAGTGATCAGAGCAGGACACAGGGAGAATAGTGTGAGAGGAGAAGAAAGAGACTTTTTTTCTGTAAAATATATATATATATATATATATACACAGTATATATATATGGTATCTCACAAAAGTAAGTACACCTCTCACATTTTAGTAAATATTTTATTATATCTTTTCATGGGACACAATGAAGATATGACACTTTGATACAATGTAAATTAGTCAGTGTACAGCTTGTATAACTGTAAATTTGGTGTTCCCTCAAAATAACTCACACAGCCATTAATGTCTAAACTGCTGGTAACAAAAGTGAGTACACCCCTATGTGAAAATTGGCCAAATTGTGCCCAAAGTGTCAATATTTTGTGTGGCCAGCAATATTTTCCAGCACTGTCTTAACTCTCTTGGGCATGGAGTTCACTTGAGCTATACAGATTACCACTGGAATCCTCTTCCACTCCTCCATGATGATATCATGGAGCTGGTGGGTGTTAGAGACCTTGCACTCCTCCACTTTCCATTTGAGGTTGCCCCACATATGCTCAATAGGGTTTAGGTCCGGAGACATGCTTAGCCAGTCCAGCACCTTTACCCTCAGTTTCTTTAGCAAGGCAGCGGTCATCTGGTAGTTGTGTTTGGGGTTGTTATCATGGAATACTGCCCTGCAGCCCAGTTTCTGAAGGGAGGGTATCATGTTCTGCTTCAGTATGTCATAGTACATGTTGGCATTCATGGTTCTCTCAATGAACTGTAATTCCCCACAGTTGGCAGTACTCATGCAGCCCCCAGCCATGACACTCCCACCACTATGCAGGAATGTAGGCAAGACACACTTTTCTTTGTATTCCTCACCTTGTTGCCGCCCCACACCCTTGACACCATCTGAACCAAATAAGTTTATCTTGGTCTTATCAGACCACAGGACATCGTTTCAGTAATCCATGTCCTTAGTCTGCTTGTCTTCAGCAAACTGTTTGCGGGCTTGCTTTCTTGTGCATCATCTTTAGAAGCTGCTTCCTTCTGGGATGACAGCCATGCAGACCAATTTAATGCAGTTTGCCACGTATGGTCTAAGCAAAGGGTGAACCCCCACCCCTTTAACCTCTGCAGCAATGCTGGCAGCACTCATATGTCTATTTTGAAGAGACAACCTCTTGATATGACGCTGACCCCATGCAAAACCATTTTTTATTTTGATCTTTTACATTTTCAAAATAACAAAAAAGGAAAAGGGCCCAAAGTAAAACATTGGGCACCCTGCTTGGTTAGTACATAGTAGCACCCCCTTTGGCAAGTATCACAGCTTGTAAATGCTTTTTGTAGCCAGCCAAAAGCCAGTTTGAAGGATTTTCATCCATTCTTCTTTAATACACCTAGAAAAAAGGCCAAGATTGTTCCTCACCGGCAGATTCAATAAAAATAAAAAAATATCAAGCACACTGGATACACAGATTTATATGAAAATAAATCAATATTTTATTAAATTATGAAGGCTGAGGTTTCAGCCTGCATTTGTGGGAGGGGCATCTGCCCCATTTATTCGCAGGCTCTCTCACCCCGGCACGCGTCCCTCTCGTGCTTCCGGGCAGGAGGAGCCACCTCTTCGCTTCCCCCTACGCCATTCTGGCTATCGCCACGGTCGTCCACACGCCAGGACACGTGGTCCATCAGGGGTTGGTGGCCAGTCCCCCCCCCCCCTGCATCAGTTTCCCTACCTGTTACCTTGGGATCGGCCAGCGGCACCCCATCTTTCACATCCGCCACTTGCCGGGGATCGCGCCTCCGTCATAGCGTGAGTTACACAGTGGAATGCACCCACGTGCTTGCCCCTGCTGCAGCCGTCCCAGAAGCCGACAGGAGCGCGCCGGCTGGGCGTCTTCCGCTGCTCCTACGCCTTACTGCAAGTTGCCAACTGTAGTTTCCTGCTCTGGTCGGCTGCAGCATGGGCAAGGTTTAAAACAAGTGTTATGAGAATGTCACCACTTTAGTTTATGGCTGCCAGCTGTGGGGCTGGCCCGATGCCCCCAGGGTTGATTGTTTTTTAAGGTCAAGGCGATCCTGCGTACCATTATGATTTCATGTTTAGCTGTACGGCTTCCCTAGAGTTCCTTAAGCCTGATAAAAAAAAAAAAAGAAGAAATATATTAATGCACATGTTTAGTTTTCCCTTTAGCGAGCAATCTTTCTCATTCCGTTATTCTCTCCTCTCCTCCGCTTTAGTGTTCTTTCTCACCCCTTGACCTGTCTTAATATATAAAAAAAAAAAAAAATCTATATGAGTGCTTGTTTCTTTCCAGGTCTTCCTTTACTTCCTCACTCCGTTCTTCTTTCTCACCCCGCTCTTGTGTTCATCACCCCTCGACTTGTCTTCTGATAATAAAAAATAAAATAAAATAAAAATTCTCGTTTTCACCCTTACTTCCATATCTTTCCACTATCTCCTGGTACGTTCAGCCCCTTTTCTCCACTATTCTGGTACGTTCAAGCTTCACATTCTCTCTCGGCACGGACGCCTGGCCTGCACAGCTTGTTCTTCTACGCTGTCTGTTCCTCCGTCACGCCGCTCAGTTTTTGTCTCGTCACGCTGTCAGGTTACCTGATACACTCAGGCTCATCTCATCATAGTCGCCTGGCACGCCCAGGCTTCGTCCATTTTTTATCCGATCGCCTGGTCACGCCCAGGTTTCGCTCAGGCCGTCTTGTTTTTGGTTTACCCTGTATGCGCACATTCAATTTCGTCCCTCTGCATGCTCACCTGGCACGCTCACCATTGTCTTGTCATGTTGTCTGGTCACCTGTTACGCCCAGGGTTCGTCTCGTCAGTTGTCGCCCGGTACGCTCAGGCTGTCTCGTCTGCCTGCCTTCCACCTGGTACGCCCAGGTCTCGTCCCGTCACGCTGTCTGGTCGTAGCTCCGCTCAGGCTTTGTCTTGTTCTCTTGTTCTCCTCACACGCTCAGGTTCCTCTTTCGTCTTTCTGGCCACCTGGCACTTTCTGTCTTGGTCTGTTCCTTCTGTCTGGCTGCCTGGTACGCCCAGGCTTCGTCTCGTCACTGGTCGCCTGGTATGCCCAGGCTTCTTCTCGTCTTCCTGCTTTTTCACCTGGTACGCCCAGGTTTCATCTCATCACGCTGTCTGGTCGCCTGTTCCGCTCAAGCTTTGTCTCGTTTTCCTGTTCACCTTACACGCCTAGGTTCCTTTTTTCTTCTCTCTGTCTGGTCATCTGGCAATCCCTGCCTTTGTCTTGTCACTCTGTCTGGTTGCCTGTTACGCCCAGGCCTCGTCTCGTCACTGGTTGCCTGGTACTCTCAGGCTTTGTCTTGTCACTGGTTGCCTGGTACGCCCAGGCTTTGTCTCGCCTTCCTGCCTGTTCACCTGGTACGCCCAGGTTTCGTCTCGTCACGCTGTCTTCGCCTGATACGTTCAGGCTTTGTTTCATTTTTTCTGTCCGCCTGACACACCCAGGTCCCGTTTCGTCTCTCTGTCTGGTTTCCTGGCACCCCCAGTCTCTGTCTTGTCACTCTGTCTGGTCACCTGCTTCGCCTCATCACTGGTCGCCTGGCTCGTTCAGGCTTTGTTTCATCTTCTACCTGGTCACCCGGCACGCCCATGTTCCGTCTTGTCACGCTGTCTAGCCGCCTGGTCCGCTCAGGCCTCATCCTGTTTTCTCCTTGCACGGCCACTGGTGGCCAGGTTTGTCTCATCCTGCCAATCGGGTGGTCCGAATCTGCACCATTCCCTTTACGTTAATTCTTCAGGCATGCATGTCCTCCCTTTTCTTCCAGGTTCTAGCCCGCTTTCATGTTTGTTCAGCACCGGTCCAGATAAGTGATAAGCTAGTTCTGCTCCCGGCCCACCAGCGTGGCACTTCATTTCTCGTGCTCAAACCTTTTTGTCTGGACAGGTCATTTATTCATCACCAAGGCGCCGCTGGCCCTTTCGCGGCTGCATCCCTCGGGTACGTTTCCCCAAGTATGGCACAACTTACTTCTTCACAGAACCTCATCCATTCTTTCACTGCCACCATCCAGTCGCCTATTACACCAGCCGTCTTTTCCTTAGTCATATCCAGCGCTCCCGTTTTTTCCTGGTTCAAGCGGTATGTTTTTTCCACAGGTCAAGTATGTCCCGGTAGACAGCATGTATCTGGCGAGGTGTTCAGAAAATTATCATCGACCCTCGATGGTAATCCTTTTGGGCCCTTCACCAGTATTGTAATTAAAGCTTCAATGTACCTTGGTTTTATGGATTCCTCAGGCCAGGCGAGTTTACCTGCCGATCCCCTAGGTGCAGCAGCCTGCTGAAACAACAGTTAGTTTGGTGTAATGACCACTTCATTCTCAGGTTGCCATCCAGAAAAACAAGCCAGTCTGGTCCACCGATAGCAGTTAGGTTTTCAAAACCCGATTCAGGTCCTCAAGCGCTCATGTCTCAGTTACTTCACGCGCCACCAGATAGTCCCCTGTTGCCTTACCACAATGGTCCACTCACTTCTGCATAATTTTTTTCGCACATCCGCACCCTAGCCTTGGGCCTAGGTTATAATCCTCGAGCCATATCCAGTCACTCGTTCCATATCGGGGCAGCTTCGGCAGCCTCCAGGAATAAGGTCCTGGCACATGTCATCAGGAAAAAGGGGCGTTAGCAGTCCTCCTGTTTTGTGAGATACATTCCGAATCCCCATGCCAAAATTTCTCAGGCTTTCTCTACTTTAGCTCTCTGATTGTTGATTAAAATTGGTTCACCTAAATCCTGGTCTCCTCGCTTCTTTTTGCCCCCTTTTAGGCCTACCTGCGTTCCGGGCTCCAGGCACAAGTCAGCCAGTGTAGGGTCTGGGGCTAGGCATGCCTTCCCCACCTCATTCACAGGTAGCCACGACCACAAATTATGAAAGCTGAGGTTTCAGCCTGCATTTGTGGGAGGGGCGTCTGCCCCATTTATTCGCAGGCCCTCTCACCCCGGCACGCGTCCCTCTCGTGTCCCACCTTCCCACCCCTTTTTCTATTGCACTCATCAGGGTATGCCCCCTTTTAGGCCTACCCACGTTCCTGGCTCCAGGCACAAGTCAGCCAGTGTAGAGTCTGGGGCTAGGCATGCCTTCCCCACCTCATTCACAGGTAGCCACGACCACAAATATTTTAAAATTTGCAAACATATAATATGATATCGACAGATCAGCCACATGGAGGAGCCACAATATAGGTCACATAGACAGTAATGTAATATTAATAATGTAATGTATATTTAATAAACTATTGATTTATTTTCATACAAATCTGTGTATGCAGTGTGCTTGATATTTATTTTTCAGTCTTTATACATTCTTCCTTGCAAAAGTCTTCCAGTTCGGTGAGATTCCTGGGCCATCTTGCATGCACTGCTCTTTGGAGGTCTATCTACAGATTTTTAATTATCAGATTCAGGGGAATGTGATAGCCATGGTATAACCTTCAGCTTGCGCCTTTTGAGGTAGTTTATTGTGAATTTTGAGGTGTGTTTAGGATCATTATCCATTTGAAGAAGCCATCCTCTTCAACTTCAACTTACAGTTGGTGTTATGTTTGCTTTCAGAATTTTCAGAAATTTCATGAAATGTTCCCTGTGCCATTGGTGTTCTTTTAATTAAATTCTTTGCCCTTTTTTTCTCCCAACATACCTTGCTTATTGTGGCCAAAGAGTTTTATTTTAACCAGTCGCGTAACTAGAGTGTTATGGGCCCCAGTGCAAACTCCGGAGTGCCCCCCCCCCCTCATTCATACAAAGAGGCGGTAATTTTTTTTTACACTAAGCCCAATGCATGCCTACACTCAAGTAGTCCTAACTAAAAAAATCTGTTCCTACCTCATCCAGGGTGTCGCTGGTGTCGGTGTGATATCCACTGGATCCAGAACAAGGTCCCTGTGGTGATGGATAAAAAAAGAATAATCACATAAGGAAGGGATGGTGACTGCCCCTGTGAAATCACCAGCAGGGGGCACTGTGCTGGCCTGTAAGACTGAGCCATGCCAATATATAGCCGGGTAATCTAGGACATTTCCCCTAAGTGCTACCACAGTACTAATGCCCACCTTGTGACCCCTCACAGTAATTAAGCCCACCTTGTGGCCCCTTCACAAAACTTATATCCTATAACATTTGTTCCTGTCACAGTAGTTATGCCCACTTTTGTACCCCCTCACAGTAGTAATGCCCAGATATGTGCCCATCACAGTAGTTTTGGCCAGATATATGCCCCCTTACAGTAGTTATGGCCAAATATGTGCCCCCCTCACAGTAGTAATGCCCAGATATGTGCCCTCTCACCAGGGCTGTGGAGTCGGAGTCGAGGAGTCGGAGTCGGAGGCAATTTTGGGTACCTGGAGTCGGAGTCGGCAAAAAATGGACCGACTCCGACTCCTACTAGATTTAAATTGGAATAAAAAAAAATTGGAATAAAAAAAAAAGCAAGTTTAAATGTCCCAATTCAGATAAAGTTATAATGAATTACTTCTCTACTGTAAGAATAAAGGCCAATGCATGCAGCGCGTCACGTTACCGCTAAACAAAGACGTTAAGTGACCGTGAAGAAGCATGCTTTTCATATGCTTTACTATGCAGTTAAAGGGACACTGACAGGCTGATTTACCGGCTAAAGATATATCTGCTGGTATTCATCAGAGGATTAGGAATACAGCTAGATGACTGTTACCCCCAGTTGAGGTTTACTTGTGTTTAAAAATGTTTTAGTCAATATGCAAATTCTCTACCTTTGTGTCCAAGGGGGCAGGCGCACATGTAGAGTACTGGCAGCACTAGACAGGACTAGGTAGCGAGGAGGAAGAGAGAAAGCTGGCACAGCCTCAGCCTGCGCAGGAATTCAGCGTTCAGCTAGCCTGAAAAAAAAGGCCAGTGCATTGAATAATAACGAGGGGAACAGCGCTGGGAAGCTGTACTTCGGGCGCGGCTGGGCACAAAGCCGCAGGAGACGCTGCCCCATTGGGCACAAAGATAGTGAATTTGCATACAGATTAAAATGTTTTTTAAACACAAGTACAGCTTAACTGGGGGTAACATTAGTATAGTTTTATTCCTAATTCTCTGATGAATACCAGTATATATATCTTTAGCTGGAAAATCAGCCTGTCAGTGTCCCTTTAAGGAGCGGCAATACTTACACTTTCCATTGTCTTGTGGTCTGCTGTTACAGGGAACCCATGGTTATCCTAGCCTCTCACTGATAACTGATTAAGGACTGGAGACACTTGTATAAGTGAAGGGAATGGATAGTCAATAGTTCAAGACTGAAGCTGTAAACCATTTGAAAAACTGCTATCATTCAGCTAAGGCTATAAAACATGTAAACTCAGATTGTTAGCTTAAATTTTAAACATGACTATGGGATTCTACTAGGAAAATCATGTTTTAAAATAAATGCCCCTTCCTGGATTCTCCCACTGCTCTATCTTCAGCAGAAGATCAGCACACAAAGGAGAAGGCAGCAGCTTCTGCTCAACTACCTCTCTGTGCTAGAGGAGATTCGGAGTCGGAAAATTTATCTACCGACTCCACAGCCCTGCCTCTCACAGTAGTAATGCCCAGATATGTGCCCCCCTCACAGTAGTAATGCACAGATATGTGCCCTCTCACAGTAGTAATGCCCAGATATGTGCCCCCTCACGGTAGTTATGGTCAGATATGTGCCCCCCCACAGTAGTTTTGGCCAGATATGTGCCCCCTCACAGTATTTATGCCCAGATATGTGCCCCCCTCACAGTAGTAATGCACAGATATGTGCCCTCTCACAGTAGTAATGCCCAGATATGTGCCCCCTCACGGTAGTTATGGTCAGATATGTGCTCCCCCCCCACCCCACAGTAGTTTTGGCCAGATATGTGCCCCCTCACAGTAGTTATGCCCAGATATGTGCCCGCTTACAGTAGTTATGCCCAAAGATGTGCCCTCTCACAGTAGTTATGCCAGATTATGTGTCCCCTAATAGTAGTAATGCCCAGATATGTGCCCCCTTTACAGTAGTTATGCCAGATTGGGTGCCCCCTCACAGTAGTAATGCCCAGTTATGTGCTCCCTCACAGTAGTAATGCCAGATTAGGTGCCCCCTTAGGGACATACACAGTACCCAAATAGCATAAAGACCCCCTGTAGCACAAGAATAAATAATGCCCCCCCCCCATAGCTCCACTCCTTCATGTAATGCCTCCTTGTAGTGGTAGTATAAATAATACTCTCCATCCTTTTAGTCTCCCTCCTTTTGCCCCCAGTCTGCAGCTTTATGGGGAAAAAAAAACACATACTTACCCTCTTCCCTGATCACTCCTCCCCACACTCACATCGCACTGATGATTGTGCTGGAGGCCGAGTGGTGGGCTTTCAGGGCTCCTCGCACAGCCAGCAGTGCCATGTGCGGCCTGCAGGGGAAGCGCCTGAGCTAAAAAAAAAAAGTGAAGCAGGGAGAGGAGAGGTCTCGCTGCTTCACTCTGGAGACAAGCAGCTTTGCGGTGACAAGAACTGCCTGTTGAGTGCATGCTACCCCCCCCCCCTTTTCCTCATGTTTGTAGAGCGCTTTGACGGGGCTTGACATTGTCATTGTATTTCATGCTAGGCCCCTTCAGAGCGATCCCATTACATGTGAGTGCAGCGGGCCCTCGCCAGGCCCAATTGCACCCTCTTCAACGGCGATCGTTACGTCCCTGATTTTAACCCCATCGGTCCATAGGACTTGTTTACAAAATGCATCAGACATGTTTAGATGTTCTTTTGCAAACTTCTGGCGCTGAATTTTATGGTGAGGATGCAGGAGAGGTTTTCTTCTGAAGACTCTTCCATGAAGACCATATTTGCACAGGTGTGAACAATGTACCACAATACCAGAGTCTGATAAATTTTACTGAAGGTCAAGCGGGGGTTCTGATTCGCCTTTCTAGCAATCCTATGAGCAGCAGTCTCTGAAATATTTCTTAATTACATTTTGAACGGAGTCATACTTTTGCAAAGCACTCCTTTCCTTTTTTCACATTAAAATTCTACGAAATCAAAATAATACAATAATATTGCTTAAAATGTCATATTTAACGTTATGCCTTTTGGAGATCATTTCATCTTGAACTTGCTTACCAGTTCACAGTAAGAGTAATTTTGACGCTAAGGGTACTTTCACACTTGCGTTGTGAGAATCCGACAGGCAATTCCGTCGCCGGAACTGCCTGCCCTAATCCAGAAATCCATGAGCAAACGGAAAGAATTTGAAAACGGATCCGTCTCTCTGGTGTCATTCCGGAAAAACGGATCTGGTATTTATTTTTTATCGCATTTTTTTTTTTTTTTATTTAAATCTTTATTGTATTTTCACATTTTGCAAAAACAAACAATAATACATATATCCGGGTAAACATACCCAAAGTACACATAACAATACAGCTTGAACAAACTGGGTACAATATTATAAATGGAATTATTGATAGCTCATCGAAGATCGTTACGTATTCCCGTCATCTATTGTCTCCCACCCGCATTCAACAATAGTCTTCCTAGACTCCCCTTCAATTGCTCAGCAAGGTACCATGCCGTTAAAGAAAACGGCTTTATAACATACTGTATTTCCTCATCAGACATAAAATGCACAATGAAAGTTTTCCATTTTTGAAATAGCTTCTTCGCCCTCTTTTCTTTCGCGTTCATTATGTCAATCCTTTCCATGTGGAACACAGACTTTAACTGCTCTATAATGGTGCTGATTGTGGGAATTTCCGTTCGCAACCAGTGTTGCAATAAACTCCTCTTTACCAACATACATATTGTATGGAATAAGCTTGGCATAATCGTTTCACCACTCTCATCTTCCTCATAGTGGAATAGGAACAATTGAGGAGAAAGTGTTATTTTTCTTCCCCACAACTTATGTACCATCCTTGCTACCTCATCCCATAGTCTTTGACTACTAGGACACCCCCATATACCATGATAGAAATCAGTAAATCCCATCCTACACTTCGGACAATGTGTTAAACGGTCTGGATTATCCGGGTGCGCTGGAATGTTAAATCCATAAATCGCCCTATGGATCAATCTCAATTGAGTATCTCGCCACCTCTCATTCACCACATGTCTCCTCACTTTCAACCAACCCTTCTGAATTTTCTGAGCCAGATCCTTGTCCCCTACCTGCTCCACCCATTTTCCAAATTTCTCCTCCCTGTCTCGTTCTCCTTCTTCTCTTCTTAAATCATTGTACACAGTTGAAACCGTAATCCTCCCTCCTCCCAGATCTAGAATTTTATCCAGTACATTCTTTTTAATTTCTTTATTCACCACCACTAGTTGAGAGGTGAATGCGGCCTTTATTTGTGACATCTGAATAACCTGGAAAGCAGATAAGGAATACTTGTCTATTAATTCCTCCCCCGTTAACCACCTAGGTTCCGTTTCATGCAACAGATGTTGTACCTTCAGTATTCCTTTTTCTCTCCATTCCACAAACAGCCTGTTATTTTGTCCCTGTGTAAACTCGGGGTTCTTCCATAAGGGAAGATGCCTGGAAATTCTATATGAAAGCCAAAACTTCCTCCTCAATACTCGCCATGCGGCTATGGTATCCTTTACAAGTATACACCCTTTAATTCCAACTGGAATGGATTGCAATCTGGCATGTAACAGCGCTGCTAAAGACGAGGGAGCACAGAACTCTTGTTCTAAAGAGACACCTGAATAATAACTAGACCCATTTATCCAATCACTAATATGTCTAGCCATACATGCCAAATTGTAATTCCTGACATTTGGGAAAGCCATCCCACAGAACTCTTTATCCCGCATTAACGTTTTCAATTTGATTCTAGGTCTCTTTCCATGCCATAAAAAGGTCGTAAAAGCCGCATTCAACCTATCAATATCCGTATGCTTTAAGAGCAATGGGATAGTCTGCAATGGATACAAGATCTTTGATATAGACATCATTTTGATAAGGTGACTACGGCCCAGCAAAGTCAACGGCAAATCATGCCACTTCCGAAGTTCCCCCACAATTTTTGACAACAGCGGGGTAATATTCAATCTATAAACTGACTCTGGAGAATTACTTATTTTAATCCCCAGATACGTAATGTATGAATGGGCGATGGGGATACTACTCACCCTGTCCCTCCCAGGTAGATTACTATGCTTTTTCAGAAAAAGGAGTTCACTTTTGGTATGATTAATACACAATCCTGAGAATGAGCCGAATTGTTCAAACTTTTGAAGCACATTATCTAAGTCTCTGTCCGGATTCGCCATGAAGAGCACGATATCATCAGCAAACAAAGCTACCCTCATCTGCCGACTGCCTATCTGGAGACCCTCAAACGCCTCTGCCGTATCCAACCATCGAGCAAGAGGTTCGATCGCCAGATCAAACAACAGAGGCGACAGAGGGCATCCCTGCCTTGTGCCTCTCCGTAAGGGGAAAGGATCTGATAAATGGCCTGCCACCCTAACCCTCGCCTGAGGTGTGGAATACATCCCACTTATCAAGGTTCTAAACATTCCCGTAATTCCCACGCTATCCAAAGCAAGGTCCAACCACCCCCAGTCAATGCTATCAAAGGCCTTTTCGGTATCAAGAGTGACGATGGCCGGGTCCCTCCCCTGGTACTGCGATGACCCTCCCACCGACAAAGCCAGTAATACCTTACGTATATTTGAGACAGCTGAGCGTCCCCTAATGAATCCCACCTGGTTGGAGGAAATAAGAGAGGGCAAGATCATGGCCAACCTGTTTGCCATTAACTTTGAAAGTATCTTCAAGTCATGATTCATTAAAGAGATCGGACGATAGGAACCTAAACATTCCGGGTCTCTTCCCTCCTTATGAATCATAGTAATATGTGCCATAGTCATTGAATCTGGGATTGGGAGTCCCTCAAGAAAGGACGAGTAAAGG
The DNA here is from genome assembly GCA_033119425.1 of Bufotes viridis. Taxonomy (NCBI): domain Eukaryota; kingdom Metazoa; phylum Chordata; class Amphibia; order Anura; family Bufonidae; genus Bufotes; species Bufotes viridis. Next base: position 532,851,098 of record CM065590.1, on the reverse strand, counting down.
GATGTCAGGATAGGAGCCACTTGAACATCCATTACTTTATAAAAGTCAGAGGAATATCCGTCAGGCCCTGGGGTTTTTCCAGATGGAAATGATTTTATGGTTTTTTGAATCTCCTCTGCAGTTATGGGTCCATTTAAGGAAGACAACTGCTCCTCCGTAACCCTAGGCATCAAGATCGTATCCAAAAAAGCTCTACCCATCTCTCCCCTACCATTTTTACTACAATAAAATTCCGCCATGTAGCGCCCAAATTCTTTATTAACTTCCCTCGGCCTCTGTTCCCTGGTACCATTATCTCGCTTTATACTCTGTACATGGGTAAATGGACGTCTCCCTTTAGCCAGCGTAGCCAATAACTTCCCCGATTTGTTCCCAAATCTATGCAGTTTAGCATCCAGTCTAGTCCTCCTCAATTGTTCTAACTTTTCCACCCACCCATTAAATTCTCTCTGGGCCGAGATCCACGCCTCTTTCGCACTCTGGGTCTGGGCTACCAGAAAATTCCCATATGCCTGCCTCAAATCCCCACTCGCCTTCTCAAACTGCCTCCTGGCAATTTTTTTTATAGAAGAGACATATGCTATCAGTCGTCCCCTTAACACTACTTTCGCGGTTTCCCAAAATAGGGCAGGAGATTGAATATGTTCACTATTATCAGACACAAACTCCATCCACCATCCTCGCATGAGCTTTACAAACTCATCATTCTCCGCCAAATAATTGGGAAACCTCCAAATAAATTCCCCCCCTCTAGAATTGTCATCTCCCAACTCTATTAACATTGGGGAGTGGTCAGAGATGACCAAGTCACCAATTTCTACATCTACCATTTTATAAAGGGCCAACTGAGAAAGAAAAATGTAATCTATTCTGGACCAGCTGTTATGGACATGTGAATAGTGCGTAAAATCCCTACCCTGGGGATTCACTACTCGCCAACTATCCCTCAGTGCTAAACCACTAGCAAAGTCAGCCAATGTGACTTGAGTACTTCTGTTCCCAACATTCTTCCTATCCTCCCTAGTATGCATTACTGCATTAAAATCCCCTCCCACAATTTTACATAAGTGAGCATCTTGCAGTACCATATGACTTAGGGAATCCAAAAAACTATTTTGCTCCTGATTCGGCGCATACACATTATATATACTACAATCTCCGAATGGCCCTGATATATGCATTTTCAGTATCCTGCCCTCTCTGTCCTCCTCCGAGCTATGCACCACGTGTGGCAACTGTCTACTAATAAGAGTCAGCACCCCCCCTTTCCTACCTACTGCTGGAGAACCGTAAACCACGCCCACCCACATTTTTTCCATTCTAAAGAAATCCTGTCTCGCCAGATGGGTCTCCTGGAGAAGCGCTATGTCTGCCTTCAATCTCTTGAGATGTCTCAGGACCTTCATCCGCTTGTTAGGGGAGCGCAGCCCTTTAACATTCCATGATACTACTTTCATCAAAAGGGACATCCCAGGAGACCCATTTGCCGATCTGTCCCCCCCTTACTAAATAAGGGTGGGGAATACACACATTTCCAATATTGCATTGTCTTCTCATTATGTACCCCAGTATAACCAAAAACATTGTAACATAATAACAGAACTAATAAATCCAAATCTTTCCCTCTTACAAACATTTCTCTCATCCGACTTCCTTTTTTCGGGCACTCAACTCCACCCGCCCCCGCCTCCCAAAGCGGTAGAAATGAAACCCCCTCCCACAAGTTACCAGTACTCAAGTAATATGAACTCTACCCCAACTTGGGCAAACAGCATATCCACTCTTTAACATCCGGAAGTCTCTCTCCTCATTCCAGAACTGTAATCAACGATCTCCCAGCTTCTTAGCATGTCGATCCTCAGCTGACCTCTGGGGTTTAGGTGATCTCCTCGACTGTCCACCAGGCTCCCGGGATATCTTCTGCCATTCACCCCCTCTGGACCTTGTTTCCAAACTGGCCTGTGTGCTTCCTCGATCGCCATCTCTCTGCTCTGCAGTGGACGCCTCAGCAAGCAGCTCCTCTGCGTGCTTAGGATCAGTGTATTGCTTGTATCCTCCATCCTGTTGCCTGACTCACAAAACTGCTGGGTACATCAGTTGAAATCTAGTTCCCCTCTTATATAAGCTGGAGCAGATCATGCCAAAGGCCCTACGTTTTCTCGCCACTTCCGCCGAGTAATCTGCAAATAGCAAAACCTTGTGCCCTTTCAACATCAGTGGCCCCTTACTCATTCTATATTTCCTCAGAATCTCCTCCTTATCGGAATAGTCCAGAAATTTGCATATTGCTTGTCTTGGACGTACATCTTCTTGTATGGCCCCCGGCGTCTGCCTTTCTCTCAGAGGGCCCACTCTATGTGCCCTTTCCACCTTCCTCCTCCCTTTAAGGCCCAATGCCTGAGGTAGATCTTCCCCAAACACTGTGCGCAAGTCATAATTCGATATTGCTTCAGGTAATCCCACCAACCTCAGATTACTCCTCCGAGATCTGTTCTCCAGGTCCTCTACTTTTTCAGACAACCTGGTGGCCAATTGAAATAATTCCTGAAGCTTAGTGCCTGATTCCGCAGTGTCCTCCTCTAGACACGCCACTCACTGCTCCACTTCAGACACTCTATGTTCTTGGAGCTCCAAATCTCCTCGTAGGTCATTTAATGCCGATTGTAAAGTGGAAGAGAGAGAAGTTATAATGTCCGGTGCTAGTTGTTTTGCCACTTCAGTGGCCAATTGTTTAATGTCCATAGAGTTCCCGGCTGGCTCAAACATATCTGTTTGCGAGCCCATCTCGGAAATATCCAGATCAGCCACGTTGCGCTGTGGGGATAGAGGAGGTAGCGGCGCCATCTTGGATTCCTCCGTCGCTCCTCTGTCAATCTGTTCCAACGAGGGGTGCGTTGGTTTCTGCCCGCTTCTTAAAAGATATCGCTCCATACACCACCCGGAGCGGACTCTCTCCTATTGTCTCTGCTTTAGTCGTGTCAGAGCTGCGGTAATAGCCGATTTCTAGAGAGGCGGCGCGGAGCTAATACTTCTGCCTCCTCACATGCCCGCGCCGGAACCGGAAGTCCTTTATCGCATTTTTAAAGGTCTGTGCCTGCACAGACTGGAAAACCGGATCTGTTTTGCCAGAACACTTGGTGCCGGATCCGGCATTAATGCATTTCAATGGAAAATAATGCCGGATCCGGCATTCTGGCAAGTGTTCCGGAATTTTGGACGGAGAAAATAGCGCAGCATGCTGCGGTATTTTCTCCAGCCAAATACCGTAAGAGTGACTGAACTGAAGACATACTGAACAGAATGCTCTCCATTCAGAATGCATTAGGATAAAACTGATCAGTTTTTTTCCGGTATTGAGCCCCTAGGACAGAACTCAATACTAGAAAAATTTTACACAAGTGTGAGAGTACCCTAAACCTTTGCATGCCGCTGTATAACTTACTTATTGAAAGACTGGTGTAGATTTGTGTTGCAATTACCACCAGTTTCTAATGTAAATGACAGTAAATCTTTTGTGATACAGGAGGCCATGATACTCCAGTTGAGCAACACTGAGTCACAAATGTTTGTGCAGGCCGAATTTTGTGACTTTTTTTTCACCAGAAAAGTTCAGCAAGTCCCATAATAAATTTCCTCCTGAAGTGCTTATCAAGCTTCAGTAAATACTGAGGATATCTTTAGCTGTCTATTGTTGGATAAATGTTGATTGGAAGCTAAGTTCCCAAGTCCTTTTTATCGGAGACTATCTTGGAAAAATACAGTAAAACCAAAATAAATTAGTCATAAACACACACCCCATCATTGGTTCTCATGGATCATGTCAAGGTTCAATGCAAACTTGTGATCTCTAAACTACTGGATGAATAAGCAGTAACATTATATGATTGAAGTGGATGTTTTGAAGCCCAGTTCTACTTTCACACTAGCATTTTTGCTGGATCTGGCAGGGTTCAGCAAAAACGCTTCCGTTACTGGTAATACAACCATCTGGATCCATTATGTACGGATCCGGTTGTATTATCCGTAACATAGCCAAGACGGATCCATCATGAACTCCATTGAAAGTCAATGGGGGACGGATCAGTTTTCTATTGTGTCAGAGAAAACAGATCCGTCCCTATTGACTTGCATTGTGCTCCGCATACTCTGTATGCCTTCCGTTTCTGTATTTCTGTTCCGTTCAAAGATAGAACATGTCCTTTTATTTTCCGCATATCGGACAAGGATAGTACTGTTCTCTCAGGGGCCAGCTGTTCCGTTCCGCAAAAAACGGAATGCACACGGACATCATCTGTATTTTTTGCGGATCCGTTTTTTACGGACTGCAAAATACAGAAAAAGCCATACGGTTGTGTGAAAGAGGCCTAACGGTAATTGTACACGATGTGGATTACTGGCTTTTTTTCTGTGTAGAATCTTGTGCAGAAAAAACACAGCGTAAGGCTCCATTCACACGTCCGCAATTCTGTCCTGCATTTTGCGGAACGGAATTGCGGACCCATTAATTACAATAGGGACAGACGATGTCCCGCCCGGGTCCGCAATTGCGGATCCGCACTTCCGGGTCCGCAATCGCGTTCCTGAAAAATATAGAACATGTCCTATTCTTGTCCGCAATTGCGGACAAGAAAAGGCATTTTCTATGAGAGTGCCGGCGATGTGCGTCCGCGGATCCGCAAAACACACACGGACGTGTGAATGTAGCCTAATACAGTACCAGCAAAGTGAATGAGATTTGACAAATCTCTTGTACACTTTGCTTTTTATTTCCAGGTAGAAATTGACCTGCCGCGCGGATTTTTAAATTCACAGCAAGTTAATTGTTTGTGCGATTCCACACCTTATGTAGAGTGGTTTTGCCCATAGACTTCAATAGGGTTGTTACCAAAAATATAAAATCTGCAATAAAAACCACATAAAAATGTACCAAAACTGCCATAAATGGTGCGTTTCTTGTGCAGCTTTGGTGCAGATTTCTTGCAGATTTTCTGCACACAAATATGCACCGTTTGCGGCTGCCCTAAGTGTTTGCATCAGTTGCCAAAATAAAAAATAGTAGTAGTATCTGTTCATAATACTTTTACTCCTTTTCTGATCCACTCCTGATTTTGAATTCAAAAGCCACATAAAAAAACCTGAATGTTTGACCATCCTCTCAGGGTTAAGTCCCACCTAGTGGCCGCAGCATGGGCGATATGTGGGTATGGTACAGCTAAAGGCCTGAAGTTCCTAAAGTCTGCAAATAAATTTTCCATCCACTGGTTGCTGATTGTTAATGGCCATTTGGTTTTAGGCACCCTGTACAGCACTTATCAATCAGCAACCAGTGAACCCTACAGCTGCTTTCACACGGCGGTATGAGGTTCCTGAAATGTGGTCCATGTAACGGCCACATTTCCCAGGCTGACCGCGGCTCATGTGAGCTGAGCCCATTGCATCATAAGAATCTAGAATGATGTGAGTTCCAGCCCAACCAGGTCTACCGTCCCATATTCACAGCATTAGTTAAAGGGGTTCTCCAAAAAAATGAAAATACTTGAATATCTCTTTATTATAAATATATTCCAATTACCTTTCATTAGTTCTAATGGCTTGTTTTGTCCAGGGAGCAATCATTAGGAGAAATAAAATGGTACACACAGAACCTGTCCTAATCACACAGCAGTACAAGTTACTTCAGAACACTGAGCTAAAGACCTGCCTCATCCTCCTCTCTGCTTGTCAGGGATTATAATCCTGAATAGGGGCGGACTGGGCTGGTAGATGTTGAGGGCTGAACACAGATACAATTGACCATGCGGCAGCGCCAGTGGAACGAAAGAACCACTGGCTCCCTGGCCCGTCATTCCTGGGCCATCTGTGTGACTTAGGAGGCACAATGATGTCATTGCACTGCCTGCGAAGTTCCACAGGAGCAGATCCCCCAGAAGAGGCTGGGTCTACATCGCTGCATCGTGGGACCGTGCCGGGACAGGTGAATAGAGACTAAGGGTACTTTCACACTAGCGTTTTGGATTCCGTTTGTGAGATCCGTTTCAGGGCTCTCACAAACGGTCCAAAACGGATCAGTTAAGCCCCAATGCATTCTGAATGGATAAGGATCCGTTCAGAATGCATCAGTTAGGCTCCGTTCCGCCTCTATTCCGTTTTGGAGGCGGACACCAAAACGCAGCATGCAGCATTTTGGTGTCCGTCTGAAGAGGCGGAGCCTAACGGATCCGTTTTTTTTTACAATGTAAGTCAATGGGGACGGATCCGTTGTCAGTGACACAATATGGTGCATTTGAAAACGGATCCGTTCCCCATTGACTTTCAATGTAAGTCAAAACGGATCCGTTTTGGACTTTGTCATTTTTCTTTAAAGCTAATGCAAACGGATCCGTTCTGAACGGATACAAACGTTTGCATTAGAGGTGCGGATCCGTCTGTACAAATAAACAGACGGATCCGCACCAACGATAGTGTGAAAGTACCCTAACCTCCTCTTTTCTCTCCATGTTCCCGAACCCTAATACCGGCCCCTGACCCAAATACTAACCACAATTCTAACCTCCAACACTGACCCTAACCCTAATATAGATCCCTAACACAGACACTGCTGCCGACCCTACAACTGACCCTAACCCTAATACTGAGCCCTAACCCTAATACTGATCCTAATAAGGACCCTAATCCTATTACTATTCCTAACTGTAATAATAGAAATATTTGAAATACAAGGTGTAATTTATACCTCCTACCGCACTTATCAGCACACTGCCATATATACTATATATACCCACTGCATCTATTATACCGCTTACCGTGTGACCATCAGCAACATGTAACCTGTGACGTCACATCTTCTTTGCTACCCACTGCATTTTAGCATCTACCAAGTAGTATAATACAGTGTGTGTACACTGTATTCAGGGGGCACATATAAGAGGCAATGTAAATAAGAGGGGCACATATAAGAGGCGCTATACATAAAGGGGAAAATATAAGAGACTGTACATAAGAGGGGCACATATAAGAGGCACTATACATAAAGGGGGCACATATAAGAGATACTGTACATAAGAGGGGCGCATATAAGAGGCACTATGCATAAAGAGGCATATATAAGGGGCACTATACATAAAGGGGCATATATAAGGGGCACTATACATACAGGGGGCACATATAAAAAGGAGGGTTCTCACTATACCAAAATTTTGATTCCATTTTGATACCATAAAAAGTATTGCGATACTCGATACTAGGGATGTCCCGATACCATTTTTTTAAGACCGAGTACCGATACTTTTATTTAAGTACTCGCCGATACCAATTACCAATACCTCGTATAAACAGCGGCGCAGTTGCCGATAGCAATGAAAAAAATTAAAGCTGGAATTTGGTTGCTATGGACAACGGCTTTTCTTTTCCTTTGTACAAGTGTTAATAAATTAATAAATGGGAATATAATAGTGTTTTCCAACCAATGGGCCACCAGGGGGATCTGTTATGGGGTTATCTGTGGATGTCACTGTTATGGGGGGAATCTGGGGTTGACAATGTTATGGGGGATCTGTGGATGACACTGTTATGGGGGTCTGTGGGTGACACTGTTATGGGGGGATCTGAGGAGGACGCACTGTTATGGGGGGATCTGTGGATGACGCTGTTATGGGGGATCTGTGGATGACGCTGTTATGGGGGATCTGTGAATGACACTAATGGGGGGGGGATCTCTGGATGACACTAATGGGGGGGGGATCTCTGGATGACACTAATGGGGGGGGATCTCTGGATGACACTATGGGGGATCTCTGGATGACACTATGGGGGATCTCTGGATGACACTATGGGGGATCTCTGGATGACACTATGGGGGATCTCTGGATGACACTATGGGGGATCTCTGGATGACACTATGGGGGATCTCTGGATGACACTAATGGGGGATCTCTGGATGACACTAATGGTGGATCTCTGGATGACACTATGGGGGATCTCTGGATGACACTATGGGGGATCTCTGGATGACACTATGGGGGAATCTCTGGATGACACTATGGGGGATCTCTATGGGGGATCTCTGGATGACACTGTCAGGGGGCTATGTGGATGACACATATATAGCATATTATGCTATATACGTGTCATCCACAGATCCCCCATTAGTGTCATCCATAGACCCCCATAAGTGGCATCATAGTGTGTGTGTGTGGGGGGGGCCGGTGTAGCTTGACTCTTTCATACACCGGCCCCGCAGCTCCTATACACTATTGAGGTAAACTTAATCTCTATTAATGTGGCCAGAATTACTAACTATTAATGCGCAGTCTCCCTCAGGTTAGGTGCTCAGTCCCTCCATGCTCCTCCTGCCCCGTGCGCCTTCTACATTCATAAAGTGGGCGGAGCGCGCAGGAGGGACGTGAGGTGCTTGGAGGAATCGGGCAGCTTGAGCTCTCAGTTCCTCCATGCGCCTCATGTCCCGCCTGCCTGCTCCGCCCACTTTTATGAATGAAGAAGGCAGGCGGGGCAGGAGGAGAATGGAAGGACTGAGCACCTGACCTGAGGGAGACTGCTCATCAATAGTTAGTAATTCCGGCCACATTAATAGAGATTAGGTTTACTTCAACAGTGTATAGGAGCTGCCGGACCGGAACCTCCGGTATCGGCAGCGGTATCGGAGGCATTTTCATGAGTACAAGTACTCGTGAAAATGCCGGTATCGGTCCCGATACCGATACTGGTATCGGTATCGGGACATCCCTACTCGATACCATGCGAAAAAATAAAACACCAAAAAAGCCACGTGCATTACGCATTTTATGGAACATCCGGCTCATAATCGGACAATCCTATCCTATTTTTTGGGGGGGCAAGGTAAATAAAAAATGGCAAATAACCCAGTTTTATTTTATTTTCTTCTGTTACGGCGTTCACCGCATAGGAGATTTTTTTTATATTTTACTAGCTTGGACTTTTTGGACATGGCAATATGTTTATTTATTTATAGCTTATATATTTTAACCCCTTAGTGACCACCCATATGTGTTTTACAGCGGTCACTAAGGGGCCTTAGGCTGAAAGGCCGCCACTTTTTTACGGCGACCAAGCCTATGTGTTGTACGGCTCCCCTGTGCAGCGGGTAGCGGGAACTCGGCTCTCACATGAGAGCTGCGGCCCCGCTCCAACAGCCCGGACCGGCAGGAGTGCCGATCCGGGATGTTTAACACTTTACATGCCACAGGCAATGGCGCCCGCCGCATGTAAAGTGCTGACAGAGATTGCGGACTCCCTCTGTCTCCCATCGGCACCCCGCAAATGCGATCGCGGGGTGCAGATGTGTGTGATGGCTACCTGGCATTCTGATGTAGGCCCGGTCCGGGCAGTAGTAATTTCCAGCAGGCTGTGCCTCTCTGCATTTTAAAAGCAATCAAAATACTGTCTGTTAAAGTTAACACATTTATTAAATGAAAAAAATTCCATAAATACGCTCTTCAATGAAAAAAATTGCAAAAAAGAAACCTCCCCCATATGTTTCGTATGGCCGCGTCCGTAACGACCCGGACTACATAAATTATCCCCTACGGTGAATTGCTCATTTATACTTAGTTGCCACCAAAAAAACGTTATAACAAGCGATCAAAAAGCACCACTGACTCCAAAATGATACCAATGAAACATACAAGTCATCCTGCAAAAATCAAGCCCTCACACAACTCCATAGAAAGAAAAATAAAAAAGTTATGGGTCTTAGGAAGCGACAGTGCAAAAACATTTTTTTCTTTTAAAAAAAGGGGTTTTATTGCAAAAAAGTAGTAAAACATAAACTATATGTATTTGGTATCACTGTAATCGTACTGCCCCAGAGAATAAAGATATTATGTTATTTATACTAAAAAATAAACACCGTAAAATTTATAATGTAAAAATGCAGTGGCAATATTGCTGTTTTTCCCATCTCCATCCCAGAAAGAGTTAATAAAAGTTAATTCGAAAGTTATGTGTACCCCAAAATGGCGCCACTAAAAACTACAACTAGTCCCGCAAAAAACAAGCCCTAACAAAGCTATATAGACGGAAAAATAAAAAAGTTATAGCTCTTGGAACGTGATGATAAAAAAAGGAAGAAAAACGCTTGGTCAGTAAGGCCCAAAACAGGCTGGTCACTAACCCTGGGTTCACACCTGAGCGTTTTACAGCGCGTTCAAACGCGCTGTAAAACGCTCAACAGATTAAAACCAATGCATCCCTATGGGAGTGGTTCACACTTGAGCGTTTTACAGCGCGTTTGAACGCGCTGTAAAACGCCCAACGCATAAACAAGTACTTGAGCTTCTTTTGGGGCGTTTGACGCGCGTTTTGTGATTGACACCACAGTAGTCAATCACAAGAACGCGCGTACGAACGCGCGTTTCCTATTTGCAAAAACGCGCAAAAAAACGCGCGTCAAAAACGCGCGTAAAACGCGCGTTTTTGGAACGCTCAGGTCTGAACCCAGGGTAAGGGGTTAAGTGTAAAATTGGTAAAGGGGGTGATTTATACTTAAAGGGTTTTTAAAACTTTGAACCTGAGATCTTTTAATTCCTTGTCCTATTCACCCTAATAGAGCTCTATTAGGGTGAATGAGACTTTACATTCCCCCTGTGCTTTGTGCACACGGCAGCAGGGAGCTTACCATGGCAGCCAGAGCTTCAGTAGCGTCCTAGCTGCCATGGTAACTGATCAGAGCCCTGCAATTACACTGCTGGGGCTCTGATCAGAACTGCCACTGCACCACCTGTGAGGAGGAGGTAAGGGGACCCTGTGGCCACTGTCACCAATGACTTGGGGGGAGGCCCACTGCACCACCAATGTTTTTAATACTGGGGGGACACCTGAGGGGTTAACTGCCTCTGATCGCAGCTCCATCATAGAGGTCTCCTGTATCTGTATTAAACGTTAGTTATTTTCATTGGTGGCGCAGTGGCCACAGCCCCTCTCATCCTCCTCCCCTCTCTCCTTTCATTGGTGGCAGCAGCAGCATCAGCACAGGGGGAGAGAAAGACTGCTTCCTTCTCCCCTGTGCTGCTGAGGGAACATGACGCACGCTGAAAACAGCACGTGCCATGTTCTGTGATACTAGGCTGTGCAGTAGCGCAGCCTAGTACTGGTAAAAGGCAAATCCCAGTATAGAATCGATACCGGTACAAAAGTATTGATTGGGTATCGATAATTCGATACCCGGTGCAACCCTAATAGGAAGTGATGTACATAAAAGGGGCACATATAAGTAGCACTATTTATAAGGGAGACCAAGCATGTGGCACTATACACAGCGTGCACAGAGCATGTGGCACTAGAATTAGGGGCACTATATGTGGCACTATATACAGAAGCCACAGAGCGTGTGCAACTATATACAGAGGACAACTAATGGCTACTATTATATTCAGGGCACAGTATGTGGCACTAAGATGAGTTTGTGTTAGTATGCAGGGTTCCAATGTGTTGGTAAAATGAGAAGCTGAAGAGATTTTCTTGACAAAATATGCAGAGCCGAATTGTGGCCGGGAGAGGTCATCATGGTGGCCTGAACCAGATGGAGAAGAACTAAGGAGGAGACGTCACCTGTAAGTTACTAAATGGAAATGATTATTCTGCTACTGACTGTGTATGATGAGAAGTGTGGTCACCTGGATAATCTACAGCTGATGGGTCATAGCATGCTGATTTGTCAAACAACAACTCCCAGCATCCCTTTACTGCTGTTCAAGCCATGCTGGGAGCTGTAGTTTCATACCGTACAAGCTTATATGGCGATATGGCGAGGGCTGACCTGACTACATGGCATCTGTACTGAACTTTTAAAATCTGGTGATGTATTTATGTAGTGGACATAGTTCTGGTGCTATATTTATGTAATAAACTCGGTTCTGGTGCAGCATTTGACTTAAGGGTTTGGTTCTGGTACTATATTAATGTAGTTGATTCTGGTGTTATATTTGGCTTATAGGATTGGTTCTGGTGCTCTATTTGACTTATGGGTTTGGTTGTGATGCTATATTTATGTAGTTGATTTCTGGAGATGTAGCTGCCTCATCTTGGTCTTGCTTTCTCAGCACCCAGCTTTACCAAGGCTGTTCCAAGGCGAGTGCATGCTGCTGAGCTGACCATCTAAAACATTAGGTGTGAGGGTCTGCTGCTGAACTGACTCTCTAAAACATTAGGGGCAAGTGCCTGCTGCTGAGCTGACCATCGAAAAAATTATGTTTGAGGGCCTGCTGCTGAGCTGACCATCGAAAAAATTATGTTTGAGGGCCTGCTGCTGAGCTGACCATCGAAAATTATGGTTGAGGGTCTGCTGGTGAGCTGACTCTCTAAAACATTAGGGGTGAGTGCCTGCTGCTGATCTGACCATGAAAAAAATTATGGGTGATGGCCTGCTGCTGAGCTGACTCTCTAAAACATTAGGGGCGAGTGCCTGCTGCTGATCTGAAAGAGAAAAATGACAGTCACAGATATTTGGGATGCGGAAACGTTATACAGGAGAGGTACCACATGTAATGTCACTGTCCGCAGCGTCTATAGAAAAGGTACAGTGGATGTCACAGATATTTTTAGGCTGTGCACACGTTACACAGGAGATTTAGCGCAGATAATGTCGCTGTCTGCAGCGGCCAAACAATTGCATGCTATTTAGCGCAGGTTGCGCTAAAAATATATATTGCTGCCAGATACAACAATAGTCTCTAAAAGGTCTTTTGGGTCTCTAACAATTGCACGCAATTTAGTGCACGTTGCGCTAATTATATTGCTGCCAGACACAACAATAGTCCTTAAAAGGACTTTTGGGTCTCTAACACCAACACTGCCTAACAAAAAAATGAAATTAAATTCCCTACACTATCTGTCCCTTCTACAGCACAGGTCTAGCACAGCGTAGCTTCCAACAAACGTGCGGGGAGGAGCATCGCAATGTTCGAGCCAAACTGGTGTTCGGCCGAGCATGCTCACTTAACATTATTAATGACGTGCAATTTTTTGTTTTTTCATTTTCTACTCCTAGCCATTACTTTTTATTTTTCATTCACACAGCCATGTGAGGCCTTGTTTTTTGCAGGACAAGTTGCACTTTACCACGGACTGGTCACGTCCGGGTTTAACGGACATGTGCATCTAGCCTAATACTGAAAAAAAATAAAAAATTTGGAAAAGTGTGAGGGCTCATTTTTTGCGGGGCCATCTGCACTTTTCATTGATACCATTTTGGGTTGTGTATTTCTGTGGTAGGTGAAAGGACCAAAAGACAGCCATTGTGACTTTTTTTTACTGTTTCTCTGTTTGGCGTATGGGATAAATATTTTTAGATTTTAATAGTACGAGCGTACTACACTTTTTAATATTTTTCCTAGAGAATTATAACAAGCAATCATTAGAGAGCCGGCTTTCCATAGGTACTAATTCACTCAGTAGGACAGGGGCTGCCACACACAAACTGTGGCTCCCCGATCCTCACTGGGGGGAGCAGGAGCATGGTCGGGAGCGCGACAGTTTTTATTTTTTATTATATAAAGTCCGGTGGACGTATGTATACGTAAGGCGGTCGGGAACGGGTTAATTAGAGCAATGCATCATTGGATCCGACTTTCCGTAAGTTCAAAGTGTCACTGTCATGTGGGCAATATGGCTGTCACAGTTATGGGGACCCTATGGTTCTCACTTGCATAGGGTGGACAGATGTCCGACTTTAAGTGCAAGGCCTGGATAGACGCCTGGGAGTCCTCCTTTTCTGTGGCTCCATGTTCAAATAGCAGCTGACTGAGGCTTCTCTAACCCCAGTCAGTCACCAGAGCCGACGGACATGGCTCTCTGTGACTGACTGAGGGTGGGAGAAGCACTCTGCGCAGCTCACCTTAAAAGGGTTCTCCAGGAATGATTTCTCCAGGCTCCTCTCTTCTTTTCGTCCTGCCACATTGTCACGGATGAGGTATAAGAGAAAACACCACACAGACAATCAGGAGGGAAAGCCACTAGGCCTCAACGCTAGGGAAAGGAAAAGGTCACCACCTATAGAACCCTACTCCTGGCCCTGACTCCTAACCGCATGGGCCCCCCTTGAAGGTAGGAATGCCCATACCCTGGAGACCCTAAAGAGACCTATGGATATTGGCAGGGCTGAGACAACCCGTTCCTTCCCAGATGAAGAAACAAGTGTCTCCCTCAGGCCTAGTAACAACCAGCAAGGAAGGGAAAACAAAATACAAACAAACGCAACACTTAACTTCTGTAGAGATGGACGAGCGGGAACACCAGAGAGAACAACACACCAGTTCTTCCAAAACCAAATAAAGCTATCTTACCGGGTGGGGTGGTCAGAAGGGTGGGGTAAGACTATATAGTGTAGAAGTAATGACTACTAAGCTACACCTGAAACACGGGATGTGGTCATTAACAACAACCACACTGAATCCAGAGTAATTAAAGTCTCCACCAGTCTCCTTGATCTCCTGACATCTGCCGCAGGAGGGACCGTGACACACATTCACCTCTGATTCCATTCCCTCACACCTACTCCAGTCTCTCTCTCCGGTGTCACCACTCACCTAACAAACATCTTCAACTTCTTTCTCTCTTCTGGTATCTTCCCCTCCTCTTTTAAACACTCTATCATTACTTGATTATTTTTAAAAAGTCTCTCGACCCATCCTGCACAACTAACTACAGACCAGTCTCCAATCTTCCCTTTATCTCTAAACTCCTGGAGCTTTCGGTCTCATCTTACCTCATCGGCTATCGTTCTGCTCACTCTCTCCTTGATCCATTACAATCTGGTTTCCAAACCCTACATTCAACAGAAACTGCCCTCATCAAAGTGACAAATGACCTCATGACAGCAAAACGTAACGGTAACTCTATGCTCATTCTCCTTGACCTTTCTGCAGCTTTTGACATTGTAGACCACCATCTCCTACTCACCATGCTCCAATCCATCGGCCTAAAGGACACTGCCCTCTCCTGGTTTTCTCCTATCTCTCTGGCTGCTCTTTCAGTGTATCATTCGCTGGCTCCACTTTTCCCTCTCGCTGTTGGAATTCCTCAGGGTTCAGTCCTAGGCCCTCTTCTCTCTGTACACAGCCCTAATTGGACAGACCATCAGCAGATTTGGTCTCCAGTACCATCTCTATGCTGATGACACACAACTATACATGTCTTTCCCCGACATCACCCCTGCTGTATTAGAGAACACCAGGGACTGTCTCTCCACCATCTCTAATATCATATCTTCTTTATCTGAAACTAAATATTTCAAAAACGGAACTTCTTCTTCTCTCCATCTACTAACCTACCCAAACCTGATATCTCGCTCTCAGTGTGCGACACCATCATCACTCCTAGGCAGCACGCCCGCTGTCTCGGGGTGACGTTTGACACTGATCTTTCCTTCACCCCCTACATCCAATCTCTCTTCCACTCATGTCGCCTGCACCTAAAAAACATCTCTGGAATCCGCCCCTTTCTTACTATGGAAACAACAAAAATTCTCATTGTTGCCGTAATCCATTCCCGCATTGATTACTGTAACTCACTATTAATTGGTCTCCCCCTCACAAGACTCTCCCCTCTCCAATCTATACTTAATGCAGCAACCAGGGTCACCTATCTGTCCAACCTCTACTCCGATGCCTCCACTCTGTGCCAGTCATTGCACTGGTTGCCTATACAATATAAAATCCATTTTAAACTGCTCGTTCTCACACACAAAGCTCTCCACAGTGCCCCCCCAACCCCCCCATTACATCTCTTCCATTATCTCTATCTACCAGAAATCAGGTTAAATCACAACATACACAGTTTTAAGCACTCCCTAAAAACACATCTTTTTATGGTGGCCTATCACAGCCCCTGATATAACTCCTCTCCACATAGCCCATTTACAGTATCATTTCCTGAACCTGATCCTCCACCAAACTCTCCACTGCACCCAGAGGCACTTCATATATTGGCTGCTGACCGGCTTATGCAGCTTTATATCTGCTCCCCTATTCTCGCAAGATGGCTGAACCATTGTAAAAAAACAAGCACTTTTACCTTTTGTATCACCCCTATCTCCTCATAGATTGTAACCTCTTGCGAGCAGGATCCTAATTCATCTTGTTGCAATTATTGACTTGTCTGTTGCTATGCTCTTTATGACTGTTTGTACATGAACCCCTGAACTGTAAAGCACTGCAGAATATGTTGGCGCTATATAAATAAGGATTATTATTATAATTTAAAATGGCTGCCAGTAACCCGTCCTAGAATATAAGCAGGACTGGTTGCCACCACTTACAGAGCTGCCTAGGGGGTGAGTGGCGAGGCCTTTCTACATACTACGCTCTAACACTTTCAAATACTACACATTGGGGAGTTTTCCTGTCAGGCTGCTCAGCCATGATGGCATATCAAAGTCCGGATCGCTTCATTACCAGTGTTGTGCGTAGTAAGGCCTCGTCTCCTCATCCCTCAGGCAGCTGTGTGAGTGAAGCAACCAGTCCTGCTCACATTCTAGGACAGGTTACTGGTAGCCATTTTTAATAATTCCTTTAAGGGGATTATCCCATGACTAATGCAAAAAAAAGAAAATCAGACATCATATAGTACATGACAATCTCTTTCTAACAAAGCTAGAACCAGCCCTGTACCTCCCATGGATCCAGAGATCTCCACATTTACTGCTCTGCTACATTTATTTCAAGCTGACAGCTCAAGAGCAGTGTCTTTTCTGCTGCAGCTCAGGGGGCGTGTCCATGCTCTCCCTATCACAGCTTAGAGGGTGTGTCCATGCTCTCCCTATCACAGCTCAGGGGGCAGTTGAAGGATGAAACTGAGCATGTGCGGCCATCTCTGTGAGCGAGCAGGACAAAGAAAAAGAACAAACAGTAGGTGGCGCTATACAGATACATTTTATTGAATATCTCAGTGGCTATGCTAAATTTGTAATTACATGCAATTAGAAAAGTATTCAGATCCAGAAGCTGGATTGAAAACTGTAGAATATTTTTCATGGGCCCACCCCTTTAACGTCTTCCTGTCTTTTTTCTTTTCTTGGCACCAGTTACTAGGAGAGAGGCGTGGCTTAGCAGGGGTTGGAACGTGGCCTAGAATGTCCGCCTTTTTGGAGTAAAGCGAGTGGACACCTACACTTGTATGTGGTCAATATGGCTGTCACTGATATGGGGTGACACTCATTATGTGGGCAGTACAGCGAACGCTGTTAGGGGGGCCAAATTAGCTGTTACTGTTCTGGGGCCCAGCAGCTGTATATTCACCAACACATAACTGAGGACTACTGTGCGGCTGCTGAGCTGTGACACATCGTGGCTTGCATGGCTCACCACCACGTCTCGCTGTCTGAAAAAGTGGCAGGAAACGTTTTGTTAATATGTTCGTCACGTCGGCCATGATCCATTCTCTTAACTGATGTAAAAAAATGGCGGACAAGGGAGGTCGATAGATGCAATTTTTTCAATTTAATTACAAGAAAAAACCACAAGGGAAGTTAGAATAAATTTTAGACATTTGGTGATCAATAATTTCCCTATCTCTTACATACACAGGGCAGACTGTCAGCCTCTCACTTCATAAGCGCAGTGTAAAATTTACCTCAGCTAAGCTAAAAAGGGCGGAGCCTCCAAGAACAACCAATCACATCACGACTGTAAAACTTAGAACTGGAATCTGATTGGTAACTGGGACTAGAACCGAAATCTAATTGGTTACTGTGAGAAGCCCGCTTTTCAGTCAGCACCAGTTTTTGTACCGGAGGGTCCTTCCTGAGGTAACATTAGTTTTAGGCGGGAAAACATGCGCAGCGCTTTTAACACATATGACGCAGCTCAGTCTTTCTATGTCAACCCGTCTGCTTGAGATGGAAACTCTCCGTCGTTGCTCAGTGTACCCCCTTTACGAGGCCCCAGCCAGGGCCGGTTGTTGGCAGCAGCCCCGGAGCCGCAGCTCTGCCGCCGGGGGAGAGAGGTAATAAATAACCCGGAGAGAGAGCGCAGCGTCTGACCTAACAAATACCCACTGGAAAATCAGCACATCCCACCCCCGAGCCTGGAGCCAGCTGCAGACAGACAGAAGGGACCGGCTGCCAATAATATAACCTCCCACATACCTGTCAGTGTAATGTCTGTGACTGGGAGTCATCAGAGTGCCCAGCCTGGCCCTGGTACTCAGAGATCAGGGCAGTGCCTGTCATCTCCTCTGTCACAGCCACACGTCTATTGGATGCAGCACAAACTTCACAGCCTGAAAGTCATTATGGAAGATCTCTAGTCAGATGCTGATATATAAAAACTACAGCTCCAAAGTTGTCAGGCAATGCTGAGGGTTGTAGTTTTGCGAAAGCTGGACAGTCACAGATTGAAGGCTACTTCTATATGGTTATGATCTCTTCATATGGACCTATAAAATGTGCGCTGCTGAATGGCATCCATACCCCACGGACGCCCATACCACACCATATGCGTTTTTTTGCTTTTATTTTACAGAACGCAACTGCATGCCAAATACGTCAGGCTTATTGCATATGACCAATTAACAAGGTCAAAACCTATGGTATGATATGTTATATTGCTACTAATGCATGTTATAATATTTTTTGAATGTTAAAGGGGTTGCAACTACAATGCTAGGGAGGCTCGTCCGCATCCCCGCCTGCCATTGGCCGCCCCTTTCCCCCGATACTGGATGTTTTCATCCGAGCACAGGGAGAAGCAGCAGCGGCGGTGCGGGGACCCAGGTAAGGGTAAGCCAAGTGAAGTAATATTAACCCCCTGCCGACCGCCTAACGCACGGATGCGTCCAGGCGGCGGCAGGTTTGTTCCTCCTTGACACGGCAGCGCGTCATCTCGCGAGAGGCGAGATTTGCTGTGAAAGCGCGCGTGCGCGCGCGCGCGCAGGGCTCGGCAATTGTACTGCAGCCTGCCAGCGATGATCAACCGCTGGCAGGCTGTAGATGTAAAATAAAAAAGCATCAAACAGGTATATAGGACGCTGTTTTGTTAACTGCGTCTGATATACCTGCTACCTGGTCCTCTGGTGGCCCCATTTGCTGGGATCGACCACCAGATGACCAGGTAGCTATGTAAAGTAGCACCAAACACTACACTAACCCCCCCCCCCCTGTCACTTATTAACCCCTTGTTAACCCCTGATCACCCCCCTGTCGCTGATCACCCCCCTGTAAGGCTCCATTCACATGTCCATATGTCTTTTACAGATCCGCAAAACACGGACACCGGCAATGTGCTTCTTGTCCGCAATTGCGGATAAGAATAGGACATATTCTATATTTTTGCGGAACGGAAGTGCAGACCCGGAAGTGCGGATCCGCAATTCCGGATCCGAGCGGGACAAAGTCTGTCCCCATAGAAATGAATGGGTCCACAATTCTGTTCCGCAGACAGAATTGCGGACGTATGAATGGGGCATAAGGGTCCCTTATCACCACCAGTTAGTTAGCTACTTGTTAGGTAGCTAGCGCCCAGCCCACCACACGCAGTCACTGATTTTGGCAGAGATTTTTTCATCCACATTGATCGATGCAAATGAAGAAATCTGTGCCATTCATTTTATTTTATTTTTTCAGCCCAGAGGCTGAACGGAAAAAAAAAATCTCATTAACCGTATGCTCAATATAAGGAGAATCGCAGAAACTCCTAATTCTGGCCATACGTGTAATCATTGCGGAGACCCTCAAATGCCAGGGCAGAACAAACACCTCACATGTGACCCCATTTTAGAAAGAAGACACCCCAAGGTATTCCGTGAGGGGTATGGCGAGTTCATGCAAAATTTTATTTTTTGTCACAAATTAGTGGAATATGAGACTTTGTAAAAAAAAAAAAAAATAAATAAATTTCCGCTAACTTGTGCCAAAAATTGTTTTTTTTCTGTGAACTCGCCATGCCCCTCACGGAATACCTTGGGGTGTCTTCTTTCTAAAATGGGGTCACATGTGGGGTTCTAAAGCGTGAGAATCCAAATGCGTAAAAATGGCCTGTGAAATCCTAAAGGTACTCATGGGAATTTGGGCCCCTTTGTGCATCTTGGCTGCAAAAAAGTGTCACATGTGGTATCGCCGTACTCAGGAGAAGTAGGGCAATGTGTTTTGGGGTGTATTTTTATATATACCCATACTTTGTGTGAGAAATATCGCTGTAAACGACAACTTTTTAAATTGTTTTATACAAAGTTGTCAATTTACAGAGATATTTCTCTCACCCAATATGGTATATGTAAAAATACACCCCAAAACACATTGCCCTACTTCTCCTGAGTACGGCGATACCACATGAGTTACACTTTTTTGCAGCCTGGTACGCAAAGGGGCCCAAATTCCAACGAGTACCTTTAGGTTTTACAGGGCTGCTCACAATTTAGCCCCACCCAAAATGCCAGAACAGTACAAACACCCCACAAATGACCCCATTTTGGAAAGAAGACACCCCAAGGTATTCGCTGAGGGGCATAGTAAGTCCATGAAAAATTGAACTTTTTGTCACAAGTTAGCGGAAAGGGAGACTTTGTGAGAAAAAACAATAAAAAATCTATTTCTGCTAACTTGTGCCAAAAAAAAAAAATCTTCTATGAACTTGCCATGCCCCTCATGGAATACCTTGGGCTGTCTTCTTTCCAAAATGGGGTCACATGTGGGGTATTTATACTGCCCTGGAATTTTAGGGGCCCTAAAGCGTGAGAAGAAAAATGCGTAAAAATCCCTTCCTAAAAGGTACCCATTGAAATTTGGGCCCCTTTGTGCATCTTGGCTGCAAAAAAGTGTCACACATGTGGTATCGCGGTACTCAGGAGAAGTAGGGCAATGTGTTTTGGGGTGTATTTTTACATATACCCATGCTGGGTGAGAGAAATATCTCTGTAAATTGACAACTTTGTATAATTTTTTTTTTAACAAGTTGTCATTTACAGAGATATTTCTCTCACCCAGCATGGGTATATGTAAAAATACACCCCAAAACACATTGCCCTACTTCTCCTGAGTACGGCGATACCACATAAGTGACACTTTTTTGCAGCCAAGATGCGCAAAGGAGCCCTAATTCCAATGAGTACCTTTAGGATTTCACAGGGTATTTTTATGCATTTGGATTCTCACACTTTAGGGCCCCTAAAATGCCAGGGCAGTATAAATACCCCACAAGTGACACCATTTTGGAAAGAAGACACCCCAAGGTATTCCGTGAGGGACATGTCGAGTTCACAGAATTTTTTTTTTTTATTGGCACAAGTTAGCGGAAATTGCTATTTTTTTGTTTTTGTTTTTACAAAGTCTCATATTCCACTAACTTGTGACAAAAAATAAAATTTTACATGAACTCACCATACCCCTCACGGAATACCTTGGGGTGTCTTCTTTCTAAAATGGGGTCACATGTGGGGCATTTATACTGTCCTGGCATTTTAGGGGTCTCTAAAGCGTGAGAAGAAGTCTGGAATCTAAATGTGTAAAAATGCCCTGTGAAATCAAAGGTACTCATTGGAATTTGGGCCCCTTTGCGCACCCAGGCTGCAAAAAAGTGTCACTTATGTGGTATCGCCGTACTCAGGAGAAGTAGGGCAATGAGTTTTGGGGTGTATTTTTACATATTCCCCTGCTGGGTGTGAGAAATATCTCTGTAAATGACAACTTTTTTATTTTTTTTATACAAAGTTGTCAGTTTACAGAGATATTTCTCTCACCCAGCATGGGTATATGTAAAAACACACCCCAAAACACATTGCCCTACTTCTCCTGAGTACGGCGATACCACATGAGTGACACTTTTTTGCAGCCTGGGTGCGCAAAGGGGCCCTAATTCCAACGAGTAACTTTAGATTTTACAGGGATGCTCACAATTTAGCCCCGCCCAAAATGCCAGAACAGTAAACACACCCCACAAATGACCCCATTTCGGAAAGTAGACACCCCAAGAAATTCAATGAGGGGCATAGTGAGTCCGTGGGAGATTTTTATTTATTTTTTGCCAGAAGTTAGCAGAAATGGAAACTTTATTATTATTATTTTTTTCCTCAGAAAGTGTAATTTTCCGCTAACTTGTGAAAAAAAATGAAATGATACATGAACTCACCATGCCCCTCCGCAAATACTTTGGGGTATCTTCTTTCTAAAATGGTGTGATTTGGGGGGTATTTATACTATTCTGACATTCTAGCACCTGAAGAAACATGACAGGCGCTCAGAAAGTCAGACCTGCTTCAAAATGCGGAAATTCACTTTTTTGCACCATAGTTTACTCAAACCAATAGGTATAACTTTTACTCAAACCAATAAATCTACACTTATTGAATTTTTTTTATCAAAGACATGTAGAACAATAAATTTAGAGAAAAATTTATATAGAAATGTAGTTTTTTAAAAAAAAAATTGCAACAGAAAGCGAAAAATGTCATTTTTTTGCAAACATTTCGGTCATTTTTTATTAATATCAAAAAAAGTTAAAATGTCAGCAGCAATGAAATACCACCAAATGAAAGCTCTATTAGTGAGAAGAAAAGGAGGTAAAATTCATTTGGGTGGTAAGTTGTATGACGGAGCAATAAACGGTGAAAGTAGTGTAGTGCAGAATTGTAAAAAGTGGTCTGGTCATTTAGGGGGTTTAAGCTAGGGGGGCTGAAGTGGTTAAAGGGGTTCTCCAGGCTAAAACTTTTTTTTAGCTAAAAAGAACTAACCTGTGGAGGAAAGAGACATACTTACCTTCCACAGTGCAGCTGTTCTTGCAATCTGAATCTTGATCACGTGGTCCCTCTAGCTGTTTTTTCACTTCTTCCGGCCGAAGTCCGTCTCCCTGTCTTCCGGTCCTCTCTTCCTTTCTCCAGCAGGAGACGGATCGTCACTAGTGACATCACCGCCTCCTGCTGGAGAAAGCTCCGCCTGGCGGTGAAGCCTGTACTGACTCCTGCACAGCGCGATGTAAGTGCTGTGCAGGAGTGACAGCATAGCGATCAGCCACAGAGGCTGATTGCCATGCTGTGCATGCCACAGGGGGCACAGGATGGCATAAGGGAAACGGGTTGGCACAAGGGGGCATAGGATGGCAAAAGGGGGCTCTGGATGGCACAAGGGGAGCTGGAGGGCACAGGGGACGCTGGATGACAAAGGGCGCTGGATGGCAGAAGGGGGCACAGGATGGCACAAGAGGCACTGGATTGCACAAGGGGCGGTAGATGGCACAAAGGGCGCTGGATAGCACAAGGGGGCACAGGATGGCACAAGGGGTGCTGGATGGCACACAGGAGGCACAGGATGGCATAAGGGAAACGGGATGGCATAAGGGGCCCTGGATGGCACAAGGGGACGCTGGATGACATAAAGGGTGCTAGATGGCACAAGGGGGCACAGGATGGCACAAGAAGCACTGGATGGCACAAGGGGCGGTAGATGGCACAAAGGGCGCTGGATAGCACAAGGGGGCACAGGATGGCACAAGGGGTGCCGGATGGCACACAGGGGGCACAGGATGGCATAAAGGAAATGGGATGGCACAAGGGGGCATACGATGGCAAAAGGGGACGCTGGAGGGCACAGGGGACGCTGGATGGCACAAGGGGGCACAGGATGGCACAAGAGGCACTGGATGGCAAATAGGGGGCATTGGATGACAGTGTTATGAGAGCACTGTGGATGTCACTGGTATGGGGGATCTGTGGAGGTCACTGTTATGGGGCACTGTGGAGGTCACTGTTATGGGGGCACTGTGGATGTCACTGTTATGGGGGCACTGTGGATGACACTGTTATGGGTGCTCAGTATAAGTGATAGGGCTCGTGCACAGAACCGTATCTGTTTTGCGGTCTGCAAGTCGCGGATCCACTAAATGAGGTTACTGTCCGTGTGCGATTCACATTTTTTAACAGTCATTTTTTATCTGTCGCAGAACTGACATACGGATATGGAAAGCACAGGGACGTCATCAGTGTGTTTTTTATATCCGTATGTCAGTTCCAGTAAAAACAGAATGTCCTATTCTGGTCCTCAAAATGAGCACCTCAAATCCATCGAACTCAATGGGACTGCAAAAAATGTGGATCGCAAAATGGATACGGTGGTGTGCATAAGGGATTAGATACACAGCTCAGCAGACAGGATCATACAAAATGGGATTAGATACATATTTTAGCAATGTCAGTGTTGGGATTTGATACACCGCTCTGTAGGCTGTATCACACAGGATAGGATTAGATACATATATGATTGGATACGCTTGCTGATTCAAGCTGTTTTTCACACTCTGGAGATGATGAGGGCAGTGCCTGTGGACAGTCAGTGATGGGATTTAGACACTGACTGAGAAGTAGATTCATGTCTGTGTGCAGAAAGATGGACACAGGAGTTGTAATGGGTGTGGCTGCTGCAGACAGAGCAGTGTGGGGGCGTGGCCAGCCTGTGACTCTTCTCTGTGCAGTGCAGCCAGGCTTGTGTATCAATAAAGTTATGTATTCAACAAAACAAGAAGGGGAGAAAGTAAACAGATCTGCCAGGACAATCTGATGTCTTCTAGGGGGGAAGGAAAGCTCAGACTTGAAAAACAGGTATTGTGGGGCATATGTATGCATGGTGAGGGGTGTTAGGAGCACATAAAAAGAATTTTGATTTTAAGACCGGACAACCTCTTTAAGGACCAGGCCATTTTTTGCAAATCTGACATGTCACTTTATGTTGTGATAACTTTGAAGTGCTTTTACTTATCCAGGCCATTCTGAGATTGTTTTCTTGTCACATATTGTACGTCATGACAATGGTAAATTTGGGTCAAAATATTTTATTTTTATTTATAAAAAATACCAAATTTACCAAAAATATTGAAAAATTTGCAATTTTCTAAATTTCAATTTCTCTGCTATTAAAACAGATAGTGATACTTCCCAAAATAGTTATTACTTTACATTTCCCATATGTCTACTTCATGTTTGGATCATTTTGTAAGTGACATTTTCTTTTTTTTGGGGGGACGTTAGAAGGCTTAGAAGTTTAGAAGCAAATCTTAAAATGTTTAAGAAAATTTCCAAAACCCAATTTTTAAGGACCAGTTCAGGTCTGAAGTCACTTTGTGGGGCTTACATAATAGAAACCACCCATATGGCCCCATTTTAGAAACTACACCCCTCAAGGTATTCAAAACTAATTTTACAAATTTTCTTAACCCTTTAGGTGTTCCACAAGAATTAAAGGAAAATGGAGATGAAATTTCAGAATTTAATTTTTTTTGGCAGATTTTCCATTTTTATCAATTTTTTTTCCAGTAACAAAGCAAGGGCCAAACAAAAATCTATCTTTATTGCCCTGATTCTGTAGTTTACAGAAACCCCCCATATGTGTTTGTAAACTGCTGTACGGGCACACAGCAGGGTGCAGAAGGAAAGGAGCGCAATGTGGTTTTTGGAGGGCAGATTTCACTGGGATAATTTTAAGTTGCCATGTCACATTTAAAGATATGCACTCCTAGAGTAGAAACTCCAAAAAAGTGACCCCATTTTGGAAACTGCGGGATAAGGTGGCAGTTTTGTTGGTACTATTTTGGGGTACATATGATTTTTGGTTTCTCTATATTATACTTTTTGTGAGGTAAGGTAACAAAAAATAGCTGTTTTGGCACCGTTTTTATTTTTTTGTTTTTTACAGTGTTTATCTGACAGGTTAGATCATGTGCTATTTTTATAGAGCAGGCTGTTACGGACGCGACAATTCCAAATATGAATACTTTTTTTGGTTGTTCGTTTCAGTTTTACATAATAAAGCATTTTTGAAATTCTAATATTAATATTCTGAAAGCCATAGTTTTTTTTTTTCGGGCGACTTTGACGGTTTGATTGTTAGTATTTGGGCGATTTGGTACTATTTTAGGGTGCATATGACTTTTTGACCGCTGGGTATTACACTTTTTGTGATATAAGGTGACAGAAAATGGCTTTTATTTTTACAGTTTTTATTTTTTTATGGTGTTCACCTGAGGTGTTGGGTCATGTGATATTTTTATACAGCAGGTTGTTACGGACGTGGCCATACCTAACATGTCTACTTTTTCTATTTATTTATTTAAGTTTTCACAATAAATGCATTTTTAAAACAAAAAAAAAATTAGTTTTAGTGTCTCCATATTCTGAGAGCCATAGTTTTATATAATTTTTTTGCCTTATTGTTTTATGTAAGGGCTCATTTTTTGCAGGATGAGGTGGCTGTTTGATTTGTACTATTTTGGGGGCATACGTCTTTTTGATCGCTTGGTGTTGTACTTTTTGTGATGTAAGGTGACAAAAAATGGTTGTTTTAGCACAGTTTATTTTATTTTTTCTACGGAGTTCAGGTGAGAGGGAGGATCATGTGATATTTTTATAGAGCCAGTCGTTACGGAAGCGGCAATACCCAATATGTCTGTTTTCCTTTTTTTCCCCACAATTTTGTGTTTTGTTTTGGGAAATTTATTTAACTATTATTATGAAAAACACTTTTTCTAAAACTTTTTATTTTGTCCCACTATGGTACTTCAACTTCTGGGGTCTGATCCCCTCTGCATTGCATTACAGTACAACCTGTATTGTAATGCATTGGCAGTCAGTTTTTATGCTGACAGCCTGCCTGTGAGACCCATCCTAAGGACTGGATCTCACAGGCTTCCATAGGAGGCAAGCCCCGATGCCTATGGAAGGCCTCGGCTTGCCTTCTCTGCCATCGGGTCCCCACCACTGCAGTGCGGGGACCCGATGTAGATGCGGAGGGCACACGTACCCTCCACAAACCCTCTGCATGCCGCGGTCAACTTTGAGCATACAAGGGGTTAATACGCAGGCATTGGTGTCTTCACGATGCCTGCGTATGCAGCAGGGACCCGGCTGTCAGTGACTGCCGCCCCCGCTCCATTGATCAGGTGGGTGCAGCTCCTGCACCCGCCAGATCAGCCTGCGGTACATGTACGTCCTTGGTCCTTAAGTCACGTCCAGCTGTGACATACATGTACAGCAAGGGTCCTTAAGGGGTTAATCTAGCCAGCAGAGGAGGCAATATGGACAATCACAATACATTAGTGAGTGCCTTGTATTAACTTTCTCTACGTGATAAGTGCCAATTGCTGAAGTGACACAACCCCTTTAAAGGAATAAGGGACATTTGAATGTCCATCTCCTTGGGGAAACCCGGTGTTACTAATGTTGTCCATTATTGTATGGGTGTTCCCCAATAGGTGGAGTCTCGCACATAATCGTTTGTCGCTCTCTATGTCTATTTATTCGGGTCCATTTGTTGTGATATTTATGCTATGATTAAGGACTCTGCGTTAGTCAGAAACACGTCAGCGGTCATGAAGTGCACATCTTGATTTTAATCTTTTTAATCTGTCAGTTTTTGCTGGATATTTCACTTTTAAACCATTATCCCATGCAGCTAAAAAAGTAGAAACCCGCTAGATGGTGGTAAATGGATCCCACGGATCAGATATTGAAGGCAAGTTGATATTTATACATAAATATTCATCAGAGCAGTTGTCTCCAACCAAAAGATCAGCATGATGGGAGTTATAGTTTTCAGCAGAGGACAAGACCTCTGTATATGAGCATTATATGTGTAACGTTAAAGGGGTTTCCAGGAACTTAGAAATTTATGAAATGTCCGCAGGATACGTCATCAGTATCAGATCTAGCAGGGGCATAGCTAAAGGCTCATGGGGCCTTGGTGCAAGAGTTCAGCTTGGGCCCCCTTTCCCGCAGTGCTTTGTGGTCAGGGGCAGGGAAGCAAAAATTGAAATGCCTTCCCTCCAGTCAGAGGTGTAATACCAGTGTCTTCTAATGTGGCACAAGGGTCTTTGGGCCCCCTCAAATTCCTGGGCCCAGTAGAAGCTGCTACCTCTGCACCCCCTATAGCTATGCCCCTGAGATCTAGTGTCGGACTGGGGTGCCTAGAGCCCACCAATAAATTTATTTTGGGCTCCCACCATACGGATACATCCAAATATTATCTGCTCAGACAACACCCTACTTTAACCCCTTAAGGACCTATGATGTATATGTCCGTCATAATACCGGCCCCTAAACATGTCGCCCGCTCGCACATGCAGCGGGCGCTATAGCCGCCGGGTTTCTGCTATTTTAAATAGCAGAGACCCGCGGCACATGTATGCGATCAGCCATAAGACTGATCGCATACGTTTTACCCTTCAGATGCCGTGGTCAAATGTGACCACGGCATCTGATCAGCCCGGAAGCCGTAGTCGCAAGCTTCCGCTCCGGTAACAGCGTTCCCCATCTGAGATCGGGGAACTTGTTACATTGCTGAAATAGCCCGAACCCTCAAACAGGCTTCGGTGCCTATTTCAGGAATATACCAATACAGGCCACTAGGTGGCGGCATTGTATTGTTATATTACAAATGAAGTGTTCAATGATGGCTATATAGCCATCAATGAACACAATGGGCAATCTAATGATTGCCAGTTATAGTCACGCAAGGTGACTTAAAAAAAAAAAAAGTTAAAAGTTTTTACAAATATAAAAAAAATAAAAGTTCAAATCACCCCCCTTTCCTTAAAATAAAAATACTTAACAAAACAAAAAAATAAACATCATGGGCATCGCTGTGTGCGAAAATGCCCATACAATTAAAATATAACAATATTAATGGCGTAATGGGAAAAAAATAAGCAGCCTATTTGCTAATCGTTGTAACTGTACTGACCTGGAGAATAAAGATAACAGGTCAATTTTACCGCATAGTGTACAGTGTAAAAAAAAAAACCTTTTTCAAAATTGCATTTTTTCCCAATTCTACCCCATATGGAATTTTTTTTCTTCTTCATACTACATGGTATGCAACCGTAAATGGTGCGATTAGAAAGTACAACTTGTCCTGCAAAAAATAAGCCCTCATAAGGCTGCAAAAATAAAAAAGTTAGGACTATGGGAAGTCGGGGAGTGAAAAAGGAAAACGCAAAAATGGAAAATCTCAGGGTCCTGAAGGGGAAGATAAATGAATATTAAGATAAGAGGAGAAGAGAGAGAAAGCAACCATGCATGGATGAGCTGCGATCAGTATTAACCCATTTTTGGAACGCTTTTACTTATCCAAGCGATTTTGAGATTGTTTTCTCGTGACACATTGTATATCATGACAGTGGTAAATCTGAGTCAATATATTTCATTTTTATTTATTAAAAAAATCCCAAATTTACCAAAAATACCACAAAATAGTTATTACTTGACATCTCCCATATGTATACTTTGTTTGGATCATTTTGTAAATGCCATTTTATTTTTTGGGACGTTAGAAGGCTTAGAATATTAGAAGCAAATCTTAAAAATTTTAAGAAAATTTCCAAAACCCACTTTTTAAGGACCAGTTCAGGTCTGAAGTCACTTTGTGGGGCTGACATAATAGAAACCACCCAAAAATGGCCCCATTTTAGAAACCACATAATCAACTCAGTCGTATTAGTCTTATTTAAAAGGTTAATACTCTTTTGAAGCTGTTCTTGTATTTTTCAGTCCTTATATTCATATAAATAAATCTCTACAATGCATAGTAATCCTGAGAGCGCCGAACTGATTGCTACCCCATGCTGTGCGACATTTCGGGGGTCACGCCCCCTTAATCATGCATGCCTGCGGGTTGTAACCATGCGCTTTAAATACAATCTCTTTTCATCACCATCATTTCACATTTACATATATTCATTAATAGCTTCAGTTTTCACAGATGTACATGAAATATTTACCTTATTTTTCGCTTTATAAGACACACTCTTTTCCCCCCAAAAGTAGGGGGAAAATGCCCCTGCTTTTTACAAAGCGAATACTAATGAGCGCTTCCATTATGGAAGCGCTCATTAGTACCGGAGGACCGGGAAGCAGAGAAGGCGCTGTACTCGCCCCTTCCTGGTCCTCGGCTTTCGGCTGTGCTGTGGCTGCGCCTAGCATGAGGGCGCTCTGTGACCTCAAGCAATGCGCAAGGGGTCACAGTACAGCCGCAGCAGAAAGAAGACAGAGCGCACTGGAAGTGAGGAGCAGTGGCGTCCAGGAGCAGGAGAGGTAATCCCCCATGCCACAGATAAAAAAAAAAAAAAACACTAAATGACAGGGGTGCTCATCATGGGGGCTAATAAATCGCACTGGGGCTCATAGATGGCATGGGGGCTTATAATAGAGGGTCATAAATGGCATGGGGGCTGATAAATGGCATGAAGGCTCATAATGGGGGCACATAAATGGCACTGGGGCTCAGATGGCATGGGAGGCTGATCTGAGGTCTTCCTGGGGTCTTATTAACATTGGGGGTCTGATTGTGGGTCTTATTAATATTGGGGGTCTGATTGGTGCTGTCAGATGAGGTCTGATTAACATTGGATCTCTGATTGCTGGTCTGAGCTGAGGTCTAATCAAAAATATTTTTTTCTTATTCTCTTATAAAGCGAAAAATACGGTATGTTGAATTTAAAACCAGTTACTGAGATGCTGATCATAGAAATACCTTAAAATTGTAAATTTTATTTAACCCTTTAGGATATATGTCTCCATTTTCATTATCCATCTTGTCTCATATTGTAGCAATCTCTGTTTATTTTCTGCCATAGTACCTTCATTAATGCAACCAGCACTAGCCATTTTGAATCATGCCGTTTATGTTTCATTTCATTCTAATGTTGCAACAATGTAGTTTTGCTTAACTTGTTTTCCTTTGTTTCACCTGCATTCACCTCCTGCATTTCCATATATCGTCTAATATTAGATTTATGTTCGTTTAATCATACCTTTATTTCTCTTTTTGTCTGTCCAATGTACCATAAACTACATGGATATCGAATGCCGTAAACGACATTTTTTTGTCATACATGTAGAAAAATGGCGCATTGGAATTTTATATCCCTGTCTTTGGCGATATATTGAATCTCCTTTTAAAATGGAAATGCAGTTAGTACAGGATAAACATGGGATGGTTCCTTTCCTTCTTGAAGCTAAAAAAAGTCTTTGTTTTACTTTTTGATTCTGATGTCACCCCTTTTTAGAAACTACACCCCTCAAGGCATTCAAAACTGATTTTACAACCTTTGTTAACTCTTTAGGTGTTTCACAAGAATTAAAGGAAATGTAGATGACATTTCAGAATTTCACTTTATTGGCAGATTTTCCATTTTATTAAATTTTTTCCTGTAACACAGCAAGGGTTAACAAACAAAACTCAAGGGCGCAGAAGAGAAATATAAGGTTTTTGGAGGGCAGATTTCACTGGGATAATTTTTTGTTGCCATGTTACATTTGAAGACACCCTGATGCACCCCTACAGTAGAAACTCCTTAAAAGTGACCCCATTTTGGAGACTATGGGATAAGGTGGCAGTTTTGTTGGGGTACATATGATTTTTGATTGCTCTATATTACGCTTTTTGTGAGGTAAGATTGTGTGCTTTTTTATACAGCAGATTGATACAGATTCAAAAATACCAAATATTACAGTTTTTTTTCCCCGCTTTACATAATAAAAGATTTTTGAGAAAAAAAAATCATGTTTTCATGTCTCCATTTTGTGAAAGCCATATTTTTTAAATTTTTTTGCCGATCGTCTTGTGTAGGAGCTCTTTTTTTGCAGGCAGAGTTCACGTTTTGATTGGTACCATTTTTGGGTACACGTGAATTTATTTTTTTGATCATTCAATATTACTCATTCAAAATGTTTTTTTTTGTTGTTTTTTTTTTTTACACCATTTGGGGGGGGGGGGTAGATTATGTGGTCTTTTTTATAGAGCTGGTTATTACGGATGCAGCGATACCTAATATGTCTATTTTTCTTTATTTCAGTTTTACACAATAAAAACATTTTTGGAAAAAAAAAAACATGTTTTGATGTCTCCATATTCTGAAAGCCATGTTTTGTTTTGTTTTTTTTGGGGGGGGGGCGATTGTCTTAAAAAGGGGCTCATTTTTTGTGGCATAAGATGACGGTTTGGTACTATTTTGGGGTATATATTACTTGGTATTCCACTTTTTGTGATGTTGAGTGATAAAAAATAGTTGTTTTAGCACAGTTTTTATTTTATTTTTTTACGGAGTATAGGTGATGGGGTGGGGTCCTGCAATGCATCTGTATTGTAATGCAGTGCCTGTCAGCTTTTACACTGAATTCCTGCTTGTGAGACCCAGCCTAAGGGACTGGATCTCACAGGCTCCCGTAGAAGGCAAGCCCCAATGCCTATGGAAGGCATCGGACTGTCTTCTCAGCCATTGGGTCCCTGTCACTGCAGCATGGGCATCCGATGGTTACGTGGAGGGAACCCTTACCCTACGTACACCCCCTGCTTTGACCGCGGCATACAACGGGTTAATACTTCGGCATTAGTGTTTGCATTGATGCCGGCGAATACAGCAGTGGACCAGCTGTCAGTGATTGCTGTGTCCGTGCTGCTGACTGGGTGGCGCAGCTCCTGCCGAATCAGCCTGCCGTAGCTGTACGGTGCCGGTCCTTAAGTCACGGGTCCCAGCGCTGTACATGTACGGCGGGGGTCCTCTACGGATTAAGAGACACATACAACTTATGAGAGGTACAAGGTAGACATACGCAAGACGGACATGCTTAAGGGGGGAGTTTCTCTCACAGGATGGTGGTCTTGGCTGGTTACAATGAGACATGAGTAGGCATGCACTGAAATAGTGAGCAATGACCTGTTTTGCTGGTCAGAAAGGAAGTAGTCGATCCAAAGGGTCCAGATCTCCAAGAACTTGTCATAGCGATGCTAGAATAGAAGTCAGCTTCTCATGAATCATATAAAAGTCTTAATGGTCTCTTGACCTTAGGGAAACATAGAATATTGACTGCAGAAAAAGACCTCATAGTTTATCTAGTCAGCCCTTATATTATTACTTATCTTAGGACAGACGTGCGTTTATCCCAAACATGTTTAAATTTACTTACTGTAGATTTCCCAACCACATCTGATGAGAGTTTGTACACCTAAAGACTAGTTTAGGTTTGGAACAAATTTTTTCTGGCATTGGTTCTGCTTAATTAAAAACACTTCACTCTTGAACCTTATTTATGCCTTTACCATACGTAAAGGTTTCAATTATGTCCCTTCTTTCCTTAAGGCTGTACAGATTAGGTTCTGTAAGTCCCTCCTGATATGTTTCATGCGTCAGACCCTCAGTCATTCCTGAAATGTTTTGTATTTCAGACATGCCACCATTTTTGTAACCCACTTTTGCACCTGTTCCATTTAATCTATATCTTTTTGTAGATGAGGTCTCCAAAACTGGACACAGTATTCAACACTCTATACAGGGAACACAAACGCCCTCTTCCTACTGGTTGTACCTCTAGCTTTACAGCCGAGCATTCTACTTTCTTTCCCATACTGCACTCATTTTGAAGTTGTCTGATATCAGAACCGCTAGATCTTTTCTTCTGAAGTCTTGGCTAACAAAGAGCTGCCAATATAATACTCCGATAAAGGGTTTCTTCTCCCCAAGTGCATAATTTTACTTTTGGCAACATTGAACTGCTGTTTTCTATGTTGTAGATCCCTCCAGGAATATCATCCCTATTGTGTACTTTTGAGTCATCGGCAAACAAGCAAATCTTGCTTACAGAACATTTAGGACAGACCCCTGTGGTACACGGCTTGTGTGGGGCAGCACGGTGGCTCAGTGGTTAGCACTGGTGCTGGGTTTGAATCCGACCAAGGGCAACATCCGACCAAAGGCAACATATGCATGGATTTTCTCCCCATGTTTGCGTGGGTTTCCTCCGGGTACTCCAGTTTCCTCTCACACTCCAAAGACATACTGATAGGGAACTTAGATTGTGAGCCCCATTGGGGACAGCCCAATTCTAATGTCTGTAAAGTGCTGTGGAGTGTAGTAGCACTATATAAGTGGCTATAATAAATAAATGAAAAATAACCTCTCTCTCCTCAGAATGCACACCATTAACAACAACACTGACATCTGCCAAATCAGAGGCTTTGCTGAAGTCCAGGTAGGCAATATTCACAGCACTACCTTCGCCCAACACTTTTGTGACATAGGCAAAGAAGTCAACATTAGTTTGACATGATCTTTCCTTGGTAAAATCATGCTGTTTTGGATGCAATAAGTTGTCGGTTTGTAGGTTATCAGGAGGCGTTCCATTATTTTTACTAATACTGAGGTCAAGCTAACTGGTCTGTAGTTTCTAGTTTCTCCTCTGCTACTCTTCTTGTGGATAGGTATAACTTTGGCCACTCTACATTTTTCAGCAATATCTTCTGTCCGGAGGAATTTTTTAAATCCCACAATTTTTTTCACTAATATATCTGAAAAGGTTTTATCCCCCTTTTTATAGATTTGGCTTTTTTTTTTTTAAGCAGTAGTAATATGTTCGGCTACTTTCTGTTTAAGTTGATACACTTCTCTATTAGCTACACTATATTATTTACTTCTTTAGTAAACCACAGTGGGCTTTTCCTCCTTTTTCTCTTGCTAATCTGACATATAGTTTAATTGCCTTTAAAGGAAATCTGTCACCTTGATTTTGGACTATTATCTACAGTAATTCATGAGTTGTACTGCAGATAAGGAGTCCAGATCACAATTTTTTATTTTGCTACTGTCCCCCGATACCCCCACTGTCAGCTTTCAGAGCTGCACTGAAATACCCAGTCTGGGCTGCTATTCTGTTCTAACGTAATGGAGAGGACTGCTGTGTGTATGGTCGACAGTCCTGACTATGCATTTCAACATAGCTCTGAGCACTGAGAGCGGGGGAATAGAGGGCAGTAGGAAAATAAAAAATATATATATAAAATATTCTTATCTACAGTACTACTCATGAACTACTGTAGATAATGGTTCAAGATCAGGGTGACAGATTCCCTTTAAGATGGCCATTTTTAATATGTCCACTGATCATAAATACCTGCTGTTTTCCATCCTTTTAATTCCTTTTTTAACCCTTTCAACCCCGGGCCAGTTTTCACCTTCCTGCCCAGGCCATTTTTTGCAAATCAGACATGTCATTTTATGTGGTAATAACTTTGGAACACTTTTATTTATCCAAGCCATTCTGAGATTGTTTTCTCGTGAAACATTGTACTTCATGATGGTCATAAATTTGAGTCAATATATTTTACCTTTATTTATGAAAAAATCCCAAATTTACTACAAACTTTGAAAAATTCACTATTTCAAAATTTCAATTTCTCTGCTTATAAAACAGAAAGTGATACCTCACAAAATATTTATTACTTAACATTCCCCATATGTCTACTTTATGTTGGCATCATTTTTTAAATGTCATTTTATTTTTTTTAGGACGTTAGAAGGCTTAGAATTTTAGAAGCAATTCTTAAAATTTTTAAGAAAATTTTCAAAACCCACTTTTTAATGACCAGTTTAGGTCAGAAGTCACTTTGTGGGGCTTACATAGTGGAAACCCCCCATAAATGACCCGAATGTAGAAACCACACTCCTCAAGCTACTCAAAACTGATTTTACAAACTTTGTTAACCCTTTAGGTGTTCCACAAGAATTAAAGGAAAATGGAGATTAAATTTCAAAATGTAACTTTTTTGGCCAATTTTCCATTTTAATCCATTTTGTTCTTTAACACATCGAGGGTTAACAGCCAAACAGAGCTCAGTATTTATTACCCTGATTCTACGATTTACAGAAACACCCCACATGTGGTCGTAAACTGATGTAAGAGCACACGGCAGGGTGCAGAAGGAAAGTAACGCCATATGGTTTTTGGAAGGCAGATTTTGCTGGACTGGTTTTTAGATGCCATGTCCCATTTGAAGCCCCCCTTATGCACCCTTACAGTAGGAACTCCCAAAAAGTGACCCCATTTTGGAAACTAGGGGATAAGGTGCTAGTTTTATTGGTACTATTTTGGGGTACATATGATTTTTAATTGCTCTATCTTACGTTTTCTGTGAGGCAAGGTAACCAAAAAATGGCATTCATCTGACAGGGTAGATCATGTGTTCTTTTTATAGAGCAGGTTGTTACGGACAATATATCTACTTTCTTTGTTTCATTTTTACATAATAAAGCATCCTTTTTTTATTTTTCTGCCGATCGTCTTGTGCAGGGGCTCGTTTTTTGCAGGAAGAGTAGACATTTTTATTGGTACCATTTTTGGGTACATATAATTTTTTTGATGATTCATTGTTACACTTTATGGGGCAAGGTGACCAAAAAATTGGTAATTTTGGCACAGTTTTTTTTTTTTTTCCCACGTCTCCCCAACGGCACCACTTGGAGGATGTCCCGCCTCCCAGGGACAGGAAACAGCTGTGAGTTTGGGCTATAAAGTACCTCCTCCTCTTACCTTCTCCAGTTGTTTGCTGTCCCTGCAGGCAGGAGTGAGTTGGCATCGCAGCACCTTTAGGTTTGTTCTCCCGGCGGGTGTCGGAGGGTCGCTGCAGGAGGAAGAGGCCGCGGAGTTCTGCCTTACTCCTCTCTCCTCTTGGAATAAGTCCGGCGGTAGTTGGCTTCCCCGGGCTGAATTTAGGCCGCATAGTTACTCACAAGCGGTCTGGCAGTAAGAAGGGGGCGTTCCCTTGGGCCGGGAGCGCTCTCATTAGTTCCGGCGCAGTTGGATGACGTCAGAAGCGACAACGTCACCCCGCAACCAGGAAGTAAAGCTGGCAGAGCGGGAGAAGCGGTGCGCCAGCGTCCTGTGTGCAGCATGTCTCTTCCTGAAGGTGAAGCATCACGAAAATCCTCTGCCTCTTCTTCCTCCAGGCCCAGCAGCCTGGTAAGCCTCCTCCTAAGTTGTACTACTGTTGTATGCACTATTGTTTCTGTGCACAGGGTTCTGGTGTCTGTAATTAAAAAGCTTGGGCTTAGTATTCCCCTCCTCCCTTGTGTTTTGTAGGGGAAGGATAGCCCAAAAAGAGAACCATCCCAGAGGAGGAGATGTTTAATTTGTAAAAAGGGGCTTAAAGTTTCATATAAAAAGAACTTATGCCCAAAATGTTTAAACAAAGTGATGACAGAAGAACCCCCTTCCCTGGTGGATAGTATAAGAGCTATAATCAAGGAGGAAGTGGGTGCAGCAGTGGAAGCTAAACTGTCTATACTACCCTCTAAAGCTTCAACCTCTACTACCACTGTGTACGACGAGGGCGAAATATTTTCCGAATAAAGTTCTGAGGAATCAGAAGTGGCCCCGGGGCGTCCGCTTTGTTCTATTGAGGAGACTGAGTCACTCATAAAAACCATTAGAGCAACCATTAATATTGAAGAGCCCAAAGAACCTATGTCGGTTCAGGACCATATGTTTGCAGGCTTAGCGGACAAAAGAAAGCGAGTATTTCCAGTCCATAATAATATTAAGTCTCTTATACAGGCAGAATGGAAAAATCCGGAGAAAAGACAGTCTGCCCCTAAGATGTTTAAAAGGAAATACCCCTTTGCTGAGAAGGACTCAAGTAAATGGGACAGACCCCCTAAAGTAGACGCTCCGGTTGCCAGGATCTCTAAAAAAATCTGTTTTACCTTTTGAAGATCTTGGGTTACTAAGAGACCCAATGGATAAGAAGAGTGAGGGCCTTCTTAAAAAAAACTTGGGAATCATCTGCGGCTATCTTAAGACCCGGCATATCAGCCACTTATACGGCTAGGACCTTAGCCTTATGGTTGGGTCAATTGGAAGAACACATTGAAGCAAGCCGCAAATTTCTTGGCAGACGCCTCTGTGGACATCGTAAAATTGTCTGCAAAAACAGCAGCCCTGGCAAACGCAGCTCGTAGGGCAGTATGGTTGAGGTCATGGTCAGGGGATGCAGCCTCAAAAAATAAATTATGTTCTCTCCCATGTGAAGGAGATAGGTTATTTGGTTCCTCATTGGACGATATCCTTGAGAAAGCCTCAGACCATAAAAAAGGTTTCCCTACAGAATCCAAATATTTCCATCAAAGGCGTTCCTTTCGAACCCAAAGACGTAATAGATTTAGTCAAAAGAAAAAAGACGCATCAGGATCTACCTGGCAGGAGTCTAAAGGAAAGAAGGGTTTCCTTTTCAATCCAGACAAGAGTGCCCGCCCCTCACCCCAATGACGCCAGCAGTACAGTGGGGGGGAGACTAAAAAACTTGGGAAAAGATTCAGGCATCCCCTTGGGTGCTATCAGCGTTAAAAGAAGGTTATCAACTACAATTCAGTCGTCTCCCTCCAGACAGGTTTATGATAAATCCAGTCCTAAAAGGAATAGACCAAAAAGCAATGGAGGAACAAATATGTTTACTCCTCAAAAAGGAAGCAATATCGAGAGTTCCCCCGGAGGAGCAGGGGATGGGATTTTATTCTTCGGTCTTCCTTGTAAAAAAACCCAATGGCTCCTTCAGAGCAATAATAAATCTCAAAGGCTTGAACAAATACATCGTTTACAGAAAATTCAAAATGGAGACAATAAAATCAGCTTTCAATCTTCTGGCAAAGAATTACTTTATGGTCACATTAGACCTCTCAGACGCTTAATATCACGTCCAAATCCACCCACAGTCCCAAAAATTCTTGAGAATGGCAATGTACTTTCAGGGAGAAATACATAATTTCCAGTTCCAGGCCTTACCATTCGGCCTTTGCTCGGCCCCAGGAGTATTTACAAAAATTATGGCAGAAGCAGTGAAAATTTTCCATCTAAAAGGGATCCTCTTAATTCCATATTTGGACGATTTCCTAATAGCAGCCCCTTCAAAGGAATGCCTGCAAGATCACCTTTAGATAGTCCTGAGTACGCTAGGGAACTTGGGGTGGATGGTAAATTCGGAAAAGTCCTGCCTTTTACCTTCTCAGAAAAGAATATTTTTAGGAGTCCTACTAGACTCTTGCCAAACATCCTCTTTTCTTCCAGAACAAAAGAGAGAGGTTCTAATTCAGAGAATACGGACATTCCAGAAACAAAATTGGGTCACTATCAGAGACATCATGACTCTTTTAGGTTTGATGACGTCAACCATTCCCTCAGTGAAGTGGTCCCAGGCACATACAAGGGTCCTTCAAGCCTTCCTCCTAAGGGTTTGGAACAAGAAGCAAGATTCGCTACAAAAAAAGGTGAGAGTTCCAGGCTCAGTAAAGAGGTCCCTGTCCTGGTGGAAAAAACGACAAAATCTGACCAGACGGGTGGAGTGGCACCAGATGAATAACATATAACATATGGATGGTAATAACAGATGCCAGCAAACAAGGCTGGGGGCGCACATGGGAACTTTAGTGAAACAGGGTCTGTGGAGTCCGAAGTTAAGTCAGGCCTCTTCCAACATGAGGGAGCTCAGGGCAGTATGGCAGGCCCTGAAAGCCTTCGCCCGTTAATTCTAAAAAAAATCACGTAAAAATTTTGACAGACAACTCCACCACAGTAGCTTATGTGAACAAACAGGGAGGGACAAGAACTCTGTCTCTCTCCTGGTTGACTCAAAGAATTATGTCCTGGGCGGAAGTAAATCTATTATCCCTTTTGGCGGTTCACATAAAAGGAAGACAGAATCAAGTGGCGGATTTTCTGAGCAGAGATCTGTTAAAAGGGGGAGAATGGAGCTTGAATCCTTTTGTCTTCAATCAGATTTGCAAAAAATGGGGTCAGCCAAAAGTCGACCTGTTTGCATCCAAGAAAAACAGGAAAGTTACAGGATTTTGTTCCCTGTCCATCAGGGATCATCCGTTGATGGTGGACGCTCTCTCAGCTCAGTGGCCCAAGAAGCTCCTTTATGCTATCCCTCCGTTCCCTCTAATCCCCAGGTTATTAGCAAAAGTCAAGGAAGAGAAGGCTCATGTAATTCTAGTAGCACCTTTTTGGCCTCGAAGATCCTGGTTCCCGATATTAAAAGACTTAGCAGGGGAGGAATTTTGGATATTACCACCCATTCCAGATCTACTGTCGCAGGGGCCAGTGTATCATCCAGAAATCCCTCAGCTCCGCCTAACAGCTTGGATGCTGAGAGGGTCATTTTAAGGAACAGAGGCCTGTCGGAACCAGTAATCTCTGCGCTCTTACAGAGCAGAAAACCGATAACTTCTAAGATCTACTTAAGAAGCTGGAACGCCTTCTTACTGTTTGCAAAGGATATATGGGACCCTTCCATGGCTCCAAATATCGCTTTGATCCTGGACTTTCTACAGGCAGGTCTGGACAAAGGTCTAACAGTGAGTACCCTTAAAGTCCAGATAGCAGCCCTCAGTGCCTTTATGGGTTCCAGGTTGGTGGAGATGGATCTTATTAAAAGATTTTTTAAAGGGGCAGCTAGGATACATCCAAGGCTTAGGTCCTCTGTCCCTCCTTGGGATCTTAACCTAGTATTATCTAAACTGATGTATCCACCTTTTGAACCTCTTGACAATATTTTTCTTAAGATGCTAACTCTAAAGACAGTCTTTTTACTAGCAGTTACTACAGCCAGGAGGGTAGGGGAGATTCAGGCGTTTTCGGTTTCTCCCCCTTATTTAAAAATTTGTGAAGATAGAATAATTTTGAAACATTCTCCAGAGTTTCTTCCAAAAGTTGTCTCAAAATTTCATTGTCCGCAAGAGATATCTCTCCCTTCCTTCTTTTCCCAGGCTGTTACTGAAGAAGAAAATCTTTTCCACAATATGGACGTCAGAAGATGCCTTCTTCAGTGCTTGGAGTCTACAAAAAATCTGAGAAAATCAGATCAGCTACTCATTCAATACTTCGGACTGAATAAAGGAAAGGCAGCTAGCAAGGCGTCTATTGCTAGGTGGATAAAGTCTTGTATTATTCTTGCCTATGAAAAAATGGCCAAACATGCCTCTTATTTGAACCTGATAACATAGATCATGACGGGTACACTTCCAAAATAGTAACTGGA
The DNA here is from genome assembly GCA_033119425.1 of Bufotes viridis. NCBI lineage: Eukaryota > Metazoa > Chordata > Amphibia > Anura > Bufonidae > Bufotes > Bufotes viridis. The sequence continues at coordinate 532,810,291 of CM065590.1, read as the reverse complement.
AAACGGTAAAGAAAGTGACTCCTAAAAATATTATTTATTAGTATTAATTAAAATTTATTACCCATCTAATGTAGAAAAACTCCCTACAAATAAAGGAGGAAGGGTAGTACTGGGCGGCTAATGTGTGACTACTGACTCAGGGTAGTGAGGAGAACTAGCCCTATCACTCCCCCTGTCTTGTCCCAGCCCGAGGGCAACCCCTGGTGGTGGGGACCCCCCGTCCTCGTACCTAGCCTGCTTGCCCTGTAATATACCCTAATTCCTCCGGTAGTACTATACCCTATTCACATAACCAACAAAACCCTTAACCCCGACACGTTTCCCCCAACTCGGGTTCATCAGGGGGTATCACACTTCATAATTGTTGGATATAGTGTACATCCCAATCCTGTTCCAGAGAATCCTGTCCATTGGCGTCGTCTTGGGCAGCAAATGCTTCTGCCTCCTTAGACGACATTTGTCGGGCCGCAACCTGGTCAAACCCAGGGACTTTTTTCAGACATTATAAGCTAGACGTGTCAGCCAGCAAGGATCTAGCTTTTGGCAGGGAAGTATTATCTGCAGTTGTCCCCCCCCCTGAAAATGTTTTGTATTCTCGGTTATTCCTCCAGGTGGTGCCGTTGGGGAGACGTGGGAAAAACACCGGGATCACACTTACCGGTAATTGTTTTTTTCCTCAGTCTCCCCAACGGCACAAGGAATTCCCACCCATGATGGGTTAAACTTTTGGTTTATATTCGTGAATATAACTGATGTAAGTTATGTCGAAATGATTATTTAATAAATTCCTGTTTATTTTTCCGGCATATTCTGGTGTGCTAGAGTATTAACTGGAGAAGGTAAGAGGAGGAGGTACTTTATAGCCAAAACTCACAGCTGTTTCCTGTCCCTGGGAGGCGGGGAAAAAACTGAGGAAAAAAACAATTACCGGTAAGTGTAATCCCGGTGTTTCCAGCGTTCACCTGAGGGGTTAGGTCATGTGATATTTTTATAGAGCATTACGGACGTGGCAATACCTAATATGTGTACTTTTTTTTTATTTATTTAGGTTTTACACAATAATAGCATTTTTGAAGCAAAAAATATTATATTTTAGTGTCTCCATTGTCTGAGAGTTATGGCTTGTTTATTTTTTGACTGATTGTCTTAGGTAGGATCTCATTTTTTTGCGGGATGAGGTGACGGTTAGATTGGTACTATTTTGGGGGGCATACGCCTTTTTGATCTTTTGGTGTTGCAATTTTTGTGAAGTAAGGTGACAAAAATGGCTTTTTTTTATACAGTTCTTTTATTTTTTACGGTGTTCACCTGAGGGGTTAGGTCACGTGATATTTTTATAGAGCTGGTTGTTACGGACGCGGCGATGCCTAATATGTATACTTTTTTTTATTTATTTCACTTTAACACAATAATAGCATATTTGAAACAAAAAAATGTTTTAGTGTCTCCATGTTCTGAGAGCTATAGTTTTTTTTTGTCGGACGGGGTGAATCATGTGAAATATTTATAGAGCCGGAGAAAGTGGCGTTTCTTTTTTTCTTTTTTTACTTGAAACTTTTTTTTTTTTTTACTTTGTTTCTGACCTGGGGGGTCTGATCCCCACTGCAATGCATTACAGTACATCTGTATTGTCATGCATTCCCTATTAGAGTATTACATAGAGTAATACACTAACAGGTTGCCTAGGAGACCCAGCCTGAGGCTGGATCTCCTGGGCACCCGTAGAAGGAAGGTCCCGATGTTGTGCAAGGCATTGGGCAGCCTCTGCATGGCATTGTGCTGCTTTCTCACCCATCGGGTCCCCGCCACAGCAGCGCAGGGACTCAATAGGCTCCCTCACCCACAGCAAACCTCTTCTATGCCGCGTAAGCGCTGACCGTGGCATCGAAGGGGTTAATGCGCTGGCATCGGTGTTTTCACCGATGCAGGCGCATACAGCAGGGATATGGCTAACAGGAACCGCCGGTCCCCTGCAACTGATCGGCAGGCGCAGCTCCTGCACCCGCCCGATCAGCGCGCTGTAATACTACGGTGTTGGACGGCAAGTCACGTCCTGCTGCGCCCTGTTTATGGCGCTGGTCGGGAAGGGGTTAAACACTCCCTCATTTCCTTAAAATTAGTCCTTCTAAAGTATCGCACTTTTGTAGTAGTGTATGATTTTTCCCAGCTTGTTTTTATATCAAACAATAAACATTGGTGGTCACTGGAACCCAAATGTTCTTCCAACCTAACCTCAGACACCAGATCCCCATTTGTGAAGGCTAAATCTAGAATGACTTAACTAGCTGTTTCAGAGATACTCCTTTAAAATTAGACTCCTGCTCTTGCATGGAAAAATACTGGAAACATTCCAGTCTACATCAAGCATGTTACAGTCACCGATAACTGCAATAGCTATCTTTTTTGTAATTCGAGAATAACTGAATATGGGTGCTTTCACACTGGCGTTTTTACTTTCCGGCGTAGATATCTGTCGTCGGGTCTCTACACCGGAAAGAAACTGATCAGGATTATCCTAATGCATTCTGAATGGAGAGAAATCCGTTCAGGATGCATCAGGATGTCTTCCGTTCAGTATGTGAACGTTTTTTGGACGTTGACAAAACTGCAGCATGCAGCGGATTTGTCTCCGTCCAAAAATCCGGAAGACATGCTGTAACGCTGGATCCGGAATTAATGCCCATTGAAGTGTATTAATCCGGATCCGGAATTGAGCTAAACGTTGTTTCGGCGCATCGCCGGATCCGACGTTTAGCTCTTCACATGCGCAGCAGCAGTGAACGGTTACCATGGTAGCCAGGACGCTACTGAAGTCCTGGCTGCCATGGTAAGTACTCCGCAGCAGTGTACTCACCTGCGCTGCAGCCTCCGTGCGCTCCTTCTTCATGACGTCACAGGTCCGGGCGGCGCATTGATCTATGTGCCGCGGGGACCTGTGACAGCATGAAGGAGCGGCCGCAGCGCAGGTAAGTACACTGCTGCAGAGTACCATGGCAGCCAGGACTTCAGTAGCATCCTGGCTGCCATGGTAACCTGAAAGCATTTCTAAGACTGATCAGGATCCTGATCAGTCTTCAAAGGCGTTCAGGCGACTTGCGTTCTGATGGATCCGGCGGGACGGAAGTGCCTGCCTGATCCTCAGAACGCAAGTGTGAAAGCACCCTTACTGTAGATTTGAGACTATCTTTCACATAAATGGCTGCACCACCACCTATTCTGTCTTTCCTGTACAGTGTGTATCCAGGTATGGCTGTTTCCCAGTCATTACACTCTTTAAACTAAGTTATTGCAACCAGATCCAATTTATGACTAGATATGATCAGTATAAGTTTGTAGAGCTTGTTTCCTAAGCTACAAACATTTGTACATATTGTATGAAGAACATCACTGCTACTCACAGAGAATTAATTTTCCAGGCCATATTAATCATTCTCTTAGTAGCCAGAAAAAGAAAAAGAAAAACAATCTCCAAGAATTTCGGGGGCCCCTGGGATCCTTCTGTTCGACAGTGCCTCCCAACGGTCCTTCCAGAGGTTGTGACCCATTACAGAATTAATGAAGAAGTAGAACTGAATCCAAAGTCTTCTCACCCAGGGTAAGCCCCCTTAAATATGTGCCATATCACCAAGGGACTGACAGCGCTAAAACAGGAGGCTAGCCCAGCACTGCATGGCTTATCCTAGATAGGACTAAATACCATCGAAATAACACCTTGAATGTTGTTTCAGATATCAATGTGTTGTGTTCACTCTTACACATGGATTCCCAAATTTGCTACCATTGCTCATCAGACGGGGTAGAGCATAAATCCAGTTCCTGTTTAGAGATATAGGACAGCTGGTTTGCGTAAGAAGGCCTCTTTCATGTGGGCAGCATAGGCAATATGTTTCAAACGAGGACAATGTTAGAGGAGTAGTTGTGTTCTTAGCGAGGGTAGAGATGAAGGGGGAGATTTATCAAGACTGGCGCTTTTAGAAGTAACAGTATATTTCTGAAGATAGAAGTTCAAATCGCCTCTGTAGAGAGGTGAAAGAGGAAATACTGTTAAGGGAAAGTAGATGGTAGACCTTAGCATTACCTTTAGTTTTCTGAACTTCTCTGGGGAATCATTACTTGGAGGAAACAGAAGATTTGTCATTAGTGCCAATAAAGGTAGATTGGGGGAGATTATTTGAGCCAAGAAGATTGCAGAGTCCCAGACTTTAACAAAGTGCTTAAGAATAGGATTAGTAATAATTGGCCAGGAGGTAGGAGGAGACCAAAAAATTGAATCAATAGACAAAGGGGCGACCTCCAGTAAGAGTCAGACAAGAGCATCCTTAAAGGCTATGCACACCTTTGGAGGGAAATTTTGTTTGATTGCATTTTACTCATTTTTGGCTAAAATCATATTTTCAATTGGCCTTTATTAAAAAAAAAATTAGCCTTTCTGTCACAAAGGGCTAACTGTTTTCACTTTCACTTTGTGCTGATCTAATAAACCCTATCTCTAAACTACTAAGAGGTCATAAACACTTATTTAACCCACATTCTTATCAGCAAGATAAAAATTGAGCTATAATGAGTGTTTATAATGTCAGAGAGCAGAGATAAGGAGCCCATCAGCTCCCCAAATGACGGAAAAGAGACAATCCACAGGTTACTGCTGCAGCATCTCAGCTATGTACACAAAAAAAATCCATATTTTCTATAAAAACCATTTCAAAATATAATTTTTAGCTCAAAATAAGTACAATGTTATAAAAAAATAATAATTGCCCCAAAGGTGTACATAGCCTTTAAGGGCCCTTTACACAGGCTGAGAATTGAAAAGATCATTGCTAACGAGTGTTCATAGTAATGCTCGTTAGTGATTATCTGGTGGTGTAAATGTACCTTCTATTACTCGATGAATTAGTGAAATGTTTGTTCATTGGATCATTAGTGCAGCACAAAAATCTTTGTTTCCCGGTGGCAGATCTTGTGTGTAAACACAATCTGCTGCTTGGAAAAAACAAGTCTGTATGGGAAAGAGGGATGGCATTAGTGATCGTTCCTCCCCATACTTTGTTGGAGCTGGACCAGATCGGTGCTTGTAAATGCAGTGGTCTCCTCCACTAGCGATCAGCAGATTGTTGGGAACGCTTCCTTCCTGACATTCTCCTTGTACATTGTCCAGTGTAAAGGGACCTTTAGACGAATGAAGAAGGGCCAACTGGGATATTTGGGTGGCCTAAAATTAAGTACTCCGAGCCCTCACTTGAGTCTATGTCTATATAAGGTAAAACATGCTTGGAGAGACATCAGTTGTATAAGAGGTCATAAGGCAAACATCCAGGTAGTCAAAATGTCCTGGTGACTATTTTTTTGAACATTTAATTTTTATTGTCAGATATGATAAACAGTTGTACAACATTTTCTTTCATAGAGTCCTGACACGCAGGTCAGATAACAGCAAATAAAGGAATAAATAAAATGTAATAACATGTAATCATGGTACATCTTAATATCAGCAATTAGTAGTACCTCCAAGCATCATTACATCAATTACTACTCATATGAGTGAAGCAGGGAAACGGGCGTGGTGAGTATGAGAGAAGGCCCATATACGGATCATTTACTACCCTCGACAATAACACCGGACTGGACGGTTCTATATGTTCCCCAAGGGAGCCACGTCTTAGACATATCTCAGTGTTTAGATCTCAGTGTTTAGCTGATTTTGTAGCGGAGTTTAGCTATGTAAGTCCACCCTGTTGATAACTTCTCCTAATATGGGAGATTCGGAATCTTTCCATTTTTTAGCTTTTTGAGGCCTCATGCACACGGCCGTGGGTGTTTTGCGGTCCGCAAACCGCGGATCCGCAAAACACGGAAGCTGCTCCGCGTTCCGTTCCGCAATTTGCGGAACGGAACACGGCCCATTATAGAGATGCCTATTCTTGTCCGCATAACGGACAAGAATAGGACATGCTCTATTTTTTTTGCGGGGGCACGGAACGGAGCAACGGATGCGGACAGCACACGGAGTGCTGTCCGCATCTTTTGCGGCCCCATTGAAATGAATGGGTCCGCGGCCGAGCCGCGAAATATGCGGCTCGGACGCGGACCCGAACAACGGCCGTGTGCATGAGGCCTTAGCTATACACATTCTTGCAGCAGTGAGTATATGTGCCACTGTCCATCTAGCATGATGGGGTATATCAGATAATCCTATGTGCAGCAAGGCCAGCGCTGGATCTGGGGCTAGTGGGCCGTGAATAACATGAGAGATTAGTTGGAAGACTTCTCTCCAAAAAGTGAGAATAGTGAGACAAGACCACCATGTGTAAAATAAAGTACCCATACCAGAGCAGAGTTTCCAACATGCGTTGGAATATCCTGCGATATAGTGAGCTAGTAAATAAGAGTGGGGTAGACCAAATGAAGCTCTGAGTTTTTCAAAAGTCAGAATGGTGTCTCCCTCATAGAGTAGGTGTAGTGTTTTTAATCCTCTGCTGTCCCATCCCAATAAAGGCAATCCCGGTATATGTGGTTCTAAACATCTAATGGAGCGAGATGAGAAGGGATTGACTATTCACTTTGATAAAGCAAGGAAACCTTTCCAAATATGAAAGGAGTGAGATACAGTAGCAAGAGGGCAAGGTACCCGTATAGGGAGGAGGTATTATGCTTCAGCATATATTCTAAGAAGGCCCCTTTCAGCTAGAGTATTCTCAATTTGGACCAGGGTGGATTTGATTTAAATCACTAGTCAGTAAGGCTTGATTTAGATCATAGTTTTCTACATAAAGCTACTTTCACAGTGTCGTTTGGGGATCCGCTTGTGAGATCCGTTTAAAGGTCTCACAAGAGGCCCCAAACTGATCCGTTCAGCCCAAATGCATTCCGAATGGATGCGGATCCGTTCAGAATGCACTGGTTTGGCTCCATACCGCCTCCTTTCCTTTTTGGAGGTGGACACCAAAACGCTGCTTGCAGAGTTTTGGTGTCCGCCTAGCAATGCTGAGCCAAACGGATCCGTCCTGACTTACCATGTAAGTCAATGGGGACGGATCTGTTTTCATTGACTTTCAATGGGGGTCAGAACGTATCCGTTTGGGACTTGGCATTTTTTTCCACATATAATACAAACTGATCAGTTCTGAACGGATGTATTGGTTTGTATTTTCAGTGCAGATCCGTCTGTACAAGTACTGGACGGACCCGCACCGAACACAAATGTGAAAGTAGCCCTAAGACTAATTCTTGCTGGTATAACTTATAATATGCAAGTAGATTGAAGATTTGCTGTGAAGAAGAGGCATGTGATCTCTGCTGAGTCAAATTAAGTTTTGAGAACTGCAAAAGTAAACCAAGCATTTGTGATAATATCATGTAGGCAGAGAAACTGCCCAATAATCTAAGAAAAACCTCTGGAAGAGCATGACATTGTGAATGGATTATTGGAATTTATTTACTAAAAAAAATTAAACATATACAGCCCTATTCTACATAATTAAAAAACTAATTTATTTCATGATGGAGTAACCTTTGGCTGGTAATATATTTTCCTCCAAAAAGCATTTTATATAAAAAATCCAATAAAAAAATCCGATTTAAATAAAAAAAATCTGATTTAAATCAAATACATCCGATTTTTTTGATTTTTTTAAAAAAATAATTGATTTTTATCCACCCTGATTTGGACCCATTTATGCGTGGAGGACAAGTTGAATCATTCCCTCATAGCATCAAGAGTGGCTGCCTTATAATATGCACTAATATTGGGGACACTAATTCCACCGTCCAAGAAGGAATGATAGAGCACCTTTTGGGTCACTCTAGGTCGCTTGTTCCCCCAGATAAATTGCAGTAGAAGATCCTGTATCTCAGTAAGGAGGGATTTGTGTATCGGTAAGGGTATAGTTACAATACTTTTGGCAAGAATGTCATCTTACATATTTGAATATGAGCTATACAAGAGAGTTCCAGGTGTGAGATCCTGCTTAGTTCGGGCTTAAGGGTGTTAAGCAGCTGTCCTAAATGATGGGAAACCACTGTCGTCACCGGAAAACACAATGTAATTCCCAAATAGAGAATCCCATTCGATGACCACACAAAGGGTTACTTCACAGTCAGGCGCCGGACAGTGAGGGGTTCCAGAAATATTGGAAGCACCAGAGACTTGGAGGAGTTGAGCTTGTAATAAGACTTTTTATAGAAATGAGTGAGGACATCCATAAGAGCAGGAAAAGAGGTATCTGGGTTTGTACATGTAATAATCACGTAATCTGCATGTAGGCCAATAGTGTGAATAATGTTTCCCATTTGTACCTCTGTGATGTCAGGGTGGGATCTAATGGCCTCAGCCAAGGGTTCCATTATAAGACTAAAGACGACAGGGGATAAGGGGCAACCCTGGCTAGTGCCATTGCAAATTTGGAAGGGAGAGGATAAGAACCCTGAAGCAAGCACTCTAGCCGAAGGGTTGGAATATAAAGCCAAGATAGAGCGCAGTATAGAGCCTGTAAAGCAAAATTTTTCAAGAACAGCCTCCAGGAACCCCAAGTGCACCCTTTCAAAGGCTTTTTGAGCATCTAGGGAAAGGAATGCACCTCGGGTCCTGGAGATATGGATAAGATTCAGCATTTGTCTTGTACCATCTCTGGTTTACCTACCTGCTACAAAACCTACTTGGTCCGCGTTAACCAAACCTGGCACAAAAGACGAGAAGTTAACACTTTTGCATACAGTTTAAGGTCACAGTTTAATAAAGCTATAGGCCTGAAATTTTCTGGTTTGATGGGGGTTTTGTCCGGTTTAGGCAGAGTAGTTATTGTTGCGGCGTGGTGACTTGAGTCTATAGTGCCCGCTGTCTGCGATGCCTGGAATAAACGTAGCAGATATGGGGTTAATTCAGTAGAGAACAGCTTATAATAGTCACTAGGGAGACCGTCAGGGCCAGGAGCTTTATGTGGGGGAGAAGTTTTGATACTATAGTGAATTTCTTGACTGGTCAATGGGGCATTCAGAGCGGATAGTTGGTCTTCTGATGAGGTTTACTCCATTTAAAAAGGAATCAATAGTCTCTTGTAGGCTGAACTACCGTATTATCATCTTTTAAATTGTACAGTTTAGAATAATAAGCTGCAAATACCTCAGCAATATCCCTGGGGTCTGTGATCCGATCATCTGGATTGCGTTCTAGGTATGCAATTTTAGCCTGGCTGCCATTTGTTTCACTCTCTGGGATAATAATGCACTTGCCAATTGCATAATATTTAGCCCTACATCTGGTTAGGTTGCCCTCATAGTTATAAAGTAGGAGTGTGCGTAGTTGATCCCTTGCCTGAAGGAGCTGGGGCGAGAGTGTATGCGTTAAATGTGTTTTGTTCAGAACCTCCAAGTCCCTGATGCGATCCATCACTTCCTTAACATCCTTTTCCTTCTTACGTTTGGCTGCAGAGGCAGCCTGTAGGAACAAGCCCCTAACATAGAGTACGCCTTATGCGCATCCCATAGAGTAACATCTGAGACTTCTGCATTATTATTGATCGAAAAATAACTTTGTAGTGCCCCAGTGATCTTGTTAACCACCTCCTGAGATTGCAGCAAGAAGGGGCTGAGGCACCAGGGAGAGTGTGGGGTACGGGGGCTCCTGTCATCTAGTACAAGAGTAACTGGAGCATGGTCTGACCATGTTATAAGGCCAATAGAAGATTGCGTACAGGAAGGCAAAATAAGGTTATCAGCTAGGAAATAGTCAATACGAGAATAAGAGTGATATCTAGAGGAGAAATAAGAGAAATCTCTCATTCGCATGCTGATATCTCCATGTATCATGAAGATCTTCCTCTAATAGGAATGTATGCAGATCATCTCTCTGATTGGCAGCCTTTGATGAACAATCTAAATGCATAGAGACAGGGATGTTAAAGTCCCCGCACACCAACATCACCCCCCCCCCCCCACCTTGCCAGCAACCTCGCCTTTTTCAGCACTGAATGGACAAACGCATATGGTGAGTGGTTAGGTGCATATATATTGACCAGAGTGAACAAAAAGCCATTAACACTACATACTAACACAATAAATCTCCCTCCCAGGGCCAATAGTTCGGAAATGACCGAAAGGGGCAGTGAGTTCTTGATAAGAATGCAAACTCCAGCCTTCTTGGTCACGGCTGTGGTGTGCTTTATGTATGGAAAGTCTCTGTGTTATAGTCGCGAGCAATCCTTCTGTAACAGATGAGTTTCCTGTATGCAAGCAATATCACACCGAGACTTAGCCAGTTCCCTCCATAACATAGATCTCTTATATGGGGAATTTAAGCCCCTTACATTTAAAGATACAATCTTCACCACCATTGTAACACAGATAAGGCACTGTAAAAAATATGGTGCTTGAGGAGGTACAGATAGTGAGCCAATGAGAGTGCATAACAATCATGAGTGTACCAATAGCTGACATGTACCAGAAAAACAACAAAAAAAGAACAAAAAAAACAAAACAAAGCTAGTGAAATCACTAGCGACAACTTGGGGAATGTGCACAGTGAGGAGCACTGCAAACATTGGAAGAGCTCGGACTAATGTCCCGATAGAACAGCATGAGGAACCTGTTTATACGACTGGAGTCAGGTCACCGACCAATCTTGCACAATCTTCTCCGATGGTCGTGTTGTTTGTAGAGGGTCTGGAGCAGGCATCCTCAAACTGTGGCCCTCCAGCTATTGCAAAACTACAACTCTCAGCATGCCCGAACAGCCTACGGGTATCAGCCTACAGCAGGGAATTGTGGGAGTTGTAGTTTTACAACAGCTGGAGGGCCGCAGTTTGAGGATGCCTGGTCTGGAGCTTTGGGAAGGAGACGCCATTTTTGCAGCAAGGCCTCTGCTTGAGTCGGGGTGAAGCAGGTCAAAGTGGTTCCATCTTTAGCGATCACCAACTTCATCGGAAATTCCCACTTATACGGGATAGCTTTGCTCTGTAAAACTTGGGTGACAGGTGCAAACTCCCTCCTCTTTGCCAAGGTAGCTGCAGACAAGTCCGGGTAAACCACAAGATCATTGTATGTCTCCGATAGAGTTGGCACGTGACACAGTTTGGAAAGAAAAGTCTCCTTAGTTTTAAAGAAATGAAGCCTGGCCAGCGGGTAACGTGGGGTTATGTTGTTTAGGCTTTGGTACCCGGTGAATTCTGTCCACCAGGAGATCCAGTTCAGGTAAGTTCGGTAGAACATCTCTAAGAAAGCCAGCAAAGAAGTCCCGGAGTTGAGAGTTCTGGATATTCTCCAGAATCCCTCTGATGTGCACATTATTTCTCCTGGTCCTGTCTTCAAGGTCATATAGCTTATTTTTCATACGGGAGACATCCTCCAGCTCATAGTGGGCATCTATCAAGGCTCCGTCCTGGTGACTATTGAAAAGGACAGTTGGAACAAAGCTGTGAGAGTAGTGATGGGGGGAAGGGAAAAAATTGAAGGCCTTTGGTTTAGCAGTGTTACTTGTCAGATCTGAGACTGCCCGAGAGTTGGACAACTCCGAGAGCAAATTAGGGGGTAAAGTGTGTGGAGAGGTTAACAATATAAGGATGTCATCTGCAAACATATGCATTTTATGATGTATTAAAGCAAGCTCAACCTGTTTGATATCAGTTCTGCTACGTATTTCAAACACTAGGGGTTCCAATGCCAATATAAACAGTAAAGGGGATCCCTGTCTCTTGCAGGATAGGAAATAACTCAGACTAAGGCTACATTCACACGACCGTAGTGTGTTGCGGATCCGCAATACACCCAGCCGCACCCCCCATAGAAATGCCTATTCTTGTCCGCAGGCTGCGGACAAGAATAGGACATGTTCTATCTTTTGCGGAGCCGCGGACCGGAAGTTCGGGGCCGCGCTCCGCAAATGCGGAAGCGGAGAGCACCTAGTGTGCTCTCCGCACCTCGTCCGGCCCCATAGACAGTGAATGGGTCCGCACCCGTTCCGCAGAATTGCGGAACGGACGCGGACACATTCACGGTCGTGTGAATGTAGCCTTAGAGTGCATTCACGACCATGTTTATGTGTATGCATCTGTTCCGCAGTTTTGCAAAATGGATGCGGACCCATTCACTTCAATGGGGCAGGAAAACATTTGGACAGCACACAGCAATTGCAGACAAGAATAGGTTTTTCTATGATAGGGCTGGCCATGTTTTTCAAATCTGAAATTTGCTGACCTTGGGGTGCATTCACATAACCATATGTATTTTGTGGTCTGCAAAATGGACGTTGTCTGCAAAAAAATAAAGACGACGTCCGTGTTGCATCCATTTTTTGGGGGGGATCCACTGTAACAATGCCTATCCTTGTCCCCAAAACAGACAAGAATAGGCCATGTTCTACCTTTTTTTTTGCAAGGCTACGGAACAGACATGGATGCAGGCGGCACAGGTGTGCTGTCCGCATATTTTGCAGACCCATTGAAATGAATGGGACAAGAATAGGGCTTATTCCATTAACACTACCGTGCAGTATAGTTGTACCCTAACCCTTTGGTTGATGAACACCCGTTGCACCGATTTAGTCTGTCTGAATTGACTCCTGGCTCGCAACTCAGTCCAGTACTAAGTGTGACATTTCTTTCTCAGCATGTTGACCAGTTTGTCTACCTAGTTCCTTCTGGGTATAGTTGTCTACTGGAGGCTATACATGGGCATACTGCATAGACTACAGTTAATAACCTCAGTATGGTGGTGCGATTAATTTGGTTGCTAAATTGAAAATGGACATTCATTTATGTAAAATAAAGAAACATATACATTAGAATGGAGACAGCATTCACACTAGACTACAGACTAGCCTGAAGTTGTAACCGTTTTAGTCACCCTGCCAAGTGTTATTATGTGACTTCATACGTCTGTTCATTTATAAAAATTCCGGTATTATAAATTATAGATGAGTCATATTTCAGCATATTTTTATCATGTTGTATAGTTCTAATCCAGCATGTAGGTTTTCCTCCATTGCTCTTCCTTTTTTCCACTAATTTAAAATTAGGGGAATTAAAGTAATTCCTCAAGCCTCAGACCAGACCCCGAAGTAAATTTAAACCCTAGATCAGAATCCAAAATTAACTAGGTTGTTCAGCAATGTATTTTTTGTTAAACTGCTTAGAATGTTATAAAAGTAGTGATAACTTACTCATTCCCCTGTACTCGCTTCCCAATTACTAGACGCAGGGGTTCACATATTCAAGTTCAGAGGATATGTGAAAAACGCTGCGGTTTTTGTCCGGCCGCCTTTCGGCATTTTGCAATGCTGCGGCCTCATCTCTGGCCCATCCCCATCATAGTGAATGGGGCTGGGGCGGACTTCCGGCAGCACACTCTTGCAAACGTTAGTACAGTACGTATCTGGCAGGCTGTTCCCCACCGGAACAGCCTGCCGCACAATCCTAATGCCGGTGTGAAAGAAGTCTAACTATATAGATACAGTATTAAAGCCAACTTTATTATGTAGATACCATACTGGAACCAAACATATTATACAGATACAATAAATTAATTATCCTTACTGCATAGATATTTTAACAGAGCTAAGTTAACTACATATAGTACCAGAACCAAGCATATTGGATAGATGCAGGATCAGAACCAATCTTACTGCAATAGATCCAAGCTTACTGGATGTACAGTATAACAGATGTGGTATTGTGCAATACCCATATGTACAGGCTAAGAGAAAATGTAATGTGCAATGCCCATATACTATATATTGGATAAGAGAAGTGGCACAGTGCAATACACATATACAGGACAGGAGAATTGGTGCATTTAAAGGGAACCTGTCACCTGGAAAACACTTCTTAAACCAAGCACAGTACCTTAAAGTATACCCCAGAGTGTCGCTAATGATGATGTTATTTTCTCTTTCTGTCTTCTCAAATCTGTAAAAATCACATTTTAAATCTCTCCTGGCGCCGTTTCAAAGTTGTGCTTGAAGTCAAGGGGGCAGCGGCCTCCTTGCCTCAAGGTCCGATTAGCCCGCCCTGTACCCCTCCTCTCTACATTTTGATGGACATCTTGCCGTGATGCCGGGACCGCGCTCTTCTCACGCATCCCGGCTCCATCTCCCTCACTCACTGGCTTCATTTTGCAGACTGCGCATGCGCTGTGTAGATCCAGCTCGCTCACGCCCAGCCGTGAGTGAGGGAGCCCGGATCGCGCAGTAACAGGACGCGCGCAAGAAGAGCGTGGTCTTGGCAAGATGTCTATCAAAATGTAGAGAGGGGGAGGGGTACGGGGTGGGCTTATCAGACCTTGAGGCAAGGAGGCCGCTGCCCCCTTGACTTCAAGCACGACTTTGAAACGGCGCCAAGAGACATTTAAAATATGATTTTTACAGATTTGAGAAGCCAGAAAGAGGAAATAACATCATCCTTAGCGACACTCTGGGGCAGGGGCGTAGCTATAGGGGGTGCAGAGGTAGCAGTCGCTACCGGGCCCAGGAGCCTGAAGGGGCCCAAAGACCCTTGTGCAGCATAAGAAGACACACAAAGCACTGAGGGAAGGGGGGCCCAAGCTGAACTCTTGCACCAGGGCCCATGAGCCTTTAGCTACGCCCCTGCTCTGGGGTATACTTTAAGGTACTGTGCTTGGTTTAAGAAGTGTTTTCCAGGTGACAGGTTCCCTTTAAGTGCCCATATATAGGATAAAAGACATGGTATTGTGCAGTGACCATGTAGTAGTAGAGAAGTTGCACTGTGCAGTGCCCATATATAGCATAACAAGTGGTACTCTGCAGTGCCCATGTACATAGGAAAAGAGAAGTGGTACTGTGCAACACCCATATATACTTCAGGTTTACACAGATACACATACCTACCGTTCATACATTCTCTTACAGTCGTCTTTGTCATGGTGGAGTGTTGCAGAGGCCGGAGCACATCTGTTAAGATGACCTCACTGTTAAGGTTCTTGAACAACTCTTGTAAACATATATACCTAAGGACTGGCAAAGACATATATGCAAGTGGGGTAATGCATTAATTCAAAGTTGGAAGGTGGTTTGGTGGCCCTGGGAACCTCAAGCTGCTCACATTATAATCCCTCAGTAATCATGGCTCCTAAAAGCTAGTTAAAACATACCTGTCATTTCAGGTAACTTTTCAAATAAAACTGTCATGTGTGCATGACACTATAACACTACATGACATGCACATAACACTTGAACACTATATCTGACCATTATATAATGTACAATATATTCTGCATTTTCACCAGTTTTCCTCTCTACAGGCTATATTTATAATAGTCAGTTTTCCCTGCGCTCTACTCCAGAGGGTGGAGACTAGCTGCTATGATGCCTCCCATACACAGTACATAAGAAGAGATCCTGCTCATCCATATTTGTAGCACCCCCACAGAAGCAACAACAGTAATTGAGGAACATTATACAGCAATGTATCTGTGAATCCAACACTAGAGCCAGGAGCAACATCTCTGTTTGTATGTGCTTCTGTCTTCCTCCAGCAGCTCACTCCTTCCCCTATCTTCTGAGCAGCATGGAACCTGAACCTTCAGTGAGATGACCGTCTCTCTCACCTCTCAAGATAGATTTGGCAGTGAATTCAGAGTAAATGATCATTTTAGGAGGCGGGGAGGAAGAAGTGACTTAGAGGTGGAAAAGAGGTATTTTTCTCTTACAAGATTTACTACAATTTCCTAAATTCAGCCGCCACATCTAGGTGTTGAGAGAAGTAGGCCCATTTCAAGATGGCAATAATCCTTTAACCCTTTCAGGACCCTGCCATTTTTCACCTTAAGGACCAGGCCATTTTTTTCATATCTGACATGTGTCACTTTATGTGGTGATAACTATAAAACGCTTTTACTTATCCACATATTGTACTTCATGACAGTGGTAAAATTGAGTCAAAATATTTCATTTTTATTTATAAAAAAAATACCAAATTTACCAAAAATTTTGAAACATTTGCAATTTTCTAAATTTTAATTTCTCTGCTTTTAAAACAGATAGTGATACCTCCTAAAATAGTTATTACTTTACACTTACCATATGTCTACTTCATGTTTGGATCATTTTGTAAATTACATTTTCTTTTTTTGAGACGTTAGAAGGCTTAGAAGTTTATAAGCAAATCTTAAAATTTTTAAGAACATTTCCAAAACCCAATTTTTAAGGACCATTTCAGGTCCAAAGTCACTTTGTGGGGCTTACATAATAGAAACCACCCATAAATGGCCCCATTTTAGAAACTACACCCCTCAAGGTATTCAAAACTGATTTTACAAACTTTGCTAATCCTTTAGGTGTTCCACAAGAATTAAAGGAAAATGTAGATAAAATTTCAGAATTTTACTTTTTTTGCAGATTTTCCATTTTAATCCATTATTTTGTGGGCCTTATTTTTACGACGCTCAGTGTGTGGCATAATTAACATAATAACTTTTTTCTGTGGTTTCCTACGATTATGATTTTGCCAAATTTTTATCAATTGGTCTTTATTAAAAATATTCAGCCCTTCTGTCACAAAGGGCTAACTGTCTAGCTGTGTGAACCTTACTTTCACTTTGTGCCTTTGTCATTTTGTTAAATCTTATCTCTAAATAACCAAAAGTTCGTAAGGTGAGTAATAATTATGTTTTTTGCGACAACATCAACTATTGCACGCAATTTGCGAATATATTAAACAAGTGCTCCCACGATCTGATGGTCCTCACTAATGAACATCTCTCCGTAGCCATCAACGAAACCAAGCAGAAGATCAGCACAATTGAACAACAACTACACGACTCGATCCCTACGGAAGAATTATCTGCGTTATAATCCAAAATTGATAAAACTTGCACAGACTTGAGAAAAAGCATCGAGAGCACCAATCGCAATAAATTCTCCAGGGATTCAGAAGATTACCTGAATAAAAAAATCTACAAATGGCAGGACTCACTCGGCACCACACTTCCTATGTCCAGATTGCGAATACGACGAACGGATTCCCAATCCTCCAGCTCTGGCAGTGTCTATACCTTTGGCCCATCACAAGCATCCCATTTTTTAGGGAGAAGAACCAGAAATCCAAAAAGAACACCAGACGGGCAGGATGCCATCATCGGAGTATTCAACGCACCAAGAACAATGCGATCCCAGGTACTGATGAGACATTAATTATATCATCAAAGAACTTGAATCCCTGTCAGATGCAAATACTACAGAAAGGTCTGTCCTTTAGCCCTACTGGACATTTTGACACCTTTGGACTAGAAATGGACTGTCAACACTTTTTTCGCAATGTCAGATTGAAAGCCCCTTTTTTCCACCAGTGAAGGAAGGTCCTCTGATATGGAACCGTCTGAAAATTCATTGACACTTGACAGATTTAATTTGAAAATCAAAAGCCATTTTCAGCCACCTAAGACGCACTACCCTATAGAGACCTTTATTTCACTGGTCCAGAGGGATATAACCCAATTGTTGCATGATTATAAAGATGGCGATTTTTATGTGTCGCACAACCTCATACAATCTGAGAGGAACCCATTGAAGACTATGCTTGATGATAATTCCATCATATTTAAACCAGCGGACAAAGGTGGTGCCCTTGTACTAAT
This sequence comes from Bufotes viridis, assembly GCA_033119425.1. Taxonomy (NCBI): domain Eukaryota; kingdom Metazoa; phylum Chordata; class Amphibia; order Anura; family Bufonidae; genus Bufotes; species Bufotes viridis. Next base: position 532,792,711 of record CM065590.1, on the reverse strand, counting down.
GGACAAAGATTACTACATATCTGAAATTTTACACCAACTGTCTGACAAAAGTACTTCTGAAATGTTACAACATGACCCTGTTTTTGACATTAAGAGAAAACTGTTTAATATTGTTAATACATTCCAAGATAAACAGGTCATTGATTCTAAACTAGGTAACTTTCTTATTGATCAGCACCCGGTAACTCCAGTACTATACACCTTACCAAAAATCCACAAATCGACCACTAAGCCCGCCGGACGCCCCATTGTGGCGTCCACAGACTCCATCTTGTCTTCTCCAGCAATATTTTTGGAAAAGTCCTTACTCCATTAACCAAATGTACACCATCCTTCCTCTTGGACACTAACCATTTTCTGAGAGAAATCAAAAATCTTCAATTGCAAGAGAGTGATATACTAGTGACGTTTGTAGTCTCTATACGTCCATTGAACACGAGAAGGGTGTACATGCTGTGAAATGGATTCTCTCATTTTCCGATTACAGTGACATTGAAAAAGAATTTTTGATACAACTGCTTGAGATCATATTACATGTTAATTATTTTTTATTTCAGGACACCTTTTTCCAACAGCGCCACGGGACCGCGATGGGTTCGAATGTCGCACCGCCTTGTGCAAACTCGTACATGGCCTGGTTTGAAAACAAATTTATTTATCAAAATCCATTATTTATACAACATTGCATTATATCGCGTTGCTTTATTGACGATATCTTTTGCATTTGGCGGTGTGACATTCGAACCCTGCAGAATTTCAATGATTACTTAAATCCCATTTGGAAGGAGCTTCAGTTTACCATAAACCAAGATGAACACAAGATTAATTTCTTGGACACATGGGTTATTAAGGGGACTGATAGTCAAATTCAGACAGACATACATATAAAAAAAACAGACAGGAATAGTTTGTTACATTTCACGAGTAACCAACCCCCTGCCCTGAAAAAAGCTTTACCGTACTCACAATTTCAGTGATAGACAGGATAGTTTCTGATAACACCACTAAACAAATCAGAATTGAAGACATAACCAATAAATTTAAAATACGCGGTTACCCAGATCACATACTGAACCAACAAAAAACTAGACTTGCCAATAAACCCACAATTTTATCGTAGGAATAATCTAAAAGGACATGTATCCCCTTTATAGTGAAATACCACCCATTGGTGAAAAAGTGTAAATCCACCATAAATAAACCCTGGAACATTATAAAAGAGGCTTACCCCAATGTGGAAGAGTTCCAAAATCTCCCAATGATCTGCTACAAAAAACATCAGAGATACCATCATAAAAGCTGACATTGGTAGTGAACACCTAATTTCACGACAGACTGTACTCTCCACACCTAGAAAAAATGCCTTTCCATGCCTACAATGTGTCCACTGTTCCAGTGTTATTAAAGGAGAATTCCTCAATCATCCACAAACAGGTGAAAAAATCCCTATTAGGGGTTTCTTCACTTGCAATAGCAATTTTGTGATATACGTCCTCAAATGCCCTTGTGGGCTTCTATATATAGTGTATCAACACGGGGTCATTTAGCGCTTAGACGGTTGGCACACATCAAGAAGCCACTCCACCACTGTAGATTCGGGTGCAAACTGGCCACAACCAGATTTATTGTCATAACAGCAGTACAAAGAAATCATAAAAATAAATAGGGATGTCCCGATACCACTTTTTTAAGACCGAGTACGAGTACCGATACTTTTATTTAAGTACTCGGCGATACCAATTACCGATACATCGTATAAACAGCGGCGCAGTTGCTGATAGCAATGAAAAAAATTAAAGCTGGAATTTGGTTGCTATGGACAATGGCTTTTCTTTTCCTTTGTACAAGTGTTAATAAATTAATAAATGGGGGGGGGCGTGGCTTCGTCATGGCGGAGTGAAGACGTGCTCAAGGGGAGCTCCGTGACCCAGCTCAGCTACAAGAGGAGACCGCGATATTCACCCCTCCTATCCAGGCCATGTCCAAGGGGAGAAGATCCAGGAGCCAGTCCGCGGTCCCTCCGGCTCAGTCCATAGGACGCTACCTCCACTCCGGACCACAGACAAGCCCAGAAGCTCCAGGCATGGAGGCTGCCGTCTCTTCCCAGCGGCCGGCGGCCCCGCCTTTCTCTTCGGCCCCAGCAGCTGCAGCCGCGCCACATGAAGACCGTGCTCAAGGCGAGCTCCTGCCATGCAGCTCGGCCCCGCATTCTACGGGTGAGATGCCTACACACTGGGCCCCCTCGCAGCCCTATGAGCTGCAAGCCCCTTTGGGCCATCATGATACCGTCGTGCAGGCGAGGACAGAGCCTGCCCGTCAAAATGGCGCTGACTCCCACACCTCGCCGTCCTACACGACTGACCGCATGACAGCCAGACAACACCCTGGTGCTGGGAGAGACATTATCATCTCTAACGGGGCAGCCTCCGGGGACTCGGCAGAGGGAATGCCTCGCCCCACACCCGATCCATCAATACCGGTACCTCTGCCACATGCCCCTGACTCCCAGGCCCTCAGTCAGTGTATACCAGCCATCTTCAATACGCAGCAACCCGAGACGTAGAGGGATCCTCCATTACCCCCACCCACTCTGGACCGTACTATTACGGACCTTTGGGAGATGGTGAGGGCTTTGCCCACCAGATCTGACCTAGAGGCCCAGGTGGCCCGAATTGAATCCTTGCAAGCCCAAGCCCTCCAAGCTGTACGGGAAGACGTTCAACAGCTAGATGACCGTTTATCATCGCTTGAACATCAGTACTCAGACACAGTTGCCAAGGTCACCTCCTTAACGTCCTCCCTGGCTTCCCATACCTCTCAATTGAAGGACTTTTCCTTGCACCTTGACGATGTAGAGAACAGGGGACGCCGGAATAATTTGAAGATCCGCAACATCCCTGAAAGCGTACCAGGCGAACAGCTACACTCTACTGTTACCAGCATCTTTAATGCCATCTTGGACAATCCGCCATCATCTAAAATTGAGCTGGATAGAGTCCACAGGACCGCTGGTCCCAAAGTTGGCGGTCTAGATAGACCACGCGATGTAATTTGCCGAGTTCATTTCTACGTGGTGAAAGAACGTATTCTACGCAAGACCTGGGAGAAGAAGGAACTTTTCTACGAGGGCACTCCGATTTCTGTCCTGCCTGATGTTTCTCGCCTCACCTTGTCCATGCGGAGAATGGTCAGACCCCTGTTGGACGCGATCAGAGAGGCGGGTGCGACCTATCGTTGGGGCCACCCGTTCCACATCATTGTCCGATACGGTGCTGGTTAATCCGTGTTGATTCGATCCCCTGCAGATCTTCCGGAATTGTTCAAGTTCCTCGACATTCCACCGTTCCCAGTTCCGGACTGGACTGTTCCTCCATTCCTGCAGGACCCCTCAACTCGCCCCGAGTTAGCCAGACGACCTGCTTCACCGATCCGGAGATACCCCTCGCCTGGTCATTCCGGTCTCTCGCAGAATCGTCCTTGGAGACCCCGCTACTTACCTCAAAGGAGGCTCCCGCCATCTCCGCATTGAACTATGATCCTATTTGACTAGTCGGTTCCCAGCTTTAGACTCCTTTCAGGGTCCATGTTACTGAGTTTACCTCTCATGCCTTTTTTCTTCTATGTCTCGGCTTCTACTCTTCTCCCCTGTCTTTAGACTCTTGTGTCTTTTGATAGCGGTCTCCCGTTAAGAAGTTCATCAGTTATTCCTTGGGTCATTGGAATTTCTCCCGTTTAATGGTTTCTTATTGCAATAGCTTCCCTCTGAACGCCATCCGTTCTACTACCCCCACTAGGGCACTGTGAGTTCCTCCTTTGGGTTTTTTCCTACAGGCGGTCTACTCACAGTTACTTTCAAGTCTACAGTTTTCCTCTAATCCCCCCTACCACACTTTCCTCCCTTTTTCCTTCCCTTTGTGTCCGTCTAGTCTTCACCTCCCAGTGTGTCCCCCCCCCCCCCCCCTTTTTGTGTTTTTTTTTTTTTCTTTTTCTCTCCCTCCCTCTCGTCCTCAATACACCGCTCTCTCACGACGTTTCTGGGGGACCTAGGTTCTTAACACTCAGTGATATACTATGTCTAACGTTTTATTGGTCTCTCTTAATGTACAGGGTCTTAACCTACCGGAAAAAAGATCTTCCCTCTTGCGTCTCCTTTGGAAAAAGAGAGCTCAAGTGGCTTTCATTCAAGAAACGCACTTCCGCTCCTCGTCCATTCCGATACTCTCAGACCGACATTTCCCCTATGTCTATCACAGCACTTCCCCGGACGCCAAGGTAAAAGGGGTATTGTTACTCATTTCGGGTGCTATTTCCTGGGATCTGGTGGAGTCGCGCACTGATGGAGCAGGCAGATACTTGTTTGTCAAAGGTAAACTGGCAGGAACGCTGGTCACGATGGCAACTGTCTATGCCCCAAATGTAGGCCAAGTGAGTTTTCTATCTAAAGTCCTGAGAGCTCTGGAGGGTTTTTCTGAGGGCATCTTAATACTAGGAGGGGATCTTAATCTGGCCCTAGACCCTCGAGTGGACTCATCTAAGGGTCGGGTCTCGCTACCTCACTCTGCGCTCTCTAAATTAAAAGATCTCCTTTATTCCCACAAACTGATTGATACATGGTGTATCCTACACCCATCCTCTCGGGACTATACGTTCTATTCTCACCCGCACGACTCCTACTCCAGGTTAGATTACTTCATGATCAATCACGCTAGACTAGATATCCTTACTGGGGCAGGGATAGATTCCTTAACATTTTCTGACCACGCTATGGTCTCTATATCACTTAACTTTCCGACCTTCCAGACCAGAGCCTGGCACTGGCAGTTGAATGAGTCGTTCCTGCAGGACATACAGGTTACGTCTGAAGTTCGGAAAGACCTGACTATTACTTCACATATAATACCTCTAACGAGAGTGATCCCCTTACTATTTGGGAAGCCCATAAGTGCTTCATTAGAGGTACGTTCATTAAGATTGGCTCTAGACGGAAAAAGAAAGGGCAGCTCGTATTACCTCTTTACTGTCGCGCATTCATGTGTTGGAGCAGCAGCATAAGCGGACTATGGACACTCAAGTGGGAGCGGAACTCATACAGCTCCGTGACCAGGTCCGCTCATTATGTATCTCCAAGGCGAAGGCGACCCTTGTTAAATGTCGTAGACACTACTACGAACATGGGAATAAACCGGGCAGAATCCTGGCTCGTGCATTACGTAAAGTTAGATTCAATTCTTATGTTCCTCATGTGTTCGATCAATCTGGTACTAAACGTTCCCTTTCACGGGACATAGCGGAAACCTTCTAAACATTTTACCGTTCCCTTTATAATCTAGAGACCCACAGTCCAACTTCCCCTTCTGAGTCATTGCCTTCCATGTCAGCCTATCTTAAATCATCTGGTTTACCTACCCTTCCTGCAGAGGCTATCTCTTTGCTAGAAGCCCCCATATCTTCAACTGAGTTGCAGGCAGCTATTAAAGATTCCCAGACTGGGAAAGCCCCGGGGCCAGACGGACTCCCGCTGTCTTACTACAAGCGGCTTGGAGACATCCTATCCCCTCATTTTTTAGCTGCCTTCAATTCCTTCGTTATGGCACGTGCCCTTCCTGCTGATACTCTCAGAGCACACATTACAGTTGTTCCTAAAGAAGGGAAAGACCCGGCTCAATGTCAGAGCTACCGACCCATCTCCCTGATCAATGTTGATCTGAAACTGTTTTCTAAAATCATGGCCACACGTCTCTTACCGCACCTCCAGAAATTGATCAATCTGGACCAAACGGGCTTTTTACCTCACAGGGAAGCCCGAGATAATACCACCAGAGCGATTAACATGATCTATAAGGCTGTCCACTCCAAGATTCCAACCCTATTACTCTCTACCGACGCCGAAAAGGCGTTTGATAGGGTTAACTGGAGCTTCATGTTAGAGACCCTACGATATATTGAGTTGGGTGAAAAGATGTTGGCTAGAATAGGTAATCTCTATTCCAATCCGATGGCAGTGGTCAAGGTAAATGGTCAGTTCTCTTCACCCTTCGCAATTCGTAATGGCACGAGACAGGGTTGCCCCCTCTCCCCTCTGATTTTCGTACTTTGCCTGGAACCTCTCTTGTGCCATATTAGAGCCAACCAAGATATCTCGGGCCTGCAGATCCAGGGTTCTTCGCATAAAGTTGCCGCATACGCGGATGATTTGCTCTTCTTTTTAACCAACCCGCGGATTGCTCTTCCGAACCTTCTGCAGGAACTTAAAACGTACTCCGCCCTCTCTAATTTCAAAATCAACTACCAGAAATCAGAAGCCCTTAATGTTTCCCTCCCTGCGGACCTAGTAACGACTCTATCCGCTAATTTTCCGTTTAAATGGGCAAGATCCTCACTCAAATATCTCGGGATACATCTAACCCCCACCCTCTCGGATTTATACCAGGCTAATTACCCGCCTCTTCTCCGACTCATAAAATCAGATCTGGACCGTTGGCACAGTCACACATTTTCATGGTTTGGTAGGGTTTCCATTTTTAAAATGAACATCCTGCCAAGGATCCTCTATCACTTTCAAGCCATGCCAATCCACATTCCTAGGTTGTTCTTTCATAGTCTACTGAAAATGTTAACACACTTCATTTGGGCTGGCAAACCCTCTAGAATAGCTAGATCACTTCTATTCCGTCCTAAACTTGAAGGGGGTTTGGGATTGCCCGATTTTATTTCCTATCATAAAGCCTCTCACCTATCCAGGATTGTTGATTGGTGTCGTCATGCAGCACACAAAAAATGGGTCGCAACTGAGCAATCTTTCCTCCCTACCCCGCTGGCTACTACTCCCTGGCTGGACACTTATACCCCCTTGGCGGCGCGTACACACCCGACCATAGGCCCCACCTTGACGGCCTTTGCCTCTGTGCGGGAGCGTCCTGGTATCTCACCCTCCCCTACACCAATGTACCCTATTTTGGGCAACCCCCGATTTCCACCTGGGGTAGATCACGGCCCATTTCGGGAATTAATTCGTCGTGATTATTACAGGGCACTTCACTTGACTGTCGCGAATGCTTGGCTCACCCCTCGTCAACTTACGGAAATGGCAGGGACTCCATCTCTAAACCCTTGGCAATCTCGTCAACTCACCCACTTTTTGACTTCTTTGCCTCCAGTCTCGACATTTGGTCGCGATAGGACGGGCTTTGAACTCATTTGTGATCACATAGGAGACACCAGACATGCCCTTTCCAGGATGTATTCCTTGTTAATCTCTCCACCAGACCAACCTCAACCCCCATACATTTCCCAATGGGAAACCGATCTGAACACCACTTTTTCACCAGAACAGAAGCTGAGACTGTATACCTGTGTGCACAAAACTTCTATAGCCAGTAATGTCCAAGTGGCTGGTTTTAAACTCCTGTCCCGCTGATACAGGGTCCCCACTAGACTTAATGTCATCTTTCCTTCAGTCTCCCCTCTGTGCTGGAGATGTGGTCAGGCAAGGGGCACTATACTTCACATTTTCTGGGAATGTCCTGTCCTCTCGGATTTTTGGGATACTATCTGGAATGTCACCTCCAAATTCACTTCGTATACCCTACCTAAATCACCTGCTTTTAACCTGCTCCATCAGTGCGAGATCCCCTTATCTACGTATAACAAATCTGTGGTTAGACAATGGTCAATGCGGCGAGAGCTTGTATCCCGTGTCTGTGGAGACAGTCATCCGCCCCCACATGTGGATCAACAAAATACAGGATACCCTGAGAATGGAAGATCTTACCTCATCCATAAAACACACTGAGAAGCAATTCATTAAAACTTGGTTTCATTGGATTGAATTTCACGGTTCAGCTGAATGCCGTGAGTTGTTGTCCTCGACGTGAGAGAGGGGCTTGTTCCGCCCCCCCCCCTTTTTTTTTTTTTTGCTCTCTTTTCCTTCCCTTTTTGCGTTTCCCCTACCCGCTTCTTGTCTCCACCCCTCCCCCCCCATCCTTACCTGGCAATCACTTAATACTTAATGTTAGGACAAAAGTGTATCTGTTGGTGGCTCACCTAAACGTATATCAGGACCTAACGGTGCTCACCCCTTTTGGTTCTCCCAAATAAACACAGAGCACTGAGTGCCCCCCACTTATTTGTCTGTTTCAATATAATACTTAATGTTTTGCCTTCCATTGTTACATTTAAATGTCATGCCTTGATTTCTGCGGTTTAATCGCTCATTATGTGTTGGTTTTATCCGACTTTTCCTCCAGCTGGCATGTATTGTTATTATATTTACGTGAAAACTTAAATAAAGAATTTACAAAAAAAAAAAAAAAAAATTTATAAATGGGAATATGATAGTGTTTTCCAACCAATGTGCCACCAGGGGGATCTGTTATGGGGTTATCTGTGGATGACACTGTTATGGGGATCTGGGGTTGACAATGTTATGGGGGGGATCTGTGGATGACGCTGTTATGGGGGGATCTGTGGATGACACATTGTTCTGGGGGATCTGTGGATGACACACTGTTGTGGGGGATCTGTGGCTGAAACTGTTATGGGGGTCTGTGGATGACACTGTAATGGGGGATCTGTGGATGACACTGTAATGGGGGATCTGTGGATGACAATGTTATGGGGGATCTGTGGATGACAATGTTATTGGGGATCTGTGGATGACACTAATGGGGGGGCTCTCTGGATGACACTAATGGGGGGGGCTCTCTGGATGACACTAATGGGGGATCTCTGGATGACACTATGGGGGATCTCTGGATGACACTATGGGGGATCTCTGGATGACACTATGGGGGATCTCTGGATGACACAATGGGGGTTTTCTGGATGACACTATGGGGGATCTCTGGATGACACTATGGGGGATCTCTGGATGACACTATGGGGGATCTCTGGATGACACTATGGGGGATCTCTGGATGACACTGTCAGGGGGCTATGTGGATGACACTGTCAGGGGGCTATGTGGATGACACATATATAGCATATTATGCTATATACGTGTCATCCACAGATTCCCCATTAGCGTCATCCACAGACCCCCATAAGTGCCATCATAGTGTGTGTGGGAGGGCAGTTTACACTCACAGGGGCCGGTGTAGCTTGACTCTATCATACACCGGCCCCGCAGCTCCTATACACTATTGAGGTAAACTTAATCTCTATTAATGTGGCCGGAATTACTAACTATTAATGCGCAGTCTCCCTCAGGTTAGGCGCTCAGTCCCTCCATGCTCCTCCTGCCCCGCGCACCTTCTATATTCATAAAGTGGGCGGAGCGCGCAGGAGGGACGTGAGGTGCTTGGTGGAATCGGGCAGCTTGAGCTCTCAGTTCCTCCATGCGCCTCATGTCCCGCCTGCCTGCTCCGCCCACTTTTATGAATGAAGAACGCAGGCGGGGCAGGAGGAGAATGGAAGGACTGAGCGCCTGACCTGAGGGAGACTGCGCATCAATAGTTAGTAATTCCGGCCACATTAATAGAGGTTAGGTTTACTTTAACAGTGTATAGGGGCTGCCGGACCGGAAATTCCGGTATCGGCAGCAGTATCGGAGGCATTTGCACGAGTACAAGTACTCGTGAAAATGCCGGTATCGGTCCCGATACCGATACTGGTATCGGTATCGGGACATCCCTAAAAATAAACCTCAGCTGTCTGGCCACTGACTACACAGTACATACTCCCTCTCTAGTGGGATCCGGGTCTACCACCCAGCTCCCCAAAAACACCACAGTGCTTACCCCCCACATAGGGTTAGAGGGTCCCGGCTCCCACAGGCCTTGACACAGCCTGCTCCTTTCCCAGACTGGGAGCCCTGATTGAGGAGCTCAGCCCAGATTAATCCAAGCTCCTCAGCTGGCTGCTATTTATCCCTATTACCAGCCTGACTGCTGCAGACAGTGGGAAAAAAATATTTTCCCAACCTTTCTTGTTCTCACCCAGCTTGCTCTGGGTGAGATACACCACTTGAATGGCCTTCCTATGGCCTTCTGGCAGCTCCACTGCCACAATGGGTAAAACATCAATGAGGATGAAAGACAGATTTTGCAAGCACAAGTCCACAATTAGGAAAAAGAACCTGCTGCTTCCTATGCCTTTCCATTTTGATAAATGTCGACACAATATATCACAACTTCGTTTCCAAATAATTGAACAGATACTACCTCCTAGAAGAGGTGGAGATAGAATGAAAACTTTAAAAGGGGAAGCCTATTGGATATATAGGTTACAGACCCTGAAAACTAGAGGTTTAAATCGTGATTATGAAATTGGCAACTTTCTTTAATATAATTAGCAATTTATAATGCTATATTATACTAATTCAGTTTTCTTTTTCCTTTACAGAAAACCTCTTATTCTTTACCTGGGCACCACCCCTTCATTACATCAAGGGTATTAAGGGTATAATGTGTATACAGCTATATACTATAACTAGCTTTTTGTCTGACATGAATAGAATATAATTATATATGTTGCTTTTGTTCCTTGTTACTTACCGCTATTAGCCTCTCTTTGCCTGTTGGTATATATCGCAATTTGCGTTTTGTTGATGTTGCTATTGTTCCCTGTTATCAGCCTCCTCGAGAGCGCATTTTGTTTATTTTTGTTGTTTGACTACCGGACGTCACACCCAGTGACGTCTGATATGGCGGGCTATTTAAATTTCCTTTGTTTCCTGCACATTTACTCACTTGACAAAGACTCCAACGCGAGTCGAAACGCGTTGATATTTCACTGACATGTGGCAATAAATATACAAAATTCATCTACAAGTGAGTGCCGGTCCTTCTTCTTGATTCTATAATTATAAGGTCAGAGATAAGGAGCCGTCAGTTGAGCTGCCTGACTGGAAACAGTAAAATCACAAAGCCTGCTACTAGAAAATTTCAATTTTTTTTTTTTTAAAAATTGCCCCCAAAACTGTACATAATGTTTAACTCTTCATATCTTGAGCTGGCTAGCAGCTAGAGATATGGGACTGGTTTTGTTTGAAAGCACTCTAAGCTTTAAAACAAGACCAGAAACACAGCATTATCTCTACTACATCAGGAGATATGGAGTGCATTTGGAAAATTTTCAGAGCCTTTCACTTTTTTGAAATTTTGTTATTTTTGTTATAGTACTTTGTGCTAAAATAAAATAAAAAAAATTGTGTTTTTCCCATCACTTTGCACTCAATACACCATAATGACAAAGTGAAAACAGAAAGTTTGAAATCTTTGATAATTTATTGGAAAGGAATTGACATAAGTATTTAGACCCTTTACTCAGTACTTAGTTGAAGCCCCGGGACGCCTACATTTAAAGTGTCATAGCAAAAGGTCTGAGTACTTATGTCAATGCAAAATGTTAGTTTTTCCTTTTCATAAACTTGCAAACATTTCTAAAATTCTGTTTTCACTTTCACCTAATGCGTATTGAGTGCAGAATGATGAAAGAAAACGTGCATTTTTGTTTTCTTTTGGCACAAGGCCGCAACATAAGAAAAAGTGAAAGAGTCTGAAGACTTTCAGAATGCATTGTACCTATTAGAAATCAGGTCGGGATTCAAAGCAGCTGAAACCTGCTTTCACCTTCGGCTATCAATCCTGACTCAGTTTCTAACAGCTATATCTCCTGATGTAGATGAGATTGTCAACATTCAAACAAGACCATATCTATGATATTGCTGGTACCAAGCCAGAGATATGAGGGGTTAAACCCCCCCCCCCCCCTTCCTCACCCTGCTTGGGCTGATATGGGCTTTCAATATCAGATTGTGGTAATCCAACCCTCCATATCTGATGATCATCTGTTTGAAGGAGCCACAAAGTTCATGTGAGTGCTGTAGGCAGGTCATTAATTACATGGGCTGTCTACCTGCACATTAGCTTTTACCAAGTTCACTTGAATGGGACAAAGCTGCAATTCCCTGCACTGCTGCTGTCAAGTAGTAAGTAGATAGCTCCATATAAACAATTAGGAGGCCACAGCGCTTGCACAAGTTTAGCTGCCCCATTAAACAGTTGATCCACTGTAATGCCGAGTCAGATTCCCATCAGTCAGATATAGATGGCCTATCGGGCCATCAATATTCTGAACCTAGAAAACTACTTTAACCTTTTACTTTTGCTCTATACTGTATGTTATGTAATAAAATATAGCTAAGATATTGGCAAACCTATTCTTGTTCACCTTGGTATTAGAAAACTTTCTGTTAATGTGGTGAGTAGTGGACCTACAGCTGGTAGGGCAGTGAGTGTACTGGCCAGAGACCACACTTGATAACACCCTATTCCATGTAATGTGACTGATAGGGGACTGGCCATGTGACACACCGTGTGATTATATCCTTTGGTGTCAGATACAGTAGTAAAGCAATGAGAGTCCTCATGTTGTGTTATATCATCAACAAAGAAAAGCATCAGAATGGTGATGCAAGTTATGCACCCATCTTGATAGTTGCTAGAATGTTATTCTCCATTGTACAAGATGTGTTGAAAGTCTGTTGAGAGTACATTTCTTTGTGCATTGGATATTGCCAAGTATTAATCCCAATAACCCTGCTGTTCTCATACACTATGTGCTGCACAGTGTTTACTTTATACAAGCACCTAAACGATAAAGCATCAGTAATAGTGCTGAATTGCATTATTGCAAATTTTATTGATCCTTTTGCAAATGAATATGCTGAAATATTTGTTTTATGTCACCAATCTGATTGCGGATTATTATATCCTCTACATGTGCATTGAGTTTCCCAACCTTCTACACTGAAAGTTGCCGTTTTTGGATGCTTGTTTTTTATATACAAAACTGGTTCCATCACCTGTTGTGGAAAAACATGACCTGTTTTACATGGAGGTGGGACTTTTGCCTGGATCCTAGTGGTCATAGTGGGTGTTGTGTGGCAGCACCACTGGTTAACTTCTCATCTTGCACATAATGATAGAATATAGAATCACTTGATTGACGTCATCTTAAAATAGACACTTCTCCACTTCAAGGTATGCAACAACTGCACCAGAGGTGCGCTTTCTGAACAAGTCTATGAAGAGTTTTACGCATTGGGGCAGATTGACTAATCCTGTAGATGGCATAAACTTAGGCTGTTTAGACATGCACCACATTTTTCACAGAGGTTCAGGCTGGACACTTTTATGTAACTCTATACCAATTATTGATTAATTTACTATTCCACAGATTTTTACGCCCGAATTGTGGCACAGTTTTTCCACAAATTGCTGCATCTTAGGCCATACTGCTAAGCCATGCCCTTTTTCAATAAACCATTATTGACGATGGATTTTTTTAAAACTAGATCTGCCAAATTGTGCTAGAAGAACGCCAATTTGTGGCACAATCTGGCACAGTTTACAATATTCTCCAAGTGCACACATATTAGTAAATATGGGCCATATTTTTCATGTTTTTTTCAGTGGGCCAAACTATGCCACAAGTTGACCAAAAAGTCACGGTACATTAAAATACTCATTTAACCCCTTAAGGATGCATGACGTACCTGTACGTCATGGTTTCCGAGTCCTTAAGGACCCATGACGTACAGGTACGTCATGAGTAGTTCCGATCACTGCTGCTCAGCCGGCAGTGATCGGAACAAGGTACCTGCTGAAATCATTCAGCAGGTACCTTGTTACAATGCCCAGGGGGGTCCTGTGACCCCCCCTCATCGGCGATCGCTGCAAACCGCAGGTCAATTCAGACCTGCGGTTTGCAGCGCTTTGTGCGATCTCTGATCCCCGCGGTCAGTGACCGCGGGGATCAGAGGGTTAATGACCCCAAAGTGTTAATTTTTAACCCCCCCCCCTGCAGCCCCCAATCATATTATGGCTGCGGGGGTGCAGGGGGGGGTGGTTGCGGGAGGCGGTGCGGGAGGTGGGCGGTGCAGCGGACGGGATCGCGATTGCGATCCCCCGCCCGCCTCCTCTGTAATGTTTCCCTGGTGTCTAGTGGATCTATCAGTGTCAGCACATTGCTGACACTCTGATAGAAACGGCTGGCATCTGTGCTTGATCAGATGCCAGCCATTTAACCCCTTACGGACCGCGGTATGGAAGGGTTAACAGGGAGGGAGCTCCCTCCCTCTCCCATCGGGGGGCTGCTGTGCCTTTGCAGTCCCCCAACAGGATGGGATCGTAATGTTTCCCTGGTGTCTAGTGGTGTCTGTTCTCCTCTGTAATGTTTCCCTGGTGTCTAGTGGATCTATCAGTGTCAGCACATTGCTGACACTCTGATAGAAACGGCTGGCATCTGTGCTTGATCAGATGCCAGCCATTTAACCCCTTACGGACCGCGGTATGGAAGGGTTAACAGGGAGGGAGCTCCCTCCCTCTCCCATCGGGGGGCTGCTGTGCCTTTGCAGTCCCCCAACAGGATGGGATCGTAGAGGGAGGGGGCTCCACTCCCTCCCCATCCATCATCCGCTGCGCACTTATGGCAGCGGGTGATGGTTGCCATGGAGACAGGACGCTTTCAGAAGCGTCCTGCTCTCCATGGTGCTGAAAGTCTGAATAGACCTGCTAAAGGTCTATTCAGACTTTGTAAAGTACAAAATACAGCACAGTACACTATATAGTGTACTGTACTGTATTATACAGACACCAGATCCACTGGATCTTTCAGAACCAAGTGGGTCTGGGTCAAAAAAAAAATGTAAAAAACTGAAAAAAAGGAAAAATGAAAAAAAAAACATATCTCTGAATAAAAATAAAAAAATACACTACACATATTAGGTATCGCTGCGTCCGTAAAAATCTGCTCTATAAAAATATCACATGACTGAACTCGTTAGGTGAACGCCATAAAAAACAACCCAAAAATGGTGTAAATAAGCCATTTTTTGGCACCTTACATCACTAAAAGTGTAATACAAAGCGATCAAAAAAGCGTATGCCTCCCAAAATAGTACCAATCAAACCGCCATCTCATCCCGCAAAAAATGAGCCCCTACCTAAAACAATTGGCCGAAAAAAAAAAATATATATGCTTCTCAAACTAAAACTTGATTTTTTTTGTTTCAAAAATGCTTTTTAGTGTTAAATGTAAAAAAAAAAACTAAAAAGTTGACATATTGGGTATCTCCACGTCCGTAAGAATCTGCTCTATAAAAATATCACCTGACCTAACCCCTCAAGTAAAAACTGTAAAAAAAAATTAATAAAAACTTTATCAAAAAGCCATTTTTTTGTCACCTTACATCACAAAAAGTGTAATAGCAAGCGATCAAAAAGTCATATGACCCCCCAAATAGTTCCAATCTAACCGTCACCTCATCCCGCAAAAAATGAGCCCCTACATAGGACAATCGCCCAAAAAAAAAAATATGGCTCTCAAACTATGGAGACACTAAAACATGATTTTTTTTTGTTTTAAAAAATATTATTGTGTAAAACTTATATAAATAAATAAAAAGTATACATATTAGGTATTGCCGCGTCCGTCACAACCTGCTCTATAAAAATAACACATGACCTAACCCCTCAGCTGAACACATAAAAAAAAAAATACGGTGTCAAAAGCCATTTTTGTCACCTTACATCACAAAAAGTGTAATAGTAAGCGACCAAAATGTCATATGCACCCCAAGATAGTGCCAATCAAACCGCCATCTCATCCCGCAAAAAATGAGCCCCTACATAAGACAGTCGCCCAAAAAATAAAAAATAAACTATGGCTTTCAGAATGTGGAGACACTAAAAAATAATTTATTTCAAAAATGCTTTATTATGTAAAACTGAAACAAAAACCCCTAAAAAGTAGTCATATTTGGTATTGTCGCATCCGTAACAACCTGCTCTATAGAAATAGCACACAATCTAACCTGTCAGTTCAACAATGTAAATAGCAAAAAATAAAAACGGTCCCAAAACAGCAATTTTTTTTCAAATTTTCCATTTTAATCCATTTTTCCAGTAACAAAGCAAGGGTTAACAGCCAAACAAAACTCAATATTTATTGCCCTGATTCTCTTGTTTGCACAAACACGTCATATGTGGTCGTTAACTGCTGTATGGCCAAACGGCAGGGCACAGAAGGAGGGGAACGCCATATGGTTTTTGGAAGGCAGATTTTGCTGGACTGGTTTTTTGACACTATGTCCCATTTGAAGCCCCCTTGATGTACCCCTACAGTATAAACTCCAAAAAAGTGACCCCATTTTGGAAACTACGGGATAAGGTGTCAGTTTTGTTGGTACTATTTTAGGGTAAATATGATTTTTGGTTGCTCTATATTACTCTTTTTTTTGAGACAAGGTAACAAAAAATAGAAATTCTGAAATTTCATCTCCATTTGCCAATAACTCTTGTGGAACACCTAAAGGGTTAACAAAGTTTGTAAAACTGGTTTTGAATACCTTGAGGGGCGTAGTTTCTTAGATGGAGTCACTTTTATGGAGTTTCTACTCTAGGGGTGCATCGGGGGGCTTCAAATGGAACATGGTGTCAAAAAACCAGTCCAGCAAAATCCACCTTCCAAAAACCATATGGCGTTCCTTTCCTTCTGCGCCCTGCAGTTTGGTTATACAGCAGTTTACGACCACATATTGGGTGTTCGTGCAAACTACAGAATCGGGGGAATAAATATAAATTTTTGTTTGTCTGTTAACCCTTGCTTTGTTACTGGAAAAAATGGATTAAAATTGAAAATTTTCCCCAAAAAATTGAAATTCTGAAATTTTATCTCCATTTGCCATTAATTATTGTGGAAAACCTAAAGGGTTAATTACGTTTGTAAAATCAGTTTTGAATACCTTGAGGGGTGTAGTTTCTAGAATGGGGTAATTTTTGGGTGGTTTCTATTATGTAAGCCTCACAAAGTGACTTCAGACCTGAACTGGTCCCTAAAAAGTGGGTTTTTGAAAATTTCTGAAAAATTTCAAGATTTGCTTCTAAACTTCTAAGCCTTGTAACGTCCCCAAAAAATGAAATAGCATTCCCAAAATGATCGATACATGAAATAGACATATGGGAAATGTAAATTAATAACTTTTTTGGGCAGTATTACTATGTATTATAGAAGTAGAGAAATTGAAACTTGGAAAATTGCAAATTTTTCAAAATTTTTGGTAAATTTTGTATTTTTTTATAAATAAAAATAAAAATTTTTGACTTTATTTTACCACTGTTATGAAGTACAATATGTGACGAAAAAGCAATCTCAGAATGGCCTGGATAAGAGAAAGCGTTTTAAAGTTATCACCACATAAAGTGACACTGGTCAGATTTGCAAAAAATGGCTGAGTCCTTAGGGTGAAATAGGGCTGAGTCCTTAAGGGGTTAAAACACAATGAAAAAGTATTGTGTAAATAAAATATCACATGATTGTACTTTTTCAACTTTCACATGAAACAATGCATGAAAAAAATGCCCAAAAAGGTGTAATGATGAAACCACCCTGGGCCTACCTGAATAATAAAAATATCACTCTTGCTCAGTCCCTGTAAGGCCATCTCTGCAGTCCACAGTAAGGTGCAGGTAAAGCTTGGATCAAGTGTTGCATCAAGTTAGGCTGTAGAATACATGAATTGGTCCCAACCCTACTCTGGAATCATTTTTGTTTGGGTTTGTACGTAGTACATAATGTTCCATACAGTAATGAATTTGATGACAGGTTGTCTTCAAATAATATATTTAACTTTAGTGACCAATGCCAGGCAGCTGGTGCCAAGGCAAATAAAATAATGTGATACATCAAAAGAGGCATAGATGCCATTAACAAAATCTCTAATCAGCCCACACATGGAATACTGTGTAAAATGTTAGGCACCTGTGTATAAGAAGGACATAGCTGAAGTTGTGCGGGGGTCAGAGGAGGTCAAGCAAGGTAAATAAAGGAATGGGTGAATTACAGTGCCAAGACAGGTTAATAAATTTTGTTTTTTGATGACTACAGTGTAGAAGTACATGAATGGACGTATAGAGATCTTACTAGATTAACTTTTTTTTCCTAGACCTGCAACCATGACAAGTGGGCATCCTCTTCCCTTAGAGGAAAGAATATTTAACCTTCTGTCAGCACATTAGGCAGGAAACACACAGACCGTGAACCCTGTTTCACAGTCCCTCCCATGACAGAGGTGAGAAGATCGTAGAGACTGGTGGCATGTGAGGGTATCTGAAAGTCTCTCTGTTTTCTCCTTGCAGTGTTGTTGTTTGGTAATTACTACACCTCTTGCCAGGTGCAGCTTGTAAGTCATTACTGAGGCCCTATTTAGTTCTGACTCACACTGCTTACCATGCGGTTGATATTTCCTGCTGGAGTTGGTTGAGCTGGTGTGTTGTTCCTTTGGATCTCCTGCTCCTCCATTTTGCTTTAGGCTGAGTGCATTTTGTTTTTCGCTTGTGTCCGTTGTTTTCTAGGCCTCAGGGAGACACTGGTTCCTTCATCTGGGAAGGAACCAGTAGTCTCATTCCCTGCCACCACTCCTAGGGCTTTCCAGGGTCTCCAGGGCTAAGGTTCCGTGCTCATCCAGTAGTAATGTCCCCACACTGCCCCTCCAGTAATGAACCTCACAGTGCTTTCCTTCTCTGCCCAGTAATATCTCCCTACATTGCTCCCCAGTAATGTCCCTCATAGTGCTCATCCCCGCTCATGAGTAATGTGCCCCTTCTGTATTTATGTCCCCAGTGCCCCCTCGCAGTGCTCTCCTTCCCCCTAGTAATGTCTCCCAAATTACCATTGAATAAAAAGAAAAAAAAATATTCTGGCCTGGGATGATGGGATGCAGGTGGCCAGACACACACACACACATCACTGTGCTGCATCCCAACAAAGGTGGGCGTGATGGCGTCATTGCGTCCGCCTTTGTCGTCACTCTTCGCCGGGATTTACTACCTCATAGGCTTCAGAACTATTGGCTCCTGTATTCAACTGTAGCACAGCGACATCTACTTGCAAATAGTGACAAGACTAAAAAGTCAATTTTTCAGTTGCATAAAGGTATCTATATAGTGCCACATGCTGTTTGTTCTTTTCCTTATTTCTCTATGAACCACAACAGCATTGCTGAGGTGGTTGCACGTTGTCAGTTTCATCCTTAATCTGCCACCAGTTGTTAGAAGCTGTGACAGTTCCAGGTACAGAGTTGCAGTAGAAAGGACATGCCCCTGAGCTGCCAGCTTGAAATAAACCTGACAGAGCCATTGGAGCAATGAATGGGGAGATCTGGGAAATCTCTGGATCTGTGTAAGGTACAGGGCTGATTCTAGCTTTGTTAGAAAGAGATTTTAATGTATTTGTCTGGTTTACATTTATACATTAAGGCCTCTTGCACACGGCCGTTGTGGTTCCGTGGCCGGGACAGATCCAGACCCATTCAACTTAAATGGGTCCGTGATCCGTCCGTTCCGCAAAAAAAAGTTCTATTTTTTTGCGTAATGGAAGCACGGATCGGAACCCCATGGAAGCACTCCGTAGTGCTTACGTGGGGTTCCGTGCTTCTGTTCTGCACCGCATCTCCGGATTTGTGGACCCATTCAAGTAAATGGGTCCACATCCATGATGCGAAGTGCACACAGTCGTTGCCCCGTGTCATGTGGAACCCGTGTCACAGTAATACACTGACAGCCTGCCTATGGGACCCAGCCTAGAGGCTGAATCTCATAGGCTTCTGTAGGAGGCAACGTTTAAGGCATTGGGCTGCCGTTCCAGTCATCTGGTCCCCGTCAACGCAGGGAACCGCCGTGTATGGCCCGCAATACGGCCACGGGAGCACAACGGCTGTGTGCAAGAGGCCTAACTATGAGATAACCCCATTGACGTAATACCAGTGGCCACATGTGATAAGTGTGAGGGTCACATGGTTAACGCTATGTGTAGTCCTTTTCATTTGTATAAGGGGATACATTACACAGGACTGATAGATGGGCTATACCATTCTACTGCAAATAGTGTCAACCACCTGATATAAGAAAGGTATGTATGCAGAATTTACATGTATATTAGAAAATTGTATGATTGCCTATTATATTAGCAAATAAAAAAAAAAAATAATAATAATAAAAACTGGAATACCTCTTTCAGTAAAGCAGCTGGGCATTGCACCCCGGCCCCATTTGGCAGAGAAATTAGAACTTCTCAGGGGGTTAGGATATGTCTGCGTATTGTCCATGTGAATGTCATACGGTCAAGGGTACTCAATAGGCGGACCAAATCCAGACTGCAGATGCCAGCCGTCTGGACCCCTGCATATCCCTTATTAAACTGTATCTGCATTCTGAGAAGCCAAATACAGTTGAATACAGTGGTGAAGCAGGTAGCAGGCAGCTTCCCTGCTCCTCCATTACCTGGGCAGTGCTGTCTGACCCCTACAGCAGACGCAATAAAATGACATCATCACGCCTGCTGCGCTGAGAAGCACAAGCTTCACGATGATCTGCTCTGCTCTTTGGGGAACGAAGGCTTGGTAAGTAGTGTTTTTTTTATTTGATCAAAACTACAAGGGAATCACTATGGGGGCACATCTAGTGTGAGGTGGCACTAAGGGGAATGTTTACTGTGAGGGCACCTTAATGGAGCATATTTACTGTGAGGAGGGCATTAAGAGGAGGATATATCTACTCTGATTGGGCATTAATGGGACATATCTTCTATGAGAGGGCACTAAAGGGACATATCTACTGTAAAGCGGCATATCTACTGTGAGGAGGCAATAAAATGGCATATCTACTGTAAAGGGGTAGATCTACTGTGAGGGGGAACTAAAGGAGCTTATCTACTGTGAGGAGGCACTAAAGGGGCATACAGGGGACACTAAAGTGGCATATCTACTGTAAGAGGGCATATCTACTGTGAGGGGGCATTAAGGGAACCTATGTACTGTGAGAAGGAATTAAAGGGGTTCTCCAGACTTTTATTATTGATGACCTATCCTCAGGATAGGTTACCAATATCAGATAGGCAGGGGTCCTATCCGGTATCCCCAGCCGATCAGCTGTATGAGGAGAGTGTGTGCAGTGTGCCGTCTCCCTTCTCTCTATCCTGGTTCTGCACTTTTAGATACATGTTGTATTTAAAGAGACCCTGAAGTACCCCCTACATTGGAAACCTCCAAAAAGTTTGGAAACTACACTCCTCAAGGAATTTAGTAAGGGTTGTACTGAGCACTTTGACGCTACAGGCATTTTATGGGATTTAGATACACTTGGCTGTGAAAATGAAAAATTTAATTTCTTCCAATAAAATGTTGCTCCAGCCCCAATTTTTTAATTTTTACAAGGGGTAACATGAGAAAAAGCGCCCCATAATTTGTTACCCATTTTCTTCTGAATACGGGTGAATTTTTGGGCATTTGTCTTATGTAGGGGCTCATTTTTTGCTGGATAAGATAACAGCTTGGCAGGATAAGATAACAGCTTGCTTGGTACCATTTTGGAGTACATACGACTTTTTGATCGCTTGGTATTACACTATTACACTTTTTGTGAGGCAAGATGATCATAAAATGGCTCTTTTGGCACCGTTTTTATTTATTTTTACAGCATTCACCTGACGGGGTGGGGTCATGTGTTATTTTTATAGAGGTGGTCGTTACAGATGTGGCAATACCTAATGTGTTTTTTATTTTTTTTCCTATTTTTTACAATTTTTACAATTTCTTAATTATCGGAAAGGGGAATTTTTTTTAAAAGAAATTTGTATTTTTTTATTATGTAAAACACTTTTTTATATCTATGATTTTATACTTTTTACTTTTGTTCCACTATGGGACAACTTTGGGAGTCTGTTCCCTTCTACAATGCATTGACTGTCACATGCCTAGAGGCTGGATCTCATAGGCTTCCGTAGGAGGCAACGTTTAAGGCATTGGGCTGCCATTCCAGTCATCTGGTCCCCGTCAACTCTGCGCAGGGACCCAATGGAGAGGGAGCGCTCTACCTCCGCAAACCCTGTACATGCAACGGTGTATTCGCCGTTGCTAGTGTATACAGCAGCAGGTCGGCTCTCAGAAACAGCCGACCCCTGCTGCTAATTGAGCAGCTCCTTCTCCCGCCCTTGAATTTTGTGGGACAAGTTGTAGTTTTATAGGAACCAGGGCCCAGGATGAGAGGAGTGGTAGATAAGGTAGCAGTTGTCTTGGGTGGGCACAGAGGCAGACTGGAAATAAAAAGTGATCTCAGGTTGTATGCAGGCCCAAATTGACAGACGTTGGGGCCAACATGTGTAGGCATTGTCAAGTAGCTGGGGCTAGCACATGTAGATAGTGCAAGTAATACCATAGAGGGACAATATATCGTGCTACACTTTGGTGTGTGGATAAGCAGCCGAACCAAATACCATAGCACAGCACAATATACTGCCCCAGAAGAACCAAATACCATAACACAGCACAATATACTGTCCCAGCAGAACCAAATATCACAGTGCAGCACAATATACCGCCCCAGCAGAACTTCGTGTTGCACTGTGTTATTTGGTTCTGCTGAGGTACTATTTGGTTCTGCATTGTGGTATATTGTGCTGCACTTTGGTATTAGGTTCTGCTGCAGAACCAAATACCACAGTGTAGGACCAAATACTACTCTGCAGAGCCAAATACCACAGTGCAGCACAATATACTGCCCCTGCTGCACAAAAAAGCTCTTTCTCTGTGGTGTCCAGCACCAGCTGCCACATTCTGTACTCCATCTCCAGTTATCTCTAATTAAAGTATGGAGGAGGGGCCTGAGAAGGTGACACGCGGGTCACAGCAGCAAGCCAACTCTACCAAACATACAAGAGAATACAGCACTACATATACCTCAGTGACGTCCATTCTGATGTAGGTGCTCTCTTTCCTCATCTGCTCTGTTCAGTCAAGACTGCCACAACAAATTCAGCATCTCTCTGCAGAATGTGCCACACAGACATGTTAGATTCCTCACTTTTCGATCATCTTCTCAATACAAACCCTTGTGTCCCAATAGTGTCATCCTGCTTTCACCCCCAGTACTGTGTCCAATGTGCTCCCCAATGCTGCAAAAAATAATGCCCCCTAAATTGCCTCCATTAACTATAATGTATATAGTACCCTTGAGTAATTAAAATGTCCCCTAAAATGCCCCAATAATACCTCCTATTGTGCTCACAGTAATGACTGTGTAGTGCCCCCCAAAATAATGTCCTCTAAAATGCCCCTAGTAGTAGAAATGTTCCTACAGTGCCTCCAGCCATAATACTCTGTTGTACCTCCAGCAATAATAACTCCCCCCTTTGTGCCTGCAGTAAAAAAAATCCCCCTATAGTACCCCAGTATTAAAATGTTCCCAGTGCGTCCAGTAATGTCTCCTATAGTGCTCCGGAATAAAAATTCCAAAGTAACTCCAGTAAGTTCCCCCAGTAATCCCCCCTATAGTGCTGCCAGTAATAAGAATTATTAGGAATACTACTGGGGTAATAAGGATTATTACGGGCACTACTAGGGCAATTGGAATTACTGGGAGCACTAGTAACATAGTTTATAAGGCCGAAAATAACTGTGAAATGGAGCCAGAAGCAGGCAGCTCCATCCACCGTTTATCTCTAGTAGTGGCCGTGTTGGGTTAGTGCAGCTCAGTTTCCATTCACCATATTATTTCCGATGCTGATAGCTGCTTAGAACAGTCGGATAAAGGACCTCACTGATCTAATATTGATGACCTATCCTAAGGATAGAGCATCCATATCTAGAGCCCAGACAAACCCAATTTTATATAATAATTTCAGTAATTAAGCATCGTTGGTCTTGAATGACCTGCTACTAGATTTAATATTTATGCTGTGTTTCATTCGGCTTGGAAAGGTTTAACAGAGTATATCTGTCACTAAACCCCTTCGCCACCTGCTCGCCCTGGCAGCAAGTGATATGGTAATACATATACACACAGTAAAGAGAGGAAAGCCTGTCTCCCATAGCTGTCAATGTGAAGGAGCGGAGGTGGAGAAGGAATGTGTAGCGTAGAGAGAAGGTCTGATGGTTATCAGTAATCTTATTATACATTTCCAGGCTTTAAGATTCCACCAAACATCCTTAGCTTCAACATAGCGTGAGAACAAAACTCACACATACAAAACTCACACGCGCATCATAATGAAACACATGGTTTTATGCCCAAATTATAATTTAAAAAGAGTTTCTCTCTGAGAACATCATAAGCCCAGATCACAAACTAATCAGGTGCCACATCTATAGTTAAGTAACCATATATCCTGTACTACTCACAGGACCATACGAGACTCTGTAGATACATCGATCACTGATGATACAGCTTCGTCTCACTATATAGGGTTCCAACAGAACAAGGAAAGGACAAGGAAATCATCATAAAACCGTCTGATAAAAGGGGCAACATAGTGATCATGGATCACAAAATTTATCTTGATATTAGTTGCTCCCTTTTAAATGATGTGAAATATTATAGTCCTCTTCAATCTGATCCCTCTGAAATCTATATAAGAGAAGTTCTGCTAGAAGACTTTGAAGATAGGATGATCTCCCCGGAAGAATTAAAATTCATGATTCCGAATAACCCCCAAATACCAACATTTTATGCCCTCCCCGAGATCCAAAAAAGGGAGTACTCCCCTAAAGGGAAGACCAATTGTTTCAGGGGTAGACTCTCTC
The DNA here is from genome assembly GCA_033119425.1 of Bufotes viridis. Lineage (NCBI taxonomy): Eukaryota > Metazoa > Chordata > Amphibia > Anura > Bufonidae > Bufotes > Bufotes viridis. The sequence continues at coordinate 532,768,134 of CM065590.1, read as the reverse complement.
TCACAAAATGTAAGTATTTATATTGATAAGATTCTACGACCGTTTGTCTCATTTTACCCTACTTTGTAAGAGATACAACTGATCTATTATTGAAAATCCAGGATACTACTGTGGAGGACCATGTATTGTTAGCTTCTATTGATGTAGAGGCCCTCTACAGTAGTATACCACATGATTGGGGCCTAAAGGCTGTACAATACTTTTTGGAAACAAGGGGTGTACAGTTTAGGCCACATAATCGTTTTATCCTTTCACTGTTGGATTTTATTCTCACTCACAACTTTTTTCTATTCGAGTTTTATTCTACCACCAGCTCAGGGGCACGGCGATGGGCAGTCCCTGTGCGCCTACCTATGCAAATCTGCTCCTGGGCTGGTGGGAGGATCATTGTATATTTAAGGAGATGGAGGATCCCTGGACCACCCATATCCTCTTTTGGGGAAGATATATAGAGGACATCTTCATTTTATGGGATGGTCCAGAGTAGGGCTGCAACGATTTATCGACATTGTCGATAATATTCGATAATGGGATTTGTTGTCGACGAATCCTGTTATCGAATAGTCGGCCGATTTGTTGCTTTGCGGGCGTAAGCGGGCGGCAGCGTGTAAAACTTACTAGCACACTTCGTAGCAGACAGGAGGCCGGGCGGTGGCAACGTGACTCACTATGTCACACGCATGCTCCGCTCACTTTATGAATGAAGGCGGCGCATGGCGTAGTGAGTTACGCTGCTGCTCCCGCTGCCCGTCCGACCACCCAGCCTCCTGCGATAGTTTAATACTAGTAAGTTAGGGTCTGGAGTTTTTGGACAGAGTGATTTTGAAGCATAAAGTTTAAGTTTAACATCCCCTACATGATAGATATGATTAGGTGAGCAGGGCCCGGTGTAATAGAATAATACAGTGACTGCACCAAGCCCTGCGGCTATTACAAAACCAAAATGCCGGCCCCCACCCCTGTATTGGGGGTCATTCACAATCACTACACAGGGAAACTGTTATGGGGGGAATCTGTGGATGACACATAGCATAAGATGCTATGTGTCATCCACAGATCCCCCCCATAACAGTGCCACCCACAGATGCCCCCATAACAGTGCCTGCCATCCAAAGATCACCCTCCATAACAGTGCCATGATTGCCATCCACAGATGCCCCCATAACAGTGCCTGTGCCATTTACAGATGCCCCCATAACAGTTCCTGCCATCCAAAGATCCTCCCCATAACAGTGCCATCCACAGATGCCTCCATGACAGTGCCTGCCATCCACAGATGCCCCCATAACAGTGCCTGCCATCTACAGATGTCCCCATAACAGTGCCTGCCATCCACAGATGTCCCCATAACAGTGCCATGATTGCCATCCACAGAAGCCCCCATAACAGTGCCTGTCATCCACAGATGTCCCCATAACAGTGCCTGCCATGCACAGATGCCCCCATAACAGTGCCATGATTGCCATCCACAGATGCCCCCATAACAGTGCTTGTGCCATCCACAGATGCCCTCATAACAGTGCTTGTGCCATCCACAGATGCCCCCATAACAGTGTCTGTGCCATCCACAGATGCACCCATAACAGTGCCATCCACAGATGCCCCCTTAACAGTAAAACATTTCAAGTAAAATCATTTTAGTGGGTTTTCCCGATTAATCAATGAAAGTATGGACAACTAATCGATTATTTAAATAATCGTTAGCTGCAGCCCTAGTCCAGAGGATACCTTTAGATCTTTTGTGGATTCTCTTAATCCTAACCCTATTGGCCTTCGGTTTACATGTGAAATCAATAAATATAAAATCTCCTTTTTGGATGTAAAAATCTTTCAGACTGAAACTTTCAGGAAGGCTACGGCCACAAATGGCTTACTCCACTGGGAGAGTTTTCACCCATACCCCCTAAAAGAGGGGATACCGAAGGGACAATATATATGTATGAGAAGGAACTGCACTGACACATCTACCTTTATACAACTGTCCAGAGACCTTAGGAACAGATTTCGGCAGAGAGGTTATCCGGATGAGGTACTTACGAAGGCGTTTAAACACTCTTTATCATCAGACAGGAACATGTTCCTCAGACCCCGAATAAAAGAACAACAGAAGGGTATGATGAGAATAATAGGTACTTTTGATAATTCCCACAGCAAAATCTATGAAATTCTCAGAAAACATTGGGGAATTTTGCAAACAGATTAGGATCTAAAGGATGTTTTGCCTCCTTACCCAGCAGTTACCTTTAGGAGGGGTAAATCTATTAAGGATCGCCTAGTACATAGCATGTATGTCAAACCGAGGCCTCCTGGAACTTGGCTTGATAGAAAACCTTTAGGAACCTTTAAATGTAGTGGATGTGTGACATGCCTGTTTATTCTTACATCGAAACATTTTAGAAGTGTCTCCACAGGGAGAACTTTCTATATGAGGGATTTTGCCAATTGTAAAACATGCGGTGTTGTTTATCTTGCCGATGACCTCTAATCTATGTTGGTAAAACCAAGAGAGAATTCAGAAGAAGGATAGGGGAACATATTGGAGACATAAAATATAAGAGGGACACACCAGTTGCTAAATCATGTCCACGAATTTCATTGAGGGGACCCAAAATCCATACAGTTTTAAGTTGTTGAGGTGGTTCATCCTTCCCTACGGAAGGGGGATTGTGACAAAAGGATAATTACAAAGAGAGTGACTCTTATATCTTACAAAGTCCCCTGACGAACCAGCCTGGTGCTAGGGAAACGCTGCGTTGGGACTCGTTTTTTGTTTTTGGTAATTTGAGCTTTATCATTTTTTTGTGTTTTTTTTTTATCACTCTTTTTTCCTGTATTTGTCTAGTCCTTGTTTGAGGAATGGATAAGGGAACTGTAGATTAGGTACAAGGACAGGGAACCCCTACCACTGAGGGGTGTCCTTGGGCTAAGGACTAGTCAGGGGCAGGTAGGGAAAGGATGGGATTTTCTTTGTGTTAACATCACCCTTTCTTATCCCCCTGCTCTCTGGTGAACTCGGATTTCTTACCTGCTACCATCAATGCCTCAATATTTTCCTGTTGGAACCCTATATAGTTAGGCGAAGCTGTATCATCAGTGATCAATGTATCTACAGAGTCTCGTATGGTCCTTCAAACTGTGAGTAATACAGGATATTTGGTTACTTAACTATTGATGTGGCACCTGATTACCGTATTTTTCGCCCTAAAAGACGCACTTTTTTCCCCCCAAAAGTGGGGGGAAAATAGTGCTGCCTCTTATGGGGCGAATGCAGCAAACACTGATACACCGCCGTGCTGCTGAACAGCGCAGCCGGCGTGTGTATCAATGAGGGGGGGCTGTGGGCGGCATCTTGTTGGCTAATGACAGCGGGCCCGTGCAGTAACTGTATTCTACTACACCGGCCCGCTGTAGTAATGTTATAGGCGATGTTTAAAACTATCATCTACATTAAACTTAATGCTGGCAGTATTACCCTAACTCCTATAATCTACGATCGCAGGCAGGACTGGAATCAGGAGGCCGGACGGGCAGGAGGCGGCAGCGTAACGTCACGCTGCCACCTGCTGCCTGTCCGGCCTCCTGACTCCAGTCCTGCCTGCGATCGTAGATTATAGGAGGTAGGGTAATACTGCCAGCATTAAGTTTAATGTAGATGATAGTTTTAAACATCGCCTATAACATTACTACAGCGGGCCCAGTGTAGTAGAATACAGTTACTGCACGGGCCCGCTGTCATTAGCCAACAAGATGCCGCCCACAGCCCCTGTATTGGGGGTCATCGCAGCCACTGTTATGGGGGGGGGGGGGATCTGTGGATGACACAAAGCATAAGATGCTATGAGTCATCCACAGATTCCCCCATAGCAGTGTCATTCCCAGATGCCTCCATACAGTGCCATCCACAAATTCCCCCATACAGTGCCATTCACAGATTCCCCCATATAGTGCCATCCCCAGATGCCCCCATACAGTGCCATCCACAGATTCCCCCATACAGTGCCATCCCCAGCTCCCCCACATAACAGCGGTTAACCAGAAATCCCCACATAACAGTGTGTCCTCCACAGATGCCCCATAACAGTGTGTCCTCCACAGATGCCCCCATAACAGTGCATCATCCACAGATGCCCCCATAACAGTGCGTCATCCACAGATCCCCCATAACAATGCATCATAATTGTGTCATGCACAGAACACCATTAGTAAAAAAAACCACCAAAAGTACACCTTTTGGTTCAAAATATTTTTTTTCTTATTTTCCTCCTCAAAAACCTAGGTGCGTCTTATAGGCAGGTGCGTCTTATAGGGCGAAAAATACGGTAGTTTGTGATCTGGGCTTATGATGTTCTCAGAGAGAAACTCTTTTTTCATGATATCTAATAAAGGTAATTTTTTAATGTAGGAAGGCGTGTTTTGTTCTCGTCAGTATATACTTCCTACCACTTTACTTACCGCAGAACGTTTTTTGTATAAGCCAAATTATAATATTGCTCCATTCACATCTACATTGTGGCTTATAATGGAAGCTACAATGCTGTGCCTGATCTGTCACTCGGCAGTCGCATAGCTAAGTATTGAGCTCTCTAACCTATGGATATGCCCCTTTGTATAGAACTACGCCCCAGAATATAACAAGACCAAAATTACCAATAATAGCACTATATAAAGGCCAAATAATTCCACTCCAAACGACCATATCTATTTAGGTCCCAAACATTAATCCTTTTAGGCTTTTTTTCTTAATCCTGCACCTCTCCTGACCACAACTTGTTTCTGCATAATGCTCACCAGTAGTGGCCTCCTCACATATAATGCCCCCAAGTAGTGCTCTCTTTACATATAATTCCTCCGGTAATGCCCTCCAGTAGTGGCTTCTTTACATTTAATACCCCCAGTTGTGGCCTCTTCACATATATTGCCCCCTAGTAATGGCCTCTTTAACCACCCCACATCCGTCCATAGCATATAAACGTCCTGTGGTTGAATGTTAATCTCTGAATTGACGTTCTGGAACGTCCATTCAGAGATTGCAGCTGCACGTTAATCGTGCAGCTGATGTGTGTGGGGCCCGCTGTCAATGACAGCAGGGCATCCCAGGGGAGAAGGCAAGGACAATTCCCAGGTGTCCCTGCCTTCTAGATCACTGTATACACAGCGCTCACCGAGCGCTATGTATACAGCTGAGGAAGTGCCGTGCGCCTCCTGTTCCGGCCCAGTGGTCATGTAACCGCTGGGGTCGGGAGCGTGCAGGAGCTGTCGGGTCTTTTACAGTCTGGAGGCTGTATTTCCCCTGTAACTGGGGCTACTATGTCAGCCCCAATTACAGGAGAAATCAATAGTCAAAAAAATAAATAAAATAAAGTTAAATGTCCCCCAGAGGTCTTGTATGACCTTATGGGGGACGCAAAGTGTAAAATAAAAAAATAAAACAAATAAAGTGTTTTATATAAAAAAAAAAAATATCCCCAATTAAGTAATAAAAAAAAAAGTTAAAAATAGAAAAAAAGAAATAAAATAGACATATTTGGTATTGCCGTGTCCGTGAAGGCCGGTTCTATAAATATATCACATGATCCACCCCCTCTGATAAACACTATAAAAAATAAATAGTACAAACTGTGTAAAAAAAATTTTTTTTTGTCACTTTACATCACAAAAAGTGCAACACCAAGTGATCAAAAAGGCGTATGTCCCACAAAATGGTACTAATAAAACCGTCACCTCATCCCGCAAAATTGAGCCCCTACATAAGAAAATCGCTTTAAAAATAAAAAAAAACTATAGCGCTGAGAACATGGAGACATTAACCCCTTAAGGACCGGGCTCATTTTCACCTTAGGACCAGGCCATTTTTTGCAAATCTGACCAGTGTCACTTTATGTGGTGATAATTTTAAAACGCTTTTTCTTATCCAGGCCATTCTGAGATTGTTTTTTCGTCACATATTGTACTTCATGACACTGGTAAAATTAAGTCGAAAAATTTCATTTTTATTTATAAAAAAATATCAAATTTACCAAAAATTTTGAAAAATTAGCAATTTTCCAAGTTTCAGTTTCTCTACTTCTATAATACATAGTAATACCACCAAAAAAAGTTATTGATTTACATTCCCCATATGTCTACTTCATGTATCGATTATTTTGGGAATGCCATTTTATTTTTTGGGGACGTTACAAGGCTTAGAAGTCTAGAAGCAAATCTTGAAATTTTTCAGAAATTTTCAAAAACCCACTTTTTAGGGACCAGTTCAGGTCTGAAGTCACTTTGTGAGGCTTACATAATAGAAACCATCCAAAAATGACCCCATTCTAGAAACTACACCCCTCAAGGTGAAACGTCATTAACCCTTTAGGTTTTCCACAAGAGTTAATGGCAAATGGAGATAAAATTTCAGAATTTCGATTTTTTGGAAAATTTTCTGTTTGAAACTACACCCCTCAAGGTATTCAAAACTGATTTTACAAACTTTGTTAACCCTTTAGGTGTTCCACAAGAGTTCTATTTTTTGTTACCTTGCCTCAAAAAAAGTGTAATATAGAGCAACCAAAAATCATATTTACCCTAAAATAATACAAACAAAACTGCCACCTTATCCCGTACTTTCCAAAATGGGGTAACTTTTTTGGAGTTTCTACTGTAGGGGTGCATCAGGGGGGCTTCAAATGGGACATGGTGTCAAATAACCAGTCCAGCAAAATCTGCCTTCCAAAAACCATATGGCGTTCCCTTCCTTCTACGCCCTGCCGTTTGGCCATACAGCAGTTTACGACCACATATGGGGTGTTTCTGCAAACTAGAGAATCGGGGCAATATATATTGAGTTTTGTTTGGCTGTTAACCCTTGCTTTGTTACTGGAAAAATTGATTAAAATGGAAAATTTACAAAAAAATAGCTATTTTCGGACAGTTTTTATTTTTTGTTATTTACATCGTTGAACTGACAGGTTAGATTGTGTGCTATTTCTATAGAGCAGGTTGCTACGGACGCGGCAATACCAAATATACTTTTTGGGGGGTTTTGTTTCAGTTTTACATAATACAGCATTTTTGAAAAAAATGATTTTTTAGTGTCTTCACATTCTGAAAGCCATATATTTTTTTTATTTTTTTGGCGACTGTCTTATGTAGGGGCTAATTTTTTGCGGGATGAGATGGCGGTTTGATTCGAACTATCTTGGGGTGCATATGACATTTTGGTCGCCTGCTATTACACTTTTTGTGATGTAAGGTGACAAAAATGGCTCTTGACACCGTATTTATTTATTTATTTTTGTTGTGTTCACCTGAGGGTTTTGGTCATGTGTTATTTTTATAGAGCAGGTTGCGACGGACGCGCCGATACCAAATATGTATACTTTTTATTTATTTATTTAAGTTTTACACAATATTATCATTTTTTAAAACAAAACAAATCATGTTTTAGTGTCTCCATAGTCTGAGAGCCCTATTTTTTTTTTTGGGGGGGGGGGTGGTAATTGTCCTATGTGGGGTATCATTTTTTGCGGGATGAGATGACGGTTTGATTGGCACTATTTTTGGGTGCATATAACTTTTTGATCGCTTGTTATTACAGTTTTTGAGATGTGAGGTGACAAAAATGTTTTTTTTTTTACATTGTTTTTATTTTATTTTTTTAACAGTATTTACCTGAGGGGTTAGATAATGTGATACTTTTATAGAGCAGGTTTTTACGGACGCGGCGATACATAATATGTATACTTTTTATTTATTTATTTTACTTTAACACAATAATAGCATTTTAGAAAAAAAAAATTATGTTTTAGTGTCTCCATAGTCTGAGAGCCATATTTTTTATTTTTTGGGCGATTGTCCTATATAAGGACTCATTTTTTGCGGGATGAGATGGCGGTTTTATTGGTACTATTTTGGGAGGCATACGCCTTTTTGATCACTTGGTATTACACTTTTGTGATGCAAGGTGACAAAAATTGCTTTTTACACCATTTTTGTGTTTTTTTAGGGTATTTGCGTGAGGGGTTAGGTCACGTGATATTTTTATAGAGGAGATTTTTACGGACGCGGCAATACCTAATATGTGTAGTTTATTTGTTTTTTTTCATTTTTATTCAGTGATATGTATTTTTCTTATTTTAACTTTTTTTCACTTTTTTGACATTTTTTTGACCCAGACCCACTTGGTTCTTGTAGATCCAGTGGATCTGGTGTCTATATAATACAGAACAGTACACTCTATAGCAGGCATCCTCAAACTGCGGCCCTCCAGCTGTTGCAAAACTACAACTCCCAACATGCTTGAACAACCTACAGGTATCAGCCTATAGAAGGGCATTGTGGGAGTTGTAGTTTTACAACAGCTGGAGGGCCGCAGTTTGAGGATGCCTGCTCTATAGTGTACTGCACTGTATTTTTTTACTTTTCACAGTCTGGTCAGACTTCTGCCTTTAGCAGAAGTCTGACCAGAGTTACTATACCATGGCAAGCAGGACGCTTCTGAAAGCGTCCTGCTGCCATGGTAACCATCACCCGCTGCCATTACAGAGCAGCGGGTGATGGGAAGAGAGGTGAGCTCCCTCCCTCTACTATCCTATCCCGTCGGGGGCTGCAAAGGTACGGCAGCCCCGATGGGAGAGGGAGGGAGCTCCTCCATGTTAACACCGTACGGACCGTGGCATAGAAGGGTTAAACTGCTGACATCTGCAGCACAGATGTCAGCAGTTTATAGCAGGGGTCAGCAATGTGCTGACCCCTGCTATACCCACTAGACACCAGGGAAATCGATTGAAAGCCTCCCCGCCGCCCCACCCGCAGCACCGCCGCAATCCCCCTGCACCGCCCGGGGGACACTAAGATGGCGGGGTGCAGGGGGTTAAAATTTACACTTTGGGGCATATTTTAGTCTTGGATCCCCGCGGTCACAGACCGCGGGGATCAGAGACTACAGATAGCGCAGCAAACCGCAGGTCTGAATTGACCTGCGGTTTGCTGCGATCGCTGACATGGTGGGGTCACAGGACCCCCCTGGGCATTGGGCCAAGATGCCTGCTGATTGATTTCAGCAGGCATCTTGTTCCGATCACCGCCACGTGCGCAGCAGTGATCGGATATTCACAGGGCGTACATGTACGCCCTTGGTCCTTAAGTACCAGGACGCAAGGGCGTACATGTACGCCCTTCGTCCTTAAGGGGTTAAAACATAATTTTTTTGTTTAAAAAATGCTATGTCTTTGGCTGTCCGGGGCATGCTGGGAGGTGTAGTTTTGCAACAGCTGGAGGCACACTGGTTGGGAAACACTGTTATATGCCCATTCCCCCACCTTATTTTATATTCACTTATTAACCCCTTAAGGACACGGACTTATTTTACCTTTTGCAAATCTGACCAGTGTCACTTTATGTGTGAATAACTTTAAAATGCTTTTACTTATCCAGGCCATTCTGAGATTCTTTTTTCGTCACATATTGTACTCCATTACACTGGTAAAATGGAGTAAAAGGCTTAGAAGTTTAGACGCAAATCTTGAAATTTTTCAGAAATTTTCCAAAACCCACTTTTTAAGGACTAGTTCAGGTCTGAAGTCACTTTGTGAGGCTTACATAATAGGAACCACCCAAAAATGACCTCATTCTAGAAATTACACCCCTCAAGGTATTCAAAACTAATTTTACAAACGTCGTTAACCCTTTAGGTGTTCCACAAGAGTTAATGGCAAATGGAGATAAAATTTCAGAATTTAGATTTTTTTGGGGGGAGAGAAATTTTCCATTTAAATCCATTTTTTTCAGTAACAAAGCAAGGGTTAACAGCCAAACAAAACTCAATATTTATTGCCCTGATTCTGTAGTTTATAGAAACGCCCATATGTGGTCGTAAACTGCTGTACGGGCACACTGCAGGGCGCAGAAGGAAAGGAGCGCCATGTGGTTTTTGGAAGGCAGATTTTGCTAGACTGGTTTTTTTATTTAAATCGGATTTTTTTGATTTAGAGCAGATTTTTTTTATTTAAATTGGATTTTTTTTTTATATAAAATGCTTTTTGAGGAAAATATATTACCATCCAAAGGTTATTCCATCATGAAATAAAGATTCGTTTTTTAATTATGTAGAATAAGGCTGTATATGTTTAATTTTTTGGGTAAATAAATTCCATTAATCCATTCACAATGTCATGCTCTTCCAGAGATTTTTTTAAGATTATTGGGCAGTTTCTCTGCCTACAAGATATTATCACCTTGCTTTGTTAGACTAAAAATGGATTAAAATGGAAAATTTGCAAAAAAATAGCTGTTTTGGGACCGTTTTTATTTTTTGTTGTTTACATCATTGATTTGACAGGTTAGATCATGTGCTATTTCTATAAAGCAGGTTGTTACGAACGCGACAATACAAAATATGACAACTTTTTTGGGGGTTTTCTTTTAGGTTTACTTTTGACTTACATAATAAAGCATTTTTGAAAAAAAAGATTTTTTAGTGTCTCCACAATCAGATTGGCATACTTTTTTTTTTTGGGGCGACTGTCTTATGTAGGGGCTACTTTTTTGCAGGATGAGATGTCTGTTTGATTGGCAGTATCTTGGGGTGCATATGACATTTTGGTTGCTTGCTATTACACTTTTTGTGATGTAAGGTGACAAAAATGGCTTTTAACACCGTATTTATATTATTTTTTTGTTGTGTTCACCTGAGTGGTTAGGTCATGTGTTATTTTTATAGAGCGGGTGGTTACAAATGTGGCAATACATAATATGTATACTTTTTATTTATTTAAGTTTTACACAATAATATTTTTAAAACAAAAAAAATCATGTTTTAATGTCTCCATAGTCTGAGAGCCATATTTTAAATATTTTTGGGCGATTGTCCTATGTATGGTATCATTTTTTGCAGGATGAGATGACGGTCTGATTGGCACTATTTTGGGAGGCATATAACTTTTTGATCGCTTGCTTTTACACTTTTTGTGATGTGAGGTGAGAAAAAAATTTTTTTTACACTGTTTTTATTTTATTTTTTTACAGTATTTACCTGAGGGGTTAGATCATGTGACATTTTTATAGAGCAGGTTTTTACGGATGCGGCGATACATAATCTGTATACTTTTTTTAATTTATTTTACTTTAACACAATAACAGCATTTTAGAAAAAATTGTAGGGGCTCATTTTTTGCAGGATGAGATAGCGGTTTGATTGGTATTATTTTGGTAGGCATACGCCTTTTTGATTGCTTGGTATTACACTTTTTGTGATGTAAGGTGACAAAAAAAATGGCTTTTTTTACACCTGTTTTTTTAACAGTGTTCACCTGAGGGGTTAGGTCCTGTGATATCTTTATAGAGCAGGTTCTTACGGACGCGGCGATACCTAATATGTGTAGTGTGCAGTAATGGTTGGGCGGCGCTCCACCTTATGGATGCGGGTCACAGGGAATGGTTCCCAGCCAAATGTGTAGTGTATTTTATTTTTTTTATTTTTATTCAGTGATAAATGTGTTTTTATTTTTGCTATTTTTTCACTTTTTTTCATTTTTTTGACCTAGACCCACTTGGTTCTTGAAGATCCAGCGGGTCTGATGTCTGTATATTACAATACAGTTCACTATATAGTGTACTGTACTGTATTTTGACTTTTACACAGTCTGATCAGACTTACCATTACCATGGCAAGCAGGACGCTGCAGCCCCCGATGGGAGAGGGAGGGAGCTCCCTCCCTGCTAACCCCTTCCATACAGCGGTCCCTATGGACCGCGGCATGGAAGGGGTTAAACGCCTGACATCTGTGCCAGCACAGATATCAGTCGTTTCAAGCAGAGTGTCAACTGTGTGCTGACACTCGGCCATCCTGGAATTGAGATAGGGGGGGCAGGGGATTGCGCGCCAGCCCGCCCGCCCGCAGCACCGCCCGCACCCACCCCCGCATCGCCCGCCGGCACAACTCAAAGATGGGGTTAACATTAAAAAAGTGCAATTTTTAAGTTTCCGATCCCGCGGTCCGTTAGAAACTTCAGAAAGCTCTGAATTGACCTGCGGTTTGCAGTGATCGCCAATACGGGGGGTCACAGGACCCCCTCGGCATTGTCACAGAGTGCCTGTCGGCCGGCGGTGGTCGTGGATGCATATGACGTACCGGTACGTCATGTGTCTTTAAGTACCAGGGCATCATGACGTACCGGTACGTCATGTGTCCCTAAGAGGTTAACTGAATTTCTCCTCCATTTCATGCACCATACCCACCTGGCCTGCTGTAATTCTTCCCATGCGGATGCACCAGAGTACTGGCAGGAAGTGGCTTTAACTTCCTCCCAGTGCTAGGCAACCGCATGGGACTTGGGAGTAGGGTTGGGCGATATCAAAAATATTGCCACGATAACGATATTAAGAATTTATCGCGATAACGATATATATCACGATAAATGCCCATTTAAAAGAAAAAAACACTTGGACATTATACTGTATTGGGGGCGGCCACAAGGAGACGTTATACTGTATGGGGGCCACAAGGAGACGTTATACTGTATGGGGGCCACAAGGAGACGTTATACTGTATGGGGGCGACCACAAGGAGACCTTATACTGTATGGGGGGGAACACAAGGAGACGTTATACTGTATGGGGCGACCACAAGGAGATGTTATACTGTATGCGGGCGACCACAAGGAGACGATATACTGTACGGGGGCAGCCACAAGGAGACGTTATACTGTATGGGGGCAGCCACAAGGAGACGTTATACTGTATGGGGGCAGCCACAAGGAGACGTTATACTGTATGGGGGCAGCCACAAGGAGACGTTATACTGTATGGGGCAGCCACAAGGAGATGTTATACTGTATGGGGGAGACCACAAGGAGACGTTATACTGTATGGGGGCGACCACAAGGAGATGTTATACTGTATGGGGGGCGACCACAAGGAGATGTTATCCTGTATGGGGGCTGTGGCGAAACCAACCGCGCCACTGGGTTTTGGAGGGGACAGATTGCCAGCCTCTTGCCCCAGGATTATGGGCCCTCTCATCAGCCCACGCTAAACTTAAACGCCATGGTGATTTGACTGTGTTTGTGGCATCTGAGCGCTGTTTGGATATATTGAGCGCTCAGATCCAAGCCATCTGGGGATATGTTAAATGTCTGTGTGTACTGTAAAGGGTGGGACATAGTATATTGAATAATGATGTCTGTCCTATTGTCCCCACGTGTGTATTGGCGATTTCCCTTTGTCCTGAGAGATAATTGAATGAGTCCTCGATTGTCTCCAGGACAGAAGACATTGTGTATTCTCCTGCCTGTGATGATTACATTAACCGGTGTAGGGTAATTGTATCACAGGCAGAGGGGAGGGATATGCTGGGGGTGTCTGTATTGTCCCATTGTGTGTGATTGGCTGCTGTATCCCCTGTGTCGCAGTCTTCCTTCTGGTCCCCTAGGGGAGTGTCCACCAGGTGGGAGACCTGCATAAATACCGGGCAGGTAGCCCTCAATAAAGTTAGAATTCCTGTTTAACCATTAATACGGAGCCTCGTCTTGTACTTGGGGGGAATTGCTACGTCAGAACGTTCTCTTGCCTGTTCCAGGAAAGGAGGACTTCGTATGGTTCCAGTTCGGTGGATTCCAGCGCTTGTGGGTTGCTGTGCTCTTCTCCAGGGGAATCGCCCGAACGGTATTAACCCTCACTATACCGGGTTATACCGTAACAGGGGCGAACACAAGGAGATGCTATATTGTATGGGGGAAGATGCAAGGAGACGTAATACTGTATGGGGCAGCCACAAGGAGACATTATACTGTATGGGGGCAGCCACAAGGAGGCGTTATACTGTATGGGGGCAGCTACAAGGAGATGTTATACTGTATGGGGGCAGCCACAAGGAGACATTATAATGTATGGGGGCAGCCACAAGGAGATGTTATACTGTATGGGGTAAGATGCAAGGAGACGTTATACTGTAAGGGGGCCACAAGGAGACGTTATACTTTATGGGGGCCACAAGGAGACGTTATACTGTATGGGGCAGCCACAAGGAGACGTTATACTGTATGGGGGCAGCCACAAGGAGACTTTATACTGTATGGGGGACACAAGGAGACGTTATACTGTATGGGGGCAGCCACAAGGAGACGTTATACTGTATGGGGGCAGCCACAACGAGATATTATACTGTATGGGGGCGACCACAAGGAGACGTTATACTGTATGGGGGCAGCCACAAGGAGACGTTATACTGTATGGGGGCAGCCACAAGGAGACGTTATACTGTATGGGGGCAGCCACAAGGAGACGTTATACTGTATGGGGGCGACCACAAGGAGATGTTATACTGTATGGGGGCGACCACAAGGAAATGTTATCCTGTATGGGGGCGACCACAAGGAGATGCTATACTGTATGGGGGCAGATGCAAGGAGACGTAATACTGTATGGGGCAGCCACAAGGAGACATTATACTGTATGGGGGCAGCCACAAGGAGGCGTTATACTGTATGGGGGCAGCCACAAGGAGATGTTATACTATATGGGGGCAGATGCAAGGAGACGTAATACTGTATGGGGGCCACAAGGAGACGTTATACTGTATGGGGCAGCCACAAGGAGGCGTTATACTGTATGGGGGCAGATGTAAGGAGACGTTATACTGTACTGGGGCCACAAGGAGACATTATACTGTAGGGGGCCACAAGGAGACTTTATACTGTATGGGGCAGCCACAAGGAGACGTTATACTGTATGGGGGCAGCCACAAAGTGACATTATATTGAATGGGGGCAGATGCATGAAGACGTTATACTGTATGGGGGCAGCCACAAGGAGACATTATAATGTATGGGGGCAGCCACAAGGAGACATTATAATGTATGGGGGCCACAAGGAGATGTTATACTGTATGGGGGCCACAAGGAGACGTTATACTGTATGGGAGCAGCCACAAGGAGACGTTATACTGTATGGGGGCAGCCACAAGGTGACACTATCTTTTACCTGCTTCTCCCTCCTTGGACAGTGGCAGGCCAGGATCTGGAGAACTCCCTGAGAGAGACCTGCATGGCCTCCCTCACTTGCTGCTGTCTTGGCACTTTCTGCCTTTGGTGGTGGGCGGGGCTAGGAGCCAGGAGGCAGCGGCTGCTGCGGGGAACTTCATGTGCCGATCCCCAGGGTCCCCAGTCTCCAGTGCCCCCAGCTTTTTCAGGCCCTTCCATGGACTCCAGGATGCGGCTGCAGTACGTAAGGGGCCACTCTGTGCCCGCAGGTCCCGGGCTTTGTGTCAGTTCGGGGGGCGGAGTCATGGCAAAATAGGAGAAAGCAGGAGGCAGCCGCTTCGGGGACCAACACTTACTTTGTGCAGGTGCAGTACATGGACGTTTTAGGAGCGGTCTGCACATGTGCGACCGCTCCTATGACGTCATTAAATACCGCAGTTATTAGGAAACTGTGATATGGCCATATCGCAGTTTCTTAATACCGCGATATATCGCAGACACCGGTATATTGCCCAACCCTACTTGGGAGCCGCCGCACAGAAGTCCCGCCCCTACACCGATCAGCTGGGACAGGCTGCGGTCCCCACACTAATCGGCTGGGAGCACCGCAGCCGCACAGAAGCCGACACGGGACTAGGGTTGGGCGATATCAAAAATATTTCCTCCAGAATTCCTGTGTGATGTCAGAAAGTATACACAATAGTGAAGTACTTCCACCACTATCGTACCTCTACTAATCGAGTATTCCTATATACTGGAGGCCACATGGGCACTCCAGCATATAGACTACTCCCATGCTCTCACAAGATATATCTCCCTTTATCCCTAATTTCCTGTTATTTTTATTGGAATAGATCTTATTAATCTTCTGTTGTCTATCCTTCAGATTTCTGTTTTTGCAAGCAATACAAAAGCCGCACCAATTAAATTGGTTCTTTTCTTTTTTTATCCATTTTCTCTGGGATAGCACTATGAACAACACAAGAAGACAATTGTGAAGACAAACAGACGTAGTATTGGTGGATGATAATTAGCGCAGGTGATTAGGGTGGGGGAGGTCAATATTAGTAGGTGGGGGATGGTTACACTCTAGACGCCCCTGACGAAGCTCATGGAGTAAAACCCGGGTCGGGCACAGAAACAAATTGTTACGTGTATTTTAATAGCTGTTTGTGAGTATAATTAAAGTCATTATACTTTTAATGTTTGGCGTTACTTCACCATGGAGAGCATATTTTGAACTTGCAGTTGGATGCTGAGAAAAGTAGAGAGTTTGAAGAAGTGGAGATTGCTTCAGAAAAGTCTATTATATACCTAGATTTCATCTGCGTCTAGTGATACTCGATACTCTAGTATACTCGATTAGTAGAAGTATGGTAGTGGTGGAAGTACTTCACTATTGTGTATACTTTCTGACATCACACAGGATTTCTGGAGGAAAGGAGCCTTGGTGACTCAACTGCCTTAGGCCTCATGCACACGGCCGTTGTTGTGGTCCGCGTCCGAGCCGCATATTGCTCCGTTCCGTGCCCCCACAAAAAAAACAAAGCATGTCCTATTCTTGTCCATTTTGCGGACAAGAATAGGCATTTCTATAATGGGCCGCGTTTCGTTCTGCGCATTGCGGAACGGAACGCTGAGCAGCTTCTGTGTTTTGAGGATCCGCGGTTTGCGGACCTCAAAACACCAACGGTCGTGTGCATGAGGCCTTAACCAATATACTGCTGGTGAACTGTATGAATTAACCTATATCACGATAAATGCCCACTTGGGGTTACAAGGAGACATTATACTGCATGGGGCGGTGGGCCACAAGGAGACGTTATACTGTATGGGGCGATGGGCCACAAGGAGACATTATACTGTATGGGGGGTGGGCCACAAGGATGTGTTATACTGTATGGGGCGGTGGGCCACGGGGAGGTGTTATACTGTATGGGGCGGTGAGCCACAAGGAGGCGTTATACTGTATGGGGCGGTGGGCCACAATGAGGTGTTATACTGTATGGGGCGGTGGGCCACAAGGAGACATTATACTGTATAGGGGGTGCGCAACAAGGATGCGTTATACTGTATGGGGCGGTGGGCCAGCTTTTAGAGCAGATAATTAAGAAAAAAATATTTTTTAGTAGACCTCACATCAGATCCTCAGGTCAGACCCCCATATCAGATTCTCGAATCAGCTCCCCAAATCAGGAACTTAGTTCAGACCCCCATATCAGGAACTTACCTCAGACCCCCATCACATCAGACCCTCATCAGACCTCAGATCACACTTCCATGCCAGAACCCTATGAGACCTCTATGTCAGACCTCAGATCAGACTTCTATGCCAGACCCCCATCAGACCTCAGATCAGAGAAAAAATAAAGAACTTCACTTACTTCTCTTGCTCCGCTGCTCCTCTCCAGTTTCGGCAATCGCTCCTCCATTTGCACTCCGTTGTCTTTTCCGGCCAGTGCTGCACTGCCTACAGCGTCTGGTCATAGTGCGTGCCCTACATCCTGACGCTGTACGCGGTCAGGACCTGCGGTGCAACGCGGCTCAGTAAAGAAGACAAGGGAGAGGGAGTACTGGCAGTGCTCACAGCGTTTCACCCACTCCCTGCACCTAATGCATACTAGTGAGCGCTCCCATAATGGAAGCGCTCATTAATATTCACTTTATAACACACATCCCCATTTTCCCCCCACTTTTGGAAAAATTTCCCCCACTCGTCGGAATATTTATATTTCTAATCTGTTGTGATGCTTATGAGATATATATATATATATATATATATATATATATGTAGAGAGAGAGAGAGAAATAAATAGAAGGGTGAGGTGCATTTCATTACTTGTTGTGATTCTAAATTACAACCCCTGTTGCATTCACAGTTTTGATGGTCACCATTTAAGACAGTATTTGGTACACTTACTGAATTGTACCTAAATCACCGAGCATGCCACTGTGCAAATATGAAGCAGAGAAGGAGAGTTTTTGAGGGAGTTTTAGCTCTGAAGCTTGCAGAACTTTAAAAAGCAGCTTTGGGTTGTAATAGAGACTATAACAAATGCAACATTAGTAATGCAATGCATTTACAGATTTACTCCATTTTTTGCTGAATAATTCTGTGTATCGACTGCTAATGCTCTAATGCTTTGAATATATTGAACAGATGTTGAATTATTTCAATTTGTGCTTCAAAACTGAGAATTTATGCCATCCTATTCCCAGAATGCAGAAAATTGTGAGAGGTCAGATGACAGTGAGACACGTACTGTTAGATCAAATGTCAGACTGTAGTTAGATGGCAAAACTATCAGTTCCGAGTTTATCACATCCTAGATCAGACCCCTAAGTTATCCAAACAGACCTCTAAATAATATCTCAGACTAGACCACGTAATTAGCAGGTCAGACAAAAAAATCTGAGCCCAGAGCAGACCCCAATATTGGTCTCAGTCTCAGCAGATCTTCTCGGTACTCTTTACTTCGGAGGGCCTCCTCTTTGTGATTCATGACAGCTGAGCAGCATCAGGACATTGTATGCACTGCAGCATACACCATCCTGGCGTCAGCTAGCGTCAGGCCCTTGTGTACCAGACCAGGCTTCACTTAACAGAAAATGTCCTTGGCAATATCAATGCAGTCACACGCAATGTACCGATGCTAACTAAGCCAGGCCCTAGTGGGACTGTGGGCCCAATAGCTGCACCTACTGTATGGCTGCTTTGGTAGTAGTTACTAGTGATGTGCATTTCAACTCCTTTTACCCTGGGTTCAGACCTGAGCGTTCCAAAAACGCGCGTTTTTTTGCGCGTTTTTGCAAATAGGAAACGCGCGTTCGTACGCGCGTTCTTGTGATTGACTACTGTGGTGTCAATCACAAAACGCGCGTCAAACGCCCCAAAAGAAGCTCAAGTACTTGTTTATGCGTTGGGCGTTTTACAGCGCGTTCAAACGCGCTGTAAAACGCTCAAGTGTGAACCACTCCCATAGGGATGCATTGGTTTTAATCTGTTGAGCATTTTACAGCGCGTTTGAACGCGCTGTAAAACGCTCAGGTGTGAACCCAGGGTCAGTAATCCTGATCATTTGGCTCAGCTCACCAAAAAGAACTTGCTCTTTTGGTTCTCAAATGGCTCTTCTTTTAGTAGAACTTATGGCTTTTATTATTCGGAAATTTTGGGAATATTTTTTATTGTTGTGCTGTATATTGTGCCATATAACAAATACAAAAGGAATAACCATGTGAAAACAGAAGCATTAAACCATTTTAACGGTGATACATGTAATTGGGGCATACGGTCATTGTCCACCCTGCATGGCTGATTGGTGTGTGTGGACTGAGGAGAAGGAGGGCTCAAAAATGACGTCGTAGTCCACACCTCCAGTTCTTGTATAAAGTAATCTAATGCTTGTTGCTTAAAGAGGTCATCCAGTCTTGGACATTGGGGGCATATCACTAGGTTATGCCCGCAATACCTGATTGGTAGGAACGGAGCCCTCAAAGTGCAGGAGGGCACACACCGCATGCGCAGCTGCCCTCTTTTTATTTCTATGGGAGTGCTGAAAATAGCCGAGCACTGGTTCGGCTATTTCTTCCAGCCCCATAGAAGTGAGTGGAGCGGTGGCCACACATGAGCGGTGCGCTTCCCATTCATTTCAATAGGACTTTAAAAAATAGATGAGCTCACAGCTTGGCTATTTTCAGCACTTCCATAGGGATTAATGGAGGGCAGCTGTGCATGCGTGGTGTGCCCTCCTTCACTTTGCGGGCTCTATTCTAAAGATATGTATGGGACCCGCACCTATCAGGCATTGGGGGCATATGCTAGCAATATTCCCCCAATGTCTGAGGTGAGACAACCCCTTTAATCATTACAAGACAAGCAGGGCTGGGAGACTGATACCTCCCCGAAACACTTCCTTTCCTGCTCATTTATTCTCTGCAGACTGCCGCTGTGCCTGCCCAATGCCCTGTCTGTGATTTAGTCTCACCCTCGCTTGGGTGCTGGCTCCCATCATTCAGGTAAAGGAGCTGGCTCTTTGTAACACATCATTCACCAATCACTAGTAGTTACACCACTAATGTGTCAGTAATATTGCTGATCACTAATACCTTTTATATAAATGGGTCTTTACTGTTCATCAAGGAACTCCTGCATTTAAGGACAGAACTGGAGTGTTTTGGCCCCATAACAACCATGTATCCTGCCTAATACAAAATAGGAAACCTACAGCTTTTATATACTGCAACAATCAAGGAAATAAATTAGCCTTGCGGACTTGGTGATCTACAAAATTGCTGACTAAGTAGAATTTGCTTTAAACCGTTTATTATATTGTTGTCTGTATTGCCGCCCGGATATAATTTGTCTGCCTCCGCAGTGTTTTTTTTTTATTTTATTTTTTTACTTTTATTAAAGTTACTGCTTGTGGGCAGTAATGTCATTAGGTTTAATTTTGTTTCTTAGGAAATTAAGAACATTAATATATCTACTTAAATTTCCGTTGTTTAGTGTATTTTCCTCTCTCACTGACAACTTGATGACCTGGTCAGTCACATCACAGGGCTCTGGACTTCCCCTTATTACTTATGTGACTACTGTTTTACATGTGAAGTCCATACTGGCTATGAAACTCTAAATTATTTCTATTGTATATTATTGGATATATAGAATTCAACCGGTTACATATAATTTTTTATTGATAATATTTATATCACTTTTATAAGAAATTACACATACATGCACAAAACAGAACTATAGTTAAAGTGAAGTTCCATTTTTTAAGCCATTTTATGACTTAAATCTACTGATTTTATAAATGTGTCCTGTTGTTTACTCATGAAATGTTCCATGGTGTATTGTGAATGAAAGAAACAGCACTGCTCAAATAGAGTCTTATCTTAAAAAAAAAAATATATATATATATATTTCTGCATACAATGTTTATGAAAGACTTGCTTTATTTGTAGTCATTTGGGACAAGATTTGAAAAAAAACAAAATAATCAAATGGGTGTGGTTGAACAACTTAAAGGGGTTGTCCAGGTTTAGAGCTGAACCCGGATATATCCCCATTTTCACCCAGACAGCCCCTCTGACATGCTCCCATGCTCTTCTTTTCCCTGCACTGAATCGGGCAGGGCAAAGGCTTTTTTTGGAGATCTGGTGACATAATGGGCTCTCCATGGGTAAAGCTAGGCGGAGGCTTCCACCTAGCAGTGAGCCCGATGACGTCACTGGCACTAATGAACACATAAATGCAACAGCACTCTGCAACCAGCACTCTGCCCTGCCTCTATATTAGAAGTTATCAGAGGCGTTAGTGTACATTTTGATCAAAAAGTAATAAGCCACTCGCCGCTCCAAGGCTGCCTCTATGAGTGGTCCTAATGCTAAATCCTACCTGTTATGGGCCATGACAGCCACATAAAATCCAGGGAGTGCGGGCCCAGCATGCATGCTGGATCCACCATGCTTATTAACCCTTTTTGGTGCCATAACAGCCTCCAATAGATCAAGGGACGCAGGTACCAACATGCATGCTGAGCCCACTGTGTACTCTTCCTGGAGCCAGATGGCTATTAGTAGGTACTATGAATGCAAGTTCAGTTTAATACTTACTCTGATTAAAACCAGCCTCTAGGGCAGAAAACTAGTCAGGTATGCACAACTGAAAGGAGGCCGCCACACCTCCAACATATACTACACAGAAACACAAGGGGGGGTTAGTCAGCACGTCCCTGTATGCAGGTGCACGTAGCTATGGCAAAATATACATACAAACACAGAAATGCAACAGCACTCTGCAACCAGCACTTTGCCCTGCCTCTATGCTAGAAGTTATCAGAGGCGTTAGTGTAAATTTTGATCAAAAAGTAATAAGCCACTCGCCGCGCCAAGGCCGCCTCTATGAGGTCCTGACGCTAAATCCTACCTGTTATGGGCCATGACAGCCACATAAAATCCAGGGAGTGTGGGCCTAGCATGCATGCTGGATCCACCATGCTTATTAACCCTTTTTGGTGCCATAACAGCCTCCAATAGATCAAGGGACGCAGGTACCAACATGCATGCTGAGCCCACTGTGTACTCTTCCTGGGCTTTAGTGCTAAATTAAAAATGGCTGGCTTACAGTAACATATATCTATTTAATAGGATACAATAACATATATTCAAAAAAATATAAATTCATAAAATATAAATAAGCAGTCTCGGCCCCCTTTTTTTTTCAATTGCATTAACATGCGGAGCTCACGCATGCAATATTAAGACCATGAATTAGTGATCTTTTGTCCACACTTTAGATGATAAGTCCACTCATATTGTTTGTTAGGATATACATTGGTATCAATATCACATTAATCACGAGCCATTATATATATCGAAGGCTCTTTCTATTGTAACCAAGATAGTTCTGCAGTTCACTGAATTGACTGTGCTTTATTTCTCACAATGTGACTGAGTGGTATCGATGTTAATTAACACGCCTTGCCGTGTTATATACTTTACAGTTCAGTGATTATGCCAATATTCCAGGTTGTGGTATTGTCCACTCTTATATACTTAGAGTTATTTCACTCTTACCAGACTCATATGTCTTCTTGTACTTGTAGCGCTTGCTGTATCGGCTGGGATATCTTCACGCATGCGCTTTGCTACCTTACCCACGCCGGACTTCAGAGATCTTTCATCGCTCCGTTCTTACGCTTACAGTATACAAGGAGGGTTTTTCATCTGTGTAGAATCACTGTTCTTATCCTCGCCAGATGCGTTTCGGGACTATTGTTCCTTCCTCAGTGCCAAAAAGAGTATGATTGTGTTGGGACCTCCATCTTATATATACCTTTTCAGGTCTAAACCAAAACGTGGACCGGACTGCGATAGTTGCTATATTGGTATACACACCTTGCGTTATTTTCAGACAAATAGTTAAATACTAGTCTAAGGTAGAATTCACTTTTCCTTTGCCACCCTATATTTAAAAACACTAATTTATATTACTTGCTTTATACTTCATGTATACTTTTATAAATGTACCTTATTTGAGACATATTAGACATCCTTATGTGCTAAGGAACCTCATTCATAAACCATAATAATAATGCATTCTAGATAAATAAGAACAATGAAGAATAAAATAAATTAAAATGAAATAGAAATAAAGAATAAAAAATAAATAATGTTTACTGTTTACAGGGTGGCGGCAGGGATGCACGTCAATGCGCTCGTATACAGCCTGGTATCGACCCGCTGTGAAACCCCACCACCACCCCTCTAGATAAATCCAAAGACTTCCAGTTCTGCATTGAGACCAAAGGGCATCAAGGATCCAAA